>CM070786.1:34048268-36448268 GCA_036346955.1 Dipus sagitta
CCAACCTCCCTTTTCACATTTTTGAGATAGGATCTCACACTGCAGCCCAGGCTGGTCTCAACTCACAGCGATCCTTCTTCCAATTACTGGGATTACAGGTGTAAACCATCACACCAGGCTAACATTGACATCTGATAGTAGGTTTCTAAGGTGAGGAAACAACACAGAAAAACAGGAAGAAGACCTAATCAGGAGATTAACACCACCGTCTTTTTTTTTTTTTTTGGTTTTTAGAGGTAGGGTCACACTCTAGCCCAGGCTAACCTGGAATTCACTATGGAGTCTCAGGGTGGCCTCGAACTCATGGTGATCCTCTTACATCTGCCTCCCAAGTGCTGGGATTAAAGACGTGTGCCACCACACCTGGCCTACCATGGTCTCATTTTGTACATCTCATTGTTCCTTTTTTTTTTTTAACCTACTTATATCTTAAATACTATCTATTGTGGTGCTGGGGATTGAACCTAGGGCTTCTTGTGTGATAAGCAAGTGTTCTTCTACTGGGCTACATCCCCCATAGTATTTTTTTTTAATTATTTATTTTTCTTTATTTGAGAGTGACAGAGAGAGAAAGAGGCAGACAGAGATAGATCGAGAATGGGCACGCCAGGGCTTTTAGCCACTGCAAACGAACTCCAGACGCGTGCGCCCCCTTGTGCATCTGGCTAACGTGGGTCCTGGGGAGTCAAGCCTCGAACCGGGATTCTTCGGCTTCACAGGCAAGCGCTTAACTGCTAAGCCATCTCTCCAGCCCCCCCCATAGTATTTTTAAAAATTATTTTATTTCCTTTTTTGTTTTTTGAATAGGGTATTACTTTGTGGCCTAAGGTGGCCTCGAACTCCTGATCTTTCTGCCTCAGAATCCTGAGTGCTAGGATTACAAGCATGCCCTGCCATGCTTAATTTTGATTTTTTTCTTTCTTTAAAAATATTTTTATTTATTTATTTGCAAGCAGAGAGAAAGAGAGAAAAAGAAAGAGACAGAGACAGAGAGGGCACACCAGGGCCCCTTAGCCACTGCAAACAAACTCCAGACACACATGCCCCTTTTGTGCATTTGGCTCTCTGTGGGTACTGGGGAAGGGAACTCCATTCGTTAGGTTTTGCAGGCAAGTGCCTTAACCCCTGAGCCTTTTTTTTTTTTTTTTTTTTTTAAGGAACAGGACCTAGCTCTGTTTCCCAGGGTGACTGGAAACTCCTGTGCTCAATAATCCTCTTGCCTCAGCTTCCTGAGTAGCTAGGACTAAGCCACCACACCCAATTCCCAGTCACTTTCTTCCTGGAGTAGGGTGTTAAGTATCTCTGGGCCTCAACTTCCTTGTGTGAACAGGAGGGCTAAGGCCAGCCACTTTGGAGGATCCTTTGCTGAAGATTTCAGAGTCTATGATCCAAATGCTCATCTTACTACAATGCCAAGAGCCATAAACTGAAATTATAACCTCTGAAACTTGTAGTTTGTCATGGTGACAATGGGAAATAAATTGTAAAGCCTAGAATGGGAATATTCTGGAAGGATTCTTGCTGACCTGGGATTCACTATGAAGTTTCAGGGTGGCCTGGAACTCACAGCGATCATCCTACCTGTGCCTCCTAAGTACTGGGATTAAAGGCATGCGCCACTATGTCTGGCTGAGACATTTTTTGTCTGCTTTGACTCAAAGATATTCTTCCTGTACCTGCCTCAGCGCCTTCACAAGAGAATAAGATAGAAAAAACAGTATGTCCTAGTTGAGTACGTTACATTTCAGAGGGGCTGGTCAGTATTTATCTTCGTATGACATCATTTTAATTTCAAATTTGAGTTAAACTTGCAGGCTGTTTTTAATTGGCATGTAAAACAAAAGTACATCAGGGCTGTGGTGATGTTCATCAGTTAAAAGCTCTTGCTCCACAAGCCTCTATCAACCAAAGGTCATATCCCCAGCACCCCATAAAGCCAGACACAAAGCAGTGCACTCATCTATAATCCCAATGAGCCAGCAGTAGAGGGAAGTGGATCAGAATACCAAAGCCCATGGGACACCTAGTTGGTAAAAAGCAAGAGAGACTCTGTCTCAAACAAGGTGGAAGGAGGGGACCAATACCTTGTCCCTGATGTCCACGTGTGCGCCACGGCACATATGAGTTCACACACATGCACACATACACATATAAATAATAACATAATTATTTGAGGCAGATTCTCGCCCTAGGCTGACCTAGAACTCTCTCTGTAACCTAACCAAGGCTGGCTTTGAACTCACGGAGATTCTCCTACCTCTGTCTCTCAAAATGCTGAGATTAAAGACTTGCACCACCAGCATCCAGCTTTTAAAGTTTTACTTTTTTTTTTTTTTTTTTTTCAAGGTAGGGTCTTGCTCTAGGCCAGGCTGACCTGGAATCTACTCTGTAGTCTTAGGCTGGCCTCAAACTCACAGTAATCTTCCTACCACTGCCTTCCATGTGCTGGGATTAAAGGCGTGCGCCACCACACTTGGCAAGTTTATTTGTTTGTGTGTGTGTCTGTGTGTGTGCATGTGCATGCGCACGTCTCTCTCCCTCTCTGTGTCTGTGTATGTACGCGTGCTCCACAATCTCCTGTTGTTGCAATAGAACAACTGTCTGACTTTACATGGATGGCTGGGGAATCGAACCTGGGCTGGCGGGCTTTGCAAGCAAGCACCTTTAATTGCTGAGCCATCTCCTCAGCCCCTAATAACATAAAATTTAAAAATGTAAATCAAAATTCATTGGAGCCAAGTGTGGTGGCGCACACCTTTAATCCCAGCACTTGGGAGGCAGGAGGATCATCAGGAGTTCAAAGCCACCCTGAGACTACATAGTGAATTCCAGGTTAGCTTGGGCTAGAGTGAAACCCTGCCTCAAAAAACAAAAACAAAGCAAACAAACAAAAAAGCTCATTGGAGACTTTTCAGTTAGCTCTTCGCATGACTGAAAATAGTTTTGTGGGTTTTGATCAAGCTGTATGGGTTGTTTTTTTTGGGGGGGGGGTTGGTGTTTGGAGACAGAGTCTCACACTGTAGCCTGAGCTGGTCTTGAGGTTGTGTCAATTCTCCTGATTCAGTTTCCTAAGTTCTAAAAGTATAGACATGAGACCCCATGCCTGGCTATGTGGGCTTAAAAATATATATATTTTTTTAGTTAAGTGGCAAAATCAACTCTAATAGACCACAACTGTGGTTTTGGCTTCATTCATACTTTTTTGTTTTATTTTTAGTGAAAAGAGCAGATGTTAAGTCAAACTATACAAAGTTGCCATCTTCATAAGTCAAAATTTTATTTGGGGGCTGGAGAGATGGCTTCATGGCTAAAGTGCTTGCCTGTGAAACCTAAGGATCCAGGTTTGATTCTCCAGGTCCCACATAAGCTAGATGCACAAGGTGGTGCATGTGTCTGGAGTTCGTTTGCAGTGGCTAGAGGCCCTGGTGCACCCATTCTCTCTCTCACTCTTTCTCTCTCTCCCTTTCTCTCTGTCTTAAATAAAAATAAATAAATTTTAAAAATATTTCATTTGGAGCCGGGCATGGTGGTGCACGCCTTTAATCCCAGCACTCGGGAGGCAGAGGTAGGAGGATCGCAGTGAGTTCGAGGCCACCCTGAGACTCCATAGTGAATTCCAGGTCAGCCTGGGCTAGAGTGAGACCCTACCTTGAAAAAAAAAAAATTTCATTTGGTTAAATGCCAGTTGTTAATGTGTTAATAAAGCACTTAAAACTTCCTTTAAGGAGGAAATCAAGATGTTGTAGTTAGAAATTATGGGGTTCAGAGTTTGTGATGAGGGGAGTCAGTTTTACTAAGTTTATTTCCCACAACCATTTTATTAATTTTGTTATTATTATTTTATTTTTATTATTATTTTCAGCATTGAGGATCAAATCCAGATCCTCATATGTGGTAGGCAAACACTACCACTGAGCTACATTTTCCGCCCGACCAATCATTTAATTTAAACTATCTAAGTAGTGCTAAATGTACTTGGTTTAAAAAAATAAAACTCTGCAAAACAACTAACACTGAGGAGTATCCTACCTCCATTGTACGAGAGAAGCATCCAGGACCTTTAGAACCTTCCTAGTCTCATTGCATCTGATCACTCTCTTTAGCTCTAAATAATATGCTTATATATCTTTTGTAGTCATTGTTGTTGTGTGTGTATGTGTGTGTGGTACGTATGTGTATGCATTTGGGCACACACACTCATGTATGTTGGGGGGTGGAGACCACAGGTTGCTGTGGGGTATCTTCCGGCATCACACTCCTCTTTATTTTACTGAGGCAGGATCTCACTTGAGCCCAGAGCTTGCTGATTCCCTGTCTCTGCCTCCCATAAAATGGTATTACAGGTGGCTGCAGTACCCACCTGGCCTTTACATGGGTACTGGGGACCCAAACTCCAGTCCTCGTGCTTGCAAGGGAAGCATTGTTACTGACTGGACCATCTACCTATGCCTTGATTTTGAGATAGTTTCACTCTGTGGCCCAGGCTAGCCTTGAACTCACTAGGTAGTCCAGATCAGCCTTTTACTCATGACAATCCACCTGCCTCTCCCTCCTACGTGCTGGGATTACAGTTATGTAGAACCAGGCCCAGTATACACATTATTAATTTGTCTACTTAAGCATTCTTCTGCCTTAATGAATGAGCTATTTATCTACTACGTCCCCTTTTCATCTTCTATATCACATTTTATTAATCATGGTACTATTTTGTTAATTGGTTATATTTACAACATTAAAGAACATAAATTCCTGCTGGGTTTAGTGGTGCACACCTTTAATCCCAGTACTTGGGAAGCAAAAGTAGGAGGATTGCCATGAGTTGAAGCCCACCCTAAAACTACATAGTGAATTCAAGGTCAGCCTGGACTAGAGTGAAACCCTACCTCAAAAAAAAAAAAAAAAAAAAAAAAAAAAAAAAAAAAAAGCAGAAGAACATAAATTCCTACTTCAAATTCTGCTATCTTTTTGGGGGGTGGGGGTTGAGGTAGGGTCTCGAACTCTAGCTCAGGTTGATTTGGAATTTACTATGTAGTCTCAGGGTGGCCTGGAACTCGTGGCGATCCTCTCACCTCTGCCTCCTGAGTGCTGGGATTAAAGGTGCGTGCCATCATGCCTGGCTTTTTTTTCCCCTAATTTGAGGGGTGTGTGTGTGGGACACTCCTTCCCTTCTTTTGGCTCTTATATTCTTTTTTATTCCGAGGTAGGGTCTCACTCTGGTCCAGGCTGACCTGGAATTAACTATGTAGTCTAGTGTGGCCTCAAACTCACTGTGATCCTCCTACCTCTGCCTCCCAAGTGCTGGAATTAAAGGTGTGCGCCACCACGCCCGGCTAGCTCTTATATTCTTTTGGTCACCTCTTTTTTTTTTTTTTTCCAGCTTTAAAAATGTTATTTATTTATTTATTTGAGAGAGAAAGAAAGACAGGGAAAGAATGGGCACGCCAGGGCCTCCAGCCACTGCAAACAAACCACACGCATGTTCCTTGTGCATATGTCTTACGTGGGTACTGGGGAATCAAACCTGGGTCCTTTGGCTTTGCAGGCAAATGCCTTAACCACTAAGCCATCCCTCCAGCCCTGCATCCAGCTTTTTTTTTTTTTTAATTAACAACTTCCATGATTATAAAAAATACCCCATGGTAATACCCTTCCTCCCCCCACTTACTTCTTTGAAATTCCATTCTCCATCATACCCCCTGGTCACCTCTTTTGCAATCATCTCTGAGTCAAGGAGAATGTGATAGAGATGTCTCACTTAGTGCTAAACACACCACTGTCATTTCTTCTTAGCACTTGATTGAGTTTTTTTTTTTTTTTTTTTTTTTTTTTTTTTTTTTTTTTTTTTGGTTTTTCGAGGTAGGGTTTCACTCTAGCCCAGGCTGACCTGGAATTCACTATGGAGTCTCAGGGTGGCCTCGAACTCACGGCGATCCTCCTACCTCTGCCTCCCGAGTGCTGGGATTAAAGGCGTGCGCCACCACGCCCGGCTTTTTTTTTTTTTTTTTTTTGGTTTTGATTGAGTTTTGAGTCACCCTAGTGGTCACTGCCATCTGAAAAGACTAGCTTCTCTAACCCAAAGTGAGAGCAACATTAATATATGGGCACAGGGCTGGAGTGATGGCTCAGTGGTTAAGGAACTTGCCTGCAATGCCTAATAAGCTGGGTTCAATTCCCTAGTACCCATGTAAAGCCAGATGCACAAAGTGGTGCATGCATCTAGAGTTCTTTGCACTGGTTAGTGGCCCTGTCACACCCATATGTATTTCTAATCTCTCTCTCTCTCTCTGTCCTTGCAAATAAATATTTAAAAAAATATATGGGCATAAACCTAAGTATTTAGAGGGCAGTTTGGCCAGATAATGAGTAGTTTCTGCCATCATTAAAGAGTATTTTGGTGTGGGGGGGGTCAACTTAAGTAGTATCTTTTTGTTTGTTGTTATTGAAGTAGGGTCTCACTGTAGCCCAGATTGACCTAACACTCACTGTAGTCCCAGGCTGTCCTCGAACTCACAGTGATTTTCCTACCTCTGCCTCCCAAGTGCTGGGATTAAAATCATGTGCCACCACACCCAGCTAAATAGTATCTTAAAATTTTTTTGCAGAGTTGAGAGAGAGAGAGAGGGACAGAGAATGAGAATGAGAATAAGAACAGGTACGCCAGGGCCAATAGCCACTGCAAACAAACTCCAAATGCATGCACTACTTTGCGCATCTGGCTTTATGTAAGTACTGGGGAATTGCACCCCAGTCTTTAGGCTTTGCAGGCAAGTGTCTTGAATGCTGAGCCATCTCTCCAGCCCCCTAAATAGCATTTTTTTTTTCAAGGTAGGGTTTCACTCTAGCCTAGGCTGGCCTGAAATTCACTACAGAGTCTCAGGGTGGCCTCGAACTCACAGTAATCCTCCTACCTCTACCTCCCGAGGGCTGGGATTTAAAGGCGTGTGCCACCATGCCCGGCTTTTTTTTTTTTTTAAATGATTTTGTTTATTTATTTGCAAGCAGAGAGGTACAGAGACAGACAGGAATGGGCATGTCAGGGCCTCTAGCCACTGCAAATGAACTTCCGATGCATATACCACCACACGCATCTGGCTTTACATGGGTACTGGGGAATAAAACTCAGGTCCTTAGGCTTTGCAGGCAAGCACCTTAACTGCTGGACCATCTCTCCATTCCTTAAATAGTATCTTTAAATTACAGGTAATATACAAAAAAGAAGGGAACATCTCCACATTTTCCTTCACCTTTATTGTTACATAGTGAAGGCCGATCACCAGCCTGCGGCAGTATTGGGAGGTGGTAGAAACTTTAAGAGGTCTGGCCTAGTGGAAGGACACTGAATGCCACTGAGGTGGATGCTGGGACTGTACTTTCTCCCTTCCCCTCTCCACCTCCTCTCTCTTCTCTCTCCCTGGCTGCCGAGAGGTGAACAGCCCTTTCCACTACTTGCTTCACAATAGGCCTAAAAGTAACTGGGCCAACCACAAACTGAAACCTTGCAAATCATGCTCTGAAAGAAGTACTTCCTCCTCTTAAAGTTGATCACCTCAGGTGTTTTGTCACAGTAAGGAAAAGGTGACTCCTATACCTTTTTAAATTTATTTTTATTTATTTACTTGAGAGAGAGGCAAAGAGAGAGAGAGAGAGAGAATGGGCGTGCCAGGGCCTCCAGCCATTTCAAATGAACTCCAGATGCATGTGCCACCATGTGCCTCTGGTTTATGTGGGTAATGAGGAATCAAATCTGCTTCCTTAGACTTTGCAGGCAAGAACCTTAACCACTAAGCAATCTCTCTATCCTCTCATATACCTTTTTAAAAAATTATTTGAGAGAGAGTGGAAGGGAGAGAGAAAGAGAATGGGTGCACTAGAGCCTTTAGCTACTGAAACAAGTTGCCGGCACATGCACCCCTTTGTGCATCTGGCTTACATGGGTACTAGGGTATTGAACCTGGGTCCTTGGACTTCACAGTCAAGTGCCTTAACTGTTAAGCCATCTCTCTAGCCCTTATATACTTTTTTTCTTCAACCTCCACCTTGACGTCCATCAGCTCTAGTCATTATTTTTATATTGTCAAAGCTCATAACATTTATATTTTGTTCTATGGCTGGTGCTCCAGTTGACTATAGTACTGAAAAATCAATAAAAATGCAATTAGTATATACTAATTTTATTATGTAAAGTTTATTAACTCAGGGAAAAAGTCTACCAATTAGAATAGAAAAGACCAGTTTCTATCAGAACCTATGCCACCAGAACAAGGACACTTCAAGCATCAGGGTAAAATAATTACGTTTTTAGATGCTTCATTACTTACTCCAAGCAACTCAGTTGCTTTATATTGGGAACATAGTTTTCTACTATTACTTCTCTCTTTTTCTCCTTAATGAAAGAAGCATATGCCTCAATGCTTGCCTAAATTTAACCACATCTTAATCTTCTCTGGCATAAATCCACTTTCTGCTTGAAGAGTCTCTTCTCTGCTGGAACCCAGCTGCTCCCTGGACTGCTATACAGCTGTCATGCTAGGCCTGCCCTCATTGTACCCTTGGATCTCTCTTTCTTTTTACTGGTCCACCCTTAACTGATTTCCTGAATGATCTGTGAGAAGTGGACTTCTGAGTTCTGATGTGTGTACCCTCACAGCTGGGTATATTGCTGCCTGACGTGGTATTCTGAGCCTCAAATCTCTGAAAGTGTTCTATTGTCCCCTATAGCCCTGAGAGCTGGTGATGGGAAGACTGATGTCGATCAGGCTTTTATTTATTCTGTTGTGGTTGGTTGATTGTTCTCTGGAAGCTTTTAAAATCTTCTCTTCAGAGCCAGGCGTGGTGGCGCATGTCTTTAATCCCAGCACTTGGGTGGCAGAGGTAGGAGGATCGCCGTGAGTTCAAGGCCACCCTGAGACTACATAGTGAATTCCAGGTCAGCAGGAGTGAGACCCTACCTCAAAAAAAAAAAAAAAAAAAGCTTCTCTTCAGTGTGAAGAGATGGCTTAGTGGTTAAAGCACTTGCCTGCAAAGCCAATGGACCCAGGTTTGATTCTCCAGAACCCACATAAGCCAGATGCACAAGGTGGTGCATGCATCTCCTTCTGCTTCTCCCTTCGTACCCACCTTCAGTCTGAAAACACCTGTCCATTCCTTAATGCTAGGAAATTTTCCTCTGTAATTTTTATCCTGCATTTTCCTTTTCTAAAAAATATTTTATTTGACAGAGACAGAGAAAGTGGCAGAGAAAGAGAAAGAGAGAGAGAGAGAATGGGCACACCAGGGCCTCTAGCCACTGCAAATGAACTCTAGACACATGTGCCACTTTTTGCATCTGGCTTATGTGGGTACTGAGGAATCACATCTGTGTCCTTAGGCTTCACAGACAAGCGCCTTAACAGCTAAGCCATCTCTTCAGCCCTACCTTTTCCTCCTCCTCCCCACAATAATAGCCATTTTTATTTGTAAAAATACAGATATAGCCGGGCGTGGTGGCGCACGCCTTTAATCCCAGCACTCGGGAGGCAGAGGTAGGAGGATTGCTGTGAGTTCGAGGCCACCCTGAGACTCCATAGTGAATTCCAGGTCAGCCTGGGCTAGAGTGAGACCCTACCTCGAAAAACCAAAGAAAAAAAAAAAAATACAGATATAACCGGGTATGGTGGTGCACACCTTAAATCCCAGCACTCGGGAGGCAGAGGTAGGAGGATGGTCGTGAGTTCGAGGCCACCCTGAGAATGCAAAGTGAATTCCAGGATAGCCTGAGCTAGAGTGAGACCCTACCTCAAAAAACCAAAACAAAACAAAAAAAAAGATATAAATGTAGCCTTTTAGTTTTTCCAGGTTTGTTTTTTCTAATAAAAACTAAAAGGAGCTGGACATGGTGGCATATGCCTTTAGTCCTAGCACAGGGAGGCAGAGGTAGAGGGATAGTGTGAGTTTGAGGCCAGCCTAAGATTACATAGTGAATATACATAGAGAGAGGGGGGCAGACACAGAGAGAAATTATGGTATGCCAGGGCCTCCTGCCACTGCAAATAAATTCCAGACACATATGCCACTTTGTGCATCTGGCTTTATGTGAACACTGGGGAGTCGAACCCAGTTTGTCAGGCTTTGCAATCAAGTACTTGTAACTGCTGAGCAATCTCTCCAACTCTGTTGGTTTTTTTTGTTGTTATTTATTTTTATTTACTTATTTGAGAGCAACAGACAGAGAGAGAAAGAGGCAGAGAGAGAGAGGGAGAGAATGGGCGCATTAGGGCCTCCAGCCACTGCAAACGAACTCCAGACGCATGTGCCCCCTTGTGCATCTGGCTAACGTGGGTCCTGGGGAGTTGAGCCTCGAACCAGGGTCCTTAGGCTTCACAGGCAAGCGCTTAACCGCTAAGCCATCTCTGCAGGCCTCCAACTCTGTTTTTGTTGTTGTTGTTTTTCAAGGTAGGGTCTCTCATTCTAGTCCAGGCTGACCTAAAATTCACTCTGTAGCCCCAGGCTGGCCTCAAACTCCTGGCAATCCTACTACCTCTGCCTCCTGAATACTGGGAGTAAAAGCCTATACCACACCTGGCTTAAAAGGAGCTTTAACAACATTTTTATTTATTTATTTGCATGTGTGAGGTAGAGGGGAACACACCAGGGCTTCTTGCCACTGCAAACAACCAGACACATGCACCAATTTTTGCATCTGGTTTTATGGGTGCTAGGTCAACAGGATTTGCAAGCAAAGGCCTATAACTGTTGAGATATTACTCCAGCCCACCCAAAGGAACTTTTATATTAAAAATAGATATATGGCCAGGTGTGGTGGTGCATGCCCTTAATCCCAGCACTTGGGAGCCAGAGGTAAGAGGATTGCTGTGAGTTCAAAGCCACCCTGAGACTACAGAGTGAATTCCAGACCAGCCTGGGCTACAACAAGACCCTACTTCAAAAAACAATATATGAAATATTTAGTTCCAAGGAGAGAGAAAGGAAGAATAGGCATAGCAGGGCCTCTCATCCCTGCAAATGAACTGCAGATGTATGTGCCCCCTTATGCATCTAGCTTTATGTGGATACTGGAGAATTGGACCCAGGTCATTAGACTTTGCAGGCAAGAACCTTCACTGCTGAGCCATCTCTCCAACCTTAAATAAAAATATGCTTATTTATTAGTGCATGGACAGTGTGAAAGATTGTGTGTGTGTGTGTGTGTGTGTGTATGTGTATAGGTATGCCAGGGCCTCTTGCTGCTGCAAACAAATACCAGATACTTCTATTACTTTTTGCATCTGACATACGTGGATGGTTTGGGAATTGAACCTGGGCTGACAAGCTTTGCAAGCAAGTGCCTTTAACCATTAAGTCATATACCCAGCCCCAAAGAAAAACATTATTTTATGTTTCCAGAATCATTTGCTTTTTATGAGGTCAGTTTTTTCCTTTTTTGAGGCAGAGTCACCTGTAGCCCAGGCTAACCTCACTATGTAGCTACATAGTAGGTACTATATACCATATACCATATATATATATATACCTCACTATGTAGCTGAGGATGATTTTGAATTTTTCTCTTCCTCCTCTTCCTCCTTCTTCTTTTTAAGTTTTTTTCAAGGTAGGGTCTCACTCTAGCCAAGGCTGACCTGGAATTTCCTATGTAGTCTCAGGCTAGCCTTGAACTCATAGCAATCCTACCTCTGCCTCCAGAGTGTTGGTAAGGTGTGCACCACCATGCCTGGTAGGGAGACAGAGAATGGACACACCAGGGCCTCTAGCCACTGCAAATAAACTCCAGATACATGTGCCTCTTTGTATATCTGGCTTTATGTGGGTACTGGGGAATTGAACCCAGGTGTGGTGTCTCCTATAAACTTAGGTGTTCTGAATGCTAGGTTCCCAGCTGATGGAGATTTGGGATTTAACTTAGTCTCTTGGAGGCAGTGTATTGTTGGGAGTGGGCTTATGGATATTATAGCTAGTTTCCCCTTGCCAGTATTTGGCACACTCTCCTAATGCTGTTGTCCACTTGATGTTGGCAAGGAGGTGATGTCCACCCTCTTCTCATGTCATTGTTTACCCCTGTCATCATGGAGCTTCAACTCAAGTCTGTAAGCCAAAATAAACCCTTTTCCCACAAGCTGCTCTTGGTCAGGAGATTTCTGCCAGCAATGCAAACCTGACTGCAACAGTAAAGGTGGTACCGAGGAGTGCTATCATTGCTGCTAGAAAAACTAACTGTGTGGCTTTGGCCTTTTGGAACTGATTTTTAAGAGGAATGTGGATGAACTTGAAACCATGGCCTAAGAGATGCCTTGTACTGCTGTAAGTACAGCTTGATGGACTATTCTGGTCAGAGTTGAAAGACCTGAATGTGCTAAGAACTAAGGACTGTGAGGTCTGGCTTATGAGGGTGAAAAGAGCTTTGCCTGGACTGGGCTAGAAGCAGTTTGTGTGAAGGGCTTGCTGTCGTGCCTCTGTCCTGAGAACTTGTGCAAGGTTGCATTCCATAGAGATGGACTTGTGTGAGCAAAGGTATATGGCAAAGAAATAAAGTCTTTGGGCCACAAATTCTGCCTGCTCAGCTGCAATTGTATGATTACAACCACTGAGATTGGGCCAGCTGTCCTGCATTGGGACAACAGAAAGAATGCAGTCTTTTGGAGAGGTCTGAATGCTGAAGGAATGTCCTGTTCTTCAAAGTCTGCTTTATTCTCCCCTGGATAAACAAATTAGCACCCCACCTGATATTATGAAGTATAAGAAATGCATAAAAGAGAAGGTCATTGAATTTGCAACACAGTCTTGTGTTTTGGAAATGGCCATAGGCAATGTGAAGCAAGTTTGCTGGATGCCTGCATGGAGACCTGATGGAGCCATGAGGATGGACTGTGGGTTGCAGTGGAAACCCAGTGGAGATGTTGGGACCATGAGATAGCTGCTAAGGATTGCTGCCAGTCCTGGATGAAGTTTTCTAGGGCTGTGAGTAGCCTAGCTGGAGGGGCAGAATTGCAACTCCGGAGACTTGTTGCTGGTTAGAATTATTGGACTTGGAGATTTGTCACTGACTAGAGTTGTTGGAGCTACAGAGTTTGATGTTTGCCCTGGTTGTTTTAAATCTTGTATTGGTTGAATATTTCTTTGCTATGCCCAATGCCATCTTTTATAGTATGAATGTTTATTCTGTGCCATTATGGGTTTTGGGGGGATTTTTTGATATTATGGCTCAGTTAAAAGATCTTGGACTATGGGAATGTTTGAATATCATCGTGATTGATAAAAACTATGGGGACGTTTAAAATTGGACTGAATGCATTGCATTTTACATCATGGATGGTTATCAGTTTATGGGGGCCAGAGGCAGAATGTGGTGGTTTGATTCAGCTGTCCCCCATAAGCTTAGGTGTTCTGAATACTAGGTTCCCAGCTGATGGAGATTTGGGGATTTGTGCCTCTTGGAGGGAGTGTATTGTTGGGGGTGGGCTTATGGGCATTTTAGTCAATTTCCTCTTGCAACACTGGATCATTGGACTTTGCAAGCAATTGCCTTAAATTCTAAGCCATCTCTCCAGCCCCCTGAATTTTTTTTTTTTTTTTTGAGGTAGGGTCTCACTCTAGCCCAGGCTGACCTGGAATTCACTCTGTATTCTCAGGGTGGCCTTGAACTCATGGCAATCCTCCTACCTCCACCTTCCCAAGTGCTGGGATTAAAGGCATGTGCCACCCCACCCAGCCTGAATATGTTTTTTAATAAATATTTTAATTTGCAAGGAGAGAGAAAGAGAGAAAGAAAGAGAGAGAGAGAGAGAGAGAGAATAATACAGAGGGAAGGAGCTGGCTGTAGTGGCACACGCCTTTAATCCCAGCACTCAAGAGGCAGAGATAGGAGTATCACCATGAGTTCTAGGCCACCCTGAGACTACATAGTGAATTCCAGGTCAGCCTGGGCTAGAGTGAGACCCTACCTCGAAAACCCAAAGGAAGAAAAGAGAGAGAGAGAGGGAAGGAATGAACACACCAGGGCATCTTGCCACTGCTGTTCACTGCTGCATTCACCAGGCTAGCTGGTCCATGAGCTTCCCAGAAATTCTCCTGTCAGAAGCCCACCACAGCTTCCAGATTTTACAGGGGGGCAGCGTATCTGCATTCGGGTCGTCGTGCTTGCACGGCAAGTGCTTTATCCTTTGAGTATTCTCCTCAGCCCTCCCCTTTTTACTCATTAAGTTTATGCCTTCATCTGCTCATTTTTCAACTAAGTGTATCAGAAAAATGGCCTATTGTGGTGATTCGCATCAGATGTACCCTATAGACTCATGTGTTTGAATGCTTGGACCCTACGTGGTGGCGGTTTGGGAGGCAGAGTCTTTCTGGAGGAAGCGTGCTGCCGGGGGCAGGCTTAAGAGCGTTACATACAGCTCCTCATTGCTGGGGCTCAGCTCACTCTTTCTGCCAGATGCTGACAAGAAGCAATGTCCAGCCTCTGCTCTATCATTTACCTGCCATGCTAAAACTTTCCCTCAAGACTTATAAGCTAAAATAAACCCTTTCCTCCCATCACCTGTCTTTGGTCAGGTGTTTTGTCCCAGCCACCAGAAGGTAATTAAACTAGGAAATTGGTGGGGGAGGGCGAAGCCTGGACAGATGGCTTAGTGGTTAAGGCGCTTGCCCGAGAAGTCTAAGAATGCATGTTCTAATCTCTGGGTCTCACATAGCCTCCTGAGTGCTGGGATTTTAAAGGCATGCGCCACCACACCCGGCTTCTCTTGCTTTTTAAAAAATTAAATTAATTTTAAGAATTTTTATTGATTCTCTTTTGAAAGAAGAGGGGCTGATGTTTTCCTGTTCTTCAAAGTTGGCCTTATTCCCCCTCTGAATTAACAAATTTTGGCAGACTTTCTGGTTATGGGAAACTCAGTCACACAGAGATAAGAGTGGAAAATCAGAAAATTTATTCATGTTGACATCTACTAAGAGAAATAACTTCCAAAGCCTGAGTACCGAGCTATGATGATTCAGAGTTTTGTCCTTGTTTATTTCTCAGAGGTTTTATAGACAATATGGCAGGCAGTTTGATACCATCTTGAGTTCTTTATACTCTTGGTGGTGGGTTACAGGTTTCTAAGGTTACATGATTTTGGGGCATAAACAGGTAATTCCTTAGCAATAAATCAGTGATAAGAAAGTACAAAAGTAGAACAAAAAGCTGTTTGTTTGGAGCCAGGCGTGGTGGCACATGCCTTTAATCCCAGCATTCAGGAGGCAGAGGTAGGAAGATCGCCATGAGTTCAAGGGCACCCTGAGACTACATAGTTAATTCCAGGTCAGCCTGGACCAGAGTAAGACCATACCTAGGAAAAAAAAAAGAAAAAAATCTGTTTGTTCAGGGGTGTTTGTGTTCATGGCTGCACTAACCAAATAGCATGCAAACAGTGCACTTGCATAGTTAGGGAGGAAACTCAGGGTCATATTCTCTCCCTGGTAAAGAGTTGCGCAATAGAAACTTGTTTTAATTTTTTTTGTTTATTTATTTATTTGAGACCAACAGACAGAGCAAGAAAGAGGCAGAGAGAGAGAGACAGAGAGAGAATGGAAACGCCAGGGCCTCTAGCCACTGCAAACGAACTCCAGATGCGTGAGCCCCCTTGTGCATCTGTCTAACATGGGTCCTGGGGAATTGAGCCTCGAACCGGGGTCCTTAGGCTTCACAGGCAAGCGCTTAACTGCTAAGCCATCTCTCCAGCCCTAGTAACTTGTTTTAGTGTATCATCTTGGTCTGGCTTCTTTGTTAAATTTCTTTTACCGTGCACTCACCTGGTATTGGATTTGAAAGTATGACAAGGAAAGACAGGGTCACTGGATTTGTCATGTGGTTACTTGGAGCTGGCCCCTACGCAATGTGGAGCAAGATCATAGTCCTTGACTAGCAGCCATGAGGAGAACATGACATGGAGCAGTGAAAATGAACTACGGGTTGCAGTGGAGACCACAAAAGTTTGGAGATGCCAAGTCTATGGGATGTGTACCAGAGAAAACTGCTTGATCTGGCTCAGGTGGATCTGCCTAGAAAGTAAGCATCCCAGCTGAGGGGCACACTTTGGACCCCAGAGAGTTTGTCACAAGTCCCAGGGGCTGGACATGCAGGTGCATCATTTGATGGATTGTCCTATTTGTTTGCAGTCTTGCATTAGTCTAATCTTTCCTTCCTGTGCTTGGTGCCTTCTTTTGCAACAGAAATGTTTACTATGTATCATTATATGTATTTAACTTCTGTTTTGATTTTATAGGCTTATAGTTAAGAGACTGACTTGAGTCTCACTTGAAACTTTGGACTGTCAAACAGTCTTGCGATTAGCAAAGACTATGGGTACTTAAAAAAAATTATTTATCTATTTGCAAACCAAGAGAGATAGAGAGAAGACAGATAGATAGGATGGGTGCACCAGGGCCTCCAGCCACTGAAAACGAACTCTAGATGTATGTGCCACTTTGTAAGTGCATCTGGCTTTATGTAGGTACTGGGGAATCAAACCTGGGTTGTTAGGCCTCACAGCAAGTGCCTTGAGCATTCGGCCATCTCTCCAGACCCCCTGTTTTTTTATTTATTTGCAATCAGACAGAGATAAAGAAAAGAGAGACAGATAGAATGGGCACACCAGGGCCTCCAGCCACTACAAATGAACTCCAGATGCATGTGCCACTTTGTGCATCTGGCTTTACTTGGGTACTGGGGAATTGAACCAGGGTCTTTAGGCTTTGCAGGCAAGTGTTTTAACTACTGAGCCGTCTCTTCATCCCAAGACTATAGGACTAAATGTATTTTCCATCATGAGATGGTTGTGAGTCTATGGGGGCCAGGGACAGTGAATATGGTGGTTTGAATTATATGTCCCAGATAGACTCATGAGCTTTAAATGCTTGATCCCCAGCTGATGGCAATTTGGGAGGGGTGTGTTGCTAGGGCAGATATAGGGGTGCTATATCCAGCTCCCCCTTGCCAGATCTTAGCTCATTCTTGCTGATTTCTGCAAACTGCTGTGGCAAGATGTGATATCCAGCCTCTGCCCTACCATCCTTTCTCTACCATGGTGACATTTCCCTTTAAGGCTGTAAGCTGACATAAATCCTTTCCTCCCATCACCTGCTTTTGGTTCTGTGTTTTGTCCCAGCAATGAGAAAGTAACTACAACCCCTATCTTTTGCCTCACTTTTGTTTTCAGAAGTGGGATCAACCCCAGAACCCATTGTCTCCAGTTTTTAAAAATATTTTATTTTTATGTATTTATTTAAGAGAGAGAGAGAGAGAGATTGGGCACACCAGGGCCTCCAGCCACCGCAAACAAATCCCAGATTCATGCACCTCCTTGTGCATCTGGCTTACATGGATCCTAGGGAAATGAACCTGGATCCTTTGGCTTTGCAGGCAAGTGCCTTAACCTCTAAAAGCCATCTCTCCAGCCCTTGGTTTAGGTTTCCTTGAGGTAGGGTCTTGGACTAGCACAGGCTGACCTGGAATTTACTATGTAGTCTCTGGCTGGCCTTGAACACACAGTGATCCTCCTACCTCTGCCTCACAAATTCTGGGATTAAAGGCGTGTGCCACCACGCCTAGCTCAATATTTAATAAATATCCTACTATAGAAAATTACAATCATATACAACGCAGACCTTTTAGTGAACCCCATATACCCATCACCCAGATTCAATAAATCAACATTCTGCCATTCTTATCTCTGCTTACTCCTGTAAAAATAATAACCAAATTATTAAGCAAATTATTTTACATTGTATTAGTCATTTGATTTATTTATTAAATTATGTTAGATCATATCATAAACTTAAAAAATATTTTTATTTATTTGAGAGAGAGAGGAAGAGAGAATGAGAGAATGGGCATGCCAGGGCCTCCAGCCACTGCAAATGAACTCCAGATGCATGTGCCACTTTGTGGATCTGGCTTACATGGGTCCTGGGGAATTGAACAGTGATCCTTTGGCTTTGCAGGCAAGTGCCTTAACTGCTAAGCCATCTCTCCAGCCCCATATCATAAACTTTTTAAAATGTCTTAGCATATTTTTATTTATTATTTATGAAAGGGAGAAAAAGGGCATGACAAGGCCTCCTGCCTCTGCAAACTAACTCCAGATGCATGAGCAACTTTGTGTCTGGCTTTACATGAGTACTGGGGAAGCAAACATGGACTGTTAGGCTTTGAACTTGCAGCAGTCCTCCTGCCTCTGTGTTGAAGTTACCTTCTGTTGCTGGCACAAAGCAACAGGCCAAAAGCAGCTGGTGCGAGGAAAGTTTATTTTGGTTTACAGACTGAAGGGTGAGCCCTATAATGGCATGGGAAAATGTGGCATGAACAGAGGCTGGGCATCACCTCATGGCCAACATCAGGTCAACAACAGCAGCAGCAGAGTGTGTCTAATACCAGCAAAGGAAAGCTAACTAAAACACCCATAAGCCCACTCCCAACAATATATTTTCTCCAGGAGTTTCCAATTCCCAAATGGCCACTAGCTGGGGACCTAGCATTCAGAACATAGGAGTTTGTGGGGGACTCCTAATTCAAAGCACCACACTCTGATTCCTGAGTGGTGAGATTATAGGACTGTGCTATTGTCTCTCTAATGAATTGATTTTGCGGAACACAGTGGTTATATTGTCTTGTATTGAAATAAAAGCCCCTAAAATGGGTATTTTATGAAGAAAATCGGTTTGTTTAGCTCACAGTTTGGTTGCTCCAGAGCATGGCATAGGCATTTCCTTGGTTCTTGTGATGGTATTCTTGCTGCATCACAGCATGTGGAGAAAGGAACTAGGCCACATTTTAAAAGGGTTAAGTCAAGAGGTACCCTTACTTTATAACAATCTGCTTTATTAGAACTTGGTCCTGGGTTGGAAAGATGGCATCGTGGTTAAGGCACTTACCTGCGAAGCTAAGGACCCAGGTTTGACTCCCAGAACCCACATAAGCCAGATGCACATGGAAGTAAAAGCATCTGGAGTTTGTTCACAGTGGCTAGAGGCCCTGGCACTCCCATTCTCATTCTGTCTCCAATAAATAAATGAAATGAAATGAAATATTTTTTAAAAAGAACTTGGTCCAGTGAGAACTACATCAATGCCTTCTAAGAGACATGCCGGCCCGTGTAAACTAATTACCTTCCCCCTTCTGTGTGCCTCACTTGCTTATAATGCAGCTTATGGAATGGAAGTGTTTGACTTATGGTTTGAGAAGTATCATCATGGTGGGGAAGACATGGCAGGAGCGGAGTGGGAAGCCAGTGTCACACTGCAGCACTAGAGGCAGAGAGTGAACTGGGAGCTGGACTATAACACCTCAAGGTGCCTTGTGACACGTGACATACTTCCTCCAGCAAGACTCCACCTCCTAAAGGTTCCATAACCTTCCCAAACAGTGTCACCAACTGGGGATTAAGTATTCAAACATGGGGGCACTTAACGTTTAAACCACAACATGTCTCTTCTTTTTCTTTTTCTTCTTCTCCTTCTCCTCTTCCACCTCCTCCATTTTCCTTTTCAGTGCTAGAGATTTAATTCATGGGCAACGACATGCTAGGAAAGTGTTCTATGCTTAGTTGTACCCTTAGCCTTGGGCCCCATTTGTCGAATGTTCTACCACCTCAATGTCACTTCACTAAGAACCAAGTTTCCAGCACATGGACCTTGGAAGACACACTCAAAGCATGTCCAAACCGTAGCAGTGTTGGCAGTACTTAAAAACATAACAACAGGGAGGAGGTGCAGCCAAGTGGAGGAATGCCTTCCTAGTCTACAGTGTACAAGGCCCGTGGTTCCAGCCCAGCACCAAATAACAACTGCCATTTTAAAAGCACATACTGTGATTGATTACACCTTATTTATTTGAGAGGGGGGAGGGAGAGAGAGGGGAAGAGGCAGAAAGAGACTGAGAATGGATGCACCATGGCCTCCAACCACTGCAAATGAACTCCAGATGCATGCTCTACCTTATGCATCTGGCTTACGTGGGTCCTTTGGCTTTGTAGGCAGGCACTGCAACTGCTAAACCATCTCTCCAGCCCCACATTTTTTTAAATAAAACCTTTAACTATTATTAGAGAGAGAGAGGCAGATAGAGGGAGAATGGGTGCACTAGGGCCTTTAGCCATTGTAAACAAACTTCAGATGTATGCACCACCATGTGTATCTGGCTCACATGGGTCCTGGAGAATCATACTTGGGTCATTTGGCTTTGCAGCCAAGTGCCTTAACCACTAAGCCATCTCTCCAGCCCTCACTTTTTTAAAAAATTTTTATTTATTTATTTGAGAGTGACAGAGGGAGAAAGGCAGAGAGAGAGACACACAGAGAGAATGGGCACACTAGGGCCTCCAGACACTGCAAAAGAACTCCAGACGCGTGTGCCCCCTTGCACATCTGACTAACATGGGTCCTGGGGAGTCGAGCCTCAAACCGGGGGAGTCGAGCCTCAAACCGGGGTCCTTAGGCTTCACAGGCAAGCGCTTAACCGCTAAGCCATCTCTCCAGCCCTCACATTTCTTTTTAAAGATGGCGTCTATGGTTCAGGCTGGCTTGGGCTTTACTATGCAGTCTATGTTGGCCTCAAATGTAACAATCCTCCTGCTTCTGCCTTCCAAGTGTGATCACAGCTGTGAGCCACTATTTCAGGCTGATCATGACTTTTTTGTCGCTGTTGTTTTTTGAGGTAGGTTCTCACTCTAGCCCAGGCTGACCTGGAATTCATTATGTAGCCTCAGGGTGGTCTTGAACTCATGGCAATCATCCTACCTCTATCTCCAGAGTGCTGGGATTAAAGGCTTGTACCACCATGCTCAATTTAAAAAAAATATTTTATTTAGTTGAAAGATATTTGAGAGAGAGCTGCAAATGAACTCCAGATGCATCTGCACCTTGTGCACCTGGGTTTACCTGGGTACTGGGGAATGGAACCTGGGTCCTTTGGCTTTGCAGGCAAGAGCCTTAACTGCTAAGCCATCTCTCCAGCCCTGTTTGTTCATATTTGAGGCAGACCCTTTCATTTTTTTGAGACAGGGTCTTTTTATATAACCCAGGGTGGGCTTGGACTCACTATGGAGCCCAGACTGGCCTTGAGCTTGCAATCCTCTTGCTTCTACCTCCCAAGTGCTGGGACTATAGGCTCTTCTCCTATGTTATAAAAACACTGGTTAATTTGATTAATAAATTCAATAAATGCCCTTCAAACTACAAGGAAACAGAGTTGTTATTTAAGGATTATTAAAAAGTAACCAGTATTGCAATCAGTTGTGTAGAACATAGCAGTGGTTTGTAGAAAACAATATATATTTGTGACTGCTTCTCAGGTACAATAAAATCCCAACATAATATTTCTTTGTTTTTTTTCTTTTTGGTTTTTCAAGGTAGGTTCTCACCCTAGAGTGACCTAGAATTCACTATGGAGTCTCAGGGAGGCCCTGAAATCACGGAGATCTTCCTATCTCTGCCTCTTGAGTGGCTGGGATTAAAGGTGTTAGCCACCACACCGGGCTCCAACATAATATTTCTAAGGATATGTTTTTCAAAACATTATTTGCATGCGCACACGCGTGCGCACGCATGCACACACACACACACACACACACACACGGACATGCCAGGGCCCCTTCTACTGCAAACAAACTCCAGATACGTGTGTCACTTTTTGCATCTGACTTTACATGGTTACTGGGGAATTAAACCTGGACTGGCAGGCTTTGCCAGCATTGCTAACAAGCCCCTTTAACCACTGGCCCATCTCCTCAGCCTGTAAGAATATTTTTTAAAAACTTATTTTAAATACAGAGAGAGCAAAAAGAGACAGATAGAGATAATGGGCACGCCAGGGCCTCTAGCTGCTCCAAATGAATTCCAGACATATGTGCCATCTTGTGCATCTGGCTTACATGGGTCTTGGTGAATCAAACCTGGGTCCTTTGGCTTTGCAGGTAAGCACCTTAATTACTAAGCCATCTCTCCAGCCTTTGTTTTTTTATGTTTTTATTTTAGTGAGGTCTCAAACTTGCTGTGTAGTTAAGGCAGACCTTGAAACCCTGATCCTCTTGCCTCTACCTATGAGGTTATAGGTTTCTGCTGCATGTCTGGCTCAGGAAATCAATATTTATTCTCTCAGGAGCCAATAATGGCCTTCAGTAGTTCCATATCAATTTCATATCTATTACAAACCCACTTATAAATATGGTATTGCCATAAGCACCCCTTTTGTGAGAAGTATACTTCTAAAATTCAGGAATGAAGCTAAAGTTCAATGAAAGAACCAAACCATCTTGTTTCTTCCCACAGAAAGAAGGAAATGGATTTTGCCACTTGTATGGTGACCAGGTGTCTACTTATGACTCACTTTGCTTGGTGAAACTTGATCAAGTTTGTCCTCCATTTGCTGTGGAGGTGATGTGGGGTGGAGAAGAGATGTACATGGAAATCCAAATGCTGCCACTTGATAGCTTTTTTAAAAAAATATTTATTCAGGGTTGGAGAGATGGCTTAGCAGTTAAGGCACATGCCTGCGAAGCCTCAGGACCCAGGTTCAATTGTCCAGGTCCCAAGTAAGCCAGATGCACATGGTGGCGCATGCGTCTGGAGTTCATTTTCAGTGGCTAGAGGCCCTGGTGTGCCCATTCTCTCTCTGTCTCTAATAGATAAATAAATAAAAATAACTCAAAAAACATTTATTCATTTGCAGGAAGAGAGGGGGATGAGAATGGGCATGCCAGAGCCTCCTGCCACTGCAAATAAATTCCAGATGCACACACCACTTTGTGCATCTGGCTTGACATGGGTATTGGGGAACTGAACCTGGGCCACCATGCTTTGCAAGCAAGTGCCTTTAGCTCCTGAGCCATCCCTCCAGCCCCCACTTGATAGCTTTTTAACCACAGATGACTCACTTAATTTCTTTAAACATCAGTTTTCTCATTAACAAAATTAGGGAAACAACTCCAGATTAGGATTTTTTTTATACATATCTTTTTATTTATTTGCAAGGAGAGGGAGACAGACAGTACAGAGGGGGATAAGAGAGGGAGGGAGCGAGTGAGCGAGAGAAGGGGTACACCAGAATCTCCAACAGCTGCAAACAAATTCCAGATGCATGCGCCATACCGTGCATTTGGCTCTACACGGGTACTGAGGAGTTGAACCAGGGTCGTTAGGCTCTGCAGGCAACAGCCTTAACTACTGAGCCATCTCACTATCCCCCAGATTAGGATTTCTATGAAGATTAAGAAATAAATTACACTAAGCAACTACTAGCAGGCATAGATCTTAGTTATGTATAAGTGATCTGGGGTTCATATGTATCTTCTATAGGTAGGGCTATTAAGTGATCAAATAAGAACACAGGATAGGGCTGGAGAGATGGCTTAGTGGTTAAGCGCTTGCCTGTGAAGGCTAAGGACTCCGGTTCGAGGCTTGATTCCCCAGGACCAACTTTAGCCAGATGCACAAGGGGGCGCACGCGTCTGGAGTTCGTTCGTTTGTGATGGCTGGAAGCCCTGGCGCGCCCATTCTCT
Organism: Dipus sagitta; assembly: GCA_036346955.1. Classification (NCBI taxonomy): domain Eukaryota; kingdom Metazoa; phylum Chordata; class Mammalia; order Rodentia; family Dipodidae; genus Dipus; species Dipus sagitta. The sequence goes on from CM070786.1 coordinate 34,071,791, forward strand.
CTCTCTCTCTCTCTCTCTCTCTGTCACTCTCAAACAAATAAAAATAAGGTGTTTGGCTGCGAAGCCTAAGGATCCTGGTTCAATTCCCCAGGACTCACATAAGCCAGATGCACAGGGGCCACATGCATCTAACCCTTTGCAGTGGCTAAAGGCCCTGGCATGCCCATTCCCTCTAACTCTTCCTCACTTTCTCTTTCAAATAAATAAAGAAAGGAAATATTAAAAAAAATAAAATTCTGCTGTGAGTTTAAGGCCAACCTGAGACTGCAATAGTGAATTCCAGGTCAGCCTGGGCTAGAGTGAGACCCTACCTCAAAAACAAACAAACAAACAAACAAACAAAAGAAAGAAAAAAATTAAATAAAATAAATACAGGACAGTCAGTTAAATGTGAATTTCAGACAGACAAAACTCAGTAGTATAGGGTAAGTACATTTCAAATATTGCATTGAAGATATATATCTTCAGTTTTTTTTCTATCATCTCAGTTTTACCACAGCAAAGCATCTTCTCCTTTAAAAGAGAAACAAATTTAGTCAAATAAACTTACAGAAATACAAATGTAATTAAGTTTAGTTTCTGCAGCTGGAGAGATGGCTTAGCAGTTAAGGTGCTTGCCTGCAAAGCCTAAGGACCCAGATTCGATTCCCCAGGACCCACGTAAGCCAGCCAGATGCACAGAATGGTGCATGAGTCTGGAGTTCGTTGACAGTGGCTGGATGCACTGGCGCACCCATTCTCTGTATGAGGCAGAGAGAGAGGGAGAGAATGGACGCGCCAGGGCCTCCAGGCACCGCAAACGAAGTCCAGACACTTGTGCTCCTTTGTGCATATGGCTAACGTGGGTCCTGGGGAATCAAGCCTCAAACTGGGGGTCCTTAGGCTTCACCGGCAAGCGCTTAATTGCTAAGCCATCTCTTCAGCCCTTGTTTGTTTTTGTTTTTTTTGAGGTAGGGTCTCGCTCTAGCCCAGGCTGAGCTGGAACTCACTATGTAGTCACAGGCTGCTGGCGAACTCACAGCGATCTTCCTAGCTCTGCCTCCGGAGTGCTGGGATTAAAGACATGCACCACCATGCCTGGCTAAATTTAGTATTTTATCTTCTCATATTTGCTATGTGAGTAACACCCAATATGCTCAGTGTTTTCTCTTCCAGGTAATGCTCAATTATCACAAAGCAGAGAAACAAATAGCTCTCACATTGTTGGAGTATAATGTAACGTTTTCTCCAAATTTAAATCTGTTGGTTCTGCTTACCATACTGAATGAAACTAGTCATGAGTTTTGAAACTGTTTACTTCTAAATTATATTTGTATTTGAACCCTAATTTGGAAAACCACAAAGCACTAAGTATAAAAGTCGTATTAATGGCTACTAAAAACATGTAAACTAAAAACTCCAGGCAGCCGCCAAAATCCTTGAAACATGATTTCACAATGTTCTTGTTTCCTATGTTTTCTTTGTGTGGCAGGTTCTTATTTCTCAAAGAGCTCTTGTTATTAGCACATACGCAATCAAATCAGTAAAGCAGACACATTTCACATTTCATCCCAGAGACTGCATTTCGCATCTTACCTAAACTAAAAGGCTTGTAATTAATTCTAGCAGTATTTTAGCTTTCCCCTAGGGTGTAGTGTTTTTTTTTTTTTTTTTTGAGATTAAAATAGTTAACTATTTCCACTCCTTACTTCTGCTTCAACCTTTCCCATGATCTAAAGAAATGCAGTCTAGTTTCTTTTGCATATTTTACTATTTCTAACACCAGGACCATGTCAAACACATGTCAAAATGCTATTGAAGCTTTGGGGTCGATTCCTAATAATATAATAAAAAAGATAACTGGAATGGCAGCCAGGCATGGTAATGCATCCCTGTAATCCCACAGCACCCGGAGAGTAAGGCAAACGCATTCGTTTCTGCTACGTAGCGGGTGCCGGGCTACCAAGGGCTGCATAACAAGACCCTGTCTCTAAAAGAAAGAAAAAGAAAAAAAGGAGAGAGGGAGGGAGGAAGGGAAGGGAAGGAAGTTAGGAAGGAAGGAAGGGAAGGAGGGAGGGAGGGAGGAAGTAAGGAAGGAAAGAAGGAAGGAACTGGATTTTGAAGTCTTTCCCAAAGAGATCATCATAAATTCAGCTTTTCAAAATGAAGACCACCATTAAAACAATGTGTGTTGCATTCCTTCCTGCCTGATGTTTACTTAACAAAGGCACTGCTGCATTGCATTTTCCAAAAATCTCACCTTCTGCTCAAACTCCTATTTTATTTATTTTTTCCTTAATCCTGTCTGCAGAGTGCGAGCGCGGTGCTCTTCAGCTCCATCTCCCGCAGCAAAGGCTGACTGCAGCCTCGACTCCGCCCCGGCGCAGCGTCCGCTACAGGGGCGAAGCGTGGGCCAGCATCCGCACCCGGCGAAACACTGAGTCACCGGAGCCAGCGACTGCTGGGGGCGGGCCGAGCCCGGCGGTCTTTGAGGGCCGCAGGGAAGCCTTCGCGTAGGTTTCAGACCGATTCCACAGTCTGGAGAAAAATGAGCCTGGACGCCGTATTTCAAATGAAATTCCCAGGGACCCCAGCCCTGGCAGGAGCCCAGAACACACTGTCCGGTGGGCACGTTAACCCTCACGAGGGCCTCCGGCAGCTATCTTTAGAAACGTCATAAAGCCCAGGGCACCGCGCGGGGACCCGCTCCGGAGGGGAAGTGCCCCGCGCCGGGAGGAGACCCGGCCCGGCCGCAGGCTGCCCCAGAGCCCGGGCTCGGCGAGCGAGCGCCCAGGAGGGCCAGCCGTGCAGTGGAGGAGCCCGCGGGACGCGGACGCCCGGCTCTCGCGTGGCATCACGGTGCGTGTCACTGCGGCCTCCGCGCTTCCAACGGCGCCACGCGCAGCCCCCGCTCCCGCGCGCGGCAGGGCGGCGGCCCGCAGCGCCACGCCCCCGGCGCGGGGCCGTGGGCGGGGCCGGGCGGGCCTGGGGGCGGGGCGGGGCGCGCTGGGCCCCGGGGCTGCGCCCAGCCGGGGTGGGAGGCAGCGGCCGGCCGCGGCGCGGGCGAGCGGCGCGGGGATTGGCTGCGGCGAGCGGAGACGTCAGGCTCCCGCGGCCCCAGCGGCCGCCCGGCGCGGCGCGGCGCAGTCGGCTCGAGTGGTCCGCTAACGAGGAGGTGCCGTCGGCCGGGCCACCCTCCGTCGCCGGGCTGCGCCGCCGTCGCCGGGACGCGCTGCCGAGCTCCTCGCCGCCTCCATCCCCGCGGCCTCCGCTCCCCTCTCCGTCCGCACACCCACCATGACGAAGAATGAGAAGAAGTCCTTCAACCAGACCTTGGCCGAGTGGAAGCTCTTCCTCTACAACCCGACCACCGGACAGTTCCTGGGGCGCACGGCCAAGAGCTGGGGTGAGCGGGCGGCGTCGGGTGGGAAGCGAGCGCGGGAGTCGGCGCCCCACGCCGCGCGCGAGCCGCCGCGGGGCCGGCCTCGGCCCCATTCATTCCCCGCGGGGCCCGGCGGCGGGCGGGCCGTGTGCTGCCGTGCCGCTGCGGCTCGCTCCCCGGCCGGAGCGGGGCGCACGTGCTGCCGGCTTCCCGCCGCGAGCCGCGCCGGAAGCCGGGACCCCAGCGGGCCGAAGCCGGGACGCGCGGGGCCGAGCTCGCGGCCTCCTTTCTGTACGGGGCGCGCCCCGGCGCAGGCCTGGCCCCGGCGCAGGGCGGCTCGGGGAAGCGGGAGCGGCCCCTCGCCTGCGGAGAGGAAATTTCCACTGCCGCTATCTTGTGACTCGCGGGTGGACGAGCGAGACTTGGGTGTGTGTGGGTTGCCCCGAGCTGATTACAGAAGCACATTGTACTTGAAAATGCACTTGGACTCCAGCAGAGAAAGGCCCGTACCGAGGGGTTTCCTCCTCTTTTTAGATCACAAGCGCGTTTTTCTGCCTTTCAAAATTGGGGTTTTTTTTGAGGGGGGTTGTCAGTCTTGTGTAAACAACACACTCTTCCTGTGCCTTCAAAACGTGAGTGATGGGTGAATGTTAACAGTTTTCCTCTGCGCGAGCTCTTTGTTTTAAAAGAAAATTTTAACCCATCTTTAAATTAAGTGCCCTTCTTTTTTGTCTGAAAAATTGACGAGTGGGGATGGACAAGTGCTTTCTGTTTTTTCGCATTTATACTTAAAACGCTTTTCAAAAAGAATTCAGGAAGGCAAAATGAGTTTGTTAGTGGATTTTGGCAGACCTCCACCCCCCTTTTTTTCTTCTGAGTGAAAATAGGTTTCTGGAGTTGAGAACCATTGGGAGAGAAGCATGAGAGAGTAAATGAGCTATGGCTCAGAAAGTAAGCTTGCTGCTCACTGAAGTGAGCTCCTCCAGGGTGGAAAAGTTACTTGATGTCCTATCACAAGCTGGAGGGAGGCCTTAGAGGTTGTTATTTTTTTCCTCCACTCAACTTCCACTTCAGAGATGAGGGAAATGAGACCGAGAGGTTGTGATTTTGCCTTTGTAAAATTACATATCCCAAAGAGCCAAGAAAAGAACCCAGTTCTCCTTTAATCCCAGTCCAGTGGCAGTATTATCTTACAGATGCCTTCTCTAACTGCACTGTAATCATGCATAATTTTTATTTAAATTGCTATCTTCTCTTGGGAGTCCACTAGTAGGATGAAGAAATTAGTCTCCCATCCAGAGTCAAATAGAAAAGAATGATGAGTACTTAAGTTCAATCACTTCTTCCTCGAGTGTACCTTAAAAAGATATTTATTTATTAGAGAAGGAGGGAGGCAGAGAGCGAGAATATGGGTGCACCACGGCTTTTAGCCACCACAGATGAGTTCCAGAGGCATGCTCCATTTTGTGAGTCTGGCTTTATGTGGGTACTGGGGAATAGAACCTGGGCTGGCAGGCTTTGCAAGAAAGGGCCTTTAACCACTGAGCAATCTTTCCAGCCCTGCTTTTTTAAATTATTTTATTTTATTTTCCAAGCAAAGCAAATGAGAGAAAAAAATGAATGGGTGCACAGCAGGGCCTCCAGCCCTGCAAACTCCAGACACATGCTCCACTTTGATCATAGGGCTTTACAAGGGTGCTGGGGAATTGCATTAGGCTTTGCAGTGCCTTAACTGCTGAGCCATCTCTCTAGCCCCTGGAGTGTTCTTTTTAACTGAAGAATTTTTTGAGTGGTGAGAGATTAAGTTTTTGTTTGTGCTTTGTTGTTTTTCGAGGTAGGGTCTTGCCATGGCCTAGGCTGACCTGGAATTCACTATGTAGTCTCAGGCTGGCCTCCTAACTCTGCCTAGAGTGTTACAATTAAAGATGAGCAATAATGGGCATGCTAGAGCCTCTAACCACTGCAGGCACACTCCAGACAGGTGTCACTTTTGTGCATCTGGCTTTATGTGGGTACTGGGGAATTGAACTCAGGTCATTAGGCTTTGCAGGCAAGTGCCTTAACTGATAAGCCATTTCTCCAGCCTGAGATTAATTTTTATAGATGGCCTTTTGCCCTTTCTTGCTTCCTCTATGGCTTCTCATTTTTTAGCACTAACTTAACTTTGTTAAGATGACTTCTTCCTACAAATATACATACAGAAAATACTGTTTTGTTTTTTTTTAAAATATAGTTTATATGAGAGACAGAAAGAGGCAGATAGAAAGAGAATGGGCATGCCGGGGCCTTCAGCTGCTGCAAACGAACTCTAGACACATGCAACCACCTTGTATATCTGACTTATATGGGTCCTGGGCAATCAAACCTAGTTTCGCAGGCAAGCACCTTAACTCCTAAGCCATCTCTCCAGCCCCTGTCTCCCCACCCCACCCCACCCCAGGCTGATGTGCAACTCACTGTGTAGTCTCAGGGTGACCTCAGACTCATGGTGATCCTCCTACCTTTGCCTCCCAAGTGCTGGGATAAAAGGCATGTGCCACCATGACAGACTTGTGTTTTGTTTTTTAAGTCAGCATCTCAAACAAGTCTAGGCTGATCTTGAACTCAACATGTAGTCCAGGCTGGTCTCGAACTTTTGGCAATCCTGCTCACTTAGTGCTGAGAGTATGTGCATGAGACCACCATACCACCTCAGATAGTGCTTAGTAGCAAGTGATTTTAGGATAGAGATTTTATTGGGAAGTTGCATTTAAATAGATAACATGGGGGTGGAGAGATGGCTTAGTGGTTAAGGTGCTTGCCTGCAAAGCCTAAGGACCCAGATTTGACTCCCCAGTACCCATGTAAGCCAGATGCACAAGGTGTCTGCATGCGTCTGGAGTTTGTTTCAGTGGCTAGAGGCCCCGGTGCACCCATTCTCTCTCTCCCTCTCTCTCAAATAAATAAATAAAATCAATAGATAACATGTAAAAATGATCTCAGTAGTATAAGGGCTGTAGTAGTACATACAAGTTAAACTGGGGTTACTTTTGGAATAATTAAAGCAAGACCTTTTCTTCAGAATGACTGTTAACCCTTATGAACAAATATCTGTGTTTATTGTAATGATTGTAAGCCAGTGAAGAATTGCATGAGTATGTGAAAATTCTTAATTCTGTCCCAACACAAAAGCACCACTGTAAGGAAATGTGGACAAGATGTGAGAAAAGGTTGAAATCCACCCTCAGCCTGCCAGGTTGTGTACGTGGACCATGTCTGGGCCTGCCTAAGATGGTAGGAAAGGTCAGTGTGGAAATCTGTGTGAGGAGTGCTGTTTGCCCTCAGTACTTTTACTAATTCTCATCAGGGCCTTGTTTGTGCTAGCTACCTGATTGTATCATTTAATATTCTGTCATATGACTTTCTTCATTGTGTGTATTTAATTGTTTAAGCCAAAAAAGATGGTTTTTTCAGTTTGTTACGAACATCTTCCCATATTGATAAAGATCTGTATCACCATTTTTATTGATAATGTTTTATTTATTTGACTAGTGTCTCATTATATAGATTTCCTGTTGGTCGCTTTTTTTTAAGTTCATTTATTTATTTGAGAGAGTCAGAGAGAGAATGGGCACACCAGGGCCTTTAGCCACTGCAGACAAACTCCAGACGCATGCGCCACCTTGTGCAGCTGGCTAACGTGGGACCTGGGGAATCGAACCTGGGTCCTTTGGTTTTGCAGGCAAACGCCCTAACCACTAAGCCATCCTCCCAGCCCATTTTTTTTTTGTACTGGTTGGTGGCCATTCACATGTCTTCCTGCCTTATTAAAAATTTCTTGTCAATTTCTACTCCTACTAGCAAAGCTTTCATGGTGTCCTTACCTTCATCAATACTGAAGCTCTTGGTACCTTTGTGATTTCTTTTTAAAGACTTATATTTTTTGGTAATAATTTATTTTTTTAAATTTTATTTATTTGCTTGTGTGTGTGTGTATGTGTGTGTATGGATGGATGGATGATGCACACCAGGGTCTCTTTCTGCAGCAAATGAACAACCATTTGGCTGCGGAATTGAACCATATGCTGGGAGGTTTTACATGCAAGTGTCTTTAACCATTGAGTCATTTCCCTAGCCCCACTATAGTTTATTTGTTAAAGTAAAAAAATCCTTTGTCATTTGGACAACTATTTATTTCAAGTTGTCTGGCTCCTCTAAACACCATAAATTTTATGTAGATTAATGTAGAGTAAAAGCTTTTTTTAACTTTGGAATTGGAAAATTTCTGGGTCTGCTTGAGGAAGGTCTCCCAGGCTTATTTTATTTTTTTGGTTTTTCAAGGTGTAGGGTGTCTATCCCAGATTTCTTTTATTTATTTATTTATTTATTTATTGGTTTTTTGAGGTAGGGTCTCACTCTGGCCCAGGCTGACCTGGAATTCACTATGTAGTCTCAGGGTGGCCTTGAATTCATGGTGATCCTCTTACCTCTGCCTCCCGAGTGCTGGGATGAAAGGTGTGCCACCACACCTGGCTAAAAAATATTTTATTTTTATTTATTTATTTAATGGGGGGGGTGGAGAATGGGTGCACCAGAGCCTCTAGCTACTGCAAAGGAACTCCAGATGCATGCGGCCACCATGTGCATCTGACTTATGTGGGTTCTGAGGAATCAAACCTGGGTCCTCCTTAGGCGTTGCAGGCAAGCGCCTTAACCAGTAAGGTTTATTTATTTCCAAGGAGAGAGAGAATATGAATGGGAATACCAGGGCTTCTCAAATGAACTCCAGATGCATGCACCACTTTGTGCATCTGGCTTTACGTGGGTACTGGGGAGTTGAACCTGGGTTGTTAGGGTTTGCAGGCAAGTGCCTTAACTGCTGAGGCATCTCTCCAGCCCTCTTCCAGGGTTTTCTAAAGGTGCTTATTTTATAGTTTTTCTGGTTTTATTTATTTGTTTTGAGGTAGGGTCTGGTTTTACTTTTTATTGTCTATAGAGTGTTCCTTTTTTTTTTTTTTTTTCCCGAGGTAGGGTCTCACTCTAGCTCAGGCTGACCTGGAATTCACTCTGTATTCTCAGGGTGGCCTCAAACCCCCGGTGATCCTCCTACCTCTGCCTCTGGAGTGCTGGGATTAAAGGCGTGTGCCACCACGCCCAGCTTTTGTTTTGTATTTTTGAGATATGGTCTTGCTCTAGCCCAGCCTGCCCTGGAATTCACTCTGTGGCCTCTAATGCACAGTGATCCTCCTACCTCTGCTTCCCAAGCGCTAGGATTAAAGGGTGCACCACCATTCCCGGACTGTTCCATTTTGATTTCAGGGTTTCAGGTGCATGGGATGCACTAAAACCTTCCCACTGTGCAGGTGTGGTGACGCATGCCTTTAAGCCTATAATCCTACTAGCACTTGGGAGGCAGAGGTAGGAGGATCACTGATTGGAGGCCAGTCTGCGACTACATAGTGAATTCCAGGTCAGGCTGGGCTAGAGTGATACCCTGTCTCAGAACTACGAATAGGATAAGATCCTTGGGCCTACAGATTCTTAGGCTAGAGCTTTTTCCTTAAAAAAAAAAAAAAAAAAAACTTATTTATTTATTTTTGGCAACTATACCATGACAACATTTAACGACATCTTTTGGAGATCATCTTTTATTTATTTATTTATGTATTTGAGAGAGAGAGAGAGAGAGAGAGAGAATATGGACACGTCGGGACCTCTAGCCCTGCAAACAAACTCCAGACGCATGAGCCACCTTGTGCATCTGGCTTACATGGGTCCTGGGGAATCAAACCTAGGTTCTTGAGCTTTGTAGGCAAGCACCTTAACTGCTAAGCTATTTCTCTAGCCCAAGATCATTATCCTTATTAAGGTTGCCTGTCAATAATTACCTTTTTTTTTGTTGTTGTTGTTTTGGTTTTTCGAGGTAGGGTCTCACTGTAGCCCAGGCTGACCTGGAATTCACTACGGAGCCTCAGGGTGGCAATAATTACTTTCTAAGCATAGTCATGATTCTGGTCTATAGCTAGTAGCCCACCTACATTTTGTTCATGCGCCTTTTTAAAAAAAAAATCTTATTTTTATTTATTTATTTGTTTATTTGAGAGGCAGAGAGAGAATGGACCCCCCAGGGCCTTCAGCTGTTGCAAACAAACTCCAGGTGCATGTGCCACCTTGTGCATCTGGCTTATGTGGGCCCTGGGGAATCAAACTTGGGTCCTTTGGCTTTGCAGACAAATGCTTTAACCGCTCTCATGTGCCTTTTCTTTTGTTGTGGGTCAATAAAATGGCGTTTTGTCAGTCACATGCTTCCATTCTAGGTCATTCCTTAGCAGTTGCTCTGTTTGGGAGGTCAGACCCCATCCTGTGTTGTCTAACTGTAGGGGAGAAGGCAAATGTACTTATTTTCCCAGGATCACGTGGTTTTATAAGTATGATGTTAATGAAGCATTATAAAAATGTGTACCATTTTAAAAGCAACAGGACTTGCCTCACCTGGTATGTAGGTTATAAATGCAGGCCCATGTGCTGATTACAGAGCCGGGTGTGTACTGAGCCATCACCCGGTAGGAGTGAGGTGGCACTTCCCGGAACTGTCCAGGAAGTAGACTTGTAGTGGAAGTGCGGTAAAGGCTGCAAGCACCGATGTAAACAGGGTAGTATGTGCTGTATGATTGGTCAGAACTACCTTGCACCACCCCCAGATTCTTTTGTTTCTGAAATGGAAGTTTGAATTTATATCAGAGTTAAACTAATTGTACTAAAATGAACTTTTCTTCTTTTCTCTTTGAGGTGTAAGGTCTCACTTTAGCTCAGGTGATCTTGAGCTCACTCTGTTCCTCCAGGCTGGCCTTGAACTACAGTAATTCTACCTTAGCCCTACTCCCACATAGGCTCTCTACCTCCCCTTGCCTTCCGCATGACAGGAGCGCTCTACATTTTCGCTTTCCCTTAGTTTAATAAAGTCTCTTTGAGTCTTCAAAAAGGTTTTGTTTACTTGAGAGAGAGGGTGAGGTGGGCATGCCAGGGCCCCCTGCCACTGCACAGAAACTCAAGGTACGTGTGCCACCTTGTGCACCTGGCTTTATTTACATAGATAGTTGGGAATTGAGCTTGGATTAGCAGGCTTTACAAGCAACTGTCCTTGTGCTGAAGCATCTCTCCAGCCCACCCTTTAATCTTTAACCACTTACTATAGCCACAGTTAATATTTTAACAATCTTTTTTCTATACATAAATAAAAATTTTAAACATACATGAAGCTTAATAAGTAGCTGGGGACTAGAGAAATGGCTTAGTGATTAAGACACTTGCCTGCAAAGCCTAGGGACCCAGTTTCAATTCCCCAGTACCTACGTAAGCCAGATTCATCAGTTGGCACATGTGTCTGGAGTTTGTTTGCAGTGTCTAGAGACCCTGGCACGCCCATATTTAAAAAAAATACAAAGCTAGATAGCTGGTTTTATCATTCATATTTACAAAGAATAGTTTTCATTTTTTTCTTAGAGCTTAACGTACTTGGGTCTTCCTTATTCTTTAAAAAAAAAAGTTATTTATTTGGAAGAGAGGGAGAGTGAGAGAATGGGTTTGCCAGGGCCTCTGGCTACCTTGTGTTGCCAGTTAGACTGTGAGTTGCATGTTTTCCCCTCCAGTGCTAGGGATCCAGCCCAGAGTCTTGTGTATTCTAGATAAGCATTCTGCCACTGAGATACAACCCTACCCCTACAGTAAGCTTTTATAGGTTTTACTCATCTTTGCCTCTCTGACACTTAGCCTGCCCTGGAACTTAGTAGGGACATAATAAAAGTTGGTTGAATAAATGAGCCATAATTGGAAATGTTCCTGTGTAGTTTCCATGATAGTGTTTTTTAATGACCTCAGTGTTTGATGGTGTTGGTGCCCCCATAGTATCATTCTCCTGATGTTTGAACATCCTCTCCCCTCTTTTTCTACAGTAGTGATGTGTTTTCATAGTAAAGTATGGAAAGAAACTTTCAGCTGTGGTTGTAGCTCAGTGATTGAGACTTGAAGCTCTGGGCTCATCTCTAGTACTAAGTGTAAGAGAAGAGGGTATTTGGAGATTATTTCTCTTAACTTTAAAACAAAATTATGGAGGGGGGGATGGAGAATTAGTGTGTCAAGGCCTCCAACTACTGCAATCGAACCCCAGACACATACGCCACCTTGTGTCCATGTGTGACCTTGTGTGCTTGCGTCACCTCGTGTGTCTGGTTTACGTGGGACCTGGAGAGTCCAACACGGGTCCTTAGGCTTCACAGGCAAGCTAAGCCATCTCTCGAGCCCTCTTGTTGTTTTTGAGACAAGGTCTCATGTAGCCCAGGCTGACCTCAAACTTACTTAGCTGAGGAAGACCTAGAACTTCTGTTCCTCCTGCTTCCAACTCACAAGTGCTGGGATTATAGGTATGAGCCACCACACCCAGTCTTCCACCTAACTTCAAGGGAGGCTGAGCTGACTTTGTGACATGTCTGGTTGTGTATCTGGTAAAGAGAGAACCACGGTTTTGAACCTGGTCTCTTGCTTCCTTCTCAGCTCCTGCTGCTTTCAGGAAACTTCAGAAAGTCTCCTTTTACCGGTCTCATTTAATGGGGGTTTGTTTAATGGATGGGGTCCTTCTCCCCCACACAGTGAGAGTGAGATGCTAATAATTTGGAAAGATTAGTTTAATAATCTCCAACATACTTGTTTAAATTTCACTGAGTCATCACTGGAACTATTAGCTCTTGAACTCAGGATCTCACACATGATAGACACGTGCTGTACCACTGAACAATTCCAGCTTATATTTTATTTATTTATCTATTGGTTTTTCCTACCTCAGCCTCTCCAGTGATGGGATTAAAGGTGTGCGCCACAATCCCTGGCAGCTTATAATATTTTTTTAATATTTTATTTATTTATTTGAGAGAGGGGGAAGAATAGAGAAAGAGCCAGGTAGAGAGAGAATGGGCCTACCATGGTTCCAGCCACTGCAGATGAACTCCATATACATGTACCATCTTGTGCGTCTGGTTTATATGGGTACTGGGGAATCAAACCTGGGTCCTTAGCTCTCACAGGCAAGTGCCTTAACCGCTGAGCCATCTTTATAGCCCACTGCTTATAATTTTTTACAAGTTGTTCTAAGTTTAAGTGAATTGGCTTTTTAACTTCTCTGTTGCTTAAAAAAAATGTGTAGGACAATAGCACAGTACTAGAGTATACCTAGTATCTATAAGGCACACCCTGGGTGTAGCATTCAGTTCTGAAAGAAAAAATAAGCGTGGTTTTTGGCTATGGGGACCCTTAACTACTGATAACTAGAGATCCAAGCAGCCAGCTGTAGTCACTGTGCTCCAGATCAGTGCAGGCTTCTATCAGATGATTTCCAAGGCTTCACCCTTGGCCTTGACCTTGACCGTGCTACTACTTCCCCTGCCCCCAAATTTGGATCACACTGCTTTTAGGAAGCTTAAATTCCATATAGCTTGGTGTTGTAGAGCTAAATTTCCAACCTTAACTTAATCCCTCTCCATCACACACCCCAAATAGTAGTCAAATCTGTTGCCTTTGGTCTGGAATGGCCAACTTGGAGGAATTCTCTGCACGTGAAGTCTTCCCTATTTCACAGACTTGCTTTGAATGTCAGAGCTGCCATGAACCTGGTGTATTCTGATACATGGAAATACTCACTTATTTCCTATAACACTTAAACTTTTGTGTCTAGATTGTAGTGTGTGCACACACATTGCTTCTAATTGGATGTTCTCAGGAAACAGGATTTACACCTGCATTTTTTTATCAGTCTGGCATATAGCAAGCACTTACAGTAATCAGTTTTGGTCTGTGAATCATCTAGTCCTTGGCTTGGGTTAAGGTGGAGAGTATTGTGAGTGTTGGTTTCGCTCCATACTGCAAGGCCCCCCCCCCCCAACTTGGAGATCATTTTACAAGAAGGCAGTTTCATCAGATTACTCAGATTACTGTGCCTCTGCCACTCATTTCAAAGTTCACTGATAGAGCATCTTAGTAACAGTGAAACTGTGGGCATGTCTATTACTTGATGTGCCTTCAAAGTCCACTAATACACTGAGATATTACTAGACCTGGGGCTCAGAATGTTCATGTAAATTCTAGTTCCACAAGTGTAACTAAGCTTAGACCACACACTGACAGTCTCCTGGTCTTAGTTTCCTCTGTAAAGCAGAAAGGTGTGTGTTTCAGAAGTCACCTTGGCCGGGCATGGTGGTGCACGCCTTTAATCCCAGTGCTCAGGAGGCAGAGGTAGGAGGAATGCCATGAGTTCTAGGCCATCCTGAGACTACATAGTGAGTTCCAGATTAGCCTGGGCCAGAGTGAGACCCAACTGGAAAAACCAAAAAGAAAAAAAATAGTCACTTTGGAATGGGAAACAAAGCCTGTGTAATGCTTTGGAATAGGAAGATCAAAGTTTCAAGAGCAGATAAGTATTGAATGTTTTGCTAGCCCACCAGGGTACCTGTTGCAGCTTCTTAACTACTGTGCAAAGTGGCTATAGACAGTCTGTGGGTCAGTTTGCCTTCCAGGTTTACAAAATGAGCGGCGGCTGATTCTCACTTTAGTCTATCAGTAGTCATGAAGGCTAACTTAGTAAATCTTGAACTGGGCCACATGGCACATCCCAGCATTTGGGGGAGGCGGAGGCAGAAGCATCAGAAGTTCAGGTCATTTTTGGTTATAGAGTTTGAGTTCAAGCCCAGTCTAGGCTGCGTGAGACCCTGTCAAAAAAATAAAATTTAATACTTGGTATATCTATTGAGTAGAGGTCTGACAGCTTATAAAAGCAAATATAAGGCTGGGCGTCGTGGTGCACACCTTTAATCCCAGCCCTTGGGAGGCAGAGATAGGAGGATTGCATGAGTTCAAGGCCACCCTGAGACTACATAGTGAATTCCAGGTCAGCCTGGGCTAGAGTGAGACCCTATCTCAAAACAAAATAAAAGCAAATACTCGCCTTACCTCCCACCCCCCCCCGCAGCCAGCAGTTCTCCTAGGTGTTTACTCTAGAGAAATGAAAAAATAGGTCCATAAAACACTTGTACAAGAATGTTCATACTAGTTCTATTCATAATGCCTGCAAACTGGATGCAGCCCAGGTTTCTGTCAGCAGAATGGATCAAGCCGGTATGTCTACGCAGTGGGATAGTACTCAACAGTAACTAGAAACGAATTATGGATACACAAAACATGGATGAATCTCAGTTTGTTTGTGGGGAAAGGAAGCTTTGCTAAAGAGAGTACCTACTGTGTGCTATCATTTATGTGAAGTTCCAGAGCAGGCACTGAGCCTGTGCTGTGGCCAAGTCTAGGATGGCAGTGAGCACGTAGGAGGGAAATTCTAGGTACAATCATGTTCTGAATGGAATTTGAATCATATGAACATATTTGTTCATTTGCCGGACTTTTGTGTATTTCACTGAATATAACTTTTATTCCTGTTTTAGCTAACTACGCATGGCAGAGTGTTACTTGAACTGCATCCAGAAAACAAGAGAAATGAACTAAAATGCTAATTTAAGAATCTTGGAGGTTTTCTGTTAACATTTCATTCAATTTTTTTGTGCATTTGCATGTATGCTAACTGAGGAAAAAAATTGAGCACATTTGAGTATTTCTCTTGTTATCAATCTAATTGTTTCCTAAAGCTTCAGTTTTCCATCAGTCCTTTTTTTTTCAGTGCATTTAGATAAGTATGCTTATACATGATAGGAGTAATTTTTGTCTTTCACTTTTCTGGGATGTGTGTATGTGTGTGCATGCAGCATGCATGTGGAGGTTGGGGACAACTTCAAGTGTTGGTCCTCACCTTCCACCTTGTTTGAGTTGAGGCAGGACTGCATTTACCAGGCTAGCTGGCCTGTGAGCTTCCAGGACATTTCTCCTGACTCCACCTCCCTTTTTTTTTTTTTTTTTTTTTCTTTTTCGAGGTAGGGTCTCACTCTGGTCCAGGCTGACCTGAAATTAACTATGTAGTCTCAGGGTGGCCTTGAACTCACTGCAATCCTCCTACCTCTGCCTCCCGAGTACTGGGATTAAAGGTGTGCGCCACCACGCCCGGCTCTCCACCTCCCTTCTTGCCATAGGCATGCTGGGATTACAGATGCTGGCACAGAGCATCTGTTTGTTTGTTTTTGTTTTATTTATTTATTTATTTGAGAGAGAGAATGAGAATGGCCGCTCCAGGGACTCCAGCCACTGCAAAAGAATTCCAGATGTGTGTGCCCCCTTGTGCATCTGGCTTATGTGGGTCCTGGAGAGTTGAACTGGGATCCTTTGGCTTTGCAGGCAAAGTCCTTAACCCCTTAACTGGGTTTTCTCTCCAGCGCGCGCCCCCCCCCTTTTTTAATGTGGGTTGTGGTGATCTGAATTCAGGTGCTCATGCTTGTGTGGCAAGTGCTTTAACTACTGAGCCATCTCTTCAGCCCTCTTTTCTACTTTGTTGTTGTTGTTGTTGTTTTTCATGGCAGGGTCTTACTCTAGTTCAGGCTGGCCTGGAATTCACTCCGCATTCTCAGGCTGGCCTCGAACTCACGGTGATCCTCCTACTTCTGCCTCCCCAGTGCTGGGATTAAAGGCGTGCGCCACCATGCCTGGCTCTTTTCTACTTTTATATGGACAGTGGGAGTCGGGAATATTTTCCCCACTTATGTCTTAGCTGTGTTTTTGTATCATTATGCATAGACTTGTCTCAGTTCTTTGAACTATTGCATAATATTCCATGTATGGTGATTTTATATATAGTTATATGCACACATATTTGAATATTGTTTCCAGTTTTCCTCTTAAATACAATAGGGCATTTAAGATAATTGGAATAAACAAACAAGTTGAGCTGGGTGTGGCGGCACACACACCCTTAATCCCAGCACTCAGGGAAAAAGTACCTATTTCTTATTAACTTGTTTTACTTTTTTATTTTTATTTTTTGATTTTTCAAGGTAGGGTCTCACTCTAGCCCAGGCTGACCTGGAATTCACTATGGAGTCTCGGGGTGGCCTTGAACTCAAGGTGATCCTCCTACCTCTGCCTCCTGAGTGCTGGGATTAAAGGCGTGCGCCACCACGCCCGGCTTGTTTTACTTTTTTTTGAGGCAAGGTCTCACTCTATGCTAGACTGACCTGGAACTAACACTATAGTTTATGCTGGCCTCTTATACTTTTTATCTTTTACCTCTTTCTCTTAAAAAAAAAAAAAAATTAAGAGAGATTGAAGGAATGAATGGGTGAATGAATATGGGCACACCAGGGCCTCTTGCCACTGCAGATGAACTCCAGACACATGGACCATTTTGTGCATTTGGCTTTATGTGGGTACTGTGGAACTGCAATGGCTGGAGACCCTGGTGTGCCTTTTATAACTGCCTCTGAGCCTCTCTCTCTTTCAAATAAATAAAAATTAAAGACTCAAATAGACTTTATTAGATTAAGAGAAGAAAAGAGCAAAAAAAAGTACAGAGAGTTCCTGCCATGTGGAAGGCAGGAGGGGGTGCTTAACAGAGCAGGAAGTTCAAGAGAGGTGAAAAGCCAGAAAGGGCTATTTTTTATTTTTATTGATTTGCAAGCAGAGAGATAGGAAGAATAGGTGCACCAGGGCCTCCAGCTGCTGCAGTGAACTGCAGATACATTCGTCATGGTGCATTTGGCTTTACGTGGGTACTGGGGAATCAAACTTGGGTCATTAGGCTTTGTAGGGAAATGGTTTAGTCGCTGAGCCATCTCTCCAGTTTTTTGTTGTTGTTATTGTTGTTGTTTGTTTGTTTGTTTTGAGGTTGGGTCTTGCTGTAGCCAAGGCTGACCTGAAATTCACTATATAGTCTGAGGGTGGTCTTGAACTCACTGCGATCCTCCTACCTCTGCCTCCCAAGTTCTGAGATGAAAGGTGTGTGCCACCATGCCTGGCTCTCAGTTTTAATGTATATGCAAATGTCTTTTTCTTAGTTGATGACTGTTTCATTACAGTCATCCCTCCCCATCTGGAATATATTATTTGAGTTTTGACTGATGATATATCTGATAGAACTTGTATTACTCCTAACTTAGATAACCTGTTTTATCTTTCTAGAACTTTAATTTTTTTTTTTTTTTTTTTTTTTTTTTTTTTGGTTTTTGGTTTTTCGAGGTAGGGTCTCACTCTGGTCCAGGCTGACCTGGAATTAACTCTGTAGTCTCAGGGTGGCCTTGAACTCATGGCGATCCTCCTACCTTTGCCTCCTTAGTGCTGGGATTAAAGGTATGTACCACCACACCTGGCGAACTTTAATTTTTTGTTGTTTGTTGTTTTATTGTGTTTTTCAAGGTAGAGTCTCACTCTAGCTCAGGCTGACTTGGAATTCACTGTGTAGTGAATCAAATCACAGGTCTCAAAATGTGTTGAAGGTGTATATCCAGGTGGTTTTTTTTTAGGGGCAAGGGAGTCTTTTGAGACAAGGTTTCATTTTGTAGTTCAGGTTGACCTTAAACTCATAGTCATCTTGCCTCAGCTCTCTAGACACTGGGAACACAGGCATACTCTAGGTTTTGATGAAGATTAATAACTTTGTACTGGGACAGATTATGTGTACTGGTGTTTTATGATAGTGACCTTGGTCTCTATCCCAGGTTCCTGCTGTCACAGCTTGTAAAAACCCTTGTACTTTTCTGAGTCATAGAAGTGTCTCTTTTTTAAGAAAATTCTGATGGTTTTATTAACAAGTATATAATACGTATATTTCATGCTGTATATAGTACATGAGGACTGTACAGTACAAATTTATATTCACAGTTTGACATGACAAAATGTCATTATTGGATTCCCATTGTACTACAGAGTAGAAACAGAGAAAGTACAGTAAGGATTCACATCTTTAGTAAGAAAGATTACCAAAATGTTTCAGTATTTGCAAGTGTGCTAATGCACACTAAAAACCTTTACTTATTCCTTGTTATTAGCTTATAAAATATATTACACTTTATTAAAAATTTCTGCATAGTTTATACAAGTACTATAAATGTAATAATCCTGGTATACTTGCAAGTATGGTTTAAGAGGTGATAAGCAGCCGGGCGTGGTGTTGTATGCCTTTAATCCCAGCACTGGGGAGGATTGCCATGAGTTTGAGGCCACCATGAGACTACATAGTGAATTCCAGATCAGCCTGGGCTAGAGTGAGACCCTACCTTGAAAAACCAAAAAGAAAAAAAGAGAGATGATAAGCAGAACAATTATTTTGAACCTCTAACCCTAAGTACATACTAGGGAAAAAAAGTGCCAGTATTTGTAAAACATGTAGCCCAGTGCATGTGAAGTGGCTTTGTAAATGTATTACTTCAGTGAATTTGCAGTCATTTAGAAGTGGTTAACCTTGACCAAGAAGAGAACAGG
The DNA here is from genome assembly GCA_036346955.1 of Dipus sagitta. NCBI lineage: Eukaryota > Metazoa > Chordata > Mammalia > Rodentia > Dipodidae > Dipus > Dipus sagitta. The sequence continues at coordinate 34,090,527 of CM070786.1, forward strand.
TAACTCAGATGACTTCAGGTGTTTGTTTTACCAGTAAGGAAAGTCATGGCAGGTCCCTAGGTAGCTTCAGAATGGGAGCGAGATCCCAGAAAGACCCCGAAGCCCCAATAGTTTTGGGATTTTGATCTAGCCTGGCCTCAAGGGAGGGAAGAAAGGAGGGCTGGAAATTGAGTCCCCTCGTGCAGCTTATGATTCAATTGAGTATAATTACATGATTCCCCGGGAGCAGCTGACCACTAGCTTATGTGGGACTGCCAAGGTGCAAACAAAGGTCCTGGATGCGTGTCCTGGCTCCATGGAGATAGGACACAAAAGCTGTCTGTATCTTTAGACCCTTGCCTGTATGTTTCCTTTATAATTAAGCTAGAATTCCAGATAGAGCGCTCCTGAATACTACTGAAGTTTTCTGGTGAACAAAAGAAGCCAAGGGGGCAAACTACCTCTTAAAAGGGGAGCAGAAACCCAGGCTCTCAGCATTCTTATGGAGGACTGAGCCCTGTGCTCAGTATGGTCAGAGTCAGGATTGAATTTTCCTCACAGGGCTGAATCAGTGGAAAGACAGGGTCTGTTGCTCCTTTTCTCAATAGGCTGAAATAGTGGCAGGATGGGGCTCATTGCTCTTCCTTGGAGAAACAGGATGAACCTTGGCCAGATTTTTTTATATACATACATATATATAATTGACAACTTACATACTTATAGACAATAAACCATGATACTTCCCTCCCATCCCCCACTTTCCACTTCACAACTCTGCTCTCCATCATATCCCCTCCCTCTCTCCATTAGTCTCTTTTAATTTGATGTCATCATCTTTTTCACCTATTATAAGGGTCTTGTGTAGGTATTGCTAGGCACTGCGAGGTCTTGGATATCGGGGTCTATTTCTGTCCAGACAGTTGTATGTAAGGAATGGTACCCTTCCTTTGGCTCTTATATTCTTTCTGCCACCTCTTCCATAATGGACCCTGAGCCTTGGAGGGTATGAGATGTTTCAGTGCTGGACACTCCTCCATCTCTTCTTCTCAGCATTATGTTGCCTTTTGGGTCATCCCAGTGGTCATCGCCATCGGAAAAGAGAAGTTTCTCTAACCAAAAGTGAGAGTAGCATCAATATGTGAATATGAACATTAAGTGTAGTGCTTTCAGGGCAATTTGGTGAGAATAATACATGCATTTATCCAGACAAGAGCAGGCTTTATGCCCCTAAGGCTCATGGCCTCCCCTACCATAGGCTTGTGTAGGTTTTCAGTACCAGACACGTATTCCCTCCCATAAAATGGGCTTCCAGTCCAATTAGAGAGCAGTTGGTTTCCCCCAGAGCAGACATGCCAGTGTTGCACTTGTTCAGTCATTCGGCCTATCTGCCTTGGCCAGATTTTTTTGCTCAGTTTCTTCTTGTATGGAGTCCACATGAACCAGACCTCATGTAAGATGTGTGTGTGTGTATATTTTCTTTTTCCTTTCCTCTCTGTTTTTTTTTTTTTCCTTTGCTTTTCTTTTTTGTTTTTTGAAGCATGGTCTCAAACTAGCCCAGGCTGACCTTGAATTCATGGCAGTCCTACCTCAGGCTCTTAGGAGCCATCATACTGGGTACATGAGACATTTTTGAGAATAGATGCCTTAGTTTGCTATAAAAAGCCTAGTTGCATTTTTCAGTCCAAAAATTTTACTAGTTTTTAATTGGCCTTTTTTCTTCCCACAGGAGGTTTTTAAAAAATTATTTTTTGATGTTGTGTACATACATGTTACATTTTGATCATAAGCACCTAACCCTCCCCTATTCATCCCCCAGTTCCATTGCACCCCTTCTTACAGTGGTGGGCTGGAACTTGGGACCTGTAAGCTTAAATAAGCCCTTCTTCCCTTAAACTGATTTTTGTCAGGTATTTTGTCTCAACTAGAAATATTTAAAAGGCAGTTTGACAGCACATCCATTTATCAAAGTAACAATAACAGTTCTCCCTTTGGGGCCTGTGGTCTACCCAGCCATGAGCTTTTTTTTTTTTTTTTTTTTTTTTTTTTTTTTTTTTTTTTTTTTTTTTTTGGTTTTTCAAGGTAGGGTCTCACACTAGTCCAAGCTGACCTGGAATTCACTATGGAGTCTCAGGGTGGCCTCGAACTTGTGGCGATCCTCCTACCTCTGCCTCTGAGTGCTGGGATTAAAGGCGTGTGCCACCACACCCGGCAGTGAGCTTTTGATCTGGTTTTCAGTACCAAGTATGAATTCTCTCTGTGGAACTATTCTCAAATCCAGTCAGTGTTTGCTTATCCCGTGACAGTCATTCCACTATTGCACATCCTGCTGGTGGGTCAGTGATAGAGAATGCAAAATTCACCACATGGTGATATTGATGACTTTTGTCTGAGGATTTTTGTTTTTATGTTATCAAATCTCTTGATCTTGATTTTTTTCTGTAGTATGAATAATTAGCTAGCTACTATAGCTAACTTCCTTTTTCAGATAGAATGGAGCTTCAAAGGGAGGCATTCCAGGATTTGAGCAGGATTGACAGGGTCCGTGTTTACAACCACACTGCCTCCTGCTGGATCACTGGGTAACTCCTGTCTTCACCCCTCATCAGAAGTGAGAGTTGGAAGATTTGAAAATTAGGCTCCTCAAGAACAGAAATGGAAGCCTGGCCTGGTGGCACTAGCTTGTAATCTTGGCTACTTAGATGACTGAAAGGGAAGGATTTCCAAGTTCAAGACCTGGCTTGAGTATAGAGTGAGTTTATGGCAGCCTAAGAAGCTTAGACCCTGTTTCAAAATTTAAATTATATATATGAATGAACTGGAAATAGAACCCTGGGTTCCATTCTTAGTACAGTAGGAAAAGTTCTAGAGGAGAGATGATGGACATGGGAGGAGGGGCAGGAATTTTTACTATCAAAACTGCTTCTGCTGTGTGCTTAGGTCTTGGAGAGGAAATCAGGGAGCCACATTGCAGTGCTTCTACTCTAAGAATAACTCAGTAGAAAAGGGTTGATGATAGCAGTAAACTGATAATCATTTTATTATTATTATCATCTTTTTTCCCCCCCTGAGGTAGGGTCACTCTGACCCAGACTAACCTGGAATTCACTCTGTAGTCTCAGGGTGGCCTTGAACTCACAGCATTCCTCCTACCTCTTCCTCCCAAGTGTTGTGACTAAAGGCATGCGCCACCACTCCCGACTCTGATAATTATTTCGAGTAAACTTTCTGCAGGGAGTAGGTCTTGCTCGGCAGCCCTGGCTGGCCTGAAACTCATGTAGTTGAGGCCAGCTTTGAACTTGGGGGCAGTCTTCCTGCCTAAGTCTCCTGAGTGCTGGAATTGATTACAGGTGTGAGTCACTCCTGGCTGTGGGATTTCTTCAGAGTTTAAGTCCTTATTAGTGTCCTGTCTTTGTTGTTTTTGTTTGAGAGGATGTCTTACTGTGTATTCCAGTCTATTGACTTGCAGTTCGCCTCTCCCTCTCAGGTGCTTAGGTTACAGGTGTGGACCACCAATTTGACTGGTAGTATCTGCCTGTCGGTCTGTCTGTCTCTCTCTCTCTAGGATTTTTATTTATTTGAAAGCAGAAAGAGTTTAGTGGAGTGTGTATGGGCATGTCAGGGCCTTTTGCCGCTGCAAATAAACTCCAGGTGTATGGTGCCACTTGTTGCATCTGGCTTTACATGGGTATTAGGGATTGAACTCGGGCCAGCAGACTTTGCAAGCAAGCACTTTTAACCGCTGAGCCATCTCCCTAGCTCTGTGTTAGTTTCATTCGTTAGATTATGACTTAAGAAAAACATATGAAGGGTTTTAAGCTGGAAGACATTGATAATATGATTTTGAGTACTGTGTATTGTTGGCTACTTGCACCAGGTAGAACAGGCTTCATGTACAGTGTCCATTACCGACTTTGTTCCTAGGTAGAGCCATCATTGAGTTTAGCCCATCACCAGACTTCATCTGAATCAGTGACTTAAGTGCTAGTTAGTCATGAGGTAAGAGCAACAATTTACAGTTCTGGGATTTTATTTTTTGTGTATGTGTGTGTTTATGATATGTGTGTGGTGTGTGCACATGTATGCAGGTGGATGAGCCTCATGCACACATGTACAGAAGCCAGACGAGGGTGTTGGGTGTCTATTTTGGTTCAAGACAGCCTTTCACTGACCTGGAGCTTCCTGGGTTTTGATTAGAATGGCTGACAAATGAGCCTCAGCAATCTTTCTGTCTTTTGTGTCTGCATTGCCATGCCCACATATTTTTACGAGGCTGCTGGGGATTGATCTTAGGTTCTCCTGCTTGTGCAGCAAGTGCTCCTGCTGCCTGAGCCATCTCCCCAGGCTTTCCAGCATCCATTCTTATTTTCTGGTATTTTCTCCTTATGAGGAGGGGTTAAGTTGAGAAAGATCACTATCCTTGTGAATGGTCTTTCATATATGGTATCTATAAGAGAGATGAGCTTTAAATTTTAATTATTAGATTGGATCTTATCAATGAATACCAAAACTAACTTGTACTTGTATCTGGTGGCCACTAATATATAGCATCAGATTTGAGATATTATATTAATATAGTATATTAATCTAGGTCTTTATGTGAAGTTTTAACACCTTTTTTCCATTGTGTAATGGTTCTTGAGAAAGTGGATTGAATATACTTTGTTTATGTCTATAAATTTCATTGATAATATTTTTCCAGGAAATATAAAAATTTTGAAAATGATATGAGACTGTTTTGAGATGATTTTAAAGCAATTTTGTTCAAATGAAATGTCTTCATGTTAGTGTGTACTGCATTAGTCAACAAATGATGCTATGGCATCAGTTGTAAGAAAAAATATTACTAAAGCACAGCCATGTTACATTGATGTATCTGTCAAATTGGTCTCCTTTACAAAGAATTTTAATCCCTATTTCCTATACCTCCTCGCCTAGGTCTGAAAGAATCATTTTCCATTTTCGCATTAAAGTAGCAGTGGGCTTTCTATGTTTCTTTTCTTCTGTAGCAAATGGGTCACTCTTGTGAGATTGGTCTTCCTTTTCTCTTTCTGCAGCAGGATCGCAGTGGGTGGTGGGGAAGTGATGCTGCCTGAAGGTGCCACCTGCCCTCCCTCTGTCCTCTCGCTCTGTATCTCCTGGTAATTGGGGGGGGGGGGGTGAGATGTTAGTCCAAATTGAAACGAAATTGCTTTAACTATTTCCCTTTTACTTGAAAATAGGGAATGGTTTCCTGGCCTGTAATTGAGAAATAAAAGATACCTAGCTTTGGCATAATCTGTTTTGGGATCATACTGTCCTGTGAGAGTCAGAAGGAAATTGTGTTTACTTTTCAAGGGGTCTGGAGGGAATGAATAAATACATTTTCAAAATCTATTGCACAAATTTAGAAGCCCTTTGAATTTACTTCTTGCAGCAAGAGTGGATAGTGGAAGTCCACTTAGGAATCCCTGCTGTATTTTCTGCTAGGAATGGCCTCAGGCAAACAAAAGTAGATTATTAAGACTGTTACGAGGTCAACCCTGGAGTGTTAAATATTTTCAAGCATTACGATGTCTAGGGATTGGTAAGCTTTGAACACTTTAAAAAAATATTTCAATACAAATAAGTGACTATATTCTGACAGTCTTGGTGATAGTCACTTCTGATGTTAAAACTTTGAATGTAGATGCTGAGAAAAATTACTGATTTTTAGGTGTTCCCAAAACAAATCACTGGCATGGGATAGACCTAAGAATTCAGACTAGAAACAGAAAGGGAGTAAGACCTGAGTGCTGAAATGTGCGCCTGCCTCATCTTGCTGTGTGCTAGTCATAGAGCTGTACGCTCCCCTTCACTGGAGTGCCGCTCACTTCTGGGTTTGCTCTCTTCACACCTGCATGAGCCCTTCTACTTGGCCAGTGTCCTCTAAACTTTATTGAGAACCATCCTTGTGATTTTGCTGTCTCTGAACATTTTCTGGTTAGTCTTTACATCAGTTCATTCTTTAAAATTTATACCTACATAAGTAATCCCTAAAATAAAAGTTTAATGTGATTTATATATATAATATATATATTTTTTGGTTTTTTGGTTTTTTTGAATTGGGGTCTCACACTAGTCCAGGATGACCTGGAATTCACTATTTAGTCTCAGGGTGTCCTTGAACGACGGTGATCCTCCTACCTCTGCCTCCCAAATGCTGGGATTAAAGGCATGTACCATCACACCTGGCTTTTTTTTTTTTTTTAACTTAACACTTAAGGAACATGTAAGTATGTTGGGAGGCTGTCCCACCAAAAATAATATTTTCTTCTTTTCAAGAACATGACATTCATTTTGTGAAACACCCTGTGTGCTAGAATTTAAAGCTCTGACTTTGAACCAGACGTACAAGTAGTGGAAGCTCTTTTTAACTTGGAAGTATAAAAGGAGAGGAGGGCTCATGAGCTGAGTGTGCTGCCTGCCAAACACCTTGCTTGGGCAAACTAATCCTCAGTATGAGGATATTTGGCTGTGTGCATGACAAAGCTTGGCCTCTCATAGCTGTGCCATGAACCGTTGTGGGTTTGCTTTTTTTTGGGGGGGGGGTTGCTTTTTAACTTGCCCTGATATGTACACATGTGTATCTCCACATTTGATGATTTCAATTTCTTTTGCAGGTTTGATCTTGCTCTTCTACCTAGTTTTCTATGGGTTCTTGGCTGCACTTTTCACATTCACAATGTGGGCTATGCTTCAGACTCTGAATGATGAGGTTCCAAAATATCGTGATCAGATTCCCAGTCCAGGTAATTGTGATGCAGTTTTCATGGCTTTTAACAGAATTGGGTTATAATTTATCTTCACAAATCTTTACCACAAACATAATAGTGGGTAGTGGATGGATAGACCTTGGGGTTGGGTATTGTGATTTGTTGTTGTTGTTGAATATTTGTATGTTTTAAAGATCTTAATTTACTGGTGCATTTTGAATCCTTTGTCAGAATGAAGGAAAAATGCATATTGGAATTTTAGCGAAGTGTAAGCTTTGATAGGATAGTTATGGGTTTGAATTGTTTCATGAAAATTTTAAAGCAGTGTTACTTTGCCTTAGAAATTTACGTATAAAGTATGTATGTACAGACCCTTAGTCTATAAAATGTATGCTTTATGATTTTAATTGATTACTGTGAAAGTAGTAAATATTATTAAATTGTGGCGTGATTAGAAATAGTCTTTGTATGTTTAATTCTTTTAAAAAAATCTCCATTATGTCAGAATATACTTTAGTACAGTAAAAACTGTATTTTCTTCTTCCTATTTTTAATAATTTATTTATTTGCATGGGGGAGAGAGAATGTGAGAATAGCTGTGCCAGGGCCTGTGGCCACTGCAGACGATCTGCAGATGAACGCACCACTTTGTGTATCTGGTTTACTGTGAATACTAGGGAATCAAACCTGGGTCTTTAGACATTGTAGGCCTTAACCACTGAGCCTTCTCTCTAGCCCAAACAACATTTTCTATTCCTATCTTTATTCTTTTGAAACAATCTTCAAATGCCAGCTCTGGCATAAGTAGTTGGAAATGGCTCTTGGTTTCAAGGTGCTTGCAATGTTTATTTACTTGTTTGATTGGCTAGTAGTCCTGGAAATAGAGCCCATGGCTTCTTCAAATGCTAGACAAGGGCTCTGCCACTGAGTTGTGCCCCCAGCCCCATCCTGGTAATTTTTAGGGAAGAATACTGCACAGAGTTCCAGTGTACATAATTTCCCAAATAGAAACAAGTTCAAGAGATGGTGATGAGAGCAGGAAGGTTCTACCTGGAGTGGGATTTGGATACCTGGAAGAGTAGATGACCAGTAGACTAGGAAGGTGGAAAGATTCTCTCTAAAGCAATGGTTTTTCAACCATTTTTTTTTTTAATGAGAGAGAGAAATGACACACCGGGACCTCTAGCCACTGCAGTCGAGATCCAGATGTGTGTACCACCTTGTGTACATGCATGACCTTGTGCATATGTCACCTTGTGTATCTGGCTTATGTGGGATCTAGGGAGTTGAATATGGGGCCTTAGGCTTTGCAGGGCAAGCACCTTAACAGCTAAGCCATCTGTCTAGCCCATCAGCCACTTTTGATACATCTTCTAGGAGCTGCTTGGCAACGGGCTGGAAAAACTTTTAATTAATAGAATTGAAGAGGTGCTGTTGCCAGCAGAAGCTGGGATACTGCTTTACCTCCTGCAGGGCACAGGCCGGCTCCTCCCAACAAAAAGATAACTACTCCACATTGTTAAGTGGCGTCTAAGAAACCTGTGTCTATATCCTGCTCATTGCATGGACTTGTGAGCCATATTTACCAACTAGATTGCACCAGTTTCCCCAACCACCTTTACTTAGATCAATTGTTCTAATGGTTTCCTTTCTTTACTGCTAGTATTGGATTTTTTTGTCCCCTGTCTAGATTAATTCAAAGATAAATTTTCTTGCCATCTAAGAATCATTGATGCACTTCAGAAATACTGAGCTCTGTTTGTAATTGTATGAAGTATATAAGCAGTAAAATAAATCAAGTTTTAAACTGAATTCTATAAAATTGTCAAGTGTATTATAGTAGTTACTATGTAACTAAGTAAATATGCACACGCATACATGTGTATGTAGTACAAAGCTGTTAGATATTTTTTTAAGTATTTATTTATTGAGAGCAAGAGCGAGAGAGACAAGAGAGAAAGATAATGGGAGTGCCAGGGCCTCTAGCCAGTTCAAACGGACTTATGTTGCCACCTTGTGCATGTGGCTTATGTGGGTACTGGGGAATAGAACTTAGGTCCTTAAGCTTCACAGGCAAGCTCCTTAACCGCAAAGCCATCTCTCCAGTCCTTAAGTTTTATATTAAAGTTGGAAGCCTGATTATTCCTTACAGATAAGTATATTTGTAATTTCTTAACTTCTTTGTTCTGACTATTTGGGCACCAACACCTGATGGGAAATTGTATTCCAACCCAAGTTCAGCATATGAAGAACATGTTTTGTTTGTTTGTTTGTTTTTCGAGGTAGGAGTCTCATTCTAGCCCAAACTGACCTGGAATTCACTATGTAGTCTCAGGCTAGCCTTGAACTCACGGTGATCCTCCTACCTCTGCCTCCCCAGTGCTGGGATTAAAGGTGTGCACCACCACACAGGCAAAGAACATGTTTTTGTTTTGTTTTGTTTTGTTTCTGTTTCTTTCTCTTTCTCTTTTCTCTTCTCTTTTCTTTTCTTTTTTTTGGTTTTTTGAGGTAGGGTCTCACTCTGGCTCAGGCTGACCTGGAATTAACTATGTAGTCTCAGGGTGGCCTAAAACTCATGGTGATCCTCCTACCTCTGCCTTTCAAGTGCTGGGATTAAAGGTGTGTGACACCACACCCGGCTAAAGAACATGTTTTAATGATAGAACATTGTTTATTATTGAAAGAATATTTGCCATAGAAGTTAAAATGGATAAGCCCCTTTAATTGAAATAAGTAAACTGTCTTTGAAATTTTTCTATACAGTTGTATTTTGAATGACAATGTGCTTACACTTGAGGCTGAGCCATAGCTGAGCTGGTGCAGCGCATCCTTAGCTCTGGGTTATTTGCAGAGCTCCAGACCAGTGAGAAACCCTGTTTCCCAAAAAAGGTGAATGGCATTCCTGGGGATGACACCTGAGGTTGTCCTCTGACCTTCACATGCATGCAAGCACATACAAAGGTGCTAAATGGCTGGAGGGATGGCTTAGCCGTTGAGGCACTTGTCTGTGAAACCCAAGGACCCAGGTTCAATTCCCCAGTACTCATGTAAGCCAAATGCATGAGATGGCACATGTGTCTGGAGTTCGTGTGCAGTGGCTGGAGGCCCTGGCATGCCCATTCTCTCTCTGCCTCCCCTGTGTATTAACGGAAGTATATAAAACCTAAAAGTCAAATGGCATGTTTTAAAGTAAGGACTAGTGATGATAAGTAACTGAAAATGATGAAATTCAGGTGTCACTTCTAATTGGTATTTGTAATATAGTTTTGAAGATTTGAATTCTGTATAGGAGAGAGAAGAATCTGATATGGTTAATAGTCCTTCTTTTAAAAACTTTCCTTTTTTCTTCTTTTAGGACTGATGGTTTTTCCAAAACCACTGACTGCACTGGAATATACATTTAGTGAGTCTGACCAAAATTCCTATAAAGGGTACATTGAAGACCTTCAGAAGTTTCTGAAGTGTAAGTATGTAGAACCTTAGGGACAAATTTTGATGACTTTTAGAAACACTATTCTTAGAGTATGTGTTGCAGCCAGGTTCACATTGCTGGTAGAAATCACCCAACCAAGAGCAGCTTGTGGGGAAAAAGAGGTTTATTTTGGCTTATAGGCTCGAGGGCAAGTTCCACGATGGCAGGGGAAACGATGGCATGAGCAGAGGGTGGACATCACCCCCTGGCCAATATAAAGTTATATATTATAGTCTTTTTTTCCTCTGCCTTGATTATCTGGGTCTTTTTATTTTAGGCTTTCCTCATGTATGGAAGGCTTTGGGGTTACTCTCTATTTTTTGGGTTTTGTTTCCTTTTTTTTTTTTTTTTTTTCTTCCCCAAGGCAGGGTCTCACTTTATCCTAGGCTGACCTGGAACTCTTAGTCTCAGGTTGGCTTCCAACTCAGGAAAATCTTGTTACTTCAGCCTCCCCGGTGCTGGAATTAAAGGTGTGTATTGCCATACTTGGCCACTTACAACATTTTTGTAGTCTAAGTCACCATAATAATAGTGATCACAAATGGACTCAATGGTATCAATAAGGCATACGTACGCAGCAGATGTCCTTAGAGACTTGTTTGTTTTTTTAACATTTAAAAAATGAGGGAGGGGCTGGATACATGGCTTAACAGTTAAGATGCTTGCCTGCAAAGGACCTATGTTCAACTCTTCAGATCTAATGTAAGCCATGTACACAAGGTGGTGCATGCGTCTGGAGTTCAATTACAGTGGCTGGAGATCCTGGCATGCCAACTCCCCCCCCCAAATCTCCTCTTGCATTCTGTTGGGTTTTCCTCAAAAAAAGTTTTTTGCGGGGTAGGGTTCGAGGTAGGGTGGCCTTGAACTCATGGCAATCCTCCTACCTCTGCTTCCCTAGTGCTGGGATCAAAGATGTGCACCATCACACCTGGATTTTTTTTTTTTAATGTATTTGAGAGAGAGGAGGGAGGGAGGTAAAGAGTCAGATAGAGAGAATGGGTGCACCATGGCCTTTAGCCACTGCAGACAAACTCTAGTAGCATGCGCCACCTTTTGCATCTGGCTTATGTGGGTCCTCGGGAATTGAAACTGGGTCCTTTGACTTTACAGGCAAGTGCCTTAACCTCTAAGCTATCCCTTCAGCCCTGTTTTTAACTTTTTATGGACACCTTTCATACGTGGAGATAGTATACATGATCATAATCCCCTCCCACTTCTCTCTCTGAAATAAAATATTTTGGAAAAAAAAATGAGAATGAGCATGCCAAAGGACTCTTGCAACTGCAAGCTCCAGATATATGTGCCACTTTGTGTTATCTGGCTTTACATGGGTACTGGAGAATCAAGCCCAGGCTAGTGGGTTTGCAGGCAAACATTTTAACTGCTGAGCCATCTCCTCAGCATTTTAGAACTTTTTTTAGAAAAAGGTTTTTTTATTTGCAAGCAGAGAGAATGGGCACACCAGGACCTCTAGCCATTGCAAACAACCTCCAGACTCATGCGCCACTTTGTGCATTTGGCTTACATGGGTCCTGGGGAATCAAACCTGGGTCCTTCGGCTTTGCAGGTGGTTGCCTTAACTGCTAAGCCATCTCTCTACCCCACATAATCTAACTTTTTAAAATATGAAACCAAAACTTCTAACAATTTTTTTCTCCACAGTAAAAAAAAAATGTACACTTCTAAAAGAAGTTTCTTTAGATTTTTGGTTTCTATTTTGGTTGAATTTATGTTAGCTGGTCTTTTTATGGTATTTGGTAAATTCACACACCATTTGAGGTGCTTTTGTAGCGTACCCTAGTGTTTTTCACTAGACTGTGCTCACAGAAGGGGCGGAGGCTTGTTCTTTCACGCCTCTGGACGCCTGGCAGTGCCCGGCTCCTGGTGCGGAGCACATGCTGCACTTTGCGTAGCTCTCCCTCTCCCTCTCCTCCTCTCACCATTCTGTGCAGTTGAGGTCTGCCCAGCCACCTCCGTCTTTCTCAACACCCCCGCTCTGAGCCAGTGCTTTCTTACATGGGCTGCTTTGATCGTTTTCTTTAGTTTTCTAGATCATTTTATTTCCCATTCTGAGCAGATCCTCATATTACAAACACATTTAGCAAAAATCCTTCTGGAACATGAGTATTGTTCACCTGGTTTAAGACCTTGTAATGGATTGTCATTGTTCTTTTGGCAACCCTCCCCCACCTGCCAAAACCTTGGACAGTTTGCAAAACTATATGGTCCTGCTTCTAGTTTCTTTGATAAAAATGCTTCTTTCTTACTGATTTCCTTAACTCATACATGCCTTATGTTCTCAGTAGTTTATGGGCTGTCATAGTGCTATATATTTTCATACTCCTGCACCATTTCATACTTAAAGTCCATTTTTCCCACTAGAGTATAGGCTGCAAACATTAGCAATGCCTTTTTACATCCTCACCATTGTGTCTTTCAGCTCAGGCACATACAGAGCTTTAAGATCATGCTGTAGCCATGGCTGTGTCACCTAATTGTAGCAAGAGACTGTCCTGTGATCCACTAATTGTTGGAGTACAGTAGACTGCACAGCAGTAGAAAGCTGTTACCAATTTAAAAAGCAGGCTTAACCTCCTTTCCTGGATGTTTCTGACAGTTCATATTGCTGCTTCCCCTTGAAAGAACTGTGTGTTTCTGGTAGTATTTCGCATCTTTTCTTAGTTGATTTAGCACACGTATGTTTCCTTTCTAGCATATTCTTTAGAAGAACAGAAGAATCTCACAAACTGTCCTGATGGAGCACTATTTGAACAGAAGGGTCCAGTTTATGTCGCATGTCAGTTTCCTGTTTTCTTGCTTCAAGAATGTAGTGGTATGAATGATCCTGATTTTGGCTATTCCAAAGGACAACCTTGTATTCTTGTGAAAATGAACAGAGTACGTACCCATCTCACCTCTGCTGTTTGTTTCTAGTGCCCTATTAAGAAGCTCACGACTGCTTTTAGCTCTGTTAAATAAATGCCTCCCTCATTGTCACCTCACTGGAATAGCTTGCTTCAAAAACTAGCAGTAATTCTTACTGCTTTGGAAAAAAACTAATACAGCAAAAACGGTTCACAGGCTAATAAGTTTAGTAGCAAAGCATAATTTTATGTATATGATGCTAAGTAATAGAAATATAAATCACATATGAATGAGCTTAATGGGATGTTACAGTTAAAGCCAGAGTAGCAGTATTTTGTGATTTTATAAAAGCCTGAATTAAAGCTGGGCGTGGTGGCGCACACCTTTAATCCCAACACTCAGGAAGCAGAGGTAAGAGGATCACCGTGAGTTCAAGGCCACCCTGAGACTACATAGTGAATTCCAGGTCAATCTGGGCCAGAGTGAGACCCTACTTTGAAAAAAACAAAAACAAAACAAAAAAAGCCTGAATTGTACAATGATTAGCACGGTAAGAAGCCCGTGTTCTGTGCGTGACAGCAGTAATGAAGCAGTGTCGCTGAGAAGGCACTGCCCTTGCGTAAGGAACTAGCACCAGCCATGTTGTTAGCACACGCCTTTAATCCCACACTCAGGAAGCAGAGGTAGGATTGTTGTGAGTTTGAGGCCAGCTTGGGACTATAAGAGTGAATTCCAGGTCAGCCTGTGCTAGGAGACCCTACCTTGAGTCTCCCCCACCCACTCTTCCAAAAACAAAAAGTAACTCCATCCTTGTGATCATCTCTTGTTCAGGAAGAGGCAGTTTCTTGAACAGGTATAGGATCTGTCAAGACCATGAATTCAGTTACCATTAGTAAGCAAATTACTACCATCCCCGATAAAAATAACATGGGATAGTCATTGATTTCTGTACTCCCAGTGCTCAGGAAGCTAAGGTAAGGGAATCATCGTGACTCTGAGACCGTCTTCTGAGTAAGAATGAGTTCCAGGTCAGCCTGAACTAGTGAGACCCTACCTCCCTCCCACCCCTCAAAAAAGGAAGTGTGTAAACCTGAATTTGGTACTGCTAAACAGGGAGCTTCCTTATAGGGAGAGCTAGGTGAGACCCTGAAGTGCCCATGCTGCACCCCTCTAGAGTCTGATGGTTTGTTGCGAGACCTTAAACAGTGATGATTACAAGATCTTCTGAAACATTAGCAGACATCAATAAATGACTAGTGGGATTAACTAAGAATTAAAGCTAGCAAAGCATGCCAACAGTAACATGAAACTGTATGGTCTGGATTGTAAAAAGGGTTTTAATGGAGATATCTTTGGCAATATAAATAAATTACATTCAAGGGTTGGTTTGTTGGTTTAAGTGTAGCAAAGTACACGTGGCTGTGTTTCATGTCACTTCTTTGATTGACTAGTAAGATTACTATAGTTCCATTCCTGGCCCCCAACAACAGAAGAGGAGGTACCATTGCATATGTGTGTGACATCTGACTCAATGTTTCTTAACTCTAGATAATCGGATTAAAGCCTGAAGGAAATCCAATGATAGATTGTTCGTCAAAGGTTAGTATTTAGAAAGCTCTGAAGCTTTTGTGTTTCTTAAGATACTTTAAAAATCTAAGTTTAGTCACTGTTTTTCTTCCCTGTCACATTTATTTTAGAATAAAATACTACCAAGTTTTTCAGAACTATTCTGTCTTTCCTAGTGGTAACTCAAAAAGACAGTTTCCATGTGTTTGGTCTCGGACACATCACTTTATGTTCACATATGCCATATTTCATCATTTCTTAAGATTTTTGTTTTTTTTTCAGCCTACTAATGAAGTTGGTATTATAATTGTAGGTATCTTAATACTGTCTTGTGATTTTTTTCTTTCTTAATTTATAAATTGGTATGCTAGTGATAAGTACCATCTAAGAATTAATGAAATATGGTATTTCTTTAGAATTAGAGGTATTATTTTTCTCCCAAACCCTTCTTATTTTTCCCAGAGTACTGTGCAGTTTTCATTTCATAACTTCTTTGTTTTCTTTTCATGCTGCAAATGCAACTAAGACAAATATGTAAAAGATGGGTAAGAGTTCTGAGGAGAAATTGGAAAGCTGTAAATTTAATTTTATTGTTATGATTAATATTAGCACTCAACTCCAGTTGTATTGGTAGAATGCTTTACCTAAAATGTTGCATTGAAATCACTTTTAAAGTTGTGTGTGGGGGGGCATAATTTCCTTTAATCATGGATTCATTCTTCTTTTTTTTTCCTTTTGGTTTTCTGAGGGATAGTATCACTCTAGCTCAGGATACCTGGAATTCACTATGTAGTCTCAAGGTGGCTTCAAACTCATGGCAATTTTCTACCTTTGCTTCCTACGTGCTGGGATTAAAGGCGTGCACCGTCATGCCTGGCTATAGATGAATTTCTTATTTTCTTGTGATGCTGGCTTGATCATGTATCAGACTCTTTCCTATTCCCATAGTTTCTGATTCTAGGACTTGGGTAGGGTCCAAAATTTGCATATCTAGCTAAAGTTCCAAGTGATACTGATGTTGCTAGTCTAGGAACCACATTTTGAGAGCTGCTGCTTTTGAATGGCTTTTTTAATTTTTGAGAGTATTCACTATTTAGAGTAGAATAAAAACCAGAAAGTTTGTAGCTTGTCATTTACATGTGTGACCATGGGAAAATCACTTTATCCCTCGTGTTATAGCCATAATCACTTCTGCAAGAAACTTAGAGAACTATAGCAACACATGCCTGTAATTCCAGCATTCAGGAAGCTGGGAGAGGAGAATCAAGCCACCCTGGGCCACATAGCAAGACCTTTGTGTGTGTGTGTGTGTGTGTGTGTGTGTGTGTGTGTGTGTGTCTGTGTCTGTCTGTCTGTCTGTCTGTCTGTCTCTCTCTCTCTCTCAAAAGGGGAGGCGGGAACAGATCTTCACTTACCTGCATTCCACATGGAAGGATTCTTGTGGAAATCTAGTGAGCGCATACTGTCAGCTCTTAAGACAAAGGAGTGCTACTGCTGCCTGTAAGACACTTGGAAGAAGGGTCTTGCCAGTACTTTTCCTGATTTACTCACACTTAAAAACCATTAAGGGCCTTATATGTGGGACTTCAATAGGGTCTTGCTTTTTCTGTCTCTGACTTCGGCTGGGAACAGTTCTTCACTTATTTTTTTGCAAGCAGAGAGAGACAGAGAGTGGACATGCCAGGGCCTCCAGCTGCTGCAAACTCCAGGAGCATGCACCACTTTGTGCATCTGGCTTTACATGGGTACTGAAGAATCGAACTCAGGACATTAGCCTTCACAGGCAAGCACCTTAACTACTGAGCCATCTCCATCCCTTACTTACACATCTTTGTTTGTTTGTTTTGTTTTTTTCGAGGTAGGGTCTCACTCTAGCTCAGGCTGACCTGGAATTCACTATGTAGTCTCAGGGTGGCCTGATCACTGATGGTGATCCTCCTACCTCTGCCTCCCAAGTGCTGGGATTAAAAGCATGCGCCACCACGCCCTGCTTACTTACACATCTTTAATGGTCTGTTTCAGACAAAGTCTCACTCTTTAGCCCAGATTGGCCTAAGATTCAAGGCAATCTTCCTGCCTTAGCCTCCCATATGCTGGGATTACAGATGTGAGCTACCATGCCTGGCTTTACATATCTTTCTAGTAGAACGTTCCTGAGGCTTGGGTGCTAGGTTTCAGCCAGGTAGAAGTGTTGATTTCATTACTTAAAACTATTACATGGGCGCTTTTGCCTTTCCATAGGAACAGGTTCTGTTGATGAGCTTGGGATGTTAAGTCTGTGAAGCCAGAACTGTCTTAAAAGAAAGACACAGAACTATGGGACAAAATCTTTGAGCTTTTTTTAAGGTTTTACTTTTCTAAACTTTTGAGTTGTTGGAAACGAGTCCATGTAGCTATATATCATGGTAACAATAGCTGCTTAGAATTATTGGTGTGTATGCTGCTCATTTACAGGGGGTAATTGTTGAAAGAAGCAAAATACATTTAATTTTTAAAGTTTATCTTGATGTTAGTAGAACTTTTTTGGTTTTTTTGAGGTAGGGTCTCACTCTAGCCAGGCTGACTCAAGGTAGCCTCTAACTCATGGTGCCTCCCGAGTGCTGGGATTAAAGGCGTGTGACACTGCACCCAGCTAGTGACACTGGATTTCTATAGTTTATTAATATTTTCTATAGTTTCTCATAGGATGTCATTGATGTACTTTGAAAACTATGTGTAAAGCACTCATCAGTGTGACTTTTTCCCTCCAGTGTAAGATGTGAACTATAACCTTTGCTTTCTGTGCTAGGACTTGAGTTCAGTAAGTAAACTCAACTACACAGGGAGGCCCCGTCTCAAAATAAACAATTGGCAAAACAATAACAACAAAAACAGCAGCACAGAACTAGTCCTTTTTTGGCTAGCGGAGCCATCCCTCTGCTGTGTGACCCCCTGCTTGTTCTTTGTGTTATCCTTCCCATTGTACAGACACGAAATACTGGGTGGTCATGAAAGAGAGCAAAACTGCTTCTTACATAGCCTTGGTTCTGATGTACTATTATATGTGTGTGCTTTCATACAGAGAAATGAAATGTTAGTTTGGCTATAGCTCAGTGCTTAGCCCTGTGTTCCATCTATAGCATCCCAAAAACAGGAAAGAAAGAAAATGAATATTCAGACGTAAAGTTTAAGTGTTTAGTAGCGTTTATGCATTTGTAGGTGATTGGTTGGCTGCAGTGCCGGTGGTCAGCCCAGCTTTGCTTGTTAGGCAAGTACCTAACACCAGAGCTACATCCCAGGATCTGTTAGGTCTTTAAATGCATAGAATAACAGACTCCTGTACTCAGTAATTTACATATTTAGAGTTTAAAGTTTCTTGCTGTTAATCATGGTGTCACCTCCATTAGTTGTTCGGGCTCTTTTGGACCTGCTACCTCTATGCCTGAGTGCTGCTTTCTGGCTTGACAGCAGTAGCCATAACTTTCCAGTCTGGAAGAGCAGTGATTTCACTCATCTCCAGAAAGGCATCAATTCAAATTTAACTGGTGCATCAGGCCAAACTTACTGGTCAGTGGCCAAAGACCTGGCATTTGGTAGATGGAGGGCAGAAGAGATTTTTTTACAGGTGGTATATGAGTGGAAATTAGGGCCTCTCCCGAAAAGTATAGCATATATTATGAAATGATAGAACTGGGGTAGTTTGTCAAAGGTTTGATTATGGAATATCTCTCATGAAACTGAAAACTGGGTATGGTGGTGCACGCCTTCAATTCCAGCACTTGGGAGGCTGAGGTTGGAGGATTGCTCTGAGTTCAAGGCCACCCTGAGACTCCATAGTGAATTCCAGGTCAGCCTGGGCTAGAGTGAGACCCTACCTTGAAAAACCAAAACAAAAACTAAGAAAAATGAACCTACTGAGCATGTTATAGAATGCTTGTAATCTCAGAGTTTGGAGGCTGAGGAAGGAGGATTGCTATAACTTCAAGGCAAGCCTGGGCTACATAGTGGGGGGAAAAAAAGACGAGTGACACTTAAAAAATACACTTGTAATTCAGTTACCTCCAAACTGTACCATAATTGATCTGCTGTAATTGTGATGCATTTCTGTGATCTAAAAATGGTTTCTTTTGCTTTCAACTTTAGGATCAAAGCATAGCAAATGTATCAACTTATCCTAATAATGGAATTATAGACTTAAAGTATTTTCCATATTATGGGAAAAAACTACACGTAAGTATTTGCAGTACTTATTGAAATATTCCCTCTGGGGTAGGTCTATACATGCACTGTGTAATTTGTTTATCACCCATTATTTTCAAAATGCTATTTTTTTCTTTTGTTATGAAAGTAGCAAGCACTTCTAAAGGAAAGTAGGAAAGTCCTAGAGAAATAAAAAAGCTCATTACTCAGATAGATATAACAGTACTGTGTGATGCTCCCCCCCCCCTTTTAAAATATATTTTATTTATTTATTTGAGAGCGACAGAAAGAGAGAGAAAGAGAGACTGAGAGTGGGTGCACCAAGGCCTCCAGCCGCTGCAAATGAACTCTATATGCATGTGCCACCTTGTGCATCTGGTTTACATGGGTCCTGGGGAATTGAACCTGGGTCTTTTTTGTTTGTTTGTTTGTTTGTTTCTGCCATACTTGGAACTAAATCAGCAGGGTCTTTCACATGGTAGATAAGCTTCTCACCAGTGATATAACACTAGTTGTCCAGGTTTTTTCTCTCTCTTTTTTGAGGTAGGGTCTTGCTGTAGCCCAGGCTGACCTGGAATTCACTCTGTAGCCTCAGGGTGGCCTTGAACTCACAGCAATCCTACCTCTGCTGCCCAAGTGCTGGCATTAAAGGTGTGTGCCACCATGCCCAGCTTAAAAAAAATTTATATATATATAATCTTTTATTTATTTGAAAGAGAAGGAGGGGGAGAGATAGAGAATGGATGCATCAGGGCCTCCAGCCCCTGCAAACAAACTCCATATGCATGCGCCACCTGGTGCATCTGGCTTACGTGGGTCCTTTGACTTTGTAGGCAAGTATCTTAACTGCTAAGCCATCTATCCAGCCCCTTTCCCCCTTCTTTGGAAACATGCATATAAGAGTCATATTATAGTTATAAAACTTTTTCTTTTGAAGCTATCGCAGACTTGAAGTGGCTAGAACAATACAGTTTTCTGAAAGTCCTTTACCTGATTGTTCTAAATGCTAATAGACTGTATCAGTTTACCTAGCACTGCATCTTTTTGAGTATATGCTTTTTACCCCTAAACTATTGGCACTAAGTTATGAGCATGTGCCTATCAACAACCTTGTTGAAGTAATATCTTTAGCAAAAGAAAAGTCTTCCTGGCCCCGAGCCACGCTGTTTCATCTTCAGCCTATAATCTGGACTAGCCCTCGCCACGCTTTATGCTCTTGTACTCTTCAGAAATGAGCACAAGGTCTTTTTGGATTACTTTATTCCTTAGTTTGAATTTGTATATTTTTTCATGATTAAATGTAGTTTGTTCCTTTGAGCAGGAATGAAGGAAATGTGTTGTTTTCAGAGGCTGTACAATAAGGGGCATGGTGTTGATGGCACCATTAATGGTGATGCTAGCCTTAACCATTTAAGATGGTGTGAACCATGTTTCTACAGTGTAAAATTACACCTATTAAAAAAATATTTTTAAAAAAATTTATTTAGGAATGAGAGGGAGAAAGAAGCAGAGAGATAATGGGCATGTCAGGGCCTCTAGCCACCATAAACAAATTTCAGTTATATGTTCCACCTTGTGCATCCAGCTTTATGTGGGTCCTGGGGAATTGAACCTGGGTCCTTAGGCTTTGCAGACAAATATCTTAGCCACTGGGCCATCTCTCCAGCCCAGATTACACCCTCTTTTTGCATATATATAGTCTGTATGTTATGATGTGTGTGTAGATGCACATGCCCCCATGTGCATGCATAGAGGCCGGTAGAGAATGCCAGGTGTCCCTCCTGTCTTGATACAGATTCTGTCACTGGTTTCAGAGCTTGCCATTTCATAATCCCAAGGATTCCTAATCCGTGCTCCTTACAGGACTGGGGTTGTAGGCTTGTGTGGCCATGCCCAGCTTTTTGCATAGTTTCTGGGGAATTGGACTCTCTGGAAGTCTCAGGCCTCTTTCTCCCCCCCCCTCCCTCCCTCTCTCTCTTTTTAAATGAGAGAGAGAGAGAATTGGTATGCCAGGGCCTCCAAATGCATGCTTCACCTTGTGTATCTGTCTACATGTGATCTGGAGAGTCAAATATGGGTCTTAAGATTTCACAGGCAAGTGCCTTAACCTCTGAGCCATCTCTTCAGCTCATCTCAGGCCCTCTTGTATGCAAGTGAGGCTCTGTTACCCACTGAGCCATCTCTCTAGTGCCACACTGTTGTGTTTTTTTGGGGCAGGCGTTCCCAATAAGTACCATGTGGGGAGAATATATACTTTGAAAGTCTGAATCACCCCCTTCTCCAGAGCCTTAGCATGACCAGTTATTAGTAGGATTGTTCCATATACTGTTACGGTGACCATAAGTAATGCCATTTGAAGTCCTTTCTTAGTGTATTAAAAAAAAATACAGGCCTAATTAAGGTCAGTATGGCAGGTCTTAGAAATACTCCTCACACATAGTAATGAGTGACTGAGACTGTAGCAAATGCATATCTGTCTTAAGCTTATATGGAACAATCAAAAACTGTTATGAGTAAGCTGGGCGTGGTGGCGCATTCCTTTAATCCCAGCACTTGGGAGGCAGAGGTAGGAGGATGGCCGAGAGTTCAAGGCCACCCTGAGACTACATAGTGAATTCCAGGTCAGCCTGGGCTACAGTGAGACCCTACCTCGGAAAATTGGGAAAAAAAAATGTCATGAGCTGGCCATGGTGGCACATGCCTTTAGTCCCAGCACTCAGGAGACTGAGATAGGAAGACAGCTGTGAGTTCAACGCTAGCCTTGGCTACAGAGTGAGTTCCAGGTCTTTTTATCAGTGTATAATCAGACTAGAAAGGACTAAAATAAAAACACCCACATGGGAGGGGGGTAAAAACCTTCTATAAATAACTCATGAATGAAACAGATTCATTCAAACCAGGATTACAGAATATCTAGACAATAGTAATGAAATGATATAGTTAAAGGATGCATTTAAAGCAATGCTTAGAGCAGTGAAAGATAAGACAGCACAAAGTAATAGGCCTGGTTAACAAATTTTTTAAAGTTTTACAAGCTATTTCAGACATGATGGGATATGCCTCTATAATCCCACCATTTGGGAGAGTGAAACCAGGAGGCTTGCAAGTTTGAAGTCAGCCTGGGCCCCATTTCAAAACCTTGTCTCAAAACAACCCCTCTCCCCCAAAAAACTTAAGTGTAAGTGAAGTGACTGTAATTAACATAAGTGCCTTTGCTTGCCAGGTCGGGTATCGACAACCCTTAGTTGCTGTCCAGGTCATGTTTGGAACTAACAGTACCAAGAGAGAAGTAACAGTTGAGTGCAAAATTGAAGGAACAAGCAACCTGAAAAACAAGGATGATCGTGACAAGTTTTTGGGACGAGTTGCGTTCAAAATCACAGCGCGTGCCTAGTCCGAGTGGGGTGTCTCCACAGAATAAATGTTGTGTTGTCTGTCTGCATTTGTGTCAGCTGGACCTGCCATTCTAGGAGGAAGTGGTGTGGTACATGACACTGGGCGACATCGTAACGTGCTTCCAGATCAGTGTCCAGTGTCCTCTGAAGTAACTGCCTGTTGTCTCTGCTGCCCTTTGAACCATTGGACAGTTGCCAGATAGGGACCAGTGAACATCCGATTCCTAACACAAGAATGGGGGGTCTCGTCCTCTTTATGTGGTGTAACCGCCAAGTGTCTCAAGCTTCATGTGCTGTGTTGTGTAAATATTTTATGGAAATAACACTGGTAACTGTCATATTTTGATGCCAACAAAGTCATAAGGATAAAATGGTACCTTGCCAACATCAAGTGACTATAGCTGCAAGAAATGTGTGTGGAGTTCTATGTGAGGAAGGAAAAAAAGAAAATAAAAGTGAATCTGAAAGTATTATCTTGGATTTTTTTTTTTTTGTAAAATTATTTTTTACATGCTGGGTTAACCCATGGATCCTTTGATAAGAGCACAAACTTTTTTTGTTGTAAAACATGTAAAAAAAAAAAAACTAATGGGATAATTTTTAGTGCTGGAACTAAGTCTCTTAAATTAGTGTATTTTAGACTAGATGAAACATCATTTTTAGATTAGCTAAGATGGATATGCATCACATTTTTTATGAAATTAAATTCATAAGATTAAATTGTATAAGTTTGTGAAATATCTTGTTACTGCTTTTATTTAGCAGACTATGGACTCTAATAAAAGATATAAATTGTGAAATATAAAAACTTGAAACTTAATCAAAGTTTGAAACCAAATACTGGAGTCTTATTTCACATTATTTGGCTAGTGTCCTGGAATATTTCTTTCTTTAGTCCTTGCTGTGTTCTGGGTGAGTTTCACAGTTTAAGCTACTTTCTCTTCTCTGAATGAAGATAGATGTCCTTCCCATTAGTTCTATGGAGATTTTTTTTTTTCCTGCAAAAAACTGCTGCTTTTTTCTCTTTTAAAAGGCAAAGCAAGCTGGGCGTGGTGGTGCACGCGTCAGTCCCAGCACATGGGAGGCAGAGGTAGAAGGATCACTGTGAGCTTAGAGGCCACCCTGAGACCACATAGTGAATTCCAGGTCAGCCTGGGCTAGAGTGAGACCCTTCCTCAAAACAACAACAACAACAAAAAAGGGCAAAGCACTGTTGTGAGATTTTTTTGTTTCTATGGCGCTGCAAGCCAAGCTTGGTGGGGGACAACAGCCCAGCTGGCTCAGAAATGGCTGTTTGGAAAAAGCATGAGGACGTGGCCTGGCCTGGCCACATGGCCTGGAGGGATGGGACGCCTGAGCTTTGGTGGTGGGCACTTTGCCCCAGCTGTGTTCCTTGCTGTTACTGAGATTGTAGTAATGCCAGTTTCTGAGTCTGCATGGTGCCTAAAAACAGTGATCCTTGTAGTTTTTTAAAATTTATTTGAGGGGAAGAGAGTGGGCGCACCAGGGCCTCTTGCCACTGCTAACAAACTCCAGACACATGTACCACTTTGTGCATCTCACTTTATATGGATACTGGGGAACTGAATCTGGACTAGCAGGCATTACAATCAAGTCGTCTCCCCCACCCTTTTTGGTTTTTCAAGGTAGGGTTTCACTCTAGCCCAGGTCAGCTTGGGCTACAGTGAGACCCTGCCACAAAAAAGAGGGGCTGGGTGAGGTGGATGGTTCAGTTGTTAAAAGAAGTTGCTTGCAGCCGGGCATGGTGGTACATCCTTTGATCCCAGCACTCAGGAGGCAGAGGTAGGAGGACTGCAGTGAGTTCGAGGCCACCCTGAGACTGACTACATACTGAATTCCAGGTCAGCCTCAAACTCACAGTGTCCTCCTACCTCAGCCTCCTAAGTGTTGGTCTTAAAGGTGTGCATCTGGTTATTAAACTTTTTCTGGACTTTGGTTTTCTTCATGCAACTTTTTAACTTTTGAGAGCCTCACTATATAACCAGGATTGTCTCAAACTCATAGTCCTTTTGCCTGTACTTTCCAATTCACGCTATTATGATTTTTGAAATAAGTATAAAGGATTGCAGTAATGCAGGCCAGGCATGGTAGCACACACCTGTAATGCCATCACTTAGGAAGCTGAGGTAAGAGGACTGATTCTGAGCCAGTCTAGACTATATTGTGAAACCCTGACTCAAAAAAAAAAAAAAAATGTAGTAATGCTACAGAAATGTCTGAGCTGAGCTGGGGCATGACATGTTGGCTGCATCTATTTAGTTCCTTAGAAAATGTTACCATTGGTTTGTGTGACATTTACATTGTTGGTAAGTATCTGATTAATTTCAGCTGTTGGGCTTTTGGTGGAACACCCCTTTAATTTCAGCACCGGGGAGGCCAGAGGTAGGATCACTGAGTTCAAGGCCAGCCTGGGACTAGAATGAGACCTTACCTCAAGAAAAACTAAGGTCTGGGGATGGGGGTCAATGGTAGAATCCTTGCCTAGTATGTGGGTTAAGCCCTGGGTTTAATCCTCAATACCATGTCTCACCCCTTCCCTCAAAAGAATACAGCTTGCATTTCTATGCTAATGAGTACAGACGAAAGCAAAGTCAATCTCAACCAGAAGCAGTAGAGATGCCATCTGGACATGTAAGTCAAATCATCTCACTGGTGTCTGTCAACTTTGGGTGGGTGTGCGTGTCATGAATACCAGTTGTGTGTCTTCTGGTCACGTGTGTATGTGAGAGGGGGTCTCAGTGTACCTGGAGCCCTGTGACTGAGCCAGACTGGCTAGCCAGTGAGCCCCAGGGCTGCTCTTGTCTACCTCAGCGCCGGGATTATAGGTGCACTGCACAGCTCATACAAGGCCTGAGCCATCTCCCCAGACTCCTCCCCAGATCTTCTGGCCCCATTTTCTTTTGCTGAAGTTAGGAGAGCGTAACGACTGTTTATCACAGTCCTGTGTGCCGGGGAATGGCATGTTCATCCTGGAGCATACAGAACGGAAGGACATGGTCTCAGAGACCTTAAACTAGAAGGGAACAGACAGCTCAGGAGGTAGGATAGTGGTGACAGTAATGTGCAAGGGGCCCTGGAGAGGATGGGTAGATCTAGATTATTCCAGGTGTCCCTCTAAGATTTCATGCAAAGGCCTCAGGCGATGGTGTGCTTTTGAGGGAGTAAGGGGAGCTTGTCTGGGTGAGCTGGACCAAGGATGGAGCAAGCCCTGGATCCTTCAACATCCGCACTCATGCTCCAGGGTTTCTTCAGAACACAAGTATATGCACGGTCGTCTCCTTAACCTGTAGGTTCTTACTGTATCCAGCACACTGGGCTCTTGAGTTTCTTTTACATCTTTGTTGTTAGCACCCTGTTTTTTTTTGTTGTTGTTGTTTTGTTTTTTTCTGTGAATGAGCAACACTGCTGGGAGCCAGCTGTTCAGGCATTTGTCCCCGACAGCGTCTTACTATGTAGTCCTAGGCTGGTCTCAAACTCACAATGATCCTCTTGCCTCTGCTTCTCAAGTACTGGATGTATGCCAAATCACCCCACCATGTATAGGCCCTTAATAAGCAGCAGATAGACCTTTTCTTCAGCCTGGGATCAGGAACTATTAGTCTAGCAGCTCCTCTGGTAATGTGAACTGTCCTTGTGGCTGCCCAGTTGAACACTTGTTTTGTTTGCAAGGTAGGACCTCACTCTACCTCACACTGACCTGGAACTCTATAGTCTCAGGCTGGCCTCAAACTCACATTGATCCTCCTATTTCTGGCCCCCAAGTGCTGGGATTAAGAGCCATCACATTGGCCTCTCTTTGGACACTTTTTAAATAATCATTTGAGAGAGAGAGAGACAAAGTCAGAGAATGGGCATGCCAGGGCCTCGAGCCACTGCAGATGAACTCCAGATGTATGTGCCACCTTGTGCATCTGCCTTACATGGGTCCAGGCAAATGCCTTAATCACTAAGCATCTCTCTAGCCCTCTTACGTGGGTTCCGGGGAACTGAACCCGGGTCTGCAGACTTTGCAAACAAGTACCTTAAACTGCTGAGACATCTCCTCTGCCTCAGTTTTTTTTTTTTTTTTTTTTTTTTCTGGTCAGCCAGAGACACCATTCGGTCCCTTAGTGATTTTGCAACATTAGACCCAGAAAGAGTTTCTCCCAAATGGTCTTTTCTTGCCTCCTGGTGAGATTTTTATCGTAAGTAAGGCAAGATGAGCTGGTAACACACAGATGAGA
This sequence comes from Dipus sagitta, assembly GCA_036346955.1. Taxonomy (NCBI): domain Eukaryota; kingdom Metazoa; phylum Chordata; class Mammalia; order Rodentia; family Dipodidae; genus Dipus; species Dipus sagitta. The sequence goes on from CM070786.1 coordinate 34,116,958, forward strand.
GTGGCAGCCACAGGGCAGCTGAAGTGTTCATTAGTGGCTTTGGGCAAAAGCAGATGGTAGAGGTGTGGGGGGGGGGAGCGGGGGGTGGGGGAGGACAGGACTACCCTGCTGAAGGCAGTGGGTAAGGGCCACTGGAAAAATTCCTGAGAGTTGCCCAAGCCTTGAAGACTGAGGGTCCCGACTCCTGACGCTCAAGAGCTGTAATACTAGCTGCCACTCATAGCTGCTGGGTAGAGCTGAGAAATTCACTAGCTGTTGGCACCAGGCTGCTGACATCAGAACCCAGAGCCATAAGCCTCTAATCAGGGCACTTGGAACTGTAAATCTCTGGTGTCTTTAGATCTGGAGCCCTCAGTCTAGTTCTCAAGGCTTGGAGCTGTAAGCCTCAGTTTACCAGCCCAACACACTTGCCCTTGACACTGAAGGTGCCCATGTATACCGACACTAGAACCACTTGCCCGCCCATGACTTCCGTCTGAGTTGAGCAGAGGTTCCCAGCCAGCTCACTGGTACAGCTAGAACCCAAGTGGAGATCATAACAGATTAGGTCTCTGTGAGACCTGGGGATCCTTATTCACTCTCTCTAGTGCTCAAATCTCAGGGAAGGACTTGCAGGCAGGTTCACAGAGATCTAGCTGGAACTGTGACTTGTCTTTTTCTTAGTCATCTTGTTTTGATTCTACATTTTGTGAATGGAAGAGATAAAGCCTTTTTCTTCTCATGCCCATTCACTTTTTTGGCAAGTGTTATCTTGTTAGCAGTATGTAGTATGGCAAAACCAGTGTCTGCTGGTTTCAACTGGCTAGTACTGGAGTGGGTGTGTGTGGGGGGGGATGAAGTAACTGTTTTGGTATTTGAGACAGGGCCTGGAACTATAAAAGATAGGTGGCCCCCATGTTTCCATGGTCTTTCCATGGCTTCTAGAAAATAAAGGGGGAAGGGTACAGCGTGCAGAGGGAATGAGGAGACTGGAAGGCACAGTTGTGCTGGGTGTGTGCCAGACTCATGTGCCTCCGATAGGAAGTGGCAGAGGCCAGTCTTGCCCTCTCCCTCCCACACCCACTTTCTCCCCTTGGATTCGTGGATTATTTTATTTTGTTTTGTTTATTTATTTATTTGAGAGTGACAGAGAGAGAGAGAGAATGGGTGCGCCAGGGCTTCCAGCCACTGCAAACGAACTCCAGATGGGTGTGGCCCCTTGTGCATCTGGCTAACGTGGGTCATGGGGAATCGAGCCTTGAACCCAGGTCTTTAGGCTTCACAGGCAAGCACTTAACAGCTAAGCCATCTCTCCAGCCCGGATTCGTGGATTTTATTGCTTCTACAATCCAGTCGCTTGAAGCCAGAAAATGCCACATCTTTGCAACTTTTCACACTTTTCTTCATCTTGTCCTTTTTATTTTAAACTCAACCCAGCAGGAACAAGGACAAAATATCACACAGGAGACCAGGATTTGACACTTGCCCAGGTCACAAAGCTAAGGTGAGAACACTGTGGCTATTAGGAACCAGCAAAATGTCCATATGTTGTTAAAGAGTATGCTGTTCGTTCATTCATTCATTCAGCCCCAGAACCTGTGAATCAGGTGCTGACTGAACCGGTCTTGAAACCACAAGCATGAAAGTCACATGAAATAAACACACTCCTCTTGTTACAGTTCAGAGATTGTCTAATGCAATTCTCAAGAAATGAAGGGTTTTTTTTTTTTTTTCTTTTTGTTTCTTTTGTTTTCTTTCCCACTTGCTTCCTCCTTTCAGTCTCAAAGTTAAGCTTGAGCGGAACTCCTCAGTGGGGTAGGCTGTAGCTCATCTGTAGCTGGCATGCAGCCATGGTGTGTCCCTTTTCTTCAAGCAAGTGCTCTGGCCGCAGAGCACAGAGCTCTTCCACCACAGGGTAAGACAGAGATAGAGGAGGAAGGAAGGTAACAACAATGTGCAAATTGGTAGTGAGTTCCAGGTCAGCCTGGGCTAGCAGGGAAACCCAACCTCAAAAACCCAACCTCAAATATATATATATATATATATTTGAGCCAGGCATGGTGGCACTTGGGAGACAGAGGTAGGAGGATCGCCATGAGTTCACGGCCACCCTGAGACTACATAGTGAATTATTACAGGTCAGCCTGGGCTAGAGCAAGACCCTACCTTGAAAATCAACAACAACAAAAGAATATGCAAATTGGGCTGGAGAGATGGCAAATCCCCAGGACTCACATAAGCCAGATCCACAAGGTGGTGCATGCGCTGGAGTTCATCAGCGGTGGCTTGTGGCCCTGGCGCACCTATTCTCTTTTTCTCTATCTGCCTCTCTCTCTTACTCTCACTCACTTTCTCCCTCTAATAAATAAATAAATGAGAATGTGCAAATTACACACTCTACCAAAGGTGTTATGATTTCTTAAAAATTTATCAGGAGGGGCTGGGCATAGTGGTGCACGCCTTTAATCCCAGCACCCTGAAGGCAGAGGTAGGAGGATCACCATGAGTTTGAGGCCACCCTGAGACTACATAGTGAACTCAGGTCAGCCTGAGCTAGAGTGAGACCCTACCTTGGAAAAAAAAATTATCAGGAGGGACTGGAGGGTTGGCTTAGTGGTTAAGGCATTTGTCTGTGAAGCCTAAAGACCCAGGTTCAATTCCCCAGAACCCACGTAAGCCAGATGCATAAAGTGGCTTATGCTTCTGGAGTTCATTAGCAGTGGCTAGAGACTCTGGTGTACCCAGACCCATTCTCTCTGTCTCTCTTCTCTCTACCTCTCTCTGATCGCAAATAAACAAATAAAAAGTATTTTAAAAAATTTATCAGGGGCTGGAGAGATGGCTTAGCAGTTAAAGCACTTGCCTATGAAGCCTAAGGATCTAGGGTGGATTTCCCAGTACTCAAGTAGGCCAGATGCACAAAGTGGCTCACAACTTTAATCCTAACACTTGGGAGGCTGATGTAGGAGGATCACCATGAGTTCAAGGCCAGCCTATGGTACAGAGTAAGCACCAGGTTAGCCTGGGCTCGAGTGAGACTACCTCAACTCTTCCCCCCATCAAAAAAAAAAAGAAAAAAATTACCAAGAGGCTAGGGAATGTAACTCAGTAGGAGGACGTTTGTATATATGTAATATATGTAAAGCCCTGAATTTTGTTCCCAGAACTACCACTTTTCACTACATAGAGAAGAGTGCCAACAAAATTAACAGGTATTCTAATACTGTTATAGGACATGACAGCATCCTATAGAAAAATTGAAGGTGGGTGGTTGGAAGAGGGACACTTTTTTCTGTTGTTTTGTTTTAACCTGGCCTGGCCTGGAACTTGCAATACACCTGAGTGTGGCCTTGAACATGAAATAATCCTGAAGCCTCTGCTTTCTGGGTGCTGGAATTACAGGTATGCATTGCTATATACAGTTGGAAAATTGGAGTTTTGGCATTGGATTATACCTGGGGGACTATTTTATGGGTTTTGGAATACTCACAAACAACCTATTTTTTCAAATACTCAACATATTTAAAGAGAGGGCAACTGAATTTTTTTCAAATGGCAAGCGCATCTCAGGTCATAGAGCAGATCAATGACCTGTCTCGTTACCTCAGCGGAGACCCAACATACTTAAAAAAATATTTTAGTAATTTATTTATTTGAGAGGCAGGTAGAGAGGAAAAGAATGGGCACGCCAGAGCTTCCAGGCACTGCAGACAAACTCCAGACGCATGAGCCCCCTTGTGCATCTGGCTTACGTGGGTCCTGGGGAATCGGACCTGGGTCCTTTGGTTTTGCAGGCAAGTGCCTTAACTGCTAAGCCATCTCTTCAGCCCACCAATGCACTTTTAACTCATCCAGGGGATCAGAATTGTTGAGTGTTGCAAACAATACCTGTCAACAGAAAAGAGATTGTGTCCCTGCTCACTCGCAAGTGCTGTCTTTGCTGGAGTTTTCACCCTGACAGAAACATCAGCCCTGGCCGGGCGTGGTGGCACACGTCTTTAACCTTTAATTCCAGCACTTGGGAGGCAGATGTAGGAGGACTGCCGTGAGTTCAAGACCACTCTGAGACTACACAGTAAATTCCAGGTCAGCCTGGGCTAGAGTGAAACCCTACCTTGAAAAAAAAAACCAAAACAAACAAAAAGAAAGAAAGAGAGAGGAGAGGGAGGGAGGAAGAAAGAAAGAAAGAAAGAAAGAAAGAAAGAAAGAAAGAAAGAAGGAAAGAAAGAAAGAAAATGCCAGCCAAAGCTTCCCTCAGCACCCAAGGCAGCAGCAGAGCTGGCTTCTGGTGAGTGGGCTGTTGCTGTCTAGAGCTGTTATGGCCCGTGGTCTGGTGCTACAATGGTTCATTTCTACTTGCTCTGCCCATAGAACTTACTCCCAAGCCTTTCCCCATCTGCTCTGTGTCTGTCTTTTGTCTTGATGACTAGGAGTGCTCACAGCCTGCCCCAGCAGGCACCTGCCTCCTTGGCCAAAGCCCAGCCCTACAGCCTCTGGGGCACCTTTCAGAAAAGCTTTGGGGTGGGGAGAAAATAGGAAGAAACCTTCTCTTCACAGCAAGCCTATTTCTCAGGCCAGATCTGCCTTTTACCTGCAGTCAACATACAGACAGACAAGTCACTTGGCAGCAGACCAACAGGGAGGTAACAGTTGCCCTTGTGTGTAATTATCCCAAGCGAGAATTAACAGAAATGTCCACTGAAACTGTTGTTAGAAGCCCTGGATGAACAAGCTGTCTCTCCCTAAAGAGAATCCCTTCGAGGGTCTCCATCTGGCACCCAGGCGAGGATGAAGCCAGAGTCGTGAACTTTTTGGCCGTCTGTCTGTCTCCTTACTCTGCTGCCAGGTCTGAGTCAACAGGCACAGCGAAAGCTGCAGGCGGGCACACTGCTTGGTCCTGGCTTGCCTGTCTATTTGGGTTGGTAAGAGGATTCCCTGTAGGAAATGCCATTCCAGGACGTGCAGCTTTTCATACACCTTGAATCTTTCAAAAAGCATTGGGAGTTTTATCTATTATTTGAGGTAGGGCCTCGCTCTAGCTTGGAGGGAATTCATTAAGTAGTCTCAGACTGGCCTTGAACTGACAGGGATCCTCCCACCTTTGCCGCCTGAGTGCCCGGAGGGGCATGGGGGAGAGAATGAATGGGAGCCTCCAGCCTCTCCGAATGAACTCCAGATGCATGCACCACTTTGTGCATATGGCTTTACGTGGACACTAGGGAATCAGACTCGGTCGCTAGGCTTTATGGGCAAGCACTTTAACCATTCAACCCTACCTCGAAAAACCAGAAACAATTTTTTTAAAACCCTTGTTATCTAACAAATAAATAGGTTTCCATTTGGTTTATTCATACTGTCTTTGGTTTTCCCTAAATCTGCCCCACCCCTTCCTCTACTTTAAATAAACTATTAACCCCTGCAAAAATTATGTATCATAAAAACTGCTTTGATAAAAAGCCATCCCAAAGAGGCAGCATTGTTGAAATTCATTTACAGTTCTAGAAATGCCAACACATTCACAGCCCCATGAATCCAAGATGGGAAAGGTAGAAAAGTGTATCAGGGGGCACAGGGACACATTTATGTATTATGTCAGACCAATGTAATCTTTTTCTTAATTGTGATAACTGGTCTTTGGGGCTCTGCATGGATCAGCACTTAATCAAACAGTACTGGAAGTACATGCACATCACTGTCCTTCAATCATACTTTAATATTTTGTTTATCTGAGAGGTAGAGAGAGAATGGGCACACCAGTGCCTCTAGCCACTGCATATGAACTCCAGGTGCATGTGCCACCTTGTGCATCTGGCTTATGTGGGTATTGGGGAATCAAACCTGGGTCCTTTGGCTTCACAGGCAAGCACCTTAACATCTTAAGACATCTCTCCGGCCCCAATTATACTTTAGTATAGTCATTAAAAGTTTCGGGAACAGGGGTAGAGATGTAGCTCAGATGGAGAGTGCTTGCCCAGCATTCATGAAGATTTAATCCCCAGCACCACATAAATCAGGCATGGTAGCAGGAAGATCAGAAGTTCAAGGTCCTCCTTTGCTACATAGGGAGTTTGAGGCCAGCCTGGGACTACAGAGCGAGTTCCAGATCAGCTTGGGCTAGAGTGAGACCCTTCCTTGAAAAACCAAAATAAGTAAGTCCATTCAGGGCCTTGGATTTTGGACATACACAAGTGACTTCTTTACCCATCAGCTGATGTAAACTCAGTTAATCTGATGTAATCTCAGTTATATTGGACTGTGCTTGTCAACTGGTGTTGACAGGTAGGGAGTAGAAGACGATGGCCCAGGCTGGATTCTCTTGAGATGTGGGCCCAGCTGTCAGCCCTTGCTCTTTTTTTTTTTTTTTTTTTTTTTTTGAGAGGTCTCATTAGTTATCTCAGGCTGGCCTTCAAAGCAGAATTCTCCTGCCTCAGCCTCTTTAGTCCTCTTTAGTCCAAGCATGCACCACCATGCCCAGGTTTAAAAAAAAATTGGTTTATCGATAAGGTTTTGCTCTATCTTAGGCTGACCCTGTGTAGTCTCAGGGTGGCCTGGAACTCACAGCAATCCTCCTACATTTGCCTCCCAACTGCTGGGATTAAAGGCATGTGCGACCACGCCTGGCTAAAGTTTGTTTTCGAAGTAGGGTCTTGCTGTAGCCCAGGCTAACCTGGAATTCATTATGTCTCAGGCTGCCCTTGAACTCACAGCAATCCTCCTACCTTGCCCTCCTGAGTGCTGGGATCAAAGGCATGCACCACCATGCTCTTAAAAAACGTTATTGTTCATTTTTATACTTGTGATTTGATCATAATCCCCTCCTATAGTACCTTCTTTTGTACCCCTCCCACCACTTCTACTTAACGCCTTCTTTCCAACTATTTTTTAAATTTATGTTTTATAAATTTATTTCTATTTTTAAAAATTTATTTGTGTGTGTGTATGGGCATTCCAGGTCTCTTGCCACCACAACTGAATGCCCACCTGGCTTTATGTGGGTCCTGGGGACTCAAACCAGGCTGATAGGCTTTGCAATCAAGTATTTTTAACCACTGAACCATCTCTCCAGCCCTCCCTCTTCTGTTTTCCCCTCCATCATCATGACAAAATGTTGATGGGCTGAATACTATGCAGGTCTTATGTTCTTGTTCTTAAAAATGATTCCCAAGACCTGGGCGTGGTGGTGCACGCCTTTAATCCTAGCACTCAGGAAGCTGAGGTAGGAGGATCCCTGTGAGTTCGAGGCCACCCTGAGACTACATAGTGAATTCTTGGTCAGCTTGGGCTAGAGTGAGACCCTACCTCAAGGAAAAAAAAAAAAAAAAAAAAAATTCCCAAAAGCATTCACTGAAGTAAAAAACATCTGTCCTTTACCGGGTGTGGTAATCCCAGCACTAGGGAGGCAGAGGTAGGAGTATTGCTGTGAGTTCGAGGCCACCCTGAGACTACATAGTGAATTCCAAGTCAGCCTGGGCTACAGTGAAGCCCTACCTTGAAGAAAGCCCAAAAAAAAAAAAAAAAAAAAAACCAAACCCTAAAATATCTGTCCTTCTGAAAGACTGGCACCCTTTGTGCAGAATGCCCATTCCAGCTCTCTAACCTTGTCTCCACCCTGGCGACTTTTCACAAAGATCAGACACTATCTAGGTGTTTTAAAAAATATACTGCATGCTGGGCATGGTGGTGCACGCCTTTAATCCTAGCACTTGGGAGGCAGAGGTAGGAGTGCAGTGAGTTTGAGGCCACCCTGAGACTACATAGTGAATGCCAGGTCAGCCTAGAGCAAGACCCTACCTTAAAAAAATCTCGCTCAAGTACCTTTTGCTGGATCCAATACAGAGCTCCCTTTGTTAGATTTTTGTTTTATTTTGCTTTTTTGAGGTAGGATCTGGTTCTAGCCCAGGCTGACGTTGAATTCACTGTATTTTCAGGGTGGCTTTGAACTCACAGTGTTCCTCCTACCTCAGCCTCCTGAGTGCAGGGATTAAAGGCATGCACCACTATGGCCAGCTTTGGAATTTTTTTTTTTTTAAATGTGAGAATGAGAGCAAGAGCGAGAGAGAATTGGCACACCAGGGCCTCCTGCCACTGCAATCAAACTTCAGACGCGTGTGCCACCCTGGGTACATGTGCGACCTTGTGCTTGTGTCACCTTGTGCATCTGGCTTACATGGGATCTGGGGAGTTGAAGATGGGTTCTTAGGCCTCACAGGCAAGCGTGTTAACCACTAAGCCCTGTTCAGCACAGAATTTAAAAGCCTAAAAAAGGCTTGGGCATGAGTGGAGCTTAGTGCAGAGCTGTGGCCTGGAAGGTACAAGGCCCAGGGTTTCGGCCCCAGCCACCCACACTCGCACACAGTGTTTATTAGCAGAACCTGGAAATAGTTCCCATGGATGTCACACTCTAGGACCATCCTTTTTTAGACCTGAGGCACACTGTCTACTAACTTCTAAATGAGACCAGTCTTTCAAGAACCATGGACAAAGAGTCATGGCAGAAGAATCACTCTCTGACCTCAGCATATGTCGAAGAACAAGGAAGAAGTCAGGAAGGAAGTCACTGGATGATGGTCACTGTGCCCACTGGCAACAGTGTCCCAAAGAGATTTACATAAAGTGTGACAAATGAACCTTACTCGGAAGGGGAATGGTTCCCCACCGGCTCCAGGACTTCTACTTACTGTATTTCATGCTCTGGGAAGAGTTCCTGAAAGCAAGTTTAAGCAAGGCTGGAAAGGCCTGTCAGGAAGGTGGCCAAGCTGGCAGCTAGGGAGGTTCTGGGCACTGGGCAACCTTCCGCAGTGGGACAGGTGGCGCCTACAGCCAGGGCTAGAACAGCGGGAAGGGCAGAGGAACACCAGTGCAAGGCTGGGAGAAAGGCTGCACTCAGCAAGGCGGACAGAGAGGAGCAGCTTGCCTGCTCGAAGAAATAGGGACAGAATGGATCTGGGAGCAGGAACAGAGAAAAAAGAAACATGCCTGCAGCTGAGCGGTGAAGCCAGCGACTCCCGGGCTCTGGATCGGCTTCCTTGTCGGCAGCACGTCCAGTGGCTGATGATGGCCACCAGTGATCCCGTCGTGCAGGCACAAAAACCGGAACACTTCTTATGCTCAATGATCCTGTGGTTACTCCCACACGTGAACCAAGTGGCACAGAGCACAGGACACACACTAGCATGCTGCAGGGAGTCCCGGAGGAAAGGGGGTGCTACCAGCCCTTACTGGGTCAACACAGAGCCACTCCTTGGATCTTTCCAAGTCCCACTGCTCTCGATCCCTGAATTTCCCTACCTCCCTCCCAAGCCTTGTCTTGCTCAGCTTCATGGGACAAAGGCCATCTGACCAACCCTCCCCTGGCAGGTGGGCACTGCTTAGCAAAGGTGCTGAGGGGTCAATCTACTGTCTGTTCTAGAGGCCAGGTGACATTCCACTTGGGACATGGCCTTCTATATTCACTTCTGTTGCTCCATCAGTGCTGATTTGGCGTGAGGCAAGACAAGTATGTAACTTTCCTGAACACCGGCTGGAACAATTGTTTCTAGGATCTTAGAGACGTTACTCTTCTAAAGTGGCTGTAACTTCGAAACTTACCAGGTGGGCAGGAGGTATAAGGTGGGGCACACTGGAGGGTGCCCCAGGGAGCCTGTGTGAGCAGCCCAGGAAGCAGAGGAGCAGAGGCTGGGCGGGCCATGGCACACTGTTGCTGTCGCCAGAGGCCTCAGCTCTGAGGCCAGGTGCCCCTCAGAAGCTCTTGAACCTCCCTGCTTACTGGCTGTATGAAGGTGCCACGGCGAGGGGCTCAGCTAAGAAGAGGGTCTTAGTACTACATGTGGGGCCAGGAAGACCACTGCAGTACCCCACCTCCCTCCAGCAGCCACTAATAATGACACCAGCATTATTTTAAATTATTTATTTTCTATAGTTTCATTCAGATCATAAAATAGACTGATACAGTTTCTTCTCAAGCTCAACTTATACTCTTTCCAAATGTTTTCAAGTTCCCTGTCTATTCCACTGCAGGTGCTCCTTGAGCCACCCTTAGTGAAATGTTGCTTAGGCATCTACTGGAAGCCATTTCAAAAACCCCAGGAATAATTAAGTATATAGAAATAGCTCTTCTATAAAATTTCCATATAAAAATAATGGTATTTATTTACAAACTTTGAGATTCTACAAAATAGCAGGAAAGTGTACATGAGGCAAATCAGATGTGGAGTTTGCAGTTTGCTTTCACCTCTCATTTAAGTTGCTTGAAGCATGTGGCACCATGGTGCAGCCTTCATGCAGAAAAACAACAGGACTATGCTTTCTCTGGAGACAAACCTAATGGCACAGCAAAGCATCTTCGAATGAAAGTGAGCCTGGTGATTTAGGCTCATGGCCTGCTCCTTCCCCCTTCTGGCCAAAGGTGAAGTGTGTGGCGGTGAACAGACAGGGGTCTCTGCACTAACTGTGCACCTCAGAGCTAAAAGTGGCCAGAGGTGAGTGGTTAGTGGTCCCCTTTCTCAGGACACATTTTTTTTTTTTTTTATGGTAGTGTCTCGCTCTAACCCAAGCTGACCTTAAAACTCATGGCGACCCTCCTACCTCTGCCTCCTGAGTGCTGGGATTAAAGGCGTGCGCCACCATGCCCAGCTCAGAATGGTTTTGAGCCTGACCTGGTACTAGTGGGAAAAACAATTGCAATTGGTCAAGAAGCTTTGGATTAGAGAAGCAGTAGGTTATCAGAGACCTTTCAGTATGAAAACCATCACCACCCCCCTTCTAGCTGAGTCTGAGCAAGCAGAATTTCCAGACCATCTGTATTTAGATGATGCCTGGCACAGTGAAGCGCACAGCCAAGGGATGGCTTGTAAAGTCCAAACGATCTAGACAAGTTGCCTTGTGACAGACTTAGATAGAAGTGAGCCAGTGTGGTAGAGAAGTCTCAGGTGGCAACTTCTCAATCCCCCCACCAATGTCCAGGGTGAATCGGCCCTTTAGCCCAAGACACTACACACTGAGCTTGGGAGTGGAGTCCCCTGGGCTCCTCAGCTTTTTGGCACTTAGTAGCAGAAGACAATGAGACCCTCCTGGAGGCAGCAGCCAGGGCTTTGGAACAGACTGCCAGAGGCCAAGGGACGTTGTGCCAGAAAAGCTCTGCTTGTTCTCATCTCTGAGCGAGTGGACACAAGAGATGTTCTGAGGCCCTCGGAGAAGAATGCCCAAGTGTTGGCCTTTCACTGTGGCTGAGTTTGCTTTGAAAGCAGCTCTACAAGCAGTCCCCTCTGGACTGGGACAGCGAAGAGCCATCGTGCTGAATTCCACAGGGTTCTTGCATATAAATAAGATTCTTCCTGGTCCAAAAGAAACTGCAGAATATAGTACAAATGACTATCCTTCCTCCTGCCTCAACCCCACGAGGATGGTTACCCACCAGGTCAGTGTCTGCACCCATCAGGTACTTTGAGACAATTGCTCAAGTGCCCAAGTTTTGTGGTCTCAAATGCTTTTTCCTTAAGCATACTGTGAATACAGATATATGTAGGAAAACTGAATCTCACAGATAAACCATAACTTTCTAGATATAGTTTGTTATTAAGGGGCTATTTCCTGAGAATGTTGTACTTGAGATGGGCCCTTCAGCCTGATTTTTTTTTTTTTTATTTTTTATTTTTGATCAGCCTGATGTTTTTAAATGCAAAATCTTTAGCAACAGCAGGCTTTCCCTTTGGAGTAACAGTGTTTGGCTCATGTGGAGCAGGAAGGCACATTGCTGAGGGTCATGTAGATGGCATGGTATGGGCTTCTGGCACATACTGTGACCTTCAAAAATTACATATTAATGAGCGTGACCACTTGGAGGTGATTGCTTGGAGTGTGCGAAGATAGAGAAGCCAGCTGGGCACTGGTTCTTAGGTAGTCTCATGTGCAGTTTCACCAAAACCAGCCTGTATGTGGACTGAGGATCACCTTTCACGATCTAATGCAGAAAGACCTTAGGAGCATGGAGGTGTTCTCTACTCCCCACCCTACTATACAGGTGTGGTAAAGGTAATGGGGCTCACTGGGGACCTTCCTGGACTTGCTAGTGTCCTCCTAGCTGACGATTACTAAGGTTAACTAAGTTTGGTGTTTTTACCCCGAATTCCACTACAATTCCTGCCTCACACTTACCACCAAAGCACCACAGCTTTAAGGCGTACATCGCAGATTCAGAGCAGGGATAATCCACTTTGTTAGAGGGTAAGCTCAGTAGTAGTCATTTATAAAATGAAGGTTCCTCTCCCTGGGTATGATTACAGCCCAAACACCTAAGGTTATTCTTATCCCCTGCCACTTCACCCAACACATGCATCCATGCACACATGTGAGTTCAGACCGTCCCAGGGGCATAAATCACATCACACTCGGAGCAACTGTGCTGTCTCTGACAGCTAAGTTTTGAGTGAGATACAGGGTTACAGAGATGCCAGCAGAACTGCTATGAGTCATGTCTCTGAAGTCACTCATGTGAAGTATAGAAAAGGGATGACTCCTTTTTTAGAGACAGGGTCTCATGTAGCCCAGGCTGCCCTTGAACTTCTGATCCTCCTGTTTCTACCTCCTGTGCTGGGATTATAGGTCTTTGTTCACCACAGTTGGTTTTATGAAGTGCTGGGAACTGAACCTGGGGTCTTGTGCATGCTAGGCAAGTGCTCTACCAATTGAGCTACATTCCAGCTTGGGGCTATCTTCTTTTTGAGGGAAGATCCTGACATTATTTTTCAAAAACGGCAGAGTACTATTTTAACTGTACATGTTGGTAACAGAAAGATTTTCCTCTTTTATCCTGAAACTGCATAGTTTTCTTCCCACTAAAGATTCCTGCCTAAGGCACAATGTCCACAAATGCTGAATCGCTTCCCGTGAATACAGCTCAAGGAAGAGACAAACTTCCAGTGGGGTTGTGAGGGAATGTGGGAGGCACTGCAGGCCCAGAGCAAGAATTTCCTGACTAACGCTCCACCTTGAGAAGTAAACTGACCCTCAGGAGAGGAGGGTCTCTTGAACTCTCCACCAAGCAGTGTGACGAGTTCCTCTGGGAGAGGTGATGAATGTGTCCAAAGAAGTTATGTGCCACCCGACAAAGAAACAGATGTTGCTGGGCATTAATTTCCTAATATTTTTTTCAATTTGATTTCTACATGACATTATGATTTAGTGCTAACCTCTAGACCCAAATGGATAGGTTTAGAGGAAATTCAAAAGAACAGAAGTTATCTTTCTCAACATCTAGACCTAGATTTTTTTGGTTTGGTTTTTGGTGTTTTTGAGGCAGTCAGAGACTGCGACCCTGGCTGGCTTACCTCCTGACTGTAAGGATAGCACGTGTACACTGCCATGTCTCAGTCAACCTAGTTTTTCACCCAAGTACCACCTAGTGACCATAGCAGCACTCTCCGAGATGTCCTCAGCAGTAACCCAGCCACATCATAGAGGAATAAGGCCATTCCTGCCACACCACAAGCCATAGTTCAGATGGCCAGTGGTGGGGCACCAGTAAGAATTAGTCTTTGCTTTTGTTTTTTTGCAACAGGGTTTATTGTAGCCTGGCTGGTCTTGAACTCACTATGTAGCAGAGGATTTCCATTTCCCAAGAGCCATGATTATAGGCTGCATCAATGCACTTCATTTGGTTGGCTTTTAAAATCCCGTATTTCATCAACTGAAAGCACTACTGCCACAGGGAGAGCTAGAGACAGAAGCAGGAAGCAAGGTCCCAAGAGCTCTAGGAAGGATTTTACTGCTCAGTAAATAAATGGGTATGATCCATGCATTTGCCTTAAGCTTTAAAACATATTGGGATGTATAGCTCAATATTTTGAAGACTAAAGAGCAGCTGTGGTCCTTGGCCTTTCCATGTCCCTGCTGGGATCCCTTACTATAGAGACATAAAGGGGTGAGACTGGTTGAGGAGGCAGCAGCTCCTTAGAAGATGGCTTGAAAGGAAACCCTGACCTTTTGCCCGACAGTTTTCCAGTCAGAAATGCCTCCTGCAGAATCATGGGCCCTGCTATAGCCCCTGGGCGTTCTGGACTTCGTCCCTCTGACAGAATGAACTTCCTCTAAAAGGAGCCTCAGCTGAATTTGTACTTATCAGTGTTGATGGCCTCAAAATTTTAGAGCCAGCTAAAGCCCTCTCTGCTCCAGCTCATTGTAAGCATAGTGTGCGCTTTAGAAAGGCATCACAAGGTGAAGCCCGAGCTTCGGAAAGCAGTAGGTTGGGCTGCATGGGGTGTCGGGCCCACAGATGCCAGATGCACAGGCTTGGAACAAATGCCCGTGGCTCAAGTCAGTTTTGGAGCTGGCTTTCCTACCATTCTTTGCTCCTTTTTAAGGCCTTACTGTGTTAGTAAGCTGGGCTGGGCTTGGGTGGTGGATGCCCCATGCTCCTCAGTCAGAGGAGCACGGGTCATGAATGCACAGCAGTCAGAGTTCCCATAATGTCTCTGGCTTTGAAATCATGGGTGCATACCACTCTAGTGCAGATCCAATAACTGGGGTGTTCAAGGTTTTTAAACAAAAAACACTGAATATTGGGTTACTTCAAAATGAAATTTACCCAGGAATAAATCTAATATGGTAATTTTGATTATTAAAATATGAAAAAGGTAACATGTATAAGAGTACATTGATTTTCATATTCTTGAAATAGACTTTTCTTTCAAGACAAAAGAAATGACATTTGGTTCATTCTCACAAATTGCACAAGGGTAAAATCACACAGCACTACAGGTAGCTACAAGCAATTTGGTCAAAGGACTCTGCTTCTTTGTTTCATAGTAAATGAAAAAGCTGCATAAAATGCATAGCTTTGATTAAAACTATAGACATAGTTTCCTTCTTGGTAAAACTCCAGATTTGTAATGCTGGCAAAAGGCAGTGCTGGCGACATTTTTAATGCACATGGAAATGCTACTCTATTTTGGCTTCCAGAAGTAGCCCTAGTAAGTTTTATGCACCAGTGCACTGGCTACTAATGGTCATTTCAGCTTTACTATAAGTTACTCTAAACGTCACTTAAGAACTTAAGAGTCAGCGCTCGATCCTTTCTAGAGGCTAAGGCAGCGGGTGCGTGAAGCACCCCAGCAACGCATCTGAGCTCCTCAGGCACAGGACTGCAATCTGCAGCCTCCACTGCACACTCCACCAGCATGTTCATGCTCACTCCCGCCTGGGAAAGGCGGCGCAGGCAGGGAAGTAAAAACATGATCGTCAGAATGGACTGTTCCTTTAGCCATCTCAGTTCTAAAGTGATCACAAAAGTGTGGGGAATTCAAAGACCCTACTCTCTGGAAAATAAATGAACTTCATTCATGCTGCCAATTCTTCCAGAATTATTCCCCCTTTATCTCCTCAGAAAGCATGCCTTTGCTGGCGGTGTGATCTATTGCTGTGCTGACAGTTTTCATTCGCACTGTGTTAACTTCCATTTCAATCATCTGAGCCTTCATGTATTTGCTGATTGTGTTTCTCCAGCTGTCACTGAACACACAGTGCAAACAGGCAAAGATGGAAGCGATCATTTCAAAAATGAGAGCTCACACTAAAACACACATGAGCACTGAATAATAAAATGTGAGTGTTCTCCTGTCTTTATTCTGGGGAGGAGGAATCTTCCTCATCATCTTCTTCATCTTCGTCGTTGAACGAACAGGGCGTCTCGCCGCGGGACTCAGAGCAGTGAGAAGTGGCACTGCTGGACTGGTGACTGTTTGGGGCAAGGAGCTGCCCAGTTGCTAAGGCCACTTCAGCATCCAAGGCCAACCCTTGGTTAACACTAGCAAATAGTTAAAAACACACATGTTCGTTAATGTGGTATAGACATCTTTAGATATCACAAGACTGAAAATGGGAAGGAGGCGGCGCTGGTGAGATCCAGCCCAAGCCTGTGAAGCCTCGGGCAGCAGTCACAAAGCCCTGCCCTCCATGGGAGTCAGGCCCTGTGGCTTGCTTTTCTCACCTTGAAAAAAAAAAAAAAAATACATACCTGGACTGAGGTAAAGTGGCACCAGGGGTCAGGCCTAAATTTGAAGCTGACTGCGCAGAGTTTGAAAGTAGTCCCTGATTTAACCAAGAAGGTCCAGTGGAGATATCTGCGAGAACAGAACAAACACGACCATGAACATGCAGGCTCTGCAGCTTCCGGGGCTGCTTCCCACAGTCTGAAGAAGGCAGGACTACTCCTGGAAGGGCCTATCTGGTGACAACTCTCCTGCCAAGAAAGAACCTAGGGTTTTGCATCTTCAGGGGGAAAATAACGTTCAGAGCAACACTGAGAAAAATACATGAGGGCAAACTACAGGAAGAAAGGGTTCAAAGAAGCTATCAGCCTCCCTTTTCTTTAGGTAAGACCCCTGAAAAGGCAGTTCTTAGGGGCAGTGGTCAGTATGTAGACTGTCTTGGAGACCTGACTATGGCATTAACAGCCAAAGCTCTGAGTGGGAAAAGAGACAGGCAAATCTGAAATGTCTTAGGAAATAAGCTCACGCCGCTTGTAGAACAGGCAGACAAAGATATCTGTGCCACACACTCCCTCTTACCGGACCCTCATTGCAGGTACCCACTGGTGAGCTCAATGCTATTACTCATCAAAGAGCTATTCTTTTGCCTGACACATTTTTTTTTCTGGTGTCTACTGCTTTATAAATCAAAGTAGCCCTTATTTTAAAAGGTTATACTTTAAGGGAGGCTTTATAATGCAGTCATGCTTTAATAAGGGTGAGACAGACATTACCATTTTCATTTACAGAATTAAGGACATATCCTAGCAATCTTTTTACGCATATGCTATATTTTCCTTATTATGACACAGGTCAATTCTTATTGTAATTTTACTTGTTTGACACTTCTCTCTCTATACAGAATGTTAGCCCAATGAAGGCAGCAACCAGAACACCTAAGATCTAAGTGTTACTGAATGAATGAAATAGTGACTTTAGTAGGTAGTAAAAGCATTGGAAATCCAATCCCCCTCCCAAAATTTCATTTACATCATAAGGCAAAACCCAAGTACATTCAGCAAATATAATTTGCCCAAATAGGCTTTTATTCTATTTAATAAGAGTATTTTTCTAAGTATTTTTCAAAAAAAAAAAAAAAAAGGAAAGAAAGAAAAAAAGTAGGAAAGGAAGAAAAAAAGGAAGGCTGGCAATATAGCTCAGTTGGTAGCATGCACAAAGCCCTGGGTTTGGTGGGACTTGCCTGTTGTCCCAGCACTCTGGAGGTAGAGACAGGAGGATCAGAACTTAGGCCAGGTATGGTGGCACATGCCTTTAGTCCCAGCACTCTGGAGGCAGAGGTATGACGACTGCTGGGAGTTTGAGGACAGCCTGAGAGACTACAGAGTGAATTCCAGGTCAGCCTAGGCTACAGTGAGATCCTACCTCAAAAAACAACAAAATAATCAGTTGCTAAAAAGGTTATTCTTTGCTACATATGGAGTCTGAAGCAAGCCTGGGATATATGAAACCCTGTTTCAAACAACAAAAACAAACACAATGGAACTATTTGAGCTATATGCACCAAACTGGACCCTCTAGTACCTTACCTCTATCTAACTAAGTGAGGCTGTTCCTATACCAGAAAATAGAAAATTAAATGACTGTATTTTTATATCTAAATGTTTTTTTAAATTTATTTATTTTGCAAGGAGAGAGAATGAGAGTATGAATGAATGAACGAATATGGGCACACCAGGTCTTTTTGGTACTACAAACAAACTCCAGATGCATGTACCACATTGTGTATCTGTCTGTACATGGGTACTGGGGAATTGAACCAGGGCACACAGACTTTATAAGCAGCAACTTAAAAAAAAATTAATTTACTTATTTACTGGAGAAACAGAGATGATATAGATAGATAGATAGATAGATAGATAGATAGATAGGTAGATAGACAGTCAGATGGAAAGAAAGAGAGAAAGAGAGAAAGAAAAAAAGGAAGGAAGGAATGAGGAATGGGCGTGCCAGGGCCTCCAGCCACTACAAACAAACTTCAGACACACACGCCACCTTGTGTATCTGGCTTACATGGGCATGGGGGAAATGAACCTGGGTCCTTAGGCTTCACAGGCAAGAACCTTAACTGCTAAGCCATTTCTCCAACCTGCAAGCAGCACCTGTAGTTGTTAAGCCATCTCCTCAGCCCCGACTACATTAATTTTAGACTGACCTTGCGAACCTTTTTCTTCACAGGCAAACTGAGGCAGGTGGGGTGGGGAAGAGGATAGAAATGGGACTTTAATTCTGATAAGAGCAGACTTTAAATAAAAACAAGTCTGAGGGCTGGAGAGATGGCTTAGCAGTTAAGCGCTTGCCTGTGAAGCCTAAGGACCCCAGTTCAAGGCTCGATTCCCCAGGACCCACGTAAGCCAGATGCACAAGGGAGTGCATGCATCTGGAGTTCATCTGCAGTGGCTGGAGGCCCTGGCACGCCTGTTCTCTCTCTCTGCCTCTTTCTCTCTCTGTCTGTTGCTCTCAAATAAATAAATAAAAATGAACAAAAAAAAATTAAAAAAAAACAAGTCTGTACAAGACAAGATTAAAGCCACAATCCTGTGCTGAATATTAATTAGTATATGAAATTATGGAAGCTTATGTTAGAACACAGCCTATTTCCACAATTATGAGTATAGGAGACTGCATTTTCTTGTTACAATGGATTCAAAACACATTTCCTTCACTGTCACATTATCATAGACTCCTCACTGTGGTTTTTACACTCTTACCTAAGAGCCATTCTGTCCCTTTCCACACTACAGGCACATGTCCCTTTGAACCAACCACAGTCTGCATCCCAGTCTGCAAATGAGGTCACGAGGAGATCAAATTCTGAACCTTTTCACTAGGAATGAGTGAAAATAAAAGTTCTGCTGAGAGTGGGCATGGTGGCGCACACCTTTAATCCCAGCACTTGGGAGGCAGAGGTAGGAGGATCACTGTGAGTTCGAGGCAACCCTGAGACTACATAGTGAATTCCAGGTCAGCCTCAGCTAGAGTGAAATCCTACCTCGAAAAACCAAAAAACCAAAAACCAAAAACAAAAACAAAAAAAGAAGTTCTGCTGATTTATTAAGTCCTTTCTTCAGACCCTGTTGGACTTCCAGTCCAACTAGGCTTCTAATAAAACAGCAGGATCTATGCCAGAGCATGGGGCAAAGAGGGGAGGGTACAGACACGGAGCAGGTCAGCTAAAGGGCAAGGGAAGGTGAATGGTAACATCTTACATCAAATCTCAGCCAACAAAGTCTTCTGTTGTAAGCAAAGAGGCAAAATAAAAACTTTTTGCTTTTATTTGATTCAATATACCTTAGAACTAATGCTAAAATGCTGCCAAAGTGAGGGAGTCAGGTGCAATGGTGTGGTCTCAGTTATTCTGAGAAGGAGCCCAGGGGTTCAAGGTCAACCTCAGCAACACTGTGAGCTCTCACCTCAGAAAGAACAACAGTGACAATAACAAAGTGATGTGAAGCTGGAAGACAGCTTAGTGGATAAAGGTCTGGCCATGAGGCGGCATCTGAGCTCAATTCCTTAGACTCCATGGAAAAGCCAGAAGCTATGGCAGGTTTCTGTAATCCCAGCATGGTACAGCATGGCAGGAAGTGGAAAAAGGAAAATTAGTGTTTCCTGGAAGCTCCTGACCAGCCAGTCTGGTGAATGGAATAGTAAACAATGAAAAACTGCCTAAAAACAAGGTAGAGGACGAGAGTTGTCCCCCGACCTCCACACATGCACTGTGGCATGTGCACTCTCACTCACAGATAACCACACACACACACACACACACACACACACACAGAAAGAAAGAGACCGACCGACCCACGCATACATGTGCAAGCACATCAAAGAGTGATGTGAAACTCTAAGTGACAGCAAAAGCAAAAATATTATTTAAGGCTGGGTGTGGCAGTGCACACCTTTAATCCCAGCACTTGGGATACAGACGTAGGAGGAGCACCGTGAGTTCAAGGCCACCCTGAGAATAGAGTGAATTCCAGATCAGCTTGGACTACAGTGAGACCCTACCTTGAAAAACAAAAAAACAAAACAAAACAAACAAACAAAAAAATATATATATATAATATCTAAATTATATAATTTAGATATTTTTAAATATCCAAATAATACATATTATTTAGATATTCAAGTTATATGCACAGCATATACAATATTGCTAAGAATAAGGAGAACCATGAAGATTTCCTGATTCATAGAAAACCTCTGAATTATAAAAACCCAGTGTTTTTTTTTTAATAACACACAGTATATTTGCAGCTTATAAGAAAAAGGGGGCTGGAGAGATGGCTTAGCAGTTAAGGTACTTGCCTGCAAAGTTTAAAGGACTCATGTTCAACTCTCCAGGTCCCAGGTAAGCCAGATGCACAAGGTGATGCAAGTGCGCAAGGTCACACATGAATACAAGGTGGTACACACGTCTGGAGTTCGATTGCAGTGGGTAGAAGCCCTGATGTGCCAATACTCTCTCTCTCTCATTTTAAAAAAACAAAAAACAAAAAACAAAACAAAACAAAACAAAACAAAAAAAACAGAGAAAAAGAAAAGGAACTCAAACATGTCTCTAAGAAAAGAATACAAATGTCCAATAACTAGATGAAAAGATGCTCAGCATCCTCAGTCATTGGGCAAAGAAAGTAAAAATCAGAGTCACCACTTTACACCCCAGGATGGGTTCAATCACCACAAAAACAGAGAAAATGTGATGAAGAGAGGGAGGAAGAGAATAACAAGTGTTGAGAAGGATGTGAAGAAATTAGAAGCCACAGACACTGCTGGTAGGATTGGAAAATGGCACTTCAGAAACATTTGGCACTTCCTCGTAATGTTAAACATTCCAATACCACTCTAACAATGCTAAAAACATGTTTACAACAAGGACTTGTATAATGATTCAAGTAAGATTATTCAAAATAGCTTAGGCTATCCACTACTCTCAATTTTCCTGCCTTAGCTTTCTGAATGCTAGGATTAGAGGCGTACACTAGGACATCTGGCTTTGAATTTCTAATCATTGTAAGAGTTATACTGGCATACTCTTCTGTGATGTCATTTTCTTTCACTCAACACTATGTTCCTTAGATTCAGTCATGTGATTTAATGTAGATAGACTGCATACATGTTTGAGGCACGGTCTCACTTTAAAGTGACCTGGAACTCTCTCAAGCCGCAGGCTGGCCTTCAACTCATGACCCTACATTTTTATTTCTATGTAAGATTCCATAGTATGAGTAGACTATACAGTCTGTTTATTTAAAAATTTTGTTAGGTTCTATTTTTTTTTTTGTTGTTTGTTTGTTTGTTTGTTTTGAGGTAGGGTCTTGCTCTGGTCCAGGCTGATCTGGAATTCACTATGTAGTCTCAGGGTGGCCTTGAACTCATGGAAATCCTCCTACCTCTGCCTCCCCACTGCTGGGATTCAAGGTGTGCAACACCATACCTGGCTTTGATTCCATTTCTTTTTTTTGGTTTTTCAAGGTAAGGTTTCATTCTAGCCCAGGCTGACCTGGAATTCATTATGTAGTCTCAGGGTGGCCTTGAACTCACCATGACCCTCCTACCTCCGCCTCCTGAGTGCTGGGATTAAAGGCGTGCGCCACCACATCCAGCTGGTTCTATTTCTTGATGTTAAAGTTCATA
The DNA here is from genome assembly GCA_036346955.1 of Dipus sagitta. Lineage (NCBI taxonomy): Eukaryota > Metazoa > Chordata > Mammalia > Rodentia > Dipodidae > Dipus > Dipus sagitta. The sequence continues at coordinate 34,138,614 of CM070786.1, forward strand.
AATCCCTGTGCTTAAAACAGACCCAGGGGCTGGAGAGATGGCTTAGTGGTTGAGGCACTTGCCTGCTAAACCAAAGGAACTAGGTTTGATTACCCAGGACCCACATAAACCAGATGCACTAGGTGGCGCATGCAACTGGTTTGTTTGCAGTAGCTGAAGGCCCTGGCACTCCTATTCTCTCTGCCTCTTTCACTCTCTCAGATAAATAAAAAAAATACAATGTAAAATAAAAATTAAAAAAAAATCCACCATGGCTCAGGGAATTTTGTGGAAGGGAGGGGCCAGAAAGATTATAAGAGCCACAGGGTGGGAGGGGCCATCCAGAGGCACTGTCCCCTTCTCCCCCCCTCCAGCCCCTGCCTCAACCACTGACTGCTGCTCTTACAACTCATACCCAACAACCCCATGGTGATTACCAGCAATCCCACTGAGGAGGGCCCTCAGTGAATGTGGGCAGGGAGGGAAATGGTGATACCAACACATGGCATATCCATACCAAGTTTCTTAAAAAAAGAAAACAAGAGCATGGTGGCGCACGCCTTTAATCCCAGCACTTGGGAGGCAGAGGTAGGATTTCCATGAGTTCGAGGCCACCCTAAGACTACACAGTGAATTCCAGGTCAGCCTGGGCCAGAGTGAGACTCTACCTGGGAAAAAAAAAAAGAAAGAAAACAAATAACAAATTAAATTAAGAAATAATAAACTAGAGTTTTGGGGTTTTAAAAAATATTTATTTATTTAAGCCGGGCGTGGTGGCGCACGCCTTTAATCCCAGCACTCAGAGGCAGAGGTAGGAGGATCGCCGTGAGTTCAAGGCCACCCTGAGACTACATAGTGAATTCCAGGTCAGCCTGGACTAGTGTGAGACCCTACCTCAAAAAAACAAAAACAAAACAAAATTTATTTATTTAATTATTAGAGAGAGAGAGTGTATGTGAGAGAATGAATGGGTGTGTCAGGGCCTCTGGCCACTGCAAACAAACTCCAGACACATGCACCACCATGTGCATCTGGCTTACATGGGTTCTGGGGAATTGAACCTGGGTCCTTAGGCTTCACAGGCAAGCGCCCTAAGTGCTAAGCCATCTCTCCAGCCCTTTTTTTTCTTCAAGGTAGGGTCTCACTCCAAGCCAGGTGACTTGGAACTCACTCTGTAGTCCCAGGCTTGCCTCAAATGCACAGCAATCCTCCTACCTCTACCTCCTGAATGATGGGATTAAAGGTATGTGTCACACCACCATGCATAAATTAGGGTTTGATATTTATTTTCCATCTTTGTGTTTTATCTTGTATTTTTGTGAGTGTGCACAAATGCACATACATATGAGTGTGGCCAGAGGGTGATACTGGGTGTCTTCTTCAATAGCTCTCCACTTCTTTATCTATTTATTTTTATATGTGTGCATAGTATCATTGCATATCCACATGTGCAAGCTGTGTGCATGCATGCAGAGGCCAGAGAACTTTGGGTGCCTTTGGTATTGCTCATCCCTGTACTTCCTTGAGATGAGGTTTCTCCCTCAACCCAGAGCTGCCATTTTTGGTCCGTGAGGCCCCGTGATTCTCTGGTCTGTTTCCACTCCCACTTCGGTTATAGATGTCCTGAAGACCCTTTTTTAGTTTGATATATGACACCTTATTTTAAGTTGGCTTGTTAGGTTTGTGGGAATAAACATTTTGAATGCTTACTTCATTTTCCTGAGCCTAGTGTTAGCTCTAGCATATTTCTATCAATTGAAATCGACAAAAGCTAAGTTGAGGATTTTTTACACAATTAAATTTTTCTTTTCCTTTTGGTTTTTCTAAATAGGGCCTCGCTCTAGCCCAAGCTGAACTGGAATTCACCATGTAGCCTCCTGGTGGCCTCAAACTCAAATGCCCAGCTTTTTAGGTGGGTTCTTGGAAGTTGAAGTCAGGAAGTCTCAGGCTTCATGCTTACATGGCCAAGTGCTCTTAACAGCTGAGTCATTTTCCTAGCCCCTCCACCTTAATTAAAAAAGATTTTTTAAAATACAATTTGAGAGAGAGAGAGAGAGAGAGAATTGGCAGGCCAGGGCCTCAGCCATTGTAATCGACTGCCAAACAATTGTGACACCTAGTGGGCATGTGTGACCTTGCGCTTGCCTCGCCTTTGTGCATCTGGCTTATATGGGATCTGGAGAGTTGAACATGGGTCCTTAGGCTTCACAGGCAAACGCCTTAACCACTAAGTCATATCTCCAGCCCACCATCTTAATTTGAAGTCAATCACTAAACTTAGAGCTCATCAATTTGGCTAGACTAGCTAGCCTGCAGGCCCTGCATATCCTTCTGTCTCTGTCTCCCCAGCACTGGGATAACAAGTGTGTCATCATAACAAGCTTTGTAAAAAAATATTTGCATATGTGTGTGCATGCATATATAAATGCACACTAGATGCATGCTCCACTTTTTACATTTTTTTTTTTTTTTCATTTTTCAAGGTAGGGTCTCTCTCTAGCCCAGGCTGACCTGGAATTCACTTGGTGGCCTTCAGCTCATGACGAACCTCCTACCACTGCCTCCTGAGTACTGGGATTAAAGGCGTGTGCCACCCCACCCAGTTGCACCTAGCATTGTGTAGGGACCATGGCCAGTGGGCTTTGCAAGCAAGTGCTGTTAAACACTGAGCCATCTCTTCATCCCCATGCCTAGCTTTTACAAGGGTTCTGGAGATCCAGATGCAGGTTCCCATGCTTATGCAACAAAAGCTTTGCTTACTGCGTCACCTACCCAGCCCAGAGTTTGACACTTAGTCAGGGTAACATTGTGCTAGCATCTGCTAACATACCTGTGATGTAACCTTCCAAAGCTTTTGGCACCAGAGATTTCGCAAGTTTTAGGTCATCCAGAGAGCATTTCCCTGACTCCAGACCAAAGGACATTCCCATCCGCTTCAGCACTTCTATGTCATCATGAATCTCAAAGGTGTTGTCAAAATTAAAAAGGTATTCAAACCTGTGAAATAAAGTACAGATGGGGTTTTCAGTAGTACAGGAAAAGTCTGAATGGTTCTGTACCCTGTGCTTGCTTGCTCTGTTTAGTATTTTGCTGGCGATGAATAAACCCAGGCCTTTAAGAACACTAGGCAAGATTTATACCTACCCGTACTTTAATAATATATAATTAAAAAATATAAATATTTATTTATTTATGAGAGAGAATGGACATACCAGGGCCTCTAGCCATTGCAAATGAACTCTAAATGCATGTGCACCTTGTGCATCTGGCTTATGTGGGTATTTGAGCTGGGTCTTTAGGCTTCACAAGGCAAGCACCTTAACCACTAAGCCACTTCTCCAGCCCGTTACCCTGTACTTTAATAGAATGAAAACCTCAGTTAAATGACTGCACTAAATACCATTTAGAGCACTTAGTCATGCTGTTGTCTTCCAGACAATGACGTTTCAAGCAAACCACTTTCTCAATTAAAGCTTTTTTTTTTTTTTTTTATGAGAGAGGGAGGGAAGGAGGGAGGAAGAATTGGCACGCCAGTGCCTCTAGCCACTGCAGTAGAACTCCAGATGTGTGCACCACCTTGTGTACATGTGCGACCTTGCACACTTGCATCACCTTGTGTGTCTGGCTAACATGGGACCTGAAGAGTCAAACGTGGGTCATTAGGCTTCACAGGCAAGCATCTTAACTGCTAATCCATCTCTCCAGCCCTAAAATAACTTTTTTAAAATAGACAACAAAAGTCCACAAACTTTAGAACTAATGTTGAAACCTGGAGATTTTTTTTTTTTAATTTTAAATCCATTGTTTTCAAAGCTGTCTACAGTTTTGCCATCAAGAAGACAGTTTTTTAGTTTGATATATGAATCCTATTGTAAGTTGTCTTGTTAGCTTTGTGGAAATAAACATTTTGAATGCTTCATTTTTATGAGTCAAGTGTTAGCTCTAGCATATTTTCTATCAACTGAAATAGACAAAAGCTAAGCTAAACTTTTTTTTATACAATTTTTAATTTTCTTCTTTTTGGTTTTTCGAGGTAAGGTCTCACTCTAGCTCAGGTTGACTTGGAATTATGTAGTCTCAGGGTGGCCTCAAACTCACGGAGCTCCTCCTGCCTCTGCCTCCTGAGTGCTGGGATTAAAGGCATGCGCCACCACATCTGGCTGTTACAATTTTTAAAAAATATTTTTATTTATTTATTTGGTTGAGAGAGAGAGAGAAAAAAAAATGAATGGGTGTGCCAGGGCCTCTAGCCACTGTGAATGAACTCCAGACACATGCCCTTAGGCTTCACAGGCAAATGCCTTAACCACTCAGCCATCTCTCCAGGCCCAATTTTTAAAAATAGTTTTAATTATTTATTTGAGAAAGAGTGACAGAAAGAGCAGAGCAGAGAGAGAGAGAGAGAAAAAATACGGGCGCACCAGGGCCTCTTGCCACTGCAAATGAACTCCAAATGCATGTACCATCTAGTACATCTGGCTTTTACGTAGGTAGTGGGGAATTCAATTGGGGCTGTCAGGCTTTACAAGCAAGTGCCTTTAACTGCTGAGCCTCTCTCCAGTCTGAAGATTTTTTTTGAGACCTTAACTTCTCATCCTCCTGCTTCTACCTCCTGAGTGCTGGCATTACAGGTGTGTGCCACTGGCTCGCTTTATGCAGTGCTGAAAGTGAACCCAGGGCTTCATGCATGCTGCAGGCACTCTCCCAACTGAGCTATGCTGCTAGCTTCCTCCCCTTATCTCCTCTCCTCTTCCCACCCTCTCTTTTTCTTTCTTTTGAGAGATCTGGTTTTGTTATGCTGCCGAGGCTAGTCTTGAACTTCTGGGCTCAAGAAATTCTGCCTTAGCTTCCCAAGTAGTTGAGACTACACACACTGACTAAAATGCTTCAATTAAGTGGAAAACAAATTTGACAAATTAAATCCATTCATACATCTTGTCTTGAAGGGCTAAAGAGTGAAGCATCTTAAGAAAAAGTGTCATAGATCTGGGCATGGTGGCTTATGCCTATAAAACTGTCATGTGAAAGGCTGAGGCAAGAAGAATAATGGGAATTCAAGACCAGCTTGGTCTACACAGTGATCTCTAGACCAGCCTATGCTACAGAGTGAGACCCCATCTCAAAGGATCAAAACAACAACAACAAAAAAATGTGTTATATATAATATGTCCATAGGATATATCAAAATGTTCTGGAGAAGTATTTGGTCTAGGTGCCTAGCTTCCTCACACAATAATCAGTCTTATAGCTGCCTACACCAGACCTTGAGGCCTTAATCCACAGACCTCAGCTCTGCAGGGAGAGAGTTCAAGAGCAGGTTCTGAACAATGGTAGAGTTTAACCTAGTCATGGAATTCTTTGTTAAAAATCATGTGAGGATGAAATTTATGCTAGATCTTAGGTCAGGGCAAAAGTTACAACTTAAAGCAAAATGCTGAAGTGTATGAATCTGGATTAAGTATATTAAAAAATTTTTACAAAAAAATAAAAAGAACCTCTTAAGTAAGTGAGTGTCTGCCAAAGGGATGACTTCAGACATGTTATAAGCAGGTGGCTTTGTACACTTAATCTCACTGTGAGAAAGCCTCCTAGCTAATTATGGGGAAGATTGCTTCACCCAAGTAACTGACAGACAGGATTATGGATCTACCCTGAATAACAGGCATGTACAAACTGCTCCACAAAAGGGTGCCAGGCAGGGCATGAGTCAGTGACCACCCAAGGCAGGGAACTGTACAGATACCAGCCTGAGTGTCCATAACCTCTAGCCTAGTGGTTCTCAAATTTTTCTAACACCATTTTTAAAAAGATTATTTATGACAAAGAAATAGAAAAGGAGAGAACAGGCACCAGAGTCTCTAGCCACTGCAAATGAACTCCAGATGCATGTACCACATCTGGCTTTACGTGGGTACTGGGGAATCAAACTCGGGTCCTTAGGCTTTGCTTTAACCACTGAACCATCTCTCTAGCCCTATTAACACTGTTTAAAAAAACTAATTAAAAATTTAATTAACTAATTTATTTTTTGAACAGTCTCTTTTATGTAGTCATAGCTGGCCTCAAACTCACAATGTAGCCCAGGTTGACCAACTCTCAGCAACCCTTCTGTCTCAGCCTGTAACTTTAATCACAATACCAGAGACAGTCTAAAGGCCACTGATGAAAGCATTTTCATGAAGGACAAGTTACAAGAAAAGAGGGCTGGTGAGTTGGCTCAGCAGGTAAGAAGAGCAAGCATGAGGACCTGAGTTCAACCCCCACTGTCCATGTGAAACAGTGGGTGTGGTGAGAGGACACTTCCTGTTCTCCTCTGGCCTTCACATTGCATAGGTGTACACACATACAAAATTAAATTAAGTAAATAAATGTTAAGCCTTCTTCTTTTAATCTTAAAGATATAAAAGATTCTCTATTTTGAAAAGTGCTACTTCTCACTTATTACAACAATAAACACCCATTTTAAATTGTCAAAAATGATTTTTGAAAAAGAAAAATTGGGTTGGAGAGATGGCTTAGTGGTTAAGTGCTTGCCTGTGAAGCCTAAGGACTCCAATTTGAGGCTTGATTCCCCAGGACCCACATAAGCCAGATGCACAAGGTGGTACATGCATTTGGAGTTCATTTGTAGTGGCTGGAGGCTCTGATGCCTATTCTCTCTCTCTCTCTCTCTGCCTCTTTCTGTCTGTCTCTCTCAAATAAATAAAAACAAAGACAGAAAGAAAGAAATACTGCTAGGTATGTAGTACAAGCATATGATCCTACTGAAGCAGGAAGATCATTGAGTTCAAGGCTGGTCTGGGCTACATAGTAAGACCTTGTTAAAAAAAAAATCAAAACCAAAGGAAATGAAAGGGGGGAGGGAGAAGAAGAGGACACAGAATAATAAAAGTCCATGATTTTAGTAGTTGTTTACTCACTAATAAACAGAAGTAGCCAGGTGTTGTGGTACACACCTATAATTGTAGCACTTGGGAGGTAGACTCAGGAGGATCAGGAGGTCAAGGTCATCTTTGGCTACACAATGAGTGACAGATAGGCCTGGGTGACATATGGCATCCTGTCTCAACAAAACAAATAACAAACAAAAGCATACCTAGGCATGATATAGTAAAATAAAATGGTTGCTTTAATGTGGATCCATTGTATTTCCTTAGTACCCATGACAATGAATCACCAAACCTACCTTGTCCTAGACCTTCACTGATGGTCTGACTTACGCAGTTACTTGCTCAGTCACCATCACAGCCTGGGCCCAGGCACTACCATCCACATATTACAGGCAACAAGAAGCCTGGCACTGCACAGAGGAATGTGCAGGGTGAGTGACGGAGCTCACCCTGCCTGAAGACAACACCCATGTCTGAGGTGTCTCACATGCCACATAGAAGCCAGCCTTGAGTACTGTGGATAATGGAATGCACTGTCTTTACTTTGCAAGTGGTGGGAGAACATTAACAGGCCAGCCCTGCACCCATCCCCTAATTCCCCACTCACTTGTCACTGGAGATGCTGCAATCTATGACTGTTTTTCTGCTTGTATTAATGATTATAAATGGCAGCTGAATGGTGGAATTCATAGCTGGAGGGCCCTGGTTTTGCTGTTCATTTTGCCGATTTCTCTGTACCAGGTTTTTGAAAGCAATTTGCTGTAATGTTCAATAAAAAGAAGGCGATCATTTAATGTAGGAAAGTGACTTGGGATATAAATGAATTAGGACAATACATTTAAAATATAGTTAAAAAATAAAAATTAGTTTAAAATTAGGGTATTTAAAGGGTCATCCCACCTGTACCAATAAATAAAAAAATAAACATTTAAGGAAAAAGATTGGAAGATTCAACTCAATGAACACATTTCAAGAGGAAAAAATAACTAACATGATGACTGCAATCAACCTAATGTGAGAGATGTGGGAAAATCCCAGTAGCATAGGCAGCAACTCTTCGAATGACGGAGCAAGAGTGACATCAAATGAGCTTACCACACCTTACCAAAAACAGACACATGCTTCAGAGCCACAGAACCCTTTCACAAAACATCATCTGGGGCACGCCTAACAGAAAACAGATGGAAGCAGCATCACTCTGGCTAGGCCCCAGCCTAGCCAACTCTGCCTATATAATCATGAGTCCAAAGCACTGTGCAGAACTTTCACATATCCTGGGGGCACACTTGCAATCAAGCCCAAGTCCTCTACCTGACGTTTTTCTGAGGAGAAAAGTGAGGTTTGTAACTGATTATAGAACATGCAAAGGCTTGAATTTTGTTGTTACTATTCATTATAATTATTACTCAAAAGTCAAAGAAAGGGTATTAATTACAGATTTTTTTTCCCAAGACATAATTTTTCAAATTAGGCTCTTTTTCATCTGTTCATGAAACACTGGTTTTCAAAACTCTGGAAGTCAGAACATTAACTCCCTTCCATTACTTGTTTCTATCATCCTATCTAATAGTGGCACATTCAAGTTTTTTATTTGCATGTGTATGTATGTGGTGCAGGTGTATGCACGTTCATTATGTACGTGGGTGTAGTGTGTGTAAACATGCACGTGGAGGCCAGAGGTTGATGTTAGGCGTCTTCCTCGACTGCTCTCCATATTATTTTCTGAGGCAGGGTTTCTCACTGCAACTAGAGCTCAGCTCTCCAATTCAGCTGGATTAGTGAGCCAACGTACCCCTGGAATCCTCCCGTTCCTGCCTCCCCAGCACTGCAGTTACCGGCACCTGGCTTTTACATAGGTGCTGGGTTCCAAACTTAGGTTCTCATGATTGTGCAGCAAGCACTTGATAGACTGAGCCATCCCAGGGAAGTTTTTTTAATCTCTTAGTAATTTTATGTTCAAGACTGATTATTAGCTGGTGTGGTGGCAAATAACTTTAATCCCAGCCCTTTGGAGGCAGAGGTAGGAGGACAGCTGTGGGTTCAAGGCCAGCCTCAGACTACATGGTGAACTCCAGGTCAGCCTGAGCTAGAGTGAGACCCTACTTCTAAAAACCAAAAACCAAAACAAAAAAATAAACAAAAAACAAAAAAGACTTCTTATTTCAGGTTCTAGGTTTTAAATAAAGTTTGAGTAACCTTAAAATGGCTGTGTCCTGGGACTAGAGAGAGGACTCAGTGGATAAAGTCCTTAACACATGCTTGAGTACCTGAATTTGGATTCTCGGAACCCATGTAAAGCTAGATGCTGCAGTGGACCTCTATAATCCTGGTGATCCTATTGTGAGATGGGAGGCAGAAACACAAGAATCCCCTGGAAAGCTTGTAGACCAGCTAACGTGGAATACGCAGCAGTAAATGACAAAGAGACCCTGCCTCAAACAAGGTGGAAGGCCAAGACTGATACCTGAAGTTGTCCTCTTCACCCTGTCCTCTGCACACTATGGTACTGTGCACACCTACACTAACAAACTTTGCATGTGTGTGCACACACGCACGCACACACAGAGTCAGTCCTACCTCACTAGAAAGTAAACATTAGCTTTTAAAATGCATAAACCAAAATGGACATGAACTTATTCTAACCCTAAATGTGTCAAAAATCAACTATCAATATTAATCACTATCAAAAACTCCCACTATTATCTTTATTATCAAAAACTACCTGCTCTCTGTTATTTTTGGTACCCAAAGAACAAAAGTAGTTTAAATTTCACTCCAAATATACCAAAAATATGGTAATAAGAGAAAGAATGAAGTGCTAAACATGTCCACCTAATTTCTCTCCCCTTCTACCACAACACAGCTCATTATTATGTGAATTTCATAAAGAAATCATTAAATGAATTTTGGCTTGGACTTAGGACAGAATTTCCAACAATTTCTGTAATGGCCCTATATAAACTTTTTATTTTTATGCAAAGTGGCATTCTCAGCATTGATGATTATAAAATAAAAATACTGGGCTGGGGAGATGGTTTAGCAGTTAAGGTGCTTGCCTGCAAAATCAAAGAGCCCATGTTCAATTTCCCAGGACCCATATAAGCCAGATGCATAAGGTGGCGCATGCATCTGGACTTTGTTTGCAGTGGCCGAAGGCCCTTGCGTGCCCATTCTCTATCTGCCTCTTTCTCTCACTTTCTCCCTGGAATAAATACATAAAATAAATCGATCAATTGAGACACTGAAGATACTCCACAATATCAATCAGTCAGAATTTAATTCTTTATGTAAAAATAAACATATTCATCATCAGTATGCAAATTTGTTTTTTTCTTTTTAATGTTACCATGCCTGGTTCAAAGAAGTTTTTTTTTTTTTTTTTTTTTTTTTTTTTTTAATTTGAGACAGAGATAGAGGGAGAAAGAGAGAGAGAGAGTGTGTGTGCGCGAGAGAGAATGGGTGTGCTAGGGTCTCTAGCCACTGCAAACGAACTCCAGAAACATGTGCCACTTTGTGCATCTGGTTTTTATGGGACTTGAAGAATTGAACCTAGGTCCTTAGGCTTTGCAGGCAAGTGCTTTAACCATTAAGCCATCTGTCCAGCCCCAAAGACATGTTTTAAAATAAATTTCTTAACGTATTTTACTTATTCATTTAAAAATATTTCTATTTATTTATTAGGGCGGGGGGGGGGATGAGACAGGTAGACAGAAAGAGAGAGAACGGGTGTGCCAAGGCATCCAGCCACTGCAAACGAACTCTAGATGCATAGGCCACCTTGTGCATCTGTCTTATGTAGGTCCTGTGGAATCAAACCTGGGTCCTTTGGCTTTGCAGGCAAGTGCCTTAACTGCCAAGCCATCTCTCCATCCCTAAAATAAATTTCTTTATTATTTGTTATCAATAAACATTTGATTTCTATATCTATTTTATATACCCAAGTCACATAAAAATTTCTCTAATGGGGCTGGTAAGATGGCTCAGCAGTTAAGGCCATGCAAAGCCTGATGGCCTGGGTTTGATTCCTCAATATGCATGCAAAGCCAGATGCACAAAGTGGAACATGTGTCTGGAGTTCCTGCACAGTGGCAAAAAGCCCTGGTGTGCCCATTCTCTCTCCTTGCAAATAATTTTTTTTTTCAAATGGAAAGAGGTCATGAGAAGAAAAAGCTCAAGAAGACCTGACCTATCTGAGGAGCTATTTTGACACTCAGTCTAGCACTGTTATAGTGTTATAGCAGGAAGACCTTGAGATATGGAGGAATATAAACAATGATAAAAGGAAGTCACTTCTTAATGGTATCAAAGATTTTTTAGGTGATGTGGTGGTTTGACTGAGGTGACGCCATAAACTTAAGTGTTCTGAATGCTAGGTTCCCAGCTGATGGAGATTTGGGAATTAATGCCTCCTGGAGGGAGTGTATTGCTGGGGGGAGGCTTATGAGTATTATAGCCAGTTTTCCCTTGCCAGTGTTCGGCACACTTTCCTGTTGCTATTGTCTACCTTATGTTGGCCGGGGGTGACGTCCACCCAATGCTCATGCCATCGTTTCCCCCTGCCATTGTGGAGCTTCCCCTCAACTGTATTAGCCAAAATAAACCTTTCTTACCCCCCCCCCAAAAAGCTGCTCTTGGTCAGGTGATTTCTGGCAGCAATGTGAACCTGACTGCAACAGGTGATAAGAGCACTTAAAACATACTGTTAGTGTGTTTTTTTTTTTTTTTTTACAGTATGAAGGATTGAGCCAAGGGCCTTAATTCTTGCCAGGTAAGTGCTCTACCACTAAACTACTTTCCTTAATTCAATATTGTTATTTATTATTTTTCTGAGGTAGGGAGGATCTCACTCTAGCCCAGGCTGATTTGGCAATCACTCTGTAGTCCCAGGCTGGCCTCAAACTCATAATGATCCTCCTACCTCTCCTCCAGAGTACTGAGATTAAAGGTGTGCACAACCACACCTGGCCAATATTGTTACTTTGATAGAGAAAAGAAAATCATCTCCTATTTACTCAGTAGTGATTTTCTTACTTGTTGCCCTTTGAACTGACTTCCTTTGGCCTTTTTATTTATTTATTTTTAATTTTATTTTAGAGAGAGAGAGAGAATTGGTATGCCAGGGCCTCAGACACTGCAATTGAACTCCATGCACTTGTGCCACCTAGTAGGCATGTGTGACCTTGCTCTTGCCTCACCTTTGTGTGTCTGGCTATCATGGGATCTGAAGAATAGATCACAGGACCTTAAGCTTCATAGGCAAGTGCCTTAACCACTAAGCCATCTCTCCAGCCCTGGCCTTTGTTCTTTTCAAGACTCAGTATAATCTATTCCAGAGGCTGAACAGCTTTAATTGTATTTCTTATGGAATAGTGTTAAGGGTGTGAAAGGACAGTTATACACATAAACGTTACTCAAAGTATCCCTCTCCTATATAACCATGGTATTATAGTTTGAATTTCAATGTTTGAACACCTGGTCCCCAGCTGGTGCTTTTTTGTTGTTGTTGTTTGTTTGTTTGTTTTCCTCTGAGGTAGGGTCTTGCTCAGGCCCAGGCTGACCTGGAATTCATTCGGTAGTCTCAGGGTAGCCTTGAACTCATGGTGATCCTCCTACTATCTGCTTCCCCAGTGCTGGGATTAAAGGCATGTGCCACCATGACTGGCTGGTGGTGGGGTTTTTGTTTTTGTTTTGTTTTTTCGAGGTAGGGTCTCACTCTAGCCCAGGCTGACCTGGAATTCACTATGTAGTCTCAGGGTGGCCTCGAACTCTTGACGATCCTCCTACCTCTGCCTCCCGAGTGCTGGGATTAAAGGCGTGTGCCACCACGCCTGGCTGGTAGTGTGCTTTTGAAGGCTGTGGAACCTTTAGGCAATTAGCCCTGGCTGTCCTAAGTGGATCTCTGGGGGTTGCGTCTGACGGGCTAGGTCCTGGCCCTAGTTACTCTGCTTCCTACTGCCACTGGTCCCACTGCCCCAGCTGCCAGCCACTGCCACCACCCTTTCCTCTGCCATGATGGACTGTAACCTCTCAACTGTGAGTCAGATAAAACCTCTCTTGGGCTGGAGAGATGGCTTGGCAGTTAAGCACTTGCCTGTGAAGCCTAAGGACCCTGGTTCGAGGCTCCATTCCCCAGGATCCGTGTAAGTCAGATGCACAAGGTGGTGCATGCATCTGGAGTTCGTTTGTAGTGGCTGGAGGCCGTGGCGCGCCTGTTCTCTCTCTGTCTCTTTCTCTGTCGCTCTCATATAAATAAATAAAAATAAACAAAAATAAAAAGCCTCTCTCCTCTCTTGCTTCTTATCAGATATTTAGTTACAGTGATGATGAGAAAAATACTCAGGACAAAGATAAAGGGAAATGCAGGATGTAGGTAATAGTTATCTGTGTCGTGTGATAACAATGAGTTGTGAAATGTGCACTTAGTTACTTGCTGGGGAGATGGTTCAACAATTAAAGGTGCTGACATACATTTACTCACTGAAAAAAGCCAGTTTGGCTTCAAGAGTTACTACGCAAGGACAATTATTTATTTTCTATGACAACTTTGTATATACCATTTGATAAGATGAAGAAAACTGAAACATTTAGAAGGAAATAAGTTGTATGTCTACCAGAAAGACAGAAGTGTACTGTTTTCAGCTATATGTGGGGTTTTATCTTAATGTTCGGAGAAAGCTATTTCTATAAATATTGACAGGTTATCCTCAGGTTGGAGACAGGAATGAAAAAAAATTACATAAACACAGGCAGAATGTTTCTGGTATGAAGATAAGCAGAGGAAAATTATTCAACTTCATTCTCTATGCTGGACATCAAGAGATGTGAAAGCTTCATTTTATGTTATTCTATTTATTTATTTATTTTCTTTGAGACAGGGTCTCACATAAACCCAGGTTGACCTCAAGCTAGCTCACTATGCAGCTGACGATGATCCTGAACTCCTGATTCTTTTTTTCCTCCCGCTAAGTGCTGGGGTTACAGGCATAAGCCAACACACCTGTTTTAAGAAGTGGTGGGGATCAAACATGGGGCTTCATGCATGGTAGGCAACCACCTTATCAATTACAAACCACACAGACTCTAAAAACAAGGAAGCAGAGAGATCCATACAGAAAGGGAATATAGTGAAAACCATTCCCAGCATCTGTACCTGAAGGAGAAGTTCTTGTAGCTGGGCCCGCTTCTGCTTTATCCGTTCTATCCGCCTCTGCTTCTCTATCTTTAAGACATAAGTTATAAAACAGTATGAACAACAGCAAAATTAAAGTACTACTCACTTTTGTGATCTCTATTCTGAGGTTTCACAAATTTGTCTTAGAGAAACTCAACCTATGAATAAAGACAAATCATAGCCTTTGGGGAGGGTGCAGGGACTGGGGTGACACAGCAAGCACAACAGCAGAATTGTGGCTACAGTCACCAAAAAAAAACAAAAAGAAAGCTAGAGGCTGGGTAGGTGGCTCAGTCAGTAAAGTACTTGCTATGCAACCTTAAGGACCTGAGCTTGATCTCCAGTAACCAGGTGAAAGATGCCAGGTGGAGTGATGCAAGCCTGTAATCCCAGCAATGGGGAAGCCCTGGGGCTTCAATAGCTAGTCAGTCTATTTTTGGTTAGGCAAATGAGAAACCCTGTAACCAAAAAAAGAGATGGAGAGTGTTCCTGAGAAATGACACCCGAGGCTGTCCTCTGGTCTCTGAATGTATGTGCACACACATACAAGTACACCTGCATGCATTTGTGTGTGCGTACACACACACACAAAATTATCCATTGAATGAACACAACCATCTATTATATGATGTCTGAGTGAGTACTGTGTATATTATGGTAATTCTGTAAGATTATAATGAGGCAAAAAAATTTCTATTGCACAATGCATCACTAATGTGTGGTGATGCTAGTGTAAATCATTCTGTTGTACAGCCAGTCATGTGAAAAGGGAGATATACAATTATATAGTCAATAATAATTTATAATGGTCATAACTGCTTATGCTACTGGTATATGCATTTTATGTACTATGCTTTTTATCATTAGAATATACTATTTGTAAAAATTCACTGTAAAAATAGTATTCTGTGTTACTCTTAGAAGCAGCCTAATGTATCTCCTGCTTACTGTGTCTCAATTGTATCAACAGGGCATGTGAAGGCTGGTGAAATGGCTCATTGGGTAAAATGCTTGCTGTGTAAGCATAAGGAACTGGGTTTGGATTCCTAGAACCCACATCAAGAAGTTGAGTGACTACGTGAGCCTGTATTCCCAGCACTGGGGAGGTGTAAACAAGAGGATCCCTAATGCTTGCTAATCTAGCTAGTCTACGTCACCAGTAAGCTCTAAGGTCAGCGTGAGACTGCTCAAAACCAAAGCAAACATGGCCACATGAGTGACTGGGCTACACCAGTAGATTTTCACAAGTATATTACATGATATTCACATAATAAAATCAAACAATGTTAAATTTTAGGGATGTAACAGAGTAGTCAACAAATGACTGTCCTTGGTATGCATTACTTGTTGCTTTCATTATTCAAGTTCTAGTAATAGTAACTATACCACTTAGTTTATTAATTCTGTGTTCCAGCACTCAACCAAGCATTTCATATACATTTGTAGCAGACAGCTTCAGGTTTGCTGAGATGAACTTCTGGACCAGGCACAGTTATGGAGGAAGGAATATTTATTGAAGCTTACAGATCCCTGGGAAGTTCCATAATGGCAGAAGAAGCTGGCCTGCCTTCACAGGTCCAAGCAGAGAGAGAGAAGCCACAAGCCAAAAGCCACAGCACAGCACAGCACACTTCAGGAACTCCACTTTGTATATCTTTACATTGGAATCTCAAACCCTTAAGATCTGCCCAGTGACACCGCCTCCAGCCAGGTGGCTGCAGATCCAAACTTTAAACTAATAAAACACTGAATATATTGGGGGCCATCTATTCAAACTACCACAACATTATATTAATTTATGTTCTCAAGCATCTTGTAAGTACTGTTGTTATTTATTCTGCAGTAAGGAAATGGAAGAATACAGAAGTGTGGTTCGGCCAATGTCACACAGCTAATGAATGATAACAGTTAGGATTTCAAACTAGTGTCCTCTATTTCAGTCTCCAGCTACTGTATTATCTCTCCAAGAATGAGGCGAGAATGTGTATAATCTTTCTACAAAGCTGACATGCAATATAATCTGTCAATATATATTCCTACTTGCAGCAAAAAAAAAAAGCACAAAAAATACCTCACAAAACAGGCTTGTCAGCCAAGTTTTTCAGTGTCAAACAACTGTCGTGTTTCTCATTCTTACAACTACCTTGATTAACTGATTTCAGGATCTGAATTTCCTTGTAGTTGAATTCCTTACCATCTTCTTGGGCAAAGTCTATGAAATTTGTTAAATAAAATTTAAAGGAAGCCGGGCGTGGTGGTGTACGCCTTTAATCCCAGCCCTCGGGAGGCAGAAGTTGGAGGATCACTGTGAGTTCAAGGCTACCCTGAGACGACCTAGTGAATTCCAGGTCAGCCTGGACTAGAGTAAGAACCTACCTTGAAAAACCAAAAACAGAAATTTAAAGGAAACTACTGGTTTGCACTGAGCTTCAACATCAAGCCCCACAGATCAAACCAGAATGCAGTTACAGGTGCTGAAGTACCACGCCACTAAAGTTAACATAAGTTAAGTTAGTGCAAATCCCCAACAGGTCAGTTTTACCTTGCGTGAGAAGGAAGCTACCCTCTGGGATTTAAAAAAATAGTAATTTATTTGCGTGCACCTGTGCGTGTATACGCGCGTGTGTGCCAGGCCCTCTTTCTGCTACACACGTGCATCAGATGCGATGCATGCACCACTTTTCTGTGTCCAGCTAATATGGGTGGCTTGGGGACTGAACCCTGGCCAGTAGTGTCTTTAGTAAGTGTCTTTAACTGCTGATCTATCTTCCTAGGCCCTACACTTACTTTTAAACCTTCATAAGGAAATAAATTTGAAATGATGATTTACTTTTTGTTGTGTTTCCACTTTCTTCAGACTTTTCTACCTATGAAAAGTCACCCTTGCTCAGCTTACCAGACCACTCTGTATAGAATACGTATCATCTAAAAAGAAATCACAAATAATGGGCTAGAGAGCTGGCTCAGTGGTCAAGATGCTTGCCTGCAAAGCCTGCCAACCTGGGTTTGATTCCTCAGTATTCATGTAAAGCCACATGCACAAAGTAGTGCATGTATCTGTAGTTTGTTTGTAGCAGCTGGAGGACATGGTGTGCCCATACTCACTCTGTCTCTCTGCTTGCAAATAAATAAATAAATAAGTAAATTTTTTAAATGACAAATAAAAGCAAAGTACGTTTTAAAATTAGCTGGGTACGGTGATGGATCAGGCCTAAAATCCCAGCACTTAGCAAGCTGTAGCTGGAGGACTCCAGCAAGTCTGAGGCCACCCGGGGGTTCTGGGAGATCGTGTGTAGTAGTTTGAATGTAAAATGTCCCTCATGTGTTTTTGATTAAGATTCATACTTAATCCTCAGCTGGTAGAGATAGAGCCTTGCTGGAATAGCTGTGTTCCTGGGGTGGACCTTGAGGTTTATTAGCCCACTTTCAAGCCCAGTACCATTTCCTAGTCATGCCATGCTATCCCTGCTATGATGAAATCTCACCTAGAATCTGTAAGCACAAAGAAAACCCCTTTCTCCTATAACCTGCTTCTAGTAGGGTGTTTTTGTTTGTTTGTTTATTTGTTTTTGTTTTGTTTATCAGCAATAAGGTAACTGGTACAGAAAATTGGTGCTGAGAAGTGGTGCCATTTCTGTGAAAAGCCTAACCCTGTCATTTTGGTATTTTAGAACTAGTAATTTGTGGGAGTAATATGGATTTGGTACTTTGGACTAATGAAGGCTTGCAGTGCTATAAGCAGAGCTTAACAAGACCATTCTGGTAGGGAAGAAAAAGGAGAATAATGGAAGAGGATTATAATCATGGTATATTGTGTATATGTGTGGTGATGTGAATCAGATGTCCCCTATAAAGTCATGTGTTTTATAACTATATTTTCTTTTCTTTGAGGTCAGGTCTCATTCTTGCCCAAGCTGACCTGAAATTCACTATAGTCCCAGGCTGGTCTCAAACTCACAATGATCCTTCTATTTCTGCCTCCCAAGTGCTGGGATTTATGGCATGCACCACCATGCCCGGCAACTCATGTGTTTTGAATGCTGGTCCCCAGTTGCCGTCAATTTGGGAAGTGGAGCACTGCTGGAGGAGGTATGCTGTTGGAGGAAGACTTAAAGGTGCTATACCCAGCTCCTCTTGTCAGAGCTCAGCTCACTCCCATGCTGCTCTTGTCTACTTGCTGTGGCAGAAGTCATGTCCAGCCTCTGCTCATGCCATGCCTTCCCCTACCATCAGGGAGCTTCCCTAGAGACTGTAAGCCAAAATAAAAACTCTCCTCCCATCAGCTGCTTTTGGTTGGGTGCTTTGTCCCAGCAAAAGACGGATACAATGGAGATGGTCAATAAAATGTTCAAAAGCAGTAAGGGGAAGAACAACTGAAGCAGACATCTGACACTGACTCTGGCCTCCAGAGGTCATCCAGTGTACACAGATACACCACACCCTCATACATACAAACATCTATATACCACATACACATGCAAAACAGAAATAGCAGTCTACTCTACTCCTCAGTGCCTATACCTAACTATCACCATGTTTTCTCACACTTGTCTTGGCCATACAATGCCTCTGTCAGGAGGGTCCTCCCTCAAGACTGAACTGAGGAATATTTCCTTGGTAAAGTTCTACCTTATCCCTCCTTCCAAGAAAATCTATACATACTTCATAGGAGCAATCATATTTCTCTCTTTCTAGTTCTTGGGACTGAACCCATGGATTCAAGCATATAAAGAACTCTACCTCTGAGTTACAACTTTAGCCTATAGTAATTACATTTCTGGTAACTCTTTTACATTTTAATTTTAATTTAATTTTATTATTTATTTATTTATTTTGGTTTTTTGAGGTAGGGACTCACTGTAGCCCAGGCTGACCTGGAATTCACTATGTAGTCTCAGGATGGCCTCGAACTCATGGCAATCATCCTACCTCTGCCTCCCGAGTGCTGGGATTAAAGGCGTTTACCAACACACAAGGCCTCTTTTACATTTTTCTCTCCCTAATTTTCTGGTATCTCGATTGTTCTTTGGCCTTTTAGCTAAGATCAAGTACAGATTGTCTTGATTAGTCTGTGCTTACGAACATGGCAATGCAAATAGATTGTTGTTATGAGTCTTCAGTATTAGCTTAATATTACTGGTAATGTAATTAAAATGATGTTCAAATTCTACTTTTAAGAGGAAGAACAGGAGAAAGGGCAAAGAGGTTTCCATTCTAGCATAAGAAAAACATTATTCCCTAACCTCTGATGAGTATCTCTTGCCATCCATAAGAACAATAATACTAAATACTTTCTTATTTCTAGGTGGACAGTGAGATTAAGAGGACTGAGAAAAAATTTAAATCAACCTTACTATCTCCAAAGCCACTGTTGACCTCCATTCATTCATTTATAACAAAGAACAGTAAAGTTAGATCAAACCAACTCAGAAATAGTATGTTAGGAAACAAGCCACTATTGACCTCCATTTACTTCATTTACGACAAGAACAGTAAAATTAGATTAAACCAACTTAGAAATAGTATGTTAGGAAACATGCTTCTTTAGGGAAGATTTTCAAGCAAGTACCTTTAACTACTGAGCCATCTCCTTAGTCCTAGGGAAGATTTTCTGTAGCGCTTAAAGTTAACAGAACTAAAAATATTTTCTATCTTGTTCCAAATTAGCATAAAGCTCCAAATAAAATTCATTCTGTCACTAATGATTCTAGAGTCAAAGGTAAACATTTAACTTTTGTACTTATGTTTAGAATATATGGAGAAAGACAGGAAATAAACAGTGAGCTGGACCCATTTTTTTTGATCCATACAAATTTAGTTGGTATCAAAAAATTAATGAAATAAGATTATGTATTATATAATTCACCAAAAATGTATTGGTAAAGTGCTTAGGATGAAAACAAAATGAAATAATGATCTCTTCTAAGAAACAGGCTTTTTGTTTTGTTTTAGCTGGTTTTGGGGACAGGGTTTTATGTCTCAGACTAGCCTGGAACTCACTATGTAGTTGAGGATGAGTATGAATTCTTGATTCTTTTGTCTCCACATCCCAAGTGCTGGGATTACATGTGTACCATCACACCTGACAATCATTTAGATTTTGCTGCTCAGTTTCTTGAGTTGTAAAATAAAATACAGACTATAGCTCAAACATTCTACACAGACTTAAAAAATTTACAACATACATGAACTAACATTTGGAAATATTTCAATATTATGTGGTTGTACATATTTTTTTGCATGTGATGTGGGGTGTGTGTGTGTGTGTGTGTGTGTGAGTACACATGTATGTGCTCTTGCTGCATCCTATGCATTCACTTATGGTGGCTGGAGCAGAATACTGGGTGTTCCACTCCACTGCTCTTCCACCAGGTCTTGTTTTGAGCTGCAGTTTCTTACTGATTCTGGAGCTCGCCATTTTTTTTTTTTAGGAGCTCAGACAATTCTCAAATCTCTGTTTCCCTGTGGGACTGGGGCTACAGGCACACATGGCCATGCACCACTGTTTATGTCGATTCTGGAGATTTAAATTTGGGCAGTCTCAGACTCATCAGACCCTCATGCTTGCATAGGAAGTACACTTAACCACTGAGCCTTCTCAGTAGCCCATGATTATATTTTTAAAGTAAAGTACCTTAGATAAAAGTAATGCAAATTATCACTTATAAGTAGATCTTCTCACTTACCTCCAGGTTTTGGCATTCCTGTGCAGAATTGGTAGGCAGACCAATCCATTTGATTTCTTTTTTTTCCTTTGAAATTATGTTCATTGCCATCAGCACATTTAAAGCATCATAAACTCTTCGCCTAATGTTCTTCTGGTCATAAGCCTGCTAAAAGTATTTTTGAGTGATAAGTATTAAAGGTTAAATAGTTATAATACTATTACAACTTCAAAGTACTGGAAGGATTCTATACTCACTGAAAATATCTTTCAAAATTCAAGATGAAAAAGATACTTTTAAATAACATAAAATATCCTGTGAAACAGAGATTATATTACCATAGAGTGACCTTTAAAAATACCAGTAAAACTTCAGGTAGGAGAAAGATTAAGATGGGAGTCTGGGGAGATGGCTCAGTGCCTAAGAGTGATTGCTGTACATACATGTGGACCTGAACTTAATTTCTAACACCAACATAACAAGTTGGACATGGCTGTGCATGTCTGTAACTCCAGCCCTGAGGGGACAGAAAAAAGGAGGGGGATACCAGCTGCCCTCCTCCTTGGGTCTCTGCATGTACTTCAGGCAGAGAACACATATATCTACACACACACACACACACACACATACGCACAGAGTAATGGAGATAAAGTATTGAAAGGGTCTACACTGTCTACGGCCATAAGACCCTGAATGCACCCGATCTCGTCTCAAAGTGTCTACATTGTTTGGAAGGACCTTTTTTCTGCATGTGTAATATGTGTGGTAGTGTGTGTGTGTGTGTGTGTGTGTGTGTGTGGTGAACACATATGATGTGTAGATACACATGCTGAAGATGGAAGAGAGCATTGGGCATCCTTCCACAATAGTTCATCTGCGTACTTCCTTGTCTTTCTGAATGCAGACTGTGGTATTCACCGGCCCCAGTGATTATCCAGGCTTGGCTTCCCACAGTACTGGGGTTACACATGTGCATGGCCACACTCAGTTGTTTACGTGGGTCCTGGGGAATTAGCTCAGGCAGTCTCAGGCCCTCCTGCTTGTGACACAGGACTGGGGTTACACACGTGCATGTCCACACTCAGTTGTTTACGTGGGTCCTGGGGAATGAGTTCATGCAGTCTCAGGCCCTCCTGCTGTGACAAGCACTCTCACCAACTAAGCCAGTTCTCTATCCCTGGAAGGAGTTTTTCTTATTAGCATTAATTATATATAATAATGGGTTTCATCATGACATTTTTACATGTACATAATGTATTTTGTACCCCCATAATCTTCTCTTATACCTCTTCTATTCACAACCAGCCCCCTTCACTGTCATATCTTTTAGGCTTGCTTACATTAGCAATGGTGATGGGTTATTTATAGGAGTATGGGCACCTTATCCATGGCTATACCACTAAATAAAATGTTTCTCTCTTCCCCAAAACCACTTACTGTGTACATAGATTTTTGGGGAAGGGTCGGGCCTTATGATCCCCTTCCTCTGGAAGGATTTTATACTAATTTTTTTAAATTTTATTTATTTGCAAGCAGAGAGAGAGAGAGGAGAGGAGAGGAGAGGAGAGAGGAGAGGAGAGGAGAGGAGAGGAGAGGAGAGGAGACAGAAAGAAAATGGGCATGCCAGGGCCTTTAGCCACTGCAAATGAACTCCAGATGCATGTGCCCCCTTGTGCATCTGGCTTATGTGGGTGCTGGAGAATCAAACCTTAGTCCTTTGGCTTCACACGCAAATGCCTTAACCACTAAGCCATTTCTCCAGTTCCTCTGTAAGGACTTTAGACTTAAAATAAAAGGAGGCATTTACGTGTTTGTGTAGAGGGATGTGAGTGTATGTGTGTGTGAAGATGCAAGTGTGTACAGGCCAGAGGATAACCTTACGTGCCACTCCTCAGGAATGCTCACCACCTTTTCTTGTCTTTCTTTTATATATATAGAGAGAGTGAATGAGAATAAGCGCACCAGGGTCTCTAGCCACTGCAAATGAACTCCAGACACATGCACCACCTTAAGCATCTGGCTTGCATGGGGTACTAGGGAATTGAACCTGGGTCCTTAGGGTTTGCAGGTAAGCGCCTTAACTGCTAAACCATCTCTCCAGCCCCTGGGCAACCTTTTGTGAGACAGGGTCTCTCACTGGCCTGGACCTCACCAATTAAGCTAAACTGGCTGGCCAGTAAGCTGCAGGGATTCCCCTCCCTAGTGCTGGGATTACAAGTACACATCACCATGCCTGGCATTTTCATATTTTTACATGGGGATAGAACTTAGTTCCTCAGGCTTGCAAGACAAGCACTTTACCAACTAAACTATCTTCCCCAGCCCAGACATGTTTTAAGGCTGAGGTAAAACTGTGCTTCTCACAGTGTGGTGTGGTCTATGAACTAATGCTGATTGGCAGTCTACAATAAGAATAGAAAGTTGTGGGCTGAGGAGATGGCTAAGTGGTTGAAGGCACTTACTTGCAAGGCCTGCAGGCCCTGGCTCAATTTCCCAGTACCCACATACAGCCAGATGAATAAAGTGGCGCATGCATCTAGAGTTTGTTTGCAGTGGCTGGAGGCCCTGGTGTGCCTGTTCTTTCTCCTCTCCTTGCATAATAAATAAATAAATATATTCTTTAAAAAGAAATAGGAAGTTGCACCCAAATCTATTCTTTTACCACTAAGCACAGTGTTCAATTAGGCTGACCTTTCCCTCTTTTTTTCTGGTAGAACATTTTTTTCAAATCAAGTAAATTGTATTGAACTTATATTGTGCAATTAGGTCCTTATCTTATTGTGGGCAGATAGTTCTTAAGGACAAAATCCAGTCAATTAAATGCTGTGACAACAAAGAAGAATAAAGAATAGGGAATCCAGCTGGGCGTGGTGGCGCACGCCTTTAATCCCAACACTCGGGAGGCAGAGGTAGGAGGATAGCTGTGAGTTCGAAGCCACCCTAAGACCACATTCCAGGTCAGCCTGAACTAGAGTGAGACCCTACCTCGAAAAACCAAAAAAGAATAGTGAATCCATTTAAATATAAAATGAGGGCTGGGATATGGCTCAGCAGTTGAAGGTGTTTGCTTGCCAAGCCTACGTGCCTGGGTTTGATTCCCTAGAACCCATATAAAGGCAGATGCACAAAAAGGCGCATGCATGTGGAGCTCGTTTTCAGTGGTAAGAGGCCCTGGTGTGCCCATTCTATTTCCTTTTCTCTCTTTCAAGTAAATAAAACCTATTAAAAAAAAAAATCTAGAGCTGGGTGTGGCAGCACATGCCTTTAATCCTAGCACTTGGGAGGCAGAGGTAGGAGGATCGCTGTGAGTGTGAGGCCTGCCTCACTACATAGTGAATTCCAGGTCAGCCTGGGCTAGAGTGAGACCCTACCTCAAAAAACAATACAAAAAATCTAAATCAATGGGAAATTTAAGTTATAGAACTGAATATAAATGTTAGATTCCTGCCATGGTAGACATAATATAACAAATATGAAGAAGAAGTAATAAGGCAGGATGCAGACTTTTTCCTTTTGATACCAATAAAGGGATAGAGATGCCATTCAAAGCAGATTAAGTAGGGCTAGAGAGCTGGCACAGAGGTTAAAGGCACTTGCATGCAAAGCCTGATGGCCTAGGTTCAATTTCCCATTACCAACGTAAACCCAGATGTGCAAAGTACCACATGCATCTGGAGTTTGCAGTGACAAGAGGCCCTGGAGTGCTGGTTCTCACTCACTCACTCTCTCCCTGCTTTGCAAATAAATAAAATATATTTTAAAAAATTAAAAATATTTTAAGTAATATAAAAGCTGTTTTCAGCATAATTACTTAAGTCACAAAAGTATTACCATTTAAAAAACATTTTATCTATTTATTTGAAAGAGGGAGGGGGGAGAAAGAGTGAGTGTGAATGGTCATGCTAGGGCCTCTAGCCACAGCAAACAAGGTCCAGGTGGTGCTTACGTGGGTACTGGAGAATCAAACCAGGCTCCTTAGGTTTCTCAGGCAAGCGCCGTAACTGCTAAGCCATCTCTCCAGCCCCAATATTACTCTTTTAACAATTAGTACTAATATATTGAATCTGAATCCTGTAGTAGGCGACGTAATAAGAAACAAAATATATTTCTTAAGGTTTTTTCTCTTCTTTTTATTTAAAATATTAAATTTGTTACTGGAAGTCATAAAAATACCAATTAATGCTGGGCATAATGGCTCATGCCTGTAATCCTAGGACTTAGGAGGCTGAGGAAGGAGGAATGCTACAAGTTCAAGGCCATTTTGGACTACATAGTAAGTTCCTAGCAAGCCTCAATAGAGAGTGAGGCTCTGACCAACAAAAAAAGTCGGGGGGCTGGGTATGTAGCTCAGTTGATATGGTGATTGTCACACACACAAAGCCCTGGGTTCAAACCTCATCACCACATTAAACCAGACATGGTGACATACCTGTATAATCCCTTAGGAGATGGAGGCAGAAGAATTAGAAATTTAAAGCTATCCTTGGATACACAGCAAGTTTGAGGCCAGCCTGGACTATATGAGATCCTATTTCAAACAAACAAGCATACTGCATATTACATACCTTTCAAATTATCAGAAAAATCACACCACAGTGAGCAAGTGGAAAACCATAACAACAATGCAACTTTTGTTTTTATCGCAGAGATGCTGGCAGAGTGTTAGTGAATGTGTGTATATTTGGAAAGTGGTAAGTAGGGCCTTACTGGAGTGCTAGTTGATCAGAAGGGGAGACTCCTGCACCATATGAGTAATCAGCAGGGTGTTCTAGGCAAAGGGAGTTAAGTGTGGTGGTCTGATTGAGGGTTAGTTCCCGTACTCAGGAAACATATCTAGAATGTGCTAACTGGTGATCAGAAGGAAGAAACTGGAAGAAACTCAGATGATCAGATCAGATCAGAGAGGTAATGGAAGGACAAACCATAGTGTTCATTTCTTATTTTCTTATTTATTTGAGAGTGACAGAGAGAGAGAGAGAGAGAGAGAGAGAATATGCGCACGCCAGGGCCTCTAGCCACTGCAAAGGAACTCCAGATGCGTGCACCCCCTTGTGCATCTGGCTAACGTGGGTCCTGGAGAATTGAGCCTCGAACCGGGGTCCTTAGGCTTCACAGGCAAATGCTTAACCGCTAAGCCATTTCTTCAGCCCTGCAAAAACTTTAACTTTCGCTCAGAATCAGCATGCCACACACTTTTCAAGTGTTTAGAAGACATTAAAAGTCAATATAAGGGGGGCTGGAGTAATGGCTTAGTGATTAAGGTGCTTGCCTGCAATGCCTAAGGACCTAGGTTTGATTCTACAATGCCCATGTAAGCCAGATGGCACAAAGTTGTGCATGTATCTGGAGTTTGTTTGCAGTGGCATGCCTATACTCTATCTGCCTCTGTCTCTCTCTCAAATATTTTTGTTTTTTGTTTTTCGAGGTAGGGTCTCACTCTTGCTCAGGCTGACCTGACATTCACTATGTAGTCTCAGGGTGGCCTTGAACTCAGTGATCCTCTACCTCTGCCTCCTGAGTGCTGGGATTAAAGGTGTGTGCCACCACGCCTGATGTGAATAAAAACAATTTTAAGTCAGCATAAGGATACTACCCTACTCCCCCAACCAATTCCTAACAATATAAAAATCCTAAAATTTTCAGTAACTACTCACAATTTAATTAAACTTAACATATATTCCTGGATGAAATTTCAATATTCTGATTTTTTTATAGACAGGGTCATACCAGATAGTCCAGGCTAGCCTCAAACTCACCAGGTAACATAGGCTGACTTTGAACTTGTAGTGATTCTAACTGCCTCAGCCTCCTAAGTGCTGGATATTATAGGTGTGTATCACCGTGTCTGGCTCCAAAATTAAACTTAAAAAAATATTTATCTTTAGGACTGGGATAATGGATCAACAGTTAAAGGTGCTTGCTTGTAAAGCCTGACAGCCTGGGTTGATTCCCCAGTAGCTGTGTAAAGCCAGATGCAAAAGTGAAGCATGTTCCTGGAGTTTGTTTGTAGTGGCAAGAGGCCATAATATACCCATTCTCCCTCCCTCCCTCTCTCTCTCTCTCTATGTCTCCACCAAATAATTTTCTTTTATAAATTTAGGTTTTTTAAGGTAGGGTCTCACTCTAGCCCAGGCTGACCTGGAATTCACTATGTAGACTCAGGCTGGCCTTGAGCTCATTGCGATCCACCTACTTCTGCCTCACCAGTGCTGGGGCTAAAGGTGCGCACCATCACACCTGGCTTTCGCTTTGTTTTTTTGAGGTACGGTTTCACTCTAGCCCAGGCTGATCTGGAATTCACTATTTAGTCTAATTCTTTAAGTCACGGGATCCTCCTACCTCCACCTCCCGAGTGTGCTAAGATTAAAGGTGTGCAACACCACACCCAGCTCCAAAAATTTTCTTAAAAAACTTTATCTTCAATTAAATAAGAATTCTTTGGGCTGGAAAGATGGTTCAGTGGTTAAAGGCAATGGCTTGCAAAGCCTGACAGCCTGGGTTTGATTCCCCAGTACCTACATAAAGTCAGACACACAAAGTGACACATGCATCTGGAGTTCACTATGCAGTGACAAGAGGCCCCAACATGCCCGTAGCTCTTTCCCTTCATCCCAAGTAAGTAAATGCTTAAAAAACAGTAAGGTAATTCTTTCCAAAAGCAAAATAAAAATCAGCAACAAAAAATTCCCTAAAAGAAAATAAGAAAACCCGAAGTAAAGAATTCCCTAGCTTTTCTGATTTTTTTTTTAATTCTTAAAAAAATTTTATTTTTTATTTATTTGAGAGAGAGGGAGAAAGAGGCAGATAGAGAGAGAATGGTGGGCAAGGGCCTCCAGTTGCTGCAAATGAACTCCAGATGCATGCGCCACCTTGTACTTTTGGCTTACATGGGTCCTGGGGAATCAAACCTGGGTCCTTTGGCTTTGCACGCAAATGCCTTAACCACTAAGCCATCTCTCCAGCCCTTCTGATACTTTTTAAAAAAATTATTTATTCATATTCACATGAAGACACACACACACACACACACACAGAGAGAGAGAGAATATGAGAATATATGGGCATGCCAGGGCTTTCAACCACTGCAAACAAACTCCAGACATATGTACCACTTTGTGCATCTGTCTTTACATGGCTATTGGGCAAGTAAACCTGGATCCTTTGGCTTTGCAGGCAAATGAATTAACTACTAAGCCATCTCTCCAGCCCTTATCTGATTCTTCAAATCCATAACAAAGACAACCCCATTAGCATCACTTATCATAGTCCATGTGAAGTTCATATTTACCTACCGAATCAGCTGCTAAATGGTTATTTGAATTGGTGAACTCTGATACCAGCTCGTCAGCTACTTCATTGTACGATGTCGTGCCTTTCCGCTGAACTTTCTCACACACTTTCATTGAAAAATGTCTCAAGCCTTTTCCATTTTTATCACCTTTTTTGCTTCGTTTACTAGAAGAGAAAAAAAGTAAAAAATATTTCATATTCTACTATAATTAAAGAGACTTCTTTCCTTTATAGAACTCTGTAAAATACTGCAGGAAGATAATAATTTAGTTTTTGGTTCAAGTGAGAATTTAAATTGAGGTGAGGAAATGTTTTCAAACTTAAATTTTACCTTACAAGCCTAATAATATATAGAATATTTTCTATGATGTCATTCACTTAGTCAACAAATATTAGCAAACTATTAAGTGACAAATATTACAGACACTAGAAATTATGAAAATTTATAAAACTTCTGACCTTCTAGAGCTTATATCCAAGCTAATACTCAGCTTTTATGTTAATTTTTTTGGTGTTAGATCTATTATTATATCAGTTTTTAATCATTAAAACTTGGGGAGGATGGTCCAGGGTTCATGTCCCTGTTCAGGCGCCAAAAAAGACAAAAAAAAAAAAAAAAAACTTGGGGAGGGGTCAGTATAATTTTAGTAATATGTGAGTATCAAATATATACTAGAGATGGCTCAGAGGTTAAGGCACTTGCTGCAAAGCCTAAGAACTCGAGTTTGATTGCCCAGTCCCCATGTAAAGCCAGATGCACAACACAAGCATCTGGAGTTTGTTTGCAGTAGTTATAGGTCCTGGTGTGCCCATTCTCTCTGTCTGCCTCTTTCTCTATTAAAATAAAAAGATAAATATATACTAAGGAGGATATACAGTGCAAGGTGAGCAAAGAATGAGGAAGAAAGGTATAAAGTGCCAGACCCTTAAATGCCAGACAAAAGAATCTGGACTTCACGTCATCATATTCCATCACTACCACTGAATGAGGAAAGCTTGTATGAATTCATATGAACAACAGCTAGTGGTACAACTTAACAGTAAGCTTTTGCATAGCATGCACAAGGCTTCAAGTCTAATGCCTAACACCAAAGACCAACTGACCAATGAACCAAATAACTAGTTATTACCAGCCCACTCCCCCACCAAAAGGATATCCATAGTTATGACTTCCATCATTATAGATTTTTTTTTTTAAGATAAGGTCTCACTGTAGCCCAGGCTGACTTGGAATTCACTATGTCGTCTCAGGGTGGCCTCGAACTCAGAGAAATCCTCCTACCTTTGCCTCCCGAGTGCTGGGATTAAAGGAATGTGTCACTATGCCTGGCTTAGATTATTTTTTAAAAATATTTTATTTATTTATATACAAGCAGGACCCCTGTCCACCGCTAAGCCACTGGCCCCTCCAACAGTCTATTAACTTCCTTCCTTAGAATTCATTATCTATTCAGCAACTAGTGGAAAATAAATAGTATTATCTCCCTGCCTAAAACTCTCTTTCGCTTAGAACAATCCAATTCTCTATTGTGACCTCCACTCCTGCCACATGCCTCTTCTTCTCACATCCCTCTTTGGCTTTCCCACCATCTTTAGTTCACTTTGCTTTCTCTAAACATTAAACCTGTTCCTCATTTAGGAGCTCTGCGCTTGCCATGTCCTTGTACCCCAATTCCTGAGTCTTCCACCTGACAGTTTATATTCTTTGCATGCCAAGAACACCTCCTTAGAGCAACCTGCTCTAAGGTAACCACCACTATTCCAATAGTCTTTACACACCACCCCTATTATACACACACACACACATAGTTTTATTTTATTTATTTATGTGAGAGAATGAGGGAGAGAGAGAATGGGCACGCCAGGGCCTCCAGCCACTGCAAACAAACTCCAGATGTGTGCACCCCCTTGTGCATCTGGCTTACATAGGTACTGGGGAATTGAACCTGGGTCCTTAGGCTTCACAGGCAAGCACCATAACCGCTAAACTATCTCTTCAGTCCCATCATACTTATTTTTAATATCTATTCAAATCTTAAAATTAGCCGGGTGTGGTGGCGCATGGCTTTAATCCCAGCACTCGGGAGGCAGAGGTAGGAGGATCGCCGTGAGTTCAATGCCACCCTGAGAATACAGAGTGAATTCCAGTTCAGCCTAGACTAGAGTGAAACCCTACCTTGAAAAATCAAAAAAAAAAAAAAAAAAACTTATTTTATTGTTTCTTTCCGATATAAGGTTATTTGCTTATTATGATTTCCAATGCCTATGTCAGATCTCTATTTTGCAGCTATTCAACTAAACTTGCTTGAGAGTGATTTCATACACATCACTGAAACAGTACATAGTTTGTGTGTAGGAGGGTCGTTTGCTGGTTATTTTGTAACGCTGGGGATTGAACCTAGGGCCTTGTGCATGCTAGTCAAGTGCTCTACCACTGAGTTCCTAGTAGTACACAGCTTTTAACTATATTGATCTTTACTACTTCACTTACTAAGCTATAAATTTTGTTAGCTTATTATGAACTTTTAGTCTATGTCACTTTATATTCTAACAGAAAAGGTAAAAATAATAAGATTAAAAGAAGAGGCTAAAAATGTCACTCAGTGGTAGAATGATTGCCTATCATGCATGTGTTCCTTGCTTGATTCCCAGCAATGCAAAAAAATATTGTGGGGGTGGTGAATGAGTGAGCACAAGGGAAAAATAAAGTACCACTGTGCTACATAAAGATAAAACACATGTGTTGAGAAATATCACAGAAGAGTAATACTGAAAAATAAAAAGAATAAAAGGCACAAGGAATAACAGTAATTGATCCAGGCGAGGTGGAGCACGCCTTCAATCTCTCAGCACTCAGGAGGCAGAGGTAGGATTGCTGTGAGTTCAAGGCCATCTTAGAGATTACAGAGTGAGTTCTAGGTTAGCCTGGGCTAGACTAAGACCCTGCCTCAGGACAAAAAGCAAAAACATCAAACAACAAGAACAACAACAGCAACACAAAAGAAAGTAATTGAGAGCTATAGCTCAGTTGAGAGTTCCTGCCATGCATGCATGAAGCCCGTGGTTCAGTCCAGAGCATTACATAAAACCAAGCATGACAGCACATGCCTATAATCCCAGCACTTGGGAGGTTAAAGCAGGAGGATCATGACCTGAGATCCACAGTAAGTTTGAGGCCAGCCTATGCTACACAAGACCCTGTCTCAAATAACAACAACAAGAAATAGAAAAGAGCAACTGAGCTAAACTTAGACAAGAGTGAGGGCTAGAGAGATGGCTTAGTGGTTAAGGCACTTGCCTGCAAAGCCAAAAGACCCAGGTTTGATTCCCCAGGACCCAAGTAAGCCAGATGCACAAGGTGGTGCATGCATCTGGAGTTCATTTGCAGCAGCTGGAGGCCCTGTTGCATCCAATCTCTCTGTGTCTGCATCTTTTTTTCTCTCTCAAATAAATATTTAAAAAATTTTTTGGGGGGGGGCGGTTTTGAGGTAGGGTCTCACTCTAGCTCAGGCTGACCTGGGATTCACTATGTAGTCTCAGGGGGACCTTGAACTCACTGAGATCCTCCTACCTCTGCCTCGCAAGTGCTGGGATTAAAGGCATGCATCACCACGCTCAGCTTAAAAAAAAAAAATTTTTTTTTTTTTTAAAGAAGAAAGACAAGAGTGAATCCATGGCTATAAAGGCTAAACATCCCTAATTCCAAAGTGTGAAAATCTGAAATGCTTCAAAATTTGAAACCATTTAGGCATCAATATGACACTCAAAAATATTTTTTCTGTTTTTTTCGAGGTAGGGTCTCACTCTAGCCCAGGCTGACCTGGAATTCACTATGTGGTCTCAGGGTGGCCTCAAACTCACAGAGATTCTCCTACCTCTGCCTCCTGAGTGCTGGGATTAAAAGGCATGCGCCACCTCGCCCGGTGCTTCAAAAATATTTTTGTTATTTATCTGTAAGCAGGACAGGGAGAGAGGGAGGGAGGCATAGAGAAAACAGAACTTTCCACCACTACAATCAAACTCCAGATGCATTAGCCACTCTGTGCATCTGACTTTATGTGGTTACCAGGGAATCAAACCTAGACCGCTGAGTCCTCTCCAGCCCCTAAACCTTTCATTTTAGAGTATTTTCTATTTTGGATTAGGGATACATAACTAGTAAAGTTTATACAAATATCCCAAATCTGAAAAACTGCAGAATCAAAAATATTTTCAGACCCAATCATTTCAACTTGCCCCAATAAGTGTATCTACCACTTTACTTCTTAAAAATTGGATCAGTGGGGCTGGAGAGATGGCATAGTGGTTAAGGCATTTGCCTGCAAAGCCAAAGGACCCAGGTTTGATTTCCCCAGGACCCATGTAAGCCAGATGCACAAGGTGGCGCATGCATCTGGAGCTCATTTGCAGCAGGTGAAGGCCTTGGTGCACCCATTCTCCCCCTCCCCCATCTGCCTCTTTCTCTAAAATAAATAAATAAAATTAAAAAAAAAATTGGCTCAGTGGCTAAGGGATTTGTCTGCAAAACCTAAGGACTCAAGTTCCATTCCCCAGTAGCCAGGTAAAGCCAGGTGCACAAAATAGTGCATGCATCTGGAGTTCGTTTGCAGTGGCTTAGAGGCCTTGGCACATCCATTCTCTTTCTCTCTCTGCTTGCAAATAAATAAATAATGAAAATATTGTGATTTAAAAAAACTGGCATACAAAGTAACAGGGTTCCTTATGGCATTTTCATGTATACTCAGTTTTGGCTAATTCCCATCACCCTGGCCTCCTGACCTACCTCCTCCCTACTTGCACCATTTTGCCTCCAGTCTACTTTCCACTTTTATATCTCATGTGTTCTATTACCCCTTTGCACTCTATTAAAGCCTTTCCTCCCATGGGTGCCCATCTCATTTCCTGAACTTTACCCACATTCACTCCCACATAAGTACACACATATGAACATTAAGCTAGATCTGCATACAAATGATCTGCCACTTTCATATTATGAAGTAGAGAGAAGAGAATCTTGTTTTGTATTACTTGCAGTTTGTAGGTGCCATCAACCATAGTTTCTGAAGATGAAACCCAGGGCCCCATGCATGTTAATGCAGGTCTTTACATGTGGTAGAATAAATGCTCCCCGATGAGTTATACCTCTGAGATGAGTCTTCTTTTACAACACGGTGCAACATTAATGTGATATGATGCCTTGCATGCAATTTGAACTTAGGCTCACATAATGACTCTAAGCTGATAGTTCTTTTTTTCCCCCTAGTTCCAGAATTGAACCCAAAGTTCATGCATGCCAGGCACGTTCTGTACCACTGAGCTGTACATCCAGTCCCCAAACTTCTGAAAGACCTGAGAGGCAGTTATGCTTTGTCTAACAGACTCTGGTGATTCTGACTTTAACCAGAAAGGAGAAGCACTGGACTAATGTTTTGAGGAAGGGGGACACAACACCCATTATACTAATATTCAAAGAAAGGGAGATGCCACACCTGTATAGTGTTTAAGTAACAAGTAATAGCTTACTGCGATATATATTTTCAATAAAACTTGTTTAAAAGTTTGGGCATGTTAGCGTACCATGGATTATTCACTTTGGCAGAAGACGTCCTCTCCATAAAAGAGGGAAGAGCTTAAAAGGCATGCTAATATCACAGGATATTTCTGCTGAAACTGTACAAATACAATAAATGAATTGGGATATTTAGTGCAGAATAAAATAATGATAGAAAATGGATAAAATTAAAGTTTTGGGAAGGAAAGCATCTCATTACAGAATAGCTAAAGTAGTCTGGCCACCAAAACCCCATTCTTACACTTATACTCACCTTTCTGAAAAGTCAGAGTCTAGAAATTCTCTAGCTCGTTTTCTATCACTGGAAAGACAAAAAGAAAGCTTAAGAACAACACATAGATACAACTTTGTATCCTGAACAATTTATTATAATCTGCATCACTCTACATTGAATATATCCAAAGGCAAAAGGTAACAAAGACAAAAGAATGTATACAAAATAAGAACTTAACTTTATCATGGAACAAAAACATGATAATAATCATTAAATTTAAATACGTTCAATAAATACTCAGGAAGGAAAATAGTATAGATTTACAAATGAGTTTTTATAAAACTCTTCTGTCTTTAATGTATGCATATACATTTATGTATGTGTATATATGTATACATCCATGTATGTACATATATGTACATGATAAAAGGCACTTGCCAGGATTGATATTTATTAACTTATTCTTGAAGCAAGAACATTCTTACTGAACCAAAGTTTACTGTCTGCTTGCTTAAACTCACACACAATAAAACCACCAGTGCGGTGCAATATGCTACCAATAACTCCTACAGTTATACTTCTAAAGTAACAAACTAAGGTTTGAAACATTATATTTTCTTTTCTTTTAATGTTTTGTGTTTTCTTCCTTTCCTTTTCTTTTTTTAAGACAGGGTCTCACTATGTAACTGTGGTGGTTTGACTGTATAGCCCCACAGACTCACATAGACCTTGTAACTTGAGGGTAGATCTTGACTCCCGCCCTAGGTGTGTAAAGAGCAGCTTTTCAGTTTGTGCTTGCTGGTGTCTGCTGTCTGTCTGAAGGTGTCTCTGTTGGATTTATGGAAGTGAGCCTACTGCTTCCACTATTGATGATGTTTCCCTAAAATATGTAAGCCTGGAATAAACTCTTTCCTCCTATAAGCTGATTTTGATTGGCTGCTGGTCCAGCAATGTGAAGCTGATGGCAATAGTAAACCAGGCTGGCCTTGAACTCCCACCAATCCTCCTGCCTCAGCCTCCCAAGAGCTGAGATTACTGGTGTATATCACCATACCTGGCTTCACTTCCTTTTACAGAAGAATGGGTGCTAAAATAAAGAAGTGGAGAAAGGCTGGGAAAGGGTATTTTATGGGCAAAGATATAAAGGTTTGAAAGTAAAAGTGGCAAAAAGATGACATGAAAGGGGTGTCTATGTCATTGCCTAGTATTTTATAATCAATTTAATAAAAATGTACCTGTATTTGGCCTCTTTTTCCTAGTTTCTTTTCTGGTATTTAAGTAGATAAGAACTCACAGGGAACATTATAAGTCTCACTAACATTTAAGATATAACTCCTTTCTTATGTGTTAAGAAGACATAAATAACTCTTACACCTCCAAAGTAGTGCAGTGCTAGAACCATAAAAAGTAGTGCTTCCCATTTCAGAACTGAAAATGTCAGAAGACTCAGCTATAAGCTGTTACACTCTTCTTCTTTGCTTAAAAATAGTTGCACCACTAGGTGTGGTGGATATGCCTGTAGCCCTATACTCAGGAAGCTGAGGCAACATATCACAAGCTGGGTCCAGTGGGCTATACACCCAGACCTTGTCTCTAAATAAATAAATAAATAAATCCGGTGCTTTTAATGAAACACATTAGCTTATAAGAACTAGACAATCTGGCTGTGTGGCACACACCTGTAACCCCAGCACTTAGTAAAGTGACACAGGAGAATTGCTGTGAATTCAAGGCAGCCTGGCCTACGTAGTGAGTTCCAGTTCAGTCAGGGTTACGCTGTGAGATCCTGTCTCAGAAAAAAAAAAAAAAAAAAAAACAACTCCCCAGCACATCACAGAGATCAATCAGTTACTTGCGAGGTGGATGCAGAACTGGATTAACCAAAGAAGAAAAGACTAGGTAGTAAGGGGACTTTTTTGTAAGGCTTTAGAAACAGTCAGTTGTGGCACTCTTACCTGGGAACCCAGCCAGTAGCCTCGGCTATGTGTGTCTGAGTGACCATTGCTGGTGCAGGGGTATATGGACTCCCAATCAGAACACTTCCTGAATTGGTTAGTCTCTGTGGTGTGCTTATAATCTGCAGAATTGGGAACAAGAAAATACTATTGTTAATTATTAAGAAAAGCCTAAGCTGGGCATGGTGGCGCATGCCTTTTATCCCAGCACTCAGGAGGCAGCTGTATGTCTGCTGAGAGTTCAAGGCCACCCTGAGACTACATAGTGAATTCCAGGTCAACCTGGGCTAGAGCAAGACCCTAAATAAATAAATAAAAACCTAAAGGCAGAAAATAATGTTGACTACTAAGAAACCTTGCTGCCTAAAAGCAGTTAATCACTGATGTCAATCTAGTCTACCTACATAGCAAGTCCATGCCAGACAGGGCTACATAGCAAAACTGTCTCAAAAAAAGCCAAATAAGTACATATATGTAATACAACAAACAAAAAAATGAAACATTCTGTCATGCTGATTTATTATCCCTACTGTTACATATATAGATTTTCAATGATTTAATTATAATTATTCAACTATAAATAATGCCTTAATAGATATTTCTATGCAATGAATGATCTTCATTAATTTCTTTTTTGGTTCTCTTCCTCCATGCCTATCTGTGAGATGGGGACTCATAGCCCCAGCTGGCCTTGAATTCACTATCTAGCTGAGGAAAACCTCGAATTCCTGATCCCTTGTCTCCAACTCCATAGTGCTGGTGGATCACCGTGTCTATCATATGGCCTTAATTTCAATTTCCTATGATTAGACTTAAGAAATTAATGGAACCAAGGTTATTTTTTTTAAAGGCTCCTTGGTATGTGTGTAAACTAAAGTCCAAGGGTTGGCATGTGGAGGGGGGAGCCATACCTGTGTTAAAAGACTTTACAAAGCTGACTGACTGATTAAAACTTGGTGATGGTAGAGAACTGGATGTTGCAGATTTGGAGCCAAAATTATCTTGGGCTATCTTTAGTCCCCTTAGTAGCCTCTTACTGCTCACCTCTATGGATGACTTAACTTCCTTTCTACTACTAGGTTTAAAACCTGTGAATGATCATAAGAGGAGGGAAAGATCATGACATCAAAATAAAAGAGAGACTGATTGAGATGAGGAGCAGATATGATGGAGAATGTAATTTCAAAGGGGCAAAGGGGGGGAGGGAGGGTATTACCATGGGATATTTTTTATAATCATGGAAAATATTTTAAAAAACTGAGAAAAAATAAAAGAAAAGAAAAAAAGTAAAAGAAAAAGAAAACCTGGGAATGTATCAGCTTAGCAGACCACTGGCTTGCGCCAACTCAAAAGCCAAGAATGTCATCAGATAGCATCTGAAACTTTTCTTAGCTTTTTCCCTACTATGCTGTCACCTATCAGATGTTCCCACCAATGAATTTGGTAAAGGCATTGATTTATGACTTCCTTCTGTTCAGGATGGAACATACTGTTAAGAGTAACCTGAATCTGTGTTCTGGGCTGTGGTCCCTTGTATTGCCTCAGAACAAACTATCACTTATTCCCTTTGAAGAGAGAGACGTGCTTTACATCCACATGTAACCAAATCACTTTCTAGGGCTTATCATTTTCACTGGTGAAAAAGATTTTTACTAAAGATAAAAACATCTGACATCCTGGTAATGTCTTTAAAAGTATTTTAATTTTAGAGCCAGGTTGCCTTTAATCTCAGCACTTGGGAGGCAGAGGTAGGAGGACTGCCGTGAGTTTGAGGCCACCCTGAAAATACATAGTAAATTCCAGGTCAACCTGGGCTACAGTGAAATTCTACCTTGAAAAAGCAAACAAACAAAAGAAGAACTTTAGTTTTAGTCTGAGATATCTCCCCAGCTTCTATATTCTCTGAAAACCAATTTATCTGCAGGATGTGGTGGTGCATACTTTTAATCCCAGCTCAAGAGGCAGAGGTAGGAGTTTCACTCTGAGTTCAAGGTCAGCCTGGAACTACAGAGTGAGTTCCTGGTCAGCCTGGGCTAGAGACCCTGCCTCAAAAATGAATGAATGAATGAAACAAAGAAAGAAAGAAGGAAGAAAGGAAAGGGAAGAGAGGGGAAGTTTTACATAGGTACAAAAGGAAGACAGTGGGCTGGAGAGATGGCTTAGCGGTTAAGCGCTTGCCTGTGAAGCCTAAAGACCCCGGTTTGAGGCTCGACTCCCCAGGACCCACGTTAGCCAGATGCACAAGGGGGCGCACGCGTCTGGAGTTCGTTTAAAGTGGCTGGAGGCCCTGGCGCGCCCATTCTCTCTCTCTCTATCTGCCTCTTTCTCGCTCTCTCTGTCTGTCGCTTTCAAATAAATAAATAAAAATAAAAAAATTAAAAAAAAAAAAAGGAAGACAGTAAGGAGAAACAGAGAACACAGCCACTAGTCAGCTTAGGAGAGAGGTGGGCCTCATGCATGTAGGGGCTGGAGATGGCTCAGCACTTAAAGGCACTTTCCTGCAAAGCCCAACAGTCTGGGTTCAATTCCCCAGTACCCACATAAAGTGGCACATGCATCTGGAGTTTGTTTGTCGTGGCAGGAAGCCCTGGCATGCTCATAGTCACACCCTCTCTGTCTTCACCTCTTAAATTAAACACACACACATATATATATTCTTTATTATTATTTTTATCAGAGAGAGTGGGAGAGAAAGAGAGAGAGAGTGAGAAATGGTGCACCAGGGCTTCCAGCAACTGCAATCGAACTCCAGACATGTGCGCTATCTTGTGTGCATGTGTGACCTTGCGTCAACTTGTGCATCTGGCTTACATGGGATCTGGAGAGTGGAACATGAGTCCTCAGGCTTTGAGGCAAGCACCTTCACCACTAAGACATCTCTCCAGCCCCCTTCTATAAATATATCAAGCTCTTCATCTGCAATTGAAGGAAAGGGTCAAACAACAGCTTCAACAGTGAAAACAGTTCAAGCTTAATACTTAAGGCTAGACAATACTCACTTATTAAGTGTTTAAGAACTTTATAACTTAGGTTATGTCTGCTTGTGTTTGGCATTATGTCATTATGGGTTTAAGGAATATTAAATCAATTCTGCAATTAAAAACAAAATACAAACTGACAGGATATCTGGACAATTTTATCTACAATATATCAAGGGTATTAATTAAGAGTTGAGTATGGTTGCACACACCCAGTACTGGGGACAGGGAATTAGGAGTTCAAGTCCATCCTCAGCTACCTATTAAGTCTAAGGTCAGCCTGGGCTACATGACACTCTGTCTTTTTTTTTGGACACTCTGTCTTTTAAAAAAGATGGGGCTAGAGAGATGGCTTAGTGGTTAAGGCGCTTGCCTGCAAAGCCAACCAATCCAGGTTTGATTTCCCAGGACCCACATAAGTCAGATGCACAAGGTAGCACATATGTCTGGAGTTCGTTTACAGTGGCTAAAGGCCTTGGCACACCCATATTCTCTCTCCCTCTCTCATCTATCTGTCTGTCTGTCTCTCTCTCTGTGAAGTAAATAAAATAAAATAAAATAAATTTGAAAAAAGAAAAGAAGAGAAAAAAAGAGGGGCTGGGAAGATGGCTCAGCTGTTATACTTGCTTGCTTTCAAACCCTGCCAGCCCAGTTGCATTTTCCCAGCCACCCACATTAAGCCAGATATTCATATGCAGCAGTGGGAGACCCTGTTATAGCCACAACATATGTGCAGACGCATATACACATGTGCAAATAACAAAAGGGGTATTAAGGATTCAGAAGCCCGCTTCATGAGACCACATGCAACTAGATATAGTGTTTGTTCCTCTCCTCAGATTCTGCTGCCTTGCATTCTAACTATGTTTATACCTCTCACTTCTTCATACATCTCACTTACCTTCATACTTCCCTTTATTCCAGTGTAAGACCTTTAGGTGTAGAGAAAGTGCCTTACTGCTACATGCTTGGCAGGGACTCTTGCACAACGCCAGAAGACACTCACAAGAAAGGCACAACAAATACTGAACTGGGACTCAGCTTTTATATTAGTAGAGATATCAGTTGTTTCTTTGTTCATTGATATGCTATCAATTACTATATAAAATGCAAAGACAATCTGGGCACTATGGGAGGGAGAAACAGGCTGAATTCTGTGAGTTCAAGGCCAGGTCTGGTCTATCTTAGCTACTTCCAGGCCAGCCAGGATTACATAATGAGATCCTGTCTCAAAAACAAAACAACAACAACAACAACAAAAAGAAAAACAAATCAAGTAAAGAAGGTGCTGGGGAGATGGTTCAGCAGGTAAGAGTGCTTGCTGCACAAGCACAAGGACCCGAGTTTCATCTCCAGCACCACATGACAAGCTGGGCATAGTTGCACACACCTGTAACCCCAGCACTTGGTGGGGAGGAGGGACACAAAAGAGATTTCTGGGGCTCCCAAGTTCAGCAAGGGAAATGTGTAAGGGAAATAAGGTAGAGAAGTAATAGAGGACACCTAATAAGCATGTGCTCACTGGCATGTGCATCTGTACACACACAAATCATACGATATACACACCAGAAAAAAAATAAAGCAACCCCCCCCCACTACAATATAAAGGGCATAGTTATCACAAGTTAAAATGTTCTCTACCAAGCTGACTTTGGGTATGGACAGCTTAAAAAGGAAAGCTTGAGGTTCAGGATGTAGCTCACTGTCAGAGCACTTGCCTCACATGCTTATGGTATGAGTTCATGAGTCTCAGGGTGGTCTGGAACACATGGTGATCCTCCTTCCTCTGCCTCCTGAGGGCTGGGATTAAAGGCGTGCACCACCACACCCAGTCTGCTTTCCTATATTCTTTTTTTTTTCTTCCGTTTTCCAAGGTTGGGTCTCGCTCTAGCCCAGGCTGACCTGGAATTCACTAGGTAGTCTCAGGGTGGCCTCGAACTCACAGTGATCCTCCTACCTCTGCCCTCCTGAGTGCTGGGATTAAGGGCGTGCACCATCACGCCTGGCTGCTTTCCTATATTCTTGAAACTTAATTTTGAAATCCTTGTGGTTTCTCTAACAATTGATTAGCTAGGTGGGAAAATTAGATAGTAACTGAACATTCTGAAGACCAGCTGCCTCAAACAACATATTTAAAGTACTACTGCCACCTACAGTTGGAAAAGCTGACAGCATATGTACTCAGATGGAGGACATCTACATACTTGTCAAGTAGATTCAGAAATATAACATAATCCCAGTCGCTCAGGAAGTAAAACTAGTCAAACATTGGGACCCCATAAAATTAAAAAGCTTTTGTACAGCAAAGGACACTGTGGATAGAGCAAAGAGCCAGCCTACAGAATGGGAGAAAAATCTTTGCCAGGTGAACATCTGAGACAGGATTAATATCTAGGATATACAAAGAACTAAAAAAACTAATAAGTCAAGCAACCAAATCAAAAGATGGGCTATGGAACTTAATAAAGTGTTCTCAAAAGAAGAAATACAGATGGCCAATAAACATCTAAGAACATGCTTTACATCCTTAGCCATCAGGGAAAAGCAAATTAAAACTACTTTTGAGATTCCATCTCACTCCTGTGAGGATGGCCTTCATGAAGAAGACAAATAAAGGTAAATGTTGGCCAGAGTGTGGGCAGAGAGAACCTTCTCCAACTGTTGGTGGAAATGTAAACTGATACAGCCATTGTGGAAATCAGTGTGGAGCTTCCTGAGACAGTTAAAAGTAGGTTTACCATGTGACCCAGCGGTACTAATCCTTAGTGCGTACCCCAAGGACTCTTCTCACTACCTTAAACATACTTGCTCATCCATGTTTATTGCTGCTCTAACATATCGAGGAAATGGAGCCACCCTAGATGCCCTTCATGATGAATGATGAATAGATAATAGAGATGTGGTATTTATGCAATTCAGCAGTAAAGAAAAGTGAAATTATAAAATTTTCAGAAAAATAGATGGATATGGAAAGGATTATTATAAGTAAGGTAACCCAGGTCCAGAAAGTCAAACGTCACATTCTCTCTCATATGTGGATCCTAGCTACAAATATTTACATTTGCATGTGAGTTGGAGTAAAAGTTAGTAGTAGAGGCCAGAAAGCTAGAAAGGGGCTATATGAGAGGGAGGAGAGAGGATTGTAGATTTATAAGTAGAGGGTCAGATTACTGGGGGTGGAATGGTCTAAGTGGCATCAGGGGAAGGGATAGAGTAAAGGAAGGGTGGGAGGAGGGTTAATCAAACTTTAAGATGTTATAAATAAGCCATAGGGAAGTCTACTTTTTTGCTAGGCAATCATATGTGTGTGTGTGTATTTTTTTTTAAGGGACAGAGCATGAGTAGAAGCATCCTATGGACATGAATAATGGTGCACCCAGAAGCCATAGGTTGTTATTGGAAAAATTTCAGTACCAGGGGTGCAATATCTTCCAGTGAGTTGGCCAGGGAGGATCTTGATGCCCTCCAAACATTACAAGCCATTGCCAAGGCTCTTGGTTGCCCACCAATACTAGATGGTAATACCCTACTGCTGAAGACTTCACATTCTTGGACTGCAGGTCACTGAGAAATCAAGCTGGAGCTGAGCTGGAAGCCTCATCCCTGTTGACTAGCTGTCAGAAAGCTAGAAAGAGTTGTTCTGCATGCAGCCCTTTGGGAAAGAGAAGACATCAACCATGTTAAACTGCAATGGACCCCGGAAACCCTAAGATTGGTCAGCCAGGCCAAATGTGCCAATTGATGCATATCTGTTATCTAGGAAACCAACTGCTCTCTAATTAGACCGGAGGCCCACTCCATAGGAGGAAATACATGCCTGGTACTGAAAACCTAGTCAAAAGCATATGGCTGGCAGCTGGGCATGGTGGCACACAGCTTTAATCCCAGCACTCGGGAGGCAGAGGTAGGAGGATCACCATGAGTTCAAGGCCACCCTGAGACTACATAGTGAATTCCAGGTCAGCCTAGACAAGAGTGAAATCCTACCTCGAAAAACCAAAAAATAAAAAAATAAAAAGCATATGACTGGGGAGGTCATAAACTCTGAAGGAGTAATGCCTGCTGTTGTCTGGCTAAATGCATATATGGCCACCAAACTGCCCTCAAACTGCCCTGTAAGCACTTTTTTTAATGAGAGAGAGAGAGGGAGAGACAGAATTGACACACCAAGGCCTCCAGCCACCACAATCGAACTCCAGATGCATGTGTCACCTTATGCGCATGTGCAACCTTGTATGCTTGTGTCAAGTTATACGCCTGGCTTACGTGGGATCTGGAGAGTCGAACATGGATCCTTAGGCTTTGCAGGCAAGTGCCTTAACCACTAAGCCATCTCTCCAACCCTCTAGGCACTATGTTTATGTCCATATATTAATGCTACTCTCACTTTTGGTTAGAGAAGCTTCTCTTTTCAGATGGTGGTGACCATTGGGATGACTCAAAAGTCACTATAGTGCTGAGAAGTGACAGTGGAATGTTCAGTATGGAGACATTTCTATCACACCCTCCAAGGCTCAGGGACCACTGTGAAAGAGGTGGCAGAAAGAATGTAAGAGCCAAAGGAAGGGGAGGAGTGCTTATAATACTGTCTTCCAGGTACAAAATGGCCTTGATATTCATGACCTCACAGTGCCTGACACTACCTACACAAGGCCTTCATAAAAGGAGGAAAAAAATGATGACATCAAAATAGAAAAGAGACTAATTGAAAAAAAGAAGGAATTCAATGGACAGTGGATTTGAGAGGGGGAGAATGGAGTGGAGAGTGGGAATTATTATGGTTTAATTATTATTATTTAATTATTTAATTAAATTTATTTATTTATTTATTTATTTATTTAATTATTATATTAATTATTATGGTCTATACTTATGGAAGCTTGTCATAAAAATTTTTTTAAAAGAAAAATATAGGTTATCTAGGATTGGAGAGATGGTTCAGCAGTTAATGCGCTTGCCTTTAAAACCTAACAACCCAACTGATTCCCTAGTACCCATATAAAGGCAGATGCACAAGGTGATGCATGCACCTGGAGTTGGTCTGCAGTGCCTCTCTCTCAGTCTCTCTCTGCTTGCAAATAAAAAATACACGTTTCTTTTCCTTCTTTCTTTTTTTTTTCTTTTTTGTTTTTTTTAAGGTCATCTACCCACAACCCTATAGTTCTGCTCCAAAAGTTTTTTTTTTGTTTGTTTGTTTTGGTTTTTGGTTTTTCAAGGTAGGGTCTCACACTTGTCCAGGCCGACTTGGAACTCACTATGTAGTCTCAGGGTGGCCTCGAACTCATGGTGATCCACCTACCTCTGCCTCCCAAGTGCTGGGATAGGTGTGTGCCACCACGCCTGGCTGTTTCTTTCTTTAAACCATGGCCACCAGAGTGTGGTACTGCACACCTGTAACCTACTACTCTGAACGCTGAAGGCTGAATCAGCCTAAACTACATAGAGAGACCCTGTAACCAAAAAATAAGCACTGGGGATGTAGCTCAACATTTGCCTAGCACATGTGAGGGGGAAGGTTCGATCAGTAAAAGAGACAAATCAGAACAAAACAAGCCACAAATCCACAAAAAAACAAAAATAAAAAATAAGGCAAATAAGCCAGGCTGAGAATTTTCAAATCTTTTAACTGTTTCCCTTCTGATTATGAACTCTTTCCTTTCTCAAGTATTTTAAGTAGTGAAGAGAAGTAATGCCCTACCCTCAATATGTTGCTTAGGGCAAATACCTTATTTTACTGCTCACAGGTTTTTCCTTCCACAAACCACTAGA
This sequence comes from Dipus sagitta, assembly GCA_036346955.1. Lineage (NCBI taxonomy): Eukaryota > Metazoa > Chordata > Mammalia > Rodentia > Dipodidae > Dipus > Dipus sagitta. Next base: position 34,183,097 of record CM070786.1, read on the forward strand.
AAAGAACACAATTCAGTTAAGTTCTTTGCACTTTGTAACAGGATGGCTTTGTATTCCAATCACATGTTCCTAGCTTCCATCTGGATCCTCATCAGAATGGCCTTCAGTAAACTGGGTATAATAGAACATGCCAGTAATCTCAGCATTTGGAAGGCTGAGGTAGGAGACTCAAAGGTACAGGGTCATCCTGGGCTACATAAGACCAGAAGCAGCTTATGGGAGGAAAGGTTTTATTTCAGGATTATGGATTCAGGGGAAGTTCCATCAGGGAAAAAGAAGTTGGCTAACTTCTATAGATCCATAGCAGAGAGACGTAACCAACAGCCAGCATGTACCAACAGCCTGAGCTCAAATTGGCTCTGAACACACCTAACAGGGATGGACTAAAGATCCACCCCCCAGTACCACCAGCTCCAGCAGGTCTGTGCCTGATGGAGAATTAAGCTGCAAGCTTAATCAAAAATACCTCTGGCCATGGGGACACTCATTTAAAGTCAAACTACCACAGCAAGCAAGCAGCAAGCACCTTTTACCACTGAGCCATCTCTCCTGCCCTGACAGTTTTTTTTTGTTTTGTTTTGTTTTTTAAATAGGGCCTCTCTGGTCTCAAACATGCAATGCTCCTTCTACCTCAGCCTCCCAGGTGCTGGGATTACAGACAGGAGCCACTAGTCTTGGCTGTGGTAGTTGAATGCAACTGTGAGTACAAACAGGACTTTCAGAGTGTTACATACTCTAAGCTCTAGCAGAATTCATGAATTCCTTTACAGAAACAAAATTTCACTCACAATTTACACAGCTAAAGAATAAAGTGAACTAGTGTATTATTGTTTCCCCAACTCCCCTTCTCCTTTTTTCTTTCTTTTCTCAGACAGTTTCATTATGTAGGATACCCTGGCTGTCCTAGAACTCACAATGATCCTCCTGCCTCTGTCTCTTGAGTGCTGGGATTATAAACCCACAACTGTCTTGTGTGTGTGTACACGCAGTATGTATACAACGTGTGTATGCAGATGCACGTGATCCATGTGGAGGCCAGAGGTGGACATCAGATGACCTCTGTTGCTCTTCTGCATTATTTCCTAAGACAGAATCTCTCATGGAACCTGGAGCTTTTCAGATTAGTTCCCCAGGGAGCCTCCTGCTTCTGTCCCCCTCAGCACTGGAGGTTACAGACATGTGTGACTTCCCTTTTACATTGGGGGTGCCGGGGATCAAACTCAGGTACTCATGCTTGCACAGTATGCACTCTTACCTACTGAGCCAGACCTACAATGGTCTTTTAGTGCAAAGATTTTCATATTGAACTTCAGCTACAGATTCAACTGGTGGGCCATGAGTTCAATTCATATAAAAACACACAGTTTAGGGAAGAAAAGGTTACTTTATAAAAGAACACCCTCCCAAAAAGAGAACCAGTAGAATGCTTGTCTAGCATGTGCAAGGCCCTCAATTCAATCCCCAGTATAAGACGAAAAAAAAAAGAAAGAAAGAAAAAAGAAGGGCTGGAGGATGTCTTAGCGGTTAATGCATTTGCCTGCAAAGCCGAAGGACCCAGGTTTGATTCCCCAGGACCCATGTTAGCCACATGCACAAGGGGGCGCACACATCTGGAGTTCATTTGGAGTGGCTGGAGACCTCTCTGTCCCTCTTTCTCTGCTAAATAAATAAATAAATAAATAAATAAATAAAATTAAAGGAAAAGTTCTGTATAGTATGAAATAAGAGGTAGATCTGTGTGGATTGATTGTGTAGAAACAGAAATATTCTGTAAATAGCCATTTCAGAGTAAAACTGTTTTAAACATTAAAGCTGTTCATACAAATGTAAAAAAAAAAAATTAAAGGAAAAGTTTTTAAAGGAAAAAGGAAAAAGAAGGAGACAGATACAAAACATCACAAATTTTAAGGAACTTTAAATAACTAAAACCAAGAGAAACCTCAGATAGGGAGCAAAAACCTTAATACTACTTATAAAGAATCACGGATTCAAACATCTAAACAATACAATGTCTTTTTAAGACTTACTGTGTTACCTTCAGATAAAAACAAAGTATCTTTTAAAGTAACCAGTAACTAAAATTAAGTGACCAAATCCCTTCGGCATAATTATCCTATAAATCATTCTTACCTAAACAAAGCTCTAGTCTCTAAAGTTTAGTTTTCTTACCATTTGGGGTCCAACATTCACATTTATTGGTCCTAAGGTTTTTGGTAAAATCTTTGTTGGTGAGCTGGTGCTGGAAACTGGAAATGCAACCAGTGAAATGTTACCTGAAATGATATCATCAAAATACTAAGTCATATGCAATATTAAGGTCACCTTTTGTATAAATACATCCAAAGTTCTAGCCCTTTTGCTAAAGAAATTTATAATTACCTAATGAGGCATACTGTAAACAAGCTTGGAGTGGCAATTCACACTAGCTGAAGTGAATATATAATTAGTTCTGTTGGTTAATCTATTTATATTTTATAGAAAATGTATAAAATAAGGCTAGGAAAAGGCTCAGCAGATAAAGTTCTTGTTGCACAAGTCTGAGGACTGAAGTTTGGATCATCAGCACTGAGGTGGGCAGGGTGGCCAGCCTGAAACCTCAGCACTCAAGAGGCCGTCAGGAAATCCTGGAGGCAAGCTGGTTATTTGGACTAGCTGAATCTGGCAAGCTCTGGGCCCCAGGGACACTGCCTCAGTAAACGAAATGGAGAGCAACTGAAGAAGATACCTGACACCTACCTTTGGCCTCCACATTCACATGCCCGAGCCCACTCATGCAAGCACACATATGCACATGAATGTATAGCAAACACATGTGTGCAAAACAATTCCAGTCGAGCCAGGCGTGGTGGCACACGCCTTTCACTTGGGAGGCAGAGGTAGGAGGATTGACATGAGTTCAAGGCCACCCTGAGATTAATTCCAGGTCAACCTGAGCTAGAGTAAGGCCCTACCTTGAAACCCCCCCCCAAAAAAAAAACCAACAACAACAACAAAAAAAAAGAAAACAGTTCCAGTCTATTAATTAATGGCTGGGACCACAGTTGGTTTGTTTGTTTAAGAAATATTTTTCTTAAGCCAGGCGTGGTGGCACACACCTTTTAATCCCAGCACTTGGGAGGCAGAGGTAGGAGGATCGCTGTGAGTTCAAGGCCACCCTGAGAATACAAAGTGAATTCCAGGTCAGCCTGGGCTACACTGACACCCTATCTCAAAAAAACAAAAAATAAAAAAGAAATATTTTTAAAATTTATTTGCAAGGGATGGGGGCTAGAGAGATGGCTTAGTGGTTAAGCGCTTGCCTGTGAAGCCTAAGGACCCTGGTTTGAGGCTCGATTCCCCAGGACCCACGTAAGCCAGATGCACAAGGTGGCACATGCATCTGGAGTTTGTTTGCAGTGGCTGGAGGCCCTGGCACGCCCATTCTCTGTCTCTCTAAACAAAAAAAAATTTTTTTAATTATTTGCAAGAGAGAGAGAGAGAGAGATTGAAGAGAGACAGAGAGAAAGAGAATAGGCACACCAGGGCCTCCAGCCACTGCAAATGAACTCCAGATGCATGCACCACATTTGGCTTTATATGGGTACTGTGGAATTGAACTTGGGTCATTTGCCTTTGCAGGCAAGTGCCTTAACTGCTAAACTGTATCTCCAGCCTCAGTTATTTTTTAGAGTAAAAAGTTATTTAGAGAATACAAAACACAAACAGCTCTTTACAGATGTCACAGAACACAAAAATAAAAGAAGTGTAATGTTCTTGTAAAATAAGTATTCAAATTTCAACTTAAAATATGCTAAAAGCACGCTGGGCATGGTGGCACACGCCTTTAATCCCAGCACTCGGGAGGCAGAGGTAGGAGGATCGCCGTGAGTTCAAGGCCACCCTGAGACTCCATAGTGAATTCCAGGTCAGCCTGGGCTAGAGTGACACCCTACCTCGAAAAACCAAAAAAAAAAAAAAAAAAAAAATGCTAAAAGCCCCCATTTTCAAAATGTCAAATTGGTGTATTTGAGGCCTTTTAATAAAGAAAAGAGCATCATGCTAACTAGCTATTGTTTTGTTTGTGTTGCTGTTCTGTGATCCTGGGGATCAAAACCATGGTCTAGGGGGCTGGTAGATGGTTTAGCGTGCGTGTGCGCGCGCGCGCGCGCACACACACACACACACACACACAGAGGGGGGTGGGGGGGAGGGGGACCATGAACATGACCTAGCACATTATAGACTGGTATTCTGCTGCTGACCTATACCAGCAGCCCTAATGGGCTGCCTAGCTATTGATGGTGGAAGCAGGGGGATCCTTACAGTGCTTTCAAGTGACTCAAGACTTTAAGTTACAAATCACATGGCAAAGGGTATCAAAAGAAAACTCCCTACCTCCAGAATAAAAAAGCCAGTTACTTTATAAACTATATCATTAGCTACTGAAATTACCTGAGTAATTACAGCTTCTTAATGTTTTCCTTAGAAGGTCTCAGGATAAGTAAAAGACAGCACCCAGGAAGGACATGAAAATGAGCCAGTACTAAAAACTCTAGGAAAACTCAGCATTTAAGAATAGACTAGGGGGCTGGAGAGATGGCTTAGCAGTTAAGCGCTTGCCTGTGAAGCCTAAGGACCCCGGTTTTAGGCTCGATTCCCCAGGACCCACGTTAGCCAGATGCACAAGGGGGCGCATGGGTTAAAATTTTTTAAGAGAAGAATAGACTAGGGCTTAATTAAAAAGGGGGGGGGCTGGACAGATGGCTTAGCAGTTAAGGCGTTTGCCTGCAAAGCCAAAGGAGCCAGGTTCACTTCCCCAGGACCCATGTAAGCCAGATGCACAAGGGGGTGCATGCATCTGGAGTTTGTTTGAAGTGGCTGAAGGCCCTGGTGTACCCATTCTCTCTCTACCTGCCTCTTTCTCTGTCTTTCTCTCCCTTAAATAAATAAAGTATTTTTAACAAAATTGGTCTGTGCCAAAAAGTATAAGAAAAAGTAACTTGCCTGATGTTGTGGCAAGAAAATAGAAGGAATAACTATTAAGGGAGCTATGTCCTTATAAACCCCAAAGTCCCCATTTCTGAGAGCTGCTACTTGCTAATGCCCATTGTCCAGTCTGCCTGCTTTTACTCTCCAATACTGCACCCCCCAACTGTGTCTTCTGGAAAGTTGACCACAGCTGTTCCTTCACAAGCCTGTCCACCTTGTCTCTCAGGGTACATTTTCTCTCTTTGAGTCTAATATAAATTATTCTTGTGTTCCTCAAAAAGAGAAAAAAAAAAAAAAAGACTAGGGGCTGGAGAGATGGTTCAGTGATTAAAGGAACCTGTTCGCAAAGCCCAATGGCCTAGATTCAACTCCATGTACCCACATAGAAAACCAGATGTACAAAAGAGGCACATTATCTGGAGTTTGTTTACAGTGGCAGATGGCCGTGGTGCATCCATACTTATTTTCCCTTTCTGCCTCTTTTTTGTCTCTAAAATAAAATAAAATAAAGTAAAATAAAATAGACTGGGGGGGGGGGTTCTGGAGAGATGGCTCAGTGATTAAAGGTAGTTGCTTGCAAAGCGTGATGGCCTGGGATTGATTCCCCAGCACCCACATAAAGCCATATGCACTAAGTGGTACATGTGTGTGGAGTTCGTTTATAGTTGAAAGAGGCCCTGGTGCACCCATTCTCTCTCTCCCTGCTTTGAAATAAATAATAAATAAATAATTTTTTTTAAAGAATAACCAGAGAGCCTGGGATGGTGTTGCATGCCTTCAGTCCCAGCATTCAGGAGGCTGATGTACGAAGATCACTGTGAGCTTGAGGCCAGCCTGGGGCTACAGAGTTACCTCCATGATCTCCCTCAGATGGCCCACATATCCATATACTTCCCAAATCTGACCCCATTCCTTAATCTTTCTTACCTCTTAATGGTCATGAGATAACTCTGTCTCCTTTAGTAAGAAATCAGACCAACCAGGCAAAATCACAGCACATTCTCCTTAGCTTATGACTTTATCCTCACTCTCATTTATTTTTAGTTATTTCTCACTGAATGAAAATGTTCTTCCTTCTCATACAAACGACTTCTCCTATTTCAGCTTTGTGTTTTCTACCTTCTCAAGGATCTCAATATTGCTTAGTAAGACAGTAGTGCGGAAACAGCTTTTACATATAAAGAAACTGACATTCAATGAGGTTAAATCATTTGTACAAGATTCCATAGCTAGCAAAATGCATAGCTCCAGCTCAAATCCTGCTAGGTATTTCAGCTTTGTATTTTTATTTTTTTGAGAGAGAGACAGAAAGAGAGAAAGAGGGGGAGAGAGAAAGAGAATGGGCACAACAGGGCTTTTGGCTGCTGTGAACAAACTCCAGATGAGTGTGTCCACTTGTGCATACATGACATTACACGCTAGCATCACTGCATCTGGATATGTGGTACCTGGAGATGTAAACATGCGTTCTTAGGCTTTGCAGGCAAGTGCCTAACTGCTAAGCCATCTCTCCAGCCCTCAGCTTTGTATTTTATCACTTAGCTTGCACAAATTATAAAACCTGTTCGATTAGCACAAATTGGTCTTCCTACCACCCCCAACTATATGCCAAACTTGCTTTAAAATAGCCTAACTTTCTTTGTTCATAATTTGTTTGTTCATTCCAAGTTTCCAAATAATTAATTATAATAAATAATTAATAAATAATTAATTGCTGTGTATGTGTGTGTACACACACGCGTATACAACCATAATGTGTGAACGTCAATGGAAAACCCTGGAGTGCTTTCTTCTCCTTCCACCTTCTTTTGAGATAGAGTCTCATTGCTTTGTGTCTATTGCTTGCTAGCTTTGGTATTCTCCTGGCTCTGCCTCCTTCTGCCACAGGCACACTGGGATTACAGATGGGTGAGCCATTTTGGTTTTGGCTTTACATAGGCTCTAAGGAGAATCAAACTCAGATTGTCAGGTTTGCAATCCTCCTACCTGTTTCCCTAATGCTGTGACTAAAGGCATGTACCACCATGCCTTGTCGCGAGTTTGTAATGTGAAGTTGAAACTTGTATATACAAGCTACACCAGTACTTCTAATTTGAGAGATTTATTAGCACACTAAAAAAAATGTATTCAGCCAGGCATGGTGGGACACATCTTTAATCCCAGCACTCAGGAGGCAGAGGTAGGAGGATTGCTGTGAGCTCAAGGCCAGCCTGAAACTGTGAATTCCAGATCAGCCTGGGTTAAAGAGAGACCCTACCTTGAAGACAAAACAAACGACAACAACACACAAAACACCCATCACTTTGGGTTGGAAAGATTATTCAGTGGTTAAGGCACCTGCCTGCAAAAGCCTAAGGGACCAAGTTTAATTCCCCAGTACCCACACATTATTAAGCCAGAAGCACAAGGTAGTGCATACGTCTGGAATTTGTTTGCAGTGGCTAGAGGCTCTGGTGCACCCATTCTCTCTCTCAAATAAATAAATTGAAAAAAAAATTTTTAAGTGTATTCATGCTGGGTTTGATGGTTCACACATGTAATCCCAGCACTCAGGAGGCTGAGGTAAGGTGATCGCCATGAGTTTGAAGCCAGCCTGGACTACAGAGCAAGTTCTAGGTCAGCCTGGGCTAAAGTGAGACTCTACCTTAAAAAGAAAAAAAAAAAGACCAGTAACAAAAAAGGTACTCTTTCCTTCAACATCTACTAAATTAATTCTTCCAGAAAGATGTGATAAATGTAAAGATGTCATTTTTCCTAAAATTAACTCCCCTGCCCCCCGAAAGTCAGAGCTGAATCCAAGATCAAGTCTCAATTTTCAACTTATTTTAACCTCTCAGCCACATTTTACATGTTTTGATGCTCTCCTGTGAAATACTTTCTTCACTGGGCATTCAAGCCCTCTTCTCTTGGTTCTCTCCTAACTATGAGCTACTCCTTCTCAGTCTTGATGGCTTGCTATATAGCCGAAGATACCCTTTAACTCTTTTTTTTTTTTTTAATGAGAGAGAGAGAGAGAGAGAGAGAGAGAGAGAGAGAGAAGGGGCACATCAGGGCCTTCAGTGAATGCATACGAACTCTAGATGCATGTGCTATCTGGTGCATGTAGCTTACATAGGTACTGGGTCCTTAGGCCTACACTCTCTTTCTGTCATATATATTCATAACAGAGAGTGTAGGAAAGTATAGGCTACACACACACACACACACACACACACATATATATATTTATTATATATATTTTATATATACATATATATAATGCGTAATTATATAATATAGATAAATTATGTCGTTTGCATGAAAATAGATGGAACTAGAGATTCATGTTAAGTGAAATAATCCATACTCAAAGACAAATATCACATTTCTCTCATGGGAAAAATAGGTTTTACACACACACACACCAGTGGAAAGGGGTGGAAGGTCACAGAAGGGTAGTGGAGAGGCAAATATGAGCAACTTATAATGTAGAGACATACACGTATATATACATACATATGCACATACCATATTTTACTTCTCTTACAGGTTTTCTATTTCCAATTGTATATGTTGTTCTTGTAAATTACCATGAGTACATTAATAAATTAAGCACCCCATGTTTTCTTATAATATCTCAATATTTTAGCTTAATTTGGGGGGATACTTAGCATTCAATTTAGGGTCTCCTTCTTGCTATGCAAGAGCTCTACTGCAAGTTATATCCTTAGTCCTAGCCCTTACATTTTAAAATTGTAACAGGCCCTGGTGGTGTAAATCTTTAATCCTATCTACTTGGGAGGCTGAGGTAGGAGGATCACCAAGTTCAAGGCTATCCTGGGCATCTTAGTAAGACCCTGTCTCAAAATAGAAAGAAAAAAAAAAGGCAGGGTCAAGGATAAGAGTATAGCTCGGTGGGACAACACTAGTCTAATTCAATCCCAGAATTATGCCATCAAAAAATTAAATCTTGGGCCGGGGAGATGGCTTAGCAGTTAAGCACTTGCCTGTGAAGCCTAACGACCCCTGTTCGAGGCTCAATTCCCCAGGACCCACGTAAGCCAGGTACATAAGGTGGCACATACGTCTGGGTTCATTTGCAGTGGCTGGAGGCCCTGGTGCACCCATTCTCTCTCTCTCTCTCTCTCTCTCTCTCTCTCTCTCTCTCTGTGTGTGTGTGTGTGTCAAATAAAATAAAAATAAAAATTTTTTAAAATTTAAATCTTCAGCCAGGTGTGGTGGTACACATATGTAATTCCAACACAGAAGGCTGAGGTAGAAGGATCACCATGAGTCTGAGGCTAGTCTGGGGCTAGAGTGAGTTCCAGGTCAACCTGGGCTAGAATGAGACCCTACCTTGAAAAAACTACAAAAAAAAAAAAAAAAAAAAAAAATATATATATATATATATATATATATATATATATATATATATCTTTGGCTCATCTGAGAACTTAATTGATACAAAAAAAAAATAGATTCCAGACTCTTTTTTTTTTTTTTTTCTAAGTAGAGCTTCATTTTAGCCCAGGCTAACCTAAAATTCACTATGTAGTCTCAGGCTGACCTCAAACTCAGTGCCTCTTACCTTGGCCTCCCGAGTGCTGGGATTAAAGGAGGGCGCCACCATGCCTGGTTCAGATGTCCACTTTTAATAAATAATCCACTTCTCCCCCATGCTGATATGAAATGCCACCTTAGGTTCAAGTATATGGATCATGTTATTTTTCTATTGTGTTCTACTGATCTGCCTAGTCAGATGCAGTACCACAGGGTTTTTTCATCCACTTATTATTAACTTTTTTTTTTTTTTTTTGCCAAAGAATAGTTAGAAAAAGAAAGTATCAAGTACTTTTCCTCCCAGGACAGCCCTTTTCATTTGTTAATAATTTTTGTAAAGGACTATTGGTGCTGCCTAGAAATCAATAAAATTTGTTTTACTAAAAACAAAGTAGCCAGGGAGAAAGGATATAGACAGCTTAGGGAGGACCTATCACTTCTGTATGAAAAATAATACAAGTTTAGCCAGGCGTGGTGGCACATGCCTTTAATCCCAGCACTCGGGAGGCAGAGGTAAGAGGATCGCAGTGAGTTCAAGGTCAGCCTGAGACTACATAGTGAATTCCAGGTCAGCCTGGGCTAGAGTGAAACTCTACCTTGGAAAAAAAAAAGATATATATATATATATATACATATATATACATATATGTATATATATATATATATGCAAGTTCTATAGCTCAACAACACTAGTTTCATAAATGAAACACATGCAAATAAATCAAAATTAATCTGAAAAGACAGCTTACCCAATTGGACACTTCAAATCTGTGAGATGTGTAAAATACAGCATATTTGTGTTAACTGTCTATCTCTGGGATAGACAGTAAAAGTAAATAAACTTTGTTGGTTTTTTTTTTTGGTTTTTGGTTTTTTCGAGGTAGGGTATCACTCTAGCCCAGGCTGCCCTGGAATTCACTATGGAGTCTCAGGGTGGCCTCGAACTCATGGCAATCCTCCTACCTCTGCCTCCCGAGTGCTGGGATTAAAGGCGTGCGCCACCACGCCCGGCTAAGGTAAATAAACTTTGGAGTTGCTGGAACTTCACTTTTATGTTTAATATCTTCGTTAACAATTCTTTTCATTCTACTTACTAAGTAGTAAAGCTATAATATATCTTACTCATCCCTACTTTACACCATGGTGTTCTATTTTGTTCCATTTGTACTCAATCATGTTCACCAAAATTCTGAGATTAAATTCAAAGTCAATTACCATTACTACACAGAAGGCAGAAGATCCTGTCTCCATGGCTGAAGGGCCCTAGGTATTGGGGCACCAAAACATTAATGAAGCATCCTGTAGTCAGTGCACGGATAAGGACAGAGGATTTGAAATCTGCACATCACAGGAAGGAAGCAGAAGCAGAAGGCAGGACACTGAGATTCTCTCACATGGGCCATCTAACCGGATTCTTCCCGTCCACCAAAGAACGTTTGAAAAGTGGTAACAAGTAGCACTGAAGTTGCAGTCATTCCTAAAGGGACCAGTCTATCTTATGCGCCAGTGTTTTTTTTTGTTTTTTTTTTTTTTTTTTTGGGTTTTTCGAGGTAGGGTCTCACTCTAGCTCAGGCTGACCTGGAATTCACTATGGAGTCTCAGGGTAGCCTCAAACTCATGGCGATCCTCCTACCTCTGCTTCCCGAGTGCTGGGATTAAAGGCGTGCACCACCATGCCCGGCTCAGTGGTTGTTTTTTAACATACTTTTCCTAGATCAAATCTGCTCTCCTGACTTTAATAACAGAATGCCTCCCACCCCCAGAGAATGCCTTTTAACATTTTTGGCTAGCTCCCTCTTTCTATGTACCTAGAACCATTAATGTTTTGGATCCTTCAGCTGGAAGGAAGAAAAAACTTATCTACCCACATGACAAGATTTAAACTGTACTTTGTTTCTTAAGAAAACAACTCAAACCTGGTATCTGGAATATTGTAATTGGGTTCACTAGTTCATTAAACCACAAAGCAAAAAAAAAAAAAAAAACCTTAAAACTCATTTAGCACATTTGCACTAGCTCTCTGGCCAAAAGTCTTTCTTTCCTCTGTGTGTGATGCTGAGGATCAAACCCAGAGCTTCACACAGGCTAAGCATGATGAGATCTACCACTTGTTAAGATTTTGAGGTTTACAATGGAGGACCAAAACAGACAGCTTCTTGGATCTAAGACTTTACTGTAAATGGCGAGGAAAAAGGGGGAAGAAAGAGGGAGTACATGCATCAGATAAAGGGCCTGCGAGGGACAGAGCGAGGAGAAAGGGGGTGATGCACGCACCTGAGAAGCAGGAGATCCAGAGTGAGGGCGGGCCAGGGCGTGGGTTTTATGGGAAGAGTTGAGAAACTGCTCTGTGAGGGAGGGGCCCCGGTGCTGTGCAGAGGTAGGGGTTGGGGGAAGGTAACCTTCCCTTCTCTTAGCCCAGAGGTAAACTCAATTATCATACCAGTAGGCGGCCTAGAGTCCCAGGGTTAACCTGGCCAGGATGGTAGGGGAAAGGGAGTGGGGAATGAGTACAAAGCTTTCAGACTTTAATACTATTAAGCTGTATTTTCAGCCCTTAAAGTATTTTGTAAATGTTCAACTGCAAACACTTCTCTCATCTGCTGGGTGTGTGGGTAAGCAGAAGTTGATACTGGATGACTTCCTCAGTCACTCTCCATCTTAATTTTTGAAACAAACGCTCACACTGAACCTACAGTCTCCACCTCTCCAGCACTGGAATTACAGGCCTATACCACCACGCCTAGCTTTTACATGGGTGTTGGGGATCTGAACCCAGATATTCATACTTTATGGCAAATACTGAGCTATTTACCAAGCCTATTCTATTTCATTAGCTTCTTTATACTTAGTTAAAATATGATTTTGTCCCTTTTCTATTACCTTATTTAGTCATGGGAATATTTAATTCTTAATTTTCTCATCTCTTCCACTTAACCTAATTAAAATTTCCCATTTTTTTGGACAACATATCTTCTGATGAATAATTTTGTAAGTTTATTATAAACCCCCAAACAATCTGGTTCCTCCAATCCTTCATAGCAGTTATGCCAAACATGTCTGGTTATAATATATACTGAAAGGGGTAAGTATGGGGTTGGGGGGATTCTCATTCAAAATACATTCCAGGGCTGGAGAGATGGCTTAGCACTTAAGTTGCTTGCCTGCGAAGCCTAAGGACCCAGGTTCAGCACCCTAGTACCCACATAAGCCCGACGCACAAGGTGTATGTGTCTGAAATTCATTTGCAGAGGTTAGAGGCCCTGGCATGTCCATTCTTTCTCTCTCTCTCTCTCTCTCTCTGTCTGTCTGTCTGTCTCTCTGTCTCCCTCCCTCCCTCCTTCATAAATAAAATAACAACAATACATTCCAGGGCTCCACTGAAAAATTGACGAATTAGAAACTAGGCGGAGAGCCTGGCATGGTGGTGCATGCCTTTGGATCGCTGTAAGTTCGAGGTAAGTTCCAAGTCAGCCTGGGCTAGAGTGTGACCCTACCTTGAAAGACCAAAAAAGAAACTAGGTGGAAATTCATATTTTTAAAAATGTCTAAGGGCTGGTTCAGCAGCTAAAAGCACTTGCTTGCAAAGCCTGCCTGCTGGGTTTGATTTCTCAGTACATACATAAGGCTGGATATACAAAGTGGCATACGTCTGGAATTAGTTTGCAATGGTAAGAGGCCCTGGCATGTCCATAAATTCTCTCTCCAATAAATAAACAAACAAACAAATTTAAATAAATAAAAGTGCTTCAGCACTTTTACCACTTGTAACCAGGCAAGACTCTTTAAGTGCCCCTTTTCTCTTTGCTCAAATTAAGGAAATAATAGTTAAATTTAACTCTTCCTATTATATTGAGTTTATCTTTATTTTAAAAATGAAAGGGCTGATAACTCTATTTCTACTCTTTCTTCTTCGATGTTCTACTTTCTGAAATAGTTAGCCCATTCTCAACCACTACTTTTGGCTGTCGCTCCCACCAATATACCCGCCAGATGGCAAGTAACTGTTTGCAGGCCTGATGAGGAGAACAAGCAGAAAGCAGGATGTTTTATCATATACCAACAGCCACTGAGTGGCTGGAGTAGATCAAGGCAACTACATGGACCCAAATTATGAGCACTACTCTAAAGCACTTAATTGGAAGTAATTCTCATGAAGAAGTTTACAACTCCTCTCATGACAGTGTTAACAAGTAAGTAATTTTAAATTTATAATCAGAGAGATTTTTCTCATATTTATATAAGGTGTTAATGATTGGAATAGATCTCGAATTTAAAAGCTGGGCTCTTAGCTGGGCATGGTAGGGTACACGCCTTTAATCCCAACAGTTGGGAGGCGGAGGTAGGAAGATAGCCATGAGTTAGAGGCCACCCTGAGACTATTCCAGGTCAGCCTGAGCTAGAGTGAAACCCTACCTCAAAAAACAAACAGAAAGCCGGGCTCTTAAATATTAAAACTTTAGGACACAAACTCAGAGTAAGAGTTGCAAAGCAGTTCTTTTCCTTAGAAAACAAAAAGGGGGCTGAAAAGATGGCTCAGCAGTTAAGGAGCCTGCCTACAAAGCCTAATGACCTGGTTCAATTCCCTAGTACACAAAGTCCCTGAATCCCAAGAGTTAATTCATAATATATTCAAAGCACAGTATTCATGCTCTTTCACATTCTCCTAAAAAACAATGTAGGAGCTGGGAAGATGGCTCAGCAGTTAAAGGTGTTTGCTTGCAAAACCTGCCAGCCCAGGTCCAATTCCCCATCCACCTATGTAATGTCAGACAAAAAAGGTGGTGCACGTGTCTGGCATTTGCTGGCAGCATTAAGAAACCTTGGTGTGCTGACACACACATGAATATGCATGCACACATGAGCATGTGCAAATTACTAAAAAAATTAAAAACCATGTAAGTTTTTCTCCCCAGAGGGAAAAAAAACATAGGCATAATCCCTCTTATTCCATCCCCACAGATGAGAAATTCCTAGCTAGTCACCAGTTATTCCTAATTGTACGCATATATGCAAGTCAGAGAAAATGTCTATACCAATTATTCTCTGGGTATGCTAACTTGAGGAACACTGAATAGTTAATGGCTCAGACTTCCCTAAAACCTTAGTTTTGTGCCAAATACTTCATATGCAAGACAAGAACCACAGGTACATTTCATTCCTGAAGATTTCTTTCTCCTCCTCCTCCTCCTCCTTCTTCTTCCTCTTCCTCTTCCTCTTCTTTTTGTTTTCTCAAGGTAGGGTTTCACTCTAGCCCAGACTGACCTGGATTTCATTTCATAATCTCAAAATGGCCACAAACTCACAACAATCCTCAAATGCTGGGATTAAAAGTGTGCACCACCATGCCCAGCATCTTCTCTCTTTTTTTCTTTTTTGTTCATTTTTATTTATTTGAGAGTGACAGACAGAGAGAGAGAGAGAGAGAGAGAGAGAATGGGCACGCCAGGGCCTCCAGCCACTGCAAACGAACTCCAGACACATGCGTCCCTTGGGTCCTGGGGAACCGAGCCTCAAACTGGGATCCTTAGGCTTCACAGACAAGTGCTTAACCATTAAGCCATCTCTCCAGCCCATTCTCTCTTTTTTTCAACGACTTTATTTATTCTTCCAGCTATCATCACTTCTTCAGACTGCAAATACCTTGAGAGATGTTCCTTCTCTTTATGGGACTGAAATCTATTATTATTTATATTTATTAGAGAGCGAGCGAGCGAGCAAGAGAGAGGGAGGGAGGGAGGGAGGGAGGGAGATGAGAGTGAGAATGGGCATGTCAGGGCCTCTAGCCTCTAGCAAACGAACTCCAGATGCATGCATCAGCATCTGGCTTACATGGGTTCTGGGAAATAGAACCTGGGTCCTTACTTAGGCTTCATATGCAAGCACCTTAAGTGCTAAGCCATCTCTCCAGCCCCTGAAGATTTCTTTCATTATATTTTTTAAATAGACATACCAAGTGTGATAGGGTCTATTAGAAAGTAAGAATACAGCTAGGCCTGGTAGCCCATGTCTCTAATCCCAGCACTCACTTGGGAGGCAGAGGTAGGAGGATGGCTGTGAGTTTGAGGCCAGCCTGAGACAGAGTGAGTTCCAGGTAGTCTGGGCTAGAGTGAGTCCCTGCCTCAGAAAACGAAACAAAGCAAAACAAAAAAGAAATTAAGAATGTGTATATGAGCCGGGCGTGGTGGTGCACGCCTTTAATCCCAGCACGGATCGCCATGAGTTCCAGGCCACCCTGAGACTACATAGTGAGACCCTACCTCGAAAAACCAAAAAATAAAATTAAATTAAAAGAATGTGAATGTGAGCCGGGCTTGGTGGCGCACGCCTTTAATCCCAGCACTCGGGAGGCAGAGGTAGAAGGATCGCCGTGAGTTCGAGGCCACCCTGAGACTCCGTAGTGAATTCCAGGTCAGCCTGGACTAGAGTGAGACCTTGCCTCAAAAAACCAAAAAAAAAAAAGAATGTGAATGTGGCAGGAATGGTGGTAAATACCTTCAATCCCAGCACTCTGCTGGGTCGAGAGGCAAGAGGATTGCTGCAAGCTTGCGACCAGTCTGGTTTTATCATAAGACTGTGACTCAAGAATAAAGGAAAAACTTCTTTATTTATTTTGGTTTTTCGAGGTAGTTTCGCTCTAGCCTAGGCTGATCTGGAATTCACTATGTAGTCTCGGGGTGGCTTCAAACTCACAGCATTCCTCCTACCTCTGCCTCCCGAGTGCTGGGATTAAAGGCATGCACCACCATGCCCAGCAAACTTCACATTTTAAATTGGGTATGGTAGCATTTGACTTGTGATCCTAGCATCCTGGAGGGAAGAGAAGGATCTGGAGTTCAAGGTCATTGTCAGCTATATAGCAAGTTTGAGACCAGCCTGGGCTACATGAGACTCTAAAACACACAAACACACACGATTTTTTAAGAAATTATTTCTACATAGTATAATTAGGAAAAGACCTTGCCAATCAATTTCTAGGTAACAAACTCAAATTGGTTTGGTTTCTCCTATAGAAAGTATAAATCTAAGCTGGAGGAATGGCTTAGCAGTTAAGGCGTTTGCCTGGAAAGCCAAAGGACCCAGGTTTGATTCCCCAGGACCCACATAAGCCAGATGCACAAGGTGGCACATGCGTCTGTAGTTCATTTGCAGTGGCTGGAGGCCCTGCCATGCCATTTCCTCTCTCTCTCTCTCTCATAAATAAATAAAAATAAACAAAAATTAAAAAAAAGAAAGTATAAATCTAAAGGTGAATATAATAGCTCACACACGTAGCCCCAGCAAGCAGAGCTGAAACAAGAGGATTGTAGCACATTCAAGGGCAGCCTAGAGTACATAGTGACTTCAAGGTTAGCCTGGGCCAAAGAATAAAATCTTTTCTTATAAAAAAATAAGATAGGGGCTGGAGAGATGGCTTTGCGGTTAAGCACTTGCCTGTGAAGCCTAAGAACCTCGGTTTGAGGCTTAATTCCCCAGGACCCATGTGAGTCAGATGCACAAGGTGGCGCATGCATCTGGAGTTCATTGCAGTGGCTGGAGGCCCTGGTGCGCCCATTCTCTCTCTACCTATTTGCCTCTTTCTCTCTTTGTCTATCGCTCTCAAATAAATAAATAAAAAATAAACAAAAAATATTTTTAAAAAAGTAAAATAAAATAAAAACGGGATGAGGAGATGGCTTGGTGGATAAAGAGCTCACAGTCGGACTCCTGTAATCTCAGCATGCTGAAGCTGACTGGTGAGATGGAAGGCAAAGGGCAGGAGGATTTCCCAGAAGCTTATGGTGAGTACCTCAAAGGGCATCAGCAGAGGGAAAACTCAAATGAAGATAGGTGACGGTTAGCCCAACAGTTGTCCTCTGACCTCCACATGCACTGTGGCACATGTGCCACATTCACACACAAACACATGCATACATACACACAAATAACTTTTAGAGAGAGAGAGAGAGACAGAGACAGAGAGAGGGAGAGAGAACTGGCACACCAGGGCCTCGGCCATTGCAATCCAACTCCAGAAACCTGTGCCACCTAGTGGGCATGTGCAACCTTGCACTTGCTTCACCTCTGTGCGTCTGGCTAGGTTAGGTGGGATCTGGAGAGTCAAACATGGGTCCTTAGACTTTGCAGGCAAGCACATTAACTGCTAAGCCATCTCTCTAGCCCATCACAAATAATTTTTTAAATATTTTCTTTTTATTTATTTATTTATTTGAGAGAGAGAGAAATACAAAAATAGGCAGGGGAGAGAGAGAGAAAGAGGGAGGGAGAGAATGGGCCCACCAGGGCCTCTAGCCACTGCAAATGAACTCCAGATGCTTGTGCCACCTTGTGCATCTGACTCACGTGGGTCCTGGGGAATCGAACCTAGGTCCTTTGGCTTTGCAGACAAGCACCTTAACTGCTAAGCCATCCCTCCAGTCGTATTATATTTATTTTTAAAAAATTATTTGTGGGGGGCCCCACCAAAAAAAAAATGTTAGGAGTGGTAGCTTATGCTTGTAATCCTAGCACTCAGGGGACTGAGGCAAGAAGAAGAGAGTTAAAGCCAATTTGAGATACAAGCTTCATATGAAACCTTGTCCCCTTTGCCCACCTCACCCCAAAAGTATAGTTGTTAATGCATGTAAATGAAAATTATATGACCATAATTTCTCTTTGTGTTACTTGTGAAAGGTTTTTACTTTATTCATTAAAAATGTAGCCAGTTCAAATGTTTAAAAAATGATTACTCTTACTACTTGCTTCCAAGCTTTTCTTTCTTTCTTTACTGCTTTTTACAGCAGGAAGACATTCCTCAATCTAGGCGTATTTCCTTTGAGAGGTAAGCTGTACCCTATCACTTCAAGTACACTCAAAATATTTCCCCCACACTTTTCATTCACAAGCTCTTTGGAATAAGTCTCATGCTTTCCATAGAAGATGAAATGAGATATCAACACAGCTAACTAATGTTTCACATTTCATCTTAAACTTTTATACCTATTGTACAATTACAAACTTTTGCAAGTAAGTATTTCCTATATATTTTATATGATTTAGGTTTTTAAAAATTATAGGTGATATAATGATCCTGTAACTTAAATGTACTAAAACTAACTTCTCATATTTTCATTCCCCAAGATTTCTGAAGATCAAAAAAATAGCTTCTCTCTTAAAAAGGTTATATTTTATATTTTGTTACTTTGATTCTCAAATCAAATATAAAAGAATGAGTTTTAAATAAATTATAAATCGGTTTCATTTATTTGCTGATTAAGTTGGATTTATGACCAGCCCCCCTCCTCATTCCAGCTACTGTGAGTTTTGAATGAAACAACTTCACTTGCAACAGAAGAAACATCTGTTGCTTTTTATTCATCAGGGCTTTCCTAACTGAAAGAAAGCTCTCTGCCTGACCTCTCCTAGTCCCCCTCCCCACCCATACTAAGTTCCTTAAACTTTTTTAAAGTAAATGTATATATTTAAAATATTATCTATTAGAAACATAGTTTATCCAAAAAGTCATTTCTTTATTAAATTAAAAAGAGTAACTAAATACTAAAAAAGCCTAAGACATGTGACTGACAGAATATAAATTATAACTACAACTCAGGTATCAAGGGTATACTTGAAATGATCAATTCAATCAAGTTGTCACACATTCCTAGCTTCTGAAGAACTGTTTAGGGATAAGATTTTCTTCACAGTATCTAGATTCATACAGCATCTTTCATGCTGCATTTTCATTGCCAACCCAAAGCAACATAATGGCAGTCACTACCCCAAGAGGCAGACACCAAATGGTGCCACCCACTCTCACACTGTGCCTCATAATAAGCCATCAAGCAGTGGAATGTACCGGCCCCTTTATGAGCAAACAATGCCTGAGCTTCATTAGAATACAGCTGACATTTTCAAAGCACAAATACTTTAAAGAAAAATGTACTAGAAAAAGAGGGAATGAAACAGCTATAAAAGCTGAGTTATTTTTCAAGTGTCAGGCTGATTTCTAAAGAGCCCAAGGAAGAATATTTTGCTGTTGACAATTTAAAAGTTTTCATAGAAAAAAATATTTAATAAAAATTTACTTTATTGACTACTGGGAAAAATGAAAGTAAAAACTATCACTTGAACTGCTTTCACAAGGAATAACCATTAAATACTCTAAAAATTATTAATACCTTCAACGGGTTCTTTGGCTCTTGAATGGACGACTTCTGCATTCTAATGTATTTTATATAAGTTACCGAGGATAAACTAGGCTAACTCTACCCCTCCCCCTACCCCCATGCTCTGTAGGTTTTCAGTGTATAACCAGCAAGGACGTCTTGAAAGCAGCATGCTCCTGGCTATTTTTCAATTTAGCATGGCTGCTGCTTAACAAATACAATATAAATGCTGTAAAAACTCACCCAACAGTAGGAAACAAACTAGTCTCTTACCTGGTCTAAGGAAGCATGCCTTTCACTGCAGTACCAACAACACTCTACAGTCTTTGTTACCATTCAGTGGAAACTTGAGACTGTGTCAGACTTAAGCAATCGAGCTCAGACAAGCTCAATTTAAAATATTCAGTAAAACTAAAAAGATGCTCAAGAAAACCGGCTATGGCATTGAAAGACATATGCAGACTGCCTAACATAACAAAGACATATCAGAAGAAGAAAAAAAAAATAGGTGTTAAGCAACATGGGGCTTTTCTGGGTAGAGCTTTGTTTTCTTATTAAAGTGTTTTTTAAAAATTTAAACAATTCTTAAAGGTGGTAAAGTGTTAAAATGCTTTAACTCCAAGCTAACAATTTTCCAATTATCCCTCAAATTTTAATTAATTTAAAAAGAACTTACTCATGAGACCTGCATAACTGGAGTTATACATGTCAGGGTATTTGCTGGCTCCAGGGCAGTCACAGAGCAGACCTTAATACATCTTGAAGGCAGAGCAAAAGCACCAGAGGAAAACAAGGGCAGAAGCTCTTGAAAAACTGGCCGGGCCTTTTTGAACCTGCAACAACTGCCCTGCTCTTGTGGGAGGAGACAAGTCCTCATCCTGCCCAGGAGATAGGAAGCCATGCTTGGCTGCCAGAGTGAATGACAGGCCATTTCTGATATCAACAAAGACCAGCTTAGTTGTGCTCTATTTTTTTTTTCTTTCCCACACAGTTAGTAGTCTACATTTGTATTGGACTAGTTCTTTTATATCTAGGGTTAAGTACCTTTCTCCATTTTCTCAAGAGAGAGCTCAATTACGTTGTCCTAGTTTTTTTTTTTTTTATGATTAATTAAAATATATACCTAATCATCTTACTTCATGTTCCTAGGCAGGAAACTTAACAAAAGATGACCTATTAAGTTCCTTTCCAAATCTATTCTAAGCAATAATATCAGAAAACTGTGGGATGACTGTCATCATGAACAAGCTCTTGCTGCACCCTCAGAGGTGTAGAACAAAAACATGTCATTACTGAAGTAAGGCAATGGAAATAATACAATTTTCAAATGGCTAGATGTGAAAATAATTGACCAAAGCATGTATCTATGACTGTATAGTTTCAAAATAACGAACATTTCAATGAGCACTACATATACTGAAGACTGATCATAAGCCAAGCACTTGAGACCTGTGAATACAGTAGTGCACACAATAGGCACAAATCCCTTTCTACAATAAGTTATTAATTCCTCATTATCTCAGTTCCCATGAGTACAACTAAACTGATCAACTATGGTGTATTTTTTTTGTTTATTTTTATTTATTTATTTGAGATCAACAGAGCAAGAAAGGCAGAGAGAGAGAGAGAGAGAGAGAGAGAATGGGCGCACCAGGGCCTCCAGCCACTGAAAACAAACTCCAGATGTGTGCGACCCCTTGTGCATCTGGCTAACGTGGGTCCTGGGGAATCGAGCTTCGAACAGGGGTCCTTAGGCTTCACAGGCAAGCGCTTAACCGCTCAGCCATCTCTCCAGCCCTGGTGTAATTTTTCTCTGGGGAAAATAAAAAACCCTTCTGAAAATATGGGGTTTTGTTTGTGCTTGTTATTTGCTTTGTGACAGGGTCTCATTGTGTACCCCAGACTGCCCTGGAACTCCCAGAAATCCTCCTGCCTCATGCTCCAAAGTGCTTGGATTATAGGCATGAGCCAGCAAGTCAAGCTTTGGAAGTTCCACGGAAGCAAGAAATTTGTGCTTTGTATAGTGTGTTGTGTCCAGTGTCCAAAACCATACCTATTAAGACATTCAAATACATGGATATTTGTTTGTGTGTATGTGTGTGCGTGTGCATGTGGTATATGTATGTGTATGTACAGATGTCAGTACCCCATGCACACACATGCGGATGCTAAATGAGGACATTCAATGTTCTCTACAACTTTCTACCTTACTTCCTTGAGACAGTCCTTCTTACAGAACCTGGAGCTCAAGGGTTTTCCAGCTAGACTGGCTGAACAGCTAGCCCCAGCAGCCCCGTCTCCACCCACTCAGCATGGGCTATAGGGCTGCCAGACCATGCTCAGCTTTTGTCGTGGGCACTAGAGATCCAAACTACAGCTAACACTTTTACTCATTAAGCCATCTGCCAAACCCTCAAATACATAATGAATGAAGTAAATCCAAGGATTTTTTTTCCTTACTCAAACTTTTCCTTGGCTAGCATATATTATAAGCACATTGAGATATGCCAACAATAGTATAATATGGATGCAAATTAAGAGAAACTCCATCTCAAGGAAATATGCAGATGAGCAGTAGAGGAAGAACACCCAGCATGCTCCTCGGGGATCCACATGCCTGCAAGGGCATCTGTGCCTACATGTGCATAATATGCCCCCATATACACTACACATGCAAAATAAAATTTCATTCTCAGATGTGAACCCACTGTAATATTTGAGTGATCAATTAAAATTCCATGAACTAAGTTTTTGTAGACAGATTTCAAAAGAATTTTGAATAAAAAAGAAACCTGGAGCTGGGCCTGGTGGTGCACAGCTTTAATATCAGCATACAAAGGTAGGAGGATTGCTGTGAGTTCTTGAGTTCAAGGCCAGCCTGAGACTACACAGTAAATTATAGAGAATATAATCAGTTTGTGGAAATAACTTTAAACTCCCCATCCTTTGCACCATTTCCCCTTCTAGCCCAGGCTGACCTGGAATGCACTATGTAGTCTCAGGGCCTCGAACTCACAGTGCTCCTCCTACCTTTGCCTCCCAAGTGCTGGGATTAAAGGCATGCGCCACTACGCCTGGCCCTTTGCACCATTCTTGATCATTTTACTAGATAAATAAAAATATTTAATAAAAAAGAAAGGTTATTTATTTGCAGAGAGAGGGAAAGAGAGAATGAATATGGTCATGACAGTGCCTCTGGCCGCTGCAAACAAATTCCAGATGCACGTGCCACTTTGTGCATCTGGCTTTATGTGGGTACTGGGGAATTGAACCTGGGTGTTAGGCTTTGCAGCAAGTGCCTTAACCACTGAGGCATCTCTCCAGCCCCTAAATAATCTTTCTTAGAGTGAATGTATGTGCTAATCTCTAACCTACCAAATCAGCCAGAAGGGCTTACCCATAACACCCAGCATTTGGGAGGTGAAGGCAGAAGAATCACAAAGTCAAGGTCATTATTGACTACAAATAAGTTTCAGGACAGGCTGGGCTATATGAGAAATTGCTAGATCAATCAATCAATCAATCAATCAAGTGATTGATTAATTAATGGACCCAAAATAACAAAACTATTTTGAAAAATAATAAAAGTTGAGGACTTACACTTCCTAATTTTAAGTGTTAGTATAAGGAAGCCAGGCATAGTGGTCCATTAGAAATTAAGAATATTGGGCTAGAGAGATGGCTTAGTGGTTAAGCACTTGCCAGTGAAGCCTAAGGACCCTGGTTCAAGGCTCAATTCCCCAGGACCCACGTTAGCCAGAAGCACGAGGGGGCACACACGTCTGGAGTTCGTTTGCAGTGGCTGGAGATCCTGGTGCAGCCATTCTCTCTCTCTTTCTCTCAAATAAATAAATAAATAATAAACAAAAAAAAAAGAAATTAAGAACATTAAAAAAGCAAATTAAAAAATTAAGAATATAGCCAGTGTGATGGCCCTTGCCTTTAATCCCAGCACAGGTAGGGAAGCAGAGGTAGGAGAACTGCTGTGAGCTCAAGGACACCCTGAGACTACCTAGTGAATTCCATGTCAGCTTAGGCTAAAGTGAGATCCTACCTTAAAAAAAAAAAAAATAAAAGAGGGCTTCTTATAAGAATTCAGCAATATCTCAAGCCTAGTACTATTAACCTTTGGAACTGTTTTTTTTTTTTTTCTTTGAGAGACTTCCCTGTGCATTAGAGGATGTCTGGCAGTTTCCTTGGCCTCTACATCTCTACGCTTACCAGGTAATTCCCCACTTCTAGTTGTGATAATCAAAAATATCTCCAGATATTGCCAAGTGTCCCTTGGGGGGAGGCTGCCCTTCAATGAGCTGCATTAATAAGACAGTGTAGTACTGGCATGAGGATAAACATATAGATCAACAGAACGGAACCTTGAATATGACCTTCTATTATACTCAACTGATATGTAACAAAAGTAAAAAAAAAATTATATGAGAAATAATAGTATTTACAATAAGGGATGTGGAAATGATTGGATAATGACATGCAAGAAAAGTAAATTTTACTATTCACCTCAATCCATGTGTAGAAATTAATTCAAAACATCACAGATTTAAATATAAGAGTTAAAATTATAAAACTTATAAAGGAGTATATAAGAGAAACCTTAATAATCTTGGCTCAAGCAAATATTTGTTAAAATACAAAGACTCTTTATTTTTCTTTTGTTTCATCTATTGTGTTTTGAGACAAGGTTTGGCTGTGTAGCTCAGGCTAGCCTTGAATTTGAGATCCTCCTGGCTTCGGAGGGCTGGGGAGGTGGCTCAGCAGTTAAAGGTACTTGCTTGCAAGCCTGCAGAACTGAATTTGACCCTTCTCTAACACCCACATAAAGTTGGATGCAAAGTGTCTGTGACCTCAAAGTGCCTACAGCAATGGGAGGCAGAGACAGGAGGATCTGGAAGCTAAAGGACTAGCCAGTCTGGCAGACACAGCAACAAAATGAGAGACCCTGTCTCAATGGAGAAAGCAGAGGAGGACAGGCACCGAGAGGTTGTCCTCTGACCTCCATCCACATGAACACCATGGCACATGTGTGTCCATACACATATATATACTCATACATGAATATACAGTAGATAGATAGAAAGAAACAAATGAATAGAAAAGTAAAAGATCTTCTAATTCTCCAATGCTGGGATTACAGATATGTGAAACATGCTTGGCCCCAAACTTTACTTTTAGTTGCTAAATTATGCATTAAAGTATAAAATGTAGGCTAGGGAGATGGCTCAGCAGTTAAATGCACTTGCTTGCAAAGCCTGCAGGGCTGGGTTTGATTTCCCCAGTACCCATGTAAAGCCAGATGCACAAAGTGGCACATGTATCTGGAGTTAGTAGTGCCAAGTGGCTCTGGCATACCCCTACTCTCTCATGTAAATACATTTTTAAAAAGTTAAAAAGTATAAAATGTAACTGCTTTTCAAAAATTATAGTGAAGAAAATAAAACCTATAGTGTGGGGGAAAATATGTGAGGGAGTATGTGTACACACGTGTGTGATAAAGGACTCACATCCAGAATGAAATAATAAGATTAGACAATACAATAAACAAAATAAACAAGAGGGCTAGGGATGTAGCTCAGTTGGTAGAGTGCTTGCCTAGCATGCAGAAAGGCCTGGACTGGAGCCCTCGCACTACAAAAAACCTAAGTGGTGGTAGGAGGACCAAGATCATTCCCAGTGAATTTTGAGGCCAGACCATGTTACATAAGACATTATCTCCAAAATAAATTGCAGTAGGTTGTCATTTGCCAAAGCCCCCAATAAGAACTATATTTTTAAAAAGCCAAAGATTTGAAAGTTACTTAAAGAATGTAAGTTGATGGTAACTAAGCACATGAAAAGGTTCCTAATATTAGAGAAGTAGGAAGTAAAACCCTAAGACAATATACAAATTTACTTGAATAGCTAGAATGAAACAAGCAAACAAAAACTGAACCATTCAAAATTCTGGCAAGGACCCTAACACTGGTACTTGGAAAGCCAACTTACACAGATACTTTAGAAAACATGTTGGGCGATTTCTTATGAATTTAAACAGACTGAACACATACTTACCATGTGACCCAGCAATTCCACTTCTAGGTATTTACCTTAGAGAAACAAAAACTCATGTCAACACATAAACGTGTATCTGAATGTTCACAGAAGTTTTATTTATAATAGCCTACAACTGTTGGAAACAACATACATGTTCAGCAGCTCATGGAAGGGTAAACAAATTGTATAGACCATACAACGGGAATTTTCAAAAGTGTTGGGGGTTGAGGTTATGGCTCAGAAGCAGAATGCTTGCCTAACATGCTCAAGGCTCTAAGGAATGCCCTATCCATCCATCCAGAACACAATATGATTAAATCTGGAAAGTATCATGTCAAAAAAGAGTCCAGGGGCTGGAGAGATGGCTTAGTGGTTAAGCGCTTGCCTGTGAAGCTTAAGGACCCCGGTTCGAAGCTTGATTCCCCAAGACCCACGTAACCAGAAGCAAAAGGTGGAGCATGCATCTGGAGTTCATTTGCAGTGGCTAGAGGCCCTGGTGTGCCCATTCTCTCTCTATCTGCCTCTCTCTTTGTCTGTCTGTCACTCTCAAATAAATACAGAAAAAAGAAAAAGAATCCAGACCTAAGACCCTAAAGAATAAACAAAAAAAATTCTCTATACCTACATTAATTGAACTTAGTAGCTTTTTAAAAAACTACTTATTTACTTGCAAGTAGAGAAAGAGAACGGGTATATCAGGGCCTCCAGTTGCAGCAAATGAACTCCAGATGTATGTGTCTCTTTGTGCATCTGGCTTCACATGGGTACTGGGGAATCAAGGCCAGGCTCATAGGTTTTGCAGGCAAGTGTCTTAACCTCTGAGCCATCTCTCCAGCCCAAATTTAGTAGCTTTTTTTTTTTGAGGGGACTATAATTAGTATTTTATTTCTCCTCTAGTAGCTTTTTGAAGGCTATGAGTCATTGACATTTAGTATCTTTTGTTATGTATTTATATATTACATCTTTAAAAAATATTTTTATTTACTATTTTCAAGGTGAGAAGGAAAAAGAAAATGGCACGCCAGGGCTTCCTGCCACTGCAAACAAATTCTAGACACATGCTACTTTGTGCATCTGGCTTTACCTGGGTACTACAGAAATGAACCCAGGCCATTAGGCTTTGCAAGCAAGTGCCTTAACTGGTGAGCTGAGCCATCTCTCCAGGCCCTCACATCTTTTTGTTTTGTTTTATTTTCCAAGAAGGGTCTCACTCTAGCCAAGGCTGACCTGGAACAATTCAGTCACAGTCCCAGGCTGGCCTTGAAGTCAAGGTGATTCTTCTACCTCATGCCCAGTCTATCACACTTTTTTTTTTCCTTTTTGTTTTGTTTTTCGAGGTAGGGTCTCACTCTAGCCCAGGCTGACCTGGAATTCACTATGTAGTCTCAGGCTGGCTTCAAACTCACAGTAATCCTCCTACTTCTGAGTACTGGGACTAAACGTGTGAGCCACCACATCTGGACTATCATATCTTCTTAAATCAACTATAAAGCCCTTTGCCATAAGGGTTATTTTGCATCTTTCTTCATAATATTAACTCTTCACATTTGTATATTGATGTACACATTGCATAGC
Organism: Dipus sagitta; assembly: GCA_036346955.1. Taxonomy (NCBI): domain Eukaryota; kingdom Metazoa; phylum Chordata; class Mammalia; order Rodentia; family Dipodidae; genus Dipus; species Dipus sagitta. The sequence goes on from CM070786.1 coordinate 34,210,369, forward strand.
TCTCATTCAGTAAAGTGGTAAAACATACTGCTATGAAAACAGGATAACCTATGTTAGTTAGTTAACATATATGAGATCCAGTTTCTTTATCATTAATCAGAAAAGCCTGAAGTAAATCGGTGAAAGGCAGTTTTGAGAACATTAGGACGGGATAACCAGCATTGCTAATGCAAGTGAGGCTACTAAGGACAGAAACCTGAGAAAGCTGGGGATGAAGTTCTATAGTAAAGCAAGAGCTTAGCATGTTTTGAGGCCTGGGTTCAATCCTTAGCACTTGATCTTTCAATGCACTCTTCTTGTTGGTAGGAAAGGATTCCATAGCACTGAACTGTTCATCTACATATGGAGAAAATGACCTATTTTGATTTTACTAAATAAGTTAGTTTTATTCTTTGGTGTGTTGTTGCCTTAGAAATTTGTCTCAGTAAGAGAGAAATCATAACTAGCCTCATATATTTGGTACATGTACTTGGCTGAGAATATAAAATTGGTAGAATTACAAACACCTTTAAGTCAAAAGCCAGAATCACTTGAGAAATTAAATGATTGCAGCCCCAGAAAGCTTCATTAGACCAGGTCATTAAATCCTTACAACACCACTGTTTCTTTATCAAATTTATTTATTTACAAGCAGAGGTAGAAAGGAGGGTAGAGGATGAGAAGGGCAATGGGCGTGCCAGGGCCTCTTACCACTGCAACAAACTCCAGACACATGCGCCTCTTTGTGCAGCTAGTTTTACATGGGTCCTGGGGAATGGAACCTGAGCCTTACGCTTTGCAAGCAAGTGACTTTAAGCACTATGCCATCTCTCCAGTTCCCACAATATCCATTATGAGACAGCATAATTACTTCTGTTTTAGACATGACAAAAGTGAGGTTCTGAAATATGACTAAGTAATCTACCCAAGCAGTTAACTTCAATATGTAACAAGTATAAGAACCAAATTCAGGGCTACTTGATTAGGGCGACAGACGGAGGAAGAGACAGACAGACAGACAGAGAGAATGGGCATACCAAGGCCTTTTGCCATGCAAATGAACTTCAGATACATATGGCACTTTGTGGGTCTGGCTTTATGTGGGTACTGTGGAATTGAACTCAGGCCGACAGACTTTGCAAGGAAGTAAGTACCTTTAACTGCTGAGCCATGTCCCCAGCCCCTAAGTTATTTATTATAAGGGGGCAAGAGGAAGAGAGGAGGGTGATGGGAGGAGGGTAGTGGGTATGGGTATGAGCAAAGTACAATGACAAATAGGTCTGAAAATGTTATGATGAAATATGTTATCTTATAAGCTAATGAAAAAATCATAAATATTTTTAAAGCCTATTATAGGCTGGGAATATAGTAATAGAGCACTCATGTAGCATGGCCAAGCACAACAAAAGCCAGCAAAAATCCAACCTATTACCATAACATATAGTCCAGCTTCTAATTATTAAACATAGCACACAATTCCTTAAAAATAAAAGGTTCTCCTTCCCTCCACCTTTCCTCCTCCTTCCTTTCCTTTTTTCTTTCCCTTCATCCCCTCTTTGCTCCCAAGGTAAAAAGCAGGTATTATCTCCAGCTATCAGAAGGGGAATCTGGGGGCAGGATGTGGTTCAGCTGGCAGAGTGCTCATGTAGCATGCACAAAGTCATGGATTTTATCCTTGCATTCCATGAACCTGGTGTGCTGGTGTAAGCCTGTAATCGTAGCACTCAACATTCTAGAGGTAGAAGCTCCTCCCCGCCCGACACACACAGAGTAAATGACAAATCAAGCTCTTGAAACCTCAAATTCTTAATCCTTTCTCTGTATTAGCATTCCTCTCAGCTTCATCATGATTAAAATAAGGAAGAGAAATAGAAGTTGGAGGGAGGAAAGTGTGTCAAATATCAGTATTTTCTTTCTTTGAGAAGCCACTTATAATAAGTACCTGCTAGCAGTCAAGAAGGGTGCTTAGCACTGGGGATTTAACAGTGGATAAAAGGATGATGTAATGCTGTATGCCTATAAGCCCAGCACACAGAAGGCAGAGGCAGCAAGATTGCCCTAAGTCCCAAGCCACCTTGCTATGTATAGCACAGGGCTGGGGATTCACTCAGTTGCCTACCATGCACAAACCTCTGAGACTGAACCCCATCAAATAAATTGGGTGAGGTGGCACAACATTGTAATCCTAGCATTTGGGAGGCTGAGGCAGGAGAATTAAAGTTCAAGGTCTGCCTTGGCTACATGAGACCCTGTCACAAAAAAAAAAAAAACAAAAAACACGGAGCCAGGCGTGGTGGCACTCACCTTTAATCCCAGCACTCGGGAGGCAGAGAAAGGAGGATTGCCGTGAGTTTGAGGCCACCCTGAGACTCCATAGTGAATTCCAGGTCAGCCTGGGCTAGAGTAAGACCCTACCTCGAAAAAAAAAAAAAAAAAAAAAAAGCGGGCTGGAGAGATGGCTCAGCAGTTAAAGGCACATGCTTACAATGCCTGATGGCCTGTGTTCAATTCCCCAGTACCCACATAAAGCCAGATGAACCAAGTGGCACATGCATCTGGATTTCATTGGCAGTCAGGAGGCATGCTCATTCTCATTCTCTCCCTAATAAATAAAGTATTTAAAATAAATATGGCATGGTGGTACACGTCTTTAATCCCAGCACTTGGGAGGCAGAAATAGGAGGATCCTTTTGAGTTCCAGGACAGCCTGGGCTACAGTGAAACCCTCCAAAAAAAAAAAAAAAAAAAAAAAAGCAAAGAAAAACAGTAACAAAAAATTAATGAAATAGTAAATAGTACAAGGTACCAAAGAAGCACAGGGAAGATAAAATGAAACCTGGAGAGGGAACAACTTAGACTACAGATCAATAAATACAAGCTGTCCATGCAGTTAGGTGTGGAAGTAGTCCCAGCTATTTGGAAGGCTGAGGATCACCTGAATCCACTAATACAAGCTCTGCTTGGACAACACAGCAGGATCCCAAGAGAGAGCAGAGAGAGAGCAATATAGGACCATTTAATTGCATGCTAATTTTTATAGCAGACAAATAATGATTTTTTAAAGTAAAATTATGTCCCAAATATTGTCCTGCTTTTGTTTTTCTTATATATAGTATTTCTACTGTAGAGTCAAACCCAGGGTCTTGTGCCCACAAATTAAGTGCTCTACAACTGAATATATCCCAAGTTCATTTGTATTTTTGCTACATTCTACAATCCACCAGGTGACTGATGATACAGCCCTTGCCCAAAAACACAATGCACTGGGTTAGATCCTCAGTACCTATCATACCTAGCTTCATAAGAGCATTTTTTCTAAATATTTTATTTATTTATTTATTTATTTATTTAAGAGAAACAGACAGACAGAGAGAGAGAATGGGTACTCCAGGGCCTCTAGCCACTGCAAAGGAACTCCAGACACATGTGTCACCTTCACCTTGTGCATCTGGCTTACGTGGATAGTGAGGAACTGAACCTGGGTCCTTAGGTTCCGTAGGCAAGTGCCTTAACTACTAAGCCATCTCTCCAGCTCAAGAGTAATTTTTTTTTTTCCGAGGTAGGGTCTCACTCTAACCCAGGCTAACCTGGAATTCACTCTGTAGCCTCAGGGTGGCCTCGAACTCATGGCGATCCTCCTACCTCTGCCTCCCAAATGCTGGGATTAAAGGCGTGTGCCACCGCACCTGGCTCAAGAGCATTTTTTAAAACATATTTATTGGGCTGGAGAGATGGCTTAGTGGTTAGGAGCTTACCTGTGAAGCCTAAGGACCCCAGTTCGAGGCTTGATTCCCCAGGACCCACATTAGCCAGATGCACAAGGGGCCATGCGTCTGGAGTTCGTTTGCAGTGGCTAGAAGGCCTGGCGCGCTCATTCTCGCTCGCGCTCTCTCTCTCTCTCTCTCTCTCTCTGCGTCTTTCTGTCTGTCACTCTCAAATAAATAAATAAAAATAAAACAAAGAACATTTAAAAAAATAAAACATATTTATTTATTTGAGAGAGGGAAACAGGGAGGGAGAGAGAGAGAATGGGCACGCCAGGGCCACCATACTGCAAACAAACTCCAGATGCATGCGCGCCCCTGTGCATCTGGCTTACATGGGTCCTGGAGAATGGAACCGGGATCCTTTGGCTTTGCAGGCAAATGCCTTAACTGCTAAGCCATCTATCCAGCCCTGAAGAGTATTTTTTTAATTACCATCAATCTATTTTGTTTTATTCAAATAGAGTCTCACTGTATATCCTTGGCTGCTCCAGAGCTTATTATGTATGGCCTTGAACTTGTGGCAATCCTCTTCCCTTTTCCTTTTGAGTGGTAGAATTATGGTGTACACCCCCACACTGGACTGTTTTGTAAAGAAGAAAATAAAGAACAATTTCCTTAAGTTGAATTTGCACAGAACACTATGAAAATAGAAACACAAACAAAATAGACAAAATCATCACAGCCAAGAAATTTGTTTTTAATTTTTTTTTTTTTTTTTTGAGGTAGGGTCTCACTCTAGCTCAGGCTGACCTGGAATTCACTATGTAATTTCAGGGTGGCCTCGAACTCATAGTAATCCTCCTACCTCTGCCTCCAAGTGCTGGGATTAAAGGCGTGCACCACCACGTCCAGCTCACAGCCAAGAAAATTCCTTACCTTTGAACAGTTCTGTTTTGTAGCTTGATTTCATGTGTGGTAAGAACTGATACTGCTCTGCCAACCAAAAAGATAATTTGTTCCTGGGGAGGCTGTTCTCCCTAATGTTCAGAAAGGGACTTCTGAAACCTAATAGTTATGTGTATCTGAAGAACTATAAACTATGGTTAATCAACAAATCGACTATTTCTCCCACCCAAGTTCTAAGCAGGCCAAACCCTGCTTAGCTTCTGACATCAGATGAGTTTGGGAGCACTCAGGGTGGGATGGCATGATTGCAGACTAGTCCAGAATTTCTAAGAGCGTCAGGTAAAACAGTGTGCCATGAATTACATAAATTATTTTTTTCCAAGGTAAGTTTTAAATTAAACTGCATTTCTAAATGTGAACAGAAAAATGTCAAGAGAAAGACATTTCTCTTTTTCCAAAAATACAAGATGAGTTGAGAGAAGTATGTAACAACTATAAAATTCAATATGGTTCAAGCACATGTCTAAAATCCATGCACTTGGAAGGCTAAGGTAGGAGAATTGGCAGTTAGAGGCCAGTCTGAGTATATAGTTAATTCCAGTCTAGCCTAGACTACACAGTGACACACTGTGTCAATACAAAACACCCAAACTAAATATGCCAAAAGGAGATGCTAGAAGTTTTCTTCTTTGACAACAGTACCCAGAATTAGTACTTTGCCTTTATGAAGTTTCCATACAAACTACCTCAGAGTTTATGCTATGACGACATTTTTCCTTATACCAATTCAAAACCAAATAAGTGCAACATGTGCTCATGTTGGAAATCTTCAAAGTCTATATTCCACTTGCATATCAAATATCTTTTTTTTTTTTTTTTTGGTTTTTCAAGGTAGGGTCTCACTCTGGCCCAGGCTGACCTGGAATTCACTATGTAGTCTCAGCTTGGCCTCGAACTCATGGTGATCCTCTTACCTCTGCCTCCAGAGTGCTAGGATTAAAGGCATGCACCCCCGCGACCGGCCTCAAATATCACTTTTATTCTTGCACCTTGCAAAACAATCACAATTGTCTTTGAAATTTTCTAATAAATTTTATAGATGCGTATTGCCTTAAAGGGCTTACCTCATCAGTATAACTTACTGTGCTGAGTAAAGCATGATGTAACCTGTATTTTCTAGAAATGTCTTTGTAAACAAATTATTATTATATTTGTCTTTTTCTTGTTTTTTTTCAAGGTAGGGTCTCACTCTAGCACAGGCTGACCTTGAACTCACAGTGACCCTCCTACTCTTGAGTGCTGGGATTAAAGGAATGTTCCACCAAGCCTAGCTTTTATTATTTATTATTATTGTTATTGTTAATTTTTTTGGTTTTTTTTGAGGTAGGGTTTTGCTCTACTAGCCTGAGATATCCTGGAATTACTCTTAGGCTGGCCTCAAACTCAAAGCAATGCTCCTACCTCAGCCTCAGTGCTAGGATTAAGGGCATGTGACATCATGCCCAGCTTAAATTTTTAAGAGACAGGGTCTCAGGCCTGTAGAGTTGGTTCAAAGACTAAAGGTGCTTGCTTGCAAAGTCTTACAGCCTGGGTTCAATTCCCCAGTACCCACATAAAGCCAGATGCACAAAGTGGCACATGTGTCTGGAGTTCATTTGCAGTGGTAGGAGGCCTTGGAGACCCAGTCTTTCTCTGTCTGCCTTGTTCTCTCTTTCAAATAAATTTTTTAAAAATTATATATATATATGTGTGTGTGTGTGTGTGTGTGTGCGCGCGCGCGCGTGTGTGTGCGTGTATGTGTATATATGTATGTGTGTGTGTGTATGTATGTATGTGTGTTTATACACACACACACACACACACACACACATATGAATAAAAAAGAGAGACAGGGCTCATAAAGCATAGGCCAGCCTTGAACTTACTATGTAGCTAAGGATGATCTTCAACTTCTGCCATTTCCCAACTGCTGGGATCAATGATAGAACTTTTAAAAATATATATATTTGCAAGCAGAGAAAGACACAGAGAGAGACAGATGGGAGGAAGAGAGAGAAGGAGGGAGAATGAGCACATGTGGCCCTCTAGCCACTGAAAATTAAGTCCAGATGCATGTGTCACTCTGTGCATCTGGCTTTACATGGGTACTTGGGAATTGAACCAGGGTCATTAGGCTTTGCAGGCAAACGCCTTAACTGCTGAATCATCTCTCCGGACCAACAGATCTTTTTAAGACCTTGTAAAACCCAAACAGGGCTGGAGAGATGGCTCAGCAGTTAAGGTGCTTGCCTATGAAGCCTAAGGACCCAGGTTCCATTCCCCAGGGCCCACATAAGCCATAGGCACAAGAATTTGTTTACAGTGGCTGGAGGCCATGGAGTGCCCTTTCTTCTTTCTATTTGTGTCTTCTTCTCCCTCTCTCAAGTAAATGAATATTAAAAAAAAAAAAAAAAAAGGTCGGGCGTGGTGGCACATGCCTTTAACCCCAGCACTCAGGAGGCAGAGGTAGCAGGATCACCATGAGTGCAAAGCCACCCTGAGACTACATAGTGAATTCCAGGTCAGCCTGAGCTAGAGTGAGACCCTACCCCGAAAAAACACACAAGAACAGTAAAGTACACAGGAAGAATTTAAGATTAGGGCTGAAACTAATGAAATAGAAATAAAATTTAAGTACAATACAAATAATAAAATGAAGAGTTGGTTCTTTGAAAAGACAAACAAAGTTCAGGTTGACAAGCCCTCAGCCAAATTAAAATAGCAAGCATACCCCAATTAATAAAATTAGACCTGAAAAGCGAGACATTACCACAGGTAGCCAGCAATAAAAGTCAGAAAGTCATAAGGGTACACCATAAAAGCCTATATTCCAATAAATTGGAAAATCTAAAATAGATAAATTTATACATGCATATGACTTACCAAAGTTAACTGGAGACAAGATAGGTAATTTAAACACATCTGTAACAAGTAACTGAAGTGGTAACAAAAATATTCCAACTAGGGCTGGAGAGATGGCTTAGCGGTTAAGACTTTTGCCTGCAAAGCCAAAGGACCCAGGTTCGATTCCCCAGGACTCACGTTAGCCAGATGCACAAGGGGCGCAAGCGTCTGGAGTTCATTTACAGTGGCTGGAAGCCCTGGCGCACCCATTCATATTCTCTCTCTGTCTCTCTCTGTCTCTCTGTCTCTCTCTCTCTCCTCCTTTCTCTGTCAAATAAATAAATAAATATAAAAAATGTTTTTAAAAAATATCCCAACTAAAAAAAAAAAAATCCAGGCCCAGATGGATTCACTGTAGAATTCTACCAGACTATTATTTTAAAGAACTAAAACTGGACTGGAGAGATGGCTCAGTGGGTGAGGCACTTGCCCACAAAGTCTAAGGACCTGAGTTCAATTCTCCAGTACCCACATAAAGCCAGCTGCACAAGGTGGGGCATGCATCTGGAATTAATTTGCAGTGACTGGAGGAATGCCCGTTCTCTGTCACTTCCTTACTCTCTCAAATAAAAATAAATAGGGCTGGAGAGATGGCTTAGCAGTTAAGGAGTTTTCCTGCAAAGCCTAAGGACCCTGGTTCAGTACTCCAGTACCCAGAAAGCCAAATGCACAAGGTAGCACATGCATCTGGAGTTCATTTGTAGAGGCTAGGCACTCTGACGTACCCATTTTCTCTATCTGTCCCCCCCCTCAAATAAATAAATGTATATATTTAAAAATAAATAAATAAATAATTTTGAAAAGAACTAAAACCAAGAAGAAAAGCTCCCAAACTCTTGGCAAAGGAAGTATTAGTATTACTCTGATATCAAAACCAGATACAAATATAACAACAAAAGAAAATTACAGGCCAATATCCCCATCTCCCTAATGAACACAGATGCAAAAATTCTTCTTTTTGAGGTAGGGTCTCACTTTAGCTCAGGCTGACCTGGAATTCACTATGTAATCTCAGGGTGGCCTCGATCTCATGGTGATCCTCCTACCTCTGCCTCCCAAGTGCTGGGATTAAAGGAGCGTGCCACCATGCCCAGCTCAAGATGCAAAAATTCTTAATAAAACACTTGGAAACTGAATTTAAGAACACACCATGAGCTTTGCACAGTGGCAGTATCGTAGCCAATGAGGTTTATCCGAGGCGCGATTATTGCTAAGAACGCACCATGAAATAATTCACGGCAGCCTGTAGAGCCTAGCTATCAACTTACATGTCTTTGCCAAAAAAATTTCAACTCAATTCACTGAGGTGTTCTCACAGAGGATATATCTTTCATTTGGCAGCTAAAGCCCATAAGAAAATACCAGGCAATTATAAAAATACACTTGATAGATTCAAGCCAAATCTCATCAGATACCATATTATGGGACAATACTTGAATAATGCTTTTAATACACTATTTTGTACACTATTTTGAAGATACATGGCCATAACTTTGGATCAAGTTATGGTGACCCTGAGTACATTTATAAAATACTCCTTGTAATTAAGCTCCTTAGATGACACTCTACACATTTTAGTATAATTTTCAATGAAAATGTAGGAAAGACTCACAGTTTCCTAATCATCAGGAAAAGGTAAATTAAAGCCTAAAATATTTTTTAAATTTTTTTGTTTATGTTTATTTATTTATTTGAGAGCAACAGAGAGAGAGAGAAAGAGGCAGACAGAGAGAGAGAGAGAATGGGCGCACCAGGGCTTCCAGCCACTGCAAACAAACTCCAGATGCGTGTGCCCCCTTGTGCATCTGGTTAACATGGGTCCTGGGCAATTGAGCCTCTAACCGGGGTCCTTAGGCTTCACAGGCACGCGTTTAACCGCTAAGCCATCTCTCCAGCCCGCCTAAAATATTTTTTTAAATAACAATAATAATAATAAAGGGGATAGAGAGGTGGCTTAGTGGTTAAGGTGCTTGCCTGCAAAGTCAAAGGACCCAGGTTTGATTTCCCAGTACCCATGTTAGCCAGATGCACAAGGTGGCACATGCATCTGGAATTCGTCTGCAGTGGATGGAGTCCCTGGTGTACCCATTTTCTTTCTCTCTCTGCCTCACTCTCATTCTCTCTCAAATAAATAAATAATTTTTTTTTTGTTTTCTTTGTTTTTCGAGGTAGGGTCTCACTCTGGTCCAGGCTGACCTGGATTTAACTATGTAGTCTCAGGGTGGTCTCAAACTCTCAGGATCATGATTCTCCTACCTCTGCCTCCCACCAGGTGCTGGGATTAAAGGATGTGCCACCCCGCTCAGCTATAAAATATTTTAAAAAATAAATTAAAGCTACAATATAGACCTCTACACACAACAATTATTACAAAAAAAAAACAGATTTTAAGAAACCCTTGTTATGATTAAGTTTATGAGTCTAAGGGATTTATTGTGTTATGGGATGCTCAGATAGCTGTTAAGACTTTTTTTTTTTTCTTTTTTGGAGGTAGGGTCTCACTCTAACCCAGGCTAACCTGGAACTCATTCTGTAGTTTTCCAGGCTGACCCTGAACTCACAGTGATCTTCCTAACCTCTGCCTCCCAAGTGCTGCGATTAAAGGCGTGCGCCACCATTTTTTGTTGTTGTTGTTTGTTTGTTTGTTTGAGGTAGGGTCTCACTCTAGCTCAGGCTGACCTGGAATTCACTATGTAGTCTCAGGGTGGCCTCGAACTCGTGGCGATCCACCTACCTCTGCCTCCCGAGTGCTGGATTAAAGGCGTGCACCACCACGCCTGGCGCGCCACCATTTTTTATGCTCAGTGAGTGTCTAGTATGTGACGGTGTAGACTGAATCTACAGTCCGCACCCACACCAATGCAGGTATCAATATAATGCATCAGCTACTTGTTGAAAGTCTAAAGGGAACAAAAAGATAAAGGTAGGGGAAATATGCTTCAGTTTGACCTGGGACATCTCTCTGTCCTCCTGATTCTTAAGCTTTTGAACAAGACTAGGACTTACACCACTGGCTCCCTTAGTTCTCAGCTTTCAGACTCAGGCTAAAATTATACAACTACCTTTCTTGGTTCTACGAGTTACAAACAGACCATGGGATTTTTTAGCCTCTAAAAATCACATGATCTGGTTCCTATAGTGAATCCCTCTTTCCCCTCTTCTCTCCAAGCCCTCCCTTTCTGTGTGTGTGTATGTGTGTGTGTGTGTGTGTATTCAATATCAGAGCTAGCATGTTGATTGTGTGTCACTGAAAATTCCATGCATTATGCATCAAACACTGGCAAGGAAGTGGGCAACAAATCCTCATATTCTGCTGGTAGGAGAGTAAACTGATATAATCACTTTGGGAAAAGTTATCTAGTATGTCCACTAAATATAGATCCTAACTAAACTCCAATGCAGGTATATGCCATACAGATATTTGTGCATATGTTCAAATGACATGCATCTATGTATAACAATGACAACACTAGTCATAACATCCAACAACTCAAAACTACCCAAATGTCCCTCATTAGAATGAATAAGTTATGGTTTATTCATGCAATGGACTGTAATTGCATATAGTAATATGGATGTGTTTCACAAACGTTGAGCAAGAGAAATTACTATATATATTATCTGTTCACATAAAGCATAAAAAGAAAAATAATCTGTATCTTTAAAGTCAAGATAGGGCTTACCCTTCAAAGGGAGCACACAGCATACTTCTCGAGTGTAATACTATGCTTCTAGAAATAAGTGTCCTTTGTGAAAACTTCGCTAAAGTCAGGCATAGTGGCACATGTCTGGAATCTTAGCACTTGGGAAGTGGAAGCAGGAGGATCAGGGTTGCAGGTCAGCCCTGGTTATATAATAAGTATGAGGCCAGCCTGGGTTGTATGAGAGCCTGAAGGAAAAGGGAAAGAAAAGGAAAGAAAAGGGAAAGGGAGGAAGTGAAAAGAGGGAAGGAAGGACGGGAGAGGAGGGAAGGGAAGAGAAAGGGAAGGAAGGGAAAAGGGAAAGGAAACAGAAGGAAAGGAAAGGGAAAAAGAGAAGGGAGGGAAGAGAATAGCTGGAAATGACTGAATTCAATCCCCCAGTACCCACATAAAGCTGCATGCAAAAGTGGCACATATGTTTGGCATTCATTTGTAGCAGAAAGAAACCCTGGTATGTCCATTACCCTCCTTTATAAAATATTAAAAAAAAAAAACAAGGAGGAGGAAAGAGGAGAAGAGAGAAAAGGGAGGGGGGAGGAGAAGGAAGGAAGGGGGACAAAGGAGGAAAAAAACAGGAGAGAGAAAAGAGAGGAGGGGGAGTAATATAAGGGAAAAGGAGAAGAGAAGAAGGGAAGAAGAAAGGAAGAGGAGGAGGAGAATCTAAGTTCAGTTCCCAGAAGCCATGGTAAAATGCTGGATGTGCTAGGACCCACTTGTAATCCTACCGACTGGGAAAGAAGAGACAGGCAGATGCCTGGGACTTGCTGGCCAGTCTAGCGTCACTGGTGAGCACCAAGCCAATGAGAGATTCTATATTAAAAAGGGTTGGGCTGGAGAAATGGCTGAGTGGTTAAAGCGCTTGCCTGAAAAGCCTAACAACAACCTAGGTTTGATTCCTTAGTACGGACGTAAAGCCAGATGCACAAAGAGGTGCATGCATCTCAAGTTTGTTTGCAGTGACTAGAGACTTTGGCATACCCATTCTGTCTGTCTCTATCTCTCTCTGCTTGCAAATATATAAAAATAAATAAAATGAAAAAAAAAAAGGTGGATGGGAGCTGAGTTGTCTTAGTGGACAAAGGCACTTACTTGCAAAGCTTACTGGTCCAGGTTCAATTCGCCAATACCCATGAAAAGCCTGATACAGCCAGGCATGGTGGCGCACGCGTTTAGTCCCAGCACTCGGGAGGCAGAGGTAGGAGGATCGCCATGAGTTCAAGAGCCATCCTGAGACTCCGTAGTGAATTCCAGGTCAGCCTGGGCTAGAGTGAGACCCTACACCTCGAAAAACCAAAAAAAAGCCTGATGTCCACAATGGCATACATGTCTGGTAAGGAGGCCTGGTATACCCACTCTAATTCTCTCTCTCAAAGAAATAATATATATATTTCTTTTTTCAGTTTTTCGGTAGGAGGATCACCATGAGTTCGAGGCCACCCTGAGACTACATAGTGAATTCCAGGTCAGGCTGAGCTAGAGTGAAACCCTACCTTGAAAAACCAAAAACAAACAAACAAACAAATAAATAAGGTAGAGACACCTAATGTTCAATTTCTAGCCTCCATACAATATGCACTGCCACATACATATATACACACGTATAAACATGCATGCACGCGCGCGCACACACACACACACACACACACACACACACACATAAGCAAAAAAAAAAAAAAACTGTACTAGAATAGAGCTGTTAAATAACATTGAGCCATCTTGTCTTTTGGGTTCTCTCTCTCTTTTTTCAGAAGAGAGCATTTCAATGTTGCCAGGCTGGCCTTCATCAACTCACAGCTCTTCCAAGTGTTAAGTGGTGGGGTTCTACATGTGCAACATCATTCTGGGGTACTAAGGCATGTTTATGCTGGCATTGTGCTTTTGGATTTAGTAACTCATGTAAAGTTTATGTTGGTCATTGTGGTGGTTAATCTTGATTATCAACTTGATAGGCTTTGGCATCACCAAGAAGATAAAATTTTGGACTGGTTCATGAGTGTGGTTCCAGAACTTTTTTTTTTTTTTTTTGGTTTGGCTCCAGCTGACCTGGAATTCACTATGTAGTCTCAGGGTGGCCTCAAACTCACTGCGATCCTCCTACCTCTGCCTCCCGAGTGCTGGGATTCAAGGCATGCGCCACCACACCTGGCTTCCAGAAAGTTTTAAATGAGATGGAAAGACACCCTGAGTGGGGCAGCATCATGCATGGAATGGGCCCTGGAATGAATAAAAAGAAGAAAGCATGTAGAGCCCCAGCATTCACCTCTCTCTGCTTCTTGACTGCAGACACAATGTGACCAGTTGCCTCACATTCCTGCTGCCATAGCTCAGAGCTGCTCTCTCCCATCCAAGTACTCACCAGGCCTGACCCTGATGAGACTGGGTGCATTCAGGGTGGTATGGATGTAGACAAGAGCTACTCTCTCCATAATGGACTATATCCTCAAACTCTGAGCCAACATAAACCCTTCCTTAAGTCACAGCAGTGAGAAAAGCAACTGATACAGTCATAAGCAAGGCAATTTTTAAAAAGAAATATGGGCTGGGGAAACTGCTCAGTGGGTAAGTGAATAAAGTGCTTGCCACTCAAGCCTAAGTATTCGAGTTCAACCCTCCCCAGGTCCCACTATAAAATGCTAGAAGCCACAGCGGGCTTCTCTAATGTCAGAATGCTGACAGTGAGCAGGGAGGTGGAGGAGACAGGAGAACTTCCTGGATATTTGCAGCAAGCAGAGCGAGGAACAACAGGGGGAGATGCAGAGAGAGAAACCCGGCCTGAGGTGGAAGGCAACAAATGACCCAAAGGCTGTCCTCTGACCTCCACACGTGCTAAAAGGCAATGGTCCATACTGAGAACTGCAAATAAAACAATTAGATCACGTCCATCTTCAAAATACTAAACACATAAGGAAATGTGTGTGTGCATGCGCGCTCACGCGAGCACTTGGTACTAGGGATTGAATCCAGGGTCTTATACACTCTAAGTAAATGTTCTACAACTGAACTATATTCCCTAGCCCAAAAGTCACATGTTAAAAAGACTTACAGGGTCATGTGTGGTGATTTGCATCTATAATTCTAGCACTTGGAAGTGGAGGCAGGAGATCAGGAGTTCAAGGTCATTGTTAGCTACACAGCATGAGCTGAGCTGAAGCTACATAAGACACCTCAACTCAAAACAACAAACCAAGCTGGGCGTGGTGATGCACACCTTTAATTCCAACACTCAGAGGGCGAGATAGGAAGATCACCATGAGTTTGAAGACACCCTGAGACTACATAGTGAATTCCAGGTCAGCCTGTGCTACAGTGAGACTCTACCTTGAAAAACAAAATAAAAAGCCTACAAAACAACAAACAAAGATATTCTAGGGCTGGAGAGATAACTTAGCAGCTAAGGTGCTTGGCTGCAAAGCCTAAGGACTCATATTCAACTCTCTAAGTCCCATGTAAGCCAGACGCACAGCAACAGAAGTGCGCAAGGTTGCATATGTGCACAAGAGGGCACAAGCGTTTGGAGTTCAAGTGCAGTGGCTGAAGGCCCTGACATGCCAATTCTCTCTCTTTCTCTCTCTCATAAAGAAAAAAAAAAGCAGTCTGTTGGGCTTGCCTCAAAAAAAAAAAAAAAAATTCTAATTTTATTAGCACTGTACCAAGTAAGAGATTTACTGTAAATAATAGTAACAAGACTGCAGAGCCCCTTTCCTCTAAGCAGTCTATCAGTTTATCACCCTTTCAGGAGAAACAGTAACTGGTTATTTCAAAATCATGAAAGCCAGGTATCACCATGTCATAGTCCTTTAATAATGAAATGCAGAGAGCTGAATGTGGTGGCGCACACCTTTAATTCCAGCACTTGGGAAGCAGAGGTAGGAGGACTGCAGTGAGTCTGAGGTCACCCTGAGAAAACATAGTGAATTCCAGGTCAGCCTGGGCTAGAGCGAGATGCTACCTCGGAAAAACAAAACAAAACAAAAAGCAATACAGATGAACTATTAGGATAAAGAAAAAATTGTAATATTTAAAATATGAGTCTGGAGTTTGTGGCAAATGCCTATAATTCTAGCACTTGGGAGGCAAGAGTTTAAGTTGAAGGTCAGCCTTCAACTTAATTTGTGAGATTCTACCTTAGAAGAAAAAAAAATAAGGAGCCATTTTACTGTGGGTCAGGCACTGCAAACTGTAATATCAAAACTATTTACTGCCAGGAAACTATGGTAGGATTGCTGTAGGTTTAAGGCTAGCCTGGACTACAGAGTGAATTTCAGGTTGCCCTGGGTTAGAGTGAGACCTTGCCTCAACAAAAATATGCAATAAAAACCAGAGCAAAGTGATGTAACCTTACCTAACCATAACATATGTTGTGAAAGCAGTTAGCAGGAAGATAACGATGTAGTAACAGTCTCTACATTTTTTCTGGTTACCTTTTGTTTTAAATCAGGAACTCCTTGGACTTTTTTTTTTCCTTTTTTGTGTTTTTGTTGTTGTTTTGAGAGAGAGTCTCACTCTGTAAGTCCACACTGGCCTTGAACTGCTGAATCCTTTTACCTCAGCTTCTAGAATGCTGGAGTTACAGCACTCTACAATGCACCACCATTCCTGGCTTTGGATTTCCATTTTAAAATTTTTATTTATTTGAGAAAGAGAGAGGGAGAGATGCAAATAGAGAGAGATTGGGCACACCAGGGCCTTCAGCCGTTGCAAATGAACGCCAGACTCATGAGCCACCATGTGTATCTGGCTTACGTGGGCCCTGGGGAATCGAACCTGGGTCTTTTAGCTTTGTAGGCAAGTGCCTTAACTACTAAGCAATCCCTCCAGCTAAGAACTGATTCTCATTCAATTCTCTTATCCAATTATTTAACATAATCACTATTATTTAAATTTAATTTATCTTGAAGATAAACAGGAAAAAATACAAGCAGGGAATATAATCAGTTGGCACAGCTCCTTCAGGAAGAGACCAGAGTGAACAGGTCAATAAATAAAACTCTTTGCAGAACAATAGGACTGTTGTCTATTTTCAGATCATTAAAATGTTTTAAAATATCCTGAAACCAAATCCAGACCCAAACAGTCAAGTTAGATACAGTCACTGCGTTCACTAACCTACAATCTCTTAGTAAGCATAGCCTAGGAAAAGTCTGAACTCACCCTAAGAGGACCTCATATTCAGAAGTCTGCCAAAGAATTTTCATACAAATAGCAACCAAATGTCACTACTCAAAGCAATGCTAAGTAAGACAAAGGCTTTAGTACTAAGTATCCCAGGGCCTTGATTTGTGAAATGGATATTAAAAAAAAAAGAATATGGGCAAAAGTTCAGCAATCTGTTTAACTGTCCATGGAACACTACACTACATATCCCATAGAACGTCTAAGATTTGGAACACTTTTTCTAACAATCTTTTTCTAACAATGATTCTTTACTCTTTCACCTTTCCAACTCCTTTAAGCTTTATCTCACTTTCAACAAGAAAAGCGAAGTAGTCCCATTTTTACCTGGTCAGAAATGCATTATTATGTTGCTACACAGAGCTTTCCAGTAACACTTTTAGTATTATGATAAATTCCTTCTAGTGCTGTTGCTTTGCCCATAATATGCTTCCCTTATTCCTATTCTTGGGCTGTGACAATATTTTCAAATTGTTACAAACTTTAAACAACTGGTCCCACTACAATTGTATGTCCTCTAACTTCTGCTGATTCACCAGTGGTATCCAGTGAGTCCCAAAATCATCTCTTTAAGCTTATAAATGATCAGAACACAAAAAGGCTGTACTCAACAGAACTCTCCAAAGAGACAATCACATTCTACTCTCACAACTGGTTTTGCTTTGTTGTGGTTCAGACAGGGTTTACATGTAGCCCAGGCTATCCTGGAGCTCATTATGTAGCTCAAGATGACCTTGAACTCACAGCATCCATCCTCCTTCCTCAGACTCCCAGGTGCTGGGATTACAGGTGTAAGCCCATCCAGCTAACTATATACACTTCTACAGGAAATCAAAGTTGGTTTGAGATGTAAAAATTAATGTAATTTATGATATTAATGAATCATAAATAATTGCAATCAGTGCAAAAAAAGGCATTTAGCAAAACCCCAATAACATTCATAATCAAAACACTTAGAAAATTAGGAACAAAAATGGTGAACACTCCACTGCCACCTCTTCTCAGCACTTTGGTGAGTTTTGAGTCATCCCAGTGGTCACTACCATCTGAAAATAGAAGCTTCTTTAACCAAAAGTACCAACTGTTAAATATATGTCCCAAGACAAATAGCTGAGAAATGTTCTTCACTAAAGTAAGTATTTAAGACAAATTCCTTCTTGATTTCTCAAACACTCTGTTTGAGGCCAGCTTGAGACTATCTAGTGAATTCCAGGTCAGCCTGAGCTACAGAGAGACCTTACCTTGAAAAAGCAAAAACAAGGGCTGGAGAGATGGCTTAGCAGTTAACGTGTTTGCCTGCGAAGCCAAAGGACCCAGGTTCAATTCCCCAGTACCCACGTAAGCCATATGCACAAGGGGGCGTGTGCATCTGGAGTTCGTTTGCAGTGGCTAGAAGCCCTGGTGTGTCCATTCTCTCTGTCTTCTCTCTCTCTCTCTCTCTCTCTCTCTCTCTCTGCTTGCAAATAAATAAATAAAATAAAACAAATCTTAAAGACAAAAACAAACTAATAGCAACAACAACAAAACAAAACAAAAAACAACCTCTGGACAAGTAATGGCAAAACAAGCTCTTGCAGCTCAACATTAACTGGCTCCTTAAATGTGCTAGATATTGAATGAGACTCAGAAGGTGACAATGTGAACATCGGATCCTGCTCTCACAGAGCTCTTACTCTGGTAAAAGAAAATCATATTAGAACTACAATAGCACGTGGTAAAAGCAAGAACAAAGTATGTACAGGGGTCAAAGGCAGGTAGCTTGAAGAAGGCACAGAAACACGTAGGGGCTGACAAACCCCTAAAACACCAACAAATCAGCTTCCAGCCCTACCTGTTGCACAGTAGTGATGGGAGAGGACTGGAAAAGGAATTAATAATTGAAAATGCTACTCAACTGTTTCCAATAAAACACACTGTTGCAGTCAAGTTTGCACTGCTGGCAGAAAACACTCAACCAATAACAGCTTGTGGGGAAAAAAGGCTTATTTTGGCTTACAGACTCAAGCTCCATGATGGCAGGGGGAAATGATGACATGAGCAGAGGGTGGACATCACCTCCTCGCCAACATAAGGTGGACAATAGCAACAGCAGAGTGTGCCAAACACTGGCAAGGGGAAGCTGGTTATAAAACCCATAATCCTGCTCCCAACAATACACGGCCTCCAGGAGGCTTTAATTTCCAATTGCCATCACTTGGTGACCTAACATTCAGAACACCTAAGTTTATAGGGGACACCTGAATCAAACCATCACATTCCACCCCTGGTCCCCATAAACTGATAAGCATAGATGATGTGAAATGCAATGTATTCATCCAACTTTAAAAGTTCCCACAGTTTTTAATGATATTCAAATATTCCCACTGTCCAAGATCTTTTAATTGAGCCATAATACACGACTCCCCCTCCGCAAAAAAAAAAAATCATAATGGCACAGAATAAACATTCACACTGCAAAAGATGGCATTGGGCCTAGCAAAGAAATATTCAACCAATACAAGATTAAAACAGGGCAAACATCAAACTCTCCAGAGTCCAACAACTCTCTAGTCAGTGACAAGTCTCTAGAGTTCCAATTCCACCCCTCCAGCTAGGCTACTCACAGACCCAGAAAACTTCATCTGATGCCAGGAGTTCTTCTTGGAAGCCCTCCCATAGTCTTGTCATCTCCATTGGGTCTCTGCTTGAACCCATGGTTCATCCTCATGGCTCCATCAGGTCTCCACGAAGGAAATTTAACAAGCCTGCTTCACACTGCCCATGGCCAGCCCCAAAAAACAAAAACATGCTGCAAATTCAGTGACCCTCTCTTTCCTGCATTTGTTACACTCCATAATATCAGGTGGGCTACCAAGTTGTTAATCCAGGGGAATAAGGCAGAGTTTGAAGAACAGGACACTCCTTCAGCATTCAGGCCCCTTCAAAGGATGCTGCATTCTTTCTGTTATACCAAAGCAGGTCAGCTGGCCCAATCTCAATGGTTGTAATCTCTCAAACAACTATAGCTGAATGGGCAGAAGTTTTGGCCCAAAGATTTCAATTTTTTTGTGTGCCATATCCCTCTGCTCACACCATTTCTACACAATGCAACCCTGAACAAGTTCTCAGAATATGGGCACAATAGCAAGCCTCTCACACACACTGCTTCTAGCCCAGTCCAGGAAAAGCTCCTTCTCACCCTCATAAGACAAACCTCACAGTCCATAGTTCTTAATGCATTCAGGTCTTTCAACTCTGACCAGAATAGTCCATTAAGCTGTACTTATAGCACTGCAAGTCTTCTCTTAGGCCAAGGTTTCAGATCCTTCCACATTCCTCTTGAAAATCAGCTCCAAAACACCAAAAGCCACACAGTCAATTCTCTAGCAGCAATGATCCCACTTCTTGATACCAGCCTTTCTATTGCAGTCAGGTTTACATTGCTGGCAGAAAACACCTGACCAAGAGCAGCTTGTGGGGGGGGGGGGAGGGAGGTTTATTTTGGCTTATGGATTCAAGAGGGAATCTCCATGATGGCAGGGGAAAATGATGGCATGAGCAGAGAGTGGACATCACCTCTTCCCCAAAACAGGTGGACAACAGCAACAGGAGAATGTGTCAAACACTGGCAAGAAGCAGCTGGTTATAATACCATAATCCTGCCCTCAATAATACACAGCCTCCAGAATGCTTTAATTCCCAAACTGCCATCAGCTCAGGACCTAACATTCAGAATACCTAAAGTTATGGGGGACACCTGAATCAAACCACCACCAGCACCACCCCCCCCACAGACACGACTGGAAAGACGGTTCAGCAGTTAGGGCACTTGCCTGCAAAGACTAATGACTCTGGTTCAATTCCCCAGTACCCACTTAAAGACAGAGGTACAGAGTAGCACATACATCTGGAGGTTGTTTGCAGCAGCTAGAGGCCCTGCCATGCAGATTAATATTTATTCATTCATCCATTCATCTTTATTTTCTCTCTCTCCCTTGCAAATAAAATAAATACGAAAAAATTTTTTTAAAGAGGACTGGAGCTACACCTAATGGTATGGCATTTTGCATAACACACACACAACCCCTATGAACTTGGGAGATAGATTAGCAGTTAAAGGCACTTGCTTGCAAAGCCTATCAGCCCAAGTTTGACTCCCCAAGTCCCACATTCCCCAGTACCCACATAAAGCCAGATGCACAAAGTGGCACATGCATCTGGAGTTCATTTGCAGCAGCAAGAGGCCTTGATGTACCCATACTCTTTCTCTGCCTCATATATATGTATTAAATTTTTTTCATATTTTATTTATTTATTTGAGAGACAGAGAAAGAAGCAGCTATGTGTACAGACAGAATGGGTGCGCCAGAGCTCCAGCCCTGCAAACAAACTCCAGATGCATGCACCACCTTGTACATCTGGCTTACATGGGTGCTGGGAAATCGAACCTGGGTCCTTTGGCTTTGCAGGTAAGTGACAACTGATAAGCCATCTCTCCAACCCTCCAAAGTATTTTTTTTAAACCCTGAACTAGGATGGGGAGATGGCACAATGGTTAAAGGTGCCTGCTTGAAAAAACCTGCTGGCCCAGTTTCAATTCCCCAGGTACCCATGTGAGATGAGATACATAAAATGGCACATATATCTGGAGCTGTTTTTTTCTTTGCAGTTCACGAAGCTTTGGGTGTGCCCATTCCCACATTCTCTCTATTCTCCCCCACCCCCTTGCAAATAAAGAAGACCATTTTAAGCCGGGCATGGTGGGATACACCTTTAATCCTAGCACTCAGGAGGCAGAAGTAGGAGGATCACTATGAGTTCAAGGCCATTTGAAGACTACATAGTGAGTTCCAGGTCAGCCTGGTCTACAGCAAAACCCTACTTCAATCAATCAATCAATCAATCAATCAATAAATTAGAAAGTTGATTGGGAAGAGTGTGGTCAAAGTAAGATTAAGTCCAAGGAGAACTTGTATTTTACTAGTTATAACCTCATCTAAGTTATACAAATGAGGATTTGCAAAAGAATATGACACCCAAGGTTGAAAACCAACTGTACCATTTGAATACTTCTATACTTTGTTTTGCACCTTGCCTTACACTTTAAACATTTCTCCTTCATTATAAGCAACATCTACATATTTTTTATTTTGTTTTTGGCGGTAGGGTTTCACTCTACAATTTATTTTTATTTATGAGAGAGACAGACAGAGAGGGAGAGAGAGAGAGAGTGAATGGGCATGCCAGGGCCTCTAACCACTGCAAACCACCTCTAGACATATGCACCACCATGTGCATCTGGTTTACGTGGAACCTGGAGAATTGAACCTGGGTCCTTAGGCTTCACAAACATGTGCCATAACTGCTAAGCCATCTTTCCAGCCCACAATATCTAAATATGTTAATAGTTACATGGCATTCCACTGTGTGGAAAAAAAAAAACTGTTATTTACTTATCCATTCAACCTCACTGCCAGACATTTAGATTATCTCCATTTTCAGTAGTGAAAAATGGTGTCACTACTACATATATGCGTGTGTATGTATGTGTGTGTGTATATATTAGTTTTTATTTATTTATATATGTAATATATATAATTTTATTTATTTATTTATTTATTTTGACTTTTCAAGGTAGGGTCTCAATCTAGCCCAGACTGACCAGGAATTCACAGTATAGTCTCAGGATGGCCTTGAACTCGCAGTGATCTTCCTACCTCTGCCTCCAGAGTGTTGGTATTAAAGGTGTGCACTACCATGTCAGGCCCTCCAAATATCCTTTTGAATATATGGTTCTGCTTTTACGGTCATTTACCTCATAGAAAATTGTGGTTTAGCCAGGTGTGGTGGCACATGCCTTTAATCCCAGCACTCAGGAGGCAGAGGTAGGAGGAACGCCATGAGTTCGAGTCTACTCTGAGACTACATAGTGAATTTCAGGTCAGCCTGGGCTAGAGTGAGACCCTACCTCCAGAAAAATAAATAAATAAAATAAAAAAAATTTTTTTAAAGATTGTGGTGTATCTTTTTATACTTGATTACTGCCTTAATATAGACATATTTTTTGCGGTGCTGGGGATCAAATACAAGATTTATGCACATTGGGTTATATCACTGAGCTAAGTATAGCCCAATACACAACTGTAAAAGCTTAATTATACAGCTTATAGAAGTCAACACTTTTAAGCCAGGCATGGTGGTGCATGCCTTTAATACTAGCACTAGGGAGGCAGAGGCAGGAGGATAACTGAGTTTGAGGCTACCCTGACACTACATAGTGAATTCTCAATCAGTATGGACTACAGTGAGATCCTACCTCGAAAAACCAAATTAAAAACAAAAGGCCAACACTTTTGAACTTCCAAAATTAAAATAGCCTTCTAGAAGAATAGCAGCACAGCGAATGTCAGGAGTAAGGATGCAGACCTATGCAGGGATGATGTATCAGACAGCTTCAGGTTCGCTGAGATGAACTTCCAGACCAGGCACAGTTATGGAGGAATGAGTAAGGAAGGGTGACTGTTAGGTTAAGTGTTTGAAATTTTATTTGAACTTAAACAGAATGCTGTTTAAAAAAAGGTTAAGGGGCTGGAGAGATGGCTTAAAGGTTAAGGTGTTTGCCTGCAAAACCAAATGACCCAGGTTTGATTCCTCAGAACCCATGTAAGCCAAATACACAAGGTGATGTATGTGTCTGGAGTTTGTTTACAGTGGCTGAAGGCCCTGGTGTACACATTCTCTCTCCCTCTTTCTTTCTCTCAAATAAAGTTCCTTAAAAATAAAAGTAAATGAAATTTAAAAAGTTTAATAGGCTGGAGAGATGGCTTAGCAGTTAAGGCACTTGCCTGTGAAGCCTAAGGACCCATGTTCAACTCTCCACAACCCATGTTAGGCAGACACACAAATGTGAGGCAAGTGAAAAGCCACTTATGCCCACTAGGTGGCACAAGCATCTGGAGTTCGATTTCAATGGCTGAGGCCCTAGTGCCCCAATTCTGTCTGTCTGTCTCTGTCTCTGTCTCGCTAAAAAAAAACAAAATAAATAAAGGTTTTAAGGAGGAGAATGGCTCAGTAACTGCACATACAAATATTTACATTAAAAAAATTAAGCTGGTACCATAAAATTCTACATCCTAAAAAGCAGACCAAATGGCTGAACCTTCACCAGGCCCTGAGAGGAAACACCTGAGCCACAAGACACTGGAGAGGGTATGATGAAGACTGACCTTAATCTTCTACAGCTTCTCTCTCTTGCTCGCTCGCTCGCTCGCTTGCTCTCTCTCTCTCTCTCTTCTAACTCTTTTATATTAGTTTTCTTTTTCTTCCTTTTCTTAGTGGGCACTGACCTGTAACTCCTAGTACCAGCATGTGGCTATCATCCACAATGAGCTTTTGATCAGAGAGATCTACAAGGTTTCCTAAAAGAAAGACAGATTTCTGTCAGAGTACTTGAGGACCTACCAAAGGTTAGTGGTAAGACCCTACTGCTGAAGACATGTTATGTGGTTGACACATACAATGGAATGGCATGACTGGAAGCTGGAAGACAGTCAGTCCCCAGACAGTCAGTGTGTCTAATGCCAGAAGGTGCTACATGGGCGACTGGGGGAAAATGACCAATATCTGTCCAAGCAACTCATGGTCTAACCTACTTAGCAGCAAATAACCTGTCGTGATGCCCACACAAGTGCAATAGTGGCGCGCAGCCATGGTGGGAAACCAACTGCTCTTGATCCGGCTAACTGATCCCCTCAGTGGTATGGTACCCATAGATGGATCTGGGAAACAAGTCAGAAACATATCCAAACATAAGCCTGCTCTCCACTAACAAGCTACCATCAATTGTGGGCTACAAGAGGGCCTACACCTATTAAATTCTCTATAAAAAAGTAAGGGTTATCTCATTTGTCTGGTGCTAACTTACTCTCCGTTGGAGAATCTGCTTCTCTTTTTCAGATATAGATCCTAAGGAGAGAGCCACTCCATCATACCTCAAAAGGGCCCCGGCTGAAACTAAAAACAATTGGCAAAACAAACAAGGGTGCTGTTTTCTTGGTGAACTGGGTACCAGCACAAAACCGGGTACCAGCACAAGGGTGAAGGAGATCAACACAGAGAAAAATCAACTCCTACCAAATCAGAGAGCCAGAGACCCAGAGTCCCCCAACACCTCTCATCACTGAAGCAGACCAAAAATGAACCCAACATGGCTCAGGGAAATTTTGCGGAAGAGGGGGTGGAAAGAATGTCAGAGCCACATGTTCGGTCATGAGATGCAGAGACATTTATCCCACCCATAACTGTGGGCTAACTCCAGAATGCATGACCCATATACCTCAATAAGGAGGGGCCAGGTGGAGGGGGTAGGACATGGATGAGCCTAACAATGGTAACAAATTGACTGTATTTGCTGAGTACAAAACTAATTAATAAAAAAATAGAGAAAAAAATTAAGCATAAGGGCTGGAGGGATGGCTTAGTGGTTAAAGCGTTTGCCTGCAAAGCCAAAGGACCCAGGTTCAATTCCCCAGCACCCACGTTAGCCAGATGCACAAGGGGGGGCATGAATCTGGAGTCCATTTGCAGTGGCTGGAAGCCCTGGTGCACCCATTCTCTCACTCTCTCTCTCAACCCCTCCCTCTCCTCTGTCAAATAAATTAAAATATTTTAAAAAAATAAGCATAAGCTGGGTGTGGTGGCACATGCCTTTAATCCTAGTACTAGAGAGGCAGAAGGAGGAGGACTGCCATGAATTCAAGACCACCCTAACACTACATACTGAATTCCAGGTCAGCCTGGGCTAGAGTGAAACCCTACCTCAAAAAAAAAAAAAAAAAAAAAAGAAAAACTTAACAAATAAACATAGCTGACTGAAGAGTTATTAAGATATACAACATTACATTTGCATATTATACATTATATATAAATATGTATATATTAAATTAATAAAGACCAATGAAGCATTTAATAGTAAAATAATACAAACAAAAATATTTAATAAATTATGATTTACATGCATTGTCTTCATGAAAGGTATTTATGAAGACTGTCAAAACATGAGGAAATTTTTTTTTCTAAAGAGTGGACTCTAAAAAGAGAGTAAAGAAGAGAATAGAAAATTGTAATCTAGCCCTTATTTTTGGGCAGCTTAAAACAAGAAAAATTTATCTCCTGCTCTGTAGGTCTGAAATCAGAAACAAAGTACACTCAGGATTCTTGGGGAATCTTCTCCCAACTTCCGGTAACTTTGGTACTGCTTGACTTCCTTCATTTGTAAGCTCCAAACCACCTTCCCCATCCTAGACCCTGACTTCAGGCCAACTTCTCCCCTGCCTAGGTCAAATCAGATCTCCCTTCCCTCTCTTTTTATTCTGGCTTTGTATTTTTAAAGCATAAATTAAAAAAATAGTAAATGGGGGCTGGAGAGATGGCTTAGCGGTTTAAGCACTTCTTGTGAAGCCTAAGGACCCCTGGTTCAAGGCTCAATTCCCCAGGACCTATGTAAGCCAGATACACAAGGTGGCACATGCATCTGGAGTTCATTTGCAGTGGCTGGGCCTTGGTGCGCCCATTCTCTCTCTCTGCCTCTTTCTCTGTCTGTCCCTCTCAAGTAAAGAAATAAAAATGAACAAAAAAGTTTAAGGTATGTTTTAAAAAGTAGTAAATGGAACCTAATAAAAAAGATTGCAGGGCTAGAGAGATGGATTAGTGGTTAAGACACTTGCCTGCAAAGCCAAAGGACCCACGTTCAATTCCCCAGTACCCACATAAAGCCAGATGCACAAGGTGGTGCACTGCATCTGGAGTTTGTTTGGAGCGGCTGGAGGCCCTGGCACGCCCATTCTATCTGCCTCTTTCTCTTTCAAATAAATAAATAAAATATTTTTTTAAAATTGCAGCTGGACATGGAGGTGCATGCCTTTAGTCTCAGCATTCAGGAGGGACAGATAGGAGGATTAGCATGAGTTCAAGGCCATCCTGAAACTACATAGTGAATCTCAGGTCAGCTTGGGCTAGAACAAGACCCTACCTCAATAAACCAACAACAACAAAAAGATTTATTAAAATTGGAGACATTTTTTTCTGCTCTTCTGTAATACCACTACTATATCATTATTTCTTTTTTAAAAACTGTTTCTAAGAGGGAGAATGGGTGCACCAGGGCCTTTCAGCCACTGTAAACCAATTTCAGATGTGTGTACCCCTTGTGGGCATGTGTGGTATTGCACACCTGCGTCACTTGTGTCTGGCTATGCATGGGATCTGCAGAACTCAACAAGGAGTTCCAGGTTTGATTCTCCAGGTCCCACGTTAGCCAGGTGCACAGCATGGCACATGCATCTGGAGTTCATTTGTAGTGGCTACAGGCCCTAGCATGCCCACTCCCCCCCCCCATTCCTCTCTCTCCCTCTGTCTCTAATAAGTAAATAAATAAAAATGATTAAAAAGGAAAAATATTTTCAGTTTTAATACAACTCTCAACTTGGGCTTGTAATAATAAACTGAATTTTACCAATTAAAAATAACTCCAAGCCAGGCATGGTGGCACACGCCTTTAATCCCAGCATTCGGAGGCAGAGGTATAGAAGGATCGCTGAGAGTTTAAGGCCACCCTGAGACTACATAGTGAATTCCAGATTAGCCTGAGCTACAGTGAGACCCTACCTCGGAAAAAGCAAACAATAACAACAACAAAAACCACTCCAGGGACTGGAGAGATGGCTCAGCAGTTAAGACGCTTGCCTGTAAAACCTAAGGACCCAGGTCTGATTCTCCAGTACCCATGCAAAGCCAGATGTACTAGGTACATGCTTCTGGAGTTTGCTTGAAGTGGCTAGAAGCTCTAGTGTACCCATTCTCTCCTTCATAAATAAATGAATAAATAGTAAAAAAAAAAAAAAACAATTCAATTCCCTAGTACCCATGTAAAGCCAGATGTACAAAGTGGCACATGCCTCTGGGGTTTCTTTGTAGTGGCAGGAGGCCCTGATGCGCTCATTCATTCATATTCTCTCTCTACAAATAAATAAATAAATTACATATATACATATAGATATAGACATGTATCTATATGTATGTATATATTTACTGTTTAGAGAGACTATTCGATTAAAAGAAGAGGGAAGATTATGAAGAGCTCCTTCCCATGAGAAGGCGGGGGGGGGGAAGCTCCTAAAAATATTTTAAATGTTTTTATTTATTT
Source organism: Dipus sagitta (assembly GCA_036346955.1). Classification (NCBI taxonomy): domain Eukaryota; kingdom Metazoa; phylum Chordata; class Mammalia; order Rodentia; family Dipodidae; genus Dipus; species Dipus sagitta. Next base: position 34,237,959 of record CM070786.1, read on the forward strand.
GCAAGCAGAGAGAAGAGAGACAGAGACCAGAGAGAGAAGCGGGGAGAGAATGAGCAAGCCAGGGCCTCCAGCTGCTGCAAATGAACTCCAAATGCATGTGCCACCTTGTGCATCTGGGTTTACATGGGTACTGGGGAATCAAACCTGGGTTGCTAGGTTTTGCAGACAAGTGCCTTAACCAATGAACAATCTCTCCAGTCCTAAAACTATTTTTTAACAGTTATTTCATTTTTTGTTTTTTTGTTTTTTGGCTTTTTTGTTTGTTTGTTTTTCAAGGTAGGGTCTCACTCTAGCTCAGGCTGGCCTGGAACTCACTATGTTGTCTCAGGGTGGTCTTGAACTCACAATGATCCTCCTACCTCTGCCTCCGGAGTGCTGGGATTAAAGGTGTGCACCACCACGCCTGGCTATTTTAACAGTTATTTCTAAACCTGACCTCTCTAGTCCTTGCCTTTTAAATAATCCTTTATCTCTTCCATTTCTACCTTTTTCCCTTTGTTCTATGAAGTTAAAGAAGCTAAGTCTTAGCCGGAAGTGGTGGTGCACGCCTTTAATCCCAGCACTCGGGAGGCAGAGGTAGGAGGATCGCCATAAGTTCAAGGCCACCCTGAGACTACAGAGTTAATTCCAGGTCAGCCTGGACCAGAATGAGACCCTACCTCCAAAAACAAACAACAACAACAAAAAAAAAAAAAAAACAAAGAAGCTAAGTCTTAATTAAACTGTACAAGGATTAACACAAATCCAGGGTCAACCTTTATACTTTGTTTTCTTACCCTTCACATGCCTATGTTACCATCAACCTTCCTCACCCAAACCCTCATTGTCTCCCTGTATTGAGTCTTCTGAAGGTGTTTTCTGTCACCATTCCCCTTTGACTATCTTTTCCCTTATTTTTGATATAGTTACATCATACCATTATCCCCATCCCACTTACTACTTTCATTGTTTTCCACATCATCTGGGCTGTAATTCCCAGACCTTTTCCCTCACTGTATTTGATTAAAGTAGATATCCCCAACTACATACTGAAAATAAGCCAAACTATAAGTAGATTAAGATACTGATCTCTTGGATCAGGACTGGCCTGGAGGAGCTCCCAGGTAGCTTTCCTTCCCTTCCCTTTCATTTTCCTTCCCTCCCCTTCCCCTTCCTTTCCCCTCCCCTCCCCCTTTCCTTCTCATTCCTTTCCCACCCTCTCCCTCCCTCCTTCCCTTCCCCCTCCCCTCCCCCTTTCTTTCCCTTCACTTCCCCATTCCCCTCCCCTTCCCCCTTTCCTTCCCTTTCCTTTCCCTTCCCCCTCTACTTCCCTTTCCCTACCCCCTTCCCCTTTCCTTCCCCTCATCCTACCCCTTTCCTTCCCCCTCCCCCTCTACTTTCCCTTCACTTCCCCATTCCCCTCCCCCCTTCCTTCCCTTTCCTTTCCCCTTCCCATCCCTTTCCTTTCCCTTCCCCTTTCCTTTCCCCTCCCCCTCCCCCTTTCCTTCCCTTTCCCCTCAATCTCCCCCTTTCCTTTTACTTTCCCCTCCCCCTCTCCTTCCCTTTCCTTTCCCTTACCTTTCCCTTTCCCCTTCTCCTCTCCCTTTCCTTCGTTTTCCTTTCCCCTTCCCCTTCCCCCTCTCCTTCCCTTTCCTTTCCTCTTTCTTTCTTTCTTTTGAGGCAGGGTCTTACTTTAGCCAAAGCTTACCTGGAACTCACTCTGTAACCTACGCTGGCCTTGAATTTACACTGATCCTCATAGAGGTCTCCCTAGTGCTGGGATTAAAGGTGTGTGCCACCATGCCCAGCAAGGCTTAAAGTAGTTCTTAAATAGCTGTATAAAATATACATAAATTCTCAGAATAATTTCTATTATTAAGCTAGACATTTGATTTTTTTGTTTTGTTTTGTAACAGAGTCTCATGCAGCCCAGGCTGGCCTCAAATTCAGTATGTAGTTCAAACTGGCCTTAAACTCTTGATTAGCCTGCCTCCAACTCCAAAGTACTAAAATTACAGGTGTACACCTTATATCTGGCTTATGCAGTGCTGGGTATCAAAACCTGGGTTTCATGCATACTAGCCAAGCACTCTACTAACTGAGCTATATCCTCAGCCCATTAGGCTAGACATTTTCTTCTAAAATACACATTTCACTAACCTTCTCTCCTATCTTAGTTATAAACCTTTTTGATAAAGCTGATGTTTTCTCAGACCTATTTGTATTACAACAGCATATATTTTGTTGCATATATATTTTTTTTATTTTTATTTTTTATTTTAGTTTTTCAAGGTAGAGTCTCACTCTAGTCCAGGATGGGCTCAAACTCATAGTGATCCTCGTACTGCAGCCTCTCGAGTGCTGTGATAAAGGTGTGCACGCCTAACTGTGTTGCTAATTTTTATAGTGGAAAATGTCAAATATATAGAAAAAAAGAAAAACTAATGAAATCACATAATCACAAAACAACTTAAACAATAAATCAACTTATAGATATTGCCTTATTTATAATTTCATCCACTCTATCCTGCTTTCTCTAGTGAATTATTTTGAAACCAATTTCAGATATCATTTCATCAATATTCTAACATGCTGAAGATACTGATGAATTCTGGTCTTAAATGTGCCCTCATAAGTCATGGATTTGCAGTGGCTAAAGGCCCTGCCGTGCCTATTCTTTCTCTCTCTCTCTCTCTCTCTACTGTACTTCTTTTTTGATATTTTATTTATTTATTTATTTATTTATTTATTTATTTATTTATTTATTTATTTAAGAGAGACAAAGACACAGAGAGAGAGACAGACAGACAGACAGACAGACAGAATGGGCACACCAGGGCCTCCAACCACTACAAACAAACTCCAGATACATGCACCCCCTTGTGCATCTGGCTTATGTGGGTCCTGGAGAATGGAACTGGGATCCTTTGGCTTTACAGGCAAACACCTTAACTGCTAAGCCATCTCTCCAGCCCCTTGACTGTACTTCTTTACAAGTTAAAACCATCTGAAAGTAGGAATCTCAAGAAAATTGCAGAGTTGGGTAGTTGGGCTATTTTGTGGGGGAGAAGGTGCTGGTGTTCAAACCTAGGGCTTTGTACATGCTACACAGATATCCTACCAACTGAGCTACAACCCCAGCTGTTTGTTGTGTCTGTCTGTTTGAGACAAAGTCTCACTCTGTAGCCCAGGCTTATCTGGAACTCACTATGTAGACCACTGCACAGCTGATCTTTAACTTATGGCAATCTTCTTGCCTCAATCTCCTGATGCTGGATTATAGGCAGATGTTACCATGCCTAGCAAAACAAAGTACTTTTAATAGTGTCAATCATAATAAGATAATTAATTAAGGCTCTTTGAGCCCTCTAAGCAAAGAGATGGAGAAAAACCTATATCTGAGGCAAATGACATTCTTAAGAGTTATTTGGTATGCAACAATACACTAATATTATGTAATTATTATACATAAAGGAATTCTTATAGTTGCATGTTTCATCAGACAACTTCAATAAAATTAAATTCACATTTTTTTGAACAACACTTACCTTTTGTTGGACTGAGATTCTGATCTATGAATCCTTTCAGTTCTGCATTTGTGGAAGTCAAACCAACCTGAATAAAATAGCATAAAAATTAAAAACAGGATCTTGAGTATTATAAAGTCACTTAATAAACTATTTTATACCTTCTACCAGAAGAAGGTCTTATCAAGTATTATAGTCACATAAAATGAAACAATTATATCAAGCATAGAAGTGTATTACCAAAAAGGCCATATTGTTTTAAACGGGAAAGTATTAATTTATAGATTAAAAATTGATGAGGGGCTGGAGAGATGGCTCAGTTGGTAAAGTTTTTTCTGTGTAAACATGAGTTTGGATCCCCATGCATCTGCATGAGAGCCAGGCACATGCATGTAATCACAGCTCTGGGGAGGCAGACAGGACAATCCCTAGACCTTGCTGGCCAGCCAGTCTAGCTGAATTGATGAGCTCTAGGTTCAGAGAAAGAGCAATTCTGTTGAAAAATAACAACAAAACAGTGAAGAACAATTGTCCAAGACACTCAATATCAACCACATCTCTGGCCTTCACACACAAACAAGTATATGAGCACCCACCACATACACACACAGATTAAAAAAAAGAAATGGTGGGCTGGAAGGATAGCTTAGCAGTTAAGGCATTTGCCTACAAAGCCAAAGAACCCAGGTTCGATTCCTAGGACCCACATTAGCCAGATGCACAAGGGGGCACATGCGTCTGGAGTTCATTTGCAGTGGCTGGAGGCCCTGGTGTGCCCATTCTCTCTCTCTCTTTCTCTGTCAAATTAATTAATTAATTAATTAAATATAAAAACTGAAAGGTTATTTATGAGTGGAATCAAGACCTACTAATTTTACTAAATATTTTAAAAGCAAGTAATGTGGTTGTCGCAGCTACCTTTTTGTTGCTAGGACAAAACACAAGGCCAAAAGTAGCTGATAGAAGGAAAGGATTTATTTTGGCTTACAGTCTCATGTGGAAGCTTCGTGAAGGCAGAGGAAAGTATGGCTGAACATCACCTCTGATACAGCAGCAGGAGAGTGAGCCAAGCTCTGCCAAGTAGGAGCTAGCTATACCACCCCTAAGTCCACCCCCAGAAACAGAGCTAGAGCAAGACTCCACTTCTCAATCTGCCACCAGATGGGCACCAAGCATTCGGAACACTTGAGTTTATGGGGAACATTTGATTCAAATCACTATGGTGCAGTTGTGAAGCTGCCAATAGATAAATCAAAATTGCATCCCTAGGCCTGAGGGAGTCCTGGACTTGATCCTTCTACAAAAATTAGAAACTATATCCTGACTGTTATCCTTAATTTCTAATGTTCTTAATCACCCCACAATGCTTTTCAACACTATGACCTGTAAGGGATCAAGTAAATGCCATTCTGCCTGATACAGTGGCTCACACCTATAATCCCAGTATTTGGGAGGCTGAGATAGGAGGATTATTGTGAGTTTGAGATCAGCCTGGACTACATAATGATTCCCAGGTCAGTCTGGGCTAAAGTGAGACCCTGCCTAAAAATAATAGGAGCCAGGCGTGGTGGTGCACACCTTTAATCCTAGCAGTTGTGAGGCAGAGACAGGAGGATCTCCATGAGTTTGAGGCCACCCTGAGAGTACACAGTGAATTCCAGGTTAGCTTGGACTAAAGTGAAACCCTTCCTTGAAAAAACAAAAACAAACAAACAAACAAAAAACAATGCTAAGCACCACTAATGTCACAGTGCAAACATCAAGCGCAGTGACCTCAAGTCCAATTATTTGGGGCCGTTCTAGGCTCATAAAGCCTTTTTAAGTATCTAACCTTGGTCAAGTCATGCAAGTCCCTCATCTGCTAACTGCAAAGTGACAACAGTACATATCAGTGCAGGTTGTTACAAAGACTAAATGAGAGAATCTGTGTAAAGTATGTAACACAGCACTGGGCACACACTGTTAATCTATGTCAACGCTCATTACCATTAGCACCACAGACGAGGGACTGTCTACAAGTGTATTTATAAATTTGTCTTTGGATAATTAATTTCACTTAATTTTTATAGGGATATAGGTATACTACTATCATCAGTGCAGGTTTTGTTTCTTTGTTTTGAAACAAGGTCTCATGTACCCCAAGCTGGCCTCAAACTCGGCTGTATAGCCAAGGGTAACCTTGAACTTCTGATCTTCTCTACCTTCAGAATGCTACAATTGCAGGTATATGCTACCAAGCCTGGTTTTCATCAGATTTAAAACAAGTTTTGAAACCCTGGCATACAATAAACTATGATAAATAGCTCTATTATTACTATTACATTTTAGTTTTATCACTAAAATGTTGAATCTTATAACATCACAAACTTGTAACAACAAATTTACAGTTTATGGTTTTGGTACTATGTTTGTAGTTTGGTACACTCAAAATATTTCTTTAAAATGGCCTTGTTGGGACTGGAGAGATGGCTCAGCAGTTAAGGGTGTTTGCTTGCAAAGCCAGTGGCCCAGGTTCAATTCCCTACTCCCCATATAAAGCCAGACACACAAAATGCAACTGGATTCACTTGCAGTAGCAAGAGGCTCTGGTGCACCCATTTTCTCCCCCCCCCCCCCCTCGCTGCTTGCAAATAAGATAAAATGGCCTTATTGAGCTATAAAGCTGCATCTATTTAACGTATACAAATGTGATGTAGTTTTTGTTTTGTTTTGCTTCCTTTCTTGAGACAGACTTAACTGTATAGCCAGAACACCCTAGAACTCATTATGTTGCCTCAATTCTTGATTCTTACCTTCATTTTTTTTAAAAAAATTATCTATTATTTGAGAGACAGAAAAAGAGATTAAAAAAAAAAAAAGGCATGCCAGGACTTTTTGCCACTGCAAATGAATTCGAGACATGTGCCACTTTCTACATCTGGATTTATGTGGGTAGTGAAGAATCAAACCCAAGACATCAGACTTTGCAAGCAAGCACCTTTAACTGCTGAGCCATCTTTCCAGCCTCACTTTCAAGTTTTGATACATGTCTACATTGTGAAATGATCACAATAATCAAGCTAATTAACAGATCTATTATTTCTACGTGGTGTGTGTGTGTGTGCACGAATGTGTGTGTTGAGAAATCTCAATTTAATATCAGTCTATGGGTTTGTGGGTTTGCTTAGTATGCATGTAGCCCTGGGTTCAGTCTCCAATGCTGCCAAAATTCACAAATCTATCCCCATAGCAAATCACAAGTATACAACACAATAACCATTTTGCTTATGTGTGTGTGGTGTATGCACATGTATGAGCCCATGCCACATTCTATGTGCTTGTCTGCAGCCTAGGGCCGTATTACCTGTGGCAGCCAGAGTGGAACACAGAATGCCTGGCTCCTTGTTTTAGCTGCAGTCTCTTACTGATCTGGAGTCTGTTGTTTTTGCATGAGCACAAGCGAGTCTCAGCTCTCTGCTCCCTTAAGGCAATGAGGTTACAGGTGCTTGTGGCCATGCCCAGCTGTTTATGTGGGTCCTGGGGATTAACTCAAGCAGTTTGTCAGGCCTTCTGAGGCCCTTATGCTTGCACAGGAAGTGTTTTTAACTACTGAGCCATCTCTCCAGCCCTGACACAGAATTTTTTTTTTTTTTTTTTTGAGGTAGGGTCCTGCTTTTGTCCACTATTCACTATGTAGTCTCAGGGTGGCCTCAAGCTCACAGTGATCCTCCTACCTCTGCCTCCCCAGTGCTGGGATTACAGGCGTGCACCACCACGCCCAGCTCTGACACAGTATTTTTAACTAGCACTACTATGCTGCGTATCAGCTCTCCTGTAATTAAAAAAGTTAAAGCACACCCTGTTTTATACTACACATTCTTATTTTGGCAGAAAGATGGTTAAAGTGGAGTCTTACTCTAGAGCCCAGGCTTTCGTGGAACTCCCTCTGCAGTCCAGGTTGGCCTCAAACTCACAGTGATCCTTCCCAAGTTCTAGGATTAAAGGTGAGAGCCACTGCTCCCACCTTACATATTTTTAAATACTCATTTGGTATTGCATGATCTCATAATGTTAAAACCAATTACTTGGTAGTTTCAATTCTTTACTAAGAGCTGTTTCTTTTTTATACTTCTACATGTCATCCATAATATAGCCAAATAAGTCTAATGCAACAGATAGTACACATATGACACAAATATCAAATTTTTATGATCGAGCTTGCTGGCTATCTAGCTGAATTAGTGAGCTCCAGTTTCAGTGAGAAACCATCTCAAAAAATACAGTGGTGAGCAACTGAGTGCTGACCTATGCCCTCCACATGGTTGTACACACATAAACAAAAAACTTTCGAGGAGGCTGGGGTTATAGCTTAGTAACTCAGTGGGCAAAGCATTTGCTGTGAAGACCTAATTTTGGAGCCCCAGAATCAACATAAAGCCAGATGCACTACCATGCATCTGGAATCCTAGCATGCACTGAGAGAATATCCCTAAAAGTTCACAGGGCAATTAGCTTATCATATGCCACAGCAAACAAGAGACTCTAAAAGGCAAGGACAGATACTCAAGACTGTCCCCTGGCCCCCACACATTCACGCATGCTCACAGAGATCACAGCAAACAAGAGACTCTAAAAGGCATGGACAGACACTCAAGACTGTCTCTGGCCTCCACACATCCACACACACTCACAGAGAAAACCATTCAACTTACTGGACACCTGCTGACTTGTGCACTGTCACTACTAACATACTGCTTAAATCCTTCTGCTAAAAAAGCAGACAGAAATTTCTCTGTTCTACTTCTAAAAGAAAGCAATACAGGCAAAGACAGCTTTACTGCATTTATAGTATATTACCACTTAATACATGTTGTAAGAACTTCGAAAGCATCGGCTTATGCTGAGTGATCAGTGCTACACATAAGACATCTATATCACCCCCACGCCACAGCTCAGGGAATAGTGTAGAAGCAGGGGTAGAAAGAACACAGCAGCTGGAGAATGGAGAGGAGTGCTGTGGAGTTCTGTTGTCTGGACAGGACACGTACTCATGAACTCACAGCAGCTGTGCTCATCTGCACACAGAATGGAGGAATGAGACCCAGCCCCTCCCTGAGTATCTAATAGCAGTTCTTGGCTGCTGATGAAGTGGCAGTCATTCTATTAAGCGGTAACTGGTGGGAAGAAAGGTGGAATGGACAACAAAGGGATGAGAGGGTGATGGGGAATATAGTCAATCAAAATGTAATTATATAATATATCAAATTATTATTATTATTATTTTGGTTTTTCGAGGTAGGGTTTCACTCTAGCTCAGGCTGACCTGGAATTCACTACGTAGTCTCAGGGTGGCCTTGAACTTACGGCGATCCTCCTACCCCTGCCTCCCGAGTGCTGGGATTAAAGGCATGCACTGCCACACCCAGCCTTATATCAAATTATTTTTAAAAACAAGTAAAAAATAGAAACTACAAAAGCTTATTATGCCTTTTTGCTGTTACATGAGCCTCAACTGAAACCACATGTTCACAGTCAGAGATTCAGTTAGTAGATTACTGTTATGCTTGAACACCTGCTCTTCATGCCCACCTCTGGCAGAGGGAAGCAGCAGATTCTCAAGCTTCTTAAGCCAACTGTACACCCTCCCCTTAATGATCAACGAGCTGTAATGTAAAATTACAGATCAAGGCCCAATGAGAGTCAGTACTGCAGGCTTATTTTCGTTTCAGACACAGGGGAGGTGTCTGCATGTTTCAAAGCTCATATAACTACTCAAAAACCTTTTTGATAAATATTAAACTACATATTAAATTCTGCTTTTATATTTTGTTCCTTAAAGACTCAAAGAAAAGCACTTGATTGCCAGGCTTGGTAGCAGAGGTCTTTAATACCAACTATTCAGGAGGCAGAGGCAGGAGGAGTATGAAAGCTCAAGGCCAGGGTTGGAGAGATGGCTTAATAGTTAAGGCACTTGCCTGCAAAGCCAAGGACCCAGGTTCAATTCTCCAGGACCCATGTAAGCCATATCCACAAAGTGGTACATAAGTCTGGAGTTTGTTTGCACAAAAGAGGATAACGGGACAGGAATATGACCAAACTGCAGTACAATCATGAACTGAAGTTCTCAATTTTAAAATGTACTTCACTTAGCAAGAGAAAAAAGTAAACTCATATTTTATGTTATAGTTTTTGCTTAGTAAGAAAACTGAGAAAGTCTTTTATCTGGGTATTTCTTTATAAATTTTCTTTTCTAAAAAAGTTTTATTTTATTGAGAGAGAGAAAGAAGGAGGGAGGGAGGGAGGGAGGGAGGGAGGGAGGGAGTGGGTGGTGCCAGGGCCTCCAGCCACTGCAAACAAATTCCAGACACAGGCACCACCTTGTGCATCTGGCTTATGTGGGTACTAAGGAATTGAACTTGGGTCATTAGGCTTCACAGGCAAATGCCTTAACCACTGAGCAATCTCCCCCAGCCCCTAGATTTTCTTAATTTAAACAAATTTGATGTGTTAAGGTATAACATTATAAGACACATATAAGGGGCTAGGGAGTTGGTTCAGTGGTTAAAGGCACTTGCTTGCAAGCCTGATGCAAAGTGACATATATACTCTTGTATAATACATGAGCTAAAATTAGAATATTGCTGGACTTTTTTTGTCTAGAAGTGTGTGCTTTGAATCAGATGTCCCTCATAAACCCATGTGTTATTTTTTTTAATGAGGTTGAGTACTGTCATTACAAAGGTAACTTTATTTTTAATATTTTCATTTATTTATTTGCAAGGGGGAGAGAGACAGACAGACAGACAGAGACAGAGTAAGTAGAGGTGTGCCAGAGCCTCCTGCCTCTGCAAATGAACTCAACACATGTGCCACTTTGTGCATCTGGTGTTCCATGGGTACTAGGGAATCAAACTTGAGCTGACAGGCTTCACAAACAAGTACCTTTAACTGCTGAACTACCTTTCCAGCTTTACCTCATGGGTTCTGAATGCTTGGTCCCTAAGTTGCGCCAATATGGAAGGTGGAGCCTTGCTGGGGGAGTTGTATTTTTAGGTTCAGGAGTGTTATAGTCAGCTTCCTCTTGTCAGACTTGAGCTCACTCTCTTGCTGCTTTCCACCTGCTGTGACAAAAGTGTTGTCCGGAGAGGTGGGTGCAGTGGCACACACCTTTAATCCCAGCACTGGGGAGGCAGAAGTAGAAGGATTGCCATGAATTTGAGGCCACCCTGAGACTACATAGTGAATTCCAGGTCAGCCTGGGCTAGACTGAGACCCTACCTTGAAAACCAAAAAAAGTAAAGTCCAGTTTTTGCTCATGCCTTGCTTCCCTGCAAGACAAGCCTAGACAAGCAATTGGTAGGCAGTGGTGGGAGGATTACCATGAGTTCAAGGCCAGCCTAGATCTACAGAGTGAGTTCCAGGTCAGCCTGGGTTAGAATGAGACCCTACCTCAAAACCCTCCTCCACCAAAAAAAAAAAAGGAAGAAGAAAGCAGAAAGAAAGAAAAGACTGTAAGACAAAAATATTAAAATTAAAAGCTTAGCCAGGTGTGGTGGTGCACGCCTTTAATCCCAGCACTCAGGAGGCAGAGGTAGGAGGATCACTATGAGTTTGAGGCCACCCTGAGACTACATAGTGAATTCCAGGTCAGCCTGGACCAGAGTGAGACCCTGCCTCGAAAAACAAAAACAACAACAAAAAAAAAATTAAAAGCTTATGACCCAGGCTTGGCATTTATAGCATGCTACTTCCTTCAACGCAGTTTGGGCTCATGAGCCAAACAGAGATAACCAAATTGCCTCCATGGCATTTAAACATTTAAAACTTATTACTAAGGAGAAAAAGTACAAAACCAAAAAACTGGGGCTACAGTTGGGGAGGTGACTAAGTAGTTAAGGTATCTGCCTACAAAGCCTAACAAATGAGTTCAATTCCCCACTACCAAGGTAAAGCCAGATGCACAAAGTGTCACATGCATCTAGACCTCATTTGCAGTGGCTACAGGCCCTGGCACACCCATTCTCTCTACATACTCTCTTTCTCTCTCCTTATAAATAAAAATATTAAAAAAAAAAAAACTGGGGCTAGCCGGGCATGGTGGTGCGTACCTTTAATCCCAGCACTTGGGAGGCAGAGGTAAGAGGATGGCTGTGAGTTCAAGACCACCCTGAGACTACATAGTGAATTCCAGGTCAGCTTGGGCTAGAGTGAAACCCTACCTTGAAACTCCCCCCCCCCCCAAAAAAAAAACCTGGGGCTGAGGAGATGGCTCAGCAATCAAAGATGCTTGCTTGCAAAGCCTGTCAATCCAGGTTCAGCTCTCCAGTCATCCATAAGAAGCTCAACAGGTATTCATTTGCAGTAACAAGAGACCCTGGCAGGCTGGAGAGATGGCTTAGTGGTTAAGGCACTTGCCTGCAAAGCCAAAGAACCTCAGTTCAATTCCCCAGGACCCACATAAGCCAGATGCCCAAGGTGACACATGCATCTGGAGTTCGTTTGCAGTGGCTGGAGGCCCTGGTGTGCAATTCTTTCTTTCTTTCTCTCTCTTCCTCTGCCTTATTCTCTCTCTCAAATAAATAAATAAAAATATTTTTTAAAAGAGACCTTGGCATGCCCAAACATGCATGCATGCACATGTACAGGTCCACACAAATAAAAATTAAAAATATTGCAGCAAAACAAAAAAGCAAGGCATGGTGGCTCAGATGCCTATAATCCCAGCACTAAGAAGGCTGAAGTAGAAGGATCACTGTGAGTTCAAGGCCAGCCTGAGCTTGAGTGAAACTCTGCTTTCCTAGTAGGGCTCCGCCTACTAGAGACTCAAGATTCAAGCCTGAGTCTATGGGGGCATGATGCATTTAAACTACTACATAGGGTAACCTGCTATTTCCTGTTTCACTTAAAGGAAACAGTACCTGTTTGGCATATTGGATTGCCAGCATCATGCCTCTTGCATTTTAGGACTATTATTAAGTTAAATAAGGATTGTTTTGTTTTGTTTGTTTTTTTACAAGGCAAGATCTTACTCTAGCCCAGGCTGACCTAGAACTCACTCTGAAGCCCTAGTCTGGCCTCAAACTCATGGCATGCCTTGTACCTCAGCCTCCTGAGTGCTGAGACTAAACGCATGCACTACCATGCCTATATAATAATGGTGATTTGAACATAAGCTCTGTTATACCTCAACAGTCTATCTAAAAACTAGAAGGGCTACTGACTAAAGGATAGTGTGGTAGTTTGAATAGATGGCCCCCAATATATTCAGTGTTTTGTCAGTTTGTAGTTTGCATCTGCAGCCACCTGGCTGGAGGAGGTGTCACTGGGTGGATCTTTAGGTGTGGTGGTGGGTTTGAGATTTCAACATAAAGATATACAAAGTGCCTAGTTCTGCCTGGGCTTCCTGAAGTGTTCTATGTGGCTTTTGGCTTTTGGCTTGGGGCTTCTCTCTCTCTGCTTGCTCCATTAAGAGAAGGCCAACTTCTTCTGCCATTATGAAACTTCCCCTAGCTTCAATAAATCCTTTCCTTCCATAACTGTGCAAAGTCTGGAAGTTCATCTCAGTGAACCTGAAGCTGTCTGCTACAGATAGGTAGCATACACAGTAGAGATAAACTTGACAAAGTAATTAACAACACTCAAGGTGGGATGATGTCAGATTTCATCACACTACCCAGAATGGAATACAATTTAAAATTAAGTATTACTTATTTGTAGAAATTTCCACTTAATATTTTTGGACTGTGGTTGACCTAGAGTTAGTGAAACTACAGAAAGCAAAACCACAAGTAAGAAGGGACTATTATTATTGGGGCTGGAAAGATGGCTCAACAGTTAAAGGTGCTTGTTTACTAAGCCTGACTGGGTTTAATTCCCCAGTTCCCAAGTAAAGCCAGATACATACGGCACATGTGACTGCAGTTCATTTGCAGTGGCAGGGGGCCCTGGTGCGCCAATAATCACTCTGTCTCTTTCTCTATCAAAATAAACAAATGAAATTAAAATAAAACATTTAAAACAGGGGACTATTATAATACAATAAGGGCTTATTTGTTAGCACTATCCTTTAGATGTAATATTTAGAGAAGTCTTTTATCATCTCTTCACACACTGTGACAGGCCCTCAGCAGCCATTTTACACAATAGGACACTTGGTTCTCTGCTCACACCTAGCTAGCCTACTAGTGGCCACCAGACTCAAGCTGTGCCAAGGTCCTTCACTCGAAGTCCACAACTGGAGGTGACGCAGGAAGCAGAGCCCTTCCTTCACACCTCTCACTGAACAGGCTGGTTCCTTACCACACAGAAAGACATGGTGAGAAGGGCTGGCTATGGAACTAAGATGGCCTGCAGAGAAGGAGGAGGAGGGACAAATGAAGCAGATGCACGATGACAACTAGAGAAATGACAAATGAATAACAATGCAGATCTTTCTGAAGGCCCTCTGAATCCCTACTTGTGATTCCTTAAAACATCCCTGCATCTTGACTATAAATTCCCCCCCATTTTTTCGGCAAATACGTGTGGGACATGTATGTGTTATAAGAATGTAGTCACACTTGTGCAAATGTGTGTGGAGGGAGGCCATAGATCAACACCAGGCATCTTCTTCAATAATACTCCACCTTATTTTTGAGACAGGGTCTCTCACTCAACCTGGAACTCACCTATTTGGCTACATTAGCTAGCCAACAGGCCCTGGGATCCTCCTGTCTCCTCTTTCCCAGATCTGAGAATAAAGGCACATGCCATCATGCCTCTTTCTTTTTTAAAATCAATCTCTTTTCCTTATTTGCAAGGGGGGAGAGAGAGAGAGAGAGGAAATGAGAATGGACATGCCAGGGTCTATTGCCATCCCAAATGATCTCCAGACACATGCACCACTTGGTGCATATAGCTTACATGGGTACTAGAGAATCAAACCCGGGCTATCAGGCTTTGTGAGCAAGCACCTTTAATTGTTGAGCTATCTTTCCAGCCCTCATGCCTAACTTTTATGTGGGTTCTGGGGATCAGAACTCAGGTCATCCTACTTGCACAGAAAGCACTTTACTGATTAAGACATTTTCCCAGATGAAATTTCCTTTTTAATTTAATTCCCAATTGAACATTCATGCATAATTTATCATTCCACGATTATTATGCTAGTACTCTATATGTGGCACTAATTTTTTTCATGGAATAATTTTCATCATAAAAAAGACACAAATACTCAAATGCTCAAAGAAGTTAATTCAGAAATAATAGTCTTGGGCTGGAGAGATGGCTTAGCAGTTAAGGCACTTGCCTGCCAGCCTAAGGACTCATTCTACTCTCCAGATCCAATGTAAGTCAAACACACAAGGTGACACAAGCATGCAGGGTCACACATGCACACTAGGTGGCGTCTGGAGTCTGAGTACAGTGGTTGGAGGCCCTGGTGTGCCAATTCTCTCTCACTCTCTCTCCTTCCCTCTCTCAAATGCACATTAAAAAAAAAAAAAAGTCGGACATGGTGGCACATGCCCTTAATCCCAGCACTCAGGAGGTAGAGGTAGGAGGATTGCCCTGAGTTCGAGGCCACACTGAGATTCCATAGTGAACTCCAGGTCAGCCTAGGCTAGAGTGAGACCCTACCCTGAAAAACCAAAAAAAAAAAAAAAAGGAATAATAGTCTGGCCAGATATGGATGTATACTTATAACCCCAGCATGTGGGTGCCTGAGGCAATAGGGCAGTGACAAGTTTGAGGCTGTGTGATCTACATAATGAGTTGTAGGTCAGCCAGAGATAGAGACACTTTGTCTCAAAAGAACACAAAAAGAAAGAGAGAGCAAGAGCGAGAGCCAGAGAGAGAACACAAAAAGACAGCTCACACAGTGGGGAAAATTTACATAACCTTTCCAACACATTTAAAGTCTAACTGGTCTTCAGGAGCTCTCTCAGGGACCATGGAAAACTCTTCTGACCATCCTCAGAGGAGACACACCCCTGTGAGTAAATATAACAGCAAGCAGTATGTACTCAGAGAGACCCAATAACCCTACAGCCAGGACCCAACCAAGTCACCATGGGCCCAGGAGGAAAGAAGTTGCAGCTGTTGAAAAGAACAACTTGCATCTCTTTAGAAGACCTACCTGGCCAAGCAAGCACTGTGCTCAATAGTCTTAAGGCTTACCCCACACCTACGTGAGCAAAATCACTTAAAAATCCATGCCAAAAGCTTGAATTTGATTAGCTACCATAGTGAGATAGTATGTACAGAAAAAAAAAATATAGGCTCATTTTTCAAAAGTCACGTTAAAATTTTTTGGGGGAGGCCAGGCGTGGTGGCACACGCCTTTAATCCCAGCACTTGGGAGGCAGAGGTAGGAGGATCACTGTGAGTTCGAGGCCACCCTGAGAACAGAGTGAATTCCAGGTCAGCCTGGGCTAGAGTGAGACCCTACCTCGAATAACCCCAAAAAAAAGGGGGGGCACAGGACTAGGATATGGCTTAACAATTAAAGGTGCTTGCTTGCAAGCCTACCTGTCTATAATCTCAAAGTGTCTAAGACAGCTAGCTGCAGGCAGAGCCAAGAGAATCTGTAAGCTCACAGGCCACCCAGACTACTACACAGGAAATGGAAAAGTTAAAAACAGAGGAGACCCTGTCTCAAGAAATAAGTGGAGAGAAATATCCTGATGTCCCAGACCTCCACATATGCTGTGGCACAGATCCAGACACACACGCGCGCACACACACACACACCATACACATGATTTTTTAAAATTTATACTTACATTTTTTGCCATCATGTCAAACTGTATTATATTTAAGATTCTTAAAATCCATTAAAAACATACAAAAATCAAAAACAAAAAACCTCCGTCTTCAATAATTCTTTAAAATATCCTGTTAAAGGGAAAAAGAGGGGATAGTAATACAGTAATAATAGGCAACATTTATGTCATATTTATTATAACATGAGCTTCTAAGTGAATTATCTAAATCAATCCTCAGCAACACCACTATGAGAAACATGTCCCACTGAAACCCCCACTTTCCAGATAAAAACTAGGATTTACAGCAGTAAAGTTTAAAACATTGTACTATATCCCTATAGATAATACAATAAAAGAAACATCAGCACTTCTTGGAGAAGGGCTGATTCCAAGACAAAGTAGGAAACATACAGGATAAACCTGGAATATTTTATTGTGCTGGAAGTCCATAAGGGTTAAGCACTGGCAAAGACATGTAAAAAGTACACAGGTACCTACAACTGCACGTTTATAAGGCCCAATGACTAAAACAATTATTAGCAATGATGGAGAAGGGAAAGCTTGAACTAATAAATAGAAACGAATGCTACAGTTAGGAAAACCTACATTATATAATCAGCACAATAACCAACAAGGGAAGAATCACCAATAAGTGGTAAAACTAGTGAGTGGAAGTGTGGTGAAAACAGGGTATTTACATAGCCCTGAAACGTCTCCATACAAAATCTTTATTAATCAAAGACGAGCGTGGTGGTGCACACCTTAAATCCCAGCACTGGGTGTGGGGGGGAGGGTGGCTAAGGTAGGAGGCTGACATGAGTTGGAGACCAGCCTGGGCTACAGAGTGGTACCAGGTCAGCATGGGCTGCAGTGGGACTCTACTTCAACTACAACATTATCAGTTTTCCAGTGAAGAAGCCTTTAGCTAAGTGGTCAAAATTGGCAAATGATAAGCAATAAAGGGGAAAACCATCATCTCTCTCAAGTGCACTGAGAGGGACAGAACATCATCTCTGAGATATTTCTGCCCAAAACACAAAATTTAATCATGACCACTTTAATCATTCTTCTAAATAATAGCATGGAGCTGGGGAGGTAGCTTAGTAGTTAAGAGCACTTATTTGCAAAGCCTTACAAAGACCAGGTTCAATTCCCCAGCATCCATATAAAGGCAGATGCAAAAAGTGGTCCATGCATCTGATATTCATTTTTAGTGGCAAGAGGCCCTGGTGCACCCATACACACATGCATACACACAGGCACACGGAAATAAATAATAAATATATAAATTTTAAGACCAAATTAATGGCTTGAACTCTTCCAAATAATGTGTTTTGAAAAGCAACAGAAAAACTGAAACATTCTAGATTTTTAAAAAATTTTTAATTTATTTTTATTTATGAGATGAAAGAGAAAGAATGGGCATGCCATGGCTTCTAGCCACTGCAAATGAATTCCAGATACATGTGCTACCATGTGCATCTGGCTTACATGGGTTCTGGGGAATCAAATCTGGGTCCTTAAGCTTTGCTGGAAAACGCCTTACCCTCTAAACCATCAATCCAGCCCCCATCCTAGATTTAAAAAAAGGGTTTTTTTGAGGAAGGGTCTCACTTTAGCCCAGGCTGACCTGGAATTCACTATGAAGTTTCACAGGCTGGCCTTGTACTCAGCAATCCTCCTACCTTTGGGTCCTGAGTGCTTTGATTAAAGGCGTGTGCCATTACACTAGGATTTAACATTTTAATTTATTTAAAGCAACAGAATAGCTAAAACATTCCAGATTTAGTCTTTTTTTTAAAGTATTTTTATTTATTTATTTATTTGAAAGACAGACAAAAAGGCAGATAGAGAAAGAGAGAATGGGCACGCCAGGGCCTCTAGCCACTGCAAACAAACTTCAAATGCATGTGCCACCTTGTGTACCTAGCTTACATGGGCACTGGGGGATTGAACCTGTTTTTGTTTTAATTTTTTGTTTATTTTAATTTATTTATTTGAGAGCGACAGAGAGAAAGAGGCAGAGAGAGAGAGAGAGAGAAAATGTCACGCCAGGGCCTCCAGCCACTGCAAACAAACTCCAGACACGTGCACCCCCTTGTGCATCTGGCTAATGTGGGTCCTGGGGAATCAAGCCTCAAACTGGGGTCCTTAGGCTTCTCAGGCAATGCTTAACCGCTAAGCCATCTCTCTAGCCCTGAACCTGGGTTCTTATGCTTTGCAGGCAAGTGCCTTAACTGCTGAGCCATCTCTCCAGCCCTAGGTTTACTCTTTTTAGTATATTTATTTATTTACTTATTTGAGAGAGGAAAGTGAGAAAGAGAGGTGCACCAGGTTTGTAAAGGAACTCCAAACATGTGTCACTTTTGCATCTGGCT
The DNA here is from genome assembly GCA_036346955.1 of Dipus sagitta. Lineage (NCBI taxonomy): Eukaryota > Metazoa > Chordata > Mammalia > Rodentia > Dipodidae > Dipus > Dipus sagitta. Next base: position 34,256,565 of record CM070786.1, read on the forward strand.
TTATGTGAGTACAGGGGAACCAGGGCTGGTAGACTTTACAAGCAAATGCCTTAAACCACTGAGCTACCTCCTCAGTCCCATTCTAAATTTAGAAAATCTAAAAACACAAGAAATTAAATTCAATGTGTAATCTCAAATTGGTTGCTGCATCATAAAAATATGGTTTCTGTGACAATGAATAATGAGTTAACTAAAAATTAAAAGGTCCACAAGGCTGGATAATTTCAGTGGTTCTTATTCTTTCTCTTCCTCCTAATCCTTCTCCTCCCTTCCTCCTCTTTCTTCTCTTCTTCCTCCTTTTTTCTTTTTGTCTTCTAGACAGGGGTTTGCTATACAGCCCTATCTAACCAGGCACTACATCAACTAATGTGGTCTCAAACATGGCCATCCTCTTGCCTCAGCCTCCCAAACGCTGGTGTTACAGTATCAGCAACCATACCCAGCTGTCAATGTTATGTTAATTTTAGTCAACCGAGATTAAACTTTCTTATACATGAAGTGTCCTTTGTCTTAAGAAGGGGAATACACTAAAATACATAGGAGGGGAGTGCTATGATGACAAGAACTCTGGTATTATGACCAAATAGAGGAAAAGAGGAATAAACATGTATGAAAAAATGTTTGCAATTGGTGAATCTGGGCAAAGGTTATTCAGGAGTTTGTTGCCTAAACTTTTTCTTATTTAGTGGTTTCGTTTGTTTGTTTGTTTGCTTCAAGGTAGGGTCTCACTCCAGTCCAGGCTGACTTGGAATTCACTATGTATTCTCAGGGTGGCCTTGAACTCATGGCGATCCATCTACCCCTGCCTCCCAAGTGCTGGGATTAAAGGTGTGTGCCACCAAGTTCAGCTTTTTTCTTATTTTGTATGTTTATTGTCAGCAGGCATCTCCAGGTAAGGTCTCACTCTAGCCTAGGCTGACCTGGAATTCACTATGTAACCTCAGGGTGGCCTCAAACTCATGGCGCTCCTCCTACCTCTACTTCCCCAGTAGTACTGGGATTAAAGGTATGAGTCACCATGGCCAGCTCATCAACTCTTTTTTTATTTTAAAATTATTTCACCAGCCATACTGACACATGCTTTTAATCACCACTGGAAGCAGAGGTAGGAGGACTGCTGTGAGTTGGAGGCCACCCTGAGACTACATAGTGAATTCCAGGTCAGCCTGGGCAAGGGTGATACCTTACTTGTGGAAGTGGAGAGGGTGAGGCAAGAGGACTACCACAAATTCAAAGCCAGCTGGGCTACATAGTGAGGTCTAGGAGAGCTTTGGGTACAAAGTAAGAAAAGACTTTGTCTTAAAAAAAATAAATTAAGAAGCCGGGTGTGGTGGCACACACCTTTAATCCCAGCACTCGGGAGGCAGAGGAGGGTCTCCATGAGTTCGAGGCCACCCTGAGACTACACAGTGAATTCCAGGTCAGCCTGGGCTAAAGTGATACTACCTCTAAAACCCGAAATAATAATAATAATAATAATAATAATAATAAATAAACAAATAAATTAAGAATTAAATCTTTAATAAAAGGATAAAACAGCTATGTGTGATGGCGCACACCTTTGATCCCAGCACTTGGGAGACACAGGAAGGAGGACTGCCATGAGTTCAAGGCTACCCTGAGACTACATAGTGAATTCCAGGTCAGTCTAGACTAGAGCGAAACTCTACCTGGAAAAACAAACAAACAGAAAAAAAAAAAAAAAAGAAATGGACATATTTTGTCTAATAAAAAAAAGATAATTAAGTGGTCAAGGATACAAATTGGGAAAGAATATGGAGAATAAACATAATTGAAATTAATAAAATTCCTAAGAATATGGCAAAAAAAAAGAAAAAAAGAAATGGGGCCTTCGAAACTTTGGCCTTATATGATATAATCTAAATCTTAAGTCAAATGAAAACAGAAGAAAAGGTTTTTTTACTTTTCAAAGTAATACTGAGTTGTAATTTTCAATGCTATGGAAAACATAAATGTAAATGTTCAGTTACAATTTATTATTCTTGCTTTTTTATTGTAGTAGTATAATGAGAACTGAAACCTGACCTTAAAATCAAGTCCCTAATCACTTCACTCTTACATTTATCAATTATTTATATCATCTCCAGTGATATAAACTTATATATGAGGGGAATAATAAAAGCATACATTCCTAATATCCCATTCACCAAACTAAGCAATATATTCAAACACAATGTAAGGTACTATAAGTGAAATTTATTCACTTATTTGTTTGTTGGTTTATTTGTGGGGATAGAGATCAAATCCGTGTACATGCTAGGCAAGTCCTCTATCATGACACAGAGTCTCATGTCATATAGACTGGTTTTGAACTCTCTATGTAGCTGAGGATGACCTTGAACTCCTGATCCTCCTGCTTCTATCTTCCAAGTTCTAGGATTACAGGTGTGTGCATCATGTCCTATCTATGTGGCTGTGTGAACTGAACCCAAGGCTTTGTGCATGCTAGTCAAGCACTCTAACAACCGAGCTATGTGCATAGGCTTAGATTAATATTTTACCCGAGCTTAATAAAAAGATCTCTATGTAAAGTTGTTTATTACTACATTGAAACATTTAAGTATATATATAATCTGTCCACATACATCAACAAGAAAGTAGCAACTACTTTTAAAGTTTTTTTAAGTTATAGTCTCAACCACAAAGGAAATGAAAAGAAAAGAGAAGAGAAGAAAGGAAAAGAAGAAAAGAAAAAAGAAAGGAAATCAGGCAGGTGGTGGACAGGCAAGTAGACATGCATGCACATAAGCAGGCACTAGAGAAACACCAAAATAAGTTAAAAAGGAAGAAAAAACAGCAAATTGGAAATCAACTCTTTAAAAAGTTAAAAATCTTATCGATAGGAAATAAAATTATATTAGTGACTGTCTCATGAATCTGAAGTGTTGAGAACTGAATAACAATGAAAATTAAGAACAGCACTAAATGACAACTAATAAAACTTGTATTAGTTAGTTGTATCTCAGAGTATATTCATTAAGCCACTGATTTAAAAGCATAAAAAAAGAGGAAAATCAAAGTAGATGAAAAGCATGTTAAGTGAACAAAATAGAAGCCAGGAGTGGTGGCACACACCTATAATCCTAACACTTGGGAGGCTGAGGTAGGAGGATTACTCTGAGTTAGAGGCCAGTCTGGACTAGAGTCAGTTCTAGGTCAGCCTGAACTAGAGTAAGACTGCTTCACAAAACCAAATAAACAAACAAATAAATGCCTAGTTACAACAGAAAACAATCAAGTCTTTCTCATCCAAAAATATGGTATGGATAAATTGTTTTTAAAAGATTCTATATACAAAGCAAGCAGACACTATTCCTTACTCAATTTTCCTCTTCTTAAAAAGTTACAGGTAAAATGTACCCAACTAAAATTACTCCACCTTTCTTCCTCCCAGATGGTCCAAGCATATAATGTATGTGTGGTGGTTTGAATAGAATAGATGGCCCCCAATATATTCAGTTGTTTGTTTGTAGTTTGCATCTGCAGCCACCTGGCTGGAGTCAGTGCCATTGTGTGGATATGAAGGTGTGGTGGTGGGTTTCAGATTTCAATCTAAAGATATGCAAAGTGTGCCTAGCTGAAGTTCCTGAAGTGTGCTGTGGCTTCTGGCTTTTAGGCTTGTACTTCTCTCTCTCCGCTTGGTCCTGTGAAGGCAGGCCAGCTTCTTCTGCCATTATGGAACTTCCCCTGGATCTGTAAGCTTCAATAAATATCCCTTCCTCCATAACTGTGCTTGGTCTGGAAGTTCATCTCAGCGAACCTGAAGCTGTCTGATACAGTATGACATAATTCTGGCTAAAGAAATATAAACAGGGCTAGAGAGATGGCTTAGTGGTTAAGTGCTTGTCTGTGAAGCATAAGGACCTGGGCTTGAGGCTTGATTCCCCAGTATCCACATAAGCCAGATGCACAAGGTGGCACATGCATTTGGAGTTCATTTGCAGTGGCTAGAGGCCCTGATGTGTCCATTCTCTCTCTCCCTCTCTGTCTGTCTGTCTCTTTCTCTGTCTATGTGTCATTCTCAAATAAAGAAGAAAAAAAAAACTTTAAAAATATACAAACAACATATCACTGCTTGAATAAGCTATAAGGTATCCTTCTCCCTGCCTCTCTGTACCCAGAGCATTCCTGGATCAGCTCAGCTGGTGCAAAATCAGGACTCGATTTCATACCACACTTCTACACAGGGCTGCTGGGTTGCACTGTGCTATTAAAGCACAATACACTAACAAATGGCTACAGATGAGGCTTGGTTGTTACAAGTGCTTGCCTGGAATGCACAAGATCCTGGGTTTGACCCCTAGTACCGCAAAAGATAGAAAAAAATAAGTAAGTTCTTTAAAACTTAGGACATTTACAGAGTATGACTATTTCAGCACATATAGTAAGAGACTACCAATAAAAATACTGCTTAGCGGATAATAATGGCGATCCCATTTATCTGATGCTGACTTCACTCTCGGTTGGAGAATTTGCTTCTCTTTTTCAGAATGGACACAGATCCTGAGGAGAGAATCAGCCCATCACACAATAGGGTCCCAGCTGAAACCATTGAATAATTAGGGAAATGAGCAAGAGTGCTGCTTTCTTGATGAAGCTGGTACCAGCACAAGGGAGAAGGAGATAGACACAGAGAACACTCAACTACCAAACAAGATATCCACAGACACAGAGGCTCCCAAGACCTCATCACTGAAGTAGACCTAAAATGAACCCAACATGGCTCAAGGAAATTTGCAGAAGAGGGGGTGGAAAGATTGTTAGAGCCACATGTTGGGACATTAGGCACAGAGACATTGCCTCTTACCCCAAACTGATAGCTAGCCCCACAGTGCACGACCCATATTCCCCAACGAGGAGGGTCCCTGCAGAGGGGGGAGGACAGGGAGGAGGCTAACGATGTTACAACATGGCTGTATACACACTGTGTACATAACTAATAAAAAAAAGTTAAATTAAAAAAAAATACTGCTTAGCGGGCTAGACAGATGGCTTAGTGGTTAAGGCACTTGCCTACAAAGCCAAAGGACCCAGGTTCAATTCCCCAGGACCCACATAAGCCAGATGCACAAGGTGGCACATGTGTTTGGAGTTTGTTTGCAGTGGCTGGAGGCCCTGGCATGCCCATTCTCTTTCTCTCTCTCTCTCTCTCTCTCTCAAATAAATAAATAAATAAATAAATAATATACACTATAAAAGTGTCTAAACCCTTATAATTCTCGCTAAATTAATAATGGTTATCCCATTTAATTGGCATTGACTTCACTCTCCGTTGGAGAATGTGCTTCTCTTTTTCAGATGGGAACTGGACTTGAGGAGACAAATGACCCAGCACACTCCACCCTGGCCCCAGCTGAAACCACAGAGGAACTGGGGAAATGAGCAAGAATGCTGCCCTCTTAGTTAAGCTGATATCAGCACAAGGGTGATGGAGAAAGACACCGAGGGCACTCAACAGCTACCAAGCCAGACATCTAGATGCTCCTAAGTGCCCATCACTGAAGTAGACTTAAAATGTTCCCAGCATGGCTCAGGGAATCTTGCGGAAGACGGGGCAGACAGATTGTTAGAGCCACAAGTTGGGACATTTTGCACAGAAACATTGCCTCTCCCCCATAACTGACTACTGCCCCATAATGCATGACCCACAATACCCATGGGGTTGACCTGCATCCCCAATGAAGAAGGCCTCTTCAGAAAAGGGGCAGGAAGGAGGGAAAGGATGGTACCAACATGTGATGTTTACATACAAAATATGTCCATATCTAATATTAAAAAATAAAAAATACTGTTTAGCCACATCAGTGAGCTTTTCAGAACCAAGTGCAATTTTGTTTAGTATTCTCTATCCCCCCCTCACCAAGATTCAGCACAGATAAGCCTTTAAATGTTACCTAAATGATGAATGTTGGAAATCGAGCCAAAGTAAATGGATTTAATGAGCAAATTTACCTTAAGTTCTCTGTGCCTCAATATCTTTTTCAGCAAACTATCAATAGTACATTTACTTCATTAAATGAGTCAATATATAGAATATTACCAGAATGCTGCCAAGCACAAGGCAAGCATCAGGGTCAGGGGAAAATCAGTTCACTGAATTCTTATGACAAATCAAGGCTTCTTCTTCCAAAGTAAGTAATATATAATTTACAACCATGAAAAATAAAAAAGGAAAAGAACATAAATCCAGCTAGGTGCACACCTTTAATCCCAGCACTTGAGAGGCAAAGGTAGGAGAACTGCTGTGGGTTCGAGGCCAGCCTGAGACTACATAATGAATTCCAGGTCAGCCTGGACTACAGCGAGACCCTACCTTGAAAAAACAAACCAAAAAAGAAAGAAAGAAAAAACATAAATCCCAATTTTAAAACAGAAAAAAAGGAAAAGCTTTTAAAAGTCATTAATAACTTCTCTGACATGAGCAACACCAGGCAGGCAACAGGCGTTTACTTCTTCATGGGCAGCACTGACAAGCCAGAGCATCCACAGCTCTGGTTATGTGTTTTACAGCCCAACAAATCACAGACTACAAACAACAAACCTCAAATTCATTTTTTTCTTTCTTCATCCTTCACTCCCAAAAGCTCAAATGTAATTTTAATAAAACAAAACTACATCTAGATCAACACTGTAAAAAGAAATGGGATGGTGACAGAGACCTCCTTCTTTCAATTACAATTAAGAAATATGGTATACCGGTTTTGAGCAACAGTTTAAAAACTGCTAAAACATACTTCTAAGTATTTTTAAATTTTTTTCCAGGCATTTTAAATACTCTCCTTTATATTGCTTTAATCTAAAAAAATTATCTGCAAATTTTTAATATGTGACTTAAACCCTCAAAAGTGTCAAGAAAATAAATGTGACACAAATGTTCCCAGAAGTTGCCTTCTCAGATATAAACCAGTCATGTGCACTGATGCATTATGTCCATCCACACTCAACAATCGCACACTACCGAATCCCCATCACCAAGGTCTCCTATTAAGTTAAAAAATCAGTCAGATTTCTTCCTATGGCATCATGAGCACATTATGCCAGGCTCAAAACGTCAATCTTTTGACCTCACCATCTGTCAAGTTTCAGACAATGCAACTCCCACAGATGGCCTCAAAATACAGGCCCTTTTCCACCCCAATCACAATTTAGAGGTTGTGGCCACAAAGCCTTTTAAGATGACATACTAACTAAAATACAGAAAGACAAAGAAAAATGATTACAGAGAAATGTGTTGAATTAAGGAATAGTATCACTTGAATTAGGATTTTTACACTTTCTAGTATGGCCATTAATTGATATTAGTAAAAATTCAATTTCAGCAGAGACAATGTATGTAAATGGTAGGAATTACCAATTTTAAATAAATACCTTCTGGTGACTGAAAATCTATAAAACATCCAAAACTCAGTGGCAGTGCACTTGTCTAGCATGTGGGAGGCACTGGGTTCAATTCTCAGCACCATAAAATAAATACATATATGCATATAACCATTCATACAAAAACAGCTATCAGCAGGGCTGAAGAGATGGTGCAATGTTTAAGGCACTTGACTGCAAAGCCTAAGGACCCAAGTTCAATTTCCTAGTACCCACATAAAGCCGGATGCACAAAGTGGCACATGTGTCTGGAGTTCGTTTGCAGTGGCTAGAAGTCCTAGGTCCTGGCACACCCATTCTCATTCTCTCTAATAAATAAAGTATTTTTTATAAAAAAAAAAATCATGGGCTGAAGAGATGGCTTAGTGTTTAAGGTGCTTGCCTGCAAAACCTAAGGACCCAGCTTCAATTCCCCAGTAAGCCAGATGCAAAGGTAGCACATGCGTCTGGTGTTCATTTCCAGTGGCTAAAGGCCCTGGTGCACCCATTCTCTTTATCTCTCTCTGCCTCTTTCTCTCTCTGTCTCTCAAATCAATAAATGAATACGTAAGTAAAAAAAATTTTTTTTTAATCAGCCTTACTGGAGCATAGCTCAGGGGTAGTGTGTGCTTAGCATGCACAAGGCAATGGGTTGGAATCCTAGCACCAATCCCTCCCTTCCCACACCACCTCCAATTATCAAAATATCAGCCATGGGGCTGGAGAGATGGCTTAGTGGTTAAGGCGTTTGCCTGTAAAGCCAAAGGACCTTGGTTTGATTCTCTAGGATCCATGTAAGCCAGATGCACAAGGTGGTGCACATGTCTGGAGTTCATTTGCAGTGGCTGGAGGCCCTGGAATGCCCATTCTCTCTCTCTCTCTCTCTGTCTCTCTGCCTCTTTCTTTCTCGCTCACTCAAATAAATAAATAAATAAATAAATAAATAAATAAATAAAATTAAAAATATATATATCAGCCATAATCTCACCTGTCAGAGGCAACCACAAATAACTGTTTGGTGTAACCAGCATCTGTGCTCTCTAACGTTTGATATGCAGTTTAATTAGAAGCTATTTTCATAGGAAATGAAAGTAACTTTTCTACAGGTGATTACCACATCAAGGAACTCGCTTCAGTGTTTCAAAGGTATGGTATCAAGAAATTCATACCACCAAGCTTACTAGTCAGTAAAATCACTAGTCTTTCCTTACAGATGGAAAGTTTTAGAGAGCTGAAGAGATGTGTCCAGTTAAATGGCAGGGCCAGAGATTGAGCCAGTCTGCTGTCTGAACTAGTAAACATTCTCTCTCTCTCTTTATTCTTTTAGAGGTAGGGTCTTACTCTAGCCCAGACTGACCTGGAATTCACTCTGTATTCTCAGGGTGACCTCAAACTCACAGTGATCTCCTACCTCTGCCTCCAGAGTGCTGGGATTAAAGGCGTGCACCACCACACCCGGCTGTAAACATCCTTTTTTTGCCTTCCCATGCTATTCTAGTCACATTGCTGAGATGAACATCCAAACCATATAGTTTATGGGAGAAAGGGATTTATTTTAAGTGTATAGATCCAGGGGATGTTCAATGGCAGAAGAAACTGGCTGCCTTTCACAGATTAAAGAAGAGAGAAACTACCAATCAGCCAGCACCACAATCAAGCACGAACCCAGAGCTCAAACAGCTCTCCATACACCTTTGGACTGGAATCAGACCCACCCCCAAACACATGTTTGGGCTGGATCTCGGGATTTGTCCTCAGTGACGCCTCCTCCAGGCAGATGGCTGGAGACCCAAGTTACAAGCTTAATAAAACACCCGAGTCTGTGGGGAGCATGAATTCACATTCAAGCCATCATAACCCACGCCTGGCCCCCAGAGACTTGTGACCACATCACAATATAGATTGCATTCAGTCCAACTTCAAAGGTTCCCATAGTCTTTACCAACTTCAAGAATGTTTCAAAGTTATAAGACTCATCTGAGATTTAAGTTTGTCTCTAAGTGTGAGTCCTGTAAAATCAAAACAAGTTACATACTTTTAACACATAACGGCACAGAGTAAACATTTTCATTACTATAAGGCATAACAAGGAGTGACTGGACCAATATAAAAATCAATAATCATCAGATAAACATCTGTAGTTCAGGTCTGACAGTGCTCCATGGTACCCTTTGCACATTCCTGGTATATCCAAAACATCTCAGGGTCTCATCGCAAACCACAACCATGGTCCATCTTCAGCTCCATACACTGGCCTTTTTGGCCCTCAATATAGTCATACTATCCTGCTTCCCATGCCACATTTCAGCAGTGGTTCCTGGAACCATGTGCACTTCATGACTCGCTTCCAAAATCAATATCAGGTATGCAGTGACAGTCATATTGTTAATCCAGGAAGGAAATAAATCTTGTCCTTCAGACTTATAATTTTTCCTTTAAGTCATCTCTTTTCAAAAGAGTTTGTAGGGCTGGAGAGATGGCTTAGCATTTAAGATACTTGCCTGTGAAGCCTAAGGAGTCACTTTAGACTCCCCATGTCCCATGTAAGCCAGATGTACAGTGACGCAAGCGTGCAAGGTTGCACTTGAGCATGAGGAGGCACATGTATCTAGAGTTTGATTGCAGTGGCTGGAGGCCCTGGCACGCCAATTCTTTCTCTCACACACACACACACACACACTCTCACATTAAAGAGAAGGGGCAGTCTGTTGGGCTTGCCTCAAAAAAAACAATGGAATTTGCATTCCCACTCATTCAGCTTTTCATGGGTTGACATCATCTCAGGGATTGATTCCATTGTTTTAGTATAAAGCAGCTGGCCCACCCTTAATGGTGGGACTTGATTTAATGATAGCAGCTTTAGCAACCTAAAACCCATCTCTTTGCTTTAAACTTTAAACTTGAGTTTTTCCAACTTTAAATCTTATCTTTCAGTTCTATGTCTTCCACCAACACACCATTCCGTTACTTTTAAATTCAACCTTAATTAAACTCTTAGGGCTTGGGCAGAACACAGCTAGCCTTTATGCCAGTAGCCCAGTTCCAACAAAGTTCTCTGCTGTCTTTTCATCCCCTTTGGAAGTTCATAAGCCAACACAATTCTCTCTGCACTTAGTATTGTCAAACTATCACTAGAATAGCCCATAAAATTTGGCTTACCACCATGTGAGACATCTGAAGTCACAAATACAAAGTCCTTATCTATTCCACCAGCACGCAAATTCCAAAAGACCAAAATCCACAGGTCACATTCATCTCAGCAAGACCCCACTTCTGGTACCAAATTCTGTTGTAGACAGCTCCATGTTGCTGGGATGAACATCCAAACCAGACAGAATTTATGGAAAGAAGGGGTTTATTTCAAGTTTATAGCTACAAGGGAAGTTCCATCAATGGTGGAAGAAACTGGCTCTCTCTCACAGATCTAAGCAGAGAGAAACTGCCAACCAGCTAGCACCAAAACCAAGCAAAACAAAGAGCTTAAACTGTTCTCCATACAACTTTAGGATAAAACTCAGATCTGCTCCCAAACACACTTTGGGCTGGGCCCCAGTATCCGACCCTAGTGAGACCTCCTCCATCCAGACAGCCGGAGACCCAAGTTACAAGCTTAATAAAACATCTGTGTCGGGCTGGAGAGATGGCTTAACAGTTAAGGTGTTTGCCTGCAAAGCCAAAGGATCCCAGTACAATTCTCCAGGACCCACGTAAGCCAGATGTACAAAGTGGTGCATGCATCTGGAGTTCATTTGAAGTTGCTGGAGGCCGTGGTGTGCCCATATTCTCTCTCTCTCAAATAAATTATGTATGTATATATATGTATACACACACACATACACACACACACACACACTCCTGAGTCGATGAGGGACATACATTCACATTCAAACCACCACACATGCCATATTTATTTATTTACTTATTTATTTTGTTTTGTTTTGTTTTGGTTTTTCGAGGTAGGGTCTCACTCTAGCTCAGGCTGACCTGGAATTCACTATAGAGTCTCAGGGTGGCCTCGAACTCACGGCAATCCTCCTACCTCTGCTTCTCGAGTGCTGGGATTAAAGGCGTGCGCCACCATGCCCGGCTCGTATTTAATTTTTTAAGTGTTTTACTGAGCAAACATGTTTTTAACTATTGTAACACTTCACAAAACATTATCTGACCAAAGATAGAATATATCCTCAGATACTAAAACAGAATGAAATATTATCAGTACAATAAATTCAGAGAAAAGAATAGCTTACTAAACCAAAAGATTCCTTCAAAATTCCACACAGAGCAAATCATAAATTATTAGGTTGGGCTTTCTCTTTCATTTTAATATTATGGCACCTAGTGACCTTATACATGCTAGGCATGCAACTCTACCACTGAACTATATCCTAAGTCCTCTTTTTACTTTATTTTGAGACAGGATCTCACTAAGTTGCCCAAGCAGGCCTTTTCCGATCATCTTGCCTCAGCCTCTTTAGTAACCTGGATTACAGTCCTGTTTAACCAGGCTAAGCTAGTTTTTTTTTTTTAAGTTATAAAATCTTATTACTATTTCAAGTAAAATATAGCCATAATAAAATATGGTTCACATAAAACTGGAATATCCTGAATGCATTTGAATATATATTGAAAACAACTTGAATTTTCAATATATTCTGAACTGACAGAAACTCTAGTATAGACTATGTAGAACACACCCATTATGTACATATATATGGCACTTTTGTAAAAAAAAAAAAAAAAAAAAAGTGCCATGACCTTTTTTTTTTTTTTTTTTTTTTTGAGAAAAATCCAACAGACTGGCCCTTTTTTACCAGAGAGAGAGAGAGACAGAAAAGGGAAGAGAATTGGTACACCAGGGTCTCCAGCCACTGTAATGGAATTCCAGATGCATGTGCCACCTTGGGCACATGTGTGACATGCACATGTGTCACCTTGTGTGTCTGGCTTATGTGGATTCTGGGAAGTTGAACATAGGTCCATAGGCTTTGTAGGCAAGCACCTTAACAACTGAGCCATCTCTCCAGCCTCATAACCCTATCTTTAATCTACTTTTTTTTTTTTTTTTTTGAGGCAAGAACCAACAGACTGCCTTTTCTGTGTATGTTCAAGAGTGAGAGAGTGAAAGAGAGAGAGAGAGAGAATTGGGACACCAGGGCCTTCAGCCTCCGCACTCAAACTCCATACGTGTGTGCCCCTTTGTGTGCATGTGTAACCTTGTGTGCTTGGGTCACTGTGTGTTTGGCTTACGTGGGACCTGGAGGGTCTAACATGAGTCCTTAGGCTTTGGAGGCAAGCGCCTTAACCACTAGGCCATATCTCCAGTCCTTAATCTACATTTGAAATTTTTTTATTTAGTTGCAAGGAGAGAGAGAGAGGAAGAGGAAGAGAATGGGCGCACCAGGGCCTCTAGCCACTGTAAATGACACACACACTACCTTATGCATCTGGCTTTACGTGAGTATTTGGGAATCAAACTTGGGTCCTTAAGGTTTGCAGACAAGTGCCTTAACTGCTGAGCCATCTCTCCAGCCCCTTTAATCTACATTTTTAAGATACAAAATATAGCTGGGTGTGGTAGCGCATGCCTTTAATCCCAGCACTCGGGAGGCAGAGGTAGGAGGCCATCCTGAGACTCCATAGTGAATTCCAGGTCAGCCTGGGCTAGAGTGAGACCCTACCTCAAAAAACAAAAACAAAAACAAAAACAAAACAAAAAAAAAGATACAAAATATAAATGGAGGTATATTTGTATCATTTGGCAAAATCTTGACTAGAATCAAAATGATTGTTGCTTATCCCATCCAACAAATAAACATATTATTTTCTTTTTTAAATATTTATTTTAAAGAGAGAAAGATTACGCCGGGCGTGGTGGCGCACGCCTTTAATCCCAGCACTCGGGAGGCAGAGGTAGGAGGATCACCATGAGTTCAAGGCCACCCTGAGACTCCGTAGTGAATTCCAGGTCAGCCTGGGCTAGAGTGAAACCCTACCTCGAAAAACCAAAAAAAAATAAAAATAAAAAAAAAAATAAAGAGAGAAAGAGACAGAGAGCTTTGTCATACTGGGGTTTCTTGTCACTGCAAACTCCAGACTCATGTGCCATGTTGTGTTTCTGGCTTTATGTGGGCACTGAGAAATCAAACCTGGGCCATTAGGCTTTGCAAGCAAGTGTCTTTTATCACTGAGACATCTCCCCAGTTGTAAACATACTGTTTCTGATTAGGTAAGGTTTTTGAATAATAAATTTCCTCATTCTTTTTCTTTTATTGAGGGTGTCTCACTCAACTAGCCCAGGCTGACCTGGAATTCACTATGTAGTCCCAGGCTGGTCTCAAACTCATGCTGATCCTCCTAAAGGCATGCACCACCATGCCCAGCTTTCCTCATTCATTTTTTGCAGCTTTATAATACTGTATTACATCATCATATGATTCATTTGCCCCTAATGACTGATACTTTGATTTTATAAGTTTTTAAATGGGTGAAAAGAATCACATTTTATGGGCTGGAGGGATGGCTCAGCAGTTAAGGTGTTACCCTGCAAAGCCAAAGGACCCAGGTTCAATTCCCCAGGACCCACATAAACCAGATGCACAAAGTGACGCATGCGTCTGGAGTTCGTTTGCAGTGGCTAGAGGCCCTGGCATGCACATTTTCTCTCTCTCTCTCTCCTTCTCTCTCCCCCCCCCTCTAAGAAATGAATAAAAATATAATAAAATTTAAAAAATTTAAGCCAGGCATGGTGGCATACGCCTTAAAAAAATCACATTTTAATGATTAAAATCCTTAATATGGCCTAGTGTCTTCTGGCTCTGCCCACTTTTGCAGTTCTCTATTGAGCCACTTGCCTCTACACCCCTTGCTAATCTATGACCACTGACCTTTGGTCAGTTACTCACAAAACATGTTCTTCCTGCTTCAGGGCCTTGGCACATACTGCTTCTCCTGCCTGGAGCTTTTACCTGATATACTCCTCTTCCTTACAATGTCATCTCAAATGTTCCCTCTTCAAACAAAAACCTCCCCTCTCCCACAGCCAAGACTGGGCTAGAAACTTCTACAGAAATTGCTCCCCTACTTTCTCTTTTCATGGCACACCTTGGGTTGCCATTATGTACTTATTCATGAGGGAAAGAACCCTGTCCATTTACATATGTGTGTCCAGGGTTTGTATTCAAAAAATGTTTGCTAAGTGTATGTATCAATATTTTATTGTTTTTTTTTTGTTGTTGTTGTTGTTTTGTTTTGTTTCTTTGAGGTAGGGTTTCACTCTAGACCAGGCTGGCCTGGAATTCACTGTGTAGTCTCAGGGTGGCCTCGAACTCATAGTGATCCTCCTACCTCTATCTCCCAAGTGCTGAGATTAAAGGCATATGCCACCATGCCTGGCCTGTTGTTTTTTGTTTTTTTTTTTTCTGGGTTTTTTTCGTATTTTATTTATTTATTTGAAAGAGAGAGAGGAAGAGGCAGATAGAGAGAAAGAGAAAATGGGCACACCAGGGACTGTAGCCACTGAAAACAAATTCCAGACACATGCACACCCTTGTGCATCTGACTTACGTGAGTCCTGGGAAATCAAACCAGGGTCCTTAGGCTTTGCAGGCAAGCATCTTAACTGTCAGCCATTTCCCCAGCCCCTCTCCCCCCGCCCCGTGTTGTTGTTTTTTGAGGCAGGGTCTCACTCTAGCAAGGCTGGCCTGGAACTCACTTTGTAGACCAGGCTGGCTTTGAACTCACAACAATCCTCCTATTTCAGCCCTTCAAATGCTGGGATTACAGGTGTGAGGCCCCACACTTAGCACATCATTTTGCAAATGCATGAAAAATCCATTCAATATAACCTAGCAACAAAAATGAAAAGACTTCATTTTTTTAAGTTACTGTAGAAATATATAGTTCAGTACAATTAATTTCACTAATTTTTGTTAGTTTGAGATAGGCTTCATTACTGTAGCTCAGGCTGGCCTCGAACTCATAGTAATTCTTATGCCTATGTCCCGCACCCAATTGTTGAGATTACACCATGTTCAGGTTAATTTTGCTCATTTTTAATATGAAAAGAGCACACCCATTCAGGCAGGGGAAGCTGTTATCCATATTGGTATGAGACCTTTGGCTGTTCTGCAGGCTCCACACTCCAAGCCAAAAGCATGCAAGCAAAAGTGTTGCTTTGCTAGAATCTAGAACATCCCTGGATTAGGGAAGCTAAGAGGTCTGAGGTGCAATTACAGATGCACCATCTGCAGGGCGTCCCTAACCTCATCAGAATAGCATCACACCCATCTGAAGAGATCCAAATATCAGACCAACCTAAAGGATAAGTAGTGAAAGCAGCAATCAAGAGATAAGCATTTCTCTGCTGTAGAAAATTACTTATAAACCACCAAAGGAGGACTCTTTCTTGAACAATGAGCAATCTTTGAAAAAATATTTATTAGAAGCTGGGTGTGGTGGCACACACCTTTAATCCCAGCACTTGGGAGGCAGAGATAGGGGGATCACCATGAATTCAAGGCCATCCTGAGAATACACAGTGAATTCTAGGTCAGCCTGAGCTAGAGTGAGACCCTGCCTTGCAAAACAAACAAACAAAAATTATTAGGGCTGGAAGGATGGCTTAGTGGTTAAGGCATTTGCCTGCAAAGCCAAAGGACCTAGGTTTGATTCCCCAGACCCACGTTAGCCAGATGCACAAGGGGGCGCATGTATCTGGAATTCATTTGCAGTGGCTAGAGGCCCTGGCATACCCATTCTCTCTCTCTCCCCCTCCCTCCCTCTCTCTTTGTCAAATAAATTAATTAAAAAGATTTTTTGTAATATTTATTAGCTGGGCATGGTGGCACACACCTTTTAATCCCAGTACTTGGGAGGCAGAGGTAGTAGGATCGCCATGAGTTTGAGGCCACCCTGAGACTACACAGTGAATTCTAGGTCAACCTAGGCTAGAGTGAGACCCTACCTTGAAAAACAATTATTTAGAGTTGGAGAGATGGCTTAGCAGTTATGGTGCTTGCCTGCAAAGCCAAAGGACCCATGTTTGGTATCTCCCCAGGTCCCATGTAACCCAGACACACAAAGGTGACACAAATGCAAGGTCACATATGCACACTAGGTGGCACAAGTGTCTGGAGTTAGATTGCCGTGGATGAGGTCCTGGCATGCCAATTCTCCCTCTTTTTCCTCTCTCTAAAAAATAAAAAATATAGCCGGGCGTGGTGGCGCAAGCCTTTAATCCCAGCACTCGGGAGGCAGAGGGAGGAGGATCGCCATGAGTTCAAGGCCACCCTGAGACTCCATAGTGAATTCCAGGTCAGCCTGGACCAGACTGAGACCCTACCTCGAAAAACTAAAAAAATATATAAAATAAAAATAAAATAAAATAAAAATAAAAAATATACTTACTTAGGGCTGGAGAGATGGCTCAGCATTTAAGGTGCTTGCTTGTGAAACCTAAGGACCCAGGTTCAATTCCCCAGTATCCACATAAACCAGATGCACAAGTTGGCACATGTGTCTGGAATTCATTCGCAATGGCTGGAGGCCCTGGACTGACCATTTTTTCTCTCTATCTGCCTCCCCCCCCCACAATAAAGAAATAAATAATTTTTAAAATATATATTAAAAATATTTATTTTAGAAAGGAGAGAAAGTGAGAGGGAACACATGAGCACATCAGGGCCCCCTGTCACAGCAAATGAATTCTAGATACACACACCACTTTGTGCATCTGGCTTTACATGAGGCGGTCAGCCTTTGCCTTAAAACCATTGGGCCATCTCTCCAGCCCCAACAATGAAGAATTCTTATTGTTCAAAGACTAATCTTTTTAATATTTTATTTTCATTTATTTATGAGAAAGATACAGAGAGAATGGGCATGCCAGGGCCTCCAGCCACTGCAAACCAACTGTAGACGCATTTGCCACCTTGTGCATTTGGCTTACGTGGGTCCTGGGGAATCAAACCAGGGTCCTTTGGTTTGTAGGCAAAGCACTTTAAACCACTAAGACATCTCTCCAGCCCTCAAGAACGAATCTTGACTTTAGAAAGTGAATGAGCTTTCTTTTTTATTTTGTGGTAAATTATGGTATTTGGATAGGTTTTTAAAAAATTCTTCCCTGGGCTGGAGAGATAGCTCAGCAGTTAGGGCATTTGCCTGCAGAGCCTAATAACCTGAGTTCAATTCCCCAGTACCCATGTAAAGTCAGATGCACAAAGTGGTGCATGCATCTGGAGTTTGTTTGCAGTGCCCAAGAGTGCCCATGCTCACCCCTGCCCCCCAACTCTCTTCTCTCTGCTTACAAATAAGTAAAAAATAATTATAATAAAATAAATACTTTCCTGGTAACAAATTTTGCACAGGTGCTAAGTTGTAAATCATATAACAACCACTTGGGGGACAATTCAACTTACAGAGTGGAAAAAAATTTAACTTCCAACTTATTCTAGATTTCCTTAGAGTATGAGGACTCTGTGAAATGCTTCATGATTTTGATACAAATCACCTCTATGTAGAAGTAAACATTCTTTTGTCATCATGGTGAACATGACCAGTGACAGACATGCACAGAACCAGAACAATCATGACCAGCAAATGCCAGTCCTTCCTCTGCAAACCTGCAAGCCAGGCTAGCAGTCTAAATGCTGAGAGCTGAGAGAGCAGGGTGGAAACACAAATGAAGACTCTGCACGGCTTTTTCTGATCATTCTGAAGGACAATTTCTCCAGGTTAAGGCAAGACCTCTCTGCAAGCTCCCGAGGCACAGCTTAGGAAAAGCAGTTGTTTGCAAGGTGATCCTCTTACCAAAGAGTCTTCAAAGTGGCTGACTCTGGGGCGGGAGAGATGGCTCAGCAGTTATGTGCTTGCCTGTAGAAGCCTAAGGACCCAGATTTGAGGCTCAATTCCCCAGGACCCACATTAGCCAGTGTAACAGACAGCTTCAGGTTCGCTGAGATGAACTTCCAGACCAGGCACAGTTATGGAGGAAGGGATATTTATTGAAGCTTACAGATCCAGGGGAAGTTCCATAATTGCAGAAGAAACTGGCCTGCCTTCACAGGCCCAAGCAGAGAGAGAGAGAGAAGTACAAGCCTAAAGGTCAAAAGCCACAGCACACTTCAGGAACTCCAGCTAGGCACACTTTGCATATCTTTAGATTGTAATCTGAAATCCACCACCACACCTTAAGATCCACCCAGTGGCATTGCCTCCAGCCAGATGGCTAGAGATGCAAACTACAAACAAATAAACAACTGAATATATTGGGGGCCATCTATTCTATTGAAACCACCACAGCCAGATGCACAAGGGGGCGCACACATCTGCAGTTCATTTGCAGTGGCTGGAGGCCCTCGCGCACCCATTCTCTCTCTCTCTCCCCCTCTTCTCTCCCTGTCGCTCTCAAATAAATAAACAAAAAAAAAGTGGCTGACTCTGGCAGAATTTTTCTCTTAAAGATATCCAAAGAACTATATGCCTCAGAATGAGAAGGAAATAAGATAGTTCTTCTGAAGTTGGCCCGAATTGTAGGTTTTAATTTGGGGTACTGATGATCTGGAGAAAGTGACTATAACCTGAAGAGGCCCTAGCCCTCTGTTTCTCACTGGTCTGTTGCTGAGCTGAGATTCACCAGCACTCGGAAGAACGTCTTTGGTACAGGAATGCCTGGAAAGCCTGACAGGAAATGTCTCAGTGTAACCACAAAGTTCTCTCTTGAGGGTTAGTTCCACTCCATAGTGACTGCAAGTGGTATCTTGTAGGAGCTACCAACTCGGAGCCTCTATTCTGACACAAAGCTTCCACTTTGGACGTCCTGCGCTCCAGCCATGGCAGCCTGGGCTGCCTTTTGTACCCCCTGAACACAAACAGATCTTCTGGTGGCATGAATCACTGGACATTCATACTTTCCCCAGAGAGCTGGTCACAACCCTGGGAGGATTAGATCAAACAACACACAAGTGCACAGTAACACAGTACATAATCCAGGTTCAAGTCCCCAGTACCCACGGAAAGCCAGATGCACGAAGTAGCACATGTGTCTGGAGTTCATTTCCAGTGGCTGGAGGCCCTGGCACACCCATTCTCACTGCCTATTACCTATCTCTCTCTGCTTGCAAATAAATAAGTGAAAAATAATATTGGAAAAAAAGAAGGAGATATAAAGGGAACAGAAAGGAAGGGAGGAGGGTACTTAATAGGTTGATATTGTATATATGTAAGTAGAAGAATAGATTAACAGGGGTGAAAAGGCCCAAAGTGAGGTCAGGGGAAGAGATTGAGTAAAGGAAAGGTCGAGGGAGGGCTAATCAAAATCTAAGAGGATATAAATAAATCATATGGAATTCTCCGGTTTTGGACAATGGAACACTCAGGAGCCATAGATCGTTGTTAGAAAATTTTCAGTGCCAGGGATGGGATACCTCCAGTGAGTTGTTGGCCAGGGGGGTTCCTGATGCCCCCAAAACATTATAGGCCATTGCCAAGGCCCTTGGGTTTCCCACCAGGAATAGATGGTAAGACCCTATTGCTGATGACTCCACATACCTGGGCTGCAAGGCCACTGAGAAATCCTGCTGGAACTGAGCTGATAACCTCCTCCATGTAGACCAGCTGACAGAAAGCTGGAAGAAGCCATTCTACATGCAGTTCAATGGGAGAAAGAGATACCACCAGTGAAGATACTCAACAGTGGACACTGTACGCCTTATAATTGGCCTGGCAGGCCAAACGAGCCAATGGGTGCAATAGTGGCACGTCTGTCATGGTGGAAACCAACTGCCCTCTAATTGGACTGGAGGCCCGCTCCATGGGGGGGAGGGGATACATCCCTGATACTGAAAACTTAAAACAGGGGTAGTCATGAGCCCTAGAGGTGTAACATCTGCTGATGTCTGGAAAAATGTATATACTATGCTTATCAAACTGCCCAGTAAGCACTTCTCTTAATAGTTATACCCTTATATTAATGCTACTGTCACTTTGGGTAGAGAATCTTCTCTTTTCAGATGGCAGTGACCTTGGGATGACTCAGAAGGTATCATAGTGCTGGAAAAAAGTGACTGGAGTACTGAGTAACATCTCGATCACACTTTCCAAGGCTCGGGGTCTAATGCGAAAGAGATGGCAGAAAGAATGTAAGAGACAAAGGAAGGGTAGGACTCCTTACAACGTGCTCCCTCCAGACATAAGATGGCCTGGATATCCATGACCTCATAGTGCCTGACACTACCTACACAAGACCATCATAAGAGGAGGAAAAGATCATGACATCAAAATAAAAGAGAGACTGATTGAGATGGGGAGGGGATATGATGGAGAATGGAATTTCAAAGGGTAAAGTGGGGAAAGGGAGGGTATTACCATGGGATATTTTTTATAATCATGGAAAATGTTAATAAAAATTGAGGAAAAAAAGCCTATATAAAAAATTTAAAAAGCTAAAAATAAAAAGAAAGAAAAAAGAAATTCACAGTGTTATTATTATGGTGGCTGTTTGCCTGTACGTGGGATCTGGCACCATCCCTGTCAGGAGGGTGCACTCAGAAGGACCAGGCTGCCTTAGCCTCTGCACTGGAGGCTACTGTGTGGGGGAAGGAAGCAGGGTGTGGTAGAAAATGGTCTTTACTCTTTTGGAAAGAAGGACACAAACTTCCAGTGACAGCTTTTCTTCAAATATATGAAATAAAGCTTTACTAGCTATTGCAGTCAGGTTCACACTGCTGGTAGAAATCACCCAACCAAGAGCAAAGAGGTTTATTTTGGCTTAAAGACTTGAGGGGAAGCTCCACAATGGCAGGGAAAATTATAGCATGAGCAGAGGGTGGACACCCTGGAAAACATCAGATGGACAACAAGAACAGGAGAGTATGCCAAACACTGGCATGGGGAAACTGGCTATAACACCCATAAACCCGTCCCCAACAATACACTGCCTCCAGGAGGTGTTAATTCCCAAATCTCCATCAGCTGGGAACCTAGCATACATAACACCTAAGCTTATGGGGGACACCTGACTCAAACCACCAAACTAGCTAATTTTGCTATAAAATTAAAAGATAATACATTTTTAGCTATTCCTCTGGGCTATTTCCCAGCAGCCTTTGTGAATTCAGGTACAAGCTATTTTCTAGCACCCTCCCTGTTCCTCAGGGATGCCACCAAATAGTTTTTAATGAGTACAGGTAACAACTTTTCTCATGCACCATCCTTATTCCCCGTGTGGCCACCAATCAGCCATTAGTGAGTTCAGGTATCAGCTGTTCTCCAGCATACTTTCTGTTCACCTGGGCTGCTGCTGAATGGCACCTGGTAAGTTCAGGCAGCAGCTTTTCAATGGCACCCTCACCATTCTCCCTGGGGCTGCCACTAATGGGCCACTGAGGAATTTAGATACCAGCTTTTCTCCAGAATCCTCTCTGCTCCTGTGAGCTGCAACCAATAGACCATTGGTGGATTCAAGCACCAGCATCTCTCCCATACCCTCTTCATTCTCTGCCCCACCTTCAACTGCTGACAACCTAGCTCTGGGCCAGGGACTACTGCGTGAAGAGCTGCAATGGAACTCAATCACCTCTCCTACCCCATGCACAAAGCATCTCCAAGACTAACTCCAAGTAGAAAATAAATAATAAAAATACACACACACACACACACACACACATATGTATGTATAGCGCCAGGCATGGTGACACATGCCTTTAATCCCAGCACTTGGAGACAGTGAATTCCAGGTTAGCTTGGGCTACAGTGAGACCCTACCTCGAAAAACCTATACATATGTCTGTCTGTCTGTCTGTCTGTGGAGATGGCTCAGCAGTTAAAGGCACTTGCTTGCAAAAGCCACTGGCCTGGGTTCAATTCCTCAGTACCCATGTAAAGTCAGATGCATTGACTGGCACATGCATCTGGAGTTCATTTGCAGTGACAAGAGACTCGCATATTCATTCTCTCTGTCTCTCTCTCGGCAAATAAATAACTAAAAATGTGATATGAAAAAGAAGGGAGCTAGGAAGTAGTCTGTAGCTCAAGGCAATTGCTTCCAGCCTGGGTTCAACTTCCCAGCCTACCATATAAGCCACCATATAAGCTAGACATTCATTTGAAGCTGGAAAGGACCTTGGCAATATCAAGCTTGTACACACACACTAATTAAAAAAGAAAGATCTTAGAGTGGTGGCGCACACCTTTAATCCCAGCACCTGGGAGGCAGAGGTGGGAGGATCGCTGTAATTTTGAAGCCACCCTGAGACTACATAGTGAATTCTAGATCAGCCTGGGCTAGAGTGAGACCCAACCTTGAAAAACCAAGAGAAAGAGAGGATGGAGGGAGAAAATGTTCTAATTAGTGTAGAAACTCCCTATGGGGGTGAGTAATGCTACTCACAGAAGCCAGGGATGGGACAGCTCCCATTAAATCGTTGGTCACAGACTCCTAAAGCCCCCTATACAAAGTAGGTATTACCAAATATCTTAAGACACCCACCAGAACTAGATAATCAGACCCTACTGCTGAAGGTACCACATGCATCAGTAGAAGACACTGAGAAATGAAGCTGGAACTGAGCTGGAAGCCTCCTCATACCTGGCTAGCTCCCATCGTGCTGGAAAGTGCTGTGTAGATGCTGGGTGAGAAAAGTCATCAGCAAGCTTACTCACTGTGCATCAACCTTGTGTGCTACACAACCACACTCTTCAGCCAAGAGATGCCCGCTGGTGCAACAGTGGCATGACTGTTATGGGGGTAGCCAACTGTCCTCTAATTAGATTAGAGGACTACCCCACGGGAAGGAATTCATGCCTAGTACTGAAAACCTAGTAAAAAGCTCACAGTTGGGAGAGCCATAGAGACCAAGTGGAAAGCCACTACTGTTGTTTGACCAAATGAATATGTTATGCCCATCAAATTACCCTCTAAATGCTGATATTATGTTTATCCCCATAGATTAGTGCTGATTGCTCATTTGGTCAGAAATGCTTCTTTTTGTAGAGGGAAATGACTTAGGAGGACTTAAAACTGGTCAAAGTGATGAGACTAAGTGATGGTTAGGTGCTCAGTGCTAAATGTGACAACTGCATCCCTCCCTCCAAAGCCCAAGGAACACTGCAGAAGAGGAGGCTAAAAGTATCAATGACAGCCCGGTGTGGTGGCGCACGCCTTTAATCCCAGCACTTGGGAGGCAGAGGTAGGAGGATCGCTGTGAGTTCGAGGCCACCCTGAGAATGCAGAGTGAATTCCAGGTCAGCCTGAGCTACAGTGAGACCCTACCTTGAAAAAAAGAAAAAATATATATATCAATGATGCAGAGAATGGGGAGGAGACCTTTGGGGCTGTATCTTCCAGACACAAAGTGGCTGTTACTTCATGTTGTCACAGCACCTGTTGCTACCTCCACTACAACATCACAATACTTAGCTCATCAACATTTAAAAAAATATATATTTATTGGGCTGGAGGGATGGATTAGTGGATAAGGCATTAGCCTGCAAAGCCAAAGGATCCAGGTTTGATTCCCCAGGACACACATTAGCCAAATAGATGCACAGGGGGCACATGCGTCTGGAGTTCGTTTGCAGTGACTAGAGGCCCTGGCATGCCAATTCTCTCTATATATCTCTCTCCCTTCTTTCTGTATCAAATAAATAAATAAAAATAAAATATTAAAAAATAAATAAATAGAAATATTTATTTATTTATGAAAGAGAGAATGGGAACACCAGGCCCTCTAGCCACTGCAAAGAAAACTCGAGACATATGCACCACCTTGTGTATCTGGCTTATGTGGGTACTGGGGAATTGAACCTGGGTCCTTAGGCTTCGCAGACAAGTGCCTTAACTACTAAGCTATTTCTCTAGCCCTCATCAAAATTTTGGCATGTATGATGGGGTAGGGTTAAAAAACAACAAAAGAGCCAGGCGTGGTGGTGCACGCCTTTAATCTCAGCACTTGGAAAGCAGAGGTAGGAGGATCACTGTGAGTTTGAGGCCACCCTGAGACTACAAAGTGAATTCCAGGTCAGCCTGGGCTAGAGTGAAACCCTACCTCAGAAAAAACAAAACAAAACAAAACAAAAACAAAAAACAAAAAAAAACAAACAAACAGTAATCTGGGCTAGAGAGATGGCTCAGCAGTAAAAAGTGCTGCCTGCAAACTCTGACAGCCCAAGTTCAATTCCACAGTACCCATGTAAAGCCAGATGCACAAAGTGGTACAGGCATCAGGAGTTCACTTGCAGTGGCAGGAGGCCCAGGTATACCCATACATTCTCTCAAGTAAATAAATAAAAATACTTAAAAAACAGTAATCAAAATAAAAGAGGGTCTAGTTGGAAAGAAGTTCAGTGAACAGGGGTTGTTAAGGGGGGACAAAAGAAGGTGTTGGGAGGTGATTATGATCAAATTATATTATGTGCACATATGAAAATTGTTCATATCTATCAATAATTTTTTTGACTATCTTTTTTTTTTTTTTTTTTTTTTTTGAGGTAGGGTCTCACTCTAGCCCAGGCTGACCTGGAATTCATTACATAGTCTCAGGGTGGCCTTGAACTCACAACATGCCTTTAATCCTAGCACTCAGGAGGCAAAGGTAGGAAGATCACTGAGTTCAAGGCCAGCCTGGAATGACAGAGTGAGTTACAGGTCAACTGGGCTTGAGTAAGACCCTATCTCAAAAAAATAAAAGATATAAAAATAAACAAACAAAATAAATACAAGGCTGGAGATACAGCTCAGTGCTAGAGAAGTTGCCTGGCATGTACAAAGCCCATGATTTTATTCCCTGCAACACAAGAAAACAAAAAAATGGTCTCAATATGGAAATGTTTGAGCCACAATGTAAACAAAAGTAGTGGGCTATAATGAAAATGTAAAAGAAATATACATGAGTCATACTGATATAAATGGTTGAATAAGTGAAGAATTTGAGACTTTTTTTAGGCTGTAAATTCTATCACCCCTCAAGCATAGGTGCCTTTCACCTCTAGAACTCAGCTTCCCTCTTTTTTAATATATTTTTTATTGAGAACTTCCATAATTACAAACAATATCCATGGTAATTCCCTCCCTCCCCCCACTTTCCCCTTTGAAACTCCACTCACCATCATATCCCCTCCCCGTCTCAATCAGTCCCTCTTTTAATATCATCTTTTCTTCCTATTATGATGGTCTTGTGTAGGTAGTGTGAGGCACTGTGAGGTCATGGATATCCAGGCACTTTTGTATCTGGAGGAGCATGTTGCAAGGAGTCCTACCCTTCCTTTGGCTCTTATATTCTTTCTGCCACCTCTTCCACAATAGAACCTGAGCCACGAAGGTGTGATAGAGATATTTCAGTGCTGAGCACTCCTCTGTCACTTCTTAACACCATGGTGCCTCCTGAGTCATTCGAAGGTCACTGCCATCTGAAAAGAGAAGGTTCTCTAGCCAATAGTGAGAGTAGCATTAATATATGGGTATGAACATTAAGAGAAGTGCTTACTGGGAGGTTTGGTGGGCACAGTATATACTTTTAGCCAGACAGCAGCAGGCATTAACAGTCCATGACTACCCCTGTTGTAGGTTTTCAGTATCAGAGATATATTTGCTCCCATGGAGAGGTCCTCCAGTCAAATTAGAGGGCAGCTGGCATCCTCCATAACAGATGTGCCACTATTGCACCCGTTGGCTCATTTGGCCTGGCGGGCCAAATGTAAGGCTTGCAGTGTCCACTACTGAGCATCTTAACTGGTGATTTCTCTCAATCCTGTTGAACTGCATGCAGCATGGCTTTTTCCAGCTTTCTGTCAGCTGGTCTTCATGGAGGAGGTTTTCAGCTCAGCTTCAGCAGGGTTTCTCAGTGACCTTGCAGCCCAAGTATGTGGAGTCTTCAGCAATAGGGTCTTACCATCTATTCCTGGTGGGAAATCAAGGGCCTCGGCAATGACCTGTAATGTTTGGGGGACATCAGGGACCTCCCTGGCCAACAACTCACTGGAATTGTCATCCCTGGCACTGAAAATTTTCTAGTAACAATCTATGGCTCCTGTTGTGTTCAACTGTCCAAAAAAGTAGGTTTCCATATGACTTAGTTATATCCTCTCAGATTTTGATTCGCCCTCCCTCCACCTTTCTTTACTCAATCTCTTCCCCTGACTTCACTTAGACCTTTTCACCCCCATTAATCTGTTCTTCTACTTACATATATACAATACCATCCAATTAGGTCCCCCCTCCCTTTCTATTCCCTTTATGTCACCTTTCTAGCTTACTGGCCTCTGCTACTGCGTTTTCTTCCTACTCACACGTAAGTCCAGGTTATTTTTAATTAGGATCCACATATGAGAGAGAACATGTGACACTTAGCTTTCTGGGCCTGGGTTACCTCACTTAGTATAATCCTTTCCAGATCCATCCATTTTCCTGCAAATTTCATAACTTCATTTTTCGTTACCACAGAGTAGAACTCCATTGTACAAATGTGCCACATATTCATTATCTACTCATCAGTTGAGGGACATCTAGGCTGGTTCCATTTCCCAGCCATTGTGAATGGAGCAGCAACAAACATAGTTGAGCAAGTATCACTAGGGTAGAGAGACAAGTCCTTAGGATATATGCCTAGAAGTGCTATAGCTGGGTCATGTGCTAGATCTATTTTTAGCTGTCTCAGGAACCTCCACATTGATTTCCACAATGGCTGGACAAGATTGCATTCCCACCAACACACCAACAGTGTAGAAGGGTTCCTCTTTTTCCACATCCTCACCAGCAGTTATATTCATTTGTTTTCATGGTAGCCAGTTTCACAGGAGATGGAATCTCAATGTAGTTTTAATCTGCATTTCCCTGATGACTAGGGATGTAGAACATTTTTTTAGATGTTTATATGCTATCTGTGTTTCTTCTTTTGAGAACATCCTATTTAATACCATAGCCCATTTTTTAATTGGGTTGTTTAATTTCTTATTATTTAATTTTTTGAGTTATTTGTGTATCCTAGATATTAATCCTCTATCAGAAGTATAGCTGGCAAAAATTTTCTCCCATTCTGTAGGTTGCTTCTTTGCTCTATTCAGTGTCATTTGCCATACAAAAGGCTTGTAATTTCATTAGGTCCCTGCGATTAAGCTGTGGTTTTATTGCCTGAGCAATTAGGGTTATATTCAGAAAGTCCTTGCCAAGACCAATATGTTGAAGGGTTTCCCCTACTTTTTCCTCTAGCAGTTTCAGTTTCAGTTCTGATATTAAGGTCTTTGATCCATTTGGACTTAATTCTTGTGCATGGAGAGATAAGGATCTATTTTCATCCTTCTACAGATACATATCCAGTTTTCCCAGCACCATTTGCTGAAGAGGCTGTCTTTTCTCCAATGAGTATTTTTGGCATTTTTGTCGAATATCAGGTGGCTATAGCTACCTGGACACACATCTGGGTCCTCTATTCTGTTCCATTGATCTACATGTCTGCTTTTGTGCCAGGACCATGCTGTTTTTGTTACCATGGCTCTGCAGTGTAGGTTAAAATCAGGTATGGTGATACCATCAGCCTTATTTTTGTTGCTCAGTATTGTTCTGATTATTCAAGATTTTTTGTTATTCCAAATGAATTTTTGGATTTTTTTTCTATTTCTTGAAGAATGCCATTTGAATTTTGATGGGGACTGCATTAAATGTGTAAATTGCTTTTGGTAAGATTGCCACTTTCACAATATTCATTCTTCCGATCCAAGAACAAGGGATGTTTTTCCATTTCCTAGTGTCTTCTGCAATTTCTTGATTGAGTGTTTTAAAGTTTTCATTGTAGAGATCCTTCACTTCCTTGTTTAGGTTTATTCCAAGGTACTTTATTTTTTTGATGTAATTGTGAATGGAAGTGATTCTCTGATTTCATCCTCTGTGTGTTTGTTGTTAGCATATAGGAAGGCTACTGATTTCTGTGTGTTTGTTTTGTATTCTGCTACATGGCCATAGGTGTTTATCAGCTCTAAGAGTTTTCTGGTAGAGTATTTCGGGTCCTTTATGTATAGAATCATGTCATCTGCAAATAATGATAACTTGATCTCTTCCTTTCCAAGTTGTATCCCTTTTATGTGTGTCTCTTGCCTTATTGCTATGGCTAAAAATTCCAGTACTACAGAGTTTTTCATTTCATTAACTGTGTTCTTCTTCATTGCTAGTAATTCTGACTGGCTTTTCTTTATTATTTCTATTTCCTTATTTATGTCTTGTATTGACCTCTTTATTTCATTAAATTGGTGTCCTGTGTCTTCTTTGATTCCTTTGATTTCTTCTTTCATTCCTTTGATTGCCTCCCTGATTTATTTGAACATATTTATAATCATTCTTTTGAAATCTTTCTCAGGCATTTCCTCTAACTCATTCTCACTGGAGGTCATTTCTGATGCAATAATACTTTTTGTTGCATTTATATTGTCTTGATTTTTGGTGTTTCTTGTGTTATAATGTACATATTTTTGCATCTTGGATTAATTTAATGCTTGGATTTTCTAGTTAGAGTAGTATTATTAGATGAATTAATCAATCTGATGTTATGTATTTTCAGGGTAGGAGCTTAAGCTGCTAGGTGGGGCTCTCAAGAATATCTACAAAAGTGACCCTAGTTGTTGGGTTTGCCTGCTATGAGAGTATTCAAGTAGGCTGAGTGGAACAAAATACAGGCAGATTCTAAAATTTACCTAAACAATGTACACTTTCAATGAAAAACAGCAGAGTATTTATGCAAGAGTAGGTATTATGACAATCAGATCTTCTAACAAAGTTACTGTCCCTTGGGGTTTGTGGTGCCCCACACACTTAATACCAACTAGGAGATTAAGATATCTGGTCTAGCCGGGCGTGGTGGCGCACGCCTTTAATCCCAGCACTCGGGAGGCAGACGTAGGAGGATCACTGAGAGTTCGAGGCCACCCTGAGAATTACACAGTGAATTCCAGGTCAGCCTGGACCAGAGTGAGACCCTACCTCAAAAAAAAACAAAAAACAAAAAACAAAAAAAGATATCTGGTCTGTAGAGGGTTAGTGAGACCCTTCCCTAATGTTCAACAGAAGAGGAAACAAAGCCACTACAAATCAGGAAGCAACAAATAACAAGCCCAAAATATAGCTTATTTAAGAATGGCAAATCTGACCATCCATCCAATTGAACATATAATTTATCCTGACATGGAAGGTGCAATTAGCACTTCCGGTTCAGGCCTATGAACCAGGCTTATTTGGCGGGTAATGACCTGATGTAATCCCAGTTACCTTTTGGGATGATTTTGGTCTCAGCTATGCTGTGTTCCTGCTTGGGTCCCTCTTTGATGCACTGTGGGTTCAAGTAGGCTGGCTGGGTCATTGGATCGCTGCTCTGGTTGCTGGTGCTGGGTGCTGTGATCTCCCGCTAGTCTCTGGTGCTTGCGGGCACATGCACTGGTGGTGGGGGAGGGGAGGCTGTGGATGGTGGCTCTAGTTCTCTCGCTGGTCTATGTGATCCTCTACCTCGTGATCTACTCCTCTATTGTTCACTGCCGTTCTCCCTTCACGTTTCTTGAGTTTGCAAAGAGCTCTAGTGTGAGTGGAAAATCCCCTCACCTGGCTTTTCCTACGGCTCAAGCCGAGCCTGGCAACTGTGGCCCCGTGGACCTGGTGCCGCCACTGGTAGAGCCACTTCTGCCTGCCTATGTGGGCTCTGGATCTCTCCTACTTCTCTGCTGCTGTTGATAATTTCTTATACATCTCACTTTTTAGTAGAGTGTATTTTGCTGGGTTTTTTTGTTTTTTTTTTTTTTGTTTTGTTTTGTTTTTTGTCTTTCTCTCCCCTAGGCTGCTTTGGCATGGTTCCTACGCCACCATCTTAACCAGAAGTCTCCAGTACTATATTAAATAAAAGTGGGGACAGTGGACACCCTTGTCTTGTTCCTGATTTTAGTGGAAAAGCAAAAAGTTTTTCTCCACTTAGTATTATGTTGGCTGTAGGCTTGTCATAAATAGCCTTTATTATGTTGAGGTATGTTCCTTCCATTCCTAGTGTCTGTAGGACTTTTATCATGAAGGGATGTTGGATTCTGTCTAATGCTTTCTCTGCATCTAATGAGATGATCATATGATTTTTGTCCATCAGTCCATTTATATAATGTATTACACATCGATTTGCATATGTTGAACCATACCTGCATCTCTGGGATAAACCCTACTTGGTCGGGATGAATGATCTTTCTGATATATTCTTGTATTCTCTTTGCCAATATTTTGTGAACAATTTTTGCATCTATGTTCATGAGGGGGATTGGTCTGTAATTTTTTGGTATCAGGGTGATGCCAGCTTCCTAGAAGGAACTTGGTAGGATTCCCTCTTTTTCTGTTTTATGGAAAAGTTTAAGAATCACTGGCATTAGTTCTTCCATGAAGGTCTGATAAAATTCACTGGTGAATCCATCTAGGCCTGGACTTTTTTAGTTAGGAGATTTTTGATAACCACTTGGATCTCCATACTTGTTATAGGTCTACTTAAGTGGTTAATCTCATCTTGATTTAATTTAGGTAGGTCATATAAATCAAGGAAATCATCCATTTCTTTCAGATTTTCAAACTTAGTGGAGTATATGTTCTTATAGTAAGTCCCTATGATTTTTTGAATTTCTCTGGTATTTATTGTGATAGTGCCTTTTTCATCTCTAATTTTATTAATCTGTGTCTCATCTCTCTTTCTTTTGGTAAGATTTGCTAAAGGTTTATCAATCTGGTTTATCCTTCCAAAGAACCAACTCTGTGTTCCATTGATTCTTTGGATTTTTTTGTTTCTATTTCATTAATTTCTGCCCTAATCTTTATTATAATTTCTTCCCATCTACTGATTTTTGGTTTGCCTTGTTCTTTCTCCAAGGCTTTAAGTTAATGCATTAAGTTGTTTATTTGAGACCTTTCTAATTTCTTAATAGAGGCACTATAAATTTCCCTCTTAGGACTGCCTTCCTTGTGTCCCAAAGGTTTAGGTATATTGTGTTCTCATTATCACTTGACTCTATGAATTTTTTGATTTCCTTCTTGATTTCTTCACTGACCCATTCATCATTTAGTAGTGTATTGTTTACTTTCCATGATGTTGTGTATGCTCTATAGCTTTTCTTGCTATTGACTTGTAGTTTGATCCCAGTGCGATCAGGTAGAGTGCAAGGACTTATTTCAATTTTACTGTACTTGTTAAGATTTGTTTTGTGTCCTAATATATGGTCTATTTTAGAGAATGTTCCATGTGCTGCTGAAAAGAATGTGTATTCTGCAGCATTTGGATGAAATGTCCTGTAGATATCTGTTAGGTCCATTTGTTTGAGGACCTCATTTAATCCAGATGCCTCTCTGTTTATTTTTTGCCGGGGTGACCTGTCAGTTGATGAGAGTGGGGTGCTGAAGTCACCCATTACAACTGTGTTTGGTGTTATCTGTGACCTTAGTTCTAATACCATCTGTTTGATGAAGTTGGGAGCCCTCATGTTAGGTGCGTATATGTTTAGGATTGTAATGTCCTACTGTTGGAGTGTGCCTTTAATCAATATAAAGTGACCTTCCTTATCTTTTCTAGCTAATGTTGGACTGAAGTCTCCCTTGTCAGATATTAGGATAGCAACCCCTGCTTGTTATCTAGGCCCATTTGCTTGAAACACCATTTTCCAACCTTTCATCCTAAGATAGTGTCCATCCTTTGTAGAAAGGTGAGTTTCTTGGAGGCAACAAATTGAAGGATCCTGCTTTTTAACCCAGTCTGCAAACCTATGTCTTTTGGTTGGGGCATTGAGGCCATTAATATTAAAAAGATATTATTGAAAGGTATGCATTTATTTTTGCCATTTTTCTTGTTTTGTTGTTCTTCCAGTTTTACCTTTGCTCTCTTGTATTAACTAGTATTTGGGTATGGTTTGTATTTTCCAGGTTCCTTATATGTGTGCTTTTCTTTCTCTTCAGCATGGAGGATCCTTTCAAGTATTTTCTGTAGAGCTGGTTTTGTCTTCAAATACTCCTTTAGCCTGCTTTTGTTGTGGAATGTCCTATTTCTCCATCTATCTGAATGGATAGCTTTGCAGGATAAAATAACCTTGGTTGACAGTTGTTATCTTTCAGAACTTGGAATGCATCATTCCAAGCCCCTCTGGCTTTCAAAGTTTGTGTTGAGTAATCTGCTGTGATCCTGATGGGCTTGCCTTTGTATATAACTTGATTTTTCTCTCTAACTGCTTCCAATATATTTTCTTTGGTTTATAAGTTTGGTAATTTAATTATAATATGGTGAGGAGAGGTTCTTTCAAGGTTTTGTCTTTTTGGTGACCTAAAGGCTTCCTAGATCTGCATTGGCATCTCTTTCCCATTTTGCAGGAAGTTTTCTTCTATGATTTTGTTGAAAATGCCTACTATGCCTTTGGAGTGAAATTCTTCTCCTTCTAGTATACTCTGACTTATGTTTGATCTTTTCATAGTGTCCCGAATATCTTCAAATACTCATTCATATTTTCCTATTAGTTTGTCTTCCTCTTTGTTGGACTATATTAGATCTGCCACCTGGTCTTCTACTTTAGATATTCTGTCCTCTCCTTCATCCATTCTACTGGTGAGATTTTCTACAGTTTTTTTTTTTTTATTTCATTGACTGTATTCTTCATTGCTAGAAATTCTGACGGGTTTTTCTTTATTAATTCCATTTCCTTATTTATGTCTTGTACTGACTTTCCCACTTCATTAAGTTGGTTTCCTGTGTCTTCTTTGATTCCTTTGATTTCTTCTTTCATTCCTTTAATTGCCTCCATGACTTCTTTGAACATATTTATAATCATTTTTTTGAAATCTTCTTCAGGCATTTCCTCTAACTCATTCTCACTGGAGGTCATTTCTGATGCATTAATACTTTTTGGTGGATTTATATTGCCTTGATTTTTTTGTGCTTCTTGTGTTATAATGTACATATTTTTGTATCTTTGATTAATTTAATGCTTGGATTTTCTAATTAGCTACAGTATTATTAGATTTATTAATCAATCAATCTGATGTTATATATCTCCAGGGTAGGAGCTTAAGGTGCTAGGTGTACCTCTTGAGACTCTCATAGTAACTATAAATGTGACCCTAAATGTTGGGTTTGCCTGCTATGAGAGTATTCTAGAATACTGAGTGGATAGCTGGGCGTGGTGGCACAGGCCTTTAATCCCAACACTCGGGAGGCAGAGGTAGGAGGATCACCATGAGTTCAAGGCCACCCTGAGACTACAGAGTTAATTCCAGGTCAGCCTGGACCAGAGTGAGACCCTACCTCGAAAAACAAAAACAAAAACAAACAAACAAAAAAAAGAATACTGAGTGGAACAAAATACAGGCATTCTAAAATTTAACTAAACAATGTACACATTCATGAAATACAGCACAGAGTATTTATGCAAAAGTAGGTATTATGACTACCAAATCTTCAAACAAAATCACAGTCCCTTAGGATATGTGTTGCTCCACACTCTTAATCCTGTCAACTAGGAGGCTAATATTTCTTGTCTGTTGAGGGTTCCAAGTCAGGTTGTGAACATGTGAGATCCTTCCCTGGTGTAATCCCAGTTACCTTTTGGGATGATTTTGGTCTCAATTATGCTGAGCTCCTGCTTGGGTCCCTTTTTTTACACTGTGGGTTCAGGTAGGCTGGCTGGGTTGCTGGATCACTGCTCTGATCACCTGTCGGGTACTGTGTAGGTGAACTCCCTTCCCCAGGTCTCTGGTGCTTGCTGGTGCTTACAGTGGTGGTGGGGGAGGGAGGCTGTTAATGGTGACTGATGTTTTCCTGCTAGTCCTCGCAATCATCTTCCTCACGAGCTGCTCCTCCGTTCTTCCCTATCATCTTCTCTTCATGTTTCTTGAGTTTGCGAGGACCTCCAGTGTGAGTGAAGTCTCCTCACCTGGCTTTTCCTGTGGCTCAGGCTGAGCCTTAGGGCTGGAGCCAAGCGGACCTGATGCCACTGCTGCTGGAGCCGCTTCTGCCTGCTTCTGTAGGCTCTCGACACTCTGGATCTCTCCTACGTCTCTGCTGCAGCTGGTAATATCTTATACACCTCACTTTTTAGTAGAAGAGTGTATTTTGCTGGGTTTTTCTTCTGGCTTTTTCTCCCCTAGGCTGCTTTGGCATGGTTCCTACACCACCGTCTTAACCAGAAGTCCTCAGTTTCCCCCTCTTCAAATAATTTTTTCACACCAGTGCCAGGGGTGGGACACCTTCCACTGAATTGTTGATCCCAGTGGTACAGTAGAAGGAATGTTACTGGTATCTCAAGACAAAACTCACTGTCAGTGCTACTCATGCAAAACAAAATTAAACCTTAAGTCTGGGGAGATGACTCAGTGGCTAAATGAACTAACTTATAAAGTCTGCCAGATGGGGTTCAATTCCCTAACACCTCCATGTAAAGCCAAACACAAAAAGTAGTGCAAGCTGGGCATGGTGTGCACACCTTTAATTCCAGCCCTTGAGAGGCAGAGGTACAAGAATGGTTGTGAGTTGGAGGCCACCCTGAGACTACATAGTGAATTCCAGGTCAGCCTGGGCTAGAGTGAGATCCTACCTCAAAAAAAAAAAAAAAAAAAAAAAAAAAAAAAGTAGTGCAAGCACCTGACATTTGTTTGCAGTGGCCACAGACTCTGGTATATACACACATCTGTGCACACACACATACATGTACCAATAAATAAATGAAAAGAAAATTAAGCCATC
Organism: Dipus sagitta; assembly: GCA_036346955.1. NCBI lineage: Eukaryota > Metazoa > Chordata > Mammalia > Rodentia > Dipodidae > Dipus > Dipus sagitta. The sequence goes on from CM070786.1 coordinate 34,291,655, forward strand.
TGGCAATTAGCTGAAACAATGTCTTTCTGGATTACTAGAAAGATGAAGATAAAATCTGTCCTGTGATCCCTAGAAACTGACTCTACTTTCTTTCTCTTAATGAGAATGGGACCTTGCTGATACATTACTTTCATGTGGAAGAAAGTCTGATATTGGTAAGCCCTTAAATGAAAGTAATGTACATTATGAATGGCTTTCCTTCTGACTAGTGTGGTGAACTCAAACTATAATATGATGGAGAAAACAAAAATAAATACAATAAATCACTTCTTGTTTACTGCTACAAACCATTCTCCTAGAGGAGCACTGCTTTTTGTTTTGTTTTGTTTGGCTTTGTTTCATTTTGTTTTAAATACAGAGGATTGAACCAAAGGACTCATGCATGCTAGGCAAGCACTGTATCTATGCCCTCAGTGCAAAATTGTGCATTTTTAAAAAATATTTTTAAACTTTATTTTTATATATTTGAGAGAGAGAGATTCAGAGAGGAGGAGAGAGAGAATGGGCGCGCCAGGGCCTCCAGCCACTGCAAATGAACTCCAGACACATGCGCCCCCTTGTGCATCTGGCTTACGTGCGCCCTGGAGAGTTGAAAGGGATCCTTTGGCTTTGCAGGCAAATGCCTTAACTGCTAAGCCATCTCTCCAGCCCTAAAATTGTGCATTTTTAAAAGTGAAAAGGCTGAATTATTTTTCTACTGCTTACATTTTTTTGAGGCAGGGTTTCCTTCTATCCTACGTTGACCTAGGATTCACTCTGTATCCAAGGCTGAGCTCCAAGTCACAGCAAACCTCCTATTTCACCTACCTGAGTGCAAGAGGAAGGGCTGCTAAGAGATCAGATTGGATGCCCTATCTTCAGGCCACTGTTGTCTCCCCACAGTCAGATCAGTGGAAGTCTGAAAAACTCTTAGGGAGTAATACAGTATACCAGAGGTACTAAATTGTTTTCCAAAGACTAAGTTATTTGCATTCTAATTCTTTTAAACTCAGCAACATCAGCTATATTTGTGATATTTTTGTTGCTTATTTTGGAGACAGGGTCTTGCTATGTAGCCTAACCTGGCATCGAACTCCCAATCCTCTTGCCTCCTTCCTCCTGCCTTCAAAGACTAGAATTATAGGTGAGCCTTAATATATTTGGCTGTTTTGTAACTTATTTTTCCCCTCTTGATTTTCTTATCCTTTGACACAGTCTCATGTAGTCCAGGCTAACCTCAAAATGGCTACGTAACCAAGGACAGCCTTGAATTCTTGATCCTCCACTTCCACCTACAAACTGTTAGGATTACAGACATGGGCTACCAGAAAGCTGCCTCTCCTTTTCCCAACTCCCCAAAAGCTGTGCTACCAGGCAGATAATCCCTAACTATTATTGTGAACACTGTCTATTCCCTACTGCCCTCAGTGGCCCTGGGTGGAGGTCAGTATTGTAATACCTCCAACAATGTTCTTTATACTCTGAATTGCTTTGGTTATACATAGTCTTCTATGTTTCCATATGAATTTTTATATTTTTTTCTAATTCTGCAGACAGCAAGGACAAGTGATTCAAGACAGAGGGGAGGAGAGAGAACAGAACTAGAGACGTAGATGCCAGCTTAAAAGCATGGATATGCACAAGAGATTTGGGAAGATCTCACATGAGATGAAAGAAAGTCTGAATTGTCAGCTAGTCACTGAAGGTGAATTCAGTGTGACAAGAGGGTAAGGTTCATTTACTTGCTCAAAAAGCATGTATTCTGTGCCTAATGTGTGCCCCAACCTACTAAAGAAAAATAAAACAATTCTAGCCTTCAAGGCAAAACAATAGCATAAATACAGTATCACATGTCACACAGTACTCCAATACTGGGCAAATATGCCGAGCACTACATAGAAGCATAAATAAAGCAGTGGTTCTAACCCACTTGGAGCGCAGGAGATCAAGTTACCACTTGAGTCAATTAAATCAACACTAAAGAAAAAAAGGAATGTTGGTTAGGACAAGACTCACGGGTACATGCAAATTATAGGGGGGAAATTTGACAGGAGCAGGATTTGTACTATTTTTATTATTACTTTTGTAGTGCTAGAGATTGAACCCAAGGCCTCTAGAATGCCACGCAAGTGCTTTGCCAATGAACTACTTACTTAGTCCTCCCACTTTTGTCTTACTGCCACTGAGTCAAAGCATGTGCCTGTCATCTCAGCACTTAGGAGGTAGAGAAAAGAGAATCAGGAGTTCAAGGCCAGCATTATGTACAAAATGAGTTCAAAGCTAGCCTTGGTTATATGTGAAAATTAAAAATTAAAAAGCAAAGACACAGAGGCTGAGTTGGTAGAGTGCTTGCCTAGCCTGTAGGAAGCCCTGGCTGAGGGGAGGGGAGGTCAGGCAGGATGCAGGATCCCGGTACAAACAAGGTTACATACAATATCTTCCCCCAAAGAAGGTAATGAAGATTTACATGAGGAATAATTTAACTCAACAGTCTGCTGCAGCTAATCAGCTTACAGAACACAGGCCATCAGCCAAAAAACTATGTGTCTTCTAGGGAGAAACTAACTCCAGAGAAAAAGACCTGGAACCACTCAATTAGCCTGCATTTAGCGTTGGAGTTAACAATTCCCAGTAGACAGTTTTTACCAACTTTTTGTTTCTCTGCTATGTGTATGTGGTATGGGCACCTGTATGGTATGTATGTGCATGAGGAGGCTGGAGTTCAATGTCAGGTATCTTCCTCAGTTGCTTGCCACATTGTTTTTATCATTGCTGTTGTTTTAGTATAGCATTTTCATTCTTTGTTTTGTTGTTTTTGTTTTTCGAGGGAGGGTGTTACTCTAGTCCAGGCTGACCTGGAATTCACTATATAATCTCAGCATGGCCTTGAACTCATGGAGATCCTCCTACCTCTGCCTCCAGAGTGCTGGGATTAAAGACGTACACCTGGCGGCACTTTCAATTAGAATTTGTTTTTGTTGATTGCTATCCCTTCTCCTATCATCTTCCTCCCAAGTTCCTCCCCTATACTTTCTTCCTTCTGTTTGCATGTTATAGTGTCCTTCTGCCCATCTCTCTCCACTCTTCCAGCTCCTATCTTTATATCCACTTTTGGTTATAATCTTATGTTTGTAGGTTTTATCCACGTTTGCTCCCCCCCCCCCCCGATATATACAAACTTATAGAGATTACAGGCTAAGACCCACATATCAGAGAATATACGATTTTGATTTTGGTCTTACTGAGTTTGAGTGACTTCGCTTAATTTCCAAATCCATCTACTTTCTTTCACATTTCACAATTTCATTTTCTGTACTGTTCACTTTTTGAGACAGGGTCTTGAGACTAAACCTAGGGCTTACTGACTCAGCTGGACTATGACTAGCAAGCTCTGGGGGTCCTCCTGTCTGCCTCCCCACGGCTGCCATGACAGGTGTGTGCTGCAATGTTCAGCTCTTTAGTGGGCACTAGAGATGGAAACTCAGGTCCTCACGCTTACGGGACAAGCATTTTACCCACTGAGCCATTTATCCATGCCTCTACCAGCTTTTTATTGCCTCACTCTCATTTCTGAACTATAAGGGGAAAGCTCTAAGATGAAGCAGAGGCCAAATCAACACAACAGGAAACACCAAATTGATGAGTGAGAGAAGAAGGAGAGGAGGTGGAGGGAGAGACAACAAGAACACAAATAAATAATTGAGCCAGTCACAGTGTCACACAACTATAATCCCAGCACTCAGAAGGCAAGTTTGTACTAAATGTTGAGACTCTATTAAAAGAAAAAAAGGCCAGGAGTGGTGGCACACGCCTTTATTCCCAGCTCTTGGGAGGCAGAAGTAGGAGGATTGCCATGAGTTCGAGGCCATCCTAAGACTACATAGTGAATTCCAGGTCAGCCTGAGCTAGAGTGAGACCCTACCTCAAAAAAACAAAAAAAAAGGGGGGGGGGGCTAGAGAGATGGCTTAGTGGTTAAGGCATTTGCCTGTGAAGCCAAAGGACCTAGGTTCAGTTCCCCAGGACCCACGTAAGCCAGATGCAAAAGGGGTGCATGCATCTGGAGTTTGTTTGCAGTGGCCAGAGGCCCTGGTGTGCTCATTCTCCCTCTGTCTCTATTCTCTCTCTCTCTCTCTCTCTCTCTCTCTCTCTCTCTCCCTTGCAAATAAATGAATAAAATTTAAAAAATAGATAAATAAAAAAGGATTGTTACTTAATGAAAACATTTCATTTTACGCAACAAAAAACAGTATCAATAGAATTAAAATGGTAACCACAGAACGTGAAAAGTTTGTAAAACACATATCTGACAAGGGTTGACAGACTATAGGAAAATTTCCTGAAACTCAACAAGAAAACTCAACTTAAAAACAAGCAAAAGAGGGCGAGAGGGATTACTTAGTGGTTAAGATACTTGTCTGCAAAGCCAAGAACTAGGTTTGATTCCCCCGTACCCACATAACCCATATGCACATGGTGGTGCATGTATGTGGAGTTCATTTGCAGAAGCTGAAGGCCCTGTTGCTCCCATTCTCTCTGTCTCTTTTAAATTAATTAATTAATTAATTAATTAAAATTTTAAAAAGAGGCAAAAGATGAAGCCGGGCATGGTGGCACACGCCTTTAATCCCAGCAGTGGGGTGGCAGTGGTAGGAAGATCGCTGTTCAAGGCCACCCTGAGATTACATAGTGAATTCCAGGTCAGCCTGGACCAGAGTGAGACCCTACCTCGGGAAAAAAAAATAGGCAAAAGAGTCCTATAGTTCCAGCTACAGATGGAAGACCCTCAGCAACGGAAAACAAAACAAACACACAAAAAGGCAACCACTTCATGAAGCAGTAATTCCAGGTCTGGATGTATACTCCACATAAGTGAATGCAGAGTCTCAATCACTTATTTTGGTTTGGTTTGAGAGAGGGTTTCACTATGCAACCTGGGCAGGCCTTAAACTTGCAGCAATGCCACTGCCTCTGTCTCCTAAGTACTTGGATTACAGGCATGTGCCACCACACCCAAATATCAAAAAGATATTTGTATACTTATGTTTGTATAGTTAAAATGTAGAAACAGGGCTGGAGATATGGCTTAGTGGCCAAGGCGCTTGTTGGCAAAGACAAAGGAACACAGGTTCAATTCCCCAGTACTATGTCTGGAGTTCATGTGCAGTGGCTAGAGGCTCTGATGTGCCCATTCTGTCTCTCTGTCTGTCTCTCTCTCTCTCTCTCTCTGCCCCTTCTCAAATAAATTAATTAATTAATTTTTTAAACTGTATAAACAAGTGTCTACTGAAAGGCAGATGGTTAGTCAAAGTGAATAATGTAAATACAATGGAGTATTATTCTGTATGATTAAATTCTCATATATGCTGTAACACTGATAAAGCCTAAAAGCATTATAAAAAGCAAAATAAGCCAGTTACAAAAAGGCAAACATAAAAAAAATAAAAAATAAATAAATAAATAAATAAATAAATAAAAAGGCAAATATGACAGAAGGTAGAATGGCAGTTGCCAGTAGTTTGGGAAGGGGCAGAAATGGAGAACTATTATTTAGCTAGTAAAGAGTTTCAGTGCTGCAAAGAGTGCTCGAAAGAGTTCTGGAGATGGATGGTGGGTGATGGTGGCACATAATATGAATGAACTTTATAACGCTAAGCTGTGTATTTAAAAACAGCTGAGAAAGTAAATTTTACTTTCATTTTAAAATAAAAAAAAATCTGGCTGGGCATGGTGGCGCACACCTTTAATCCCAGCATTTGGGAGGCAGAGGTAGGAGGACCACCATGAGTTCAAGGCCACCCTGAGACTACATAGTGAATTCCAGGTCAGCCTGAGCTACAGTGAAACCCTACCTCAAAGGGAGGGGAGGGGAGAGAAGGAAACTGGACGACTGGAGTTATATCACTGGTGAGAAGCACTTGTCTATCATGTGAAAGACCCTGCTGGTTTAGTAGTATGGCAGAAACAAAAAAAAAAAAAAAAAGAAAAGAAAAGAATTCTGGAGGGAAAAAAGACATCAAAGAGAAAAATAGATCATCTACAGAGGCATAACAGTTACACTGCACAAGATGTCTCAACAATGTGACAACAAAAACAGAACAAAGCCACACCCTAGAGGCACAAAGTAAAAACAGTATCAAATTTATCAGGGTATAAAAAGAACACAGGGACTAGAGAGATGGTTCAGTGGTTAAAGGCACTTGCTGGCAAAGTTTGCCAGCCCAAGATCAATTCCACAGTACCCACATGAAGTGATGCATGTATCTGGAGTTTGTATGCAGTGACAAGAAGTCCTGTCGCACCCATATACTCGCTCTCAAATATTTAAAAAAAAAAAATTAAGACTATAACACTACTATTCAAGCTAGAGAGATGGGTTAGCAATTAAGGCACTTGCCTGCAAGTCAAAGGACCCAAGTTCTATTCCCCAGGAGCCATGTAAGCCAGATGCACAAGGTGGAGGATGTGTCTAGTTTGTTTGTAGCAGCTAGAGGCAGAGGTAGGAGGACCGGTGTGAATTTGAGGCCAGCCTGAGACTACAGAGTGAGTTCCAGGTCAGCCTGGGCTAGAGTGAAACCCTATCTCAAAAAAACAAAAGAAGAAAGTTGTCCCCTGGCCTTCACACATACACACTGTGGTATAAGTGCACCTGCACTAACACACAAACACATACATAACATACACTACATAAACAAGTAAATAAATAAAATGTAAAAAATGAGGGTGAAATGCAAACATTTTTAAATGTTGATGCTTTAATAAAGAAACCTCAGGACTCCACGTACTTGGGCTGCAAGGTCACTGAGAAATCCTGCTAGAGCTGAGCTAAAAACCTCCTCCATGTAGACCAGCTGACAGAAAGCTGGAAAACCATGCTGCATGCAGTTCAATGGGAGAGGGAACAGTCAACAGTGGAGATACTCAACAGTGGACACTGCAAGCCTTATATTTGGCCAGCCAGGCCAAATGAGCCAATGGGTGCAATAGTGGCACATCTGTTATGTGGGAAACCAACTTGCCCTCTAATTGGACTGGAGGCCCGCTCCATGGGAGGGAATACATCCCTGATACTGAAAATCTACAACAGGAGTAGTCATGAGCCCTAGGGGTGTAATGTCTGCTGATATCTGGATAAATTATATACTATGCTCATCAAACTGCCCAGTAAGCACTTCTGTTAATGTTCATACCCATATATTAATGCTATTCTCCCTTTTGGTTAGAAAAGTTTATCTTTTCACATGGCAGTGATCTTGGGATGACTCAGAAGGCACCATGTGCTGAGAAGAAGTGACAGAGGAGTGCTGAGCACTGCAATATCTCTACCACACCTTCCAAGGCTCAGGGTCCATTGCGGAAGAGATGGCGGAAAGAATGTAACAGCCAAAGGAAGGGTAGGGCTCCTTACAACGTGCTCCTCCAGACACAAAATGGCCTGGATATCCATGACCTCACAGTGCTTGACGTTACCTACACAAGACCATGACATCAAAATAAAAGACAGACTGATTGAGCGGGGGAGGGGAAATAATAAAGAGTGGAGTTTCCAAGGGAACTGGGGGGAGGGAGGGAATTACCATGGGATATTGTTTACAATTATGGAAGTTGTTGATAAAATAAATAAAATTTAAAAAAAACTTCAGGGCTGGAGAGATGGCTTAGCAGTTAAGGCGCTTGCCTGAGAAGCCTAAGGACTCTGGTTCGGTACCCCAATACCCTACCTCGAAAACCAAAAAAAGGAAGAAAAAGAAATTAAACTCCACTCTAGCTCAGGCTGACCTGGAACTTACTCAGCTCACGCTGGCCTTGAACTCATAGTGATCCTTCTACCTTAGCATCCCAAGTGCATGAGCCACTACACCAAGCATAATTTTTTGATTGTTTATTATTTACATATATATATATATATATATATATATATATATACACATATACATATACATATATAATTGACTTTTTTGTTGTTTCTTTAGCAAAGTTGGTGTTAAGAAAATTTTTTTGGACATAAAGGTGATTTGATTTTGACTTTTTTTTCCCAAGGTAGGGTCTCACTATAGCCCAGGCTGACCTGGAATTTATTATGTAGTCTCAGGGTGGCGTTGAACTCACAGCAATCCTCCTATCTCTGTCTCTCAAGTGCTGGGATTAAAGGTATGTGCCACCACACCAGGTTATAAGGATGATCTGGCTGAGACATCTCTCATCCTATTGAACACCAGGTTTGGTTCTGCTTATCTTGCTGGCAAGGCAAATATCCCCTTCATCCCTCACCACTCCATGTATATCCCTTTAGACCTTCCTCCACAGAGAAAGACCATTCTTCAAGGGTATACAAGTAGCTGCATTCAACCTGCTAGAATCTCCAAATAAGCTCTCAACAAAAGGTTTTGGCCAGGTATGTTAGATCACACCTGTAATCACAGCCCTTGAGAGGCTGAGGCAAGAAGACAGACAGGAGTTTGAGGTTATGCTACCTAAGTAGTGCGTAAGACCTCAGGCTATAGAGTAAGACCCTGTCTCAGAAATGTTTTACTGTAGGTTTAAGCACACTAAGGGGAGAGGTGGAGAAACAGAGAATGAGAGAGAAACCCCCCCACACACTTAGAAAAAAAAAAGTACACACCCAAAAGTAGATGTAGGCTGCAGGGAACTCACTATGTAGACCAGACTGACATTGAATTTGCAGTGAAATTCCTATCTCTACAGTACAGATACATGCTACCTTACATGGGGTCCAGTTGTTTGTTTGGTTTTCTGGTGGTTTTATATATTGTTTTTGAAGCAGAGTTTCATGTAGCCCAGGCTGGCCTTGAATTCTAGTCTTGAACTCCTGATCCTCCTATCTCCCAAGTCCTGGGATTTGGTTGAGCCACCACACCCAGCTTGTTTTGAAAGTCTATGTGTAGCCCCAACTGGCCTCAAATTCAAAATGCACAATCTTCCTGTCTGTGCCTCCCACATGCCGGTATTACAGGCATGTAAGACGACATCCAGCTTTGTGTATGGCTTTTGTATTGTACTCATTTTAGTATCCCGAAATAAATAAATGAATAAATAAATGCAGGTAGACACTAAGTAAACCAAATGACTGAGATAAACGCCATCAATAATAAAACAAGCTCAATATAATATACTTTTTTTTTTTTCCCCGAGGTAAGGTCTCACTCTAGCTCAGGCTGTCCTGGATTTCACTATTGTGGTAGTTTGAATAGATGGCCCCCAATATATTCAGTTGTTTATTTGTAGTTTGCATCTTTAGCCATCTGGCTGGAGGCAATGTCACTGGGTGGATCTTTAGGTGTGGTGGTGGGTTTCAGATTTCAATCTAAAGATATGCAAAGTGTGCCTAGCAGGAGTTCCTGAAGTGTTGTGTGGCTTTAGGCTTGTACTTCTCTCTCTCTGCTTGGTCCTGTGAAGGCAGGCCAGTTTCTTCTGCCATTATGGAACTTCCCCTGGATCTGTAAGCTTCAATAAATATCCCTTCCTCCATAATTGTGTCTGGTCTGGAAGTTCATCTCAGAGAACCCGAAGCTGTCTGATACAACTATGTGGCCTCAAACACCTGGAGATCCTCCTACCTCTGCGTCCTGAGTGCTGGGAATTAAAGGCATGTGCCACCATACCCCGCAAACTAATGGTTTTATTTCTATACTTAACATCCATCAGTTCGGTAATAATATGGTCTCAGCTTCACTCTGATCATGAGAAGACAAACGAAATAAAGAGACATTCTGAAAAATAATTAACCATCACTCTTCAGCAGTCAAGAAAAGACCATGAAAGACAAACTAAAGGTTAATAGGTAAAAGACCAAGAAATAATTAAATGCAATGTGGATCTTAAACAGGATGCTAGAAGAGAAAAATATCATAGTGGTAAAATTCAAATAAAGTCTGCAGGACATTTAATAATAATGTTGTACCAGCTACATGGTAAGACATGCCTGTAATTCCAGGTCTTGGGAGATACAGGAGGGCTATCATGAACTACAGGCCAGCCTATACTACATAATGAGTTCTAAGTGGAACAGAACTGCTTAATTCATAGTGGCCAGGAAGCACAGCTAGCTGGGTTTCTTTTTCTGCTCGTATTCCAAACTAGGCTGGCCCCCAGGGTGTAGATGGTACTACTGACATTCATTGTGGGTCTTCATCCCTTAGTTAATTCTATCTGGAAATACCCTGACATACACACCCTAAACTGTGTTTTGTTCATCTTCTAGGTGCTTCTTTTTTTTTGTTTTGTTTTGTTTTGTTTTGTTTTGTTTATTCAAGGTAGGGTCTCACTCTCGCTCAGGTTGTCCTGGAATTCACTATGTAGTCTCAGGGTGGCCTTGAACTCACAGCAATCCTCCTACCTCTGCCTCCCAAGTGCTGGGATTAGAGGCGTGCGCCACCACACCCAGCTCTAGGTGCTTCTTAATCCAATCAAGATGACAATCAACATTACCCATCATAACCCTTGATGATTATATAGTTCTGTGCAGATAAACAGAATAATTCTGAGAAATGTGTTGTCAGGTGACTCTGAGGCTGTGCAAACATTAATTGAGTATATTTATATAAAGCTAGAAGGCACGGACTACACATTTTGGAGATTATATATGCCTGTTGCTCCTAGGACCATGATAAAACAAACATGAAACTGAATCAAGTGCAAGAGAAAATGATGCAATTAACAGACCCAATCAACACACAATATATGAAGTTAGGATATAATATGGCATACAGTCTACAGTATACTTTATTACAAGTAGGAATGCACTAAATAATACAGTTAATGTAATACTGAGGCTAGAACATCAGGCAGTCTTTATGCATACTAGGCAAGCACTCCACCAACTGGGCTATACCCCTAATCCTAAATAGTTTTATTTTAAAACAAAAGAAGTCTGCATGGTGGCACACCCTTTAATCCCAGCATTTGGGAGGCAGAGGTAGGAGGATCACTAGGCCAGCCTAAGACTACATAGTGAATTCCAGGTCAGCCCAGGCTAAAGCAAGACCGTACCTTGAAAAACAAAATAAAGCAAAACAAACAAAAATAAAATAAAATAAACAGAAGCTGGACAAGGTGGTGCACTCCATTAATCCCCGCACTCAGAAGGTAGAGGTAATAGGATCATTCTGAGTTCGAGGCCAGCCTGAGACTACATAGTGAATTCCAGGCCAGCCTGGGCTAGAACAAGACCTTACCTCAAAAAAAAAAAATTTTTTTTAAAGAAAAGGAGGATAGAGTAAATAAATGAGAAGAGAAAGAACTTCCCTAACATGTATAAAATCCTGGATTACATCCCCATCCATCACTTCAAAAGAAAAAGAAAGGGAAATAGGGAAGAATAAGGGGAGGATTTAGAGTTATGACTATCAAAAGAACTAAAAGCAGACAAGTATAAAAATGATTTGAGAGGGGCTGGAGAGATGGCTTAGAAGCTAAAGGCACTTGCTTGCAAAGCCTAACAGCCCAAGAGGTGCCCACATCTCCCTCCCATTGTTATTCTTTCTTCTCTTTCTGCCTGCAAATATACATATACGTATATATTTTTGTTTTGTCTTGTTTTTTTTTGTTTTTCGAGGTAGGGTCTCACTCTAGGCCAGGCTGACTTGGAATTCTCTATGTAGTTTCAGGCTGGCCTCGAACTCAAAGTGATCCTCCTATCACTGTCTCCCAAGTGCTGGGATTAAAGGTGTGCATCACCACACCCAGCTATAAATATTTTTTAAAAAGAAAAATAAATATTTTTATAGCTGGAGAACTGGCTTGGTATGTAGAGGGTTTGATCGCCAGTACCCACATGTGTGGCTGGGCATAGCCACACATGCCTATAAAACAAGCTTGATAGAAAAACATACCAACAATTTCCTGTGGCCTCAGTATTTGCTTGTACCTGCAATAGGTGCATACAACACACACATATCACACCACATACACATTACATATACTAGTCAAATATAATTTAAAGAAAAAACTATTTCAGGGCTGGAGAGGTGGCTCAACAGCTAAAGGCACTTGCCTGCAAAGTCGGCTGGCCCAGGTACAATTCTCTAGTACCAACGTGAAGCCAGATGCACAAAGTGGTACATGTTTCTGGAGTTTTGTTTGCAGCAGCAAGAGGCCTTGGCATGTCAATACTCACTCTGTCTCTTCCTCTCTCACACACAAATAAATAAAAACATTTTTAAAACAACAACAAAACAGTTTCACTAGTCCATGTGCTCAGAAGTCAGTATATTCCCTTTAGAGAAGAAGGGGCCTAGGACTACCAAGAGACACGACTGGGGTAACTGGTACCCACGTTTCTGCTGCCTTGAGAAAATCCATCAAGCTACGTATTATGACGTATGCAATTTAAAAAAATATATCATATTTTCTCCCCAAAGTATTTTTAAAATATTTTATTTATTTATTTGGAGGGGGGAGAGAAGAGGCAGATAGAGAAAGAGAGAATGGGTGTGCCAGGGCCTTCAGCCACTGCAAACTCCAGACACATGTGCCACCTTGTGCATCTGGCTTATGTGGGTACTGGAGAATAGATCCCGGGTCCTTAGGCTTTGCAGGCAAGCATCTTAACCACTAAGCCATATATCCAGTGCTGCCCCCCACCGAAGTACTTGTTTGTTTGTTTGTTTTCAAGGTATGGCCTCACTCTAGCTCAGGGTGACCTGGAATTCACTATACAGTCCCAGATTGGCCTCTAACTCATGGTAATCCTTCTACCTCTGCCTGGGATTGAAAGTATGTGCTACTATGCCCAGCCCCACAAAGTAGTTTTAAATGTAGTTTTACCTCTGGGACTAAAGGTATTAGGGTGATTTATTATTTTTTTTAACTGGAGTTCAGCATGTAACTCAGGTGGTAGAGTGCTTGCACCATATATAACTGGGTATAGTGGTACACACCCTGCAATCCCAGCAACTGAGACGGAGAGACAGGAGTTTACCATTATCCTCAACTATATAGTCAGTTCAAGACCAGCCAGGGATACATGAAACCCTGTCTTTAAAAAAAAAAAAATGGGAATAGAGAGTTGGCTCAGCAATTGATGGTGCTTGCTTGCAAAACCTAATAGCCTGGGTTTGATTCTCCAGTGCCCACTGGAGCCAGATGTACAGAGTGGTGCATATATCTGGAGTTTGTTTACAGTGGTAGAAGGCCCTAGTACACCCATGGTTGCTCTCTCTCAAATAAATAAAAGAATAATGTTTTTAAAAAATTAATGGTATTTTTAGTTGAAAGTCAAATATTAAGACAACAACTCAAAAACAAAGGAAACCTGGGCTGGAGAGATGGCTTAGTGGTTAAGTGCTTGCCTGTGAAGCCTAAGGACCCAGGTTCCAGGCTCAATTCCCCAGGACCCAAGTTAGCCAGATGCACAAGGGGGCGCATGCATCTGGAGTTCATTTCATTTGCGGTGGCTGGAGGCCCTGGCATACCCATTTTCTCTCTATATCCGCCTCTTTCTCTCTCTGTCACTTTCAAATAAATAAAAAATTAAAAAATTTAAAACAAAAAAAGGAAACCTAAAGAGAAAATGAAGAAAAAAAAAAAAAAAAAGGAAACCTAGGATCCTAGGCCCTCATTACAGGGCCGTCATCTTGGAAACCTGACTTTTTGAAAAAATCCAGAAATGTATGCAAGATAACCAACCAGTAAGAATAATAGAAACTGTGAGAGCTTCCTATTTTGGAGATTCTTTTTTTTTTTTAAGATTTATTTTATTTTATTTGAGAGCAACAGACAAAGAGGCAGAAACAGAGAGAGAGAGAGAGAATGGGCACACCAGGGCCTCCAGCCACTGCAAAGGTACTCCAGACACATGCACCATTGTGCATCTGGCTTACGTCGGTACTGGGGAATCAAGCCTTGAATGGGGTCCTTAAGCTTCACAGGCAAGTGCTTAACCACTAAGCCATCTCTCCAGCCCTATTTTGGAGATTATTTATCAAAAACAGATGGGTTAATTAAAACTATACAGATCAACTGTAAAATTGATCCAAGCTGCCACTGCTTAAGTAAGAGAAGAGCTGGGGGCTGTAAAGCCTGTCACCCAAGGTTCAATTCCCCAGTACCCATGTAAAGCCAGATGCCCAAAGTAGCATGCATCTAGAGTTCACTTGCAGTGGTAAAAGACTCTGGAGTGTCCATACTTAGTTTCTCTTTCTCTCTTCCTCTCTCTCCTCACAAATAAATAAATAAAAGCATTCATAATAGAAAAAAGAAAAAAGCTTATATTATTTTATTCTGCCCACTATTGTGGAATCCTAGTAACTGGATGGCAAGTCGAAACTTATTCTAACTTTGCCATAATAAAAATAAGAAAATGGCCAGGCGTGGTGATGCACTCCTTTAACCCCAGCACTCAGGAGGCAGAGGTAGGAGGATCGCTGTGAGTTACGCCACCCTGAGACTACATAGTGAATTACAGGATCAGCCTGGGCTAGAGTGAAACCATACCTTGAAAAACAAAAATAAAAAAAAAAAATTAGTATATCAAAGTTCTTCATTTACACTCAAGAACAACTGGAATTAAGCTTTTTATTTGTTTATTTTGGTTTCTCGAGGTAGGGTCTCCCTATAGCTTAAGTTGGCCTGGATTCACTATGTAGTCTCAGGTTGGCTTCAAACTCATGGTGAGCTCCTACCTCTGCCTCCCAAGTTCTGGAATTAAAGGCACGTGCCACCATGTCTGGCTTATTTTCTTTTTCTTTTCTTTTTGAAACAGGATTTTGCTAAGTAGCCCAGTCTAGCCTCTAACCTCAAGCTGACTGGCAGCCCAACCTCTTGCCTCAGGCTCCTGGATGCTGATAAGAACATGAGCCACCACACAGGACATCAAGTCCTTCCTTTACAAGGGCATGGGCACGTGCACATATACATACCTAGACAGTGTGTCAAGGCTCTGCTCAGCAGTGTATCAGATGCTCTGATCCAGACCTAGAAAAAAGTGAGGAGAAAAATTCCTTTATGCTGTATTTTCTACTTTGATAACAGAGACATGTGCTACCTCTCTTGTTTTCACAGACACTCTTTTCCTTGTTGCATGTTTATTTTACCCATGCCCCTGTACCTCACAGCAACATTAACCCAGCATCTCCATGAAGAGCAGTGGTTTTGCTGCTAGACATGGAACTTCTGCTCTTGAAGTAACAAACACTGCTACTGTAATTGTGACTGTGTTTTTATTACTCCTACTTTTGGAATACTTTTAGTTTTTTTTTTCTTCTTTCACCAATTTTAGAATTGTATGTCATTTCATGATATCTGCATTTCCTTTTAGCTTACATGCATTTAATTTGTAATAAGTTAAAAGAACCTATAACGTGGTAAGAGAACAAATACAAATCTTTCTTAGGTTACAACAAAGTCTGTTGATTGGTATACATCTAAGTACAAATGTGCTTTTAAAGTCACACAACTCATAAATACCACACACACACACACACACACACACACAAATTAACTGAAATTCGGTTGAACCCAAAAATTGTCTATTTTTTTTTTTATTAAGTAGAAACTTTGTATAGACACATCATGTGTTGGTACCATCACTTCCCTCCTTCCTGGCCCCATTCCATTGAAGGCCTTCCTCGGTGGAATTATAGGCTATTTTCAATTTATTCAAATCATTTATATTTGAATGAATTCATAACACTATAGAAAAATCCCAGAAACTACTGTGGAAAGACAAGCAGGCAGAAGCAGTAGAGTTTGGCTTCTTCAAACACTTTCTCCTAGTCTGTCTTTGCTTATATGTAGAATCATTTGAGGACTAAGAATTTACCATGCCCTTTTGTCAACTCTGCCTCACACAGTGGGTGAAACACAGTAAACATTTCTTATACATCTCTTGAGTGATTTTTACAAAGACCAAGTTGAGGGGAGCGCCATGTCTCCAAGCCTACTAGCTAGTAGCTGGCTGCCAGCATCCCAAAGAATAATCAAAGTAAAAGGAAGCTTGGGAGATTGTGTATATAGCACAGTGGTAGAGTATAAGCTTTGGCATGCACAAGGTTCCTAGTGTAATACCAGGGGCCCCAAAAAAAATAAAGAAGAAAGAGAAGGAAAACCGGGTTATGGTGGCACATACGGTGGCCTTTAATCCCAGCACTTGGGAGACAAAAGCAGGAGGCTGTGAACTTGAGGACAGTTTGGGACTACAGTGTGTTTCAGCTCATCCTGGGCTACAGTGAGACCTCACCTCAAATCAAAGAAAGAAAGAAAGAGAGAGAGAGAAAGAAAGGGGTGAGGGAGGGAGGAAAAGAGAAGATAGGGCTTAATAGGCCAATGAACAAAAAAAGAGTGATGATGTTGGGAAGAACTCAGAATTAGGGGACACAGCTCAGTAATAGAGCATTCGTGCCTAGCATGCTCGAGGCCCTGGGTTCAAATCTCAGAATCATAAAACAATAAAAGAGAAAGTGAACAAAATTAAAATGCTAGTTAAAACAAGTAAATCATTATAGATTATGCCAAGAGGGAAGACTTTAAAAAAAACAGAGCTTGAAAGATGGCTTAGCAGTTAGGGTGCTTGCTGGCAAAGCCAAAGAACCCAGGTACAATTCCTCAGCGCCCATGTAAAGCCGTATGCACAAGATGGCATGTGGGTTGTTTGTAATGGCTAAAGGCCCTAGGGCACCCATTCCCTCTACCTGCCTCTTTTTCTCTAAATTAAATAAAATATTTTTTTTAATTTTAGCAGGGTCTTTCTGTCTCACATGTTGGCCTAGAACTTGCAATTTAGCCTTGGATAGCCCTAGAACTCACAGTTCTTTTGCCTCGGCCTCCTGAATGTGTGTGGTGGGGGGGGAGGATTTAAAAGTATGGGAAAGAAAGATTTTAGGGGTTTAAAAAAAATCATCTGAGAGAAACAGAGAAAGAACCAGACAGAGAAAGTGAGTATGGGTGTGCCAAGGCCTCCTGCCACTGCATATGAACTCCAGACTCATGTGTCACTTTATGCATACGGCTTTACAAGGGTGCTGGGGAATCAAACCCAGGCCATCAGGCTTTGCAAGCACCTTTAGCTGCTGAGTCAAGACATACATTTAGAAGGGTAAATTTAGTGGGAATGGAATGAGGATAAAGAGAGAGAGGGAAGATGGCAGCATAGGAACCATGCCAAAGTAGCCTGCGGGAGAAACAAACAAACAAACAAACAAAAACCAGAAAAATACACTTTTCTACTAAAAAGTGAGGTGTATAAGAAATTACCAATGGCAGCAGAGAAGTAGGAGAGATCCAGAGCATCTAGAGCCCAATAGATAGGCAAAAGTGGCTCTAGCAGCAGCGGCACCAGGTCCACAGGGCCATAGCTGCAAGGTTCGGCTTGAGCCCAGAAAAAACCAGGAGAGGGGATTTTCCACTCACACTGGAGCTCCTCGCAAACTCAAGAAACGTGAAGGGAAGACCACAACAAACAGAGGAGGAGCAAATCATGAGGTAGAAGATCACAAGGTAGAGCATCACGTGGACCAGCAGAACTAGAACCATCACCCACAGACATCCCTCCACCACTGCCAGCACAAGTGCCAGCAAGCACCAGAGACCTGGGGAAGGGCGCTCCCAGCACCGGCGACCAGAGCAGTGATCCAGCGACCCAGACAGCCTACTTCAACCTACAGCGCACCAAAGAGGGACCCAAGCAGGAGTGAAGCATAACTGAGACCAAAATCATCCCAAAAGGTAATTGGGGTTACACCAGCTCAGTACCCGCCAAATAAGCCTGGTATATAGGCTTGAATCCAAAGTGCTAATTGCACATTCCATATCAGGATAAATTATATGTTAAATCTACTGGGATGTCAGATTTGCCATTCTTAAATAAGGTATATTTTGGGCTTGTTATTTGTTGCTTCCTGATTTATAGTGGCTTTGTTTCCTCTTCTGGTGTTCATCAGGGAAGGGTCTCGTTTGGTCACAAGCTGACTAGGAACCTTCAACAGACCAGAAATCTTAACCTCCTAGTTGACTGGATTAAGGTGTAGGGCAACATACCCTAAGGAACTGTGAGTTTGTTAGAGGATCTGATTGTCATAATACCTACTCTTGCACAAATACTTTGCACTGTTTTTCATTCAATGTGTACATTGTTTAGTTTAATTTTAGAATCTGCCAGCATTTTGTTCTACTGAGCCTACTTGAAAACTCTCAGAGCAGGCAAACCCAACATCAAGGGTCACTTTTGTAGATACTCTGAGTCTTAAGAGCCACACCTAGCACCTTAAGCTCCTACACTGAAGATATATAACATCAGATTGATTGATACATCTAATAATACTGCAGCTAACTAGAAAATCCAAGCATTAAATTAATCCACGATGCAAAAATATATACACTATAACAAAAGAAACACCAAAAATCAAGACAATATAAATCCACCAAAAAGTATTGATGCATCAGAAATGACCTCCAGTGAGAATGAGTTAGAGGAAATGCCTGAGAAAGATTTCAAAAGAATGATTACAAATATGCTCAGAGAAGTCAAAGAGGAAATCAAAGGAATCAAAGACACAGGATACCAATGTAATTAAATGAGAAGGTCAATATCAGACATAACTAAGGAAACAGAAATAATAAAGAAAAAACAGTCAGAATAACTAGCACTAAAGAACATAGTCAGTGAAATAAAAAACTCTGTAGAAAATCTCACCAGTAGAATGGATGAAGGAGAGGACAGAATATCTAAATTAGAAGACCAGATGGCAGATATAATACAGTCCAAAAAAGAGAAAGACAAACTAATAGGAAAGTCTGAATGGGAATTTCAAGCTATTCGGGACACTACAAAAAGATCAAACATAAGAATTCAGGGTATAGTAGGAGAATTTCACTCCAAAGACATAGTAGGCATTTTAAACAAAATCACAGAAGAAAACTTCCCCCAGATTGGGAAAGATATGCCAATGCAGATACCAGAATTCTTTAGAACACCAACCAGACAAAACCTGGAAAGAACCTCTCCTCGCCATATTATAATTAAACTACCAAACATACAAACCAAAGAGAATATATTGAAAGCAGTTAGAGAGAAAAATCAAATCCCATACAAAGGCAAGCCTATCAGGACTACAGCAAGATTACTCAACACAAACTTTCAAAGCCAGAAGGGCTTGGAATGATGTATTCCAAGTTCTGAAAGGTAACAACTGTTAACCAAGGTTGCTTTATCCTGCAAAGCTATCCATTCAAATAGACGGAGAAATAAGGGCATTCCACAACAAAAGCAGGCTAAAGGAATATTTGAAGATAAACCAGCTCCACAGAAAACATTTGACAGGATCCTCCATCCTGAAGAGAAAGAAAAACACACATATAAGGAACCTGGAAAAAACAAACCATACTCAAATACTAGTTAATACAAGAGGGCAAAGATAAAACCAGAAGAACTACAAAAAATGGCAAAAAAAATACACACCTTTCAATAATATCTCTTAATATCAACAGACTCAATGCCACAATCAAAAGACATAGGTTTGCAGACTGGTAAACAGCAGGATCCTTCAATTTGTTGCCTCCAAGAAACTCACCTTTCTACAAAGGATGGACACTATGTTAGGATGAAAGGTTGGAAAATGCTGTTTCAAGCAAATGGGCCTAGATAACAAGCAGGGGTTGCTATCCTAATATCTAACAAGGTAGACTTCAGTTCAACATTAGTTAGGAAAGATAAGGAAGGTCACTTTATATTGATTAAAGGCACACTCCAACAGGAGGATATTACAATCCTAAACATATATGCGCCTAACATGGGGGCTCCCAACTTCATCAAACAAACGCTATTAGAATTAAGGTCACAGATAACACCAAACACAGTTGTAGTGGGTGACTTCAACACCCTACTCTCATCAACTGACAGGTCATCCCGGCAAAAAAATAAACAGAGAGGCATCTGGATTAAATGAGGTCCTCAAACAAATGGACCTAATAGATATCTACAGGACATTTCATCCAAAAGCTTCAGAATATACATTCTTTTCACCAGCACATGGAACATTCTCTAAAATAGACCATATATTGGGACACAACGCAAATCTTAACAAACACAGGAAAATTGAAATAATTCCTTGCATTCTATCTGACCACAATGGAATCAAACTACTAATCAATAGCAAGAAAAGCTATAGAGCATACACAAAATCATGGAAAGTAAACAACACACTACTAAATGATGAATGCGCCAATGAAGAAATCAAGAAGGAAATCAAAAAATTCATAGAGTTAAATTATAATGAGAATACAACATACCAAAACCTTTGGGACACAATGAAGGCAGTCCTAAGAGGTAAATTTATAGCTTTAAGTGCCTCTACTAAGAAATTGGAAAGGTCTCAAGTAAACAAGCTAATGCTTCACCTTAAAGCGTTGGGGAAAGAACAACAAGGCAAACTGACATCAGTAGACGGGAAGAAATAATAAAGATTAGGGCAGAAATTAATGAAATAGAAACCAAAAAAACAATCCAAAGAATCAATGAAACAAAGAGTTGGTTCTTTGAAAGGATAAACCAGATTGATAAACCCTTAGCAAATCTGACCAAAAGAAAGAAAGAAGAGACACAAAGTAATAAAATTAGAGATAAAAAATCAGTATCACAACAGATACAGAGAAATTCAAAAAATCATAGGGACATACTATAAAAACATATACTGCACTAAGTATGAAAATCTAAAGAAATGGATGATTTCTTTGATTTATATGACCTACCTAAATTAAATCAAGATGTGATTAATCGCTTAAATAGACCTATAACAAGTATGGAGATCCAAGGAGTTAATAAAAAAAAATCTCCCAACAAAAAAAGTCCAGGCTCAGAAGGATTCACTGATAAATTTTACCAGATCTTCAGGGAAGAACTAACACCATTCCTTCCTAAGCTTTTCCATAAAATAGAAAAAGAAGGAATCCTATTAATCTCCTTCTACAAAACCAGCCTCACCCTGATACCAAAACCAGGCAAACATAGAACAAATAAACAAAATTACAGACCAATCTCCCTCACGAACATACATGCAAAAATTGTTAACAAAATATTGGCAAAGAGAATACAAGACTATATCAGAAAGATCATTCAGCCCGACCAAGTAGGCTTTATCCCAGACATGCAGGTATGGTTCAACGTATGCAAATCGATAAATGTAATATATTATAAAAATGGACTAAAGGACAAAAATCACATGATCATCTCATTAGATGCAGAGAAAGCATTAGACAAAATCCAATATTGCTTCATGATAAAAATCCTACAGACACTGGGAATAGAAGGAACATATCTCAATATAATAAACGCTATTTATGACAAGCCTACAGCCAACATATTACTAAATGGGGAAAAGCTTGTTGCTTTTCCACTAAAATCAGGAACAAGACAAGGGTGTCCACTTTCCTCACTTTTATTTAATATACCACTGGAAGTCTTAGCCATAGCAATAAAGCAAGAGATACACATAACAGGGATACAAATTGGAAAGGAAGAGATCAAATTATCATTATTTGCAGATTCTATACATGATTCGATACATAAAGGACCCTAAAGACTCAACCAGTAAACTGTTAGAGCCATGTCGCAGAATACAAAATAAATACACAGAAATCAGTAGCGTTACTATATGCTAACAACAAACACACAGAGCATGAAGTCAGAGAATCACTCCCATTCACAAGTGCATCAATAAATAAATAAATAAATAAATAAAGTACCTTGGAATAAACCTAACCAAGAAAGTGAAGGATCTCTACAATGAAAACTTTAAAACACTTAAGTGAGAAATTGCAGAAGACACTAGGAAATGGAAAAACATCCCTTGTTCCTAGATTGGAAGAATCAATATTGTGAAAATGGCAATCTTACCAAAAGCAATCTACACATTTAATACAATCCCCATCAAAATTCCAATGGCATGCTTCACCAAAATAGAAAAAAAATCTAAAATTTCATTTGGAGTAACAAAAAAATCTCAAGTATCTAAAACAATATTGAGCAACAAAAATAAGGCTGGTGTTATCACCATACCTGATTTTAACCTATACTACAGAGTCACAGTAACAAAAATAGTATGGTAATGGCACAAAAGCAGACATGTAGATCAATGGAACAGAATAGGGGACCCAGATGTAAGTCCAGGTAGCTATAGCCACCTGATACTCGACAAAAATGCCAAAAATACTCATTGGAGAAAAGACAGCCTCTTCAGCAAATGGTGCTGGGAAAACTGGACATGTATCTGTAGAAGGATGAAAATAGATCCTTATCTCTCTCCATGCACAAGAATTAAGTCCAAATGGATTAAAGACGTTAACATCAGACCTGAAACTCTGAAACTGCTAGAGGAAAAAGTAGGGGAAACCCTTCAACTTATTGGTCTTGGCAAAGACTTTCTGAATATAACCCCAATTGCTTAGGCAATAAAACCACAGATTAACCACTGGGACCTCATGAAATTACAAAGATTTTGTACGGCAAAGGACACTGTGAATAAAGCAAAGAGGCAACCTGCAGAATGGGAAAAAAATCTTTGCCAGCTATAAATCTGATAGAGGATTAATATCTAGGATATACAAAGAACTCAAAAAATTAAATAATAAGAAATCAAACAAGACAATTATAAGTGCACTGTGGAACTAAATAGAGAGTTCTCAAAAGAAGAAATACAGATGGCATATAAGCATCTAAAAAAATGTTCTACGGGCTGGAGAGGTGGCATGGCAGTTAAGCGCTTGCCTGTGAAGACTAAGGACCCCAGTTCAAGGCTCAGTTCCCCAGGACCCACGTTAGCCAGATGCACAAGGGGGCGCATGTGTCTGGAGTTTGTTTGCAGTGGCTGGAGGCCCTGGCACACCCATTCATTGTCTCTCTCTCTCTCTCTGCGCCTTTGTAGAGGCCAGTAAGCTAGAAAAGAAATATAAAGGGAAGAGAAAGGAAGGGAGGGGGGTACTTAATAGGATGGTATTGTATATATGTAAGTAGAAGAAAAGATTAATGGGGGTGAAAAGGCCCAAGTGAGGTCAGGGGAAAGAGATTGAGTAAAGGAAAGATGGAAGGAGGGCTAATCAAAATCTAAGAGGATATAAATAAATCATATGGAAACCTACTTTTTGGGACAATGGAACACTTAGGAGCCATAGATATGCTACTAGAAAATTTTCAGTGCCAGGGATGGGATACCTTCCAGTGAGTTGTTGGCCAGGGAGGTCCCTGATGCCCCCAAAACATTACAGGTCATTGCTGAGGCCCTTGGTTTCC
This sequence comes from Dipus sagitta, assembly GCA_036346955.1. Classification (NCBI taxonomy): domain Eukaryota; kingdom Metazoa; phylum Chordata; class Mammalia; order Rodentia; family Dipodidae; genus Dipus; species Dipus sagitta. Next base: position 34,314,871 of record CM070786.1, read on the forward strand.
CACCAGGAATAGATGGTAAGACCCTATTGCTGAAGACTTCACATACTTGGGCTGCAAGGCCACTGAGAAATCCTACTGGAACTGAGCTGATAACCTCCTCCATGTAGACCAGCTGACAGAAAGCTGGAAGAAGGCATTCTGCATACAGTTCAATGGGATAGAGTGAAATCACCAGTGAAGATACTCAACAGTAGACACTGCAAGTCTTAAATTTTGCCAACCAGACCAAATGAGCCAATGGGTGAAATAGTGGCACCTCTGTCATGGTAGAAATCAACTGCCCTCTAATTGGACTGGAGGCCTGCTCCATGGGAAGGAATACATCCCTGATACTGAAAACTTAAAACAGGGGTAGTCATGAGCCCTAGGGGTGTAATGTCTGCTGCTGTCTGGCTAAATGTATATACTATGCTTATCAAACTGCCCAGTAAGCACTTCTGTTAATGTTCATACCCATATATTAATGCTACTCTCATTCTTGGTCGTGAACCTTCCCTTTTCAGATGGCAGTGACCTTGGGATGACTCAGAAAGCATCATGGTGCTGGAAAGAAGTGACATGAGTGCTCAGCATTGCAATATCTCTATCACACCTTCCAAGGCTCAGGGTCCATTGCAGAAGAGGTGGTGGAAAGAATGCAAGAGCCAAAGAAAGGATAGAACTCCTTACAAAGTGCTCCCCCCGCCCCAGATACAAAATGGCCTGGATATCCATGACCTCACAGTGCCTGACACTACCTACACAAGACCATCATAATAGGAGGAAAAGATCATGACACCAAAATAAAACAGAGATTAATTGAGAGGGGGAGGAGATATGATGGAGAATGGAGTTTCAAAGGGGAAAGTGGGGGGAGGGAGGGCATTACCATGGGATATTGTTTACAATCATGGAAGTTGTTAATAAAAATAAATAAATAAATAGTAAAAAATAAAATAAAAACAGAGAGGGTGAATATGGTCAAAATACATGATAGGTCTGGGAAGATGGCTCAGGGGTAAGAGGCACATTCTATTCACCCATACCCACACACAAAATGGTACGTGTCTGGAGTTTGTATGAACATATCATGTGTTGGTACAGTGGCAAGAGACCTTGATCCACCCATATATATATATAAAACACACACAGAGAGAGAGAGAGAGAGAGAGAGAGAGAGAGAGATAACACTTTGTTGTTGTTTTCCAGACAGGGTTTCACTCTAGCCCAGCTGACCTGAAACTCACTCTATAGCCTATGGCTGGTCTTGAAATCACTGAGATCTTTCTTTCCCAGTCTCCCAAATGCTGAAATTAAAGGCATGCACTATTTTTTGTTACTGTTGTTGTTTTGTTTGTTTGATGCAGGATGTTACTCTAGCCTAGGCTGACCTGTGTTATTCACTATGTGGTATCAGGCTAGTCTTGAATTCACAGCAATCCTACCTCTGTCTCCCAAGTGCTGGGATTAAAGACATGTGTCACCATGCCAGGCAAATAACATTAAAACATTTTTTATATCTTATTTATTTGAGAGAAAGAGAGAAAGAGGCATGTATGTGTATATAGATAGATAGAGAGAGAAAATGGGCACACCAGAGTCTCTAGCCACTGCAAATGAACTCCAGATGCATGTGCCACCTTGTACATCTGGCTTATGCGTGTAATGGGAATAGAACCTGGGTCCTTAGGCTTTGCAGGCAAGCACCTTAAATGCTAAGTCATCACTTTAGCCCCACAAATAACATCTTTTAAAATACATTATATACATGTATGAAACCGTCAAAATAAAATAACAATTTTAAATATTAAAACAAAAAAGGGATATGCATTTTTTAAAAAGGGCTTAGGATATAACTCAGCAGATAAAGAGTACCTGTCCTATGAAGCCCCAGCACCATAGAAAGCTGGATATAATGGCACCTACTTATAATTCCAGCACTTAGGAGGTACAGAGAAGAGAATCAGCCTTGGATACATGGGACCTCATCTCAAAAAAAGAAAAAGAACAGAGCTGGAGAAATGGTCTAGCAGTTAAGGTGCTTGCCTGCGAAGCCTAAGGACCCAGGTTCAATTCCCCAGTACCCACATAAGCTAGATGCACAAGGTGGCACATGATGTCTGGAATTTGTCTGCAGTGGCTAGAGGCCCTGGTGCACCCATTCCTTCCTTCCCTCCCTCCCTCCCTCTCCCTCTCTCTCTCAAATAAATAAAATAAGAATTAGTTGTTTTTTAAAAAAAGCAAGACAACCTTGAGACTACATAGTGAATTCCAGGTCAGCCTGGGTGAGAGTGAGACTCTGCCTCGAAAAACCAAAAAAAAAAAAAAAAAAGCAAAACAAATAAAAAGTAACAAAAAAACAAAGATAATTCTAGTGGCCATGTTTAAGAGTAGAGAGAGAAAACAAGGGTCAACAGGAAAGTATTATTGTAGCTTTTTTTTCTTGCATGTATGTCTGCGTGTGGAGTGTGGGGTATACACGTGTGCATACATAAGGAGTGCGCATGTGGGGGACAAAGAACATATTGTGTCCCTCTGTCACTCATCCTTGTGTTTCCTTAAAATGCTCTCTTCCACTGAACCCAGAAGTACTATTTTCAGTCAGACTCAATAACCAGTGAGCTCCCTTGATTCTCTGCTCTCTGCTCCCCATGGGACTGGGTTACAGACATGCATGGCCACACCCAGCTGTTTATATATACTCTCAGGCCTTCATGCGTATGCACCGCACCAAGTGCTCTTACCTGCTGAGCCACCTCCCCAACCCCTACTGCAGTCTTTAAAAAAGGGGACAGGGGCAGACGAGTCTGGTGTCCTTGCACGGGGACCTGCAAGCAGTCATGGTGACTCAAGTGTGGCCACTGATGAGGTTCCTCATCAAAGGCAGCTTCGACCAGGAACTGCTGGGGCCCAGCGCCAAGAGCAAGGCAGCCCTGCACAAGGCCGAGGAGGTTGTGCCCCCCGGCCATGTACCAGTTCGGTCAGTGCATGTGCCAACAGACAGGGCTGCAGATGCGGCAGCTCCCAGACCCTCCAAAGCTGAACCTCCCAGTCTGTTAGTCCTGAAACTCAGGCATCATCACTGTGATGTCCACCTTGTCCATGGCCCCCACCAAGGCCTGCGAGTACTCCAAGGAAGGCTGGGAGTACTTGAAGGAGCATGTCAAGTAGTGAGGCCACCCAGCCTGGTTCAACAAGGGCTGGGACCCCCACTTTGAGGGCAGCTCTGACCTTGCAGGCCCAATAAAGAACTTGGAAGTGTATTTGAGGAAGAAAAAAAAGGGGGGGGGACAGGAGGGCTCAAGAGATAGCTCAGCAGTTCAAGGTGCTTTTTCAAAGCTACCTGCTGGTCAGGGTTCAATTCCCCAGCCACCCATGTAAAGCCAAACAAGAGTTCCTTTGCATCAGCAAGAGACCTTGGCTTACCTCCATTCCCCCCTATATACACACACACACACAAATAAAAAAATAAATTTTTACAGAGCCGGGTGTGGTGGCACACGCCTTTAATCCCAGCACTCAGGAGGCAGAGGTAGGAGGATCGCCGAGAGTTCGAGGCCACCCTGAGACTCCATACTGAATTCCAGGTCAGCCTGAACCAGAGTGAGACCCTACCTCAAAAAAGCAAAAAATAAGTAAATAAATAAATAAATAAAATTTTTACAAAAGAATGTTGGTTGCGGGTAATGGATCACACCTGTAATCCTAGCACTTGGGAAGCTGAGAAAAGAGGAATTACAGTTCGAGGCCAAGCTGGTAACACAGTGAGATTCAGTTTCAAAAGGCAACCAACAAGGTGTATTCATAACCCCACAGTGATTACCAATAACCCCACTGAGGAGGACCTCACTGGAACAAGAACAGGGAGAGGGGACACAAGAGTACAACCCAATGGGAATATGACCATTAGGCAATATGTTCATATAATAAAGTTTTCAAAAAACAAAAATAAAAAGCCAGATACAGTGGCTCATGCCTTTAATCCCAGCACTTAGGAGGCAGAGGTAGGAGGTTCATTGTGAATCTGAGGCCACCCTAAGACTACATGGTGAATTTCAGGTCAGCGTGGGCTAGAGTAAGATCCTACCTTGAAAAAAACAAAAAATAAAAAATAAATTTAAAAAAAGGTAACAAACAAGCCAGGGATGATGGCATGCACCTACCTGTAATCCTAACATTTGGGGGGCAGAAGCTGGAGGACTACCCTAAATTCAAAGCCAGCCTGATTAACAGACTGATAACCCAGGCTATAATAACAATTGAAATGGAGTAGTTTCCCTCAACAGATGAATGGATAATAAAGAAGTGGTACATTTACACGATGGAGTTCTATTCAGCAGTAAAAAAATAAAAAAAAATTATGAAATTTGCAGGGAAATGGATGGATCTGGAAAGGATTATACTAAGTTAGGTAACACAAGCCCAGAAAACCAAACATCACATGTTCTCTCGCAAATGTGGATCCTAGCTACAAATGTGAACAAAAAATTGGTAGCAAAGGCCCATAAGCTAGAAAAAGGCTATAAGGGAGGGAGGAGAGGGAAGGACTTAAGGGGATGGTATTGTATATATGTAAGTAGAAGAACAGATTACAGGGAATGGAAAAGGCCTAAGCGAAACCAGGGGAAGATTGTGTAAAAGAGGGCGGCGGGGGGGATGTCAATCAAAATTCAAGATATTCTGAATAAGACATAGGAGAAAACCTAGTTTTTTGAATAATGGCACATCCAGAAGCCATAGATTGTTACTAGAAAATTTTCAGTGCCAGAGATGGGATACCTTCCAAGGAGTTGTTGGCCAGGAAGGTCCCTGTTGCCTTCAAAACATTACAGGCTATTACCAAGGCCCTTGGTTTCCTGTGAGATAGAGATGGTAAGACCCTATTGCTGAAGACTTCACATACCTGGGCAGCAAGGGCACTGAGAAATCAAGCTGGTGCTGAACTGAAAACCTCCTCCCTGTAGCCCAGCCAACTGAAAGCTGGAAAAAAAAGCTGCACTGTATGCAGCCCTATGGGAGACAGAAATCAGCGGTGAAAACAGTGGACACTGGAAGCCGCAAGTCTGGCCACACAGGCCAAATGACTGAACGAGTGCAATAGTGGCATGCCTGCTCTGGGGGAAACCAACTGCTCTCTAATTGGATTGGAGGCCTGCTCTATGGGAGGGAATACATGCCTGGTACTGAAAACCTAATCAAAAGTCTGTGGCAGGGGAGGTCATGAGCCTTAGGGGTATAAAGTCTGCTCTTATCTGGCTAAATGTATGTATTATTCTCACCAAACTGCCCTGAAAGCACTACACTTAAAGTTCAGATTCACATGTTAATGCTACTCTCACTTTTGGTTAGAGAAGCTTCTCTTTTCAGATGGCGATAACCACTGGGACGACCCAGAAGGCAATGTAGTGCTGAGAAGAAAGGATGGAGGAGTGTCCAGCACTGAAACATCTCTATGACACCCTCCAAGGCTCAGGGTCCACTGCGGAAGAGGTGGCTGAAAGAATGTGAAGAGCCAGCCGGGCGTGGTGGCGCACGCCTTTAATCCCAGCACTCGGGAGGCAGAGGTAGGAGGATCGCCGTGAGTTCGAGGCCACTCTGAGACTCCATAGTGAATTCCAGGTCAGCCTGGGCTAGAGTGAGACCCTACCTCGAAAAAGCAAAAAAAAAAAAAAAAAAAAAAAAAAAAAAAAAGAATGTGAAGAGCCAAAGGAAGGGTAGGACTCCTTACATACAACTGTCCAGACAGAATTTGTCCTCAATATCAATTCCAGTGCCTAGAAATACCTTCACAAGACCCTCATAACAGGAGAAAAAGATCGTGACATCAAAATAAAAGACAGACTAACAGAAAGAGGGAGGGGATATGATGGGGAGCAAAGTTGTGAAGGGGAAGTGGGGGAAGGGAGGGAAATATTATGGTTTATTATCTGTATGTACAGAAGCTGTCAATAAAACTACTAATATATATATATATATATATATATATAGAGAGAGAGAGAGAGAGAGAGAGAGAGAGAGGGAGAGAGAGAAAGGTGGGGGGGCTGGAGGGATGGCTTTGCGGTTAAGGCATTTGCCTGCAAAGCCAAAGGACCCAGGTTCGATTCCCCAGGACCCACGTAAGCCAGATGCACAAGGGGGCACATACATCTGGAGTTCCTTTACAATGGCTGGAGGCCCTGCCCATTCTCTTTCTGTCTCTCTTCTTCTTTCTCTGACAAATAAATAAACAATAAAATACTTTTTAAAAAGAAATGGAGGTAGTTAACCTTTGCTTTAGGCATCTGTATAAAAGTAAAGGGCAAGGACTGGAGGGATGGCTTAGCGGTTAAGGTGTTTGTCTACAAAGCCAAAGGACCCAGGTTCGATTCCCCAGGACCCACATTAGCTAACTGCACAAGGGCGTGCATGCATCTGGAGTTTATTTGCAGCAGCTGGAGGCCCTGGCATGCCCATTCTCTCTCTCCCTCTTCCTCTTTCTCTGTCAAATAAATAAATTAATTTATTTATTTTATTTTTTTGGGGGGGGGGTTTCGAGGTAGGGTCTCACTCTAGCCCAGGTTGACCTGGAATTCACTATGGAGTTTCAGGGTGGCCTCATACCTCTGCCTCCCAAGTGCTGGGATTAAAGGCGTGTACCAGCATGCCCAGCTTTAATTAAATATTTTTTTAAAAAGTAAAGGGGCAGGACTGAGGAGATGGCTCAATAGGTCAAGCATGTATTCAAGCATGAGGACCTGAGTTCGTATCTCAGTGTGCTACTATGTCCCTATAATCACAGGGCTGAGGTAGCAGAGAGGAAGAGTCCTAGAGTGTTGGTCTGTTATTCTAGCAAAATCAATGAACTATAGGTTCAGTAAGACACTGCCTCCCTCAAAAAAAAAAAAAAAAAATCACCTTCACCTTGTATGAGATATAACATGCAACATGGGAATTTAAATCTTAACCAGAGCCAGGCATTGCTCATTTGTGTCTTTAATCCCAGCATTCAGGGGATGGGAAGATTACCATGAGTTTAAGGCCAGCCTGGGCTAGAGGAAAACTGCCCTGAAAAAAAAAATATCAGTTAGGAGCTAAGGATGTAGCCCAGTACAGTGCTAGCTTATGCCATGCACATGGCCCTAGTTTTGATCCCTAACCCCATATAACTGAGAGTGGTGATACACACCTGTAATCCTAGCACTAGAGAAGTGGAAGTAGGAGGCTTAGTTACAATAGCCAAGTTTGAGGCCAATGAGGGGCTTAATGCCTAAAAAGAAAATAAAATTAGAGCTGGAGAAATGGCAATAGCTGAAGGCCCTGGTGCACCCATTCTCTCTCTCTCTCTCCCCACCCTCTCAAATAAATTAATTAATATTAAAAAATAAAATAAAATTAATTTAATCAGTTAATTAATAGAGATCAAAGTTCAATATGAATGAGATTAAAGAGAGTTCTTAACTGTGATGAGTAAGCTTTCAACAAGATATACTGCTACAGATGAAATTCCACAAAGCTGTGGGCAATCACTCAGTAACTGGACAGAACAGGAAAAGTTGCCCCAAGACCCATGAAATGAAAGTGCATTGCTGTTGTTCAAAACATAAGTGCATCCTGTTAACCACTGATCACAACTGTTAATTGTAATTCCAGCAAGACTCTAGAATCATTATCAAGAGAACTTTGTGAACACTTGGAAAAAATATAATCCACACACACTACCAGGAAGTTGTGTACTTTCATCAAGTAATGACAGAATAAAGCATTTTTCCTGAATTATTAAGCGGATAAGGTAAAAATAATGAGGCATATAAAATGTAGATTTTTAATTGAAACAATTTCCAAAGTTCCTCACATATTCTTTGTGACAACTTGGAATTTTTTTTATTTTATCTGTGTGTTTATGTGTGCAAACTATGTATGTATGTATGTGTGTGTGTGCACCTGTGCAGTGGCCAGAGGACTTTAGATGTTGATCCTTACCTCCCACCTCATTTGAGGGAGTCTCTTCTTCTTGATGTGGTTCACTACTGTGTTCTCCAGGCTAGCTGTCTGTGGGCTTCTTGGAAATTCTCCTGACTCCACCTCCCATCCACATGCTAAGATTTCAGAAGTATGCCATGTCTTCTGGCTTTTATTTTTATTTTTTTAATTTATTCTAATTATTTGAGAGACAGAAAGAGAGAGAATGGGCATGCCAGAGCCTTCAGATGCTGTAAATGAACTCCAGAAGCATGTACCCCTTTGTGCATCTACTAACATGGGTCCTGGGGAATGGAACCTGGGTCCTTTGGCTTTGCAGGCAAGCATCTTAACCTCTAAGCACAAGGTGACGCAAGCGTGCAAGGTTGGATGTGCACAAGGTGGCACACGCATCTGGAGTTCAATTACAATGGCTAGAGGCCTTACTCTCTCTCTTGTACAAAAAAAAAAAGGCCATTCTGTTGGGCGTGCAAGAAACAAATAGATACATTTTTAAAAATTCAATACAGGTAAACAAAATCCTACCAAAAAAAAAAAAAACATTCTATCAGAGAATTAGACTTAGCTGGTCATGGTGGAGCATACTTGCAATCCCAGAACTCCAGAGGACAAGACAGCATCACTGTAAGTTCAAGGCCAGTTTAGTCCTCATAAAGAGACCATGTTTAAAACCAAAACAATACAAAACAAAATTAGTAAAGCATGACTTTGGAAACTGGGAGAGAGCTGGATATGGTGGTGAAGGCTTACAGTCCCAACCACCGGGGAGAAAGAGACAAGAGATCTTTGATTTGAGGACAGCAGCAAATCTCTATCATAAAAACAAAAATCAAAATAAAACAAAACAAAAACTTATAAGAGTACAGACAAAAAAAAAAAAAAACAGAAAAAATTTTAGTTGGTGACTCTTTTGAGAAACCCTGGCTCACACTTGATTAGGTACAGCTGTCCTTTTCCTAAGCCAACCCCCTCACTTAATGTCCATGTTTAAATACCATGCAACATATATTATTAATTCCATTTTACAGATGAGAAAATGGAGGCTCTAAATGTTTACAACTTACTCAGGTCACCTAACCAATAAATAATACAGCCAGGATCTAAACCCAGCAAGATTAGCCCTAGAGCTTATCTTCTTAAATAATATAAAAAGAGTTTAACTTCTGTACCAGATATGATGTCACACCTGTTATCCCAGTCATGAGGCTGAGGCAAGAGGACTGACATTAGTTTATCGTCAGCCTAAGCTACATAGTGAGTTCCAGGCTAGCCTGAGCTATAGTTTAACTTAACTATTATGAATTAGCAGGATGTGGTTGCCAAAGAAGCAAACCTTCACTCAAAGTACATGATTTAAAACTAACCATCTTCTCTGCAAGTGCTAATTGTCATTACTACAGTTCTAAGAATATGGGTGAACAAGAACCCATAAATAAGCCATTAGTGGGGGCAGAGGAGATGACTCAGTAGTTAAAGGGACTGCTTGCAAAGCCTGACAGCCTGGGTTCGATTCCCTAGTACCAAGTAAACCCAGATATGTTCCTTTGCAGTGGCAAAAGGCCCTGGTGTGCCCATTTTTCCTCCCCCTCTCTCTGCTTATAAATAAATAATTTTTTAAACTTTATTGACAACTTCCACAATTAGACAATAAACCATGATAATTCCCTCCCCTCCCCTATTTCCCCTTCACAAATCTATTCTCCATCATATCTCTTCCCTCTCTCGATTAGTCTCTTTTATTTTGATGTCATCATCTTTTCCTCTAATTATGAGGGTCTTGTGAAAGTAGTGCTGGGCACTGAGAGGTCATAAGATATCGAGGCCAATGTGTGTTTGAATGACTGCATTAAAAGCAGTCCTACCCTTCCTTTGGTTCTTACATTCTTTTCGCCACCTCTTCCACAATGGACCTTGAGCCTTAGAAGGTATGATAGAAAGCCATTACTAGCTGGGGTGGGTGGGAATGCCTCCCAGCATTCCGGAGGCAGAGGTAGGAGGATCACCATGAGTCTGAGACTACCCTGAGACTAGAGTGGATTCCAGGTCAGCCTGGGATACAGTGAGTCTCTACCTCAAAACAAAACAAAACACAATTACTCCTGTAAAGAGGTTCAAATGAAAACAGTGACAGGAAAAAAAATCACGAGAAGAATTTAAAGGATGAAAATATTTTGTCTAAAATAGAAAACAATTAACAAGTATGTAAGTATACACCTGTAACCCAGCATTCAGGAGGCTGAGGCAGGAGGATCAGTGAAAAAAGAGAGGAAGAAAGTCAATGGAACATAAGCATCTTGAAATATTTGAAAATAAGAGAGAGAATATACAGTGAGCATACAGCTTCTAGTTAAAAAAAAAAAAAGTAATTTTATAAAAATCAATGAGTTGTCAGGTATGGTGTTAAATGACTGCAGTCCCAGCAACTGCTAGGCAAAGGCATGAGGACTGCTGTGAGCTGGAGGCCAACCTGGGCTATATAGTGAATTAAAGGCCAACCTGGAATATATAGCAAGAGCATGTCTCAAAAACATAAAAAAAAGGTAGCTGTTCAAATAACTTCACCTCAGAAACTGAATGACCTCTCTACAAAAATACAGTAAATATAAATTATTTTGCAAAACATTTCCAAGGGTTCATAAGCCTACTTTTAAATCTATTCATGCTGAACTCCTGAAGTTATGTAGTCAAGATTAAAATGTAAAAGTGTCATGTATTAAGTGGCAAGTGTATTTACTCACCTTTAACATCCATTATAAACTCTCAATCAATGCTTTCTAGTTGCTTCTGAGACCTATGATACTACACACCGCAGTGAGTCTACAGGATGATGGAAACGATGCACATTCTACAAGCTAGGGTTTCGTTACTGCCACAATTCTGGCTTTCTTTTCTTTTCTTTTCTTTTCTTTTCTTTTCTTTTTTTTTCAACTCTGGGGATCGAATCCAGGGCCTAGGCAAATCCTCTAGTATAACCCCGGCCTTCAAGCTGTATTAAGAGCTCCTACCTCGGTTAAGACTTTTGGCTGCAAGGGAAAAACTTACTGTGCCAAGAAGTACACATTCACAAGGGCAGAGGAGACTATATCACAAAATGATACTATGAAATATCAAAAACAAGAAAAGCTTCATTTTTTTTTCTTATGTAGCCCACCAATATTGAAGACAATGAAAAGAGTTTACTAACAAATGTAAGTGCCACATTCCTGAAACTGCACTTGCAGTGCCAGCACTGTGCTGCAGACACTGTGTCTACCAGGACACTACACTAGCTCCAGGCACAAGATGTTCTAATGAATAAATACATCTAGAGTCAGCACACAAGCGCGACAGAACCTGGGGTCTAGCCATTTTGTTTTTCTCCTGATGCTATTTGAGAATGGAAACTGGCATTAATTCTAGTAATTGGATAGTGATAAAGCTTTAGCTAAATCATAGGCTAACCAATGAAATGGGAAAAGGTGAGAAAGTGACGAAGCAAGCATTTTATATTTGATTTTGAACAGAATGGTTACAGTTATGCCTCACAGAAAAGAGAAACTTCTATGATTTCTGAGTGAAGCTGATTTAAATCCAGTAAGAAAACAGAAGACAAGTGTCCCTGGGGAAAAAAAAAATCAGAAGTCAAATAACAAGACACACAACTGGATTGGAGAAATGGCTTATGGTTAAGGAGCTTGCTTGGTAAAGGACCCAGGTTCAATTCCCCAGGACCCACGTAAGCCAGATGCACAAGGGGGCACACACATCTGGAGTTGGTTTGCAGTGGCTGGAGGCCCTGGCACACCCATTCCCCACCACCACCACCATTTCTCTCTCTCTCTCAAATAAAGAGAATTTGTTAACTATTTCAGGTTGTGGGGTTGCAGATTTGGTTTTGGTTTTGTTGTTTTGCAGGGCCAGGCATGGAACCCAGAGCTTGCAAATGCTAAGCAAGCACTTTACCACTAAGCTACAACTCCAGCCTAAGCTTGTTAACTGTTTCAAACGAAATGAGGAAAGACTATGAAATCCATTTCAGATCCACCATCGATGGTAATAAAGAAAAAAGAAAAATCGCTTAACTTGTGCAGAGCATTTAATTCGAGGTGAGTGCATGCCATGGGTTAGTCCACTGACCTTCGCAATACCCTCTTCCTCCTCCCCGCATTGGCAGGAACTACTAATTTGCAGACGAAGGAGCAGAGCCCACACCAAAGCTAGGGAAGGGGACGCCGGCGGGCGTGGGGCTCCTAACGAACGCGGCTCACGGCAGAGAGATCGTGGCTTTGCAGAATCTCCCCAAAACTGATCTCTGTCTAATTAAAAGTTCGCTTGGCGGGGGAGGGGACGGGTGGAATATGAGGGTCTTCCAGGCACACAAACCTATGGGCTCTTAAGAACCACCCAGGAGAAACAGACTGGAGGCTGGTGGGTTATGGGAAAAGGAGAAGGCAGACTCAAAGCCACCATCATCTCCCGAGGAGATGCGTTACTGCGGGACGTCCCCTCCCCTAACTTGCTGCCCGGAGAAGGGTGACCCTCACGGGCTCCCAGGTCCCGTCCAGGCACGAAAGGGTTACTCGGCCAGGCCTCCGAGAACTCGTAGGAATAGACAGACGCGACTCACCGGCGACTAGGGGGCCCTGAGGCTCGGCGAGGGAAGCCCGGCCGGCAAGCGCCCTCTTCCCGGACCACCTTCCCGTTCCGATGCAGAGGACCCGGCGGCCGAGCTCCGGCACGTCTTTCTCGGGCGCCCGCGCGGGGCGGCGGCCGGGTGGCGGCGAGCGCTCGCCCGCGCAGCTGCGGCCTTCCCGAGGCCTCGAGCCTACCTCAGACACAGGGTGGGGGCGCCCCGCGTGCCAGGCAGCGACGGCCGCACAACCCCGGGCGCCGCCGGCTCCGTCCGCCCTCACCGCACTCAGCCGCGGCCCCGAGTCCCCCGCGCCAGCTTTGGCGGCGGAGGAGCACGGGGCGCGCCGATTGGCTCTCGGGACGCGTGACGCAAGGGGACGCTCTCCGGGGATTGGCCGAGCTGGCGGTGCGTGCAGGGAGTAAACAAACCCCGCCCCTCGGCTTTCCTCCGAAGGGGAGGGGACACGAGGTGAAGGGTGGGATCTCAGGCCCTTGGCCACGCCCCTTGACCCCCACCCCGTGGCTTCCTGTTTAGTGCTGCTCTAAAACCAGGAGGCCGGTTCCCTGACCACCTTGGGAGCGGCCTGCGGGCCTGGAGCCTAAAATTTAGAGCACGTCCTTCCCATCCTCCACTTGCACCCCTCCCCTCCATCCACCCACCTAGCATACCTCCCCCACTTCCCCCTGCTGGGGAGTGTGAATCTCTTTTCCATCACATAAGCATCCCCTCATCCCTTGAAAAGAGGGGTTCTTACATCTTGGCCTACTGAGCATTTGGTCAGTAGCCCAAGGGGAGCAAGCGGTAAGTCAGGTGAGGACCAGTGACCTTGAGGCCACGCACAGGCCAAGTGTAGGACATCCTGACGTTTTTAAAAAATGGACCAGTTAAGATACAAATCAGCCCATCTAGTTAGATGTTACAAAGTTTTTGTCCAGCTCATGCACATGTGAAAAATCTTGTGGGAGCCCTATTGTGGAGACACAGAGGTGAATGGGATGGGAAAAGCCCACTTTAAAACAATACTTTGATCTTTCTCGTTACATTCCATTCAGATTTATAGATCTATGTTGTAAGTTCGAGGCCAGCCTGGGACTAGAGTGAGTTCCAGGTCAGCCTGAGCTAGAGTGAGAACCTAACTCAAAAAAAAAAGAAAGAAAAGGAAAGGAAAAATTGTACATAGATCAAACACTATTCCTGATATTGGAGATATGGGAGTGTACAAAAGGGAGACAAAAACCCCTGCCTTCATTGAGCTTACATCCTGACAGGGTGGGAAAGATGATAAGCAAAAGAAATAAACTAAAAATGGTTACTGCTGTTGTGATGGCCCACAGGTTTGCATGAGGTTCAGAAGTTCAAGATTTTTCCCAACATAGCAGTTTGAGGCCAACCTGCACTGCATGAGGCCCTATTTCACAAGACCAAAAAATGGTCTGGGAATATAAGTTCATAGCATAAACACAAGATCCTGGGCTTAACCTTCAGGGTATGTGGAGGCTGGAGAGATTGCTTAGTGTTTAAGGCATTTGCCTACAAAGCCTAAGGACCCAGGTTCAATTTCTCAGCACCCACGTAAAGCCGGATGCACATAATGGTGCATGAATCTGGAGTTCATTCACAGTGGTTAGAGGACCTGGTGCATCCATTTTCTCTCTCTCTCTCTCTTCTCTCTCTCTCTCGTTGAAAATAAATAAATAAAAATATTTTTATAGGGCTGGAGAGATGGCTTAGCAGTTAAGCGCTTGCCTGTGAAGCTTAAGGACCCCAGTTCAAGGCTCAACTCCCCAGGACCCACATTAGCCAGATGCACAAGGGGGTGCACACATCTGGAGTTCCTTTCCTGTGGCTGGAGGCCCTGGGGCACCCATTCTCTCTCACTATCTGCTTCTTTCTCTCTCTGTCACTCTCAAATAAATAAATAAAAATAAACAAAAAAATTTTTAAAAAAAGAAAGTTCCAGGACAACCTGGGATACATGAAACTCTGTTTTAAATATAAATATTTAAAACATAGTTTTAATATATATATAATATATATTTATAATATATTTATATATGTATAAAATATATATATTTATTTGCTTATTTGCAAGCAGAGAGAGAAAAATACAGAGAAGAGAGACAGAGATAATGGGCATGCTAGGGCCTCTAGCCACTGCAAATGAACTCCAGAAGCACGCGCCACTTTGCATCTGGCCTATGTGGGTACTGGGGAATTGAACCTGAGTCCTTAAGCTTTGGTGGCAAGCACCTTAACCGCTAAGCCATCTCTCCAGCCCAAAACTCTGTTTTAAAAATAAACAAAGGGCTATAGAAACTGGTCAGTGGTTAAAGGCACTTGCTTGCAAAACCTGATGTCTAGGGTACCCATGTAAAGCCAGATGCACAAAATGGCACATGCATGTGGAGTTAATTTACAGTGGCAGGAGGCCCTGGTGTGCCCATTCTCAATCTCTGTCTCTTTCTGTCTCCCCCTCCCTCCTTCTCTCTGTCTCAAATATAAAGAAAAGAAAGGAAGAAAGAAAGGAAGGAAGGAAGAAGGAAAGAAGGAAAGAAAGAAAGAAAACTTAAGAAAAAAATAAATAACAAAAAAAAAAAAAAAGAGCTGGGTGTGGTGGCACACACCTTTAATCCCAGCACTGGGGAGCAGAGGTAGGAGGATCACCGTGAGTTCAAGGCCACCCTGAGACTACATAGTAAATTCCAGGTCAGCCTGGGCTAGAGTGAGACCCTACCTTGAAAAAAAAAAAAAAACAAGAATAAATAAATTAAAAACAACCAATAACCAAACATCAACAAAACTCCCACTATATTACATGTTGATATAGGTTGTGAAAAAAAATTAAGTACAGAATTTAAGTAGGCTGATAACAGAAAGAAATATTGAGAAGTTTCTATTATTAAGTATCAGGGCTGGAGAGATGGCTTAGCGGTTAAGCGCTTGCCTGTGAAGCCTAAGGACCCCAGTTCGAGGCTCAACTCCCCAGGACCCACGTTAGCCAGATGCACAAGGGGGCGCACGCGTCTGGAGTTCGTTTGCAGTGGCTGGAGGCCCTGGAGCGCCCATTCTCTCTGTGTCTCTCTCTCTCTGCCTCTTTCTCGATCTGTCTGTCGCTCTCAAATAAATAAATAAATAAATAAACAAAAAAATTAAAAATGTAATTATTATTTGAGAGAGACAGAGAAAGAGAGAGGAAAGGATGGATGTTCCATTGCATCTTGCTGCTGCAAATGAACTCCAGGTACATGTGCCACTTTGTGCATCTGGCTTTAACATGGACGCAGAGGACTCGAATCTAGGCCATCAGGCTTTGCAAGCAAGCACCTTTAACCAGTGAATCATCTCCCCAGCCCCAAAATGAGCTGAACAAAATATCTTAACATTTTTCTTGTGGAAGCTAAAGAAATCCTTATTTATTTGTTAGTGGAAAATGAAATCATTGAGGTTGAATTTTTGTGCTTTAAAATTAGTCATTAAACCGGGCGTGGTGGTGCACGCCTTTAATCTCAGCACTTGAGGTAGGAGGATCACCTTGAGTTCAAGGCCACCCTGAGATTACATAGTAAATTCCAGGTCAGCCTGAGCCAGAGTGAAACCCTACCTTGAAAAAAAAATTAGTCATTAGACTATTGCATTCCATATTTCTGGGCTCTGAAGACTTCACCTATGAACAATTTGGTAGCAGTTATCTGTCCATCCTTCTTTATTTTTTTTTATTTTTTATTTATTTATTTTTTTTTGAGGTAGGGTCTCACTCTATCCCATGCTATCCTGCAATTCACTATGTAGTCTCAGGGTGGCCTTGAATTCATGCAGTCCTATCTCTGCCTCCGGAGTGCTGGGATTAAAAGCATGCACTAGCATGCCTGGTTTGTCTACCCTTCTGAAGAAAGATCCAAAAGTAAATTCCAGGTGAATCTGGGCTAGAGTGATACACTATCTTGAAAAACAAACAAACAAACAAAAAGATCCAAGGGTGATTTCTCCCTTGCGCCTCTCATCTCCTTTAAGTATCATTTTTGATTTTGAGAGTTCTCAGGTAGTCCTGACTGCCCTCAAACTCCTGCTCTTCCTATCCCAGCTTCCCAGCATATACCACCACTCTCTGTCTGACACTTACTTTATTTTATTTTTATTTATTTATTTGAGAGTGACAGAGAGAAGGAGTCAGAGAGAAAGAGAGAGAGAGAGCCATCTCTCCAGCCCATAATTACATTTTTAAAAGATAATATATTCAACTAATTTAATCAATACTTAATACTCTAGGCATTAAAGATACAAAAATTAGCAAAAGAGAATGAAGCTTTATCCTCAAGCAACTCCGTCTAGTAGTGGAAATAAACTATGATCCACCTCAATATCCTATATAAATAACCACACCAGAAATAGACACATAAAATGCTTGGGTTAATGTGGAGAAAGCAGTAGATGTTATTGAGAAGCATTAACTGTCCCAGGATATTATTATTGCTAAGGAAAAGTACATTTTGGAGTTAGGTTATGGCTATGAAGAATCCCTTAACTTCTTTATAAGGTGAAAGGCTGAAGGCAGTAACTCGAATAATATGAAGTTATTAATATTTGCCAATTTTCATGTGCTTCAGCTTGCTCTTCAGGGTTAATATGAGACTTAGGCAATGCTACAGGAAATGCTCAGTAAATATGGAAATTCTAATATTTCATGACACCTCCCAGAGGTTCAAAGAAAAAAGGCAGTGAAAGGTTTCAAATTTTCCATATACTAGTTTAATCTAGCTGTGAATTTCCATGACTTAATCAGGGAATGCTGTAAAAGACAGTAAATGCTAGTTTCACAAAGACCAAGAAATTCCGAATAAAGAGGAACAGCTTGGCTTTAAAGCCAAATGCTTTAAGTTCTCCAGTACAGAATAAACTGTTAAGTTGCTACAGGGAAGAAAATTCATGCAAATCAATTTTTCATTCCCACTCATACTTTCAATTTAGCAATGTGAACCAGAGCTAGCTTTCTGTCTACCATCTCATTTCCCCATTAAGAGATGTTATTTCCTTTGAAAAGGAAAATAAAACCCCCAACATCTCCAATGCGAGCATAGATAACTGCACTGTGACAGCACATTTATTGAAGCGCCCAGTACTTACTAAGCACTTGCTGTGTGCCAAGAACTGTGCAAGGCATTGGAAACACATGTATAAATGTCCCAGAAGCTCTGTGAAGTGGAATTCTGCGTGCTTGGCACAATCCCTAGTTCCTTCATGACTCACCTACGTGTGCCTTTCCACCTAGGCTTAACAACTGTCTGTAGAAAAGCTTCTCTGCACTCCCCATCTCTAGTTCTTTACCCATAAAATCCTGCTTGCCTTTTTAAGTTGTGTGTGTGTGTGTGTGTGTGTGTGTATATATATATATATATATATATATATGTATATATATATATATATATATATATATAT
Organism: Dipus sagitta; assembly: GCA_036346955.1. NCBI lineage: Eukaryota > Metazoa > Chordata > Mammalia > Rodentia > Dipodidae > Dipus > Dipus sagitta. The sequence goes on from CM070786.1 coordinate 34,332,854, forward strand.
ATAAAATCTTGAGAGAGAAAGAAGAAACATGGGTCTGACATGTCCTCTTGCCACTGCAAATGAACTCCAGACTCATGAACTACTTTGTGCATCTGGCTTTACATGGGTACTGGGGAACCGAACCTGGGCCTGCAGGCTTTGCAAGCAAGTGCCTTTAACTGCTGAGACACCTCCCCAGCCCCTCTGCTTGTTTTTCTAACATTCAACCTCTATTAATTCACGTAGTACCTATATCCTGATGGACTATAAGTGCCTTGAGAGTCAGAGCTACATCAGTCTGCTTACCACTATATCATTAAGAACAATGCAGGCAGTTTAAGTTTTTGTTGCTGTTATTTTTATAATTCTTGGGGTTTGTGGGGGGTTTTGTTGTTTTTGTTATTTGAGGGTCTCAGTCTAGCCCAGGCAGACCTGGAATTCACTATGTAGTCTCAAAAGCTGACCTCAAACTCACACTGATCTTCCTACCTCTGCCTCCTGAGTACTGAAATTAAAGGTGTGCACCGCCACACTCATTTTAAGGTTTTTTTTTTTTTTTTTTTTGGTGTGTGTAGTGTACTGTGTGTGCAGTGTGTGCATGCATTCCATGTGCATGCATGCAGAGGCCAAACATCCTCCTCTATTGCTCTCTCACATTATTTCCCTGAGATAGAGCCTCTCACCACTTTTTTTGGTTAGACTTGCTGACTAGTGAGCCCTAGTATCCTTCAGTCTTTGCCCTAGGGTTACAGGTATGCACGACCACGCCTCTTTTTACATGGGTGCTGGGGATTGAAATCAGGTCATCATGCCTGTGCAATAAATAACATCTTAGGCCTGCTGAATATCTCCCCAGCCCCGGCTCATGCCCTTTAAGGGCCATTATTGGAGGGCTGAGGATGGAGCAGCCTAGAATATTTGGAAAGAGAAGCAAAGTATATTGAGGCAGGTGTGGTAGCACATTAAAAGAAAAAAAAAAGAGAAGAGGTTCAGCTGGGGCTGAGGGAGATGGCTCAGCAGTTAAAGGTGCTTGCTTGCAATGCCTGCTAACCTGAGGTTCAATTGTCCAGCACCCACATAAAGCCAGATGCAAAGCGGTTCATGCATTTGTGATCCCAGCACTCTGAAAGCACTTGACAGTGGGAGGCAGGGAAAGGAGAATCTGAAGCTCCTGGGGCCAGCTATTCTGACATTCCTTTAATCTGGCAGTTCATTTGCAATGGCAAAAGACCCTGTCCTAAAGAAGGTGGAGCACAGATAACTTGAAGTTGTCCTTTGATCTCCACACATGTAATCACACACAGCACAATTAAAGATAATTTTTTAAAAAGACCTGGGCGGGTTGGGGGGAGGGGAGCTGGAGAGATGGCTTAGTGGTTAGAGGCCTTGGCCCTCCCATTCTTTCTTTCTTTCTTTATTTTTTTATTTTGTTAGAGAGTGGGGGGCTCTCCAAGGCCTCTAGCCACTGCAAACAAACTCCAGATGCATGTGCCACCTTGTGCAACTGACTTACATGGGTCCCAGGGAACCGAACCTGGGTCCTTTGGTTTTGTAGGCAAGTGCCTTAACCACTAAACCATCTCTTCAGCCCTCATTATTTCTCTTTGCCTCTTCTCTCTCTTTCTCTCAAGTAAATGAATAAATAAATAAAGTATATACTTTAAAAAAAGACAGGGAACCCAGGGCATGGTCATGCATGCCTTTATCCCAGCACGTGGGAAGCAAAAGTAGGAGGATCCTCATGAGTTCAACATAAGCCCTGGACTACATAATGAACTCCATGTCAGCTTGGGCTAGACATGTGAGACCCAACCTTGAAAAAAACAAACACCAAAATAAGTAATAAATGAATAAATAAAGACAGGGACAAGCTGAGAAGAAGGAGTTTAGTGGTAGGGGATAGAGGAGGGGGACAAAAGAAAGTAATGGGAGAGGATTAAAACCAAAATACATTATGTACATGTATGCAAATTAATTTTAATTTTTTTTATTTTTGTTATTTGAGAGAGGGGGGGCCCACAGAAAAAGGGAGAGACTGGGTGCACCAGGGCCTCTAGCCACAGCAAACAAACTCCAGAAGCATGTGCCACCTTGTGCATCTGGCTGACGTGGGTACTGGGGAATCAAGCCTGGGTCCTTAGGCTTTGAAGGGAAGCACTTTAACTGCTAAGCCAGCACTCTACCCCATAATTTTAAGTTTTTTTTAAAGGGCTGGGGTACAGTTCAGTGGTAGATGTACCATGTTCAAGGTCTTGGGTTCATTCAAGAGAATCAGATGGGCATGGTGGTACACACCTTAATTCCATCACTTGGGAGGCTGAGGCAGGAGTTCAAAAGAGAGCCTAGGGGCCAGAGAGATGGCTCAGCAGTTAAAGGCACTTGCTTGCATAGCCTGAGAGCCGGGGTTCAATTCCCCAGTACCCACATAAAGTTAGATGCACAATCCCAGCACTCGGGAGGGAGAGGTAGGAGGATCACTGTGAGTTTAAGGCCAGCCTGGGTTAGTGTGAGATCCTACCTAAAAAAGACCAAGCCCATCTCCCCCCAAAATACAGCCTAAACTACATAGTGAATTCAAGGACAGCCTGAACTATATAAGACTCTATTGTGAAAGAAAGAAGAAGGGAAAGAGGGAGGGAAAAGAAATAGGGCTGGAGAGATGGATCAGCGGTTAAGATGCTTGCCTGCAAAACCAAAGGACCCAGGTTTGATTCCCCAGTACCCACATAAAACCAGATGCACAAGGTAGTGCATACATCGAGTTCGTTTGTGGTGGCTAAAGGCCCTGGCATGCCCATTCTCTCTCTACTAAATAAATATTTTTTTCCTCTTTTCAAATTTTTTATTAACAACTTTCATGATTATAAAAAATATCCCTTAATACCCTCCCTCCCACTTTCCCCTTTGAAACTCCATTCTCCATCATATCCCCTCCCCATCTCAATCAGTCTCTCTTTTATATTGATGTCATGATCTTTTCCTCCTATTATGATGGTCTTGTGTAGGTAGTGTCAGGCACTGTGAGGTCATGGATATCCAGGCCATTTTGTGTCTGGGGGGAGCACGTGGTAAAAAGTCCTACCCTTCCTTTAGCTCTTAGATTCTTTCCGCCACCTCTTCCGCATTAGACCCTAAGCCTTGGAAGGTAAAATGGAGATATTAAAGTACTGAGCACTCCTGTCATTTCTTTCCAGGACCATGATGCCTTCTGAGTCATCCCAAGGTCACTGCCATCTGAAAAGAGAAGATTCTCTACCAAAAGTGAGAGTAGTATTAATATATAGGTATTAACATTAAGAGAAGTGCTTACTGGGCAGTTTGATAAGCATATTATAGATATTCAGCCAGACAGCAGCAGACATTACACCCCTAGGGCTCATTACTACCCTGTTTTAAGTTTTCAGTATCAGGGATGTATTCCCTCCCATGGAGCGGGCCTCCAGTCCAATTAGAGGGCAGTTGGTTTCCACCATGACAGATGTGCCACTATTGCACCTGTTGGCTCATTTGGCCTGGCTGGCCAAATATAAGGCTTGCAGTGTCCACTGTTGAGTATCTTCACCAGTGATTTCTCTCTCTCCCATTAAACTGCATGCAGAATAGCTTCTTCCAGCTTTCTGTCAGCTGATCTATATGACGTTTATCAGCTCAGTTCCAGCAGGCTTTCTCAGTGGCCTTGCAGCTCAAGTATGTGGAGTCTTCAGCAATAGGGTCTTACCATCTATTCCTGGTGGGAAACCAAGGGCCTCAGCAATGGTCTATAATGTTTTGGGGGCATCAGGGACCTCCCTGGCCAACAACTCACTGGAAGGTATCCCATCCCTGGCACTGAAATTTTTCTAGCAACAATCTATGGCTCCTGAGTGTTCTATTGTCCAAAAAAGTAGGTTTCCATATGATTTATTTATATCCTCTTAGATTTTGACAGGCCCTCCCTCCGCCTTTCCTTTACTCAATCTCTTCCCCTGACCTCACTTTGGGCCTTTTCACCACCATTAATCTATTCTTCTACTTACATATATACATTACCATCCTATTAAGTAACCCCTCCCTTCCTTTCTCTTCCCTTTATATCTCTTTTTAAAACAATTTTTTTTCTTAAAAAAATATATGTCAGCCACAGAATCACTAACAAAGAGATGGCAATGGGGCGGGGGGGGGGGGTCAGATCTGTTACAGTAAACATGAGAAGTGTCCATGTGCCACCTACGGTATGCACTTTCTGTAGGCAGAGGGACAGGATTCCAGGACCAGGGCCTCTCTCTCTCTTTACTGTCCTCAGGAACCACCCAGGGAACTCATTAAACTTTGCATTATAAGGTGTGGCCTAGATTCTACATTTCCAACAAGCTCTCCCTAAGGGAAGCTGGTTCTGACTCACTGGCCAAACACATGGTAAGTGGTATGAGCCTTATTGACACCTTTTTATCATAGAAAAACAGTTCCAAACATGATTTTGGTTTTTAAGAAAGCAGCCTGTTTTCAAAATATTCATGTGTGTGTGTGTGTCATACAGGCATGCAAGCACATTCATGGAGGTCAGCAGGAAACTTTCAGAGGGGTCCTTGCACACCACCCTGTTCTGAGGCAGGGTCACCACTCCATCTACGAGCTTCTGGGAAATTCTGTCTCTCCCCTGGGATTACAGAAAGCCACCACAGCTTCCAGCTTTGAGAAGTCTGGGGATCTGAGCTCAAGTAATCAGAGTTGGCTGGCAAGTGCTTTATCCACTGAGCCATTTAGAAATCTCAAATCCATTTTTTATCCCCAACCCATTCATTCATTGACTGACAGGAGGAAGTGACCAAGCTGGGTGTGGTCTTGGAGAGACTGTCCTGGTAAACTCACATTCATCACTGTTAAGAGTGTGGAGTGGAATCCCAATGCCTTAGAACGTCTTCAGAGAAAGGTGCCGGGCTAGAGAAAGGTACAGTCTCTATGTGGTTCATTTCTGGAAGGACTGTACGTTAGAGCAGTAATGTCAGTCGCCCTTCATAAAAGCAAGCTCTTAATTTCAAACCTAGTCTTATTTATGTAGACAGGGTCTCACTCTGTAGCCTAGGCTTGCCACCCTCCTGTTTCTGTCTTCTGACTGCTGGGATTACAGACATGTGTCACCAAAACCTTTTTTTTTTTTTTTTTTTTTTGAGGTAGGGTTTCACTGTAGCCCAGGCTGACCTGGAATTCACTATGGCCTCAAACTCACAGCTATCCTACCTTTGCTTCCCAAGTGCTGGGATCTTTTCCTTATTTGTTTGTTTGTTTTTTGAGGTAGGATCTCACTCTGGCCCAGGATGACCTGGAATTAATTTATGTAGTCTCAAGGTGGCCTTGAACTCATGGTGATCCTCCTACCTCTGCCTCTTAAGTGCTGGGAGTAAAGGTGTGTGCCACCACACCTGGCTAATGTGCTGAGATCTTTTGACAACATTTTATCTATCTTGGGTGTATCTCAGTGGAAATTTATTTTCACTGTTATCAAAATAATAAAATTTGGACTAGGCCTGGTCACACACAACTGTAATTTCAGCACTCAGGAAGGTGATGCAAGAGGATCACCACAAGTTCAAGTCCAGCGGGGCTACAGAGTAACAACCCTATCTCAAAAGAAAAACAAGGAAAATAGCAAGTACAACAAAAAAGATACAGGGTTGGGAAGATGCTCAGTGGGTAGGTTCTTCCAAGCATAAGGACCTAATCCCAGCGCTGGGGAAGCAGAAACAGAGGGTGATTGGCATTTGCTGGCAAGCCTGTATATAGCCTAATGGACTTCCTGGCCAATGGGGGACCCTGTCTCAAGGGAGGTAGACTGTATTCCTGAGGACGACTCCTGAGATTGCTCTAGCCTCTACATGCATAAAAAGGAAATTATATGTAATAAGGGATCCTTATTGAATTCTTTCTTAATTTATTTTATTCATTTGAGAGAGAGAAAGAGGAAGAAAGAATGGGCACCTCAGTGACTTCAGCCACCGCAAACGAACTCCCGATGTGCACGCCCTTGTGCACCTGGCTTACATGGGTCCTGAGAAATTGAACCTGGGTCCTTTGGCTTCACAGGCAAACGCCTTAACCACAAAGCCATCTCTCTGGCCCCCTGTATTGAATTCTTAACCCATAAAACCCACTAGTCGGAAAACAGTCAAAATTGATTAAGAGTTAGGCATGGTAGTGCACACCTGTAATCCCAGCTCAGGAGGAGGAAAGACAATCAGGAGCTCGAGGTCATCCTCAGCTACATAGCAAATCTGATACCAGCCTAGGCTACACAAGACCTTGTCTCAAATTAAAAAAATAAACTAAGCTAAATACCAGGAGGTTTTAAAATATAGACTCTCATTTCTTAGATCTGGGAGTCTGCCCCCCTCTCTCTCTGGGAACTGAACCTCTACCACTGAACTACATCTCCAGCCCTCTTTTTACTTTATTTTGAGACAGGGTCTCACTAAGCTGCCTCAACTGACCTTGAACTCACTGTGTAGCTCAGGCAGGCTTGAATTTATGATCTTCCTGCCCTAGGCTCTGGCTCTGGAAGTCATGAAGTTATCAGCCTGTACCACAAGACCAGATTTTCTCTCTCTCCTTCCTTCCTTTTCTTTCTTTTGCTGTTGTTTTGAGACATGGTCTTGCTATGAAGCCCAGGTTGGACTCAATTTTCTGACATATTCTGTTTTTCTTAAAAGCACCCAAGTGATGCTGAGAGTGCTGGTCCCAATGGTATATTTTACTAGCAAGTATTTTGCTTCCTCCAGTTGAACTGTGGTGTAACCAACACATAATAAACTGTGCATATTTACAAGCATTTAAAAATATTTTTTTATTTGAGTTTTTGAGCACACCAGAGCCTTTTGTTGCTGTAAATAAACTCCACACACATGCACCACTTTGTGCATCAGACTTTAGGTGGGTACAGGGGAACTGAACCCAGGCCAGTAGGCTTTGCAAGCAAGTGCCTTTAGCCAGTGAGCCTTCTCTCCAGCCCAATAAACTGTGTATATTTAAAATGAGTTTTTGAACTGTGTATATATACCCACATGAAAATGCACAATCAAGATAATAAATATTGGGCTAGAGAGATGGCTTTGTGGTTAAGGTACTTGTGCCTGCAATGCCAGTGGACCCAGGTTTGATGCCCCCAGAACCCAAGCAAGCCAGATGCACATGGTGACACATGCATCTAGAGTTCATTTGTGGAGGCAAGGCCCTGGTATGCCCATTCTCTCTATCTGCCTCTCTCTCAAATAAATAAAAATTCAAAAAAGGTAATGAATCCTTTACCAGGCATGGTGGTACATGCCTTTAATCCCAGCGCTTGGGAGACAGATGTAGGAGGATCATCGTTTGAGACTGCATGGTGAATTCCAGTTCAGCCTAGGCCTAGGCTAGAGCAAGACTTTACCTCAAAAAACAAAACAAAACGAAACAAAAATAATAATGAATCTGGGGTTGGGAAAACTGCTCAGTGGTTAAAGATGCCTGCTTGCAGTCTGTCACCCAGAGTTCAACTTCCTAGCCACCCAGCTAAAGCTGGAATCCAGCTTCCCTTTGTAGCAGCAAGAGACCCTTGCACACATGAGTGTACACAGACATGCAAATAAATTAAAATTATAAAAACAAAATGAGGGCTGGAGGGTTGCTTAGTGGTTAAGACATTTGCCTGCAAAGCCAAAGGACCCAGGTTCGATTCCCCAGGACCCACGTTAGCCAGATGCACAAGGGGATACACATGTCTGGAGTTCATTTGCAGTGGCTGGAGGCCCTGGTGCGCCCATTCTCTCTTTCTATCTGCCTCTTTCTCTCTCTGTCTGTTGCTCTCAAACAAACAAACAAACAAACAAACAAACGAGTCATGTAGGGCTGGAGATGGCTCGGCAGTTAAGGCACTTGCCAGGAAAGCCAAAGGGCCCAGGTTCCATTACCCAGGATCCATGTAAACCAGATGCATAAGGTGGCAGGTGTGTCTTGAGTTTGTTTGCAGCAGCTAAAGGTCCTAGAGTGCCCATTCTCTCTCTCTCTTTCTCAAATAAATTAAAAAATTTTAAGAAGATTCAGGTGATTTTAAGTTCGAGGCTCGTCAGCTATATCACAAAACACTACGTGCACAGCAGCACCCTGGACTGCTCTGTGTCAGATGGGAGGCAGAGGGAACTGGTGGGAAAACGAAGACAACTGAGGCATGGTGAAGCATGACTAATAAATGCATTAACTGCTGGTCCACAACTCTCCTGTCTTTCGTCAGTTAAGTTGGTAGCTTCCAGGTGGCACACAGTTGCACTCAAGAGTGTGGGAGTGTCTGATGATGAAGCTAGGATGTGACAGGATAGGACTCCTGTGGTTGCGTTGAGACAGACCTCCGGAATGTGGGAGCAAATGTTCTTGAACATGCAGTGGATGAAGGTGAAATGGAATATGCCATTTTTTTCAAGGTAGAATCTCACTCTAGCCCATGCTGGCCTTGAACTCATAGCAATTCTACCTCTGCCTCCTGAGTGCTGGGAGTGTGTGCCACCACACTTGGCTAGATTTTATGTAGTTTATACTCTCCACCATTCAATTTTTATTTATTTATTATTTATTTATTTATTTATTATTGGCACAGCATCTCATGCAGCCCAGGCTACCTCAAATTTACTATGTAGCTGAGGATAACCTTGAACTTCTGACCCTCCTGCCTTCACCTCTGGAATGCTGGAATTCTAAGTACAGACCAGCACTATTGCCTCAAAAACACATTCTTTAAAATTATTGTAACATATATAAATTTCAGGATGGCTAGCTCCACATGTCGGGTTACCTCCATGATGCCCTACTTCCTTGTCCTCATTAGACTAGTATTACTTTGATTAGAAATAATACAATAACAAACCCCTTTTTCCTTTCTTCAAATATCTCAGTGCTTACCATTATTCAAATGTCCCACTACAAAATGACATATGGGCTCAGAGACAGTAAGAGATTCTACCACGGCCTGGGAATCTGACTAGATCATCTGGCTGAATCTTCTACTTGGATGTCACTAAATGTGTATGCAAACTCAAAGCAACAGACAAGAGATGTAAAATTAAAATAGTTTTACCATATTAACATTTACAGATCAGTCATTTACTGTTTCATTGCAGTGTCCCAAATCATTTTAATTGTTTCCAGAAAGCATTTTCAGCTGTTAGGCTAATTTCATAATTATTAGTATGTCAAATTACCTTTCCTCCAGTATTTCTAAACATTTAAAATCAGTGTAGTTTTACAAAAAATTATATTCCCCCATCACAAAGAATCAATCTTTTCTGGTAATTTCCTTTGTGCAAGAAGGTAGAATAGAGAATAAGTCTAAAGAGGATCTAGAGAATCCAGGTGGCTCATGCCTCTAATCACAGCTCTTGGGAGGCAGGAGAATTGCCATGAGTCTGTGGCCAGCCTGGACAATACAGTTATACTCTGTCTCAAAAACCAATAAAATATAAAATAAAATAATAAAAGATGATCTTAAAAACAGTTTATGAAGGGCTCAATGATTTAACAAAACTGAGATTTGTAAAGACACCAGAGAAATAAATTATAAATTTACTGGTGCATGTGAATGCAAATTTACACTTACCCATCTTGCAGAAATAGGAAATTTTCTAATTAATTTTCTACAAAATTATCTTAGTCTTTTACACAAAGCAGCTTGTTTGACATAAAAGGATAAGAAACATGATGATAGCTATATACAAAGTACATGTCTGTATACTCTACACAACATCTTAAGTTATCTTTGAAACTTTTTGTTCACAGTCGTAAACACTATGTAACAAGCACAAAAGTAATAATAGAACTCTTATGATGGGTACATTATAAAGTCATATTCAAAATCTGTATACATTTTACCTCAAAGGATTTAAAAAATCTTACTTAATGATTTAAATCTGAGATGATTAAAAACATTTTTTTAAAGATATGGCTCATTTAGCAAACAATCCAATTGACAGATGGACAAAAGATATAAACAGAAATTCCACTGGAGAAGACAAACAGGTAGCAAAGAGCACTTGAACTATATGCACCATCATTCCTCACTAGGGAAATGACCCAGCAGGGCACATCTATGCACCAAAGGCTGGTGAGAAGGCAGCGAAGCTGGATCACTCAGCCACTGCTGGCAGAAGTGTAAACTGGTGCAGCCACTCTGTAGCAGAAAGATAAGATTTTTCCTTTCTTTTCTTTCCTTTTTTGCAGAGCTGGGGCTCATATCTGAAGCCTTATGCACACGAGGTGAGCACTCAGCATTCCACAAACAGAGCTTCGTCCTCAAACCAAGATCCACTTAAACTGGAGTCCCTGTATCATTTTTCTAAAGAATTTAGTTATCTATCTACACATAGAAACAAACCAAATTTAAAGGGCAGAAAGATTGTAGGAATACAGTAACAAAATGTCACAATTATCTGATTCTATAGGCTTCTGTCTCTGACTCTGCCATATCCAAGACCATTTCTGCCATCTATCTATCTATAATTTTTGTTTGTTTGTTTTTTGGCTGACCTGGAATTCAGTATGTAGTCTCAGGGTGGCCTCAAACTCATGGTGATTCTCCTACCTCTGCCTCCAGAGGACTGAGATTAAAGGCGTGCGCCACCATGCCCGGCTTAAAAAATATTTTTATTTATTTATTTGAGAGAAAGAATTAGAAGAGGTGCACCAGGGCCTGTTGCCCTGAAAATGAACTCCAGATGCAAGCACCACTTTATGTATCTGGTTTTACATGGGTACTGGAGAATGAACCTAGGCCAGTGGGTTTTATAAGCAAGCACCTTTAACCGCTACGGCATTTTCCCAGCCCCATTTCTGCATTTTTAAGAGCCAAAGTCCCATAGTAATACAGTAAAAGTATAGCCTGTGATTTAGAAAAGAATCTGGTATCAAAATATTTATGGCTATGAGGCTTAAAGACTTAAAAGACAACATGGATCTGAGTCCCCCATTTGACATTTTGGGATTGCTCATTTTCACTGGTTTGGGATTCTGGGATCAGGTAGATTTTAAAGGTCCAGGCTATGTTTGGGGCTTGTAGCACTTATCTGATAAGCATGATTTAAAATTTCCAAAGGGATTCAGAATCTCTTTAGATGGATTCAACACTTCCTTAGACTATCTCTAGGATGATTCTAGACTCAAAGTTGAAAGCCTCCAAGATGCAGCTATATCTCTCTCAAAGTATAAAAGCCTTGCCAGATTCTTGGCTTTATTTATTTTACATTAAAGACTAGTCCTGACATAAGTAAAAGGGACTATTTCTGAAGTTTCTTTCCTGCAGCACCACAGTGTTGGATACTGTTGTTAACATTCAATCTGTTAGCTATGAGCAGTCAAATATATAAAACTTGTGAATACTAAGGCTTCAATTATATCTTAAAAATATAGCTGACAGTGATCTTTGTTCAGAGATGAAAGAGAACTTGGCTGTGGTAGCTCATGTATGTAAGTCCAGCACTTCAGAAGCTGAGACAGGAGAATTGTCTTGAGTTCAAGCCAGCCAGGGTTACACAATAAGAATTTGTCTCAAATAGAAGTGTGGGGGGGAGGGGGCTGGAGAGATAGCTTAGTGGTGAAGGCAGTTGTCTGCAAAGCCTAAGGACCCAGGTTCAATTCCCCAGAACCTAAACGAGATTTACATGGTTGTGCATGCATCTGGAGTTTTGTCTGCAGTGGCTAGGGGCCCTGGTGCATCCATTCTCTTGCTCTAATAAATAAATAAAAATAAAATATCTAAAAAAGAAGTGTATGTGTGTTGGGGTAGCAGTGGTAAGCTCATCAACTTACAGATGATCTGCAGAGTATTTCAGTCCTACCATGAAGCCAAAAACCCACTAAATAAGAGCAGGCATTACAGAAGTAGAGCCAGGGGTAGGTGGATAAAGATACTAAAAGACAATCAAAGGCTGGAGAGACAGCTTGATGGTAGAGCACTTACCTAGCAGGATCAAGACCTTGGGTTTGATCCATGCACAAGGGTGAGACACATAATCAACATGCAATTACAACATGATTTTATCCTTCATTACCCAGAAAAGTAGAAGTTTTATTTATTTTAGGATACTGCTACCTCTTTTTTGTTGCTGTTAAAATTCATTTCCCAAGGTAAGAATGTGGCAGAGAAAATTTGGATATGACACTATATTCAGAAAATCTTCATTTTTTTTTTCTACTAACAACTTTTACATCAGTGGCTCTCAAATGGCAGGGATAATATATGTAATTTGCAGGCAGCAGGCATTCTGGGTCATAAGGAATTGGAAGATGCTAGCGGGTGGAGGGTGGGGATGCTGTTAGCCATCCTGTGATGCCCAGCAGCATCCTAAAACAAAGAATGAATCAGCCCAAGCTCTGAGTGCTGAGACTGAGAAGCCAAGACACAGCTGGATACAGAAGATTTACAATTAGTAACTTGAGTAAAAAGGCCGTTAGTACCACTTTAAGACAGACTGCACATGAACATTCTACTCATTATTGAGATTTCTGGAGACCTTTGAAAACTAGTATCTATAATGGGAAAAAACATGCTGAGAAATATTAGCACTTTTTGGAAATTCAAGTATTAGCATACAAATGAGAAGTAAATGTAGGATGAAGGTACAAGTTGTTTTGCTCAGTTGCTTTTGATTATCACTCTACAGTCTACAAAAGCAAATATTACTGTATTTCTGATTTTGGCTAAATTTGACAAAAGATTTACTAAGGTGTATCCCTAAAAATGACTAGCAATGCCAAAAATAAAAGGTAAGCTTCTAGATTGACAGAAGAAAAGATAATCAGCCATTGATTTTTGAAAAGGTGCTCAATTCAAAAGAGTGATATTCCAAGTTACTTTCCCAGAATAATGTAAAATGTATTTATCCTTTACTCTGTGTATGTTGAGTCAGAAACTATAAGGAAGAAATGACTAACAAGCAAACTTTTAGTACTTAATATTGCAACTATATCCTGATATAAGAGCATTATTTACTATGAAGTCACACCCAAAACAGAACCTGAAACAACAGAGCAGCTTTCATATGCTTGAAAAGGGATGTAAACAGAGAAACCAAAGGTATTATCTACATAACAAGATCTGACTTAATATAAAAAATATCTTTCAGAAAAATATTTCCAAATCTTAATGGAGTTAATGATACTATATATTTGCTACAATGGCATCATTTAAAAAAAAAAACAAACAAACAAACAAAGAAAAACATTTTCGGGGCTGGAGACAGCTCTGTGGTTAAAGGCACTTGCTTTTAAGCCTGGCTTTCAACCCCCGTACCCACATAAGTCAGATGCATAAAATGGCACATGTGTCTACAGTTTATTTACAGTAGCAAGAGGCCCTGGCACATCCATACTCACACTCTCACTCTCTTTCTCAAATAAATATATATATTTTTAATGTAAAATGTTGGGGGCTGGAGAGATGGCTTAGCAGTTAAGGAGCATGCCTGCAAAGCCTAAGGACCCAAGTTCGATTCTCCAGGTCCCACGTAAGTCAGAAGCACATGGTGGCACATGTGTCTGGAGTTCATTTGCAGTGGCTAGAGGCCCTGGCATGCCCATTCTCTCTCTCTCTCTCTCTGTCTCTAATAAATTTAAAAAAAAATCTTAAAAAAAAATAGTTGGACTGGAGAGATGGCTTAGCAGTTAAGGCACTTGCCTACAAAGCCTAAAGACACAGGTTCAATTCCCCAGGTCCCACGTAAACCAGATGCATAAGGTAGCCCATGTGTCTGGAGTTAGTTTGTAGTGGCTAGAGGCCCTAGTGCACCCATTCTCTCTCTCTCTCTGTATAAAATAAAAATCAAGCTGGGCATGGTGGCATACACCTTTAATCCCAACACTTGGGAGGTAGAGGTAGGAGGATTGCCTTGACTTCAAGGCCACCCTGAGACTACATAGTGAATTCCAGGTCAGCCTGGGCTAGAGTGAAACTCTACCTTGAAAAACAAAAATCAATAAATTTAAAATGTGAAGTTTTCACAATTAAAAAAAAAAAGACACTGGAGGTCATTGGAACAGAATTCACAGAAAGGCAATGTAATTGCTAGTTCTATCATCACTAACTCCAAAAGGGACATATTTAACAGCAACAATGAGATTCTCTCTCAAAAAGAAAATAAAAGCCAGGCATGGTGGCGCATACCTTTAATCCCAGCACTGGGGAGGCAGAGGTAGGAGGATCACTGTGAGTTCGAAGCCACCCTGAGACTACATAGTGAATTCCAGGTCAGCCTGAGCTAGAGTGAGACTCTATCTTGAAAAACCAAAAACTAAAATAAAATAACTCTCCTAGTCACTCCTTTACTTGCCTAGTTGTATAATAGTCCTATAACCATAGGACTTTCTTCTCCTGCCTCACTCTCCCAAGTACTGGTACTGAAGGCGTGGATGACCACACCCTGCTTCAATGTTATTTTTAGTCTACTAACTAAAATTAGTTTTTCAGCATATGAAGAATGTTCAGCTATGCACAATGATACACATCTGTAATCCCAGCCCTAAGGAGGCTGAAGCAGGAGGATCTTGGGTTCCAGCTCAACAACAACAAAATATAACCCTCAGATTTTGGCTGAACAAGGAAGAATTAAGGCAGTGTCTTTATACCCAGTAAAGGAAAGCACTGACTAAAGAGCTTAACTCAGAGTGGTAAGCTGAGCTCATATTTAGATATGACATTAAAAAATTATGGCTTTACACATCAAATAATGCTTTGAAACTCCAAATTTTTTCTATCATTCTTTCTTTTTAGTTACATGGATTTCAAGAAATCCACTTAATTTTGGAGAATGAAAGAAACACTGTTCACATGGTTTTGAACAAAAGTTGAATGGTGCTTGACCCATAGCTATTACCTCTTGGAGGGTGAACAACTGTGCTCTAGGTACCATTACCCAGCATAAAAAAGGAGGGGGACCCACAACTGTCAAAATACAGTTGGAAATGGCTAGTGTCCTTTGGAATTTGCAAGAAAATAGAGGACATAAAGCTCTGAGGTATTGCTGCCTTCTACTAAGACTTGGACTTGGATTGTGAAGCTCATTCGGAACCTTTTCTCAGACATGGTCATGCTGGTGATCCCTGAGTGGTGTCCCATCTCTACGTCCTGTTCCTTAGCCATGTAGGGTTTTGACATTTCAGTTAGTGTTACATCTTGTTATACCAATTCATGGAACGCTTCACAGCTTTGACCCAATTTTCCATATTCATTTCATACTCTTGCCATTTCTTCTGTGGCTTGAAAACCATTTCACTTTGCCTCAGCTTCATTAGTTCCTCCTTGTCAGTCCAAAAACCTACAGATAGGGGGGAAAAAAAAAGGATTCTCAAATTTAAAGATAAATGAGTCCATGAAATTTATTAACAGGCTTATGTGAGTTGTACCAGCGAAAACAATTAATATGTTAAAACACAATCCAAAATATGCAGTACTGGGATTGACCTTAGGAACCTGGCACGTTAGACAAGAACTGTACCACTGAGCTATACTCCCAACTTCCACTTTTTTTCTACTGAGGCAGGATCTCACTCTAGCCCAGGTTGATCTGGAATTCACTGTGTAGTCTCAGGCTGGCCTTGAATTCATGGCGATCCTCCTACCTCTGCCTTTTGTATTAAAGGCTTGCATCACCACACCTGGCCTAGTTTTTTTTTTTTTTTTTTTTTTTTTTTTTTTTTTCGAGGTAGGGTTTCACTCTAGCCCAGGCTGACCTGGAATTCACTATGGAGTCTCAGGGTGGCCTTGAACTCACGGCGATCCTCCTACCTCTGCCTCCAGAGTGCTGGGATTAAAGGCGTGCGCCACCACACCTGGCTTAGTATTTTGTTTTTTATACAACAAAAATAAATGAAAATAAATTAAGATTTTTCCCTTGAGTTGAACAGCAAATTGCTAGCATACGCATAAAATTCAAAGTTGAGAATTAATATAAATTCCATTTCAAACTAGCATTTCATGTAAGTTATTTAAATTCCATTCAAGGTATAAATAATAATTCTAGACTATACTGATTTCATTACAAAGAGGATTATGTGGTTAATAATAAAAAGCAGCAAGAGAGCACATTTATAACCATAATCATGATTAGTCTGACAGAATGAAGGGGTCTTGTCAGTAAGCTCACTACTCACCTACATGGAAGTCTTTCTCACCTATTTTTATTTATTTGCATGTGTGTGAGAGTGTGTGTGTGTGTACAATTGTATGGGGCCCCCAGGATCTCTTGCTGCTGCAAATGAATGTAAGATGTGCCACTTTTAATTTTTTTAAATTTTTTGTTTATTTTTATTTATTTATTTGAGAGCAACAGAAAGAGGCAGAGAGAGAGAGAGAGAGAGAGAATGGGCACGCCAGGGCCACCAGCCACTGCAAACGAACTCCAGATGCGTGCACCCCCTTGTGCATCTGGCTAATGTGGGTTCTGGGGAGTCGAGCCTCAAACCGGGGTCCTTAGGCTTCACAGGCAAGCGCTTAACCGCTAAGCCATCTCTCCAGCCCTTAATTTTTTTTATTTATTCATTTGCAAGCAGAGAGACAGAGAGGAGGGAGGAGAGAGACAGAATGGGTGTACCAGGGCCTCTGGCCACTATAAACAAACTCCACATGCATGTGCAATTTTGTTCATCTGTCTGAATGTGGGTTCTAGGGAACTGAACCCAGGTTATTAGGCTTTGTAGGCAAGTGACTTAACTGCTGAGCCACATTTTGTATTTGACTTACATGGCAGGCTTTACAAGCCAGTGCTTTAACCATTTAGCCATCTCCCCAGGCCCTTTCTCATTTATTTTGGTTTTTCGAGGTAGGGTCTCTCTCTAGTCCAGGTTGAGCTGGAATTCACTATGTAGTCTCAGGGTGGCCTTGAAGTCACAATGATCCTTTTTACCTCTACCTCCCGAGTGCTGGGATTAAAGGTATGTGTCACCACGCCCGGCTCTTTCTCATTGTTTTGAAGTAATAACACAGTCTACAAATGTATTATGAAGTACATTTTTTCCTGCCAACCAATATAACTGACACAATCTAATTGACACATAAAATTCTTTCCCTGTATGTTTTAACTTTTTTTTTTAAACAAAGGTTTTTATTTATTTATTTGAGAGCAACAGACAGAGAGAAAAGAGGCAGAGAGAGAGAATGGGCATGCCAGGGCTTCCAGCCACTGCAAATGAATTCCAGACACATGCACCCCCTTGTGCATCTGGCTAACGTGGGTCCTGGGGATTCGAGCCTCGAACCAGGGTTCCTTAGGCTTCACAGGCAAGCACTTAACCCCTAAGCCATCTCTCCAGCCCCTGTATATTTAACTTTTGAGACAGTGTCTCATGTAGCTGAGGGTAGTCTGAAATTCCTAATCCTCCTGCTTTTACCTCTTGAGAGCTGGCATTGCAGGTTTTGCCACCAAATGTGGCATAAAATTCTCTTTTCTAAAAATTTCTTTTAGGTCACATTCTTCTTATTTACAAGTTAGTGTTCTGTACTCTACTTAAAGGTATTAATTCAGGTTTTAAGACTATTAAAATAGTTTTCATCTGTATGCTAGATGTACATCTATACACAAATCTAGTAACAAAAATAAATGCTTTTCTAGGCATGGTGGTGTATGACTATAAACTCAGCAATCAGGAGGCTGAGGCAGGAAGATTTTGGGCTCGAAGCCTGCCTGGGGTATGTAGCAAGACCCTGGAAGAAAGAAGAAAAGAGAAAAGAAAAGAGGAGGAAGAGGGAGGGAAGAAGGAAATCATTTTAACAATCTTTATTTCACCTGGCATGGTGACGCACACCTTTAATCCCAACACTCAGGAGGTTGAGGTAGAAGAATCATCGTGAGTTGAAGACTACCCTGAGGCCACATGGTACATTCCAGGCTAGCCTGGGTTAAAGCAACACACTACCTCGAAAAACCAAAATGTTTGTGTGTGTGTGTGTGTGTGTGTGTGTGTGTGTGTGTATTTTATTGTGCCTGGCATGGTGGCACACACATTTAATCCTGGCACTCGGGAGGCAGAGGTAGGAAGATCACTGTGAGTTCAAAGCCAGCCTGAGACTACACAGTGAATTCCAGGTCAGCTTAGGCTATAGTGAGACCCTACCTTGAAAAACTTAAAAAAAAAAATTTCCTGTAATTAAATATAGATTTAATGAAGTAGACAAAAACCCAAGCCACCATGGTTACAAAGAATAAAAAAAACATGTAAATAAAAAATTACATATTTAAAAGAACTCAATTTACTATAATGATAAGCTAATTTATTCAATTTGCAAGCGTTGGAGTTAAATGTCTGGGAAGAATTTCCTTGTTAGAGTTCTTTTTGGGGAGTGTAAAGATGGGGGTCTTGTTATTTAGCCCAGGCTTGCCTAAACTTGATATGTAGCCCAGGTGGTAATACTCCCACTTCACAGTCTCTCCAATGTTGGGATTACAGGTATGCACTACCATGGCTGGCTTTCCTTGTTACAGTTCTAAGTTTTCTCAATTAGCATTTGAAATTAGCAAGAGCTTTAACCACTGATCCCTTGCCCATGCATCTACATTAAAATTTTGACAAATCCCACTTTATTTGTCCAGGCTGGTTGCAAAGAATTATCAAAGGAGTTCAACTAATTTGAAAACGGGACTGATTATTTAAGGAAAAAAATTTTAACTTGAATTAACCAAACATTAACCAATGAACAAAGAAATTGACTATTTTAATATTATTTGAAGTTACCAGATTTTTACTAGAATAAAGTTTAAGGAGAATTTATCAAGACTTCCTGGGTTTGGATCTGCAACTTTAAAATGCCCATTCCCTCTCTTTCTCTTTCAAACAAATAAATAAATAAGAAAAAATAAATCATTCTTTAAAAATAAAAATTAATAGACCAGCTGACAGAAAGCTGGAAGAAGCCATTCTACATGTAGTTCAATGGGAGAAAGAGATACCACCAGTGAAGATACTCAACAGTGGACACTACAAGCCTTATAATTGGCCAGCCAGGCCAAATGAGCCAATGGGTGCAATAGTGGCGCGTCTGTCATGGTGGAAACCAACTGCCCTCCAATTGGACTGGAGGCCTGCTCCATGGGAGGGAATACATCCCTGATATTGAAAACTTAAAACAGGGGTAGTCATGAGCCCTAGGGGTGTAACATCTGCTGATGTCTGGATAAATGTATATACTATGCTTATCAAACTGCCCAGTAAGCACTTCTCCTAATATTCATACCCTTACATTAATGCTACTCTCACTTTGGGTAGAGAATCTTCTCTTTTCAGATGGCAGTGACCTTGGGATGACTCAGAAGGTATCATAGTGCTGGAAAGAAGTGACTGGAGTACTGAGTAACATCTCGATCACACCTTCCAAGGCTCGGGGTCTAATGCGGAAGAGGTGGCAGAAAGAATGTAAGAGCCAAAGGAAGGGTAGGACTCCTTACAACGTGCTCCCTCCAGACAAAAAATGGCCTGGATATCCATGACCTCATAGTGCCTGACAGTACCTACACAAGACCATCATAAGAGGAGGAAAAGATCATGACATCAAAATAAAAGAGAGACTGATTGAGATGGGGAGGGGATATGATGGAGAATGGAACTTCAAAGGGAAAAGTGGGGGAAGGGAGGGTATTACCATGGGATATTTTTTATAAACATGGAAAATGTTAATAAAAATTGAGAAAAATAAATTAATTAATTAAAATTAAAAAAAATCTGAATATTGGCTAAAACTTGGACTGAGGCAGAAGGATCCTCACCATCTCAAAATAAACAAATGAAAAAAAAATTATGTTTTGGAGCTGGGCGCGGTGGCACACACCTTTAATCCCAGCACTTGGGAGGCAGAGGTAGGAGGATCGCCATGAGTTCTAGGCCACCCTGAGACTACATAGTGAATTCCAGGTTAGCCCGGGCTATCTAAAAAAATACACACACACACACAAACATACATATGAATATATTATATATATATATATAATCGTATATATAATGTATATATATATGAATGATTTGGGGCTGGAGAGATAGCTTAGCAGTTAAGGTGGTTGCCTGTGAAGCCTAAGGACCAATGTTTGACTCTCCAGATCCCATATAAGCTAGAAACATGAGGTGGCACATGTGTCTAGAGTTTGACTGCAGTGGCTAGAGGCCCTGGCATCCTAATTCTCTCTCTCTCTCTCATAAAAAAAAGATGAAAAAAATTTTGTTTTGCATAGCAACCCCTGCTCCCATACAGAAACATTAAAATGTTTCCAGTGTCCCAAGGTATCCTACTTCCTACTTTCTGGGGAGCCCTCTAGTAGGCAACCTACCTCCCTTTCCCAATCTTCCCCATTAATCCTCTCACCACTTGTCAAAATGACTGGTCCAAATGCAGGTTCTGCTGAAATTCTTTCACTGACTCTCTAGTTCCTTCAAAACAAGTCCAAACTGCCATTCATGAGAAGAAGCCACAATGGACCCCCATAAGCCTGGCTTTTCGGGGGCTGGGGTGTTAATGTGACAGGGTCTCACTATGGAACCCAGCATCTATCCACATCTTCCCATGGTAGCACTTCCCTTTGTGTAAGCTGCTTTGTCTGCTGAGCCACTTTCTTCGTGTCCTCCTGACCTGTCTGCTTAGCTGGAGGCACCTCTTCTGTGATGCCTACATCACCCGCCTCATTACATGGCTCTTCTCTGGGTGTATCAAGTAATTTGATCACTACTTGATTATCTGTGTAATCCCACCAGAAATCTGGGGCTTTGGCTTCTTTAACCCAACAGTGACTATTACGCAGCAGGTGCTCAACACATGCTTTCAGTAAGTATAGGAACGGGTGATTTCTAAACCCACAGGCTAGTGACAAACGCTACCTACCTTGTAAAACTCCTTGCAAGGCTCCTCTGAACTTTGTTTGTTTCTTGTTTTTTTGAGGTAGGTCTCACTCTCTGGCCCAGGCTGTCCTGAACTTGTCTGTGTAGTCTCAGGGTGGCCTTAAACTCACAGCCATCCATCTACCCCTGCCTCCTGAGTGCTGGGATTAAAGGTGTGCACCACCACGCCTGGCCATCTGAACTCTTTTTAACCAAGCCTGGAGTGGCTGGAGGCCCTGGCGCGCCCATTCTCTTTCTCTATCTGCCTCTTTCTCTCTCTGTCTGTCACTCTTAAATAAATAAATAAATAAATAAAAGAACTCGCACTTAGAAAAAAAAGAAGTTAAAAAAGTTATTAAAAAAAAAAAAAGAATTCTAGTAAACCAGTTTAACCTTAAAACCCAATCCTTGCTGTCTGGTTGCCCTGGATCCCTCATGGGCACCCTCCCCCAGCTGCTGTCTGTCATCTGGTTTGCCTCAGCAAGAACCTCAATTGATTGGTTTAGATAGTTTCCTCCTGCTCCCAGTAGTTCCTTTCATTTTTCTCCTATGGGTCCTCATGTTTCCTTGTAACGTCCGCCCCCAAGGGGCGACTGCAGGAAGCTCCAAACCTCGATAGATTCCCTGAACTGTCTGCCATACAGTTCTTTTAATACTTTCTACTCAAGAAGTCCCCCAAGATCCTCCCTTGCTGAACACCAAAGCAGGTGAGAATTAAGTACCCTCATTTCATACCTCTGACTGAGGGAGTGACCCACCAAGAGAGGTCAAAAGATATTTGGGGCCAGGTGTGGTAGTGCACACCTTTAATCCCAGAACTTGGAAGGCAGAGGTAGGAGGATAGCCGGGAGTTCAAGGACACCCTGAGAATACACAGTAAATTCCAGGTCTGGGCCAGAGAGAGACCCTACCTCAAAAAACCAAAAAAAGACATTTAAAAAAATTTTTTTGTTGTTGTTGTTCATTTTTATTTATTTATTTGAGAGTGACAGAGAGAGGAAGAGGCAGATAGAGAGAGAGAGAGAGAGAGAGAGAGAATGGGCGCGCCAGGGCTTCCAGCCACTGCAAACGAACTCCAGACGCGTGCGCCCCCTTGTGCATCTGGCTAACGTGGGTCCTGGAGAATCGAGCCTTGAACAGGGGTCCTTAGGCTTCATAGGCAAGCGCTTAACCACTAAGCCATCTTTCCAGCCCCCCAAAAGACATTTTGTTAGCAATAATGGGCCTCAGTACTCAGTGGACACCTAGCTTCTCAGACCCTCTCTATTTTGTGAGTCAAGAAGAGACCTACTATCATACAAACAGCTTACAAGAAAGCTCTCATTTTGGCTCTCGGTGCCTTCCTGCTCCATAGACAGCTGCATGTTCTTGTGCAATGCCCGTTACATTCCTGAGACACAATGAGTGAATGGGTTTGGCTGTGCTGGGCACCTGGTCATGCCCATCAACTCACAGGGCTGCCTACAACTCAGGCAAAACAAATATTGTTGCCATCAATGACACTTTAACTGATCTCAACTAAAAGGCCTACACAGTCCAGCACAATTCCACCCACACAGAAGGTTCCAGAGCATAGTCGAGGCTGAGAACAAGAGGCTTGTTGTCAATGGGAAGGCCACTGCCACCTTTCAGGAGCAAGACCTCACCAACATTAAATGGGGTGATGCAGGTGCCACATATGCTGTGCAGTCTACTGCTGTCTGCACTGCCATAGAGAGGGTTGGGGCCCACTTGGAGGGTGGAGTCAAAAGGGTTATCATCTCTCCCCTTCTGCTGATGCCCCATGTTTGTGATGGGCATGAACTTTAAGATGTATGACAACTCTCTCAATATCATGACTGTTTCCTGCACTACCAATGGCTTAGGTCCCCTGGCCAAGGTCATCTCTGACAACTTTAGCATTATAGAGGGACTGGAGACCAGAGTCCATGCCCTCATTGCCACCCAGAAGACTGGGAGCTGCCCTTCTGGGAAACTGGAGCAATGGCTTATGGGCCTTCCTAGAATTTTCAGCCCTTTACCCACTGTACTGCCAAGGCTGGGTAAAGTCGTCCCAGAACTGAACAGAAGCTTACTGGCAGCAGTGTTTTGCATGCTCGCCCACAATGTGTCTGTCGCAGACCTGATCTGTCACTTGGAGGTGACAAATAAGATGACATTGAGAAGGTGGTAAAACAGGCATCACAGGGCCCAATAAGGGGCATCTTGGGCTACACCAAGGACCAGGTTGTCTCCTGAAACTTTAACACTGGCACCCATTGATGCTGGAGCTGCTGCCTTCAATGACAACTTTGTCAAGCTCATTTCTTTTTTAAAATATATTTAATAAATTTACTTATTTGAGAGAGAGAGAGAGAGAGGGACAGAGAATGGGCACACCAGGGCCTCCAGCCACTGCAAACAAACACCAGATGCATGCGCCCCCTTGTGCATCTGGCTTACATGGGTCCTGGAGAATCGAACTGGGATCCTTTGGCTTTGCAGGCAAGTGCCTTAACTGCTGAGCCATCTCTCCAGCCCTCAAGCTCATTTCTTGACATGACAATGAATTTGGCTATAGCAACAGATTGGTGAGCTCTCATGGTCTACATGTTCCAAGGAGTAAGAAGTCCTAGACCGCACCCCAACACAGCCCCCAACATCTCCCCTCCTCAGTTTCCATTCCAGATCCCTTGGAAGGAGAGGGGCTTAGGGAGTCCTGTTCCATCACTATTATCAATAAAGTTCACTGCACTCCCCTCAAGAAAGAAAGAAACCTTTTATTTTTATAAGATCCACACGTACCAACAGCAAGGCCGGCCAGAGAAGCTGCACCTAGGCAGGACATGTCGAAGTCTGTAGGTCTGTCTATCTTCTCATTGATCAAATCTGAAGTCATCTGCATGACAAAAGCATTCTTACAAACTCCTCCATCTGCCCTGTTGGGGAGCAAGACACACAAGATACATGAGGTAAGCTGCGTACAAGAAAAATATCATCAGATCTTTTTGTGTGGGTTACTAGTTTCTAGTTTCTAAACCAACCTTTTTTTTTTTTTTTTTTTTTTGTAGTGGGCTCTGGGCTTTCTGTATGTTAAGATGCCCTTCCACTGGGCCACATCCCCAATCCATATATATATACACACACACATATATATATATGTGGTGTGTGTGTGTGTGTATGTAGTGTGCAAATGTACATGCCTGTACACATGCTTGAGAAGGCCAGAAGATCGCAGTGTTCTCTATCACTCTTCTGCCTTATTTCCTTGAGACAGAGTCTGTCACTTAACCTGGAGCTCTCCATTTTTCAGCTCACCACTTTGGCTGGTTAGCAAGCCCCAGTGATCCTCCTATCCCCTACACACCTCAGTGCTTAGAGATACAGGTGTATGTGGCCATGCCTAACTTTTTATTTTTTTAAATATTTTATTTTTGTTTATACATTTGAGAGAGAAAGAGGCAGAGAGAGAGAAAAAAGAGAGAGAATGAGCACACCAAGGCCTTCAGCCACTGCAAACAAACTCCAGATGCATGCGCCACCTTGTGCATCCGGATTACGTGGGTACTGGGGAATCGTACCGGGGTCCTTTGCTTTGCAGGCAAATGCCTTAACTGCTAAGCCATCTCTCCAGCTCATGCCTAACTTTAATATATACATATATATTATTTGCAAGCAGTGACAGAGAGAGAGAGAGAGACAGAGAGAGAGAATGGGCACACCAGGGTCTTCAGCTACTGCAAAAGAATTCCAGATACTTGTACCACCTTGTGCATCTGGCTCTACGTGGGTCCTGGGGAGTCGAATCTGGATCCTTGGGCTTTGCAGGCAAGCACCTTAACCGCTAAGCCATCTCTCCGGCCCCAAAGCTCTTGTTTTTGTTTGTTTGTTTTTGAGGTAGGGCCTCACTCTAGCCCAGGCTGAACTGGAACTCACTCTGTAGTCCAGGTGGGCCTCAAACTCATGGTGATCCTCCTACCTCTGCCTCCCAAGTGCTAGGATTAATAAAGGTGTGTGCCACCATACCCAGCTTCATGTCTAGCTTTTTAAAAAATATTTTATTTATTTGACAAAGAAAGGTGGGGAGAGAAAGAGAGAGAATGGGCGCGTCTCGGCCTTTAGCCACTGCAAACAAACTCCAGACATGTGCTCCCCCTTGTGCATCTGGCTAATGTGGATCCTGGGGAATTGAACCAGGGTCCTTCGGCTTTGCAGGCAAATGCCTTAACTGCTAAGCCTTCCCTCCAGCCCTCTAACTTTTTTTATGAGAAAGAGAGAGGAGGAGAGAGAATTGGGGGCATGCCAGGGCCTCCAGCCACTGTAATTGAACTCCAGATACATGTACCACCCTACCGTACATGCGTGACCTTGCGCACTTGTGTCACCTTGTGCATCTGGCTTACGTGGGACCTGGAGAGTCAAACATGAGTCCTTAGGCTTCGCAGGCAAGGGCCTTAACTGCTAAGCCATCTCTCTAGCCCTCATGTCGAATTTTTTATGCGGGTACTAGAACTTGAACTCAGGTAGTGCTCTTAACCACTAAGCCATCTCCTCAGCCCAAGTTTAAGTTTTTACTTTCAAAACTATATAGCTGACCCTTGAACTGAAGACAGGATCTTGAGGGTTTATTTATTTATGTATGGGGGGGATGCACATGGCACAGTATATGTACAGGTGACAGGACAACAGTGAGGTTCTTCTTTGAGACAGGGTCATCTGACATTACAAACATGCTATCAGACTGCAAACAGACATTAGGCTAGTTGGCTTCAGATTCTCTTGTCTCCACCTCCCATTGTTGTAGGAGTGTTAGGATCACAGATACATGTACCACTTTACATCTAGCTTTACGTGAGGGCTGGGGAATTGAACCTGGGCTGTTAGGCTTTGCAAGTAAGTGTCTTTAACCACTAAGCAATCTCCCCAGCCCCCTTCCCTTCTGTTTTAAGACAGGGTCTCATGTAGCCCAGGATGACCTTGAACTCCTGATCATTCTGCCTCTACCTCTCAAGTGCTGAGACGAAGGGCAATATACCACCTTGCTCTATTTGTAGGATCTTACTGAGTAATCTTCAAACATTGTCTTTATTCTTGCCATCAGTTTCCCATCTGTCCAGTCTTATCTTGGAACTAGGAGGCTGGGGTAGGGGTAGGTGGGCTTCTATAATCCTGGTACATTGATGGCATGATGGAAGGTGGAGAGAGGAGAATATCCCAACAGTTCCTGGACCAGCTAGCCTGGCGAGTAGCAAGTAGTGAGTAAAGCAGAGAATAACAATGAGAACAGAGAGAGAGAGAGAGACAGAACCTCAAGTGAGGCAGAAAGCAAAGAGGCACCGGAAAGTTGTCCTCTGACCACTCCACATGAGCCAGGACACCTATGCACCTGTACTCACACCTATTTACATCATATACACACACCAAAAGTAAATGAATGAAGAATTAAAAATTCGGGGATGGTGACACAGCTTAGTGATTAAAGCACTTGCTTGCAAGCCTGACAGCCCAGGTTCAAATCCCCATTGTTCACATAAAGCCAGATAAACAAAGTGGCACAGGCACCTGGAGTTCATTTGCAGTGGCAAGAGGCCCTGGTGCATCCATATTTATTCTCATTCGGTCTCTCTCTCTCTTCCTCTCTCACTCTGCTTATGTAATAATATTAAATTTAGAAAAAGAAAACAAAGAATTTAGACATTACAGCAAAAAAGTCAAAATCTTTAATGCTTTTAAAACCAAAAGAATGGCTAATGAAATTTTCAAGATTTCTATAATATATATGTACCACCCACCAAACTGTATATTGTTTTATAATTTACATAAATCTAAAATTAGCCGCCTTTTCCTGTGCAAATCACTAGGACAATTATTGCCAAACAGCTAGGCCTAAGTTCTTTTTGAACTCCTGAAAAATAAACAAAACAGTAAAAAGAGATATGAAGAATCACAATGATGTGACAGGTGTAGTATCTCACACTTTTAATCCTACTGAGGCTGAAGTTAGAGAACTGCCATGAGTTCCAGGCCAACCTCGGCTATAGACTGAGACCCTGATTCAAAACTTGGAAGATGTTAGCAGTTAAAGGCACTCGCATGCAAAGACTCAAGGCCCAGGGTTCAATTCCCTAGCCAGCCACCCATGTAAGCCAGACACAAAAATTGAACAAGCACCAGGCGTGGTGGCACACACCTTTAATAACAGCACTCAGGAGGCAGAGGTAGGAGGACTGCCATGAGTTCAAGGCCTCCCTGAGACTACACAGTGAATTCTAGGTCAGCCTGGACTATAGTGAAATCCTACCTAGAAAAACCAAAATTGAACAAGCATCTGGTATTTGTTTGCAGCAGCAAGAGGCCCTAGAGTGTTTTCTCTCTCTCTCTCTCTCTCTCACACACACACACACGTGCAAACAAATAAAAATGTTTACAAAAGAATTATAATGATGAAAACGCTAATAGCAGCTGCTAGTTGCTTCGATTTACTTGCTTTTATTCTTTGTGTGTGTACATGAGCATTTGTGTGTGTGGTGCATTCACATGTGTGCCTGTGTATACAGAGGCAACAGGACAACCTTAGGTGTCTTCCTCAAGAAAACTATCCACTTTTCTTTTTTTAAAATAGTGTCCCTCATTGGACTAGAGCTTGCCAATGAGGCCAGACTGACTAGTCAGCAATGCTCCTGTCTCCACCCCCCAAGCACTAGGCATTCAGCACACCTGGCATTTTATTTTAAAATACTTTTATATATTTGACACAGAGAAAAGGCGAGAGATAGAGAAACAGACAAAGAGAGTGTACGGGTACCCCAGAGCCTCTTACCACTGCAAATCAACTCCAGACACACACACTATTTTATGCATCTGACTTTATGTGGGCACTGGGGAATTAAACCCAGGCCATTAGGCATTATAAGCAAGTGTCTTTAACCACTGAACCATCTCTACAGTTCACACCTGGTATTTTAATGTGAGTTCAAAGGATCAAGCTCAGGCTTTCACACTTAAGAAGTGCTTTACCAGCGGAACTATCTCTCCAGGCCATTTTTTATTTGTACTGCAGTGTGGGGCTCACACTCAGGATCATGCTCTACCACCCAGCTAAATCATCAGCCTGATTTATTTGTAGCTTCTAATTGTACTTGTAGAAATAAAGTTTACCTACCGGACATTTGTAACAGGAATATGGATTTCCTTCTGCAACATATCATACAGTTGTTTGTTTCTAGTTAAAAAACAAAATAACTATTACAATAATTCTGCATTCTATTCTGATCTCAAAATATGATGGTTTTATTTACCTGATATTTATAAACTATGCAAAAGAAACTATTAAAGAAATTTGGCTAAATGGAGACTGCCTAACCTATGGTCAACTAAACAAGCTCGGGTCCTTGTTTTCATATAAGATAGCACAATTTTTGTTTTACTTTATGGCCATTCTATAAAGAAAAAGCTAAAAAATTATCTGTTTAATAGGTAACCTTTAATATCATATAACATAAATAGTATCTAATAGAATTCATTAAATATAATCATTTTGTAGATTACAAAAAATTTTAATTTGTAGAAACATTGCTTACACATGGCAATTCTATTCTTTTTTTTAAACCTTTTTTTTTTTCAAGGTAGGGTCTCACTCTAGCTCAGGATGACCTGCACTCTGCAGTCTCAGGCTGTCCTCAAACTCACAGCAATCCTCCTACCTCTGCCTCCCAAGTGCTGAGGATTAAAGGTGTGCACCATCATGCTGGTGTTTTTTTGTTTGTTTGTTTGTTTCCAAGGCAGGGTCTCACTCTAGTTCTAGCACAGGCTGACTTGGACTTCACTATGTAGTCTCAGGGTAGCCTCAAACTCATGGCAATCCTCCTACCTCTGCCTCCCGAGGGCTAGGATTAAAGGTATGTGCCACGATGCCTGGCCATGCTAGTTGTTCGAGGTAGGGTCTCACTCTAGCCCAGGCTGACCTGGAATTCACTATGGAGTCTCAGGGTGGCCTTGAACTCACGGCGATCCTCCTACCTCTGCTCCTGAATGCTGGGATTAAAGGCGTGCGCCACCACACCTGGCGCTAGTTGTTTTTTAAGACAAGATTTCATGCAGCAAATGCTAGCTGAAAACCTGCTATGCAGCCACAGTTGGCCTTGAATTCCTGGCCCTACCTGCCTTCACCTCCTAAATTCTGGGATAACAGGCATGTGCCATCACATCTGATAACAGTTCTATTCTTAATTTTAACAATTTACACTTGTTCCATAACCAAAAGACCAATGGAAATATGCAATAAAGAATAATTCTTACCAGGCGTGGTGGAGGCAGAGGTAGGAGGATCTCTGTGAGTTCGAGGCCAGCCTGAGACTACATAGTGAATTCCCATAGAGTAAGACCCTACCTCGAGAAACCAAAATAATAATAATAATAATAATAACTATTATTATTATTATTCTTAGGCTGGGGAGATGGCTCATTGGTTAAAGTGCTTGCTGGCCTGGGTTTGATTTCCCAGTACCCATGAAAAGCCAGATGCACAAAGAGGTACGTGTTTGGAGCTCACTGCCAGCCCTGTAATGCAGTAGGGTCTCACTCTAGCTCAGGCTGACCTGGAATTCACCATGTAGTCTCAGGGTGGCCTTGAACTCATGGCAATCCTCCTACCTCTGTCTCCCATGTGCTGGGATTAAAGGTATGGGCCATCACACCCAGCCTATATGATTAATTTCTAAAAAAAATAAAAAAAGAAGAACTTTAAACCAAACATGGTGGCTCACACATTTTTTCCCAGTACTTTGGAGTATGAGGCAAGAGGATCAGGAGTTCAAGGCCAGCTTTGGCTACATAGCAAGCTTCAGGACAGGTTGGTCTCCATAAAATCTTGAATCCAAAAGAAAACAAAATAAAACTCAAACCTAAACTAAATAGTAAGTAATTAAAAAGAATAATTCTTATTATTCAGGCAAATGAAATAGAAGCATTATTGGTTCAAAATTTTCATCATGAATAAGGACACTAACCTTTGAAACTTCAAATTTTGAACCACAATGCTAACAAGCAAGATTTTTAATTAATTAATTTATTTGAGAGAGACAGACAGAAAAAGGCAGATGGAAAAAAAAGGGGAGTATGGGTGTTCCAGGGCTTACTGCCCTTGCAAATGAACTCCAGATGCACACACTATTTTGTGCATCTGGCTTTATGTGTGGATTGCAGATAGAACCCAGGTTATCAGGCTTTGCAAGTAAGTGCCTTTAACTGCTGAGTCATCTCTCCAGATCTGGATAATTTAAAATAATATTTATTTTTAAAAATTTTTTTTTATTTATTTGAGAGGAAGACACAGATATAGAATGGACATGCCAGGGCTTCTAGCCACTGAAAACTCCAGATGCACATGCCATCTTGTGCACCTGGTTTATGTGGGTACTAGGGAATTGAACCGGGGTCCTTTGGCTTTGCAGGTAAGTGCCTTAACCACTAAGCCACTTCTCCAGCCCCATTTATTGGTTTATTTTGGGGGGGGCGGATATGGGCACACCAGGGCCTCTAGCCACTGCAAACAAACTCCAGATGCATGCACCACCTTGTGCATCTGGTTTACAAAGGTCCTGGGGAATTGAACCTGGGTCCTTAGGTTTTGCAGGCAAGTGCCTTAACCATAAGCCATTTCTCCAGCCCAAGCCCTGGATTTTTACTTTTTATTTTTTGTGGTGCTGGTGATCAAACTCAAGTCTCCACAAATTCAAAGCATACACTCTGCCTCGAAGCTGTAGTTTCAGCTCAAACATCATTTAATTTTCAGATATCAAGTGCAAGTGTCCTCTTAGTACTAAATATGAAAAAAAGGAAATTAGCAACAAGAAAAGATGATATAACTCACAGTATTTACTTAACTGAACATGTAAGTTAAATAATTTAATTAAAATTATGAAAATTTTCCAGATGGGCATTATTACCTATAATCCCAGCACTATGGAGAATAAAACAGCAGGATTACCATCTGGGTAGGCCAGTCTGGACTACACAGTAAGTTCCTAGCCAGCCTCACCTACAGTGTGATACTCTGCCTTAACCCCACTCCCCAAACAAATTTTCAGTTTAGTAGCAAATTGATAAAGGAAATGACAAAGTGTGAGAATGGCAGGAGAAGTTAAGGCAGGTTTCCTACCTGAAAGCTATTGACTCCAGTATTGCTCGGACAAGATGGAATTTACTGGTGGAAGGCTTCAACCCCATAAAAGCAGCACACGCACAGGGGTCATTTACTGGAGCCTGAAGTAAAAGATAATGAGAACAGAGTCATGTTCTAAATTGCATCTGTACATGTGATAGCATACATATGATAAAACCATAGCTACCTTAGGAGAATGTTTGTTTATTTGAGAGAAGGAGAGGGAAAATAAATGAATGAACATGAGCACAACAAGGCCTCTTGCTACTGCAGACAAACTCCAGATGCCTGTGCCACTTTGTGCATCTGGCTTTATGTGGGTACCGGGGAATCGGACCTGGGGTGGCAGGCTGTGCAAACAAGTGTCTTTAACTGCTGAGCCATCTCCCCAGCTCCAAATGTTTATTTAAGTAACTTAAAAATAATAATTCAAAGACCACATTAAGTATTAGGATAACTGTTTGTGACAAGGCTTATGCTGACCTAGTACTCACTGTGTGGCTCAGGGCAGTCTTAACCTTGAAGCTATCCTCTGCCGTTACCTCCAAGATACTGAGATTATAAGCACTGAGACACCACATCTGGCCTAAGATCACTTTAAAACATTTTACACATACATGCATGTGTGTGCGTGTGTATGTATGCCTAGGTCTCTTGCCACTGCAAACAAATGCCAGATACATGTACTACACTTTTCCATCTGGCTTTATAGGGGAATGGGGAATTGAACCAGGGAAGGCAGGCTTTGCAATCTAGCACTTTTAACCCCTGAGCTATCCCTCACTCTAGAGTAATCTTCTGCTTCTTCCTCCTCCTCCTCCTCCTCCTCTTCTTCTCCTTCTCCTCCTTCTTTTTTTTTTTTTTTTTTTTTTTTGTTGTTGTTTGTTTTTCGAGGTAGTCTTGCTCTAGCCCAGGTTGACCTGGACTTTACCAAGTAGTCTCAGGGTGGCCTCAAATTCTCTGTGATCCTTCTACCTCTGAGTGCTGGGATTAAAAGAGACGGGGGGGGGGGGGGAGGGAGGGAGGGAGAGAAGAGAGAGAGAGAGGAAAGGGAATGGATGGAGGGCAGAGGGGAAGGAGGGGGGAGGCAGAATGAAGGGGAGGGAGAGAGGATGGAGGAAAGAGGAGAGAGGTAGGAGGGTGGGGGAGGGAAAGATGGCTTAGCAGTTAAGGTGCTTGCTTATGAAGCCTAAGGACCCAGGTTCGATTCCCCAGTACCCATGTAAGACAGATGCACATAGTGCTGCATGTGTCTCGAGTTCATTTGAAATGGCTAGAGGCCTTGGCATATCCGTTCTCTCTCACGTATGTGTGCGCTCTCTCTCTGAAATAAATAAAAATAAAATGTTTTTAAAAAAATTTTAAGGGAAAAATTTTTAAAAAGGAAGGAAGGTAGGTAGGTAGGCGGGCAGGCTAGAGAGAAGGCTTAGTGGTTAAGGTGCTTGCCTACAAAGCACAGGGCCCAGGTTCAATTCCCCAGGACCCATGTAAGCCAGATGCACAAGGTGGCACATGCCTTTGGAGTTCACTTGTATTGGCTGGAGGCCCTAGCGTGCCCTCCCTCCCTCCCTCTCTCTCTCGACTCACTCACTCTCAAATAAATAAATATGTTTAAAAAAGAAGAATGTAGTTTGAGAGAGATCGAGAGAGAGAATGGATGCACCATGGCTTATGGATTCCAGATGCATGTGTCACTTTGTGCATCTGGTTTTACGTGGGTATTTGGGAATCAAACCTGGGCCAGTAGGCTTTGCCAGCAAGCTCCTTTTACCACTGAGCCTTCTCTCCAGACCCACCTCTCATCTTTTAAAAAATTATATACCTTGTACTGTTTTTTGAGGTAGGATAGGTGATGGGAAAGTTATATAGAGTTGTCAAAATTATTAAAGCCCTGAGCACATTTTTCAGGAAGAAAGGCTCAGTTGTAACCCAGCTACAACCTCTCACATTTGCAGATGACAGCTACTCTTTCCTTGAACTCTCCTCCTGGAGCCTTGGTCGGATGAAGACTTTTCCTGTCCTGTGATGGGGGCTATTTTAGGGTTGCCTTACATCGCCGTAAAGAGGGGATAATGCAATCTCTACATAAACTTCCCAACCTTCAGTTATTTACGATAGAGCACAGAGAAAAGGAATATCACATGCATCAAAATTTTAAGTTGCTGGACTTTGATTGTCTTAGTATAGGATGGATTTAAGAAAGAGAAAAATTTGGGTTGGAGAAATGGCTCAGCAGATAAAGGGCTTCTTGCTTGCCAAACCTGAAAGCCTGTTAACCCAGGTTTGATTCCCTAGTACCCATGTAAAGCAGATGAACAAAGTGGCGCATGTGTCTGGAATTTGGTTGCAGTGGAGGAGGCCCTGGTGCACCCATACTCATTCTTTCTCTGTCTCTCTCTCTCAAATAAATAAAATTATTTTTAATATTTAAAGAAAATATTTACTTTTTCAAGGAAAAATATTTTCATGAAGTATAATAGGACTAGTATAAGCTTTCTCCCCAAAATAATTTTGTTCATAACATTACACCTGCGATTTTTCCCTGTCTGTGCAACATAAATCAAAGTCAGTATTACAGTTGGTTGTTTCAACTAAATACAAGATTAAATATTTCAAAATTAGGCCTTTAATAATTTGCTTTTTAATTAGGTAAATTAATCCATATTTCACCATAATAATTAGTGGAAAGAAATCTTGATTTTGGAGACAAGTTCATGAAGCCTACTTCAGAATACATACATTACATGTATGAGTACCAGTACATTTCTAACTCTTACTAGTATACTTCCTCTAAGTAAAGAATGCCAGTCACTGAAATATTCCCCTCCACACTCCGAAATGGGTATTTTTAGTCTTGATAGAATAATCCAAGGTCATATTTAAAAGATAATCCCCTTCCAACTTTTAGGCTCCACAGGATAGAGTCGTAAGCGGGTACCGGCTGACTTCTTTAAGAGCAGGCCAAAGCCGGGCGTGGTGGCGCGCGCCTTTAATCCCAGCATTTGGGAGGCAGAGGTAGGAGGATCGCCATGAGTTCGAGGCCACCCTGAGACTACATAGTGAATTCCAGGTCAGCCTGGGCCAGAGTGAGACCCTACCTCAAAAAAAAATAAAAAATAAAATAAAATAAAATAAAAGAGCAGGCCGGACCAGCAGGGCACACTTGCAGGACATGCTGCTCCCTTAGGGAATCTGTACCGTGTCAGGCAGAGCACAGCTTCTCACTCTGAGAATGTACCTTTCTTGTTAATGCTGATGGATGTCCAAAGTTTTTAGGTAAGAGAATGGCATCCACAAAGCTTTAGGCATGGTGGGAGGAGGAAAATATTTACAATTGCCATTAACTTATTTTTTAAAATACCTGTAATCCACTAAAAGATGGAACAAAATAAACTCCTTCTGAATCTTCTAAACTTTGGGCCATTTTTTCAGTCTCAGCAGCATCTTTGAAAAGATCTGTAAAGCAAACACACAAACAACAAAAACAACCCTAAAACAAAAGGAAAGGGTTGGGGAGGAACAAACAGAATATATTATAGTGAGCCTCAGGTTTTTGAGTAGTGTAAGGAATCAATTTTATACATAGTTTCCTTTTTTTTTTTTCATTAAAGATTATATTTAGACTGGGAATGTAGCTCAGTTGGTAAAGTACTTGCCAAGTATGCACAAAGCCTTGGGGTTGCATACCTGTAATCCCAGGATTTAGGAGACAGTAAGAACAGGATCAGGAGTTCAAGGTCATTCTCACCTACATACTAAGTTTGAAGTTAGCCTAGGGTACCTTAGAGACCCTACCTCAAAGGGGGGGGGGAGGAAGGGAGGGAGGGAAGAAAAAAACACTAGGGAGGCTGAGGTAGAACGATCACAGTGAGTTCAAGGTCAGCCTGGGCTACAGAGTGAGTTCCAGGTCAGTCT
The DNA here is from genome assembly GCA_036346955.1 of Dipus sagitta. Classification (NCBI taxonomy): domain Eukaryota; kingdom Metazoa; phylum Chordata; class Mammalia; order Rodentia; family Dipodidae; genus Dipus; species Dipus sagitta. The sequence continues at coordinate 34,367,730 of CM070786.1, forward strand.
GGGCTACAGAGAGACTTTGCTTCAAAATAAAGAGATTGCTGGGGAGATGGTTCAGTGGTTAAAAGCCCTTGCTTGTAAGGACTGCTGGTCAAGGTTCAATTCCCCAGTACCCAGGTAAAGCCAGATATACAAAGTGGAACATGCATCTGGAGTTTGTTGCAGTAGCAAGAGGCCCTAGCATGTCCATATATACACACTCACTCACTCTCTTGCTCAAGTAAATTTTATATATATATATATATATATATATATATGAAAACCATAAACTAAGTTGGGGCATGGTGGTGCACACCTTTAGTCCTAGCATTTGGGAGACTAAGGTAAGAGTATTGCCATGAGTTCAAGGACAGCCTGAGGCTACAGAGAGAATTCCTAGTCAGACTGGGATAGAGTGGAACCTTGTCTTGAAAAGGAAGGAAGAGGGCCAGAGAGATTGCTAAGTGGTAAAGGCATTTACCTATGAAGCCTAAGGACCCAGGTTCAATTCCCCAGTACCCACATAAGCCCAATGCACAAGGTAGCGGTTTCATCTGGAGTTCATTTGCAGTGGCAGGAGGTCCTGGTGAGCCAATTCATTCACTCTCTCACACTATCTGCCTCTTTCCTTCTCTTTCTCTTTATTTCAAAGAAATAAATATTAAAGAAAAGGGAGGAAAGGAAGGAAGGAGAGAAGGAGGGAGGGAGAGAATCGAATAGAATAAATACGTAAGATGGATGCAATTCCCCCTTTTTCCTCTTACAGTGTTAAGAGATAGAACCCAGGGTCTTATGCATGGCAAGCAAACACTCTAGTACTGACTTATATCTCTGCCTTCTGAGTTTGCACAGCATTACCACATCTAGGTACCCTGTACCTAGATCAAGATATAAGTTCTCTTGTTAACATCCTTGTGAGTTATTCACACTGTTACTTGTAGGTGTACTCCTCTCATTCTCACATCATACAGGAGTCAATTATGTGACTGTATACAAGTCATAAATCTACTGCTGAAAGAATATGGATAGGTTCTGGCTGTGGCTAATATAGACCACATTGAACAATTATTTGCATCTAGTGGAAATATGTGAACATTTCTGTTTATTAAAATCAAGAAGTTGAATAACTAGCTTTATCATTTTCAGATTTATGACTAGCTTAGGCAGACATAGTCAATTTCCAATTTCCTCACGTTTCACTTTCTTGAATTTGCTATGTAGCCAAGGATGTCTTTGAATGTCAGATCCTCCTGCCTCCACCTCTCAAGTGTTGTGATTATAGGCACCTGTCACTGCACCTCACTATGAAGTAACTATTGAATGAGCATATAGCATAGATCAGCCAAATGCTCAGCAGTCAGCCACAATAGTACTGTCCTTACACCGCCTTAACTGAGTTGGCATTATTTCACTATACAATTTGTTACAATAACAAACTAGTTAAAGAAAGACATATATCAAGATTTAATGTTAATTAAAACTCAAGTTAAGGACTGGGGAGATGGCTCAGCGATTAAAGGCACTTGCTTACACAGCCTGCAAGCCAAGGTTTGATTCCCAGGTACCCATATAAAGCCAGAAACAAAAGTGGTATGTGTCTAGAGTGTTTGTACCAGCATTAGGTCCTGGCACACGCATGTGTGCATGCACACACACAAATAAATAAAAATATTTTTAAAAAAGAAACTCAAGTTAATAAAGATCAGTTAGGGCTGGCTATATGGTTAAGGGGTACTACCTAGAATGTGCAAGTCCCTGGGTCTGATCCCTAACACTGTTATGGATGAATAAATATCATAATAGTAACTTCAAATGTTATTCAAAATGACAGTAACAGATCCGTAAGTTTTATCCATCTTGTTACAATTCCAGATAACACTCAAAATGCCTCTGGTACTTCAGGAACTAACATTAAGGGCTGGAGAGATGGCTCTGTTGGTAATGGGAGGACCCGAGTTTGGATCCACAGCACCATTGTAGGAGCTTGGTACTGTGGTGCCTGCCTGTAATTCAGTGCCAGAGAGACAAAGACAAGAGGATTTCCGGGGGGGAGGGGGCAGGGGCAGAGGGGTTATGCCTATCTAGTCTAGCAGTTGATAAGCCTCAGGTTCAGTGAGAGAACCTATCTCAAAAAAAAGAAAAAGAAAAAGAAAAAGAAAAAGAAAAAGAAAAAGAAAGAAAGAAAGAAAGAAAGAAAGAAAGAAAGAAAAGAAAAGAAAAGAAAAGAAAAGAAAAGAAAAGAAAAGAAAAAAGCCAGGTGTGGTGGTGCGCACCTTTAATCCCAGCACTCAGGAGGCAGAGGTAGGAGGATCGCCGTGAGTTCAAGGCCAGCCTGAGACTACATAGTGAATTCCAGGTCAGCCTGGGCCAGAGTGAGACACTACCTTGAAAAAAAAAAAAAAAAGGCTGGAGAGTGACTGAAGTTAACCAAAATCAACTGCTGCTAGCTTCCACATACACACACACAAACACATATATACAACACACACATACTTCACTTGTGAGCTAGAATCAAGCAGATCAGGAATTTAAGATAGCTTCAGCTAGGGCTAGGGAGATAACTCAGTGGTTCAAAGTGGTCACTGGGCGTGGTGGCACACGCCTTTAATCCCAGCACTCAGAGGCAGAGGTAGGAGGATCACTGTGAGTTTGAGGCCACTCCAAGATTACAGAGTGAATTCCAGGTCAGCCTGGACTAGAGTGAGACCCTACTTTGAAAAACAAAACAACAACAAAAAGTGCTTATTTGTAAAGCCTCCAGGGTTCAATTTTCCAGCACCCATGTAAAGCTGGATGCCAGCAGGCTCTGAAGCACCCAGACCAGGTAGCCTGACATTCATTTGTAGTCTAGAAGTTCATTTGCAGCAACAAGAGACCCTGTGTCTCAGGGAAGTATACAGCACCACATGAGACATCTCTATCACACCTTCCAAGGCTCAGGGCCACTGGGGAAGAGGTGGCAGAAAAAATGTAAGAGCCAAAGGAAGGGGAGGAGTGCAAAGTAGCCATGACATTCATAACTTCACAGTGGCTGATGCTATCTACACAAGACCTGCGTGCTATGAGGAAAAATGATGACACTGAAATATAAGAAATATAAGAGAGACTAGTTGGAAAGGAGAGATTCAGTGAAGGGGGATTTTGGAGGGGGAAAAGGGAGGATGGTGGGAGGAAATTATGCTCATGGTATAGTGTCTACATGGATGGAGGCTGTCAATAAAAGCTTAATAAAAGGGACCCTGTCTCAAAAAAGGTAGAGTACAGACACCTCCAGGTTGTCCTCTGACCTCTACACATGCACTATGGCATGCATGTCACACAACAAATAAATAAAGTCAATGACAATTTATAAAAAAAAATTAACTACTAAGCAAGTTTGAGGCCAACCTGGGCTACATGAGATCCTCTTTCACCCTACCCCCTAAAATGTATGTTTAAAAAAATCATGTATAATAGCTGGGTGTGGTGGCTCTTACAGTACAAGCAGGAAGATCAAGAATTCAAGACCAGCCTTGACTATGCATTGAGTTTGAGATCAGTGTGGGCTACATGAGACTTTGGAAAAAAAAAAAAGTCTAACTTTTTATATCAAGACAAGATACGGAAACTCATGAGATAGCTACTTTGTCAACAAAGAGACAGAGAAAAAAAGAGACCTATCTTATTCCACTTACACTGTTCTCCGACGGGCTTCCTGATGAGAAGCCTTGGGAATAAGCACACGCCACCCTGTGTCTCTACTGGAGACAGCTGAAGTCTGCATGGAATGTGGGGAAAGCTATCTGAGGACTCTACAGCCCAGCTGACAGGCAAGCGGGAGGACACACAGTGCCATCAGTTCCTCTTGTGTCTCCTGGCAGAGACTCAGAAGAGCCTGGAGCCTGGCTCTTCCTGAGTCTATGGGCTCCACACAGAGGCTGAGAGGAGCCCACTCCTGTGTGGGCAGTAGGAGATGAGCTTTCATCGTCACAACGTCAGAGACTCAACCTCCCATGGGAACAGCAACATCAGTCGCACAGGCCAGGCACACTGAAGTGCAAACCAAGGGGAACAAGAAGAACCTGACTGCAGGGTGTTCTAAGGGTACCCCTCCCCCATCGGTTACTTTACTCATTGCTAAGTCAAAATACCTGACCAGAAGCAGCTTAGGGAAGGGGAAAGGGTTTAAGTTAACTGACAGCTTTGAGGCGAAGTTCACCGTGGTACCAGGTAAAGCATGGCAGGATCAGGAAAATGGTGTCACACGGTCACATCAGCAGGGAGGAAGTGAGAGCAATGAACTATGGTGCTTAGCTAACTTACTCCTTATACAGCCGTGGAATAGTGCCACCAGAGGTAAAGTGGGTCTTCCCACCTTAATTAATCTATTCCCTAGAAAACCGCTCACAGACATGATCAGAGATTTGTTTTCACGGTGATCTAAATCCTGTCAAATTGACAGCCAGAGATGAACTGTCACACCATCCCAGGCAATCCTGTGGGTGACATGAAGCAGATGCAACAAACACTGGGGATGAAATTCCCAGTGGCTCCACCCTCTTCCCTCTCAGGCAAGGTGTAGTAGTAGCCAGAGCCAGTGTTGGGAAAGGGGAACTAAAGCACTCTGGCCAGAACACCGGGGTGAAGCCCTGCCCAAGTAGTGGGGAGACTGCTGAGAGATAGGCACTCAGGAAAATTACTTCATAAAGACCTTTGTTCAATCCTGGCCTCACCACTGAGCTGCATAGGATGTGTCCCTAAGTAAGGAGCCACAAGCTCTGAGAACGGACTTCTAAGCAGACCACCACCAAGTCTGGCCACTAGGGGCACAAGTGAGAGACAAATCCAAACAGCCTAACAAATACTGAGAAAACATTGGCCACTGGCACTACCCTCCAAAGAAAGCACAGGAAACTTGTGATCCTGCACATCTCAATTTACTGCCTACAAGAACAATTTAAAATATCAAAATCAGCCAGGAATGATGGGCACACGCCTTCGTTCGGGAGGCAGAGATAAGAGGATCACTGTGAGTTCCAGGTCAGCCTGAGAATACATAGTGAATTCCACGTCAGCTTGCGCTAGAGCGAGACCCTACCTCAAAAAACAACAACAAAAACTAGTTTTCAGGCTGGAGAGATGGCTTAGCAGTTAAGCCTGTGAAGCCTAAGGACCCAGATTTGATTCTCCAGGTCCCATGTAAGCCAGATGCACAAGGTGGCACATGCGTCCTGGAGTTCATTTGCATGGCCAGAAGCCATATATGGTGTGCCCATTCTCTCTCTTCTCCGTCTCTAATAAATAAATATGAAAATTTTTGCTGGGCATGGTGGCACATGTACGAGGATTGCTATGAGTTCGAGGCCACCCTGAGACTACATAGTGAATTCCAGGTCACCCTGAGCTGGAGTGAGACCCTACCTCGGAAAACAAAACAAAACAAAACAAAACAATACAAATAAAAAGGTTTTCCTTTGGCATGCACACACACATTCCAGAAGGCAAACCACATCCCACACAAAATACGTGAAGCTGGAATCCAGGTGTGGTGGTATACATCTTTAATTTCAGCACTCAGGAGGCAGAGGTAGAAGGATCACTGGGAGTTCAAGGCCAGCCTGAGACTACAGAGTGAAGTCTAGGTCAGCCTGGGCTAGAGTAAGACCCTACCTCAAAAGACAAACAAAAACAAAACAAAAAAAAAAAAACTGTACTTAAAATATCAAAATGTTCTTTAAGATTTAAAACAAGAGTCTGATAATATCCTACTTTTGGAAACAACTTAGGATTTCTTAACACATGAAAGACAAAGGAGGTCTCAGTTACTTTCAAGGAAGTAGACGCAATCTAGAGGTAACACAGAGCTTGGGGTTCTCAGCCACACTCTGAGAACCAAGGATGGGTATGCTTGAAACAACAACAACAAAAAAGACAAAATCTCATCAAAGAAAGAGAAGACATGAAGAACCAAATGAGAATTTTAGAAATGAAAAATATAGTAAAAAATTTGAATTTACAAGACAAGGTAGGCCACATCTTATAAATGACATTTTTGTTTTGTTTTTGGTTGTTGGTTGCTTGGAGATTTTTAGTGCTGGGAATTGAAACCAGGTCCTCATGCTTGCTAGCCAGTCCTCACCATGGGGCTGTATCTCCAGTCCCTAAATATTAGGGTTTTTTTTTTTTTTTGGTTTCTCAAGGTAGGGTTTCCTCCAAGCCCAGGCTGACCTGGAATTCACTATGTAGTCTCAGGGTGGCCTCGAACTCATGGCAATCCTCTGACCTCTGCCTCCCGAGTGCTGGGATTAAAGGTTCACGACACCACACCTGGCATAAGCTATACTTTAATTTGTTGACTAAATCAGGTTTTTAAAAGATAGAATACTAAAAGAAACACTTGAGACTTTTCAATCAATAAAAAGTTACAAAAGACCATATGTTACATGAGCCCTGAGTATGAAGTATCTATAAAAAGAAAATCCAGAGAGAAAGAAGTAGAAGGAATAGGGTATAAGAGGAGCCATTGCTAATAGGCAGGACATGGTGTTTCTTTGAGAGGGGATTTTTTTAAATGCCTAAATTACATTATAGAGATGTCTGTACTACTATGTGAAGATTATAATAAAGCATTGAATTGTAGATTTTTCTTAGAGACAGAGTCTCATTTACAGCAGGGCAGCCCTAAAACTTGCTTTGTAACTGAGGCTAGTCTTGAACTTATGATCCACCCTGCCTCCACCTCCTGAACAGTGGTATTACAGGCATGCATCATTAAACATGGAAAATAATTACTTTAAATATGTGAATTATGGGAGATGTGGATTACAAAAAGTAACAAAAAAAAACCCAAAAACCAGTTCTACAGGCTATCTTTACTGATTAATGTCTTCTTTTATATGTCAGATACAATGTTCTGTCACTAAGATATGAAGTTACACTAAGTAACTGTACAATGTTCTTCAGTATGAGGTGGTGACATTTACTTATTGGTTTATTATTAAACAGAATTTCCGATTGCTGAGCATATCCACTTATGCACCTGACACTGTGCATCTGTATGACTTTCATAAGAAATGAACAGAAGTGAGTGCAAAGGGGCCACATCTTATAAATGACATTTTTGTTTTGTTTTTCAAAGTAGGGTCTCATTTTAGCTCAGGCTCACCTAGAATTCACTAGGCAGCCAGTCTCAGGGTGGCCTCGAACTCATGGCAATCCTCTGACCTCTGCCTCCCGAGTGCTGGGATTAAAGGTGTGCACTACCAGCCTGGCCTTTTTTTTTTTTTTTGGTTTCTCAAGGTAGGTTGCACTCCAGCCCAGGCTGACCTGGAATTCACTATGTAGTCTCAGGGTGGCCTCGAACTCATGGCAATCCTCTGACCTCTGCCTCCCGAGTGCTGGGATTAAAGGTGTGCACTACCAGCCTGGCCTTTTTTTTTTTTTTTGAGACAGGATGTTACTGTAGGTCAGGCTGGCACTGAACTTGCTATGTAAGCCAAGATGGCTTTAACTCCAGTCTCTACACCTAAGGTGAGGCGTACAGGTGTGTTACAACCACACTCGGCTCATTCGTTTTCTTTATGATTCCAGGCTTCAATACCTGACTTTTACCAACCCAACATCAAAAAAAAGTCTGTATTTTCTTCTGCTACATGTCATTTTCTTTTATGTTTCCTTTGATAACCCATCCATTGTCTACTGATTTATTATCATGTGGACACTTAAATTCCTCAGGTCTGGCCGTGATTTTGTATGGAAGGCAACTTACCTAACTGCTGAGCCCATTTTATGCAGTGCCGTGTCTCCTGCATTGCCTTCAGCTAAGCACACCACTTCTTGTCCAATTTTCCATCCAATTAATGGATAAAAGCCTGAGAAAGCAAACAATGTAAGTCATAAAACAAATATACAACTCATTAGAGCTACTATACAACAGAATGATACATAAAAAAAATTATAAAGTGTAGCTGGGCGTGGTGGCGCACGCCTTTAATACCAGCACTCAGGAGGCAGAGGCCTAATAGGAGGATCACCATGAGTTCAAGGCCACTCTGAGACTACACAGTGAATCCAAGGTCAGCGTGGGCTACGGCAAGATCCTACCTCAAAAAATAAAAATGAAACAAAACAAAAACAAAAAACAAAAGAACCAAAAATAAAACCCCAAAAGAGACACTGCTAAGGAAACATATCCCCTGACTTTTGTTAACTGATGTTCATGTGAAAAGCCAAATGAAGAGAAGAATATGTGAGCAGTAGATAGTTATGCCACTGATTAAAATTTTTCAGCCAATAATTCAACTGAACTCTCCCTCTCTCTAGTTAACCAATAGTTTCATTTTCCTGCTAGAGACGAGACTGGCTTCCACAGAACTAGCCTTCAGGAAGGGCTGTGCTTCTATTAAGAGTGATGTGGCATTTCAAAGTCAGGGTCATGTCAACCTATTTCTCAAGATTTCAGCATGTGAGAATCACCACAAATGGGCCTCGGCCCAACTAAACAGCAGAATTCCCAAGGATAATATGTCATATGAAGCTGGGGATTGTGTATTTTTTTTTTTCAAGGTAAGGACTCACTCCAAGCTGACCTGGAACTACAGGCTGGCTCCAAACTCATGGTGAACCTCCTACCTCAGCTTCCTGAGTGCTAGGATTAAAGGTATGTGCCACCATGCCCATCTAGAAATGACTTTTTGAAGTAATGAATGTGATTTTTTTTTCTTTTTTGAGGTAGGGTCTCACTCTAGCCCAGGCTGACCCAGAATTCACTATGTAGCTTCAGTGTGGCCTCGAACTCATGGCAATCCTCTGACCTCTGCCTCCCGAGTGCTGGGATTAAAGGTTCACGACACCACACCTGGCATAAGCTATACTTTTAATTGTTGACTAAATCAGGTTTTTAAAAGATAGAATACTAAAAGAAACACTTGAGACTTTTCAATCATAAAAAGTTACAAAAGACCATATGTTACATGAGCCCTGAGTATGAAGTATCTAGAATAAGAAAATCCAGAGAGAAAGAAGTAGAAGGAATAGGGTATAAGAGGAGCCATTGCTAATAGGCAGGACATGGTGTTTCTTTGAGAGGGGATTTTTTTAAATGCCTAAATTACATTATAGAGATGTCTGTACTACTATGTGAAGATTATAATAAAGCATTGAATTGTAGATTTTTCTTAGAGACAGAGTCTCATTTACAGCAGGGCAGCCCTAAAACTTGCTTTGTAACTGAGGCTAGTCTTGAACTTATGATCCTCCTGCCTCCACCTCCTAAACAGTGGTATTACAGGCATGCATCATTAAACATGGAAAATAATATACTTTAAATATGTGAATTATGGGAGATGTGGATTACAAAAAGTAACAAAAAAAAACCCCAAAAACCAGTTCTACAGGCTATCTTTAACTGATTAATGTCTTCTTTTATATGTCAGATACAATGTTCTGTCACTAAGATATGAAGTTACACTAAGTAACTGTACAATGTTCTTCAGTATGAGGTGGTGACATTTACTTATTGGTTTATTATTAAACAGAATTTCCGATTGCTGAGCATATCCACATATGCACCTGACACTGTGCATCTGTATGACTTTCATAAGAAATGAACAGAAGTGAGTGCAAAGGGGCCACATCTTATAAAATGACATTTTTGTTTTGTTTTGTTTTTCAAAGTAGGGTCTCATTTTAGCTCAGGCTCACCTAGAATTCACTAGGCAGCCAGTCTCAGGGTGGCCTCGAACTCATGGTGATCCTCCTACCTCTGCCTCCCGAGTGCTGGGATTAAAGGTATGTGCCACTACACCCAGCTTCTTTTCTTTTTATCAATATTATTTATTTGCAATCAGAGAGAAGAGAGACAAACATTAAGAGTGGGCGCACCAGGGCCTCCAGCAACTGCAAATTAACTCCAAATGCATGTGCCACCTTGTGTTCCTGGCTTTATGTGAGTACTAGGGAATCAAACCCAGGTCATGAGGCTTTGCAGGCAAGTGCCTTAACTACTGAGCCATCTTTCCAGCCCTGACATTCTTATTTCCAGTGAGAAATAAGAATACTTTGTCCTGCCAGGCGTGGTGGCCCACGCCTTGAATCCCAGCACTCGGGAGGCCAAGGTAGGACAGGATCACCGTGAGCTCAAGGCCACCCTGAGATTACATAGTGAATTCCAGGTCAGCCTAGGCCAAAGTGAGACCCTACCTTGAAACAACCAAACCCCCCACCCAAAAAAAGAATACTTTCTTCTCTATATTTTCACCAAAACTGAGCATCAATTTATAAAACTCTGATGAGATCGACAATACACAATGCTAGCTAACACTTGACAATACTTTGAGTATTTGAACAGCACTTCCTTATGGTCATTTTACTATGAAATACTTACATTTCTCTTTTGTCTATTTTTGTTTTTTCCCTCCCTTCCTCCCCCACCTCTACCCCAGACCTCTTTCAGGAGACAGGGTCTTGCTATGTACTGGCCTAAAATTTGTTATGTAAACCAGGCTTGCCTCAAATTTGTGGCCACCCTCCTGCCTCTGTTTCTCTAGTGTTGTGATCACAGACAAACCCCACAATACCTGGCTTATTTGTCATTCTATTAACCTTTTGTTTTATTGTCTTCATTTTGTTTATGGTATATATTTTCCTATACATTCTAATATTGTATATACTTAAATCTACCATTCTTTTTTTCCTTCCCTTTCCCCTTTCCTTTCCTTTCCTTTCCTTTTTTTTCAGGTAGGGTCTTGCTCTAGCCAGGCTGACCTGGAATTTCCTATGTAGTCTAAGATTGGCCTTGAACTCACAGTAATCCTCCTACCTCTGCCTCCCAAGTGCTGGGATTAAAGGTGTGCACTACCATGCCTGGCCTTTTTTTTTTTTTTTTTTTTTTTGAGACAGGATGTTACTGTAGGTCAGGCTGGCACTGAACTTGCTATGTAAGCCAAGATGGCTTTAACTCCAGTCTCTACACCTAAGTGTGAGGAGTAAAGGTGTGTACCACCACACTCGGCTCATTCGTTTTCTTTATGATTCCAGGCTTCAATACCTGACTTTTACCAACCCAACATCAAAAAAAAGTCTGTATTTTCTTCTGCTACATGTCATTTTCTTTTAATGTTTCCTTTGAATAACCCATCCATTGTCTACTGATTTATAATCATGTGGACACTTAAATTCCTCAGGTCTGGCCGGTGAATTTTGTATGGAAGGCAACTTACCTAACTGCTGAGCCCATTTTATGGCAGTGCCCGTGTCTCCTGCATTGCCTTCAGCTAAGCACACCACTTCTTGTCCAATTTTCCATCCAATTAATGGATAAAAGCCTGAGAAAGCAAACAATGTAAGTCATAAAACAAATATACAACTCATTAGAGCTACTACTACAACAGAATGATACATAAAAAAAATTATAAAGTGTAGCTGGGCGTGGTGGTGCACACCTTTAATCCCAGCACTCAGGAAGCAGAGGTAGGAGGATTGCCATGAGTTGGATGCCAGCCTGAGACTACATAGTGAGTTCCAGGTGAGCCTGAGCTAGACCCTACCTCAAAAAACCAAACCAAAACAAACAAACAAACAAAAAAGTACCTAAGAAATTAGATTGTCTAATTTCAAATCCCAGCCCTATCACATTTACTGGTGTGCTCTTACAAGTTTCTAAACTCTTAGCCTTGCTTTCCACAAGTGTACAATGATCTACCTCAGACAGTGGCCGCAGGAATAAATTTGATCAGTTCACAAAAGAACACAAGCACAGTATCTGGCATATAGGAAAGGGTTTTTTGTTTTGTTTTGTTTTGTTTTTGGTTGTTGGTTGCTTGGAGATTTTTAGTGCTGGGAATTGAAACCAGGTCCTCATGCTTGCTAGCCAGGTCCTCTACCATGGGGCTGTATCTCCAGTCCCTAAATATTAGGGTTTTTTTTTTTCTTTTTTTTTTTTTTTTTGGTTTCTCAAGGTAGGGTTTCACTCCAGCCCAGGCTGACCTGGAATTCACTATGTAGTCTCAGGGTGGCCTCAAACTCATGGCAATCCTCCTACTTCTGTCTCCCAAGTGCTGGGATTAAAGGCATACGCCACCATGCCCAGCTAAATACTAGTTTTTATTAGCTATAAACAATCTATATTTCTAGAAACATGGCAATAAATATTTTTATTGAGAAATATTATGAACTTGGTTTACTAGAGAATAACTATGCTACTACTGCATCTATCTGTGGTCTCCATCAGAGTGCCTTAACCAAAAAAAGCCCAAGACCAAGATCAATATCTTTATTTTTTAAATTTTTTTGTTTACTTTATTTTCTTTATTTGAGAGTGATAGAGAGAGGAAAAGGCAGAGAGAGAGAGAGAGAGAGAGAGAGAGAGACAATGGGCGTGTCAGGGCCTCCAGCCACTGCAAACGAACTCCAGATGCATGCGCCCCCTTGTGCATCTGGCTAACGTGGGTCCTGGGGAATTGAGTCTCAAACCGGGATCCTTAGGCTTCACAGGCAAGCGCTTAACCACTAAGCCATCTCTCCAGCCCTACATCTTTATTTTTTATTTTCTGTTTCTTTGAAGCAGGACTGACCTGAAAATCACTCTGTAACGTAGGCTATTTTCGTACCTCAGCTTTCCGAGTACAGGGATTTAAGACACTTGTCACCATGCATGGGTAATGATCAACATTTTCTTTTTTTAAAAAATTGACTTTTATTATTTATTTGAGAGAGGCACAGATAGAGAGAGAATGGGTGCATCAGGGCCTCTAGCCACTGCAAATGAACTCCAGACATATGTGCCACCTTGTGCATCTGGTTTACCTAGGTTCTGGAGAATTGAACCTGGGTTCTTTGGCTTTGTAGGCAAGCACCTGGTTTAACCACTAAGCCATCTCTCCAGCTCATGATTAACATTTTCTAACTCCCACTTTCCCAGTTAGGGGAAAAAAAAAAAAACAGCTGGATGAAGGGTGAAGGCAGGAAAATTATTTTTTTAATTTTTAAATTTTATTTTATTTTAGAGAGAGAGAAAGGAGAGAACTAGTGCACCAGGGCCTCAGCCACTATAATCGAACTCCAGATGCTTGTGCCACCTAATGGGTATGTGTGACCTTGCTTTTGCCTCACCTTTGCGCATCTGGCTCACATGGGATCTAGAGAGTCAAACATGGGTCCTTATGCTTTACAAGCAAGTGCTCCAACCATTAAGTCATCTCTCCATCCCAGGAAAATGATTTTTAAAAACAGCTTTGAGGAGCTGGAGCGATGGCTAAGTGGTTAAGGTGTTTGTCTGCAAAGCCCAAGGACCTGGGTTTGATTCCCATGTAAAGTACCCATGTAAAGCCAGATACACAAAGTGGTGCATGCATACGGAGTTCATTTACAGTGGCAGGAGGCTGTGGTGTGCCCATTCTCTATCTACCTAGATCTCTTTCTCTCTCAAATAAATAAAAATATTTAAAAAACAGCTCTGAAAACTCATGTGAACGGGAAAGAACCCAAGCTCAGGGCCTCCAGCCCTGGAGGACACAGTTCCACTATCTAGATTCTTGGTTTGCACCTCCCCAAATTCCTACCACTAGGGAGAGCAAATTCTTAGCAGCTGTCATTAAGACTCAACATTGTCAGGCATGGTGGTACACACTCATAATAGAAGTAGGGGCAGAAAGATCAGGAGTACAAGGTCATCCGTGGCTGCATAGCAAGTCTGAAGGCAGCTTAGGCTAAAATGAGACCCTGCCTCAAATCTGCAAACAAAAAACTCTAACCATGCATTGATCACTAGCTGCAATTACCACCCCAAAAAAGTTCACATAAAAATAACCTTCTAATACCGAAAAATAGAAATTAGGGCTGTAGCTCAGTGGTAGCATACTTGCCTAGCATGTGCAAGGCCCTGGGTTTTATTCCCAGTACCACAAAAAGATAGAAAAGTCTGATTTATGGCCTAGTAAATCTTAAGTCTAATGAAAATACACCAATCCTATGAATTTTTTAATAAAAGCTTTATTCTTAAAATTTTTTATTAGCAGTTTCCATGCATGAATGTAGTATAATTTGACCAGAATCCCCTCCCAAATTCTCATTGTGAATACTGTTATTTATTTCTTTAAGTTAAATGGGGATTGTCTCTATGAATAAGATATTAAAAGAATATCTTCTGAGCTGGAGAGATGGCTTAGTGGTTAAGGCACTTGCCTGCAAAGCCAAATAACCCAGGTTCAACTCCCCAGTACCCATGTAAGTCACATGCACAAGGTTGCACACATGTCTGGAGTTTGCAGTGGCTGGGGGCTCTGGCACACCTTCTCTCTCTCTCTCTCTCTCTGCCTCTGTCTCTCTCACATAAATAAGTAAATTTTTTTTTAAAAATAAAATCTCTTTATTCATTTTATGTTATGTTAAAGGACTTGCCTCAACATAAAATGAGGAAGTAGCGTATCACAAATATGAATACAAAAAGGGTTACTTTATTACTTAGATAAATTCTAATTATTTACCTCCATTAGTTTGTTGAAGGTTGTTTCCAGTATTAATATCCAAAAAAGTTCCAGTTCCCATGGTTAACTTCACATCTCCTGTCTGGAAGCAGCACTCTCCAAACATGGCTGATTGCTGGTCACCAACCTATGAGAAATTATAAGACCCAACACCTTACTAGTATCTGCTTCCTTATATCTCATTATCTGTCTTAAGATAGTCTCCCAATTAAATATTTATTTATTTGACAGAGGAAGAGGGAGAGAGAGAGAATGGGTGCTGCAAATGAATTCCAGATGCATGCGCCCCCTTGTGCATCTGGCTAAGTGGGTCCTGGGCAATCGAACCTGGGTCCTTGGCTTTGCAGGCAAATGTCTTAAGCACTAAGCCATTCCTCCAGCCCAATTAAATATTTCTGAACATTTCCCCAAGTTAAAAAACAAATCTTAGAGAGAACAGTTATAACCAAATCACAGAAGTCTCTCTAGGCCCAGCTCTTTGTGGGTAACCGATGTGCCTTAGGGATTTCTAATGGAAATCTACTACATAAATAATTGTAGAAATAAACTAGGTGTGATGGCAAATGCCTTTACTCCCAGCACTCAGGATGTTGAGGTAGGAGGATCACTGTGAGTTTGAGGACAGCTTGAGGTAACAAGTGAGTAGTAGGCCAGCCTGGGTGACAGTGAGACCCTATATATATATTAAAAAGTTGGGCATGGTGGCACACACCTTTAATCCTAGCACTTAGGAGGCCAAGGTAGCAGGATTGCCTTGAGTCTGAGGCCACCCTGAGACTACATAGTGAATTCCAGGTCAGCCTAGGCTAGAATGAGACCCTACCTTGAACCCCCACAGCCCCCTGAAAAAAAAAAGCTATATAAGAAAAACATATCTAAAGATTTGTTTGCCTGTCTCAATTTACAGAGGTTTCACTCATTAGACAGGATAATTGGTCTCAAAAGTTCCATTTTTTTCTTTTAGAGAAAGTGAGCAAGCTTGGGGGGGGGGGGGAGAGAATTGGCACATGCCAGGGTCTCAGCCACTGCAATCAAACTCCAGATGCTTGTGCCACCTAGTGGGTATGTGAGACCTTGCTTTTGTCTCACCTTTATGTGTCTGGCTTACATGGGATCTAGAGAGTCAAACATGAGTCCTTAGGCTTCACAGGCACCTTAACCATTAAAACATCTCTCCAGCCTTCAAAAGTAAGTTCTTTTTTTGTTTTTTAAGAGAGATAAGGGGGCTAGGAAGATGGCTCAGTGGATCAAGCTCCTGCCTCACAACTTGGAGTACCTGAGATCCTACATAAAAGCCAGAAGCTGTGGCATGTGTGCACGTGCTCTCACACATGTATACATACCTAGTACATAAATAAATTTTTAAAAAATGGTAATAGTATGCTTAAAATAGATGTACATCAAAACCATCCTTTCCTCAGATATTTTTTTGTTGAAGGAAAAAATTTTAATTTTGTTAATATAGTTATACATACATATATAATGCTATTTATTTATTTATTTATTTAGTGTGGTGATGCAGATTCAACGCAGGGCCTCACATATGGAAGGCAAGTGTTCTACCACTAAGCTACACCTTCAACCTAGTTTTTGTTTATTTTTTAATTTATTTGCATGTGTGTGTGTGTCTGGCCACTGCAATCAAATTCCTCTCTGGCTTCATGCAGGTGGCTGGGGAACTGAACCCAGGCAGCAGGATTTGCAGGCAGTAACTGCTGCTTCATCTTCCCAGGCCCTTTATTTTTAATGACAGAGAAGTGTTTCTTGTGTGTGTGCGCGCACACTCAGAGTATATGTGTACTGTGGTGTATTATATTCACATGTGTGTACAGATGTGCACATGCTATGCGCACATATGCAGAGGCCAGAGAACTGTGCACGTTGTTTTCTGTTGCTTATCCACATACTTTGAGGTGTGTGGGGTCTCTCCTTCACTTCGGAGCTTTAGGTTTGTGAGCTCCAGCAATTCTGTAGTCTCCATTCCCCTGTACACTGGGGTACATACTCAAGCCTTTACATGGGTTTAGAGGAGTCAAACTCAGGCAGTCTCAGGCCTGCCAGACCTTCATTCTCAAGCAGCAAGCATTCTCACCCACTAAGCCACCTCTCCAATCCAATCCTATTTTTACTTTACAGAGGCACTGCTCTGGTTTAGGCTGGCTTAGAACTCCTCTCTTGCCTCAGCCTCCTGAGTGTCTCAGTTGATGGGCATGGGCCACAGTGTGCTTGCCTGGCTAGTATGTGTGAGGTACTGACAAACAGCACCATCTTTTTGTTTTTTTTTTTTTTTTTTTTTTTTTGGTTTTCTGAGGTAGGGTCTCACTCTAGCTCAGGCTGACCTGGAATTCACTATGGAGTCTCAGGGTGGCCTCGAACTCATGGTGATCTTCCTACCTCTGCTTCCCGAGTGCTGGGATTAAAGGCGTGCACCACCACACCCGGCAACCAGCACCATTTTAAATAAGACAAGTAACAACAAAATCCATCTAAGAAACCTTTCTGATGCCAGGTGTAGTGGCACATTCCTATTATAATCACAGCACTAAGAGCTAAGTCTGAAGCAGGGTGACTTTAAGTTTTTACAGACAAGCCTGGCATGGTAGCCTGGCATGTGCAATGTTCCACATAGCCTACTGCGTCTGTGGTTGAGCAGCATACTCAATTCTCAGGTGGTAGAGCCTTTGGGCCGTGGAGCTTTGCTAGAGGAGGTGCGTCACCGGCGTAAACTTTGAGGCGCAGCTCAGGCCTAGTACCTAGAGGACTTCCACCCAGTGAAGTAACAAGATGTGATATGTGATGTCCTGCTGTCTGTTCTTGCCATTCTCCCCCCCCCCATGATGACGCTTCCCTGCCAAATCAGTTAGAGACTAGCCTGTGCTACATGAGACCCTGTCTCTAAATATGTGGAAGGAAGAGCTGGGTGTAGAGGTATACACTTACGATCCCAGTAATTGGAAGTGGAGCCATAAAGATTGCCTCAAGGTCAAGGCTAGCCTCATCTACATAGTGAATTCAAGACTAGCCTAGGCTACATAATAAACCCATTCTAAAATATATATATACATACATATAGTGGTTTGAATTAGATGTCTCTCATAAACTCATGTGTTCTGAATACGTGCTCCCCAGCTGATAGCAACTTTGGAGCTGCAGCCTTGCCGGAGGTGTGTTGCTGGGGTGGACATTGAGGTTTGTTAGCCCTTAGCTGGCCAGTGTTACTTTGGCTCACTCATTTGCTGCTGTTCACCTGATGTTGGCCAGGAGGTGATGTCCAGCCTCTGCTCATGCCATGTTTTCCCTCTGCCATCATGGAGTTGCCCCTCCAGTCTATAAGCCAAAACAAGCCCTTTCCTCCCACATGCTGCTTTTGGTCAAGTATTTTGTGCCAGCAACAAGAAGGTAACAACAATATACATACTTATATATGCTGTGGTGGTTTGATTCAGGTGTCCCCAATAAACTTATGTGTCCTGAATGCTAGGTCCTCAGCTGATGGCAATTTGGGAATTAAAGCCTCCTGGAGGCAGTGTATTGTTGAGGGCAGGCTTAGGGGTGTTACAACCAGCTTCCTCTTGCCAGTGTTTGGCACATTCTGTTGCTGTTGTCCATCTGATGTTGGCCAGGAGGTGATGTCCAGCCTCTGCTCATGCCATGGTTTTCCCCTGCTATCATGAAGCTTCCCCTCAAGTCTGTAAGCCAAAATAAACCCTTTTTGCCAACAAGCTACTCTTGGTCGGGTGTTTTCTCCCAGCAATGTAAACCTGACTGCAACACATGCATGTATGCATATGTACACACACACGTACATGTGATAAAATCTTAAAAACAAATACAGAACTTTTTTTTTTTTTTTTTTTTTTTTTTACTAATCTCAAGGCACACCTTAATCTAACCCTAAACCTATGCCTACATTGAGTAAATCTCACTCTGCAAATGACCATGAGTTTGTAATCTGGGAATTAACTTCCCCTTCCCTCACTGGCTCCCCAGGTACTATGGAAACGTCCATCAAGGGACAAGTGGTCTCTGCCTCCTGCTAAAGTGGCTGCATTTAGGGACTTCATAACTTCTCATCTAACTATAGAGGAGGAGTATAATAAGTCAATGGTCCCTAAAGGTGAAAAACAGCAAATATTTGATCTGGACACCAGTTCCTCTCCTGGTAGATGCTTGCTAAGGGCTTTATACAATATAAACACAAATTTCTCCTCTAGTTTTCATTTTTATGAGAAAGAGAGTAAGAGTGAGTGAGAGGGAGAGTGTGAGATCAAGAGAGAACTGGCACGCCAGGGCCTCCAGACAGAACAATCAAACCCCAAACATGTGTGCCACCTTGTGTGCATGTACAACCTTGTGTGCTTGTGTCACCTTGTGTCTGGCTTACGTGGGATATGGAGAGTAGAACATGAGTCCTTAAGCTTTGCAGGCAAGTGCCTTAAGTGCTAGGCCATTTCTTCAGCCCTTCATTGCTTTCTATTGACTTTGGCTGTTCTGATGAAATGGAAGCTGAGCACTGGGACCTCGACAGTTACTGTACAACAGTATCAAACTTCTGCCAACTATGACTTAGAACACAACATCTTTAGAAAATTCAACAGTTTTGTAAAAACAATATATAGTTGTAAATGGTACAAAGCGCTTCCATGATAGAAGACTGGACGATTATCTCCCTTACAAAGCACAGAGGATGTGTTTACTTAGAAGAACAAGGGTAATTTAAAATGCAACAAAAGGACTATGGTTGGTGGACTTCATGCTTGCTTCTCCTTCAGTGTTGGGGATCAAACCGAGGGCCTTGTGCATATTAGGCAAGAGCTCGAACACTGAACAGCAAACTCAGTCCTCATGCTTCCATTTTATTCTACCAAGGAGCTTTTGTTTCTCTTGCAGCCAGTCCCAACAATCCTTATGTATTCATTTAGCTTTTACGAAACAAAGTGAAACTTTCATGCTTTCTACTTACCAAGGCAACGATTGGTATAGGCACACCAAATATCTCTTCATCTACTGATCCAAAATTGTGGCTTCAAATAAGATTGATTAAAAAGTTAATTATTGTGGTGGTTTGATTCAGGTGTCCCCCATAAACTTACCTAATCTGAAAGTTAGGTTCCCAGCTAATGGGGACTTCGGAATTAATACCTCTTGGAGGCAGTGTATTGCTGGGGCCGGGCTTATGGGTATTATATTGCCAGTTTCCCCTTGCCGGTGTTTGGCACACTCTCCTGTTGCTACTGTTCACCTCATGTTGTCCAGGAAGTGATGGCCACCCTCTGCTCAGGCCATCACTTTCCCCTGCCATCATGAAGCTTCCCCTCGAGTCTAAGCCAAAATAAACCATTTTTTTCCCCACAAGCTGCTCTTGGTCAGGTGATTTCTGCCAGCAATGTGGAAGGACTGAAACCTTGACATAAGTGATGCCTTGCAGTGCCGTTAGTACAGCTTGATGGACTACTCTGGTCAGAGTTGAAAGACCTGAATGCAGTAAGAATTAAGGACTGTGAGGTTTGTGAGAAAGAGCTTTGCCTAGATGGGCTAGAAGCAGTTTGTATGAGAGGCTTGCCGTTATGCCTGTGTCCTGAGAACTTGTGCAGGGTTGCTTTGTGTAGAAATGGACTGGTGTGAACAGAGGGATATGGCACAGAAAAAATGAAATCTTTGGGCCAAAGCTGCTACCCATTCAGCTGCAATTGTATGAGAGATTACAACCATTGAGAATGGGCATGCATTGGAACATCGGAAAGAATGTAGACTCTTGATGGGGTCTGAATGCTGAAGGAGTGTCCTGTTCTTCAACGTCTGCTTTAGTCTCCCCTGGATTCCATCAAATTAGCACCCCACCTGGTATTATGGGGTATAAGAAACGCAGGAACGAGAGGGTCACTGAATTTGCAATGCGGTCTTGTGTTTTGGAAACAGCCATGGGCAGTGTAAAGCAGGTTTGCTGGATGCCTGCATGGAGGCCCAGTCGAGTCATGAGGAAGAACTGTGGGTTGCAGTGGAGACACCGGAACCACGAGACGGCTGCTAAGGAAAGCTGCCGGCCCCGGATGCAGTTTTCCAGGACTGTGAGTAGCCTAGCTGGAGTGGTGGAACTGGAACTCCAGAGACTTGTTGCTGGTTAGAATTACTGGACTTGAAGATTTTA
This sequence comes from Dipus sagitta, assembly GCA_036346955.1. Taxonomy (NCBI): domain Eukaryota; kingdom Metazoa; phylum Chordata; class Mammalia; order Rodentia; family Dipodidae; genus Dipus; species Dipus sagitta. The sequence goes on from CM070786.1 coordinate 34,388,316, forward strand.
TTTATTTAATTAATTAATTTTTGGTTTTTCAAGGTAGGGTTTCACTCTAGCCCAGACTGACCTGGAATTCACTGCAGAATCTCAGGATGGCCTCAAACTCACAGCAATCCTCCTAACTCTGCCTCCCGTGTACTGGGATTAAAGGCATGTGCCACCATGCCCGGCTTTGGACTTGAAGATTTGACAGTGACTAGAATTGTTGGACTTGAAGCTACAGAGTTTGATGTTTTCCTTGTTTAAATCTTGTATTGGTTGAATATTTCTTTGCTATGACCAATGCCATCTTTTGCAGTGTGTTTATTCTGTATCATTATGGGTTTGGGTGGGGGGACTTTTTGGTATTTTGGCTCAGTTAAAAAGGCCTTGGAGGGCTAGAGAGATGCTTAGCAGTTAAAGCAGTTTCCTGCAAAGCCAAAGGACCAAGGTTCGATTCCCCAGGACCCATGTTAGCCAGATGCACAAGGGAGCACAGGCATCTGGAGTTCGTTCGTAGTGGCTGGTGGCCCTGGCATGCCCATTCTCTCTGTCTCTCCCTCTGTCAAATAAATAAATAAATAAATAAATAAATAAATAAATAAATAAAAATATTTAAAAAAAGGCCTTGGATTATGGGGATATTTGAACATCATTAGGATTGATAAAAACTATGGGGACTTTTAAAGTTAGAATAATGCACTGCATTTTATATCATGTACGAATATCAATTTATGGGGCCAAGGGGTGGAATGTGGTGGCTTGATTCAGGTGTCCCCCATAAACTTACATGTTCTGAATGCTAGGTTCCCATCTGTTGGGAGATTTGGGAATTAATGCCTCTTGGAGGCAGTGTGTTTTGGGGGGTGGTCTTATGGGCATTATAGCCAGTTTCCCCTTGCCAATGTCCACCTTCTGCTCATCCCATCATTTTCCCCTGCCATCATGGAGATTCCCCTCAAGTCTGTAAGCCAAAATAAACCATTTTTTCCCCACAAGCTGCTCTTGGTCAGGTGAATTCTACCAGAAATGTGAACGTGACTGCAACAATTTTTTTTTTTTTTTTGGTTTTTCGAGGTAGGGTCTCACTGTAGCTCAGGCTGACCTGGAATTCACTACGTAGTCTCAGGGTGGCCTTGAACTCATGGTGATCCTCCTACCTCAGTCTCCTGAGTGCTAGGATTGAAGGCATGCACCACCAAGACCAGCTATAATAATTGTTTTAAAAAGGTTAAGTGCAGCTTTGGATATATTATTACTAAAATTCAGAAAAAAAATTTTCCCCAAGATAGGGTCTCACTCTAGGCTGACCTGGAATTCTCTCTGTTCCCAGGTTGGCCTTGAACTCACAGCGATCCTTCTACCTCTGCCTGCCAAGTGCTGGGATTAAAGACCTGCATGTCAAGCTCAGAAACTGTTTTTAGCAAAAGCCAAAAATTATATATCTATCATAAAAGCACCTCAAGCATGTAATAAAATGCTTTATCCCAAAAAATTCAAGGACAATTCTGCAGGCTTCTGTCTGATGCGAATTACCTCGTGTCCTTCACAGGAGGCAGGATGGAATGTGGGATGGAGACTATGGAGGTGATGAGCCCACTCCAGCACATCTGAATGTGGAAATATAGTGTCAGAATATGCATGCTTACACTTCACACTTCTACATGGATTTCAAAACATGTTTCATGCAATAAATATACACAAGGTTTGTCTATCATAGTCAATTAAACAAGAAGAGTAAAAGGTCTTTACCCTAAATGGATCAAAAAATCCAGTTGTACTGGCGTTTGAATAATCCGTGGCGTATGCAGAACCTAAATTTGCATTAGAAATGACATATTATCAGATACTGTAAGTCATTATCTACCCCTATCTTATAATCTAGACTTTTGTCTAACCTCAAATTTATTCCAAACTGTTTGCATTTGATTAATTAAGAAATTCCTTTTCAACATTTCTATTTTAAAAACCACTAGTGTTTGTGTTTGTATGGGGGGAAGGGGTGTGCAGTGTTTGAATGCCACGCTGCATGTGTGGAGATCACAGGACAAGGTCTGGGTTAGTCCTCACCAGCACACCTTGCTTAAGGCAGGTTTCTTTACTCTGGATTCTCACTTTGCTGTGCTTCTGGGGAATTCTCGTCTCTGCCTCCCATCCTGTCAGCATCAGTGTGCTACAATTACAGACTTCTGTCATGACTTCCAGCTTCTTTATGTGGTCCAAGGAACACACCGATGAAACTAAGTTACTCCAGTTTGAGTAGAGCGTGCTTTATTCACTGAGCCATGGCCATGGCCCTCTAATTTGTTCACTTTTCCCTCCCAAATCTAATTTCTCTGCTGAGTTTTTCTGCCACGTGGATAACATTTTTGGCCTTACTGTTACTTCTCTCAACCCTGCGAGGCTGACTTTCCTCTCCACGCAGGTCATGGACTGAATTCACCTGCTTGTTTGTAACTTCTTTCAGGACACAGATCATTTTTACCAGTAAACTTCTAAAAACTTCACCTGGGATTTTGCTTATTTCACTATCTTTGAGTTCAGTAGTTGAAGAATTTTTTTTGAAGGGCTCATGTTGACTTGATTTTTCATGTTTATTTCTGTGTTCCGATCTGTGTATCTGTTGTTTGGATATCCTCCTAGTTGTTTTGAGAATCTCATTAAGCAGCCTACTCTTGAAGGCTCAATCCCCAGTATGACTGAGTGAGAAAACAGCTCAATGAGAAAACAAAGCTCTTCAAAGTGACTTCCGCTCCCCCCCTCCATTACCTCACCCCCAGGAAGCTGTGGCCCCGAGGCTGTGTTTCAGTTACTTCTTTGCAGTGCCAGTATGTTCAGGCAACCTCTTACTTCCTTTGTAGATTTCTGAAGCTCTTTCTCTCCTTGGAATAGTCTTTTTTCTTACTCTGACTTCCTCCATTACTGGTACACGCCAGAGGTACTTCTAGAAAACCATCTTACCTACACTAAGGTCAAGTTTTGCCACTATTGAAATTAAAACTGTTCTCTGGTCTGGAATTTGAGGTTTTATTACAATTTTACAACAATCCTCTTCTTTTCTAAATAACTTTAAAAAAAACTTTTATTTATTTAATTTGACAGAGAGAAAGAGGGGGGGAGAGAGAGAGAGAAAATGGGCACTCCAGGGCCTCCAGCCACTGCAAACGAACTCCAGATGCATGTGACCCCTAGTGCATCTGGCTAATGTGGGTCCTGCGGAATCGAACCTGGGTCCTTTGGCTTTGTAGGCAAACGCCTTAAACACTAAGCCATCCCTCCAGCCCAACAATCCTCTTCTTACAACAAAACTACATATTACAATAAAGCTAGATTTATATCAGATACTAAGGAACTAAACAATAGCATGCCTGGGATATGAGAAGGGAAAACAAGAGGGCAAGGCAGTAACTTCTATTATATTTTCAGGAAATCCTGTCTCTCAGTCCAGTTTCACTGAGTTGGGATAGATCTACCAGGTCATCTTTACCTTTTGTGAGCTTATGTAATAGCCAGGTGTCAATAGTCCCAAAGCAACAATTTTCTTCTTCAACTGCCTTTTGAACCTTGAAAACAGAGCAGCACTCATCAGGTCAAAGTAGTGGAGGGATCAGATGCATGTTTAATGCAGATCAGCACACACTATCATCTCACTTAGAAAAAGTACATACACAGGAAGACAGTTTCTAGAATTCCAAAAGATATTAAGCAGTTATCTATGTGGTATTTCTGAAAAGCTTTAGTTTACACCAAGCATGTGTTACTTTTGTAGTAAAAAGAAAAAGCAAAGGACATATACTTTTAGTTTTGACATACAAATACACCAGCATACAGCCTAAAGCCAAGAGATCAAATTTGTTCAAGGGCCAAATCCAACCCACTGGTGTGTGCGCAGAGGGTGTACAGTGTGGTATATGCATGTGCGTGCGCACAGATCTGTATGCTCTGGGTACACGTATACATAGGCCAAAGGAGAACACTGGGTATCCTCCTCTCTTTGCTCATCTGCCTGTTTCACTGAGGCAAATATCTGTCTCTCAACCCAAAGCTACTATTTTTTGCTACTTTTTTCATTCATCCAGTACCAGTGATTCTCCAGTCTCTACCCTCCAAAGGACTGGGGTTACAGACATGTGTGGTCACCCTCAGCTGTCCATACAGGTGCTGGGGAATTGAACTCCAGCTGTCTCAGGCCCTCATGCTTTTGCAGCAAGTGCCCTTAACTGCTGAACATCTCTCCAACAAGTCAAAATGTTTTCAAAATTTAGTCTGCTTGCATGTTTCTGTGGTATTGAATACGAAGCATCACACATACTAACTAGGCAAGGGCTCTACCACTGACTTACTCGTGACCCCTAAGTTGTTTTTTGAGGTAAGGTCTTGCTCTATCCCAGGCTGACCTGGAATTCACTATTAGTCTCAGTGTGGCCGTGAGCTGAGTGATCCTCTTATTTCTGCCTTCCAAGTGGGATAAAAGTGTGTGCCACCATACCCAGCCTAGGCCCCTGGGTTTTTTTTGTTGTTGTTGTTTTGTTTTGTTTTTTGGTTTTTGTTTTTCGAAGTAGAGTCTCACTCTAGCTCAGGCTGGCCTGGAATTCACTATGTAGTGTCAGGGTGCCTTGAACTCACGACGATCCTCCTACCTCTGCCTCCCGAGTGCCAGGATTAAAGGGGTGCACCACTATGGCAGGCTGGTCCCTAGGTTTTTTGTGTGGTGATTGAACCCACGGCCTTGGACATCCTAGACAAATTTTTTTTTTTTTTTTTTTGCTAGACAAATTCTTTACCAACTGAGCTATATATCCCCAGTCTTAAAATGTTTTAATGAATAAAACACCTCAAAGGTCATACCCATATATTAATGCTACTCTCACTTTTGGTAGAGAACCTTCTCTTTTCAGATGGCAGTGACCTTGGGATGACTCAGAAGGCACCATGTTGCTGGGAAGAAGTGACAGCAGTGCTCAGCACTACAATATCTCTATCACACCTTCCAAGGCTCAGGGTCCATTGCAGAAGAGGTGGAAGAAAGAATGTAAGAGCCAAAGGAAGGGTAGGACTCCTTAACAACGTGTTCCTCCAGACACAACATGGACTGGATATCCATGACTTCACAGTGCCTGACATTACCTACACAAGACCATCATAATAGGAGGAAAAGATCACGACATCAAAATAAAAGAGAGAGTGATTGAGACGGGGAGGGGATATGATGGAGAATGGAGTTTCAAAGGAGAAAGTGGGGGGGGGGGGCATTACCATGGGATATTGTTTACAATCATGGAAGTTGTTAATAAAAATAATAATAAACTTTTTTAGAAAAAGAAAAAAAATACCTCAAAGGGATGGAGAGGTCTGATTCCCCAGGACCCACATAAGCCAGATGCACAAGGTAGTACATGCATCTGGAGTTTGCTTGCAGTGGCTGGAAGCCCTGGTGTGCCCATTCTCTTTCTCTCTTTCTCAAATAAATAAATATTTTTTAAAACTTTAAAAAGGTTTTTTATGACATAAAGAACTACATTAAATTTAAATTTTAAAGCCTATTAATAAAAGTTTATTAGAACTAGCTATGTTCATTTGCTTTTACATTGCCTGTGGCTCTTTCATGCTCTTATAGAAGAGCAGTTGTGACACAAACCTTATGGTCCTCAAAGCCTAAAATATTACTACCTAGGCACTAAACCAATTTTTAAAGTATATCAAAGGAAACAAAAGTGTCCAAACATCTTTAAGGGAACCAAGTGGGGAAATGACTCCATGGTTAAAGGTCTTGCTATGCAAACGTAAGAACCAAGTGCCAGGTGGGCATGGTGGCACACCTGTAATGCCAGCACGTGTGAGGTGGAGATGGGATCCCCAGGTCAAGCTGCCCAGCTGAAGCACAGAGCTCTAGGTTCAAGTGAGAGACCCTGTTTCAATAAATAAAGGAGAGGGACTGAGGAAAACACCTGACAACTTCTGGCCTCTACCTGCACAGACATGCACACACACACACACACACACACACACACACAGTCAGTGGTTGCTAAAAACTTGGGGTTTCAAGGAATGGGACAAATAGTGGTGGTATAAGAGATATTTAGGGCAATAAAACTATTTTGTACAATTTTGTAATTTTAGATACATTACATGAGTGATAATGTATCAATATTTGTTCATCCATTTCAAGATATGAGCCAGATTAATGCCTGATGCTGATAACAGGGTAACTGTGTTGGGAAAGGAAGTATAAGCAAGCATGCTGCTCAGTATTTCCTAAATATCAAACTGCTCTAAAAATTAAAACCTATACATTATTGAAAAAAGAATATACAAATAACCAATAACTACAGATGATGATCAGCTTTGCTGGTAATTAGGGACATGTAAATTAAATCCACAATGAAATCAAGAGGGGAGAATTAGCTGGGCATGGTGGGCAGGCTTTGCAAAGAAGTGCCTTTAGTCACTGAGCCATCTTCCAAGCCCCTGCTTTAATTTTAACAAAATTAAATACTATAACCTATTTATTTCAAAACTCTTTCCATTTATTTAGGCTTTTGTTAATGGCTTTCAACATGCTTTGCAGTTTTTATAAGTTTTAGAGTTTTTTGTTAAATTTATTCCCAAGTACTTTATTCTGTTTGATACTATTGTAAATAAAATTGTTTTCTTGGGCTGGAGAGATGGCTTACCAGTTAAGGCGCTTGCCTGAAAAGCCAAAGGACCCGGGTTCAATTCCCCAGGACCCACATAAGCCACATACACATGGTGGCTCATGTATCTGGAGTTAGTTTTCAGTGGCTGGAGGTCCTGGAGCACCCATTCTTTCTCTCTCTCTCACTCTCAAACAAATAAGAAAAAAATTTGTTTTCTTAATTTCAACAAATTTCTAGATTTCAATGTATAGAAACACAATTGATTATCAAAGATTGATCTTTGCAACCTTAATGGATTTTAGTTCTTTGTTTTCAGGTGATTCCTTTGGGGTGGGGGATACTCTATTGACAAGACCACGTCATCTTCATCACAGAACAGTTTGGTGCCTTCCTTCCAGCCTACCACCTCCAGTACAGTGCTAACCAGAAATGCTGGGGTAGTAGTCACCCTCGTCTTGCTCCTCAACTGAAAGCACTTGTCTTTTACCATTACTGTGGGACTTTTTGTGGAGGTTTCATAGGTCACTCCAGAAAATTTCCTTTCATTTCACAGTTTGTTAAGGTTTTTAATCATGGAACAAATTTTACCTGTGCATTTTCTATATTTACTGACATAATAAGGTTTCTTTTCTTATTTTATGAAAATAGTGTGTTAGGTAATTGAGTTAGATAATTGAGCCAAGCCAATCTTGCTTTCCTGGGATAAATCCTACTTAGTAGAAGTATGTAATCCTTCTCTATGTGGGTAGATTGGGCTTGCTGATACTGTGTTAAGGGCTTTTGCATTCATATTCACAGGGAATGTTGGTCTACTGTTTTTGTCTTTTGGTATAGTCTCGCTCTAGCCCAGGCTGACCTAGAATTCACTATGTAGTTTAATGGCGATCCTCTACCTCTGCCTCCTGAGTACTGGGATTAAAGGCACGCACCACCACTTCCAGCTTGTTTTTGTTTTTGTTTTGTTGAGACAAGGTCTCGTTTTGTAGCCAGGCTAGCCTCAAATTTTCAAATATCCTACCTCAGTCTCCTGAGAACCTGGACTATAGAGGAGTGCTACCAAGCCTAACCATAAGGTTCTTTGCTCATGGTGTCTGGTTTGGGCATCAGGGTAACACTCTGGCCTAGCAATGAGCTATGAAGTGTTACATTCTCTTCAATTCTGTGGAAGAACTTCTAAAAGACTTGTGTTCATTCTCTTCAAATGTTTGCTATTAAAACAAGGGCTGGGGCCTGGCATGATGATGCATACCAGTAACCCAACACCAGAGAAGATGAAGTAGGAAGATTCCAATAGTTTCAAGACCAGCCTGTGGCCACATGGTGAGCTGAAGGCCAACCTGCGCTATAGAGTGAAACTGTCTCCAAAAGAATGGGGAGAGGAGTTTGAGGAAGCTGGTGGGGGCATATCTATAATCCCAGCTAAGGCAAGAGGATGGCAAGTCTGACATGAGCCTGAGTTATATTGGAAGACCCTGTCTCAAAAAGATAAAAACACCTAAAAACACAGAATGTGAGGAATATGGGGGTGTTGCTCAACGGCAAAGTGTTGGTCTAACATGCATGATGTCCTTCTTCAATTCCAAATACCAAGAAATAAAGACAGAGAGAGAGAAAGAAAGAATAAAACAGCCTTCATCTCATTTACACACACATACAATTTCCCCTTACCTCAGATAGGTTCTGTAAAATCCACACCAATCGCAAAGAAGCCTGCTGGGTGGTGAAATGAAATCGACTGGCTGTTAGCATTCGTTGATTTCTACTGAAAAAGTGAAGCACTCGGCAGGAGCTGTGTAATAACTATTTTGAAAACAAAAGACTTTTTTTTAAGGAAAATACATTTAATGGCATTTGATTTGGGGGTGGTGGTTGAACAAAGTCTGAGTAACTGACTGATCTTGGAACTCTTGATCTTCCTGCCTCCACTTCCCTAGTTCTGGGATTACAGAAAGGGCCCACCATACCCTGTATTTGGCGTCTTTTTGATAATACATATACAAAAAAGTTCAATAACAAAGAACTCATTTAACAACTTATGAAAGTGTTTTAACACTTAAGGAAATCAAGAACAGCAATGTGATACTGAGCAGACAATCTGTATTCTTTTTTTAAAAAAGTTTTTAGTTTTTAATGTATGAGAGAGAGAGAATGGGCATGCCAGGGCCTCCAGCCACTGCAAATGAACTCCAGATGCATGTGCCCCCTTGTGCATCTGGCTTACGTGGGTCCTGGGGAATCCAGCCTCGAACCAGGATCCTTAGGCTTCACAGGCAAGCACTTAACCGCTAAGCCATCACTCCAGCCCAAACAAACTGTATTCTAACATAGACTGTAACAGCTACCATGAACTACTTTAGTAAGTACCAGAGACAAAGGCACTTACATAAACAACTCTTTTTTATGTGCAAACAGTGACATGTACCTGTAGCACAAGCTACTCAGGAGGCCAAGCAGGAAGATCACTTGAGACCAGGAGTTTAAGGCCTGCCTGGGCAGCACAGCAAGATCCTGTCTCAAAACAAACAAACAAACAAACAAACAAAAAACCCCTAGAGCCAGATATGTTGGCACATGCTTTAATCCCAGTACTCAGGAGGCTAAGGCAGGACTATGGTGAGTTCAAGTCCATCATGATCTTTAAAACCCCAAAACCTTATCTCAAAAAAGTTAAAAATGGGCTGGAGAGATGGCTTAGCAGTTAAGCGCTTGCCTGTGAAGCCTGAGGACCCTGGTTTGAGGCTCGATTCCCCAGGGCCCACGTTAGCCAGATGCACATGGGGGCGCATGCCTCTGGAGTTCGTTTGCAATGGCTGGAGGCCCTTCTCTATCTGCCTCTCTCTCTGTCTGTCGCTCTCAAATAAATAAAAATAAACAAAAAAAAATTTTTAAGCCAAAAATAAGGCTGGTGAGATGGCTTAGCAATTAAGATGCTTGTTTGTGAAGCCTAAGGACCCAGGTTTTGATCCCTCAGTACCCATGCAAGCCAGATACACAAGGTAGTGCATACATCTGGAGTTCATCTGCAGTGGCTAGAGGCCCTGGCATGTCCATTCTTCTCTATCTCCCTCTTCCTCCCCCGCTCAAATAAATAAAATATTTTAAAATTAAATAATTTTAAAAATCCAAAATTAAATAAGTAAAATCATCTTGCCCTCTAAACACATGTTTCGGCCCATATATTAGTGCTGCTCTCACTCTTGGTTTTGGTAAGCCTTCCCACCCCTACTTCCCACCCCACTCCCACAGGGCCCTTGACCCCTCCTGTCCTCCGCATGGCAGGAGCTCTCTGCACTTTCTTCTCTTTCCTTTCCTTAATCTAATAAAATCTCTCTAAACCTTATAAAAGGAGAGAGACTCGTTAGAAAGAAGGGACTCAGTGAAGGGGGTATAGGGAGGAAACAAAGGAAGAATGGTGGGAGGGGATTATGATCATGGTATATATTATCTTTATATATGGAGGTTGTCAAAAGAAAAGGTTCAAAAAAAAAAAAAAAGAATGTACAGGGTATGGTGGCACATGCCTTTAATTCCAGCACTAGAAAGACTGATGTAAGATCGCTGTGAGTTTGAGGGCAGCTTGAGATTACGTAGTGAATTCCAGGTCAGCCTGGGCTAGAGTGAGACCCTACCTAGAAAAAACAACAAAAAACACAAGAATGAAAGAGCCAAAAGATGGGGAGAAGTGCTCTGGAATGATATCTTCCAGACACACACACAAAATGACATCAAAATAGAAGAGGGGTTGGTCGGAAAGAGGGAGTTCAATGGAGGGGGGTGGGGAAAGTAGGGCAAAAGAAAGCAATTGGATCATTATGATCAAAATACACTATGTGTATGTATATTATCAATAGAAACTTTAAAAATTATTTTGTACTTATTTATTTATAACTATGAAGGTGAAGGGAAAGACTCGAGAGAAGGCTCTATTTTTAAAATTATTATTTCACAAGGACGTGTGAATGTAGGTCTCTCCCTTAGATAAGCCTAGACTGGTTAGTAGCAGGACAGCATTCACTCACTGCTTTTCATACACTACCATCTACATAAAGTTGAGAGCTCATATCCCAAATATGTTGATGCTGTTCATAATCTTAAAACTTAGCTTCATATTGTTTCAGTGAATCAAATCCCGGGGACAAAAGCACCTGGCAAAGATGGAGCTTGGTCCTCAGCAACTTCAGGGAGAAAGGGGTTTGGGGTGTGGTCAGTGCAAAACCACAGGACTTGGGAGTCTGTGCTGCACTAAAGAGAAGCTTCAGCCACAGAGCAGATGAGGGGAAGAATGAGAACGGAGAGGGTGCAAGAGTGCCTGAGAAGACGGGAAGAAAACAATGGCTCCAAGAGGTTACTATGCCCTTACAGTTTGCTTGGGGCTAGCCTTGGCCAAATTAATGACCTTGGTGCCAGCTCTGACCAATATACCTGAACAGCTTCCAAGAGCCTCCATTAATAAACCATTAGCATCTAAGAAAGGTGACTACAGGGTGTGACCTACTATTAAGTTACATCTCCAGCCCTAAAATTGTGTAATTTCAAGTTAGACAATTTAGGATTCATAACATTTTCTTATCACTAGTTTCAACTCCTTGAAATAATGCTATCTTTGGGAGAGGGGGCTGCTATTTTCTCTATCCTTCTTTTGACTTTTATTTTATCTGGTTTTTCGAGGTAGGGTCTCACTCTAGCTCAGGCTGACCTAGAATTCACTCTGTAGTCTCAGGATGGCCTTGAATTTACAGCAATCCTCCTACCTCTGTCTCCTGAGTGCTGGGATTAAAGGCATGCGCCACCATGCCCAGCTTCTTTTGGCTTTTTCTCTTAAGCTTTATTTTTATTTATTTATTTGAGAGAAAGAGAAAATGGGCATGCCAGGGCCTCCAGCCACTGCAAGTGAACTGCACTCCCTTGTGCATCTTGCTTACATGGGACCTGGGGAATCGAGCCTCGAACTGGGATCCTTAGGCTTTGCAGGCAAGTGCTTAACTGCTAAGCCATCTCTCCAGCCCCTTCTTTTGGCTTTTTTTTTTTTTTTTGAGGCAGGGTCTTAAAACTATAGCCCCAGCTAACGGGAGCTCCCAGTAATCTTCCTGTCACAGCCTCCTAAAGTGTTGGATTACAGGCAGGAGCAATCACACCCAGCTATTTGTCTTACATATAAATATAAATACCCAGGATTTTGCTTCACACAGTAGTATATATATACACACACACATTAAAGTAACAGAACAATCAATGTAGGTGAGATCATGGTATAACTGCTCCACTTGTACACTGCTGCTACATTCTAAAATATATTCATATTTATTTTCATATGAAATTAATGTATTTGCTAGAGTGAGACCCTGTCTCAAAAAAACAAAAACTTGAAACAAAATGCATGGCTTTAAATGCTTATCAAGTAAGAATGACACTACATACACTCACTGACATGCATCTAGTAACAGTACAATTGCTAACAAGGTGCTTGAATGTGAGGCATTAGAAGTCTTAAAATAATCCACATTGGATATTAGCAATACCATCAAACACTACAGGGCTGACCACATTCGAGTGAGAAAACTACCTCATCTTTTGACTCAATAACCCTACAGTAGGAGTGAGGGAGATTTCAGAGAAATAACACAGCTGCAGCTAGTGGTGATGCCACAACTATTCTTGCTGTCATCATCATCTGTCATTTACTGATGGCCTCCAAAGAACCTGGTATAACGTTAAGAGCATATGACAGTCTGCTATTTGTTTATGTCAATTGCTATTATCTACTTTATAAGAAAAGACCATGAAATGAGGTTGACTTGTTCTAAATAGCCTGTATTGTTTTTTTCACTTGTCAAGGGCAGAAACATGAGTTCTCTCTAGTGTGTGAAACTAGTTCCAAGCCTCCTCCAGACTTTCTGAAGTACAGCACTAAGTTTGCCACATGTGCTTTTGGGGGGCCAGTGTTGGATTTCACTGTTTAAGGGAATGTATATTTGTGTATTTTAGTCTTAATGTCTTAAAACAAGAAAGATAGGGAAATATATATTTAAGTCTATGTTAGGGGACTGCTAGGAAAAAAAAGCAAATCACAAAAGATAAGAAAGGATTACCTTCATTATAAGAGAGTTATTCCAAGATTTCACGAGTTCAGTTGCCCTCAGGTCTTGCCAGCTAATGAAGTTATGAAAATGATGACCTGTTCTCCTAAGAAAGACAGAAATGGCTGAGTATGAATTAAATACCATATCAAAGATCTGCCACAGGAAAGCTGGGGATATTGGTAGAGCACCTGCCTAGAATGCATAAGCAGTCCTCTGTCACACACACACACACACACTCTGCCATAGAAAATGCAAAATAAAAAGTCACACTATAATTCCTAGGAGCTTTCTAATGACTACTCTTTGGTTTTATAAACTGAACACAGTGAGTAACAATTATGTGACATTAGCCAGGTGTGGTATCTTTCAAGATATTCTATATACTTTAAAAAATCAATATTTAAAACCCCAGTGGTGGGCTGGAGGAATGGCTTACCTGTTAAGGCACTTGCCTGCAAAGCCCAAGGACTGAGGTTCTATTCCCCAGAACCCACTAAGTCAGATGTGTATGGTGACGCATGTGTCTGGAGTTTGTTTGCAGTGGCCAGAGCCCCTGGCATGCCTATTCTCTCTCTCTCTCTCTCTCTCACATACACTCTCTCTTTGTCTCTCTCTCATAAACAAATTAATTTAAAAAAACTTTAAAGTTTTTTTTTTAAAAAAACAGTGGTGGGATTTCTCAGTGGTTAAAGGCACTTGCTTACTGAAATCAATTTCCTAGTACACACATAAAGGCAGATGCACAAAGTGGCATTTGTTTTCAGTGGCAAGGGGCCCTGGCATGCCCATACATACACACTTTCTCTCATAAATAAAAACACTTTTTTTTAAAAAAAAGACAATGATTCCTCCTTTCATTGTGCTTATCCTGATACAATCAGATTAAAAAACCAAAACTTCTGACCTACAATGTTGTACATAACACAGTATCTAGAATGCCCCAAGCCTATTTCTACACCTCTCAACTTTAAACTTGCCAAACCTTAGGGAACCTAATATGATTAACAAGGTTTATATAATAAAGAAAAATCTGGGGTTGGGGAGATGGCGTAGCAGGTAAGAGCACTGGCTATGTAAACATGAGGGCCTGAGTCCCCCAGTACCTATGTAAAAAGCTAGATGTGGCTGTGCACACCTGTGTCCCCAGTGCTGAGGGAGGCAGAGACAGAATGGCTGGGGCTTCCTGGTGAGCCAGTCTACCTGAAAAATATGGAGCTCCAGGTTCAGTGACAGACTCTTGTCTTAGTTAATTAAGATGGAGGAGCAATAGAGAAAGTCTTCCTCTAGCCCTTACGTGTGTACAAAGGGCATGCACACACATACACATCCAACACACACCCCACTTACTACACACACCACCTGCTTATAAGACATATAATTTAAATATGTTATCAGTCTTAGCAAGTACTAAATCCTGGAAGCTACACAACAAACCAGCCAGGCAAGATTTGCCCACTGGTACAATAATGGTACATAAGTTATCGAGGTAACCAGCTGATCACTGACTGGACTTGAGGCTTACTTAGCGGGAAGGAACTCCTACCTAGTACTGAAAACGAAGTCAAAAGTATATGCCTTTAAGGGACTAGGCCCCAGAGGAAGCTGCTACTGTCTTTGGCTAACTGGATACCTTGAGCCCATCAATTGCCTTCTTAAATGTATATATACTTATGCTCATTGATTTGCTGTTCTCACTTGTGCTTAGAGAAGCTTCTCTTTACAGATGATATTGAATACTATGGAGACCCAAGACTCGTCAAGGAAAAAGCCCAGACTTAACATGGGATGAGTCATCTCTGCTACACCTGCCAGGGCTCAGAGCTCAGCAGGAGAGGGGTGGGAAGAACATTAGTGCTGCTCTCCTACTAGCCAGAGAAGCTTCACTGTGGAGACGGCAGTGGACAATGGGGAGACTCAAAACTCAGCAAAGCTGAAAATAAGAGGCTCTTGGGAGCTTAGCACTAAATGAGACATCTCTGCCACACCACAGGTCAGAGAACACTGAGGGAACAGGGAACAGAAAGAATTTAAGAGCCACAGCCTGGCCTGGCGGCCCACACCTTTAGTCCCAGTACCTGGGAGGCTGAGGTAGGACTGCTGAGTTTGAGGACAATGTCGGGCTATAAAGTGAGTTCCAGGTCAGCCTGGGTTAGAGAACATAGTTTACCTACTCATATAGGGAGACTGTAAGTCCCTCCAGGGCTGGCATTCACATTTACCTTTGTACCCAGTTCTGCAACCAGCTTGGAGAACTACTCCCCGTGAGCCCAACAGTGACTGTGTGGCTTCCAGGCCGCATGACGAAGAGGCACACACCCTGATCTGAGGTTAGCTGGCAACCTCCCTGAGATATTGTGACTAAAGAAACAAACAGGTTGTGATATAAGTAGCAAAAAGATGGAAATAACATTTAGTTATTTTAGAAAGCAAGTTAACCCCATCATTGATTAAATATACTGAAAAAAAAAGGTTAACTAAAAAAAAAAATGAAAACTTAAGGACTGGAAAACATTAATGTTGAGCTTTCTGGTTTGGGCAGGGGAGCGACAGGAGAAAACCTAAGTTCAAAGTTTTACAGTGACTACAGCAAACAGAAGTTAAATCATTTCCTACAGACACGAGAACAGGAATGCACCATGGTCTCAGGAGAAAAGTCAGAACAATAAGCAGGGTCAGGTGTGGTAGCTGGAGCAGGAGCATTGCCATGAGTTTGAGGTCAGGCTGGGCTATGTGTGAGTTCCAAGCTAGCCTAGGCTTCAGAGTGAAACACTGTCTCAACACACACACAGCAACCAAAAGGAACAAAGAGCAGGGAGCAGGCAGTGCTGGACAGACGGCAGTGAACACTGCATTGTGCACCGGGTCCAGTCTGTCTCTTCCTCGGAGGAGCAAGGACTTGTCGCTGGCTCTGACCTGCACCACCTAGTGTTGTCTTTACTGCTCTTGGGGACTTTGTAGATTAAGCCAGTGTGGCACACAACAGTGGCTTCCTGGGACCCATGAATGCAATAAAGCGTCATTATTTTAACATGAAAGAAGAATGGGGCTTTAAACATTTCTCCTCTATTTATTAACTGAGCCATATAACTGAATGACTTATTCCTATGAACTTCAGTTTCTTTTTTTTGTAAAAACACACAAAACACCTAAATAAAAGGTTTGTTCTATTGACCAGATAATGAAACTTGATATAGTATGGGTATTTGTTTAAGAGAGCTATTACAGTATTAGAGTTGTGTCTAAGTTATATATACATCATAATCTGCAGAGAATTAAATGTGGACAAATCTAAAAATATAAATGACTAGTGTATTTCCAAATTTTGTTAGGCTCCCTGACTCTCTTTAGGTGTAAGGTAATTTTTTTTAGATTTTCATGTGTGCTTGGAAAGCCAAATATACGAGTTACTTTCCTGTTGCTATGACAACATGCCTGAGCAGGAGCAGCGTAAGAGGAAGGTTTTATTTTGGCCTGCCGTTCCAGGAGTCAGTGCACAGTCAGCAGGCAGACAGCCATGAATGCCCACGCTCACTTCACGTTCTCCTTTCCAAAAATCATTTACTTATTTATCTACTTATCTGAGAATGACAAAAAAAGGAGAGAGAAAGGGCCTCGTGCCACTTTCAGTCTGGAACCCAGGCCATGGAGGGGCACCACCCAAAGTTAGGCTAGGTCTTCCCACCTCAAGTAACTCAGATGGCAACTCCCTCACAGACATACTGAGGTGTGCATCCTAGAGACTCTAGACCCTGCCACGTTGTCAGTATTCGCCTTCATACCAACTTACCCAGCAAGGAGGAATGGAGCATTTTTATGACAACAGCAATCTCTTTATTGTTACTTCAGGTTCTCTTTTTCAATGTTGGGGGACCCTCACTATGTTGTTCAGGCAGCTCAGGTAATCCTCCTGCCTCACCCTCTGAGTGCTGAAAGTACAGGTGCATGCCACCATGCCAACTTCTTTCCAGTATCATTCCAATTTTAGTACATGTGAGCACTGTGATCACGTTATTCTCATGTTGTGTATGTCCAGCTCAATGACAGGCGGGGCACATGCAATCAGAGAGCAAGTCCATTTTCACTCTCTCAGCTAAGCAAAACTGTCCTCAGTTCACAAACTGAAAACTCCCCAGGCAGGTTCAGAACAGCAGCTCACGGAGGCGTGACCGCAGCTGCAGAGCGCTCGCCGCCCAAGGCACTTACTTGTTCCACGTAATGAAAGTTGCTCTCTGTGTTGACAGGCCAAGACCAGCAATTTGATTCATCTGCACTCCTGCAGCTAAAGGCAAA
Source organism: Dipus sagitta (assembly GCA_036346955.1). Lineage (NCBI taxonomy): Eukaryota > Metazoa > Chordata > Mammalia > Rodentia > Dipodidae > Dipus > Dipus sagitta. The sequence goes on from CM070786.1 coordinate 34,405,297, forward strand.
ACAGACAAAACATGTCAGAAGCCAGTGTCGTTTGACTTCGCAGCAATACAGTATGAAGTCTTTGCCAAAAACATCTGAGTTTAATAACAATAAAAGCACTACATAGATTATTTTGTAACTTTTTTCACTTAAAAGGAAAAAAATTCCTAATAATGACAAAATAGCCCCCCCTTTTTTTCAAGGTAGGGTCTCTCTCCAGGCTGACCTGAAATTCACTCTGTATTCTCAGGGTAGCCTCGAACTCACAGCGATCCTCCTAACTCTGCCTCCCGAGTGCTGGGATGAAAGGCATGCACCACCACGCCTGGCTCAGGAACCCCCTTTTTTGCTTTAAATGTTAGAAAAAACAAACACTACTCAAAATTACATCCCCCCCCACACACAGGTAATAGTGAAAACTAGATCTTAAATTAGTCAATAAATAATTATACCAGAAGCTGGCTGACAATGATTAAGGTAAATCCCTAGTAATTACTGAAGCTGAGACCATATTATTACCGAACTGATAGATGTTAAGTATAGAAATAAAAACATTAGTTTTGCCAGGCGTGGTGGCGCATGCCTTTAATCCCAGCATTTGGGTGGCAGAGGTAGGAGGATCGCCATGAGTTCGAGGTCACCTTGAGACTACATAGTGCATTCCAGGTCAGCTTGAGCTAGAGTGAGATCTTACCTTGAAAAAACAACAACAAAAAAGTTAGTTTTGTTTCTTTTGTTCTCACTCTTATAGCACAGGCTGGCCTTGAATTCACTTTGTAGCCCAGGCTGGACTCGAATTCCAAATGATCCTCCTGACTCAGCATCTTCAGTGCTGGGATTTTAGGCACAAGCCTCCATATTTTGCTAACATAAATTTTTAATTTTTTTCTGTTACTTTCCGTTTGTTTCTGCCATGCTTGGGATACAGCACGGGACTTTGTGCATGCTGGGCAAGCACTCCATCACTTAGCTACATACAAAGCACAATCCCAATTTCCTAAATCATAAAAATGTGCTTTTGACAAAGTTTTTTGAGACCAGTTCTCAGTATCCTCTTGCATCATCAGCCATCCAAGTGCTGGGATTATATAGGTATGCGTGACCACACTCAGCTGGTAAGCTTTTTTTTTTCTTTTTCTTTTTGTGTGTGTATAGGTGTGTGTGTGCACAGGTGGGTGCGTGTGTACATGGGCACATGGAGGTCAGAGAATAATTTCCATTCTTTCTCTGAGGCACCATCCACTCCCCCCTTTTTTGTGTCTGTCATGTGAAGAAGCCAAGGAACATTTCAAGTGTCATTTTCTTCTTTTTTTGTTTCTAGCCCAGGCTGAGCTGGGATTCACTCTGTGGTCCCAGGCTGGCCTCGAACTCACAACACAATAATATAACAATAAAATAGTAATATAAAATATAATATAACATAATATAATATGGCAGTAGCCTCTGCCTCCCAATGGCATGAGCTATGATGCTTGGCTCTTAAGTGTCATTTTCTATCACTTTTCGTAGAGATGGAGTCTCTCACTGAATGTAGCGCTACCAGAATGGCTGATCAGGGAGCCCCAGAGTTCTCCAGTCTCTATTCCCCACAGAACTGAGGTTACAGGCATACATGACCATACCCAGCTGCTTATGTAGATACTGTGGAATCAAACTAAAGGCTCTCAAGCCCTCATGCTTCACAGCAAGTGCAACTGTCTCTGAGCCATCTCCCCAGGTCAATCTACCTTTTTTTCTTTTCTTTTTTTAGGAAGAACCTCTCATTGGCCTGGAACTTGCCAATTAGGCTACACTGGTTGGTCAGCAAACTCCAGGAACCTTGTTAGTCTCTACTTCCACGGTGCTGAGATTATAAACACACACCATCATGCCTGGCTTTTTTATGTGGACATTGGAGATTAAACTCACATCCTCATGCTTACAAGTTGAGCATTTTACTGGCTGAGCTATCTCCCCAGCCTCTATATTCTTTGAAACTCAATTTATCCTTCTGGAAAATTTTGACACAAGCTCAATTTGAATACTGAGGAATATATACCACTTCCTATATGGTATTTCTTCCAAAAATACTTAACCTGAGTTTAACTCTAAAATGAGGGTCAGTTACTAAAGTGGCCAGAACTTTTAAAACTAAGCAAAAAGGAACTGAGCATACTGGGAGCTGCACATAATGTCTCCTCTTCAGTCAAGAGTCCAGATGGATAAAAAGTTGTTTCCTGAGATGAGAGAATAATGAAGACCGAGCACTAGAAAACAGGAGTGGTTATAGTTCTCACATACAATATTATAGAAGATAAATGCATTTTAGTTTTAAGAAAATGCTTTCATTCTCTGGAGACAATGCTGTCACATTTAGATGTGACAGGCTGTATCACAATTACCCATCACATAGCTCAGGGAAAACATTTGGAGGGCTGGAGTGATGGCTTAGTTAAGGTGCTTGCCTGTGAAGCCTAAGAACCCAGGTTCGATTCCCCAGTACTCACATAAACCAGATGCACAAGGTGGTTCGTTTGCAGTGCCTGGAGGCCCTGGCATGCCCATTCTCTATCTGCCTCTTCCTACCTCACCTCTCGCTCAAATAAACAAATTAATTAAACATTTTTAAAAACATTTGAAGAGAATTGTAAAGAAAGCAGAAGTACACTTAAATCTAGCAGATGAGTGAATGAATGTGCACTACGTTATTCCTGGCACCTTTGTTTTGTTTGAAGAGGTAGGGATTAAATATAGGGCCTCATGCATCTAAGCACATGCTCTACCACTGAGCTGCACCAAGACCTGATTCTTGAACTTTTTAAAAATCTTTTTTGTTTTTTTGAGGCAAGGTCTCATTCTAGCCCAGGTTGGCTTTGAACTCACAAGATGTTCCTACCTCAGCCTTCTGAATGCCAAGATTATAGTTTAAGCCACTATGCCCAGCATCTTGAAACTTCTACAATACTTCTGATTCTGAATCAATAACAATGAAAAAGAGTCTCCTAAGTAGCCCAGGCTAGCCTCAAACTCAATTGTCCTGCCTTAGGGTCAAGAATGCTAGGATTACAGTTATCCAAATAGAAATGTTCTTAAAGAGCTAAGACTTTTGACAGTGTGGCTAGCAGAACATATTGCAGTAAATGACCACACAGGAAAAGCAAAACAAAACTCATTTTGCAATAAAGGTATGTCAATTGTGAATTCATGAGGATAGGAACTGGATATGGTAACTGTTTACAACCCTCTGCTATGCTGACCCCATCAGGGCATCACATGGGTACTGGCTACACTCTAGAATCAAGGAGGGGAAGCATTTGTTTACATCATAGCTGAAAAGGAACAAGCAAGGACATAACTGCTGTTGCCTTTCCTTCACAAAGTGTTCACTGTAAACCACAAATTTCCACTATAAAATAGTGGGAAATGAAAAAGCCGGGTGTGGTGGCGCACGCCTTTAATCCCAGCACTCGGGAGGCAGAGGTAGGAGGATCGTCGTGAGATCAAGGCCACCCTGAGACTCCATAGTGAATTCCAGGTCAGCCTGGGCTAAAGTGAGACCCTACCTCGAAAAACCAAAAAAAAAAAAAAAAAAAAAAGTAAAATAGTGGGAAATTATGACCCCAACAAAATGCCATCAATATACATTTGGAAATCCACAAAATGCTACAGAAGTCTGAGAACTCTTATGAGAAACTATACTAAGAGCTAAAGAGAGGGCTCAGTGTTGAAAGGTGCTTGCTTGCAAACTTGGAAGGCCCAGCTTTGCACCTCCAGCACCCACATAAAGCCAGATGCAAGGTAGCACATGCAATCTGGAGATATTTGCAGTGGTAGAAGGCCCTGAAGCACCCACACTTACTGTCTGTGTCTGCCTCTGTCTGTCTCTATCTTGAATAGTAAATAAAAATACAAAAAAAAAAAAAACCCACAAAGTACTCTGTGAAGACTACTGTTATTTTTATAAATCCTGTTACCTTTAACAGCATCTTTTATTACAGCAACAAATCGAGCCCAGAGAACATCAGGATCAATTTCAACCCAGCCAGGCTGAGGATAAAGATTGTCTACCTGTTTAGGAAAACAAAAGATGTAATTAAAACATTAGTGCAGGTGAATAATATTGGGATCTTAAGAATACTGGTTCATGAACTGGAGAGGTGGCTTAGCAGTTAAGGCACTTGCCTGCAAAACCAAAGGACACAGGTTCGATTCCCCAGGTCCCATGTAAGCCAGATGCACAAGGTGGCGCACACGTCTGAAGTACATTTGCAATGGCTAGAGACCCTGATGTATTCATTCTCTCTCTCTCTCTCTCTCTGCCTCTTCCTCTCTCTCAAATAAATAAATGTTTTATATATATATATATATATATATATATATATATATATATAAGAAAATATAAGAATATTGCTTAAAATAACTTCATTTCTCTAATTCACTTTTACTGTTAAAATTAAGGGTTGAAAGGAACACCGGGTGTGGTGGCAAACGCAATGAATCCCAGCACTCGGGACACAGACGTAGGAGGACTGCTGTAAGTGGGAAGTCACCCTGAGAATACAGAGTGAATTCCAGGTCAGCCTAGACGAGAGTGAAAACCTACCTGGAAAAAAAAAATTAAGGGTTGAGGTATGGTTCAACATTGCCATGTACAAGACCTGTATTCCATCTTCACTATCAACCCCTAGCCTCCCCCCGCAAAAAATAGGAAAAAATACATAACATATGCTAACACCAAAATAGCAGTCCATGAATTTACACACAAGATTTAAAGTTTTTATTTTTTTCTATAATCATTTTTTATTAACAGCCTCCATGATTTAAATAATATCCGATGGTAATGCCATCCCTCCCTCCACTTTCTCCTTCGCAACTCCATTCTCCATCATATCCCCTCCTCCTCTAATCAGTCTCTTTTTTATTTTGATGTCATGATCTTTTCCTCCTATTATGATGGACTTGTGTAGGTAGTGTCAGGCACTGTGAAGTCAGGGATATCCAGGCCATTTTGTGCCTGGAGAAGCATGTTGCAAGGAGTGCTACCCTTCCTTTGGCTTTCACATTCTTTCCACCACCTCTTCCGCAATGGACCCTGAGCCTTGGAAGGTGTGATAGAGATATTTCAGTGCTGAGCACTCCTGTCACTTCTTCTCAGCACCATGATGCCTTCTGAGTCATCCCAAGGTCACTGCCATCTGAAAAGAGAAGGTTCTCTACCAAAAGTGAGAGTAGCATTAATATATAGGTATGAACATTAAGAGAAGTGCTTACTGGGCAGTTTGATGAGCATAGTATATACATTTAGGCAGACAGCAGCAGATATTACACCCCTAGGGCTCACGAGTACCCCTGTTTTAGGTATTCAGTATCAGGGATGAATTCAATCCCATGGAGCAGGCCTCCAGTCCAATTAGAGGGCAGTTGGTTTCCACCATGACAGATGTGCCACTATTGCACCCGTTGGCTCATTTGGCCTGCCTGGCCAAATATAAGGCTTGCAGTGTCCACTGTAGAGTATCTTCACTGGTGATTTCTTTCTCCCATTGAACTGCATGCAGAATGCCTTCTTTCCAGCTTTCTGTCAGCTGGTCTACATGGAAGAGGTTATCAGCTCAGTTCCAGCAGGATTTCTCAGTGGTCTTGCAGCCCAAGTATGTGGAGTCTTCAGCAATAGGGTCTTACCATCTATTCCTGGTGGGAAACCAAGGGCCTCAGCAATGGCCTGTAATGTTTTGGGGCATCAAGGACCTCCCATGCCAACAACTCATTGGAAAGTATCCCATCCCTGGCACTGAAAATTTTTTAGTAACAATCTATGGATCCTGGGTGCTCCATTGTCCAAAAAAGTAGGTTTCCAATCTCTTCCCCTGACCTCACTTGGGCCTTTTCACCCCCATTAGTCTATTCTTCTATTTACACATGTACATGCCATCCTATTAAGTACTCCCCTCCCTTTCTCTTCCCTTTATATCTCTTTTCTAGCTTACTGGCCTTTGTAGTTTTCTTCCTACTCACACAGAAGTCCAATCATCTGTAGCTAGGATGCACATATGAGAACATGCGACATTTAGCTTTCTTGGCCTGGGTTACGTCACTCAGTATAATCCTTTCCAGATCCATCCATTTTCCTGCAAATTTCATAACTTCATTATTCTTTATCGCTAAGTAGAACTCCATTGTATAAATGTGCCATATCTTCATTATCCACTCATTATCAGTTGAGGGACATCTAGGCTGGTTCCATTTCCCAGCCATTGTGAATTGAGTGGCAATAAACATGGCTGTGCAAGTATCTCTAAGGTAATGAGACAAGTCCTTAGGATATATGCCTAGGAATGCTATAGCTGGGTCATATGGGAGATCTATTTTTAGCTGTCTTAGGAACCTCCACACTGATTTCTACAATGGCTGGACCAGATTGCATTCCCACCAACAGTGTAGAAGGGTTCCTCTTTTTCGGCATCCTCGCCAGCATTTATGGTCATTTGTTTTCATGGTGGTAGCCAATCTTACAGGAGTGAGATGGAATCTCAATTTAGTTTTAATCTGCATTTCCCTGACGACTAGGGATGTTGAACAATTTTTTAGATGCTTATATGTCATCTGTATTTCTTCTTTTGAGAACTGTCTATTTAGTTCCACAGCGCATTTTTTAATTGGGTTGTTTAATTTCTTATTTAATTTTTTGCATTCTTTCTATATCCTAGATATTAACCCTGTATCAGATGTATAGCTGGCAAAGATTTTCTCCCATTCTATAGGTTGCCTCTTTGCTTTATTCACAGTGTCCTTTGCCGTACAAAATCTCTATAATTTCATGAGGTCCCAGCGGTTAATCTGTGCTTTTATTGCCTAAGCAACTGGAGTTATATTTGGAGTCTTTGCCAAGACAAATATGTTGAAGGGTTTCCCCTACTTTTTCCTCTAGCAGTTTCATTGTTTCAGGTCTGATATTAAGGTCATTTTTCCATTTGGACTTAATTCTTGTGCATGCAGAGAGAGAAGGATTTACTTTCATCCTTCTACAGTTACATAACCAGTTTTGCCACCACCATTTGCTGAAGAGGCTGTCTTTTCTCCAGTGAGTATTTTTGGCATTTTTGTCAAATATCAGGTGGCTATAGCGACCCGGACTTACATCTGGGTCCTCTATTCTGTTCCATTGATCTACATGTCTGCTTTTGTGCCAGTACCATGCTGTTTTTGTTATTATGGCTCTGTAGTATAGGATAAAATCAGGTATGGTGATACCACCAGCCTTATTTTTGTTGCTCAGTATTGTTTTAGATATTTGAGATTACTTTGTGATTCCAAATGAATTTTTGGGTTTTGTTTTTTTCTATTTTGGTGAAGCATGCCATTGGAATTTTGATGGGGATTGCATTAAATGTGTTGATTGCTTTTGGTAAGATTGCCATTTTCACAATATTAATTATTCTGATCTACGAACAAGGGATGTTTTTCCATTACCTAGTATCTTCTGCAATTTCTCGCTTGAGTGTTTTAAAGTTTTCAATGTAGAGATCCTTCCCTTCCTTGGTTAGGTTTATTCCAAGGTACTTTATTTTTTGATGTAATTGTGAATGGGAGTGATTCTCTGACTTCATCCACTGTGTGTTTGTTGTTAGCATATAGTAAGGCTACTGATTTATGTGTATTTATTTTGTATCCTGCTACATGGCGATAGGTGTTTAGCAGCTCTAACAGTTTGCTGGTTGAGTCTTTAGGGTCCTTTATGTATAGAATCATGTCATCTGCAAATAATAATTTGATCTCTTCCTTTCCAATTTGTATCCCTGTTATGGGTATCTCTTGCCTTATTGCTATGGCTAAGACTTCCAGTACTAAATAAAAGTGGGGAAAGTGGACACCCTTGTCTTGTTCCTGATTTTAGTGGAAAAGCAACACGCTTTTTCCCATTTAGTAATATGTTGGCTGTAGGCTTGTCATAAATAGCCTTTATTATATTGAGATATGTTCCTTCTATTCCCAGTCTCTGTAGCACTTTTATCATGAAGCAATATTGGATTTTGTCTAATGCTTTCTCTGCATCTAATGAAATGATCATGTGATTTTTGTCCTTCAGCCCATTTATTAATGTATTGCATTTATTGATTTACGCATGTTGAACCACCCCTGCATCTCTGGGATAAAGCCTGCTTGGTCAGGGTGAATGAATTTTTGCATCTATGTTCATGAGGGAGATTGGTCTGTAATTTTCTTGTTTTGTTCTATCTTTGCCTGGTTTTGGTATCAGGGTGATGCTGGCTTAGTAAAAGGAGTTTGGTAGGATTCCTTCTTTTTCTATTTTATGGAAAAGCTTAAGAAGCAATGGCGTTAGTTTTTCCCTGAAGGTCTGGTAAAATTCACCAGCGAACCCATAAGAACCTGGACTTTTTTTCAGTTGGGAGATTTTTGATAACTGCTTAGATCTCCATACTTGTTACAGGTCTATTTAACTGATTAATCTCATCTTGATTTAATTTAGGTATGTCATATGAATCAAGGAAATAATTTCTTTCAGATTTTCTTACTTAGCAGAGTATATGTTTTTATAGTACGTCCCTATGATTTTTTGAATTTTTCTGGTATCTGTTGTGATGATGCCTTTACCATCTCTAATTTATTTGTGTCTCTTCTCTTTTACTTTTGGTCAAATTATTTAAGGGTTTATTAATCTTGTTTATTCTTTCAAAGAACCAACTCTTTGTTTCATTGATTATTTGGATTTTTTTTTTTTTTTTTTGGTTTCTAGTTCATTAATTTCTGCCTAATCTTTATTTCTTCCTGTCTACTGATTTTTGGTTTGCCTTGTTTTTCTTTTTCCAAGGCTTTAAAGTTAAGCATTAGGTTGTTTACTTGAGACCTTTCTAATTTCTTAATATAGGCACTTAAAGCTATAAACTTCCCTCTTAGGACTGCCTTCATTGTGTCCCAAAGGTTTTGGTATGTTGTGTTCTCATTCATTTTACTCTATAATTTTTTTTTTTTTTTGAGGTAGGGTCTTACTCTGGCTCAGGCTGACCTGGAGTTACTATGTAGTCTCAGGGTGGCCTTGAACTCACAGCAATCCTACCTCTGCCTCCTGAGTGCTGCGATTAAAGACGTGCACCACCAAGCCTGGCTGACTCAATGAATTGTTTGATTTCCTTCTTGATTTCTTCTTTGACCCACTCATCACTTAGTAGTGTATTGCTTAGTTTCCATGATTTTGTGTATGCTCTATAGCTTTTCTTGCTATTGATTTGTAGTTTGATTCCATTGTGGTCAGAGAGAATGCAAGGAATTATTTTAATTTTCCTGTATTTGTTAAGATTTGCTCTGCGTCCTAATATATGGTCTATTTTAGAGAATGTTTCACGTGCTGCTGAAATCAATGTGTATTCTGTAGCATTTGGATGAAATGTCCTGAATATATCTGTTAGGTCCATTTCTTCTATGACCTCATTTAATCCAGATGCCTCTCTGTTTATTTTTTGCCAGGATGACCTGTCAGTTGATGAGTGGGGTGTTGAAGTCTCCCACTACAACTATGTTTGGTGTTATCTGTGACCTTAGTTCTAATAGCGTTTGTTTGATGAAGTTGGGAATCCCCACGTTGGGTGCATATATGTTTAGGATTGTAATGTCCTCCTGTTAGAGTGTGCCTTTAATCAATAAAGTGATCTTCCTTATCTTTCCTAACTAATGTTGGACTGAAGTCTCCCTTGTCAGATATTAGGATAGCAACCCCTGCTTGTTTTCTAGGCCCATTGGCTTGAAACACTGTTTTCCAACCTTTCACCGTAAGATAGTGTCCATGCTTTGTAGAAAGGTGAGTTTCTTGGAGGCAACAAACTGAAGGGTCTTGCTTTTTATCCCAGTGTGCAAACCTATGTCTTTTGGTTGGGGCATTGAGGCCATTGATATTAAGAGACATTATTGAAAGGTGTGTATTTATTTTCATCATTTTTTTTCTTGGTAGTTCTTCTGGTTTTAACCTTTGCTTTCTTGTATTAACTAGTATTTGAGTATGGTTTATTGTTGCCAAGTTCCTTATGTATGGGCTTTTTTTTCTCTTCAGCATGGAGGATTCTCTCAAGTGTTTTCTGTAGAGCTGGTTTTGTCTTCAAATATTCCTTTAGCCTGCTTGTGTTGTGGAATGTCCTTATTTCTCCGTCTATTTGAATGGATAGCTTTGCAGGATAAAGTAACCTTGGTTGACAGTTGTTATTTTTCAGAACTTGGAATACATCACTCCAAGTCCTTCTGGCTTTTACAGTTTGTGCTGAGTAATCTGCTGTGATCATGATGGTCTTGCCTTTGTAGATAACTTGATTTTTCTCTCTAACTGCTTTCAATATATTTTCTTTGGTTTGTATGTTTGGCAGTTTAATTTTAATATGGCGAGCATAGGTTCTTTACAAGTTTTGTCTGTTTGGTGTTCTAAAGGATTCCTTTATCTGCATTGGCATCTCTTTCCCAATTTGGGGCAAATTTTCTTCTATGATTTTGTTGAAAATGCCTACTATGCCTTTGGAGTGAAATTCTTCTCCTTCTACTATACCCTGAATATGTTTGATCTTTTCATAGTGTCCCAAATATCTTGAAATTCCCATTCATATTTTCCTATTAGCTTGTCTTTCTCTTTGTTGGACTGTATTAGATCTGCCACCTGGTCTTCTAGTTTAGATATTCTGTCCTCTCCTTCATCCATTCTACTGGTGAGATTTTCTACAGCTTTTTTTTTTTTTTTTCATTGACTGTGTTCTTCATTGCTAGTACTTCTGATTGGGTTTTCTTTATTATTTCTATTTCCTTATTTATGTCTTGTATTGACCTCTTTATTTTATTAAATTGGATTCCAGTGTCTTCTTTGATTCCTTTGATTTCCTCTTTGATTCCTTTGATTTCCTCTGATTCCTCTGATTTCCTCTTTGACTTCTTTGCGCATATATATAATCATCCTTTTGAAATCATTCTCAGGCATTTCCTCTATCTAACTCATTCTCTGGTGGTCATTTCTGATGCGTTAATACTTTTTGGTGCATTTATATTGTCTTGTTTTTTTGGTGTTTCTTGTGTTATAGCGTACATATTTTTGCTTCTTGGATTAATTTGATGTTTGGATTTTCTAGTTAGCTGCAGTATTATTAGATGTATCAATCAATCTGATGTTATATATCTTCAGGGTAGGAGTTTAATGTGCTAGGTGTGGCTCTTAAGACTCTCAGTGTATCTACAAAAGTGACCCTAGATGTTGGGTTTGCCAGCTACGAGAATATTCAAGTAGGCTGAGTGGAACAAAATACAGATTCTAAAATTTAACTAAGCAATGTACACATTCAATTAAAAACAGCACAAAGTATTTATGCAAGAGTAGGTATTATGATAACCAGATCCTCTAACAAAGTCACAGTCCCTTAGGATGTGTGTTGCCTCACACCCTTAATCCTCTCAACTAGAAAGTTAAGATTTCTGGTCTGTTGAGTGTTCCAAGCCAGCTTGTGACCAAGTGAGACCCTTCCCTAATGAACAGAAGAGGAAACAAAGCCACTGTAAATCTGGAAGCAACAAATAACAAGCCCAAAATATAGCTTATTTAAGAATGGCAAATCCAACCATCAGATTTAACATATAATTTATCCTGATATGGAAGGTGCAATTAGCACTTCTGGTTCAGGCCTATATAGCAGGGTTATTTGGTGGGGACTGACCTGGTGTAACCCCAGTTACCTTTTGGGATGATTTTGGTCTCAGTTATGCTACGCTTCTGCTTGGGTCCCCCTTTGGTGCACTGTGGGTACTGGGGAGACTCAAAATACAGCAAAGTGCTGAGCATAAGTTGCTGTTCAGTGCTCAGCACGAAATCAGACATCTTTATCACATGCTTTAAGGCTCAGGGAACACTGCAGAAGAGGAGGCAGAAAGAATGTAAGAGCCAGAGTATAGACAGGAGTGCTTTGGGACACTCTCCTGCAGACATAAAGTGCCATCGCATTCATGACTTCACAGCAGTCACAGTGGCTGTCGGCTGTCAGAACCCCCACAAGACCTCCACAGTATTGACCCATCAATGTTTCCATATGGATGGTGGAGGAGGGGTTAAAAGACACTAAAATGTATGAGACAGGAGTGGCAAAGAAGAAACCTTCCAGTGGAATGGGGTGGGGACAAAAGGCGAAAGAAGGGGATTATGATCAAATTACAGTATATTCATGTATGAAAACTCTCAATTAAAAAAAAAGAATACAAAATGATACAACCACTCAGGAAAAGTTTGTCAATTTCTTATGCTCTTTATTAAGTGACTTTTTTTGTTTGTTTGGTTATTTACTTGTGTAGTCACTGAGGAGGAAGCATGCGTGAGATACTTTGCATGCTGTTTTACATGACTGCTGGGGAATTAAACGAGGGCTGATGGGCTCTGCAAGCAAGTGCCTTTAACCACGGAACCACCTCTCCAGCCCCTATTTCTTATTTTTTTATTTATTTGCAAGCAGAGAGAGAGACAGAGATAATGGGCACAACAGGGCCTCTAGTGGCTGCAAATCAACTCCAGATATATGCGTCACTTTGTGCATCTGGCTTTATGTGGGTACTGGGGAACCAAACCCAGGATATTAGGCTTTGCAGGCCAATGCCTTAACTGCTGAGTAATCTCTCCAGCTGCCTCCAATATCTTATGATCTGAGATAGTCTCATGTAGCCCAGGCTGGCTTAACACTCACTTATGTACCCAAGCATGACCTTAAACTTCTGATCCGCCTGCCTCCACCTCCTGAATGCTAGGATTACAACTGTGCACAAACACACCCAGTTTATGCATGGCCGAGTCAAACCCAGGTGTTCAAGCACACTAGACAAGCACTTTACCAGCTCAGTGAGAAACTTCATCTCAAGGAAAAATGCCAAAAGGGGAAAAGAGGAGAATACTGATGTTCTCCTCTGGCTTCCACAGCCTCATCTACACAGATACACACGTACATACACCACCTCTATTATATGTAAAGTACATTTTATTTATTAAGATAACTTTTTTTTAAATGAGAGTAGGGCATGGTGGCTTATAACTATAATCACAGCATTCAGGAGGCTGAGGAAGGAGGACTGCCATGAATTCAAGGTCAGCCTGGGCTACACTGTTAGTTCCAGGTTAGCCCAGGTTAGAATTAGACTCTGCACCCCCCCCCAAAAAAATGGAGGCTGGGGAGACAGCTCAGTGGTAACCACTGCTTAATTATAAAGCCTGCCAACCTGGGTTTCATGCCCCAGAACCCAAGTAAATCCTGATTGCAAGCAACTGGCATTTGTTTGCAGTGACAAGAGATGCTGGGTGTACTACGTGTGTGTGTGCACGCACACATATGCATGCACACATGAGCACATTAAAAAAAAATTTTTTAAGCCAGGCATGGTGGCTCATGCCTTTACTCTCAGTAGCTGGGAGGCAGAGGTAGGAAGATCACTGAGTTCAAGGCTACTCTGAGACTACATAGTGAATTCTGGGCTAGAGTGAAACCCTACCTCGAAAAACAAAAAAAAAGAAAAAAAATTAAATGTTCTTTTTTGTTTTTTTCTGGAGACAGATCTCATTATTTAGATAAGGCTGGCCTGGAACGCTCTAGGTAACTGAGGCTGGCCTTGAACTCTGGTCTATGCCTTAGTTTCCAGTGTGTTGGGATTACAGATTTGTGCCATTATACATAGCTTGGGTTTCATTTCATTTCATTTTTGTATTTTTTTAAAAATAAGTTTTTATGGGGCTGGAGAGATGGCTTACCAGTTAAGGCGCTTGCCTGTGAAGCCTAAGGATCCTGGTGATTCCCCAGGACCCACGTAAGCCAGATGCACAAGGTGGTACATGCATCTGGAGTTCGTCTGCAGTGGCTGGAGGCCCTGGCACGCCCATTCACTCTCTCTCTCTCTCTGTCTGCTTCTCTCTCTCTCTCTCTCTCTCTCTCTCTCTCTCTGACTCTCTCAAAGAAATAAATAAAAATAAAATATTTTTTAAAAAAAGTTTTATGGTAGCTCAGCAGTTAAAGGCACTTGCTTACAAAGCCTGATGGTCCAAGTTCAGTTCTCTAGTATTCACATAAAGCCAAATGCACAAAGTGGGCGCTGCATCTGAAAATCCTTTGCAGCAGCAGGAAGCCCTGGTGGGCCCATTCTCTCCTTCTTCTCTCCCCCCCCTTTAAATATCTCAAATGAATATTTTTTAAAAAGAAAAAAAATGTTTTAAAAGCCTATGGCAAAATGACCCATGCCTGTATTCCCAGCACTGGGCTACACGAAAGCTCCAGATAGCCTGGGATACAGACTCAAAAGCACAATGAGAAACAGGATCAGACGACATCATAATGAATGACTGAAAGGATCAGTGAGTGTGCACAAAAACACCCTGCTCAGATTACACAGCACCTCTGCTCACCCTGGCACCCAGTTCATTTAGGAAAATCATTCTTCCTGCCCTGCGAGAGCTGAGTCAGATCACCTCTACGTCTACTCCTCAGAGATTGAGCACCAGAGGAAACATCTCTCTTCATCTGTCCCCCAGAACTCCCAGGGGAGTGTGTGAGGAAACAGATGAACAAACTACCTGAGTACAGCCACAAGCCGAAAGCAGAGGTTCTAGAGTTAGCTCTGGAACTGCAAGGCACCCTGATTTGAGACACTGGATGCCAGAGGGTCTCTCCAGGGCCGTGGGTCACAGTGTGTAAAGATCCCTGATTCTTCCTCTCAGCACGTAGCTGCTTCTCACCACCAGGCAGCAGGGACAAGGTTTACTCTTTGAAGAGGGGAACCAAGGACCTCTGTACTGCTAAGTGTCAGATGGAGCTGATGCTTCAGTGAGACATGGTAGTAAAGCAATGCACGGAAAACTAACCGAGGGCAACATACAAGGACATTTTTTTAACATCTAAGAAGTGGCCACAATAGAAAATGGAATAGACACAGCCTGATAAGCATAAGGGTAACCAAGGCTAATATGGAAAAGGAATCTATTATTCTCTGTTTCGTTTGACATTCAACAAAATCTACTTATCTTCCATCACGTAATATTTCTATGAGACTTTTACAACTACAACTGCAACAACAAACATTCATCTCAAAAAATTAAAATAAATTATAAAAACCTCATGTGGATATCTTTGTTTCAAGTCTACAAAAACCTTGAACATCCTGATAGGACCTCAGGATGACTTACCCCAATTCCATCAATTTGGAAAGCTCACACCACCACTCTACTCTCTTTTTCTGGTTGTTACGCCAAACTATCTGAGGCTAGGTAATGTACAAGGAAAGAGGTATATATAAGTTCTATTTTGGAGGGTGAAAGTCCAAGATAAGACAAGCCCCTCGGTTTAGCAAAGTGGCCTGTGGCTAACTCATAGGATGTGGATGGCGACAGTATCATGGCAGGAACATACACAAGAGGAAGAAATCAGAGCCAGGCATGGTGGCGCACGCCTATAATCCTGGCACAAGGGAGTCTTGGGCCAAACGACTGCCAGGAGTTCAAAGCCTTCCTGGGCTACATACAAGAACAAGATCCATCTCAAAAACTGATAAAGGGCTAGAGAGATGGCTCAGCAGTTAAAGGCACTTGTTTACAAAGCCTGCCATCCAGGGTTCAGTTCCCCGGTACTCCACCATGAAGCCAGGTGCACAAAGTGGCCCTTTGGCCGGGCGTGGTGGCGCACGCCTTTAATCCCAGCACTTGGGAGGCAGAGGCAGGAGGACTGCTGTGAGCTCGAGGCCACCCTGAGACTCCATAGTGAATTCCACGCCAGCCTGGGCTAGAGTGAGACCCTACCTCGAAAAACCAAAAAATAAAAAAATAAAAATGGCCCTTTGGAGTTCCTTTGCAGCAGCAAGAGGCTACGGTGTGCCCATATGTTCTCTCTCACACACAATCTCTCTCTCTCTCTCTCTCTTTCTCCACCCACACCCCCCCCTTTCAAACTCAGACTGAAAAGGAGGAGATGAAGGGGAGGAGGAGGAGGAAGAGGGAAACCCTAACTAATCAGATGGGGAGACAGACAGACAGAGAACAGGAAGGCACCAGTCTCTCTGGAGAATAAGCACAGCCCTGAAAGAACTACCTGGGCCAAGTCTATAATGCAGCACTCTGCAGACTAATGTAGGAGATCACTGTGAGTTCAAGACCAGCCTGGCAACAGAGTGAGTTCCAAGTCAGCTTGGGCTACAGTGCAACTTACTGTAAAACTGACAGACAAGAAAACGGGGGGCCTACAGCTAAAGGCACTTACCTGCAAAACCTACTGGTCTGAGGCCAAATGAGCCAACGGGTGCAATAGTGGCACGTCTGTCATGGTGGAAACCAACTGCCATACAATTGGACAGGAGGCCCACTCCATGGGGGGGAATAAATCCCTGATACTGAAAACTTAAAACAGGGGTAGTCATGAGCCCTAGGGGTGTAACATCTGCTGATGTCTGGAAAAATGTATATACTATGCTTATCAGTGACCTAGTGCTGTAACACCAGGACCCACCCCTTAGAGCTTCTACCACCTCTAAGAAGCTACCCACTGGTGGTCAGTGTATCCTTGCAAACATTCTCAAACCACAGCAGTCCCTAAACTCTAGTATGCACCCTTTCCATTTCAGGGTTGGAGAGTGGGCTCATGGCCTCATGCACACTGGGCATGCGTTCTAGCACTGCGCTACCCTCAGAAGAGGGCCAAGCCAAAACCAGATCAAGAATACAGTGAAATAAGAAAGTGTATTTAATTGATCAAACAAATAAAAGACAAGTGGAGACTCCGTCTTTCCGAGAGTGCGGCGCTTCGCGAGCCGGGGGCAGAGCTCTCTGAGGCGGGCTTTCCGTCCTCTTCTTCCACCCTGCACCTTTCAGGCTGGTTCACAACAGCATGACGTTCCACTGCGTAACGTGATAAATGCTCGTCGGCTTTCAACACAAAATAAAATACCAAGTGTGCTCATGGGAGTATCCCATGTGGGTTATTCTTTTAGTATTTAATGTCAATATTTAAGGATCCGAAAGCCTTTTTTTCTTTTTTCTTTTTTTTTTTTTTTTTTTTTTTTTTGGTTTAGCAAGGCAGGGTTTTTGCTCTAGCCCAGGCTGACTTGGAATTCACTATGTAGTTGCAGAGTGGCCTCAAACTTAAAATATTCCTGCTACCTCTACCTCTCAAGTGCTGGGAATAAAGGCATGGGTGGGCTAGCTACCATGTCTGGCAAGAAAACCACATACGTATGTGTGGGGAGGGTATGTATGTAAGTACGCATGCGTATATTTTATTAAGTAGAAACTTTGCATGGACACATCATGAGTTGGTATCATCATTTCCCTCCTCCCTGGCCCCATTCCACTGAAGGGCCCCTTCAGTGGGATTGCTGGTGATCATCATGGGGTTGTGGGTTATGAGCTGGGAGAGCAGCAGTCAGTCAGTGTGGGGTGGACGCAATACCTCTGGATAGTCCCTCCCACACCCACTCTGTGGCTCTTACTTTCTTTCCACCCCATCTTCCCCAAAACTCCCTGAGCCATGGCGGGTGTGCTTTGTCCTCAGTGTCTGTCTCCATGACCCTTGGGGCTGAGGAGGCAGCTCAATGGTAGAATACATGCACAGCATGCAGGAAAACCCCAGGAATTTGTTCCCCAGCATCCCCACAAAAATGAAAATAAAGTAAAACTGAAGTCTCCTGAGAGGTTCAGCACAAATCTTCGAATGCAAGGGTTCATGCTCAGGATTTCCATTTCAACTTCAACAAAGCCTGTCTTCCTCATGTCTCCACACGGTAAGTGATCTCTTTTCATTTTCCATTTCTTTTTCAAGGTTTGTTTGGCCATAAAAGTCAAGTCCTACACTACAAGGCCTTAGGTTTGGATAAATATGCTTTCCATCATGTTATCAGGGTGTGATTTCCACTTGAGAATAGACACAATCACATGCTATATTTCAGTCATGAAACTTATGAAATAACTGAATTCCTAGCACAGTAACTAACTGCAGATCATGTATTCTACACACAAGAAGTAATGGACCAGGTGCTAAATAGCAATGTGGACCAGCAAGATCTCATTCTCAACAAACCCAAGCTGCAGTAAGGCTCCAGATGAGGCTTTCTCCTTTCTTCTCCTTTTCTCTTAAGATTGCTATACAATAATGCCCAAGGTCTCACACATGCTAGCAACTTCTCTAGTACAGAGCTATGCCTCAAGCAGCAATTTAAAAATTGGGGGAGGGGCTGGGGAGTAGCTCACTGGTATAAGGTGCTTGCTTATAAAGCCTTCCAGCCTCTGCTAAATTCCTCAGGCACACTTATAAAGCTGGACGGGCACTTGCAGTCGCAAGAGAATCTGGTGTAACCATACTCACTCACTCACACTCAAAATATAAATAAAGGGCTGGATAGATGGCTTAGCAGTTAAGGTGCTTGCCTACAAAGCCTAAGGATCCATGTTTGACTCTCCAGGTCCCATTTAAGCCAGACACACAATGCAAGGGCACAAAGTAGCACATAAGTCTGGAGTTTGACTGCAGTGGCTGGAAGCCTTAGCATGCAAATCCTCTCTTGCTCATGAAAAAAAAATTACGAGCCAGGCATGGTGGCGCACACCTTCAATCCCAGCACTCAGGAGGCAGAGGGAGGAGGATCTCCGTGAGTTTGAGGCCACCTTAGACTACATAGTTAATTCCTGGTCAGCCGGAGCCAGAGTGAGACCCTAACAACAAAAAAATAATAATAAAATAAAAATTTGGACTAGTGGCTGGGGAGATAGCTTAGTGGGTAAAGAGTCTGTCTCACAAGCATGAAGATCTGAGTTCAATCCCCAGCATCCACAGAGAAATGCCAGGAATGGCAATACACACAGTGCACACCTGTAATCCCAGTGCTGGGGAGGTGGAGCCCAGGATCCCTGGAGCACAGTGGCTAGCCAGTGTAGCCTAACTGGTGAGCCCCAGGACAACAAGGGGCCTGTCTCAAAAAAAAAAATGGGGGGGAGGGGACAGGGGCACTCACTCAGGGGGTACAGGCAGAAGATCCTTGTGAATGGGAGGCCAGCTTGGGCTAGAATGAGATCCTGCTTCAAAACAAAACAAACAAAAACTGGACACTGTTCCTGAGGATAACATGTGAAGTTGTCCTCTAGACAATACATGCATACACTGCACATGTACCTGCAATGAGACCACACGTAAAGACATGCATAATCATAGGTACACACACCATAAACACAAAACTAAGAAAAGGAACAGACAAAACTTAGACTAACAATATTTTGGTGTGTGTATATAGTTGTAGTGTGTGCAAACACATGTGCCTGTATGCACACCTGAGGAGATCAGGGAAGACTTGGAGATCCTCCTCTATCACTCTTCTTATTTCTGTGAGACAGTCTTTCACTGAACCTGGAACTCAGCATCTCTCAGCTAGCCTGGCTGGCTCGTGAGCCCATGGGATCCTCTTGTCCCTGCTCCCCTCAGTGCTGGTGTTACAGCTGGGCATGGCCATGCTTGCATATTTACGTAGCTGCAGGAAACGAAACACAGGCCCCCATGCTTACGCTCTGACCTGTTATGGTGCTTTGAGTCACGTGGCCCCCATAAACTCGCGTGTTTTGAATGCTTGATCCTCAGCTGACAGCAATGTGGGAATTGGCGCCTTGCTACAGGTGTGTTGTTGGGGCTGCAGTAACCTTCACCCCGCTGCTACAAAGAACCCGACCAAAACCAGCTGATGGGAGGAAAAGGTTGACTCTGGCTTGCAGGCTACAGCGGAAACTCCATGATGACAGAAAAGGAAAGCATGCGAACGCTGGACAGCACCTCCACTACAGCAGGTGGCAAGCTGGCTCTAACACCCATAAGGCCACCCCCACCATACATCTCCTCTGGAGGCTCCAATGCCCAAATTGCAGTCAGCTAGAGGCCTGGCATTCAGAACACAGGGGTTTATGGGGGACACCTAATTCAAAGCACCACAAGAGCTATGGACATTACAGCCAGTTCCCCCTTGATAGTGTTGGACACACTCTCCTACTGCTTCTGTCTGCCTGATGTGGACCAGGAGAATATGTCCAGCCACATAATCCTGCCATCATGGAGTTTCCCCTTGATTCTGTAAGCCAAAAATAAATAAATAAATAAAGCCAAAATAAACCCTTTTGTCCCACAAACTGTTTCCGTCAAGTGCTTTGTGCTGGCCATAAGGGAACTGCAACACCTGTTGAGCCATCTTCCCAGTCCAAGACCAACAATTGTTGACATACAAAGGTTTCAACAGAATTAAAATCACTCTCCAAAACTGCTACATACATCCACTGTGGTATCGATGCCTGGTTCGAGCAGAGTTTGTGGTAGTGAGTTCCAGACCAGCCTGGAATATGTGCATAGCAATACCCTCATATCAACTGCTACAGTTTCCAAAGGTTTAGTAAAGTTTCTAAAGGACTGTTGTAAACTGCTACCCCAATTTGAGAGGCAGTGATGTCAAATCCATGTCACACAGTGTTTCATCCTTGGAAGTGAGGGTGTTCCTACTTTCTCCTGTCATTTTCATACTTACTAATTTCCCAAACAGCTACACAGTTCAGTGTGTGAACACAATCCTAGCTTCTTGTCACTCACCGTGCTTATGTGTGAGATTAACTTCACTCCACACCCTTGCCAGACATGTGATGCACACCTTTAATCTCAGCACTCTGGATGCTAAATTGGGAGGATTACTGTGAGTTGAAGACCAGCCTAGGTTAGACTGAGACCCTGACTCAAGAAAGAGAAGAGAAAAAAGAAGAAAAAGAAAAGAGAAGGAAAGAAACTAACAATTTGCCTCAAATTGTTGCAAGTTCATTTTCCTTTGTCCTTTTTGATCCACATTCTAGCTCCTTTAAAAAAAAAAATCCAATCGCTGTGAGCTCAAGGCCACCCTGAGAATACAGAGTGAATTCCAGGTCAGCCTGGGCTAGAGTAAGACCCTACCTTGAAAAACAAAAACAAAAAACTCCCTTTTTAAACAAAACTTTGTGTCTAGAATTATGAAGAAGACTAAAAAGCACCATGTTTTTTCCTGATACGACTAAGAACAAGACAAGGGGCACAGTGTCTGCCTTCCATCTATCCTTTCAGGCTGGGGCAAGGGTAAGACAGGTGAATGGGCAGTGTTCCTCAGCTAGCCAGAGAAAGATCTAGCAACTCCAGCTCACCTACCCGAATGAAAAGCTTCCTATGCGGCTGGGGAGATGGCTCAGTGCCTAAAGGTGCTTGCTTGCAATGCCTGCCAGCCAGGGTTCAAGTCCCCAGTATTTACATAAAGAAAGAAAACAAAGAGTGTCGCGTGCACACACATAAATAAAAATATTTTGAAATTTAAGAAATGTATGTTGTTGCCTCCAAGTCTGCTGTAGTCTCAGAACAAATGTTCAAAGCATCCACTACTTATGTGCACCACCCATAGTGAGTAGGAAGAGTGTGACACTTAGGAAAAAGGGGAGCCCAGGCTGACCTGGAATTCACTATGTAGTCTCAGGATAGCCTTGAACTCCCGACCATCCTCCTACCTCTGCCTCCCGAGTGCAGGGATTACAGGGGTGCACCACCAAAGATGCTGGTATTAAAGGGAGCAAACAGAACGCTGTACTCCAAACATTTTTGGTGCGCTGACAATTGTGCAGAGATCAATGCTACATTAAGATGGTTGCAAGCAGAACACTATCAACTTGTTAGCTGTTGACCCGTTGTCAACAGTTCAAGGCTTTGCCAACGACAACCAACGACTAGATAGGTTTCTCAAACAACAGAAAAATAATTTTGTGAATTTGCAAAGATGGAAAGAAGAAAAGTAATGACAATACAAACCGGGCGTGGTGGTGCACGCCGTTAATCCCAGCACGGAGGTAAGAGGATCAGCATGAGTTCGAGGCCAGCCTGAGACTACATAGTGAATTTCAGGTTAGCCTGGACTAGAATGAAACCTTACCTCACCTCTAAAAACAAAAACAAAAAGAAAAGAAATTACAATACAGCTTCCAAAGCTTGTCCAATACCCCCGAAAATCAGGTGCTCACGTGAGGAACCAACACTTTCAGAAACAGTTAAGATGAAGACGGAAAAAAACAATGATGAATTTAAATTTCATGAAGATCTGGAAAAGGAAAACGTAAGTAAGGGCAGAGCTGAGGTCAGGGAGAAAGTGCAGGAAAACCCACGCAAATCACACATGACAATGCGGCTGGGTCCACGCAGCGTGCCGGGCCCTGCGCTGGGAGTCCCACCCAGGTAACCAGGAGAGGGGGGGCCGGCCCCCAAGTGAAGGGGAGTCAGCGGGCGGCACCGGGTCCCCTGCCCGGACCCCGGCGCGCTCCGCCGCGGCAGGAAGAGCACGCAGGGCGCCCCGGCCCGAGGAGGGAGTGCGGGCATCCCGCGGGCACGCTCGCCACGCGGGGCCGAAGAGAAGCGGCGTCCAGGCGGGGCGCGGCAACCCGCCCGCCTCCCATGACCCCCACACCGGCCTCCGGTGGAACCCAGACCCGCGCCCGCGTCACCTTCTGCTCGCTGGAGCCGCGGACCCGCGCCGTCCGGTCGTAGACGTGGCAGCGGATCACCGAGCTGCCCACGTCCAGCCCCAGCACGAAGCGTGCGAGCGGCTCCCGCGCGCTCGGCTCCGGCTCCGGCTTCCGCTCCGGCTCCAGCTCCGGCTCCGGCTCCGGCTCCGGCTCCCGCTCAGGGCGCCACCGCTCCGGACCCTCCTGCCGCGCGGACATCCCGACCCCCAGCCGACGTCGGGGCGGCCCCGGCCTCGCTTTAAAGGCCAACCACGGAGGGAGCGCGCCCTGCGGGACCGCCGCCCCGCCCCGGCCCGCCCCGGCCCGGCCCGGCCGCCCTCCTTCCCCGGATCTGGGACCCGCCCCTAGTGCGGCCACGCCCCAGCGTCGTGACGTCATGCGCGCCGGGAATTCGCGGGGGGGGGGGGCGGCGGAGGCTGTTCCTGTGATTGGCTTCAAGGTCTCGGGAGAGATAACTTGTAACTCAGCTTTCTGCAAACTCGAATTACATTTTAGGAACCTCTGTTAAGAAAAATCAAATGGCATGAAAAAAATTTTGAAATTTGGCCCAAAAGTGAGGTGAGAAGATGGCTCAGCAGTAAAAGGCGCTTTACTTGCAAAGCCCGGTGGCCTGGGTTGGTTTCCCCACACAAAGTGGTGTCTTCATCTGGCGTTCATTTACAGTGGTCAGGGGTCCTGGCACACTTTTCCGCTCCCTCTCACTCTCTCTAAAATAAAAATAGCTTTAAAAAAAATGGTCAAGCTTAATCCCAGCACTCGGGAGGCAGAAGTAGGAGGATTGCTGTGAGTTCGAGGTCACCCTGAGACTACATAGTGAATTCCAGGTCAGTCTGAGCTAGAGTGAGACCCTACCTAGAAGGAAAAAAAAATGGTCAAAAGTCTTTGTTAAGTAACTGAAAGTCTTCTAGATCTTTCTCCGGAAAAGCTTGTAAAGTTTGCACGTATAAATGCACTTCACTAAAAGCATGTCTACATGAAATACAACACAAGTGGATACCTTTGCCAGCACCGCGGTGGGAATGAAGGGAGAAAGCTTAGGGTTGTGCCTTTTACCATCCCGCTGCTTGAGGCCGTTGCTGTGTTTGGAATCTGGAAGCTTCACAGGGGATCCTGCTCACTGCTGTCTCAGGCCAAAAGCGCGTCCAGATACCTGGCAAAAATAAGTGTAAGAAGCGGGTCTGTGCATTCTTCCAGCCTCAGGTCCACTGACTGATCTGTGGGGAGAGGTGGTGCCAATTACACCCACCTGCACTACCACCAGACCTTTGTAAACCCAGGCTCTGAAAAAGATCCGTACCTCGTTGTCAAATAGTCATATGTCTGCTTTTTGTGAAAAACATTTCATAGCGTAAAGTGTATGTCAGTTAAGCATGTGAGTGGCTGGTGAGATGGTGCATCTCAGGGAGTAGAGTGCAGATGTAGCATATTTGTCAAAGTGATATTTCTTGGGGTTCTTGAACTCTGGCACTACCTTTGTGATCATTTTCGGAAATTCTAGTCAATTATCTTATTATCAAAGAATCAGAGAATTGAGAACAGGGACCTTAATCACTTAGTCTAGTGTTTGTGAACTGTTTTCAGGTTTATTTCTGTTTTATTTTCTTTTAGACAGTATGTCTCTCTAATCCAGGCTGGCCTCAGGCTTCTGCCGGGAGTATAGGCGAGTACCACCATGTCACGCTTTATTCTTAGATCTTATACAATTTTGAAATCCACACAAATACTGTCACCTTAAAAGAGTTTTTTTTTTAAAACCAGGTGTGATGCAGCATGCCTTTTAAATTATTTATTTAGTTAGTTGAGACAGAGAAACAGGAAGAGGCAGACAGAGGAAACAAGTGAGTATGGGTACACCAGGGCCTCTTGCCACTGCCAATGAACTCCAGATGCATGTGCCACTTTGTGCATTTCACTTTACATGGGTACTGGAGAATTGATCCTGGGTCATCGGGCTTTGCAAGCAAGCCCTTTAACCACTGAGAAATCTCTCAAGCCCCTGGGAGAAGATTTTTTATTGTTTCTTTTTAATATATATATATTATATATTTAATATATATATTTAATATATATATATATATATATATTCATTTGACAGAGAGAGAGAGAGAGAGAGAGAATGGGCGTGCCAGGGTTTCCAGCCACTGCAAACGAACTCCAGACTCTTGTGCCCCCTTGTGCATCTGGCTAATGTGGGTCTTGGGGAAACGAACCTGGGTTCTTTGGCTTTGCGGGCAAATGCCTTAACCCCTAAGCCATCCCTCCAGTCCTGTTGTTTGGTTCTTGTTTGTTTTCCTTTTTTGAGACAGGGTCTCTTGGTGGCCAGGCTGGCCTTGAACTCATTATGTTGCTGAGGATGGCCTTGAACCCCTGATCTTCCTACCTCTCAAATTCTGGGATTACAGGTGTGCACCACCACTACTAGCTGTGCCAAATATTTGTCCTCAACTTCAGGTATTGTTAGGTAAATTACACATGAACATCTCATTATACGCCATAGCTGATTTCTGTATGGCACAGACGCAGCTTGCAATAGGCTTGGAGAGACAAAGGGATACTGTGTTTCTTTCCTGTTCTCTGTTCTCCATGAGTGCCTCTCACCCTGCTTTGCCCTTAAGATAAAAGGAGTTCCTAGGTTATGGGGCACAGAGGCTTCCAGATGCCCTTTGCTAATGGAGCAGGTCAATCCACTGTTTATCCAGAGGCCATTGCTGAGGTAGTCTTAACCATCATCTGACCTGGCTACTGCTGATTCTGGGCTTGGCTGCTCTCCCAGGCTCTTTCCCCACCATTATCACTTCTTCCACTTTATTCTCATTCAGCCTGCGCAGAATTACAACTCCATGTCCCAGCCTCCCACACACTCAGGAAACTTGGACAAACTTGCCAAGGCTGGATCAGAAAGCATGTGAAGGTCGCCATTCCTTCATCTCCCAAAGGGAAATGAATGGTGTTTCAGGTCAGAGCCCATGGGATTTGGAGATTCAAACTGTGCCAGTTTCAGGCCCACTAAAGGCCCTCATGCTTGCCCAGGAAGCACTCTTACCCACGGAGCCATCTCTCCAGCCCAGTGCCCCTCCATTCTAGGATAACTAACTGTCCTGCTTGCCCAGGATTGAGGATTTCTTCGGAACATAGGACTTTCAATATTGAGACCAAGATAGAGAAAACTTGGATAGCAGGTCACCTTGCTCCTTCCAGGACTTGCAATAGCAACGTAGGTTCCCTGTCTTGTCAACCAGTGCTCCTGCAGGTTTCCTGAGGTCCAGCTGCCGTCCTGGCATTCTCCTCACACTCCTCTAGAGGAGGCGGATGGTCTGCTTGGGATTGCCTGTGGAATTCTGCTACATCGTGTTTATAGTTGTCTGCTGTGAATAGACAGTGAGCTCCTTGAAGGTAGACTCTAGGCCTTACTCTTGTTTTCCCCATCCAATGTACAGAAAGTATTCAATGACTAAATGAAAAAGCAAATTAAACCAGGCTTAGTGGCACATGCCTTTAATCCCAGGACTAGGGAGGCTGAGGTAGGAAGATGGCCATGAGTTTGAGGCCACTCTGGGACTACAGAGTGAGTTCCAGGTCAGCCTGGACTACAATGAGACCCTACCTTCAAAACAGAACAAAACAAAAAGCAAATTACCGTGTACAAGTCCCTATGTCCCTACTAGACCTCATATTCTGATTTGGCCATTACACACAGGGCCTGAGCCCTTGTACTCTCCATGCAAATGAGATTACTTGTCATGGCTTTCATCCACAGATGCAGACTGTGCACACATCATGAGAAGCCTGAGTTAGGTCAAGTGTGGACTAAGCACATGAGACCCAAGCCACTGCCTTTCTCCTTACCATGATTCTATGAGCCCAGCCTGTTGTGGAGAGAGTACCTGCCCATTTCTGATTTCACTGTGTGGAGCCCCAGTCTGAATAGGACAAATGTCTATGAACCACAAAGACAATGAAGCTTAAGCAGCAGGTCCCTTACCTCTTACTGAGCCTTGAGAAGAGCCCTAGGAAACTCCAGAATCTGTGATTTATAGCATTTAAAAAGTGAAATAGGGCTGGAAAGATGGCTTAGCAGTTAAGGCACTTGCCTATGAAGCCTAAGGACTCATGCACAATTCCCCAGTACCCACATAAGCCAAATGCACTTTATGATGCATACCTCTGGAGTTTGTTTGCAGTTGTTAGAGGCCCTGGTACACCCATTCTCTCTCTCTCTCTCTCTCTCTCAAATGAATAAAATTTTTAAAAGTGAAATATGGGCTAGTGAGATGGCTCAGCCCTTAAGAGTACTTGCCAGTTAAGCATGAGTGCCTTTCAGCTGGAGAGCACTGTCTGATTCCCCAAAACCCATGTACAATACTGATTGCAGCCATGTACTGTATAACTCCATCCACAGACGGCAGAGATGGGAGAATGACTGAGGTTCAATGATGGTCGTCAGCTCCAGGTTGAGGGAGAGATGCCATTTCAAGGAAAGGAATGCTGATGAGCAGTAAGACATTCTTCACTGTCCTCTGAACATACATGCATGGAGCACACACATGCATACACATCACACAATACTACACACACACCACACACACACACACACAAAAGTGAGAGAATGGGATGAACCTCAGTGGAACATTGTGAGGAATGGGTAGGGACTGATCCTTGGGAAGTAGTGTGATCATAGAGTTGGCCCCCTGGAGAGAGGCTAGTGCTGAACACTGTAATAATCAGAGCTATCTCTCCTCCTTCCCTTCTATCTCCTTTCTAGCTTACTGGCCTCCACTGCTGAGTTTTATTCCAACTCACATACAAGTCCAAACATTTGTAGCTAGGATTCACATATGAGAGATAACATGCAGTGCTTGGCTTTCTGGACCTGGGTTACCTCACTAAGTCTAATCCTTTTCAGGTCCATCCATTTCCCTGCAAATTTCATAATTTCATTTTTCTTTACTGATGAATAGAACTCCATTGTATAATTGTACCACATCTTCACTATCCACTCATCACTTGAGGGACATCTAGGCTGGTTTCATTTCCTAGCTATTGTGAATAGAGCAGCAAGAAACATGGTTGAGCAAGTATCTCTAAGGTAGTAAGACGAGTCCTTAGGATATATGCCTAGGAGTGCTATAGCTGGGTCATATAGTAGATCAATCTTTAGCTGTTTTAGGAACCTCCACACTGACTTTCACAATGCCTGAACCAGATTGAATTCCCACCAACAGTGTAGAAGGGTTCCTCTTTTTCCACATCCTCACCAGTATTTATTGTCATTTGTTTTCTTGATGATAACCAACCTGACATGAGTGAGATGGAATCTCAAAGTAGTTTTAATTTGCATTTCCCTGATAGCTAAGGGTGTAGATCATTTTTTCAGATGTCTATAGGCCATCTGTATTTCCTCTTTTGACAACTCTCTATTTAGTTCCATAGCTCATTTTTCAATTGGGTTGTTTGATTTCTTATTATTTAGTTTTTTGAGTTCTTTGTATATCCTGGATATTAATCCTCTGTGAGATGTATAGGTGGCAAACATTTTCTTCCATTCTGTAGGTTGCCTCTTTGCTCTATTCACAGTGTCCTTTGCTGTACAAAAGTTCTGTAATTTCATTAGGTCTCAGTGATTTATCAGTGTGTTTGTTTCCTGAGCAACTGGGGTTATATTCAGAAAGTCATTTCCTATGCTAATGTGTTGAAGGGTTTCACCTACTTTTTCCTATAGCAGTTTCAGACTAATATTAAGGTCTTTGGTCCATTTGGACTTAATTCCTGTGCGTGGAGAGAGATAAGGACCTATTTTCATCTTTCTACATATAGATATTCAGTTTTCCTAGCACCATTTGTTAAAGAGGCTTTTCTCCAATGAGTATTTTTGTCATTTTTGTCAAAGATCAGGTGGCTATAGCTACCTGGACTTAAATCTGTGTCCTCTATTCTGTTCCATTGATCTACATGTCTGCTTTTGTGCTAGTACCATGCGGGGTTTTTTTTGTTGTTGTTTGTTTTTGTTGTTTTTTTTTTTTTTTACTATGACTCTATAATGCAGGTTAAAGTCAGGTAGGGTGATACCACCAGCCTTATTTTTGTTGCTCGAAATCATTTTGGATATTCGAGCTTTTTTGTGCTTCCAAATGAATTTTAGAATTTTTTTTTTCTATTTCCGTGAAGAATGCCAATGGAATTTTGATGGGGATTGCATTAAATGTGTAGGTTGCTTTTGGTAAGATTGCCATTTTCACAATATTCATTCTTCCAATCCAAGAACATGGGATGTCTTTCCATTTCCTATTGGCTTCTGAAATTTCTGTCTTGAGTGTTTTAAAGTTTTCATTGTAGAGATCCTTCCCTTCCTTGGTTAGGTTTATTCCAAGGTACTTTATTTATTTTTATTTGAGGTGAATGGGAGTGATTCTCTTATTTCATTCTCAGCATGTTTGGTTTTAGTATATAGGAAGGCTACTGATTTCTGTGTGTTTATTTTGTATCCTGCTACATGGCTAAAAGTGTTTATTAGCTCTCCAGTTTGCTGGTAGAGTCTTTAGGGTCCTTTATTTATAGAATCACGTCATTTGCAAATAATGATAATTTGACCTCTTCCTTTCCAATTTGTATCCCTTTTATGAGTGTCTCTTGCCTTATTGCTATAGCCAAGACTTCCAGTACTACATTAAATAAAAGTATGGGGCTGGAGAGATGGCTTAGTTGTTAAGGTACTTGCCTGTGAAGCCTAAGGATCCAGGTTCAATTCCTCAGTACCCACATAAGTCAGATGCACAAGGTAACACAGGCATCTGGAGTTTGCAGTGGCTAGAGGCCCTGCAGTGCCCATTCTCTTTCTCCCTCTCTTTTTGCCTATCTCTCAAATAAATAAATAATATTAAAAGAAAAAACTACATGGTGGTGCATGCCTTTAATCCCAGAACTTAGGAGGCAGAGGTAGGAGGATCGCTATGAGTTTGAGGCTACCCTGAAACGACATAGTGAATTCCATGTTGGCCTAAGCTAGAGTGAAACTCTACCTTGAAACCCCCCCCAAAAAAAGTGGGGACAGTGGACACCCTTGTCTTATTCAGATTTTAGTGGAAGAGTTTCAAGTTGTTCTCCATTTATTATTATGTTGGCTGTAGGTTTATCATAAATAGCCTTTATTATGTGGAGATATATTCCTCTTATTCTCAGTTTCAATGGACTTTTATGATAAAAGGATGTTGGATTTTGTCAAGTGCTTTTTCTGCATCTACTGAGATGATTATGTGATTTTTGTCCTTCAGTCCGTTTATTTAGTATATTACATTTATCAATTTCTGTGTGTTGAACCATCCCTGCATCTCTGGGATAAAGCCTACTTGGTCAGGGTGAATGATCTTTCTGATATATTCTTGTATTCTGTTTGTTGATATTTTATTGAGAGTTTTTGCATCTATGTTCATGAGTGATATTGATCTGTAGTTTTCTTTTTTTGTTCTAGTTTTCTTTTTTTGTTCTTGGCATCAGGGTGATGCTGGCTTTGTAAAGGGAGTTTCATAGTAGTCCTTCCTTTTCTATTTTATAGAAAAGTTTGAAAAACATTGTTGTTAGTTCTTCCATGAAAATCTGGTAAAATTCACCAGTGAATCCATCTGGGTCTGGACTTTCTTTAGTTGGTAGATTTTTTTACTTTTATTTATTTGAGAGAGCAAGAGAGAAAGAAGCAGAGAAAGAGAGAGAGAGAGAGAGAGAGGGAGAGAGAGAGGGAGAGAGAAAGAGAATGGGTGCACCAGGGCCTCCAGCTACTGCAAGCAAACTCCAGACATATGCTCCACCTTGTGCATCTGGCTTATGTGGGTCCTTGGGAATTGAACCGAGGTCCTTTGGCTTTGCAGGCAAATGCCTTAACTGCTAAGCCATCTCTCCAGCCCTGGGAGATTTAAAAAAAAAAAAAAATATATATATATATATATATATATATATATATATTTTTTTTTTTTTTTTTTTTCCCTAGGTAGGATTTCGCTCTAGCCCAGACCTGGAACTCACTATGTAATCTCAGGGTGTCCTCGAACTCATGGTAATCCTCCTACCTTTGTCTCCCGAGTGCTGGGATTAAAGACATGTGCCTGTATCTGTATTGGCATCACTTTCCCTGTTTGGGGGAAGTTTTCTTCTACGATTTTGTTGCAAATACCTGTTATGCCTTTGGAGTGAAATTCTTCTTCTACTATGCCCTGAATTCTTATGCTTGATGTCTTCATAGTATTCCAAATGTCTTGAAATTCCCATTCATGCCTTCCTATTAGCTTGTCTTTCTCTTTGTTGGGCTGTATTAGATCTGCCACTTGGTCTTCTACTTTAGATATTCTGTCCTCTCCTTGATCCATTCTACTGTTGAGTCTTTCTAGAGTTTTTTATTTGACTTACTCTGTTTTTCATTTCTAATATTTCTGACTGGCACTTTTTCATTACTTCTATTTCCTCACTCATGTCTTATATTGACCTCTTTATTTCATTAAGTTGCTTTCCTGTGTTCTCCTTCAGGAGTTTGTGTTCTTCTTTGATTCCTTTGATTTCTTCTTTGACTTCTTTGGGTATAGATATAATCATTTTTTTGAATTCTTTGTCAGGCCTTTTATCTAAAACAGTCTCATTGGCTGTCATTTCTGATGGATTTATAGTTTTAGTGGGATTATATTGTCTTGATTTTTTTGTTTCTTGTATTATAATGTAGAGATTTTTGCATCCTGAATTAATTTCATGCTTGGATTTTCTAATTATCTACATTATTCTTATCCATGTAAATCCAACTATACATACCTTCAGGGTGGGAGTTTAAAGTGTAAAGTGTAGCTCTTATACTCCAAGAAAATAGCAGAAGTGACCTTAGGTGTTGAGTTTGCCTGCTATTCAAGTATTCTAGTAGACTGGGTAGAGCAATTTACTGGCAAATTCCAAAATTCAACTGAACAACATACACATTCAATCCAATCCAGCACAGAGTATTTAAGTAAGACTGGGGATTAAACCAAACAGATAATTGAATAAAGCCAAAGTTCCTAAGGGTGTGTATTGCCCCACACCCTTAATCCTGTCAACTGGAAGGTTGAGATTTCTGGTCTGAAATGGCTTCCAGGTCAGCCTGGGGCCGAGTCAGATCCTGCTCCCAATAGTGACAGAAGAAAAAAACAAAGGCCCTGTGAACCACAAAGCCAACAATAGTAAACTCCAAAATACAGCTTATTTGAGAATGGTAAAGCCAACCAAGAACATGTATTTTATAACCTGCTTTGGCATGGAAAGAGAGATTAGCACTTCCTGTGTAGGCCTGTGCACCTGCTTTGTGTAAGTAGGCCCTGTTACCTTTTAGGATAGCTTCCAATCTCACCAATGCTGAGTGCCCACCTCACTCCCTCTCTGTTGTGCTGTGAATATGGTGTTCTGATCAGCTGTGCTGGATGTCATGTGGCCAGAGGTGAATGAGTTCTCTAAAGGTTCATGATTCTGAAAGTTGGGGGATGGGAAGCTGTGCAAGAACCCTGGAGTTGTACCTGAGCTGCTCAGCTGGTCCCATTCGTACTCTGCTTCAGCAGTGGCTCGGCTAGTGCCTGCTACCTTCCTTCAGGGCTCTTCATTCTGCCAGGAGCCTGGTGTGAGTGGAAAATCCCTCCACCCGGCTTCTGTTCCTGCAGCTCTGCGCTGGCCAGGTGGGCGCGTGGGCCAGGGCCACTGGCTCCTAGGCAGGATTCTGGCTGGTTTTCTCCTTTCTGGAAGATCTTAGTCTCTCCTGCTTCTCTGGTGTGGTTGATAATAACTTATACACCTTCACTTTTTGGTAGAAGAGTGTGTTTTGCTATTTTTCTGCTTAGTTCCCTCCCTAGGCTGGTTTGGCATGGCTCCTATGCTACCATCTTACCTGGAAGTCTAAAGTGGTTTAACTCTTTTTTTTTTTTAATTTTTTATTTATTTGAGAGTGACAGACAGAGAGAAAAAGAGGCAGATAGAGAGAGACAGAGAATGGGCGCGCCAGGGCTTCCAGCCACTGCAAATGAACTCCAGACGCGTATGCCCCCTTGTGCATCTGGCTAACGTGGGTCCAGGGAAACTGAGCCTCGAACCGGGGTCCTTAGGCTTCACAGGCAAGCGCTTAACCACTAAGCCATTTCTCCAGCCCTAAAGTGGTTTAACTCTTTTTTTTTTTGTTTGTTTGTTTGTTTTTTGAGGTAGGGTCTTGCCCTAGCCCAGGCTGACCTGGAATTCACTATGTAGTCTCACAGTGGCCTTGAACTCACAGCGATCCTCCTACCTCTGTCTCCTGAGTGCTGAAATTAAAGGCAAGCGCCACCACACCCGGCTTAATGTGGTTTAACTCTTTTTTAAAAAAAATATTTTATTTTTATTTATTTATTTATTTTATTTATTTATTTGAGAGAGAGATATATACAGAAATAGGAAGGTAGACAGAGAGAATGGGCACGCCGGGGCCTCTAGCCACTGCAAATGAACTCCAGACGTGTGCGCCCCCTTGTGCATCTGGCTAATGTGGGTCCTGGGGAATCGAGCCTTGAACCGGGGTCCTTAGGCTTCACAGGCAAGTGCTTAACCGCTAAGCCATCTCTCCAGTCCAATGTTATTTAACTCTTAATGCACAGAACCCACTTGAGATTTTTCAGTGTCCCTGGTTGCAGTCAAACCTCTGACCCCCATCAAAGGACTGACACGGAGAGGAAATGGAGAAGTAGCATGTCTCTCTCAAGAACTCACCAGCCATAGGCTCTTCATAAGCGTAAAGCCAGTCCACAAACCCATGCATTATGTGGCTCCTTCCCTCTCACCACGTGCACAGATAAGCCAGTGGATGAAAAGATTGCCTGTCACTGAATCCACTTCAGGAGGGAAGAACTGAAGAGGTTAGGAATGAGACTGCTCACGTTTCTGACGTTGGATACCTCTGAAGGGGCTGGAGATGGGCAGATTCATGGGGCAGGTGTGGCATTGTGACTGGTTTCACTTAGATTAGATGGTAACCCCTTCTAAGTCTCCCTGAAGCTCAGCTAGAGTGGCCATGATTACCCAGTGCTCTGTCAGGGTTTAGATAGGCCTAAATTTCATAGCTACTCAGCATTCTCTGTTAAGAAGGGAAGAAGCTAGCTTTAGACACAGCGTATCTGTGCTGTTGGTTTTGTGCCACCATGTCTGGGAGGCAGTATAAGCTCCCATTGTTACTTCTGGAAAGAGTTGAGGTTTCAGGTTCCCTGAAGAATTACTGAATGGGGGGAGCATGAGAGTTTCTGAGCTCTCTACCTATCTCTTCTCCCCATTCCACCCAAGCTCTAGCTAGGCCAGGAATTCTGGAACTGCCTTCTGTTTTGATCATTGAGATTTCAGAGAGAGTTGTTTTCCCCCACACCCAGTATGTCCACATTAGACCTGAGATCTTAGAATCCCTACCTACAATTATGGCAGTTGACTAAGCCTTTCTGTACCTGAGCTGAGAGGAAAAACTTCAACTTCCTCCCAACTACAACCCGCTAGTATAGAAAGAGAAGAAATTCAAAGTCTCACTTCCCCAGGAGTCAATGGAATCCAGCCAGCTTGGTTACTGCTAGCTGAGTTAGTCCTCCCACACAGCCCATGCACATAGTGTAGGATCTTTCCCCAAAAGGGCTTTAAAAAAACTTTCTTTCCTTCTGTTCGTCAGTTCAGAGTCCCCTTCACCCTTGCTCTGAACCCTGCCACTCTTCTTGCCTGGCATTAAATGAAACCTTAGGCCCAAGAAAATGTCTGACTTGGTCTTGTATTGTGAACCCCAAATCTGACAGAGGGAAATCCTGCTTCTGTCACTTACAGGCTATGCAACTTTGGAGGATTTTTTCCCACTGCAACAAAGCAGCGATCTACCGTTGGGGTCTAGAGAGACATAAGAGGACATAAAGGCTTGCACAAGGAAGTCCAGTTGCACTGATTGGGACAGAAGACTCTTACATGACTTCTGTCTTATCCAATTCTGGGAAGCCTACCCAAGTCTCTCGAGCACGTAGGAGGCTGCCACACTGAGCTGTAATCCTGGGCCTGCTGAAAGGCTAATGCATAAGAAGTAATAGTGCTGAAGAAAGAGCCTGGGAGAGGAGCCAAGCCCAGAAGCTGAAGAGAAGCAGTAGCCAGGCCAGATGAAGGTTAAAACTAGCAGGCAAGGAAGGTGAGCTTCGCAGTGGCCTCTGGATCAAGGTACACACCTGCAATCACCGCTCTCAGGAGGCTGAGGCAGGTGGATCATGAGTTTAGGCCAGGATAGTGAGAACTTCTCTCAAGATAACAGAAATAAAGAAAGTCAGGCATGGTGGTGCCTTTCATCTTAGCACTCAGGAGGCTGAGGAAGTAGGATTGCTGTGATTCCAGGTCAGCTTCTCCCAGAGTGATGGGTGGTCTAGATACAAAGTGGTCTGAGGAAAAAGCGATGCCAATGTCTGCGCGCCTTCACTTGCTCACGAGAGTGCGTCTGTCCTTTGCTGACTCCAGATTCCAGTTTCCTCAACTTTCCAGCACGGATTGAAGACAAGTGAATTCCCAGAAATCTTCTGGGCCTTGAGTACCAGTTTGGGACTGCTGATACATCAGCTTCAGGGACTGAACCGTGCCCAGGTTCTCACTAGTTTGCAGTGAGCCATTGTTGCATGACCCAGCTCTCATCTGTTGTAAGCCGTTCTAGTAAAGCCTCTTCTATAAAACACACACATTCTAGAGCCAGGTGCACACCTTTAATCCCAGCACTTGGGAGGTGAGGCAGGAGGATCCCGTGAGTTCAAGGCCAGCCTGAGAGTACAGAGTGAATTCCAGGTCAGCCTGTGCTAGAGCACAAAAACCAAAACAGGCAAACGAACAAAAAAAACACATTCTATTGGTTCTCTTTCTCTAAAGAACCCTACCCAGGAGCCCGGGGAGATGACTCTGGATAAAGGTGCTTGGTTTCAATGCCTACTTGCCTGGGTTCAGTTCCCTAGCTGCCCCACCTAAAGCCAGACGGGCATTTACTTGCAGTGGAAAAAGATTCTGGTACATGCTCACACACACGCGCGCATAGATAAATAAATTTTTAAAAGAACCCCATCGAATACAAAGGGCATGGTGGACTAGAGCAGTTCACATCAGGATAGTCAGAAGCAGAAAAAAGGCAAATGGAAGGAGCCAAGAACGAGGTACCCCCAAGGACTTCCTTCCAGTGACCTACTTCCTCCAGCTAGGCTTCATCTCCGAAAGTTTTCAGAAGCCCCTAAAACAGTGCCACCAACCGGGAATCAAGTGTTCAAAACATTGAGCCTCTGGGAGACATTTCACATTCAAACCATAATATTTTACCACTTGATGGCAAAGTTTCATGGCCCCCTCATTAAAGCAGAGCATAATTATTTCATCTCTAAGAATCATCAAAGTCTTAACCATTCCAACGTTGTTCAAAAGTCCAAACTCAAAAGCTCCTCTGAGACACAAAGCAGATCCTTAGCTATGAACCTCTATAAAAATCAAAAGGAAAGGCTACATACTTCAAAGATATAATGGCATGAAGTTAATATTTCTACTCCCGAAGGGAATGGAAGCGTTGAAAAGAATGATGGGACCAAAGCAAAATAAAAGCCCAGCAGGGCAAACATTAAATCTTGCACCTCCATGTCTGCCATCCAGGCCATGTGGTAGCGTGACATGAGCTCTGAAGGGCTGGGACAGCCCTGCCCTTGTAGGACTGCTAATGGCAGCACACAGGACCTGTCTCTTGTACTGGCTCCACTCTGCCTATGGTGCTCTTGGGCAGAGATTCCACACATCTGACATTTCCAGCATCATGAAATCTCCATGGTACCTTAAGGCTCACCTTCACAGCTGTGTGCGTTACTGTCTCAGAGGCTGCCAGAAGGATCTGGACTCTGCCACACATTACCTGCTGCACCCTCCCCCCACCCCCCGCAGGCTTTCCTTTGCAATCATGGTGAAGATTCAGTGATTTCATTACTCGTGAATTTTGCATGCCTGCAAAGCCATGTCATGTGGGTGACTCTGCAGTGTGTTGTCAGC
Organism: Dipus sagitta; assembly: GCA_036346955.1. Taxonomy (NCBI): domain Eukaryota; kingdom Metazoa; phylum Chordata; class Mammalia; order Rodentia; family Dipodidae; genus Dipus; species Dipus sagitta. Next base: position 34,441,826 of record CM070786.1, read on the forward strand.
TTGAGTCATGTCTAGGACACACTGGACCACTGCTGTAATAACCTCTGAGCACCTGGACATCAGAATGTGGGAAAATGTCCTGTTGGTTGATCCTGTCAGATGATCTCATTTCTCAAATGTGTTTACAGTGTTATGCCCCAGAACCTCGCGTAGGTGTGGCCTGGCCAACTTCTGAGACGCCCTGAAGGCATCTTTCCTGTTGTCCTCATGTAAAATGCTTGGCTTCTCAATAGTGGCACTAATCTCTTTAATGACCACAGCCTCCTCAGAGGCCAAAGATCCTTTTGTGGCAAGACTGTACGCTTTTCAAATCCTTCTAATCTTCATTTTGCTTCCAATTCCCACTGCAAATCTGGATAAAGGCAGCCAGCAACCACCATGCCATAGCCTGAATTCCATGCTGTTTTCAAATTTCCTCCACCGAACTAATTTGTCCAATACCTTTGAATCCAGCATCACTGAAAGTCCCAGAACGTGGGCAAAGTACAAGCAAATTATCTGCTAGAATGTAACATGAATTTGTCTTGGCTGGGGAGATGGCTTAGCTGGTAAAGTGCTTTCCTTGAGGACCTGACTTTGATACCCAGTACCCAGTGCAAAAATGCCAACTGTGGTGGTATATGCTTGTAATCCCAGTGCTAAGGGCTGTCATCCCTGGAACTCGTTGGACAGCCAGTGTAGCCTGATGGGTGTGCTCCAGGCCAGTGATGTCTCAGAAGAAAACGTGGACAGCATTTCTGAAGGATGCACCCAAGGCCCTCAATTTCTGTGGTGTGTTTGCACAGCGTCCTCACTGTCACCCGAAAGCCCACGGGCACAGTCCGCACTGACTATGTGTCTGTCAGTCAGGACTCTGGCCTTCCGAACTCCTCCCAGATCCATCCATTAAGCTCTGCATTCAGAATTCTAACACTTCTCTAACCTGTTTCTCCAAATGTTTCCAAATTCCTCTCATAAATCAGTTCCAAAGGCTTAACAACCACATTAGCAGGTAGTCAAAGCAATGACTGGTACCAGTTTTCTGTATTAGATTTTCATCCCTGGAACCCAAATTGCTCACATAAGCAGTTTAAGGAACCGGGGTGGTTTGAATGTAAGTGAATGTCCCCATAGACTCGGGTTTCTCTGATTAAGCTTCCCAAGTATTCTTCAGGAGCCAGAGTCCTGCTGGAGTAGCTTTTTCACCTCAGGGGATTCAGTTCCAGGTTATAATCTATCATGACAGGGAAGGCACGGTAGCAGGTGCTAGAGGCAACCAGGCGCATTTAGCACAGAGAGAAAACAGAGAGTGATAAATTCTCTTTTCTGTTTAATTTTTTTTTTTTCTTTTTGAGATAATGTCTCCCACTGGCCTGGAACTCACCAACTAGGCTAGACTGGATAGCCAGTGAGGCCCAGGGATAATCCAGTGAATGTCTTCCCAGTGTTGGGATTATAGGGGATCAAACTCAGACCCTCATGCTTTCAAGGCAACATTTTACCAACTATGCTCTCTTCCTAGACCCCAAAATAGCCTTCTTGTTCTTTTGAGACAGGATCTCATGGAGCCCAGGCTAACCTGTGTAGCTGAGTATGACCTTGAGCTGCTGATTGCCCTTGGTTTCATCTCCCAAGTGCTGGGAGGAGGTTTGTGCCACCATGGTCATCAATACAAACTTCTTATGCTTGGGAACACTAATGGGCATTTTGGTAATATACTTGGGGTGCAACAGCACCAACACAAAGCATAAAATGTGGAAAATATGGCTCTAATAGTGGAAAGGACCATTTACAGTATGAGAGCTAAATCCAGAAAACTCAGCCTCATACAGTTGGGGCATGTGCATGGGCAGCTCAGATTTCACCATTCTCTATGAATCTGAATAAAAGAAGCATCACAAGTATTTTCTTTAAAAAATATGGGCTGGAGAGATGGCTTAGTGGTTAAGCGCTTGCCTGTGAAACCTAAGGACCCCGGTTCGAGGCTCAATTCCCCAGAACCCACGTTAGCCAGATGCACAAGGGGGCGCACGTGTCTGGAGTTCGTTGGCAGTGGCTGGAGGCCCTGGCGCGCCCATTCTCTCTCTGCCTCTATCTGCCTCTTTCTCTCTCTGTCTGTCACTCTCAAATAAATAAAAATGAAGAACAAAAAAAATTGAAAATATGTATGTTATTTTATTTACTTATTTAAGAGAGAGAGAGAAGCAAATGGAGAGAGAATGGGTGTGCCAGGGCCTCCCGCCACTGCAAACAAACTCCAGACACATGTACCACCTTGTGCATCTGGCTTACATGGGTTCTGAAGAGTGGAACCTAGACCCTAAGGCTTCACAGGCAAGTGTCTTAACTGCTAAGCCATCTCTCCAGCCCACGTTTTTTTAAAAATTTTTTTTGTTCATTTTTATATTTATTTGAGAGCGACAGAGAGAGAAAGAGGCAGAGAGAGAGAGAGAGAGAGAGAGAGAGAGAGAATGGGCGTGCCAGGGACTCAAGCCACAGCAAAGGAACTCCAGATGCGTGTGCCCCCTTGTGCATCTGGCTAATGTGGGTCCTGGGGGATCAGGCCTCGAACCGGGGTCCTTAGGTTTCACAGGCAAGCACCTTAACCACTAAACCATCTCTCCAGCCCATTTTTTAAAATATTATTTATTTATTTGAGAGAGAGAAAGAGGCAGATAGATAGAAAGAGAAAGAATATGTGTGACAGGGCCTCCAACTGCAAACTCCAGATGCATGTGCCACCTTGTGCATCTGGCTGATGTGGGTCCTGGGGAATTGAACCTGGGTCCTTTGGCTTTGCAAGCAAACACCTTAACTGCTAAGTCATCTCTCCAGCCCAGTATTTTCTTTTTTAAAATATAATTTAAATATTATTTATTTTCTTGTGTATATTTGTATGTGGGGGGATGCCCCAGGGTTTATTGTCACTACAAATGCCAAATGCTTGTGCCACTTTTTTTGTGTGTTTGCCTTTACGTAGTTATTAGGGAGTTGAACCTGTGCCTGCAGGCTTTGCAAACAAGTGCCTTTAATCATCACTAAGAAACGTCCCCAGCATGGCAAGTATTTTCTTTGAACAAAATTGCTACATTACTGGTATTAGTTTAGGGGCCTTTGAATAGGTCTTAGGTAGTAGGTTCACTCACAAACCTGGAATCCAACAACAGTAGAGGTTAGCTATAGCTGATTGTTTCTTTTTTTATTGTTTCTTTTTTAACATTTGTTAAGTTCTGAAATCTTCACCTAATACTCTCCATTCTTTAGAAATAATATCATTGAGAAAGGCCCTTTGCTATGAAGCACTGGGTGGACTGGAGTTTGAAATGATCCTCCCTGCCTCTGCTGGGATTACAGGCCTGAACCAGCACTCCAATTTAGATATAGGATCATAATTTATGTAACAAAGATAATTCTGCTTGTTAAATAAAAATAAAGAAAAGTGCCCGGTTTGGTGGTGCACACCTTTAATCCCAGCACTTGGGAGGCAGAGGTAGGAAGATCTCCATGAGTTCAAGGCCAACCTGAGATGACATAGTGAATTCCAGGTTAGCCTAGGCTTGAGTGAGACCCTACCTCAAAAAAAAAAAAAAAAAAAAAAAAAAGATCAAGAAGGAAGAGGAGAAGCACTTTTTTTATTTTTTTGGTTTTTCGAGGTAGGGTCTCACTCTAGCCCAGGCTTACCTGGAATTCACTATGTAGTCTCAGGGGGGCCTCAAACTCACAGCGATCCTCCTACTTCTGCCTCCCGAGTACTGGGATTAAAGGTGTGCACCACCACATGGAAAAAAAGCACTTTTGAGCTGGAGAGATGGCTTAGCGGTTAAGCGCTTGCCTGTGAAGACTAAGGACCCCGGTTCGAGGCTAATTCCCCAGGACCTACGTTAGCCAGATGCACAAGGGGGCGCACGCATCTAGAGTTCGTTTACAGAGGCTGGAAGCTCTGGCGCGCCTATTCTCTCTCTCTCTCTGCCTCCTTCTTTCTCTCTGTCGCTCTCAAATAAACAAACAAACAAACAAACAAACAAAAATTTTTAAAAAGCACTTTTTTGAGGAAAAGAATTTTTGATTGAAGATAAAAAACTTATTCATTTATATGCATCCACGTATTATATTTCCCAAGCTACCTATAAATAACCAGGAAGAACATTCTGAGAGAATGTCATATACAAATGATCTGATATGATTTGGGTTAAAATTACCTGGGATATTTGGAGATATAAGTTAATACTTTACATATTGGATTTCAAATGACTAAAACCCAAGTAAATTTAAAATCAAATTTAAAAATTATTTAGTGTGTGTTTATGTGTGCATGTGTGTGCATATGTGCATGTGTATGGGCACACCAGAGCATCATGTAGCTTCCTATAAATGAACGCAAGATGTTTGTGTCTCTTTTCGCATTTGGCTTACACGGGTGGCTAATGAATTGAATCCTGGGCTGGCATGCTTTGCAAGCAAGCATCTTTAACCTCTGAGCCATCTCGTCTTCCCAGCTCTAAAATCAAGTTTTTTTTCAATACTTTATTATTTTTTTTGACACAGGATCTCATTCTGTAGGGTAGGAACTCACTGTGTAGCTTAGGCTGGCATCAAAATCATAGCAATCCTTTTGCCTCTGTCTCCTGAGTGCTTGATTTACAGCAAGAACCACCAAACCTGGTTAAGTTTCTCCCTCCCTCCCTCTCTTCCTCCCTCTTTCTTTTCTTGTCTTTCTTTCTTTTTCCTTCCTCTTTCCTTCTTTTCTTTTTTATTCTTTCTTCCATATTTTTTCCTTGAAACAGGGTTTCATTCTGTAGCCTAAGCTATCCTAAACTCACTATGTCAACTAGGCTGGCCTTGAACTCATGGTGCTCAATCTCTTTCAGAGACCCAAGTGCTGAGATTACAGTTGTGAGCCACCATGCCCATCTGGCTAAATGTTTTCCTCTTCTATAATTGTAGGTGGCCTTCAGCCTGTTGAGGCGAAAACATTCTGTTTACAGAACACCCTGTAATTCTGCTGACACTATGCCTTAGAGGAGGGACACCTGCGCATGATCTCAGACTGCTGAGAGGCGCTCCCGGTGTCTGCTCTACAGCTGTTTTTGTATGCTTCAAAGCATTTACTGGGCAAGTCTGGCATGCATCTATAGCCTCAAGTGAACCAAGCTGTCTCCTGCTTCTGAGAAAGAAGTTGCTGCCTACTCTGTTTTTGTATAAGCCATTATCTGCATAAAGTCTACATGAACCCTGTACACTGATCTGTCAGGCGTGGCCTACAGCCTCCTGGTTCCGTTAAGCCTCTAACTCTCAGCCTAAATTCCTCTGCAGTGGTCATTCAGGACCTGCAGCAGGTTCAGCTGATGCCAGCAGGTGGAGCCAACATATAACACTACATTAAAAACACCCTTTATAGTTTAAGGTCTTTATTTAGGCACAAAAATAACCTCCCCTATAAAGAATGTCCATGATTTAATCCCTTTGGAAAAGAGGATTTGCATTAAGATTCTGAGAGTGAGACTATCAATTACATGGGTGAATCATCGTAAGTACAGGAATCCTTAATTAGGACATGAAGAAAGCCAGAGCTTTAGAGAAGGAAATAGAGTGTCAAAGCAGAGGTTGGAATGATATAGCATTATTCGAAGGGGACTATGAACCAAGGAGTGCAGTCCACAGAGGCTGGGAAACGTATGGAATTATTTCTCCTTAGAGCCACCAAGAGGAGCATAACCTTGCCAATTTTTCTCAGTAAGACCCATTTTCAGGTTTCTGAATGCCATAAATATGAGATGACAAGTTTATGTTGTTTAGGCATAAAGGTTTTGATGATTTGTTATAGCAGCAACAGAAACTAATACAACCTCTAACATATTTGGGCAGAGGAGACTGACATGACAGTGTAAAGACCTTGTGTACCCACTTTCCAAGAAAACTGGTGAAATTATAAAAATTTCAATGTAAAAAACCCACTATCCATAGTCACTGGAAATTGCTATAATAGTAAACATCATCTGAAGAAATATTTATTTAAGAAAAATCTATGAACTCCAAGATGCCATGGGTTATTAAACAAATGTGCAATGCCAGCAGTGGACTACCCCCCATGAGTTGTTGGTCAGGGAGTCCTATGAGACAACCAAAAAAAAGGGGGGGGGGAAACACACACACAAGCTATTGTCACTATTGTTGGTTGCCCACCAGAATAAGATGGTAAGACCCTATTGCTCAAGACACCACACACTTTTGTTCCAGGACAGAGAGAAATCAAACTGGAACTGGGCTGAAAGCTTCCTCCCTCTTAGCTAGCTTTCATAGTGCTGGAAGGTGCTATGCAGGCCACTGGGGGAGGAAAGTCATAGTTTTACCCAGCAGTGGACCTGGTGTGCTACATACCTGACCATCCAGACAAGATGTTCCCATTGGCATAATAATGGCCTGACTATTCATGGGGGTAACTGTGGTGGTTTGAATAAAATAGATGGCCCCCAATATATTCAGTTGTTTATTTGTTTGTAGTTTGCATCTCTAGCCATCTGGCTGGAGGCAATGCCATTGTGTGGATCTTAAGGTGTGGTGGTGGGTTTCAGATTTCAATCTAAAGATATGCAAAGTGTGCCTAGCTGGAGTTCCTGAAGTGTGCTGTGGCTTTTGACCTTTAGGCTTGTACTGCTCTCTCTCTGCTGCTCTCTCTCTGCTTGGGCCTGTGAAGGCAGGCCAGCTTCTTCTGCCATTATGGAACTTCCCCTGGATCTGTAAGCTTCAATAAATCCCTTCCTCCATAACTGTGCCTGGTCTGGAATTTCATCTCAGTGAACCTGAAGCAGACTAATACAGTAGCCAACTGCTTTCTCACTGGGCTTGAGGTCTACTCCACAGAAGGGAACTCATGTCTGGTATTGGTCAAAAGCTATTGGATTAGAAGGAAACTAGGCCAATGTTTTCCTAACTCAACATGTTACACTTGTCTAATTATTGCCTTCTATACATTTTCATGCATGGTCAAAGTGCTGACAACAACCAGTGGTTGAAAGTGGAGCCCTAAGTAGGTCATCTATAGCATACTCTCCAAGGCTTGGAGAACATCATGAAAGAGGAGGGGGAAAGAATGTTGAGCTGGCGGGAGGGTGGAATGTTGTGGAATGATTTCTTCTGGACATGACATGGCTTTACACTGGCAAGCCCACAGCAGCTGTGAACACCAACACATGGCCTGCACAAGAGTGGGCCTGTCATGGATGGAGAAAGAGCTCACAAGGCCACAGACCTCCTCGAGGATCTAGGCAGTTGATGGTTACTGGAGTAGGGGGGAGTCATTTTCTTCAGGGGTATAGCTACTGGTAATGGGCCTATTTTCCTGCAAATAACCCCTCACCCATGCTACTCTAAGCAACCCTAAAACTCACTAGGTCACAAAAAAATGCAAGCAAAGAAAAGAATAGATATGACAATGAAGAGGGACTGGTTGGGAAATCGAAGGGGGTTCATCAGTGGGAGGAGGTTAAGAGAGGGCATGGGGGAGAATAGGAACAAAATACATTATATGCATATATAATAACATCATAATAAAGACTGGGGATACAGCCTAGTGGTAGAGTGCTTACCTAGCACACATAAGGCCTCTAGTTCAACTCCCAGTACCACAAAAAGAAATTAAAATGTCATAATGGAACCCATTATATATATAATTAATATATGTTAATAAAAATTTAAAAAGAAGTTTTAAAATAAACAAAGAAAAACAAAAAGTCAAAAAATTACAAATAAAATTTAAAAATAAAATCTGTGGGGCTGGGTAGGTCATTTGGCAAAGTCCCTGCCTGGCACGCATCCTCAGAACCTATGGTTTTTCTGTTCTTTCAAGAAAGCCCAGCATAGTGGCTGGCATATGCTTATAATATTAGTGCTGGGGTCTCAGAGATAGGAGGATCCATAGAGCTATTGGCCAGGTAGTTTAGCCTAAGTAGGTGAGTTCGAGGTTCCAGGCCAACACCTGAGGTACAACACCCACGAGAATCTTCTTGCCTCTACGCTGAGGCACATATACTTGCATGCACAAAATCCGTGACAGTCAGGCTTGGTGGGACCTACTTGCATTTACAGCACTTAAGAAGTGAAGGTAAACCGGGCGTAGTGGCGCACACCTTTAATCCCAGCACTTGGGAGGCAGAGGTAGGAGGATCGCCATGAGTTCGAGGCCACCCTGAGACTCCATAGTGAATTCCAGGTCAGCCTGGGCTAGAGTGAGACCCTACCTCGAAAAGCCAAAAAAACAAAACAAACAAACAAACAAAAAAAGAAGTGAAGGTAGAGTTCAGGGCTGGCTTTGGCTACATAACAAGTTCAAGGCCAGCCTGATTTCAATGAAATCCGGTCTCACCAGAAAGAATAAGAAAAAAGAAAATGCTGAAAATTCAGTTTAAAAAGCAGAGGTTGCTGGGTATTTAAACCAAGACCTTTTACTTCCTCTTTGTTCTTCTTGGTTAAGCAGCATAAACATTTCACTGCAGACGGAAGACAAGAGTGCAAAGAGCCTTTTCACCCCGTTGCCACTCAGCGCTCTCCGCCTCTCTCCAGCCGTCATGCTGGGGGTTGAATCGAGGCACTGCATGTGCTAGGCCAGCACTCTACCACCAAGCTGTACCCACACACTGCATTTCTTTTTTAATTTCTGTATCTCACTACGTTTCTCCAGCTGGTTTGAACTTACTATGTATCCTAGGCAGGCCTCAAACTTGCAATCTTCCTGCCTTACCCTGCCTCACTCTCCTGAGCAGCTGGTACTGTAGGAGACTCATGAGAAAGCTAGCTGCTTTCAGACAGCTTCAGTTAGCAACAGAAGCCCAAAGACAAAACCAATGGTTGTGTCTGATGGACATTCAGCTACAACAGTTGCAGTGCCCCCTTGCTGCCTACATGGGCAGCCTTCACTACCCAGGTGGGCTGGCCCTGAAGCCTGCTACTTGAACCTACAAACCAACTGGGTGTTCCCTTTACATACCCGAATCTGACAAAAGAAGACATTTTCATTTTCTTTTTCTTTTTCTTTTTCTTTTTCTCTTTCTTTTTCTTTTTCTCTTTTTATTTTTTGAGGTAGGGTCTCACTCTAGCCCAGGCTGACCTGGAATTCACTATGGAGTCTCAGGGTGGCCTCGAACTCAGGCGATCCTCCTACCTCTGCCTCCCGAGTGCTGGGATTAAAGGCGTGCGCCACCACGCCCGGCTGACATTTTCTTTGTTGTTGTTGTTGTTTTTTCTTTTTGTTTTTTCAAGGTAGGGTCTCGCTCTGGCCCAGGCTGATCTGGAATTTACTATGTAGTCTCAGGCTGGCTTCGTACTCATGGTGATCCTCCTACCTCTGCCTGCCGAGTGCTGGGATTAAAGGCATGCACCACCATGCCCGGCTGAAAGAATACATTGTTAATCAACTATAAAGGCTGTTTCCAGCTCTCTCTCTCTCTCTCTCTCTCTCTCTCTCTCTCTCCTCTCACTCTGGTCAGAGGGATACACGTGCCTGGCTCACCCCCACCCCAGCCTGTCTGGGTTGGGGGTGGGAGAGGAGAGTACTATTTCTTGGCTTGGGTAATAATCTGTTTGCCTTTGCTTTATACTTTGGGGTAACTTCTCACTCTAATTACCTGTATGATTTTGCTCTGGTCTCTGAATCCACCACATGTGCATTACACGCTAGATCTGCCATGTGGGTGTTTTCTCTAAACTCTGGGCCTGTTACCTGTGCAATTTCTCTAAACTCAGGGTAACCATGAGTATAACTCTTTTTACTACTCATTTCTCATCTGAATTCCTTGGTCTCTGCTTTGACATTTTCCCTCTGCTATTCTTCCTTAAGCTACTACCGTTTGCCCTCTTACCTTCCTTCTGTGGGGAAGCTCAGGGCAGATGCTGTGAGTCTCTCTTCTGGATTTCCCAAATGAGCACCTAGGTTGGAGCTTTCTGCTCCAGCCATTGCTTATGCTGTGCTTTTCACATGCGTGCGTGTTTCCTACTTTCCACGTACTTATGATTCTGTTTTAGCCTTCTTTCTGGATCCCAGTTTCCCTTAAAGAAACCCCACAATTTGTGATTTCTCCTTAAATAAACTTAATAATTCGTAACTTACACTTCATTTTACCAAATCTTTGTTTAGAATAGAACAAGACCCAAAATTGGGGTTTATAAATTTGGGGGACCCTTCTAGAGCCCCCAAATTATGCTTCAGTATTACAGCCTGTACCAGCATGCCCTGCCTCAGAGGGCTTTCTCCCCATGAAGAGTGACCTTTCTCCAGCCTCTAGTTACCCACTGCTGAGGCTCAGCTACAGGGAGTGGAGCTGAGGGAGAGCCTCGCTTTCGCCCAGGCCCCTTCTTGGAATGAAGGCTCTACTTAGGTGTGGTATCACTGAGCACTAGGAAGAGGGGCATTGTCCTCGCCTTTGCTTGGACCTCAAGGTACTGTCCCCTCCTGCCACCAGCACCCATGTTCTAAGCAGGTACTGTCCCCATTTCCTGATCTAGAATAATGACTCAGATATTGGGCTAGGTGCAGGAGTAGGTGAACACAGACAGCTCCTGGTCTCTTCCTAAAAGAGCAAGCATTGTTAACGGAGTTTGGAGAAGTTCTAATCTAAGAGCATCCTGAAAGAGAGAAGATAAAAGTGAAAGGAACTTGGAAGATATTCAAGATTTAGACTAAGTCTTGTAAGGTGGTCCACTCCTATAATCCTAGCGCTAAGGAAGAGGTGGAGGCAGGAGGATGAGAAGTTCAAAATCATTGTCAGCTACATAAGAAATATGGGGCTAGGGCTGGAGGGATGACTTAGCAGTTAAGGTGCTTGCCTGCAAAGCCAAAGAACCCAGGTTCAATTCCCCAGGACCCACATAAGCCAGATGCACAAGGTGGTGACACATGCATCTGGAGTTCATTTGCAGTGGTTGGAGGCCCTGGTGCACCCATTCTCTCTATCTCAAGTAAATAAATAAAAAATATTTTAAAAAATTAAAATAGAAAAGACTTTCAAAAAAATTAAGAAAAAGAAATATGGGGCCAGCCTGGGCTCTATTAGACCCTGCCTTAAAAAAAAAAATAAATATAGGGGGCTGGAGGGATGGCTTAGCAGTTAAGGCATTTGCCTGCAAAGCCAAAGGGCCCAGGCTGAATTCCCCAGGACCCACTTTAGCCAGATGCACAAGGGGGCGCATGCATCTGAAGTTCATTTGCAGTGGCTAGAGGCCCTGGTGTGCCCATTCTCTCTCTCTCTCTCCCTCCCTCTCTCTCTCTCTGTCAAATAAATAAATAAATAATAAAATATTTAAAAAAATATATAGGACTGGAAGTGTGGTTCAGTGGTAGCAAGCTTGCCAAGCATGCATGAGGCCCCAAATTCAATCCCAATACTGCAAAATCAAAACAAGTACTGATTTATGAGTCAGGGATGTACCACAGTTAGTCAAGTGCTTGTATAGCACGGACAAAGCCCCGGTTCAATCCCCAGTCTCACATAAACCAGAAGTGATGGTGCACTTCAGAAACTCCAACACTCAGGAGGTGGAGGCAAGAAAACCAAAAGTTTAAGGGAGCTGGGCATGGTGGCACACACCTTTAATCCCAGCACTGGGGAGGCAGAGGTAGGAGGATCACTGTGAGTTTGAGGCTACCCTGAGACTACATAGTGAATTCCAGGTCAGCCTGAGCTAAAGCAAGACCCTACCTCAAAAAACAAAACAAAACAAATCTATCTATCTATTCATCCATCTATCTATCTATCTCATCTATCTATCTACATACATACATACATACACACACACACACGCACGCGCGCAACACGCATGGTGGGTCATGCCCATAATCCAATATTCAGAAAGCTAAGATAGGAGTAGCATTGTGAATTCAAATGCAGCCTGGTCTACAGAGTGAGTTCTAGGTCAGCCAGGGATAGAGTGAGACTCAGCATCAAAAAACCAAACTAATAATACTGATACTACTACTATTAATAACAATATTAACTAAATGATTCCTTCAAAGGGGCCTGAGTGATTGGACTGTTAGTCCTTGAGATTTCTTTATGTTTTTATATTTTGATTTTGATTTATTTATTTGAGAGTGATAGACAAACAGAGAAAGAGGAAGGTAGATAGAGAATGGGTGCACCAGGGCCTCCAGCCACTGCAAACGAACTCCAGATGCGTGGGCCCCTTGTGCATCTGGCTAACGTGGGTCCTGGGGAATCAAGACTCGAACCGGGGTCCTTAGGCTTCACAGGCAAGAGCTTAATGGCTAAACCATCTCTTCAGCCCTTTTGTTGTTTTTTTTGTTTTGTTTTTCAAGGTAGGGTCTTGGGGTAGCCTTGAACTCACAGAGATCCTCCTACTTCTGCCTCCCAAGTGCTGGAATTAAAGGTGTGTGCCACCATGCCCAGCTTTTTTTTTTTTTTGAGACAGGGTCTCATGTAGCCTGGGCTGGCCTTGAACTCCGGATCCTCCTATTTCTTGAACTTCCACCTTCCAAGTGTTGACAGGCTTCACCACATCTGTTTCCTTGAAAACAGTAGAGCCCTTATCTAGCAATAGTGAAGTGGATGTGGTCAGAGAAAGGAAGAATATTTCCAAATGCCCTGAGTTTCAGGGAGACTGTGCACATGAGAAGTGGGGCCTCCTTGAGGAGCAACATCAGAGGAGGGGCTACTAACATAATGCAGACTGTCACTAAACAAACAAGCGAGTAACCAAGCTGTGGAGAAGGTGAGAACTATACCTAGAGGTGCTTGAATGCGCATCCTAAAATGAAAAATTTAAGTCCTGAAAAGAAGCTGAAACCTATGACTGGTACCCTGAGGGAACAGAAACTGAGTTGCCACAGTTCATTCTGGGAAAAAAGACTTCAAAGTAACCATATAAATACATTCAAGGACTCCAGGGAACATGCTGAAAGAAGTACAGGAAGCTATTATGACAGCGTCACACCAAATAGAGAATACCACTAAGAAGGTCGAAAGCATAACATGAGCCAGATGGGAAATTCTGGAGTGGAGAATCTGAAATGGAAGGTTCCCTGACATGAACACAAGTAGTCCAGACGAAGCTGAACTTTAGCGCACGCAATAATTACTGAATGTGAAGATGCATCGAGGAAGACTGCAGCTCAAAGAACAGAGAGAAAGGAAAATGAATAATGAGCAGGGCCTCAAAAACCTACGGGATGCCATTGTGCACACCAACTTAGAGGTGCAGGGAGTGCGAGAAGGATCGGAGAGAGGGCAGAGGGAGTGGCCTAGCCGTTGATGCTTGCCAAGCATGCATGAGTCCTGGATTCAAAACCAATCCCTATGGCTGGGGAAATGGCTTAGCGGTTAAGGTATTTGCCTGGGAAGCCTAAGGACTCTGGTTCGACTCCTCAGGACCCACATAAACCAAATGCACAAAGGGGCACATGTGTCTGGAGTTTGTTTTCAGTGGCTAGAGGCCCTGATGCGCCCATTCTCCCTCTCTTTCTCTCTCTCTCTCTCTCTCTACCTGCCTCTTCCCCCTCTCAAATAAATAATAATAAATATATTTAAAAACAAACAATCCCAAGAAGAAGAAGAAGAACTAAAACAAGAAGAGGGAAATGAAGAGACAAATAAAATATTCAAAGAAGGTTGTGTGTGGTGGCACACATCTTTAATCCCAGCACTCAGGAGGCTGAGGTAGGAGGATCTCCATGAGTTTGAGGCCATCCTGGGACTAGAGTGTGTTCCAGGTCAGCCTGGGATATGGGGAGACCCTACCTCAAACAACAACAACAACAAAATCCAAGAACTAATGGTTTCAAATTCCTATTATCACCTACATAACTTATGAGATGCTCAATGGACTTCAAATAGGATCAATTTAAAGATATCCTTAATTAAATACATCATTATAAAACTGCTAAATGTCAAAGACAAGGAGAAAGTCTTTAAAGCCACAAATGAGGAACAGTTTATCATCTAGTAGAGAGCCCTGGCTAGACCTATAGGGACACTGAGATAGGAAAACTGCTGTGAATTGGAGCCCAGCCAGAGCTACAGAGTGAGTTCCAGGTCAGCCTGAGCTAGGGAGACCCTGCCTCAAAACAAAACACACACAAAATTTTTCTTATTATTTTTAAAATTTTTTTTGTTTATTTTTATTTATTATTTATTTGAGAGCGACAGAGAGAGAAAGAGGCAGACAGACAGAGAGAGAAAGAATGGGCACGCCAGGGTCTCCAGCCATTGCAAACGAACTCCAGACGCGTGCGCCCCCTTGTGCATCTGGCTAACATGGGTCCTGGGGAATCGAGCCTTGAACCGGGGTCCTTAGGCTTCACAGGCAAGCACTTAACTGCTAAGCCATCTCTCCAGCCCACACACACAAAATTTTTAATGGTCATTAAAAAATTTTTTTTTGAATCAGATTCTTTTGTTTTTATTTATTTTATTTTTTGAGGTAGGGTTTCACTCTAGGTCAGGCTGACCTGGAATTTACTATGTACTCCCACGGTGGCCTTGAACTCAGGGCGATCCTCCTACCTCTGCCTCCCAAGTGCTGGGATTAAAGGTGTGTGCCACCACGCCCAGCTTTGAGTCAGATTCTTATATTGTAGCCCAGCTGGCCTGGACCTCTCTGTGTAGCTCCCAGTTCGCCTTGAATTTACTATAAGCCTGCTTACTACCTTGGCCTCCTGTGAAGGGTTCACAACTATGAGATACCAGGCTGGCTACGAGATACAATTTAGATTTAAGGATACAAAGTGACTAAAAGAATAGGGAAAAAAAAATGTATTATGCAAACAACAACCAAACAACCTTGAGTGGCTACCCTCTTATCAAACAAAATAGACTTTAAAACAAGTCATCAGATGGGAATTTTATAATGAAAAAGAATCAACTTGATAAGAAAAGAATTACAAGCATGTACTTAGCTGACAATGGAGATTGAAATCATCTCAATGTGGCCGGCACGCTTAGATTGGGGGCCCACGGGGAACCAAGCTAGGAGGAAGCCATCCAGGGCATAAGAGTGTCATTGTCGCTGAGCTCCTGCCAGCACACGGGGACATCAGACTCCCACTTCTTCAGCCCTCCACTGTGAATTCTCACCAGCGATTCTCCAGGCAGGTTCCAGGCCTTCAGCCTCTGTCATCTGTCCCCTTTTATAATTTTCCTTGCTGCAGTTTTGAAAAAGGATCTCATGTAGCCCGGGTTTCATTGAACTAGAAATTGCTGTGTAGCTGAGGATGGCCTTAAACTCCTGAATTCTCTACCTGCAAGAACTGGGAATATAGGCATGCATCACTGTGCCTGGTTTTCTCTTGTAATTATATACGTATATATTCTATTGGTTCTGTTCCTGTAGAGAATCCTAGCCCATAGTTTGATATTCTTTTTATTTTTGCTTTCAAGGAGGGTCTCACTCTATCCCAATCTGACCTGGAAATCACTCTGCAGCCCCAGGGTGATTCTCCTACCTCAGCCTCCCAAGTGCTAGGGCTAAAGACATGTTCCTCCACTCCAGCTTTATTTAATTTTTTATTTTGACATAATTTCAAAGTTACTGAAAAGTTATATGAAAGCCTACCTTCCCACATACCTTCTAAAACATTGGCTTTTTATCACATTTAGTTGATCTTTTTCTATTTACCTATGTACCCTTTTAAATATATATATTATTTATTTATCTGCAAGCAGAGAGAGATAGAGAGAAGAGAGACAGAGAGAATGGGCACACCAGGGCCTCCAGCTGCTGCACACAAACTCCAGATGCATGTGCCGCTTTGTGCATCTGGCTTTACGTGGATACTGGGGGATCAAACTTGGGTCGTTAGCCTTTGCAGGCAAGCACCTTAACTGCTGTGCCATCTCTCCAGCCCATCTTATTTTTTAACACAAGGACTTGTATATCCTAGGCTCTCTTAGAGCTTGGGTTGCCAGCTTATGTGGTGCTGGGAATCAACCCCAGGGTTTTGTGCATGCTGGGCAAGCAACGTGGCAGCTAAGTTACAACCTCAGTCACAACTACACAAATATTTTTTCTGAGCCAGTTGAAAATTGTTTGCAGGCATGATGCCCATTTATCCTTAAATATATTCCTCAGAATTTCCTGAAAACAAATTCAGCCAGGTGTGGTAGTGCACACCTTTAATCCCAGCACTTGGGAGGCAGAGGTAGGAGGATTGCCAAGAGTTCGAGGCCACCCTGAGACTACATAGTGAATTCCAGGTCAGCCTGAGCTAGAGTGAGACCCTACCCCAGAAAACAAAACAACAACAACAAAAAAAATTCGTTCTCTTACATAACCATTGTCCACAATACAATGAACTAACTCTAGGTTTTATTCAAATTTCAGTAAATGTCAAAAGAATGTCCTTTACAGAGCAAGAAGACCCCAGACCATGTTTGGCATTTAGTTGTCGTGTTTCCTTAGTTTCTTTATTTGAGACCACTATGTAATGACATAGACATCAATTATTGTTTACTTATTTAGACTGGAATTCAATAGTCTAGGCTGGCCTGGAATGATTACATACCCCAGTTTGTCCTTATTCTCATGCTCCTCCTCCCTTAGGTGGTGTTAAATGTATGCACCATGACACCCAATAGCCCTTGCTTCTTCCCCACCTCCTACTCCTTTTGTAGTGCTAGAGACCTAACCTTGTGCATGCTACGGAAGTACTCTACACTGGGCTCTATCCCCAGCTGGACTCCTTTTGACTTTTTTTTTTTTTTTTTTTTTTTTTTTGGTTTTTCGAGGTAGGGTCTCACTCTGGCCCAGGCTGACCTGGAATTAACTCTGTAGTCTCAGGGTGGCCTCGAACTCATGGCGATCCTCCTGCCTCTGCCTCCCAAGTGCTGGGATTAAAGGCGTGCGCCACCACGCCCGGCATGATTCTTTTTTTTTAGCTGAGAATTTTTTTAAAAATTTTTTTATTGTTATTTATTTATTAGATACGAGGGACAGAGGGAGAGAGAGAGACAATGGGCGCACCAGGGTCTCCAGCCACTGCAAATGAGCTCCAGATGCATGCACCACGATGTGCATCTGGCTAACATGGGACCTGGAGACTCAAACCTGGGTCCTTAGGCTTCACAGGCCAGTGCTTTAACTGCTAAACCATCTCTCCAGCCCTAAACTGAGAATTTTAATACATGAACATGCCATAATTCCCATTGTCTTCTTCCACTCCAATTCCAGTGATCCCCTCCTATTGCACATAGTCCCACTTCTGCTGTGATACCCCAATCTCCTCCCTCTCCTCCATCAACCATCAACATGTCAGTGGGCTTGAGACTGTGCAGAGCACAGATGTGCTGACCTCCACTGTGACATCATGAATGCCCTATGGTCCCTTCATGTCAACAGATAATGTCCCAAAACCCTCCTCTTCACTTTCTGGCTTTTGTATTGTTTCTTTCCTCTCTTCAGAAATGCTCCCTGATCCTTGGAGAGTGTCATAGAAATGTCACTTGTACTGATCAACTCTCAAAAACCTGTTTTCAGCACTTTGATGAGCTTTGCGACATCCTAGTATCTACAGCCATCAACAAAGCGGAGCTTCTCTGGCAAGTGGTGACAACAGAGTATTATAATATTCTATCTGCCACCTCTGCAACGTGCCCTGAGCTCTGGCACGTATGAGAGAGATGAATTGGCCAGTGCTGAGCACTTACATCACTTCTCATCTCATCACCGTGACGAGTCTTGGTCTCTCTAGTTGTTACCACCATGTGTCAAAAGAAGCTTCTCTAACCCAAAGTGAGAACAGCATCAATGAATGGGTAAAAATATGTGCATTTAGAAGGCAATTTGATGGGCACAATGTTTCTCTAGCAGACAGCTTTGTGTGACTGGGATGAACTTCCAAACCAGGCACAGTTATGGGAGAAAGGAAATTTATTTGAAGCTTACAGATCTAGGAAGTTCCAAACTGGCAGAAGCAGCTGGCCTGCTTTCACAGGACCAAACACGGAGAGAAAATCCAAAAGCCCCCACCAGCACAGGCAAGCACACCCCAGGGACTCCAGGCAAAGCTCAAGCACTTTGCATATCCTAGGGTGGAATTACCCAAACACACTTCAGGGCTGGGCCCTAGGGTCTTCTCCCAGTGACACCTCCTGTAGCCAGAGGGCTGGAGATCTAAGAAGCTTTAATAAAACTCCCCAATCTGTTGGGGGACATCTGTTTAAACTACCACAGTACCTAGGGTCTATGACCTTCCAAGCCATAAGCTCTCACTCAATTTTCAGTACTAGGTATGTATTCTGTGCTGTGGAGTGGGCCTCAAAGCCAATCAGTGAGCAGTTGATTACCCCCATAACTCATGTACCACTACTATTGCACCAGTGGGCACATCTTGCCTAAGTGATATTTGTGTGGCATGCAGAATCCATTGCTGGTTAAGACTATTGATGACTTTTCTCCCACAGTAGGCTGCATAGTACTTTCTTTTTTAAAAAAAATATTAAATATTTAGGGGCTGGAGAAACAGTTTAGTGGTTAAGGCATTTTCCTGCAAAGTGAAAGGACCATGGTTCAATTCCCCAGAATCCACATAAGCCAGATGCACAAGGTGGCACATGCATCTGGAGTTTGTTTGCAGTGGCTGGAGGCCCTGGCATGACCCCCCCTCGCCCCCTCCCTCTCTCTCTCAAATCAATAAATAAATATTTTAAAAAATTAAATATTTTATTTATTTAACAGAGAGGGAGAGAGAGAATGGGCATGCCAGGGCCTTTGGCCATTGCAAATGAACTCCAGATGCATACACCACCCTGTGCATCTGGCTTACATAGGTCATTGGGAAATTAAGCCAGGGTCCTGTGGCTTTGCAGGCAAGCGCCTTAACCACTAAGTGGCTTCTCCAGTCCTGCATAGCGCTTTCTAACCCTATGGCAGCTAGCCAGTAGGGAGGCGGCTTCCACCTCAGCTCCAGCTTGCTTTCTGCGTCCTGGGACTGCGGCATGTTGTGTGTTCAGCAATAGGGTCTTACCACCTAGTTTGAGGGTAACCAAGAGCATTGACCATAGGTTGTGTAGTTCTGGGGGCTTCATTGGCCGCCCTAACCAGTAACTTACTGGAGTGTCGTATCTCTGGCACTGGGATTTTCCTGTAAAAAGGCATGGTTTCTAGGCATAGCATTCTCCACTCCAGCATGGTACTTTTATTTTTGCATATTAACATTCAAAATTATAAGCTGGTTATTTTGTAGAACTATTTCAGTTGAAGAGTCTGCTGTTACTTCATGATTAAAGTCATGTATTTTGCCTGGGATCACACAGCGGAAACATTGTGTTCTCAGCAGGTCTGGCAAGTAAAGTACCTAGCTTATAAAATGTGAAGGAGTATTCATCCTCCCATTTATGCTGGTATAGAGCCACACCCAGCGCCTAGAATATTCTATCCCTAGGTATACATGCGGTTGTGGCTATCTAATTATCTTTTTTAATCTAATTTTTTTGAAGCAGGGTCTCACTTTGGTCCAGGCTATCCTGGAACTCACTCTGTTGCCCAGGCTGGCCTCAAATTTACAGTGATCCTCCTACCCTAGCCTCCTGAGTGCTGGGATTAAAGACATAAACCACTATATCCGGGCCCTATCCGTCTATTTCTAAAGCTCCAGTTTTAAACTGAGGCTTCTACTTCATTTCTGTGTACAAGATTCTTTTTATCTCCCTCTGTATATTTAAAATTTTTTTTATTTTTATTTTGAGAGCGACAGACAGAGAGAAAGAGGCAGATAGAGACAGGGAGAGAGAATGGGCACGCCAGGGCCTCCAGCCACTGCAAATGAACTCCAGATGTGTGTGCCCCCTTGTGCATCTGGCTAACGTGGGTCCTGGGGAGTCGAGCCTCGAACCAGGGTCCTTAGGCTTCACAGGCAAGTGCTTAACCGCTAAGCCATCTCTCCAGCCCCTCTCTGTATATTTTAAATCTTTATTTATTTGAGTGGGGGAAGTGCACGTCAACGGGCATGATAGGGCCTCCTGCCACTGAAAACACAAACTTGAGGTACATGGGCCACTTTGTATATCAGGCTTTAAGTGGGTACTAGGGAATTAAACTTGGGCCATCAGGTTTTCTAAGCAAGTGACTCCAGTCCCCTTTCCATATTTATTTATTTATTTTGGTTTTTCAAGGTAGGGTCTCACTAGCCCAGGCTAATCTGGAATTCACTATGTAATCTCAAGGAGGTCTCGAACTCACAGTGATCCTCCTACCTCTGCCTCCAGAGTGCTGGGATTAAAGGCATGTGCCACCACACCCAGCCCCTTCCTATATTTTTTCTAATATTTTATTTTATTTATTTGACAGAGAAAGAGAGAGAGAGAGAATGGGTGCGCCAGGGCCTCCAGCCACTGCAAATGAACTCCAGATGCATGCCCCCTTGTGCATCTGGCTAACACGGGTCCCCGGGAATTGAACCTGGCTCCTTTGGCTTTGCATGCAAGCACCTTAACCACTAAACCATCCCTCCAGCCCTTTTCCCATATTTTTAATGCCCTTTTCTGCCACTGAGAAATCTTTCTTCTGTAATATATTTACTAATTAAGTTGACCCTAGAATGCAAATAAATTAGTTTCAAAATTGTTCCCCTATATTAGTGTGAATCAAAGTCTGTTATCTAGAGATCAATATTTGGTTAGCCTGAGGGCAGAAAGCCAAATGTTATTTGAATTGATTCTTTTTCTCCTCCTTCAGTGCTGTTGTCTTTTTCATTTTAAAATGTGGTTTACAGAGCCAGTAAGGAAAGGCAGAATAGCTGAAAGTTCTAAGCTAGCCTGGCCTATGTAGCAAGTTCCAGGCAGCCAGGACTACATAAAAAGACCCCATATATAAAAAAGAAAAATGGGCAGGGCGTGGTGGTGCATGCCTTTAATCCCAGCACTCGGGAGGCAGAGGTAGGAGGATCTCCATGAGTTCGAGGCCACCCTAAGACGACATAGTAAATTCCAGGCCAGCCTGAGCTAAAGTGAAACCCTACCTCAAAAAAACAAAGAAAAACAAACAAACAAAAAAATTGGGCTGGAGAGATGGCTTAGCGGTTAAGGCATTTACCTGCAAAGCCAAAGGACCCAGGTTCGATTCCCCAGGACCCACGTTAGCCAGATGCACAAGGGGGCACACGTGCCTGGAGTTCGTTTGCAGTGGCTGGAAGCCCTGGCGCACCCATTCTCTCTCTCTCTCCCTCTTTCTCTGTCAAATAAATAAATAAATAATAAAGTATTTTAAAAAATGTTTAGGGCTAGAGAGATGGCTTAGCAGATGGCTAAGGACCTAGGTTCAATTCTCCAGGTCCCTCATAAACCAGGTGCACAAGGTGACACATGTATCTGGAGTTTTACAGTGGCTGGAGGCCCTGGCATGCGCCTTCTATCTACCTGCTTCTTTCCATCTCTTTCAATAAATAAAATGAATTTATCCAGATGTGGTGGTGCATGCCTTTAATCCCAGTACTTGGGAGACAGAGAACTCTGAGTTCGAGGCCACCCTGAGACTACATAGAGGATTCCAGGTCAGCCTGAGCTAGAGTGAGACCCTGATCCGAAAAACCAAACAAAAATTTTTTAATATATTTATGCTTTAGCTTTTTATTTTCTTATATTCCATTTTTCATTTCTGGTTTTCTCCCTTTAGCTTTTTGGTTTATTTACTCATTTATGAATATACAGAATATTGGCATCTTTTAGAAGACCAACACTATATACAAAGTCTACTCAGAGTGTCATTCATTTGTTTTCTGTCCTGCTATTCTTTCCATGCTATTCCAGCCCATCCTTGCAGATAATCTACTTTATTTATTTCTTTATTGAAACAGGGTATCATGTAGCCCAGGCTGCCTGGAACTCCATCTGTAGTCAAGAATGACTTTGAACTTGTGATCCTTCTGCCTCTACCTCCCAAACTCTAGTACTATAAGCAGGATCCACCTAACTAAGGTATTTTCTTTTCTTTTCTTTTTATTTGTTTATTTGAGAGAGAGACAGAGAGAGAGAGACAGAAAGAGGGAGAATGGGCTTGCCAGGGTCTCCAGCCACTGCAAACGAACTCCAGATGCATGCACCCCCTTGTACATCTGGCTGACATGGGTCCTGGGAACTCAAACCCAGGTCCTGTGGCTTTGCAGGCAAGTGCCTTAACCACAAAGCCATCTCTCCAGCACTTCTTCTTTTTTTTTTTTTTTTTGGTTTTTCGAGGTAGGGTTTCACTCTAGCCCAGGCTGACCTGGAATTCACTATGGAGTCTCAGGGTGGCCTCGAACTCACGGCGATCCTCCTACCTCTGCCTCCCGAGTGCTGGGGTTAAAGGCGTGCGCCACCACGCCCGGCTCCCTTCTTTTTTTTTTTTAATGTATATATATATATATATATATATATATATATATATATATATATATTTTGTTAGAACAACTCAGCAAAATAAAATTCCGGTTTATTGTTGGACATTGTTTCATACATACATCAAACAGGCCAAAAAATAAACAGCAACTTCATAGACAAAAAAGGAAAAAAAAGAACCTTTCATCTTTGGCCTTTTTAACCATCTCATACAAACCAACTACTTATAGTACAGCTAGGTACATACACAAAAAAAGTTACTGGAATGCTCAGAATAAGATTTTTTTTACAAGGTTTTTTTTTTTTTTTTTTTTTTCTCCTTTGAGATTATAATGAACATGGTCACAGCACAAGTAAAGTCAGAAGTAGGACAGAGAACGCTCTGAAGGCTGGTCTGGTCATCCATTATCATTAAAAATGGCTGACCCCTAACAATAGGTACAAAAATGTAAAATGTAAATAAAAAAATACAAACAACTTTTCCTTTTAAAGTACTTTTAAGAAAAAAAGCAGGGCTCCGAAGTTTTGGTTTTCTCCTCCCCTGTTGCAAACTCTCACTGTGGTTTTGGTGGGGTGGTGAAGAGCGTGTGTCATCTGCGGGGGGCGCTGCCCGTGGTTGGCGGGCGGGCTGCCTCTCTACTCCAAGGTGACCACGTTTAGATGCTGAGACGGGAAGTGGAGGGTGAACAGGTCACGGCGGCCTGTTTTCAATAACTTTTCCTTTTTTGCTGTCTAGTCATCCTCATCGGTCTTCTGTTTCTTGGTATCAAATCATCATCCTCATCATCTTCAGCTGCCCGCTTGCCCGTAGCTGCCTCCGCCTCCTCATCTTCATCTCCATCCTCTTCCTCACCATCACCTTCTTCCTCCTCCTCCTCTTCCTCCCCACCTTCTTCTTCTTCATCTTCCTCATTGTCAGCCTCCTGCTCCCCATTTTCCTCATTAGCATTCCCATTGGCAGGGGCTTCTCTTCCATTCTCTGCCTCCTCCACAACTTCCTTCTTTTCCTTCAGATCCTTGGTGGTGATCTCGGAGCTGGTGCCCACAGCCGCGTCTGGCATGTTGGGGCGCCGGTGAACCGGTGCAGTGGGGGAAAGAGAAAGCGAGAGTTCCAAGACTCTGGGGAAAAGGCTGCCGGAGTCCGGGGCCGGAGAGAGGGAGGGAAGGCAGGCGGCGGAGGAGAGACGGAGCCCGGGAACAATGCAAAGATGGCTTTTCCGAGCAGCCTGTGGGGCTTAATGTATATATATATTTTATTGACAACTTCTATACTTACAAACAATAAACCATGATAATTCTCTCCCCTCCCCCACTTTTCCCTTCACAACTCCACTCTCCACCATACCTCTCTCACTCTCTCCATTAATCTCTCTTTCATTTTGATGTCATCGTCTTTTCTTCCTATCATGAGAGTCTTGTGAAGGTATTGCTAGACACTGTGAGGCCGTGGACACCAAGGCCAGTTTCTGTCTGGACAGTTGCATTGTAAGGAGTTGTACCTTCCTTTGGCTGTTACATTCTTTTTATTTTTTTTAGAGACAGAGAGAGTGGGGAAAGAGAGAGAGAGAGAGAGAGAGATAACAGGCACACCAGGGCCTCTAGCTTCTGCAAACAAGCTCCAGATACATACACCACCAAATGCATCTGGCTTACGTGGGACCTGGAGAATCGAATCTAGGTCTTTAGTCTTTGCAGTCAAGTGCCTTAACTGTTAGGCCATCCCTCCAGTCTGGCTCTTACATTATTTCTTCCACTTCCTCTGCAATGGACCTGAGCCTTGGTGATAGAGATGTTTCACTGCTGAACACTCTGTCACTTCTTCTCAGCACTATGTTGCCTTTGGGTCAACCCAGTGGTCACCGCCATCTGAAAAGAGAAGGTTCTCTAACCAAAAGTGAGAGTAGCATTAATATATGAATATGAACATTAAGTGTAGTGCCTTCAGGGCAGTTTGGTGAGCATAATATATGCATTTAGCCAGACAAGAGCAGGCTTTACACACCTAAGATTCATGACCTCCCTTGCCATAGACTTTTGACTAGGTTTTCAGTACCAGGCATGCATTCCCTCCCTTAGAGCAGGCCTTCAGTCCAATTAGAGAACAGTTGGTTTCACCCAGAACAGACATGCCACTAGTGCACCTGTTCGGTCATTTGGCCTGTCTGACCAAACTTGAGGCTTCCAGTGTCCACTGTTTTCACCGCTGATGACTTCTGTCTCCCATAGGGCTGCATGCAGTGCAACTTTTTCCAGATTTCAGTTGACTGGTCTACAGGGAGGAGGTTTTCAGCTCAGCCCCAGCTTAATTTTTGAGTGACCTTGCTGCCCAGGCATATGAAGTCTTCATCAATAGGTCTTGCTATCTATTTCTGGTGGGAAACCAAGAGCACTGACAATAGCCTGTAGTGTAATGTTTTGGAGGCAACAGGGAACTCCCTGGCCAACAACTCACTGGAAGGTATCCCATCCCTGGCACTGAAAATTTTCTAGTAACAGTCTATGGCTTCTGGATGTGCCATTATCCAAAAAAGTAGGCTTCCATATGTCTTATTCAGAATATCTGGAATTTTGGATGACCCTACCCTCACCCTTATTTTACTCAATCTCTTCCCTTGGCCTCACTTAGGCCATTGCACTCCCTGTAATCTGTTCTTCTACTTACATATATACAGCACCATTCCTTTAAGTCCACCCCTCTCCTTTTTTCTAGCTTACTGGCCTCTGCTACTTATTTTTGGTTCCAGCTCACACGCAAGTCTAAACATTTGTAGCTAAGATCCACATATGAGAGAGAACATGTGGAGCTTGGCTTTCTGGGCCTGGGTTACCTCACTAAGTTTAATCCTTTCCATATTTCATTCACTTCCCTGAGAATTTCATAATTTCATTTTTCTTTACCATTGAATAGAAGTCATTGTGTAAATGTACCACGTCTTCATTATCCACTCATTAGTTGAGGGACATCTAGGCTGGTTCCATTTCCTAGCTATTGTGAAGAGGGCAACAGTAAACATGGTTGTGCAAGTATCTCTAAGGTAGTGAGAAGAGTCATTAGGATATATGCCTAGGAGTGCTATAGCTGGGTCATATGGTAAATCTATTTTTAGCTGTCTCAAGAACTTCCACACTGATTTCCACAATGACTGAACTAGATTATGAGATTATATTTCCACCAACAGTGTAGAAGCGTTCCTATTTTTCCACATCCCCGCCATTTATTGTCATTTGTTTTCTCGATGACAGCCATTCTGACAGGAATGAGAGGGAATCTCAAGGTAGTTTCAATTTGCATTTTCCTGATGGGTAAGAACGTAGATCATTTTTTTAGATGTTTATATGCCATCTGTATTTCTTCTTTTGAGAACTATCTATTTAGTTCTATTGCCCATTTTTTAATTGGGTTGTTTGATTTCTTATTGTTTTGTTTTTTTTCAGTTCTTTGTATATTCTGGGTATTAATCCTCTGTCAGATGTATAGCTGGCAAAGATTTTCTCCCATTCTGTAGTTTGTCTTCTTGCTCTATTCACAATGTCCTTTGATGCACAAAGCTTTGAAATTTCATGAGATCCCATTGGTTGATTAATGGTTTTATTTCCTGAGCAACTGGTGTTATGTTCAGAAAGTCATTGCCTATGCCAATATGTTGAAGGGTTTCCCCTACCTTTTCCTCTAGCAGTTTCAGTTTCAGGTCTGATATTAAGGTCCCTGGTCCACTTGGACTTGGTTCTTATGCATGGAGATAGGCAAGGATCTATTTTCATCCCTTTAAATATAAATATCCAATTTTCCCAGCACCACTTGTTGAAGAGGATTTGTTTTCTCCATTTTTTTTTTTTTTTTTTTTTTTTGTGTGTGTTTTTGTCAAAAACCAGATGGCTGTAGCTGCCTGGATTAACATCTGGATCCTCTATTGTGTTCCATTGATCTACATGTCTGTCTTTGTGCCAGTACCATGCTGTTTTTGTTGCTAGGGCTTTGTAATATAGTTTAAAATTAGGTATGTTGATACCACCAGCCTTATTTTTGTTGCTCAAAATCATTTTGGTTATTTGAGGTTTTGTGTGCTTCTAAATGAATTTTAGGGTGTTTTTTTTTTTTTTTTTCTATTTCTGTGAAGAATGCTATTTGAGACTTCTGGTTAAGATGGTGGCATAGGAACCATGCCAAAGCAGCCTAGGGGAGAAAAAGCCAAAAAAACAAAACAAAAAAAAAAAAAAAAACCCAGCAAAATAAAATACACTCTTCTACTAAAAAGTGAGGTGTATAAGAAATTACCAACAGCAGCAGAGAAGTAGGAAAGATCCAGAGCATCTAGAGCCCACATAGGCAGGCAGAAGTGGCTCCAGCAGCAGCGGCACTAGGCCTGCGGTGGCAGTAGATCCACAGGGCCACAGCTACAAGGCTCAGCTTGAGCCGCAGGAGAAACCAGGTGAAGGGATTTTCTACTCACACTGGAGCTCCTCACAAACTCATGAAACATAAAGGGAGGACTGCAGCGACCAACAGAGGGGTAGATCACAAGGTAGAAGATCTTGTGGCCCAGCAGGAGAACCAGAACCACCATCCACAGCCTCCCCTCCCCCACCGCCAGTGCAAGCACCAGCAAGCACCAGAGACCTGGGGAAGGCAGCTCACAGCACCTAGCACCGGTGACCAGAGCAGCAATCCAGTGACCCAGCCAGCCTACTTGAACCCATAGTGCACCAAAGAGGGACCCAAAAAGGAGCACAGCAGAACTGAGACCAAAATCATCCCAAAAGGTAACTGGGACTACACCAGGTCAGTACCCACCAAAAAAGCCTAGTATATAGGCTTTAATCAAAAGTGCTCATTGCACCTTCTGCATCAGGTGAAATTATATGTTCAATCTACTGGAATGTCGGATTTGCCATTCTTAAATAAGCTATATTTTGGGCTTATTTCTTGCTTCCTGATTTATAGTGTCTTTGTTTCCTCTTCTGTCATTCATTAGGGAAGGGTCTCACATGGTCACAAACTGACTTGGAACCCTTAACAGACCAGAAATCTTAACTTCTTAGTTGACAGGATTAAGGGTGTGGAGTAACACACACCCTATGGGACTATGACTTTGTTAGATGATCTGGTTGTCATAATACCTACTCTTGCATAGATACTCTGTGCTGTTTTTCATTGAATATGTACATTGTCTAGTTAAATTTTAAAATATGCCTGCATTTTGTTGCACTCAGCCTACATAAATACTCTCATAGCAGGCAAACCCAACATAAAGGGTCACTTTTGTAGATACTGTGAGAGTCTTAAGAGTCACACCTAGCACCTTAAGCTCCTACCCTAAAGATATATAACATCAGATTGATTGATACATCTAATAATACTGCAGCTAACTAGAAAATCCAAGCATTAAATTAATCCAAGATGCAAAAATATGTAAATTATAACACAAGAAACACCAAAAATCAAGACAATATAAATGCAACAGAAAGTATTAATGCATCAGAAATGACCTCCAGTGAGAATGAGTTAGAGGAAATGCCTGAGAATGATGTCAAAAGAATGATTATAAATATCCTCAAAGAAGTCAAAGAGGAAATCAAAGGAATGAAAGAGGAAATCAAAGGAATCAAAGAAGACACAGGATACCAATTTAATGAAATAAAGAGGTCAGTACAAGACATAAATAAGGAAATAGAAATAATAAAGAAAAACCAGTGAAAGTTACTAGTAATGAAGAACACAGTCAATGAAATAAAAAACTTTGTAGAAAATCTCACCAGTAGAATGAATGAAGGAGAGGACAAAATATCTAAAGTAGAAGACCAGGTGGCAGATATAATACAGTCCAAAAAAGAGAAAGACAAACTAATAGGAAAGCATGAATGGGAATCTCAAGATATTTGGGACACTACGAAAAGATCAAACATAAGAATTCAGGGTATAGTAGAAGGAGAAGAGTTTCACTCCAAAGGCATGGTAGGCATTTTCAACCAAATCATAGAAGAAAACTTGCCCCAAATTGGGAAATAGGTGCCAATGCAGATACAGGAAGCCTTTAGAACACCAAACAGACAAAACCAGGAAAGAACCTCTCTTCACCATATTATAATTAAACTACCAAGCATACAAACCAAAGAAAATATATTGAAAGCAGTTAGAGAGAAAAATCAAGTCACATACAAAGGCAAGCTGATCAGGATAATAGCAGATTACTAAACACAAACTTCGAAACCAGAAGGGCTTGGAGTGATGTATTCCAAATTCTGAAAGATAACAACTGTCAACCAAGGTTACTTTCTCCTGCAAAGCTATCCATTCAAATAGATGGAAAAATAAGGACATTCCACAACAAAAGCAGGCTAAAGGAATATTTGAAGACAAAATCAGCTCTACAGAAAATACTTGAAAGGATCCTCCATGCTGAAAAGAAAGGAAAGCACACATATAAGGAACCTGGAAAAAACAAACCATGTTCAAATACTAGTTAATACAAGAGAGCAAAGGTAAAACTGGAAGAACTACAAAAAATGGCAAAAATAAATATACACCTTTCAATAATAACTTTTAATATCAACGGCCCAATGCCCCAACCAAAGCACATAGATTTTCAGACTGGATTAAACAGCAGAATCCTTCAATTTGTTTCCTCCAGAAACTCACCTTTCTACAAAGGTTGGATACTAAATAAGGGTGAATATTTGGAAAATAGTATTTCAAGCAAATGGGCCTAAAAAACAAGCAGGGGTTGCTATCCTAATATCTGACAAGTGAGACTTCAGTCCATCATTAGTTAGGAAAGATAAGGAAGGTCACTTTATATTGATTAAAGGCACACTCCAACAAGAGGACATTACAATCATAAACATATATGCACCTAACATGGGGGCTGCCAACTTCATCAAACAAATGCTATTAGAACTAAGGTCACAGATAACACCAAACACAGTTGTAGTGGGTGACTTCAACACCCCACTCTCATCAATTTTCAGGTCATCCCAGCAAAAAATAAGCAGAGAGGCTTCTGGATTAAATGAGGCCACTGAACAAATGGACCTAGCAGGACATTTCATCCAAATGCAGCAGAATACACATTCTTTTCAGCAGCACATGGAACATTCTCTAAAATAGACCATATATTAGGACACAAAGCAAATTTTAATAAATAAAGGAAAACTGAAGTAATTCCTTGCATTCTATCTGACCACAATGGAATCAAACTACTAATCAATAACAAGAAAAGCTATAGAGCATACACAAAATCATGGAAACTAAACAATACACTACTAAATGATGAGTGGATCAACGAACAAATCAAACAGTAAATAAAAAAATTCCTAGAGTCAAATGATAATGAGAACACAACATACCAAAACCTTTGGGATACAATGAAGGCAGTTTTAAGAGGGAAATTTTCAGCTTTAAGTGCCAGTATTAAGAAATTAGAAAGGCTGCAAGTAAACAATGGGTCACCTTAAAGCCTTGGAAAAAGAAGAACAAGGCAAACTGAAAATCAGTAGATGGGAATAAATAATAACGATTATGGCAGAAATTAATAAAATAGAAACCAAAAAAAAAAAAAACAATCTAAAGAATCAATGAAACAAAGAGTTGGTTCTTTGAAAGGATAAACAATATTGATAAACCCTTAGCAAATCTGACCAAAAGAAAGAGAGAACAGGTGCAAATTAATAAAATTAGAGATGAAAGGCAGCATCACAACAGATACCAGAGAAATTCAAAAAATCATAGGGACATACTATAAAAACATATACCCCACTAAGTATGAAAATCTGAAAGAAATGGATGATTTCCTTGATTTATATTACCTACTGAAATTAAATCAAGATGAGATTAATCAATTAAATAGACCTATAACAAGTATGGCATTCCAAGCAGTTATCAAAATTCTCCCAACTAAAAAAAAGTCCAGGCCCAGATGGATTCACTGGTGAATTTTACCAGACCTTCAAGGAAGAACTAACACCACTGCTTCTTAATTTTTCCATAAAGTAGAAAAAGGAGGAATCCTATCAAGCTCCTTCTATGAAGCCAGCATCACCCTGATACTAAAACCAGGCAAAGATAGAACAAAAAAAGAAAATTACAGACCATTCTCCCTCATGAACATAGATGCAAAAATTCTCAACAAAATATTGGCAAAGAGAATATAAGAATATGTCAGAAAGATCATTCACCCTGAAAAAGTAGGCTTTATCCTAGAAATGCAGGGATAGTTCAACATACACAAATAGATAAATGTAATACATTATATAAAGTAGATCCTTCTCTCTCTCCATGCACAAGAATTAAGTCCAAATGGGTTAAATACCTTAACATCAGACCTGAAATTCTAAAACTGCTAGAGGAAAAACTAGGGGAAACCCTTCAACATATTGGTCTTGGCAAAGACTTTCTGAATATAAGCCCAATTTCTCAGGTAATAAAACCGCAGATTAACTTCTGGGACCTCATGACATTACAAAGATTTTGTATGGCAAAGGACACTGCGAATAAAGCAAAGAGGCAGCCTACAGAATGGGAAAAAATCTTTGCCAGCTATACATCTGGTAGAGGATTAATATCAAGGATATACAAAGAACTCAACAAATTAAATAATAAGAAATCAAACAACCCAATTAAAAAATGGGCTATGGAACTACATAGAGAGTTCTCAAAAGAAGAAATACAGATGGCATATAAGCATCTAAAAAATGTTCTACATCCCTAGTCATCAGTGAAATGCAGATTAAAACTACATTGAGATTCCATCTCACTCCTGTCAGATTGGCTACCATCATGAAAACAAATGACCATTGTTGCAGTCCGGTTCTCATAGCTGGTAGAAATCGCCCAACTAAGAGCAGCTTGTGGGAAAAAGAATTTATTTTGGCTCATAGCCTCGAGGAGAAGCTCCACGATGGTAGGGGAAAACAATGGCATGAACAGAGGGTGGATGTCACCCCCTGGCCAACATAAGGTGGACAACAGCAACAGGAGAATGTGCCAGACACTGGCATGGGGAAACTGACTATAACATCCACAAGTCCACCGCAACAATGCACTCCCTCCATGATGCGTTAATGCCCAAATCTCCATCAGCTGGGAACCTAGCATTCAGGACGCCTAAGTTTTTGGGGGACACCTGAATGAAACATACATTCTGCCCCTGGCCCCCATAAACTGATATCCATACATGATATAAAATACATTGCATTCAGTCCAACTTTAAATGTCCCCATAGTTTTTATCAATTCCAATGATGTTCATATATCCCCATAGTCCAAGGTCTTTTAACTGAGCCATAATACCAAAAAATAACCACAAAAAACCCAAAATGGCACAGAATAAACATTCACACTGCAAAAGATGGCATTGGGCATAGCAAAGAAACATTCAGCCAATACAAGATTTAAAACAACCAGGACAAACAGCAAACTCTGTAACTTCAAGTCCAATAACTCTAGCCAATGACAAATCTACAAATCCGATAATTCTAACCATCTACAACTCTCTGGCATTCCAATTCTGCCCCTCCAGCTAGGCTACTCACAGTCCTGGAAAACTTATCAGGGCTGGCAGCTTTCCTTAGCAGCCATCTTGTGGTCCCAGCAACTCCATTGGTCTCCACTGCAATCCATGGTTCATCCTCATGGCCCCATGGGGTCTCCATGCAGGCATCCAGCAAACCTGCTTCACACTGCCCATGCCCATTTCCAAAACACAAGACTGTGTTGCAAACTCAATGACCCTCTCTTTCCTGTATTTCTTATACTCCACAATACCAGGTAGGGTGCCAACTTGTTAATCCAGGGGGAATAAAGCAGACTTTGAAGAACAGGACACTCCTTGAGCATTCAGGCCCCTTCAAAAGAGTCTACATTCTTCCTCTTGCCCCAGTGCAGGTCACCTGGCCCAATCTCAAAGGTTGTAATCTTGCAATTGCAGCTGCACGGGCATGTGTGTAAGCACGTGTGGGGTGTACACATGTGCATGTGGAAGCCAGAGGTTGACACCCGGTATCTTCCTCAATCGCTGTCCACCATGTGAATTGACACAGGATCTCTGAGCGCAGAGTTCACCAATTCAGCTCCCCTAGCCAGCTAGCTTGCCACGGGATCCACCTGAACACTAGGATTACAGGTAAGTGCTGCCAGGCCCAAAATTGACATCCATTTGTGCTGGGGGCCCAAACTCAGGACCACGTGCTTGCACACAAAGCACTTGACTTTGTTAGCAACTTCCACAGTGCAAGAGTATATTGTATGTATTCATTGTACTTTAAAAATATGGATACTTAAGGCCAGGTGCACGCCTTTAAACCCAGCACTTGGGAGGCAGTGTTGGAGGTTCACCGTAATTTCTTGGACACCCTGAGACTACATAGTGAATTCCAGGCCAGCCTGGGCTAGAGTGAGACCCTACTTCAACAAAAATAAAAGGGAGGCTGGAGAGGTTGCTAAGTGGTTAACAAGCTTGCCTGCAGAGCCTAATGGTGTAAGCGTTAGTAGGAAAATGGCATAAAAAGCAAAGGAGGCTTTCTTCTGTGGCAATCATGGCAGTTACGACATCTGCAGTCACATCCTTGATCTATAAACCAACCCATTATACACTCAACTTCATTAAAAATCATTTTGAGGGACTACAGAGGTTGCTCACCAGTTAAGGTGCTTATCTGCAAAGAGCCTAATGACACAAATCGATTCCCTAGTACCCACATAAGGCCAGATGCACAAGCTTTGCAGTGGCTGGAGGCCCTTGAGCACCCATTTTCTCTGTCTCTTTCTCTCAAATAAATTGCATTTTTAAAAATCACTTTTACGTAACATACCTGTTATATTCACATGGCTCCACTGTCCTCTCAGCAGCGCACAGCTATGCATCCCCAATG
Organism: Dipus sagitta; assembly: GCA_036346955.1. Lineage (NCBI taxonomy): Eukaryota > Metazoa > Chordata > Mammalia > Rodentia > Dipodidae > Dipus > Dipus sagitta. The sequence goes on from CM070786.1 coordinate 34,474,983, forward strand.
TTCTTCCGGCTGAATAAGGAGGGCAGCTTAAGATCTTCTCTTCTATTGTCTCCAGCAGGGGGCACCCGGTGATGGCATCCCTAGTGGTGGGGGCCAGATGATGGCTTATTAAGGGTTAAGCTCAGGTGAAGGCAATTCCAGTGGTAAGTCCAGATGACGGCTATCTCAAATGCTGGGTTCAGGCAAAGGTATCTTGAAAGGTGGTTCCAGGTGATGGCATCACTAATGCTGTGTCCAGACAATGGCACATATAATAGTGGGTCCAGGTATTGCAGCTCTAGTGATGGGGCCAATTTAGGGCATCTCTAGTGCTGAGGGCTAGGCAGTGATATGTCTAGTGGTGGTACAAGGCAATGGCATCTCTATGGTGAGTCCAGGTGATGGCACTTACAGTGGTTAGATTCATGTGATGGTGTCTTTGATTATGAGTGCAAATTATGATATACCTAAAGGTAGGTCCAGGTGATGACATATCTGATGGTGGGCCAGGCAATGGCATCTTTCATGGAGGGCTTGGGTAATGGATTTATTCATGGTAGGTCCAGGCAATGGAAACTCAAATTGTGATGGCCAGGCAGTTGTACATCCAGTGGTAGGGACAGGCAAATGGCATTTCTAATGGTGGGTCCAGGTGACTGCACATCTAATGGTGGGAGCCAGACGACGGTACCTCTAATGGTGAGTCCAAGTGGCAGCGTATCTATTGGAGGGTCTAGGGGATTGCATACCTAACAGTGGGAGCTAGGAGATGTCATGTCTAACTGTGGGTCCAGGCAATGGCACATCTAATGGTGGGACTAATGGTGGCTCCAAGCAAAGACATCTCTTACAGTAAGTCCACGAGATGGCATGTTTCATGGTTGGTCCAGGAAAGGCATCGCTAATTTTTGGTGCTAGGCAATAACATTTATCATGGTGCTTCTAGGTGATGTTATCTCCAGTGGTTTAATCCAGGCTATGGCATTTTTTTGTTTGTTTGTTTTTCGAGGTAGGGTCTCACTGTAGGTCAGGCTGACCTGGAATTCACTATGTAGTCTCAGGGTGACCTCAAACTCATGGAGATCCTCCTATCTCTGCCTCCCAAGTGCTGGGATTAAAGGCATGCGCCACCACACATGACTCAGGCTATGGCATCTTTAATGGTGAATAGAAGTTATGGCAAGCTTAATGGTCGGTCCAGGGCATAGCATCTCTTTTAGTAGGTCCAAGTGGTGGCATCTTTCATGTGTGGCATAGTTATGGCTTCCCTGATGTTGGGGGTATTTATTTATTTATTTTTTTGTTTTTCGAGGTAAGGTATTGCTCTAGCTCAGGCTGACCTGGAATCCACTATGTAGTCTCAGGTTGGCCTCGTACTCATGGCAGTCCTCCTACCTGTGCCTCCCAAGTGCTGGGATTAAAGGTGTGAGCCACCATACCCAGTGGCAGTGGCATTTCTAATGGTTGTTCTAGGTGATATCATCTGGAATGGAGTGCCCAAGTGTTGTCATCTCCAATGGTTAGATTGAAGATACAGCATCTTTAATGGTGAGTACATGTTATAGCAAGTCTAATATTTGGTTCAGGTCATTGAATCTCTAATGGTGGGTGTAGGCTGCGGCATTTCTAATTGTGTGGGCCAGGCAATGGCCTATGTAAATGAGGGTCCAGGTGACTGCAACTCTAATGGTGGGTAACAGGAGATGGCAGGTATAAAGTTAAGGTCCAAAAGCAATGACTTTTGTTTGTTTGTTTGCTTGCTTTTGTTTTTCCAGGTAGTGTCTCACTCTAGCTCAGCCTGACTTGGAATTAATTCAGTATAGTCTCAGGGAGGCCTAGAACTCACAGTGATCCTCCTACCTCTGCCTCCCAAGTGCTGGGATTAAAGGCGTGCACTACCACGCCCAGCAAGCAATGACATCCCTAATTGTGGTTCAACAGATGGCATCTCTTTTTATTTTATTTTTATTTATTTATTTGAGAGAGAAAGAGGGGGAGAGAGAGAGAGAGAGAATGGGTGCACTAGGGCCTCCAGGCACTGCAAACAAACTCCAGATGTGTGTGCCCCCTTGTGCATCTGGCTAACATGGGTCCTGGGGCATCAAACCTGAGTCCTTTGGCTTTGCAGACAAATGCCTTAACTGCTAAGCCATCCATCCAGCCCAACAGATGGCATCTCTTCTGTTGCCTCCAGGTGATGGCATTTCCAATGGGTAGGTCCAGGTATTGGTGTCTGTAATCATGAGTCCAAATTATAGTATGTCTAAAGGTGGGTCCAGGTGATGACATATCTTTTTTGGGTGCAGGCCATGGTATCTTTTATGGTAGGCTTGGGTGATGGCATTATTTATGGTGGCTCCATGCAGTGGCATCTCCAATGGACAGGCTGAGGCCATGTCATTTATATTGAAGGAGCCATCACTAATGGTGGGTGGAGGTGACGGCAACTCTTAATGGTGAGTGCCAGGCTATAGCATCTCTAATGGTGGTGGTCCCGGAAATATCATCTCTTGGGTTGGGTACAGGCCACTGCCTTCTGTTACGGTAGGTCCAGGCTAGGGCATCTCTAATGATGACAGCCAGGAAAGGGCATCTTCAATGGTGGTTCCAGGTGATGGCATCTCTTATTGGAGTCCCAGGTGATGGCATTTCCAATGATTAGATCCATGTTTATGACATCTTTCATTGTGAGTCCACATTATGGCATACCTAAAGGTTGCTCTAGGTGATGGCACATCTTAGGATGAATCCAGGCAATGGCATTTCCAGTGGATAGACAGAGGCCATGATATCTATATTGGTATTGACATCTGTAATAGTGGGAGTCAGGTGATGGCAGCTCTACCTGGAAGTCAGGTGACGGGATTTCTAATGGTCAGGCAATACCATCAGTAGTGGCAGGTCCAGGCAATGGCAACTCAAACTGTGGTGGCCAGACTATTGCATATCTAATGGTAGGAGTCAGACAGTGGCATCCCTCATGCCTCATGCCTCTGTAATGGTGAGGACAAAGCAATAGCATATCTCATGGTGGGTCCAGGCAACGATATATATAACAAAGGGTCCAGGCGATGCCATCTCTAATTGTGAGTCCAGGCAATGACACATCTAATGGTGGGACTGGGTATTGCATTTCTAGTGAGTCTAGGTAATGGCAGGTGAGGACATTTTTCATGGCTTGTTCCAGAAAAGTCATCTCTAACATTGGCAGCTAACTAATGGCATTTCTAATGGTGCTTTCAGGTGATGGCATCAGGAATGGAGGACCAAGGTGATGGTATCTCCAGCGGTTAGATCAAGGTGATGGTGTCTTCAATGGTAAATCCAGGTGATGGTAACTCTAATATTTGGTCCAGGAGATTGCATCTTTAATGGTGGGCAGAGGCAATGACATGCCTACTTGTGGGAACAGACTATGGCATATCTAAATGTGGATTTAGGCAACTGCATCAATAATGATGGGGATCAGGCAATGGCATGTTTAGTGGTGGTTCAAGGTAAGGGTACCTATTATGGTGGGTCCAGCTGATAGTATATCTTCTGATGAGTTCAGGCGATGATTTGAGCAAGGTCTTTGTTCATGGTGGGTCCCGGCAACAGCAACTCCAACGGATATACCCAGCCTATGACATTTATGTTGGTGGTGGCCAGTGGTTCAGTTTCTCGAGAGAACCCTGCCTAACACACATATCTAATGGTATGTGCTTGGCAATTAAAACTCTAGTGATGTGGGCCAGGGAATGGCATCGTTCATGCTGGATCCAGGAAATGGCAATGTTTTTATTTAAGTTTTTTATTATTGACAACTTCCATAATTATAGACAATAAACTACGATAATCCCCTCCCATTCACTTTCTCCTTCACAACACCACTCTCCAACATATTGTGTCCTCTCTCAATCAGTCTCTTTTTTTATTTTAATGTCATCATCTTTTCCTCCTATTATGATGGTCTTGTGTTAGTAGTGCCAGGCACTGCAAGGTCATGGATATCCAAGATGATTTTGTGTCTGGAAGAGTGCATTGTAAGGAGTCCCATCCTTCCTTTGGCTCTTACATTCTTTCTACCGCTTCTTCCTCAATGAACCCTGAGCCTTGGAAGGTGTGATAGAGATGGCTCAGTACTGAGCAGGCCTCAGTCACTTCTTCTCAACACTATAGAGCCTTTTGAGTCATCCCAGAGGTCACCAAATGGGATCTTTTTTGTGTGTGCAGGTGATGGCATCTTGCATGGTCAGGTCAAGTCCATCATGTCTATAATGTCTATAATGGTGGTGTAATGACATCTCTAATGGTGGATGTTGGTGGTGACCTCTTTAATGGAAGTGGCCAGACTATTCTAACTCTCATGATGGGTTCAGGCTATATGCCATCCTTACAATACTGCAGGGCCAGGTAATGGCATCTCTTATGGTATGAGCATCAGTCATTGTAAGTGATATTTTTTCTTTTCTTTTCTTTTCTCTTTTGAGGTAGGGTTTCACTCTAGGCTGATCCTGGCTGGTCCAGGCTGACCTGGAATTCACTATGTGGTCTGGGGGTAGCCTTGAGCTCATGGCAATCCTCCTAAATCTGCCACCTGAATGTTGGGATTAAAGGTGTGCACTACCACGCCCTGATTCTTTTGTTTTTAAAAAATATTTTATTTTTATCTATTTATTTATTTGGCAGAAAGATGGAGATTAGGAAAGAGAAAAAGAGAGAATGAATGGGCATGCCAGGGCCTCCAGCCACTGGAAACGAACTCCAGATGCATATACCCCCTTGTGCATCTGGCTAACATGGGTCCTTGGGAATTGAACCTGGGTCCTTTGGCCTTGCAGGCAAATGTCTTAACTGCTAAGCCATCCGTCCAGCCCATATTTTTTCTTTTCTTTTCTTCCTTTTTTTTTTTTTTTTTTGAACAGGGTCTCATGTCCAGGGAATTAGGGAATGGACTCTTTCTTTTAAATTTTTTTTCTTTTGTTTTACTTATTTATTTGAGAGCTACAGACACAGAGAGAAAGAGGCAGATAGAGAGAGAGAATGGGAGCGCCAGGGCCTCCAGCCACTGCAAATGAACTCCAGATGTGTGTGCCCCTTGTGCATCTGACTAATGTGGGTCCTGGGGAACTGAGCCTCGAACTGGGGCAAGCGCTTAACTGCTAAGCCATCTCTCCAGCCCTAGGGAATGGACTCTTAAATGGTGGGTACAGTTCATGACATTTCAATGCTGGGTCTAGATTAAGGCATCTCTAAAGGTGAATGCCAATCATTGTCAGCTGTAAATATTTTTCCTTCGTTTTTTCCAAAGATCTCATGTAGTCTGGGTGATAACATTTCTAATAGTGAGTACAGGTGATAGCATCTCCATTGGTGGGTCCAACTGATGGCATTTCCAATGGTTACGCCCATGCTGGATCATCTCGGATGGTAAGGGTCATCCGGTGGTTTATTGGATAGGTTCAGATAATGGCATGTTTCATAATGTGTCCTGGTGATGGCATCTTCAATAGTTAGACCCACTCTATGACATCACCTCAGTCGGTCTCACTTTTTTTGGATTTTATTTGGGAGGTTGGGGTTTGAGGTAAGTTCTTGCTCTAGCCCAGGCTGACCTGGAATTCACAATGTACTCTCAAGCTGGCCTCGAATTCATGGTAATCCTTCTAGTTCAGCTTCCCAGGTGCTGGGAGAGGGAAAGGAAAGGGAAATAGAGAAAGGAAGAGAAAGGGAGAAGGAAGGGGAAGGGAGAAAGGAGGAGAAGAGAAGAGGGAAAGGAAGGGAGAAGGGAAGGTAAGAGGGAAAAGAAAGGAAAGCAGAAGGGAAGGGAGAAAGGAATGGGAAAGGAAAGGTAAAGGACAGGTAAAGGGAAGGAAGGCAGAAAGGGAAGGGAAGGGAGAAGTGAAGGGAAGGGAAAGAAGGGAAGGGAAGGAAGGGAAGGGAAGGGAAGGGAAGGGAAGGGAAGGGAAGGGAAGGGAAGGGAAGGGAAGGGAAGGGAAGGGAAGGGAAGGGAAGGGAAGGGAGAAGGGAAGGGAAGGGAAGGGAAGGGAAGGGAAGGGAAGGGAAGGGAAGGGAAGGGAAGGGAAGGGAAGGGAAGGGAAGGGAAGGGAAGGGAAGGGAAGGGAAGGGAAGGGGGAAGGGAAGGGAAGGGAAGGGAAGGGAAGGGAAGGGAAGGGAAGGGAAGGGAAGGGAAGGGAAGGAAGGGAAGGGAAGGGAAGGGAAGGGAAGGGAAGGGAAGGGGGAAGGGAAGGGAAGGGAGGGAAGGGAAGGAAGGAGGGAAGGGAAGGGAAGGGAAGGGAAGGGAAGGGAAGGAAGGGAAGGGAAGGGAAGGGAAGGGAAGGGAAGGGAAGGGAAGGGAAGGAGGAAGGGAAGGGAAGGGAAGGGAGGAAGGGAAGGGAAGGGAAGGAAGGGAAGGGAAGGAAGGGAAGGGAAGGAAGGGAAGGGAAGGGAAGGGAAGGGAAGGGGAAGGGAAGGGAAGGGAAGGGAAGGGAAGGGAAGGGAAGGAAGGGGAAGGGAAGGGAAGGGAAGGGGGAAGGGAAGGGGGAAGGGGAAGGGAAGGGAAGGGAAGGGAAGGAAGGAAGGAGGGAAGGGAAGGAGGGAAGGGAAGGGGAAGGGAAGGGAAGGGAAGGGAAGGGAAGGAAGGGAAGGGAAGGGAAGGGAAGGGAGGGAAGGGAAGGGAAGGGAAGGGGAAGGGAAGGAGGGAAGGGAAGGGAAGGGAAGGGAAGGAAGGGAAGGGGAAGGGAAGGGAAGGGAAGGGAAGGGAAGGGAAGGGAAGGGAAGGGAAGGGAAGGGAAGGAAGGGAAGGGAAGGGAAGGGAAGGGAAGGGAAGGAAGGGAAGGGAAGGAAGGGAAGGGAAGGGAAGGGAAGGGAAGGAAGGGAAGGGAAGGGAAGGGAAGGGAAGGAAGGGAAGGGAAGGGAAGGGAAGGGGAAGGGAAGGGAAGGGAAGGGAAGGGAAGGGAAGGGAAGGGAAGGGAAGGGAAGGGAAGGGGAAGGGAAGGGAAGGGAAGGGAAGGGAAGGGAAGGGAAGGGAAGGGAAGGGGGGAAGGGAAGGGAAGGGAAGGGAAGGGGGAAGGGAAGGGAGGAAGGGGGAAGGGAAGGGAAGGGAAGGGAGGGAAGGGAAGGGAAGGGAAGGGGAGGGGGAAGGAAGGGAAGGGAAGGGAAGGGAAGGGAAGGGAAGGGAAGGGAAGGAAGGGAAGGGAAAGGGAAGGGAAGGGAAGGGAAGGGAAGGGAAGGGAAGGGAAGGGAAGGAAGGGAAGGGAAGGGAAGGGAAGGGAAGGGAAGGGAAGGGAAGGGAAGGGAAGGGAAGGGAAGGGAAGGGAAGGGAAGGAAGGGAAGGGAAGGGAAGGGAAGGGGAAGGGAAGGGAAGGGAAGGGAAGGGAAGGGAAGGGAAGGGAAGGGAAGGGAAGGGAAGGGAAGGGAAGGGAAGGGAAGGGAAGGGAAGGGAAGGGAAGGGAGGAAGGGAAGGGAAGGGAAGGGAAGGGAAGGGAAGGGGAAGGGAAGGGAAGGGAAGGAAGGGAAGGGAAGGGGGAAGGGAAGGGAAGGGAAGGGAAGGGAAGGGAAGGGAAGGGAAGGGAAGGGAAGGGAAGGAAGGGAAGGGAAGGGAAGGGAAGGGAAGGGAAGGGAAGGAAGGGAAGGGAGGGAAGGGAAGGGAAGGGGGAAGGGAAGGGAAGGGAGGAAGGGAAGGGAAGGGAAGGGAAGGGAAGGGAAGGGAAGGGAAGGGAAGGGAAGGGAAGGGAAGGGAGGAAGGGAAGGGAAGGGAAGGAAGGGAAGGGAAGGGAAGGGAAGGAAGGGAAGGAAGGGGGAAGGGAAGGGAAGGGAAGAGAAGGGAAGGAAGGGAAGGGAAGGGAAGGGAAGGGAAGGGGAAGGAAGGGAAGGGAAGGGAAGGGAAGGGAAGGGAAGGGAAGGAAGGGGGAAGGGAAGGGAAGGGAAGGGGGAAGGGAAGGCGGAAGGGAAGGGGAGGGAAGGGAAGGAAGGGAAGGGGAAGGGAGGGAAGGGAAGGGAAGGGAAGGGGAAGGGAAGGAAGGGAAGGGAAGGGAAGGGAAGGGAAGGGAAGGGGGAAGGGAAGGGAAGGGAGGGAAGGGAAGGGAAGGAGGGAAGAGGAAGGGAAGGGAAGGGAAAGGGAAGGGAAGGGAAGGGGAAGGGAAGGGAAGGGAAGGGAAGGGGAAGGGAAGGGAAGGGAAGGGAAGGGAAGGGAAGGGAAGGGAGGGAAGGGAAGGAAGGGAAGGGAAGGGAAGGGAAGGGAAGGGAAGGGGGAAGGGAAGGGAGGAAGGGAAGGGAAGGGAAGGGAAGGGAAGGGAAGGGAAGGAAGGGAGAGGAAGGGAAGGGAAGGGGAAGGAAGGGAAGGAAGGGAAGGGAAGGGAAGGGGGAAGGGAAGGGAAGGGAGGAAGGGAAGGGGAAGGGAAGGAAGGTAGAGGGAAGGGAAGGGAAGGGAAGGGAAGGGAAGGGGGAAGGGAAGGGAAGGGAAGGGAAGGGAAGGGGGAAGGGAAGGGAAGGGAAGGGGAAGGGAAGGGAAGGGGGAAGGGAAGGGAAGGGAAGGGAAGGGAAGGGGGAAGGGAAGGGAAGGGAAGGGAAGGGAAGGGAAGGGAAGGGAAGGGAAGGGAAGGGAAGGGGGAAGGGAAGGGAAGGGAAGGGAAGGGAAGGGAAGGGAAGGGAAGGGAAGGGAAGGGAAGGGAAGGGAAGGGAAGGGGGAAGGGAAGGGAGGGAAGGGAAGGGAAGGGAGGAAGGGAAGGAAGGGAAGGGAAGGGAAGGGAAGGAGGAAGGGAAGGGGGAAGGAAGGGAAGGGAAGGGAAGGAAGGGAAGGGAAGGGGAAGGGAAGGAAGGGAAAGGAGGGAAGGGAAGGGAAGGGAAGGGGGAAGGGAAGGGAAGGGAAGGGGGAAGGGAAGGGAAGGGAAGGGAAGGGAAGGGGAAGGGAAGGGAAGGGAAGGGAAGGGAAGGGAAGGGGAAGGAGGGAAGGGAAGGGAAGGGAAGGGAAGGGAAGGGAAGGGAAGGGAAGGGAAGGGAAGGGGAAGGGAAGGGAAGGGAAGGGAAGGGAAGGAGAAGGGGAAGGGGAAGGGAAGGAAGGGAAGGGAAGGGAGGGAAGGGAAGGGAAGGGAAGGGAGAAGGGAAGGGAAGGGAAGGGAAGGGGGAAGGAAAGGAAGGGAGAAGGGAAGGGAAGGGAATAGGGAATAGGGAAGGGAAGGGAGAAGGAAGGGAGGGAAGGGAGGAAGGGGAAAGGGAAGGAGAAAGGAAGGGAGGGGAAGGGGGAAGGGAAGGAAGGGAGAAGGGAAGTGAGAGGAAGGGAGAAGGGAAGGGAAGGGAAGGGGAAGGGAGAAGGGAAGGAAGGGAAAGGAAGAAGGGAAGGGAAGGGAAGGAGAGAAGGGAAGGGAAGGAGAAGGGAAGGGAGGAAGGAAAAAGGGAGAAGGAAGGGAAGGGATAGGGAAAGGGAAGGGAAGGGAAGGGAAGGGATGGGAAAGGAAGGAAGGGAGAAGGGAAGGAGAAGGAGGGGGAGGGAAGGAAGGGAAAGGGAAGGGAAAGGGAAAGGGATAGGAGAAGGGAAGGGAGAAGGGAAGTAAGGGAGAAGGAAAGGAAGGGGGAAGGGAAGGGAAGCTAGAAGGGAAGGGAAGTGAGAAGGGAAGGGAGAAGGAAAGATAGGGAGAAGTGACAGGAAGGGGGAAGGGAAGGGACTGGAAGGAAGGGAGAAGGGACGAAAAGTAGAAGAGAAGGGAGAAGGGAAGGGAAGGGATAATGGAAGGGGTTCAGAAATGGAAAGGGAAGGGAAGGGAATGGAGAAGGGAAGGGAAGGAGGAAGAAGGGAGGGGAAGTGAGAAAGGAAGGGAAAGGAGAAGAGAAGGGAAGGAAGGGAAAAGGGAAGGTTATGGAGAAGGATAGGAAGGGAGAAGGGAAGGGAAGGAACAGAAAAGGAGAAGGGAAGGGAAGGAGAAAGGAAGGGAGAATGGAAGGGAAGGGAGAAAGGAAAAGGGAAGGAAGAACGGAAGTGAGGAAGAACAGAAGGGAAGGAGGAAGTGAAGGGAAGCGAGAAGGGAATGGAAAGGAGAAGAGAAGGGAAGGGAGAAGGGAGAAGGGAAAGGAAGGGAGAAGGGAAAGGAAGGGAGAAGGGAAAGGAAGGGAGAAGCATTCCCTTCCCTTGCCCCTTGCCTTCTATTCTTATGGGAGAAGAAGCACTGGAGAGCTGTTACACAGCGCTGTGACTATAGATCATAATTTATTATATGCCAGAAATCTACATGAAAGGATTTTGAACATTTCCAATATTCTGAGCTGACACAGTAGCCAGCGTCCTACCTTTGGGATCTGTCAAAGGGGGAGCAGAGTAGGAGCTTGGGGTGACAGCTGAAGCAAACAGGCTGGAGGCAGCAGGAGCGCTGTGGCCAGGAGCCTCCTCTCTGTCCCCTGCAGAGCTCCTTCCCTCCTTTCTTTCCCAAGTCCATGGCTCTGGACATTGCAGGCTTCTGAGCTCACAGCTGGCTTCTTGTGTGACTGGCCTGGGATCACTGCACTTCTGAGTCCAGGACACTCAGTGCTGCCAGGGCAGCGTCATGGAGACCATTATGTGCTGGAAGACATTATGAAGTGACCGCCCTGTAGGAAGGGCACAGTGAAGTAGGTCTTAGTAAAGGTTTTCAGGGTTGGATTTGGGTCTTCCATGTCCGCATAATCCCTGGGTGGTTTCTTATTGGGACACAGTGGGCCGAGAACCCAGGCCTTGTGAATGGGGAGGTGTCTGCTCAGCTCTGTCCTGTCAGCAGCTAGCTCAGGGGCTCCTCTGCCAAGGCAGCCTCCCTGGTTTACCGAAGGTCAAAGTGAAGACTCACTGGTACTGCTGCCCCACCTGCCTCCTCTCACTGGGCTTCATGGTCAGCTCCCAAGTGGCCGAGGTTTGGCTCCACGCTGCCTCTGCCTTGACGGGGGTAGGGTGGCGCAGTGATGTTCTGTAGGGTAGTGTAGTCAGGGTGGGCACAATTTCCATTCCTGCAGGGCAAAAACAGCAAGGCAGGAAGGTCCTGGGCTTCGGGCTCTCCCAGCAGGTCTCTGAACTCAAAGTCTGCCAGGACTCTGATTGTCTTGTCATTTGGAAAAACAGCCTGGATTCAAACCTCACTTTTATATCAAAATAAAATCCAAGAGATGGGAAGATTGATCAACGGTTAGGGGTGCTTGTTTGTAAAGCCTGCTGGCCCAGGTTCAGTTCCCCAGTACCTACATAAAGCCAGATGTACAAAGTGACACATGCATCTGAAGTTCAATTGCAGCAGCAAGAAGCCCTGGTGCATCTATACTTTCACTCTCTCTCTGTCCTCATGCATAAATAATATTTAAAATAAAATCCAGAAATATCATCAAAAGTTCATCTAAAAAGTGGCGCCGTAAAAGAAATAGAAAAATCTGTTAAATTTTTAATAATTTTGGGGATGGAGAGAACTTTATAAGTAAAACATAAAAGATTCAAATAGAAAGTAATATGGGATTTTGCTCTATAAAAGTGAAACCTCATAGAAAAGAAATGTACCATTTAAAATATTGAATGATAAAGAGCAAATTTTGTATTTCTGCAAACATATAACCCTATATAATAAAGTTAGTATCTTTAATATACAAAACACTTTTACAGACTAGAAAAAATAGCTATCATTGGTAATGGAATTTGGGACAATTTTTACTTTTCTCTATGATTTTCTGTAGTTTTTCTTTTCTTTTCTTTTTTTTTTTTTTTTTGAGGTAGGGTCTTGCTCTAGCCCAGGCTGACCTGGAATTCACTATGTAGTCTCAGCATGGCCTTGAACTCATGGCAATCCTTCTACCTCTGCCTCCCAAGTGCTGGGATTAAAGGAGTGTGCCGCCACGCCCAACTTGTAGTTTTGACTTTTTTTTCTTTAAAAATGCATGCATATATTGAAATATATGAAATATTCAAAACATTAAAAGTAAATATGTAGAGCCACCTAGAAATACATAACTGTCAGTACACAAAATTTCAGGACAATGGAAGCTATTTGCCATATTGATTGTATGCATATGCACTTCAGTGTGGATAACCACATTTAGCAAAAGTAGAGGAATTTTTAAAAGTAGCATTACATTGCATGAAGTTTTTTTCTACTGTGAGATCATAAGTGAATATCAAATTATTTTAGCAGAACTATAAGTTTCATACATATAATACATCAGTAGTTTCCAGTGTACTGGAATTGTACATATACTTAGCAAAAGCCAAGGAAACAGAAGACTTTCCATTTTTCATTTTTCTTACACTGTATGGCCTCAGCCACATTGTAAGTGGACATTAATGATCTTGCCAAGTTCTTCACACTCATGAGACATGTTTGAGTATGAGGTCCAACAAGTATTTAAAGTGAAAGGATCAGCTGAATACATTTGCACAGTGCTTACCATGATAAGGTTTCTTCACTGAATACGAATGTCATTACCAAGAAGTGAGCACTTAGAAGTTTTCCTCATTCCTTACATTCAAATTATTTCCCTCCAGTGATTTTGTTCGGCAAGATCAAAAGAACACGTGAAGTTTTTCCATTTAGTTTATATCCACTGTGAATTCTTACATGGTTACATAAATATGAAGAAACGCTGAAAGCTTTCCCACATTCCTTACATCCATAGGGCTTCTCTCTGGTGTTGTATCCTTCTTTTATTATTTATTTATTTATTTATTTGTTTGTTTGAGAACGACAGACAGAGAGAGAAAGAGGCAGATAGATAGACAGAGAATGGGCACGCCAGGGCCTCTAGCCGCTGCAAAGGACCTCCAGACATGTGCACCCCTTGTGCATCTGGCTAACGTGGGTCCTGGGGAATCGAGCCTCGAACCGGGGTCCTTAGGCTTGACAGGAAAGCACTTAACCACTAAGCCATCTCTCCAGCCCGTATCCTTCTTTTAAAAAAATATTTCCATTTATTAAAGAGATGGGGGAAGAGCACACACTCAAATGTCTCTTGCCACTACAAATGAACTCCAGATGGATGTGCCACTTAGTGCATCTGGCCTTAAATGAGTACCATGGAACTGAAACCAGGCCAGAAAGCTCAGCAAGCAAGGGCCTCTGACAGCTGAGTCATCTCCCCAGAAACCAGTGTAATGTGCTTACGTGTTTAGTAAGGCCTAAGTGCTCAACAAAGGCTTTTCCATGATGCTAACGTAGGTTTTTCTCTCCAGCGTGTGTTCTCGTGTAACTGCAAAGGTTGGAGGGACACTTGAATGCTTTGCCACACAATGTATACTCAAAGGGCATCTCTTCAGTGTGAGTTCTTAAGAGATGAGGAGGAAACAAATGCCTTCCCAAACTGGTCATATTCAAAGGATTTCTCTCCTGTGTGGTTTCTAAGTGTTCAAGGTGGGAGGAAGTAGTGAAGGCTTTCCTCATGTTCTGCACATATAAAGTTTCTCCCCAGCGGGAGTCAGAACATGTGTCATAAAGTCAGTACATCTGCTGAAGGCTTTCTCACAGTCCTTACACTGACATGGTTTTACCACCATATGATTCAGAAGTGCTTCTTAAAATATAAGGAACTTCTAAGACTTGTACATACATGACATTCAAAGAGCTTACCAGTATGAGTTTTCAGATTTTCAATGAGTTCAGGAAAGTTAATGAATGTGTTCCTTTATTACTGACAGATAGGGCTTCTCCCAAGTGTGTTCTTCCTCATGTGTTCAGTAAGCCATATGAGTGTAAGGCATGAACACTCAGTGAAGGCTTTTCCACAATTCTTACACACTCAAGGTTTCTCAAAGATAGGAGGAACATGTAAATGCTTTCCCACATACTGAACACTTAAATGGTTTCTCTCCAGTGTGAGTTCTCAAGTGTGTAGTAAGATATGAAGAAGATGCAAAGGCCTTCCCGCATTGATGACATTCAAATGGTTTCTCTCCAGTGGGAGTTCTTATGTGTTCAATAAGACTTGAGGATGTTCTGAAAGCTTTCCCACATTCCTTACACTCATACGGCTTCTCCCCAGTGTGAGTCAGTGCATGTGTAGTAAAGCCACTGCGACCACTAAAGGCTTTTCCACAGTCTTTACATTGATATGGTTTTATTCCTGTGTGAACTGGAAAGTGTTGCTTAAGACAGGAGGAATTTCTAAAGAATTTTGCACATACCTGACATTCAAAAGGTTTCTCACCAGTGTGAGTTTTCATATGTTCAGTCAGTTGACGGAAACTTGTAAAGGCCTTCCCACATTCCTTAGTCATAGGGCTTCTCCCCAGTGTGTGTTCGTGAATGTATATTAAGGCATGAGCGCACAGCAAAGGTTTTCCCACATTCCTTACATTCATATGGTTTCTCTCCTGTGTGTGTTCGTATGTGAATGTGAAGGTAGGAGGAACGTGTAAATGCTTTCTCACATACTGTACACTCAAAAGGCTCCTCTCCAGTATGTGTTCTCAAATGTGGAATTAGATATGATGAAGAAGCAAAGGCCTTCCCACAGTGGTTACATTCAAGGGCTTCTCTCCTGTGTGACTTCTCATATGCTCAATAAGGCCTGAAGACTTACCAAATATGTTTCCACACTCTTTACACTCATAGGCCTTCTGTCTACTGTGGCTTCGTACATGTGTAGTTTGTAGTGAAGGCTTTTCCGCATTCCTTACATTCATGGGGTTTCTCCAACATGTGAGTTCCCATTTCATTATTCAGGTAGAAAGGATTTCTGACGAAATCTCTAAATCCATAGGTTTCTTTTATAGGATATGCTTGAACATAAGTAGAACCACTTGTAGGTTGAATTAAAGCTTTTTCACATTGCTCCCATTCATAGAGATTTCCTCTGTTGTCGGCTTTGTTATGTGCCTGAAGATGTGACTGATTAACAAAGGGTTTTCCACCATCATTTTGTTCAAAGGATTTGTCTTGAGTGCATGTTCTCTGGTAAACATCTGTTGAACTCAGGGCCAAGACTTCTTCATGTTGAATCAACAAAGAAAGTTCCTCTTCAGGAGAGGTTTTCCTGAGCACAGGAAGTAAGTCTTTTCTATACAAATTACTCTCAGATGTGTTTTCTGTACTTAGAGTACTCATGTGTGTCTGAAAGCACGGGGATTCACTGAAGACGTTTCCAACTTTCCTAGAGACACAAAGATCCTCTCTATTGTGGCTTCCTGACTGTTGATAAAGGCATGAATGAAAATTAAAGTATTTTCCAGATATGTAGGAAATATGTTTTCATGAGAACTCTAAAATATAAAGTTTCACCCTAGGTTTGGGATATCTCTTCAGAAATGTAAGTCCCCATGGGTAATCTCTCTCTTTCATGCTGATTTCTACCATGAAATTACCAATATTCTCTGATACTGTAAACTAAGAAATTCCCTTGTTAATCTTACCAACTGTGTAAAATTTGATTTATTTGACCAGAAAGTATCCTTCTGAAATGCTGTTCCTTAAGGTTCCATCCTAATGTTGCGAGGTTCTGGAAGTTCTCCAACATCACATCTCTACATAGGTTTCTCTGAGTTGAGTCCAGTAAAGTCCACTCCTCCTGAGTGAAGTCCACAACTACATCCTCAAAGGTCACCAAGTCCATTTGTATCTCATAGGAAATGTATGCCCTCAATAAATCCTGTTGCTCTGCTAAACCAATGGTTTTCAATGCATTTCCCATTCGTCTCCTTCTCTTCCCCAGGGCAACTCCTCCTTGGGGTCGCTTTACTGCGCCTCTGGCCTCCACTTGCCCTCCTGGGGCCAAGGACGATGGCAGTCTCAGCTGACTTCACGTGGTCGCCGGCAGAGGATCCGGGTCTCAGGAGCACCAGCCCGCGGCCCGCCAGCCTGCGGAGGAGGCTTGTCCTCGGCAGGGAGAAGCGGACTTTCACCCTCCACGCCCGGCCCGCCCCGCCTCGCAGTCTTGACTTTTTTTTAATAGTAAGAGTTTTAATAGTAAGGGTGGAGGGCATTACTGAGACTTGAACCAGGGCCTCATGCATGCACACTATAAGTATTATTTTTGTTTATTTATTCATTTATTTATTTGAGAGCGACAGACAGAGAGAGAAAGAGGCAGGTAGATAGAGAGAATGGGCACTCCAGGGCCTTCAGCCACTGCAAACCAACTCCAGACGCGTGCGCCCCCTTGTGCATCTGGCTAACGTGGGTCCTGGGGAGTGGAGCCTCGAACCGGGATCCTTCGGCTTCACAGGCAAGCGCTTAACTGCTAAGCCATCTCTCCAGCCCCACTATAAGTATTTTTAATATGTTAAATCTATTTTCAATTAAAAAATTAAGTGTAGATGGGTATCTTCCTTAGTACTTAGATCTAAAAACCCAAAATGCTTTTTCTAGAATCAGCCAGTGATTCTGCTTTGTACTGTTAATCATTATACATAGTTTTCATTCCATTCTTATAGTTAGATGACATTAACACAAACAAAACATATGAGAAATAGTGTGTGTGTGTGGGGGGGTCATAAGACAAAAATACAGATTGGCAGACCCTAAATGGAGACCATTTGGTTGTGTCAAAGCCTGATTTGAGGGGCTGGAGAGATGGCCCAGCAGTTAAGGCACTTGCCTGCAAATCCTAACCACCCAGGTTTGAGTCCTCAGTACCCACGTAAAGCCAGATGTATAAAGTGGTACATGTATCTGGAGTTTGTTTGCAGCAGCTAGAGGTCCTGGCATGCCCATAATTCTCTCTCTCTGTCTGTCTCCTTTCTCTCCCTCCTTGCAAATAAAAGGAAAAACAGCCTAATTTGAATCTAAATCTTTGGACTAAATTTGGCTTTTAAAAAAACAACTTTTTAAGGATAAGAATCCATCTAACAAGAGCTCTTTCACCTCTGAGACAGTTATTTTTAATGCCAAGGTCTTTCCTTCCTATTATAGGAGCCCTTCCCCCCAACCTCCCTCCTTCTCCTGACAGCTAAGTTGTACCATTAAATAAAACGTTTGATTTAAATTTCAATTTTACTGATACAGATGAGCAATTTCATTGAATGTCACTTCACATAAATTTACATAAAATTTCAAAAATGCTACACAGCCTCTGAAAATTCTTCTGAAGGAGAGGGAGAAAAATGGATTTTTATTCAGCACCCGGAATGGCTTTGCTTATGTCATCTTGTTTATTCTTACAAGGAGCTCCAGATGCATGCGCCCCCCCCCCCCCAGTTTATCTGGCTAACTGGGGAATCGAGCCTGGGACCTTTGGCTTTGCAGGCAAACACCTTAACTGCTAAGCCATCCCTCCAGCCCTCTTTTTTTTTTTTTCATTTTTTAAAACAAGACATATTGACTTTATTTGTTTTTATTGTGAAATTATAAAGCACGGAGTACAATATAGTCATACAAACTATATCATGCAACTGGCATGTATTCTCCCCTATCATTTCATAAAGTGAAATAATGCAATCATCACTTGCCATATGCAAATGGCACAAGAAAGGTAGTAGTCATCATTCAAACACCTGAAATTTGAGGCTGTCTGGATTTAAAAGTTTATTCTAAGCCGGGCGTGGTGGCGCATGCCTTTAATCCCAGCACTCGGGAGGCAGAGGTAGGAGGATCGCCGTGAGTTCAAGGCCACCCTGAGACTCCATAGTGAATTACAGGTCAGCCTGGGCTAGGGTGAGCGAATGGGCACGCCAGGGCCTCCAGCCACTGCAAATGAACTCCAGACGCATGCGCCCCCTTGTGCATCTGGCTAACATGGGTCCTGGGGAACCGAGCCTCGAATCGGGGTCCTTAGGCTTCACAGGCAAGCGCTTAACCACTAAGCCATCTCTCCAGCCCAGGTGTTCTGTTCTTAATTGCTGTGGTTTGGTAAATTTCTCTTGTGCTTCTCAATTATTACAACTTCAAATATAGTTGAAGCACACAAAATTTCTACTTCAGGAGTTCTAAGCATTATTTTTACTATAAACATATTTTTCTCCCAAATTTAGATGGGAAGACCAGCCTTTGGTATAAATAACTTTTTTTCCATGACAACAGGTAAAGAATGTCATTAGCGTCCACTGTCATTTAAGTCTTTTGGTAAGGGCATGGCTAAAGCCTCATTACCCTCAGTAACTGCTCGGGGATAAACGCTGATGGATAAACACTAAATTTAACACCCTGGTTGTCTGCAGCTCTGACAAAACCAGTATTGGCAGTCATTGTGATGGCCTTCAAGGTGTCTCCTGTCCCAAAAATTGTTAACGAACAACTACTAATTTTTGAACTGGCCACTAGTCTCAAGGCACGATCAGAAGCTGGCCTGGTGCCACACTGATTCACTTAATTACCATAGTGGCCCTCTCTCTCTCCCCAGGTCCCCCTAAAGTATCGAGAATCGACTGAAGATCCTTGACCGCAGATTTGCAAGCATACAATTCCGTGTCCTTCACAAATGCCTCCAGCTGGGGCAGAACCTGCTCCCTCCTCTCGTGCTCTACTTGTTCTGTGAGCGCTTTTTCTTTAAAGATAAAGCGGCAGCCTCCACAGCTGACAGCAGACACACAGGTGATTAAGGCAGTGACGTCCAGACTGACTCTTGGACACACACCCGCCTTCATCTCTGTAGGAGATGCAGCACTTGCTAGGATATTTTCTCGGTTCACTCTCGTCGTCTGACTCGCTCCCACTAGCTGGAGCTCTTCCCGTGCTCTAACAGGGCACCGACGGCTGCCAGGTCTCCTCTCACAGATATGCCATTTCTTTCAGCTTTTCTGCCGCAGGGCTGGAGACGCTGCTGTAAAACGCAGAAGATGCGCTGGCGGCCGGCGCCGGCCCGGAGGCAGCCTGAGCTGCTCGACGTGCTCTTGGCACCACGCTGGCCCCTGTCCAGCCAGACGTCCTGCAGCGCTTCGGCCAGTGGCTTTCACCCATGTAGCACCTCCATCTGCCACAACATCCACCACCAGGCTCTGCTTTCCTCCCGCAGAGTCTGTATAGCCAAAAAAACCACGGAGAACACTGACGACTTCTCCCAGGTTTTCCGCTGATTCCACAGTGGCTCTCAAGCGTGTCGGATTTGTGCTTTGCAAATGGGATTCTTTCATGGCTACCTGCCCAGCTTCTACCTTCTGGAAGAATTTTAATTCTGCCTTCAACTTGCTGCACAGCTTCGCACCACCTTGTCTTGATCTAGAAAGCAACTCGGCTCTCGTGATCAGTTCCTTGGCTATGGTGATTCGCTCGCAGAGTGGAGTGTGCAGACATGCTGACAGCATTATGCAGACGCGCTGACAGCTTTCATTATTCCTTCCTTTTGAGCTCTACCGGAAGTCTGCTGGGCCGTGTCACAGCTTCTTCATTTCTTCAGGCAACCCCGACGCCTCACCGCTGCAACCTCAGAGAGAGAGAGAGAGAGAGAGAGAGAGACAGAGAGAGAGAGAGACAGAGAGAGATTGATTGATTTGGTGCTCCAGGGCCTCAGCCACTGCAATCGAATGCCAGATGCTTACGCCACCTAATTGGCATGTGTGACCTTGCACTTGCCTCACCTTTGTGTGTCTGGCTAACGTGGTATCTGGAGAGTAGAACACGGGTCCTTAGGCTTCGCAGGCAGGTGCCTTACCCACTAAGCCATCTGTCCAGCCCACTGATTAGGGCTTCTGAGGGGAAGATCGTTAACTACATGTCTGGAATAAGAAAACCCCTTAGGGAGCCTCTCAAAACTAAATCTCCCTGCTGACAAGTCTGCTGGAGACTTGTTCCAACAGAGTAGCCAGTGGCTGGCAGGTGAAGGAGCACCGCTCAGGGATCCACAAGGGGCTGATGGTGGGCCATTCCTACCTCTGCACCCCGGACTCCCAGCACGCTGTCCTCTTGGGGCAGCACAGAGCTGCTGGCGGGCACCCTCTTCCTTGTCCCCCACCTGCTTTTCTGTCCTTCCTTAACGATTGCTGCTGACTGGATTGCTATTGCAATCTCATTGCCGTGGTCTGACTCAGAGAAGGATGGGTAATTCACTGGAAACTCATCCACATCTGCCACTAGCCAGAAAGAGCGAGAACCCAGTTACAAGTACTCAGTGCTTCCCACCAAGCCCCAGCCTCACTCCCTTAACACACCCGTGACGGGTATCTGTATTGCCTCATGCTATTCCCTCTTCAAGAAAGGCCTTTCTCCATCTTTGTGCAGAGGAGTCCTTAGCACCTCCTTCACAAAGTTTCTAGATACCCCCACCGCCATTAAATTCTGTCCAAGCCTCTATGTGAGTAATATATCCCTCCATGTGTGTGAGACCCCGTATGTCCCCATCAAGTGCTCTCCTTGTCATCTTATTGCATTTAACATGTGCGAAAATATTAATCTGAGGTGAAATTCATAGCCCCCTGCTTTCCACTGGCATCAGAAATGCAAAGAACGAGCCAGGCACGGTGGCTCATGCCTTCAATCCCAGCACTCGGGAGGCAGAGGTAGGAGGATCACCATGAGTTCAAGGCCACCCTGAGATTACATAGTGAATTTCAGGTCAGCCTGGGCTAGAGTGAGGCCCTACCTCAAAAAAAAACAGAAAAGAAAAAGAAAAAAATGTGAAGAGCCTCTGATCTAGCCTGTGTTGAGTGATTTAGTGTGTGGGGGAAGGGTGACTATACCATAGTCCTCTTTTTTGCCCTCTACCTCTAAACCTGCCCGGCAGGTGAGGAGATGAAATGGACAGGTGTGGGTAACAGTTCTCACGGCTAGTGTGGCAGTGAGTCCCCAAGCAACATGCACTGCTCAAGACGACAGACTGTCCTGTATGAAGACCCAGGGTCACTCTGATTTTACACATACTGCTCTGCTGGCCAGGCCCCAGAGCAGCCTTGGGGTTCCCAAGCTGCTGACCCAGCCATGGCTACATCAGGCTGGGATCCAGCCGCCTGCATGTCTGTGGCTTCTCAAGGTCACAGGGAAGGCCCCTGTCTTGGGCCTCTGGGCTCTCAGATACTAAATACAGCCTCAGCAGAATTTCCTCTTGGCTAATTTGTCTTTTTTAGCATCCAAGTAGGGAAATTGGACTCATTGTTATGCTCTCAATAAAATAAAACGCAAACCAGAGAATTGATTGATCATTACACCTGAAGTGATGTAACTTTTATGTCCCTGGAAATCCCTCATTGCACATATCATCCCTCCCTGAGGGTTCTCAGAGATGAGTGGCTCTCTGCTAGGGGCGTAATAGGAAAGCCACGGCAAGAAGACAGAGCGGGGGCCAGGGAGAGCCCCACAACATCTGGGAATTTACTGCGCCCCAGAGCATGTCACAACACCCTCTGCCCATTCATTGTCATTAAATCCACTGACTGAGGTGTGATGGTCTGCGTGTTACAGGTGGGAAAGCCATGGTTCCGAGAGGATGACACCCTGGTCCCGGCTAGTGAGAAGCAGAGCCAAGTTTGAACTCAGCTTCATCCTGCTACAAAGCCTTTTCCACTTCCCCATCTGTCAGGTGGCTCGGGCTGAGGGAGCTTGACCTTGATCTCTGGAGTGACAGGTGTTTGGCCCTTTCACTTGCAGCTGAGTCTATTGTGTGCCCATGGCTCTGGGGCCGCCGGACAGCACCATGGTCCCTGTGGAGGCATGGACTGTCCTGCAGCTCTGCTGACAGTGGGCAGGGGAAGAAAGGGCCAAGGGGTTCTTGTGCAGGCCGGCGGGCTGTGGGGCTCTGCGGTCTCCTGCAGGCTTACGCAGGATGGACACTGGGGTTTCGGGAAGCCCAGGTTCTGGGTTGTCTTGGCTCGTTGGTGCTGCAGCTCCCTTCCAGCAGCTGCCTCCTCCAAGCATGCCTCTCCAGCACCTTGCTCCCGCCTAAGACCCTGTGTGTCAGCGCTCCCTTACTCTGAGCAGCCCAGAGCACCTGCCCCGCAGTGCGCAAGTTGTCCAGGAGCCCAAAGGTCTTATGCCCAAGGGGTGAGTTTGTGACCGTGGAGCTCTGTGGGTCACAGGTAGTCCATGGGAGGATGGGGACTAGAGGAAGCATGGATGTTTCCCCCTGTGAAGCCCTGGGGTTCCATTTGGCAGGTGCCAACAGTGAAGCTAGTGCTTTATTTAGCTGTTTTTTTCTTTTAATTGGTGTGTGTGCACATTCATATGTATGGAAGTGCACATGTGAGAAGATGTGCACATACATGTGCATGTAGGTGACCAAACTACAACCTCAGGTGTCATTCCTTAGGAATGCCATCCACCTTTTCTGAGACAAGGCCTCTCACTGGCCTGGAGCACACCAATTAGGCTCGACTGGATGGCCACTGAGCCCCAGAGATCCTCTTGTCTCCGCCTCCCCAGCACTGGAATTACAAGCACACACCACACCCAGCATTTTTATGTAGGTTCTGGGGATTGAACTCAGGTCCTCATGCTTGAAAGGCAAGCACTTTACAGAGTGAGCTGTCTCCTCAGCCCCCAAATTAGTCCTTTAAAAGGCAGCATCTAGCCGGCCATGGTGGTGCACGCCTTGAATCCCAGCACTCGGGAGGCAGAGGTAGGAGGATCGCCATGAGTTTGAGGTCACCCTGTGAATTCCGGGTCTGCCTGAGCCAGAGCGAGACGCTACCTCGAAAAACAAAAATTAATTAATTAATTAATTAAAAGGCAGCATCTAGATGGCATCCCTGGGCTCTGTATGACCACTGGAGCAGGCATCTCCCCTCCACCCTCACCTTCTCCCATGTCCCTTTAAATACCCTGGAGTGGGGGAGGTGGCATTGCTCTCCCCAGCTTCTGGGCTTCCCCCCTGTGCCAGGCCATTATTCCTTAGCTGTCACTTTGGCTGCTGTGTGCACATGTCAGATGCCAGAGTACAAGAGGGTGTCAGGGGGCCCATGCAAACCCTGTGACTTGGTCACAGGGAGGTCAGGTTGAAGCCTCCAGGGTGAGACAAAAGCCGAATTGTCCCTGCCCAAAGGAGCTTTGTCTGATGGGTCAACATGTCCTCATATGTTTGTTACCCATAATTGAGGTGCTGCAAATAGCAAAAACCTGATGGGTGGGAATGGTCTTAGAAGTGGCCTGCTGAGTAGATGGATGCATTAGAGCTTAAAAGTGGTGCGTTGAGTGCGGAGCTGGCAAGGGTGCACTTGTGGTGGTTAATCCGCACTGTTAACTTGACTGCATTTATGATCTTCTAGGAGGCAAACCTCAGGCCAAGTGTGTTTGTGAGGGAATTTCCAGAGGGGAGTGACAGAGTGGTGAAGGTCTCCCCTGAATGTGGGCAGCACCATCTCACAGGTTGGGATCCTTGAATAAGAAGGGGGAAAGAAGAGGGCGTGGCAAGTGCCTGCACTTTTCTCTCAGCTTTCTGGTCTGCCAAGATGTGAGCAAGTTCTGGCCACCATAGCCATGAGCTGCTCCCTGGTCACGCCTTCCCCACTGTGATGGACAGAACACCCTGGACCATGAGCCAGAAGAAACCTTGCCTCCCTTAGGCTGGTTTTTGTCACAGCAACAAGAAAAAAAAAAAAAAAATACAGGATGGATGGGTGAAAATAGCTTAAAAAAAAAAAAGAACGTGGCATATTCGAAAAGATGAATTATTTGGGAATTTCTAATGAAAAAAAAATCCATTCTGATGAGACAAGCAAGATCATTCTTTGTCCCAGATCCATTTCTTGCACATTTGACCTGGCACTGTGCTTTAGCTGTCTGCGTACCAGGCCAGCCCCACCCAGTGCTGGAAGCCCGGACGTGAGCAGACCGTTAGCTGCTCGAGCGCCTTCTTCTCCCAGATGACCCTTGCCCCTCACTTTTCACCTTCAGTGTTTCAAAGGCCTTCTCCTTAAGAGGATCAAATTTGCTCCAGTTTACAGCTAGGCCTAAGTTTAGTTTCCCAGAGAGGCAGGCAAGACTTCTGGGAAAAACCACAAAGGGCATGCCCAAGGTGGTGGGCTCTGGGGGCTGAGTCAGTTTCTAGAAACATGTCCAAACATACCCAGACATGTCCCTTTTGCAACCATTAGCACCTTCTGCCCCAACCAATCAGAGATGTACAACTGTAACTGCTGCTTGCCTAGCCAATCATTTTAAAAGATGACCTAACCTGCCTGGAATTCCCCTAGTTGTGCTTAAAAGGGGCCTGTGTGCTCCTCTCCGGTCACCATTTTGTATGAATGGTTGACCCCCGCATGCTGGCTGATTCTGCTGATTAAACGCTCTTTGTTTTTACATACTATTTGAGTATGGGGCCTTCAGCGATTCTCGGACCCTTACATAAGGACTTATTCACAACTAATCAGATATAGAGCTAAGAACTGAATCACAGCCACCTGATTCGGTCATTCAGGTTTCCCCATCAAGTGCCTCAATGTACTGTACCTCATGCAGCATCAAGATGTAAAGGGCTTAGCTGGGTGTGGTGGCACACGCCTTTAATCCCAACACTCGGGAGGCAGAGGTGGAGGATTGCCATGAGTTTGAGGCCACCCTCAGAATACAGAGTGAATTCCAGGTCAGCCTGGGCTAGAGTGAGACCCTACCTTGAAAAACCAAAAAAAAAAAAAAAAAAAAAAAGATGTAAGGGGCTGGAGAGATGGGGTCGCATGTGTCTGAAGTTTGTTTGCAGTGGCCAGAGGCCCTAACATGCCCATTCTTTGTCTCTCTTTCTCTTTGCTTGCACATGAATAAATAAAATAAAAAAGATAAAGATATAAAAGGTTAAGCCGGGCATGGTGGTGCACGCCTTTAATCCCAGCACTCGGGAGGCAGAGGTAGAAGAGTCACCATGAGGGGCTGGAGAGATGGCTTAGTGGTTAAGCGCTTGCCTGTGAAGCCTAAGGACCCCGATTTGAGACTCGATTCCCCAGGACCCACGTTAGCCAGTTGCACAAGGGGCGCATGCATCTGGAGTTCGTATGCAGTGGCTGGAGGCCCTGGCGTGCCCATTTTCTCTCTCTCTCTCTCTCTCTCTGCCTCTTCCTCTCTGTCTGTTGCTCTCAAATAAATAAATACAAATAAACAAAAATTAAAAAAAAAAAAAGAAGAATCACCATGAGTTCGAGGCCACCCTGAGGCTACATAGTGAATTCCAGGTCAGCTTGAGCTAGAGTGAGACCCTACCTTGAAAAAAAACCACACACACAAAACAAACCAGAAAGATATAAAAGGTTATGCAGGAAGGTAGGGTGGCATGGGATTGGCAAGAGTCTTGAGGCCAGCATGGGCTACATAGTAAGACCCTGTCTGAAATCCATCAGAACCAAAAGGATTTGGAGTTTAAGATAAAACGATGATGTTTCCACTTTTGTTGTCAATTCAATCATAAAAGAACAAGCACCTTATGATACCATTCTTAAGTCTTTAATCAAGATTCATACAGCATTGAAGAGGTCTACATGTTTAAACTTCCAGGGACTTGTATTCAAAAATTCCTTTGCACACATTTTGAGGCTAACCTCATGCTATAAATTTACAAATGTACAACTTAAAACTACATTGGGAGGCCATTCCAATGTCAGTTTAAAACACTTTGAAAATACAATGTAAAGAGGTTTAAAACAAAAACTACAAATGAGTACATAGAAGTCTTCCCTTTTGACATTAATAAAATACTGCTCTGTATAAGATCTAATGAAAAATTTGACTTACTCATAAAATATTTATGTGAAAAAAATCAGGGATATGTTTGAAATCACACTTACACAATTTAAATGAATAAAATGTTGACCACTTTGATTACACAACACACCATCAATCACTCATGTTAAAGTAAAAAGTACTCAAAAAAATTAATGTTTTAGGTAAAAGGAAGCAAAATCCTTGAGGTCCCAGATTCCCTCCCCCCTTCAAAAATACCCCTAAAAAATTAAATCCAACACGCGCGCGCGCGCGCGCACACACACACACACACACACACACGCACGAGTCCTGTAATGACATCAACTGAATAGCGTACATCACTGTGCATGGAGCCTAGCCATGTACTCCTTGCTCTTAGGTGCAGAGGCAGGAGGACAGCCAAAGACTACAAGGAGGATCCAGTCAAGGAGAGGGAAGAAGGGAGTAGAGAGAGAGAAAGAAAGAGGAACAGAAGAGGAGAGAGCTTAAAGCAAACCATGGACCAAATTCTTACTCCTAAACTTCATGAGAATCTGGCTTTAAATTATTGAAACAAGTATATAAGCTTAATTGCTTGGCCTGGACAGTTTATATAAAATGCAGAAATAATCAACACTAACGGGAGTACTACTGGAAAAAAACACAATCTTCCCAGGTTCAGCTATATAAATACATCTCCTTCACAAGCCATGCTTGCAAGGCCATGCACTGGCTGAGCAAGGTGCTCCTCCTCACCGGCATGTGGCTTCCTGGTTTCTTGACCATTTCCTTCCTTCACGTTCCTCTCTCTCAAAGGGGAGGCTCTGAGAGGCCCGACTGGTTAATCCCTGCACTGCTGGTGAAACCTGGGGCCTGCTGCTCTCCCCCATTGCTGGAGGCCTAGTTCAGCCTGTCTCAATGTGCTCTCTGGCAGAGGCTGGGGGTGGGTGTCTAATGGAAATGTGAATTAAACCAATCTGACAAACATTTACATCTGAATCTTAATTCTAAACCAGCCAAGGGAGGGCCTGCAAAAAAATAAAAACCGTCTTCACTGAGAAAATGTATAAACAGTGAGGTGTGAGTACTGTCACTAGCTCTAAAAAGAAACAATAAAGTCTTATGATTGAGAATTTAAAGATAGAGAAAGCCTTCCACAGTCACTGGTCTCTGACAGCTTCTCTTCAGCAGTAAAAACACAATCTGAAAGCAAGAGGGTACTAAGAAATACAGTGAACTCTAAAGCGGAGAAGTTATACATGTTACTTTACAACACTGAGTACAGGCTATGAATACAGGGAAGAGATGTGTTAAACTAACTTCATTGGAAATTTTGATGTCAGGTAAAAAAAAAAGTATAAAAAATTATTTGGTCATACAAATACAACGATTAAAAAGGGAGTGAATAAAAAAACTGTTGTTTACCTTTAATCCCAGCACTCAGAGGCAGAGGTAGGAGGATCACCATGAGTTGGGGGCTACCCTGGGACTACATAGTTAATTTCAGGTCAGTCTGAGCTACAGTGAGACCTTACCTCGAAAAAAACCCAAAAAAGATCTTTGATAGGGCTGGAGAGATGACTCAGCAGATACAGACCTTTGCTTGTAGGGCCTGACAACCCGGGGGTTCAATTTCCCAGTGCTCACTTAGGACAGTTGCACAAAGTGGCACCTGAGTCTACAGTTCATCTGTAGTGGCAAGAGGCCCTGGTGTGTCCATGTTCATTCATATTCTTTCTCTATCTATCGCTCTCTCCTTGCAAATAAATTAAAAACAAAAACAAAAAACTGTTGTTTATTTCTTTGAGCCAGAATTATATATTATAGTGTCAAAATACAATTATCAGACCTTGTTTAACTGTTTTCCTCTCTCTACCTCCTCTCTTTAAAACTAAGTGACTATCTTATCCTAGAGTAGGACTACACAAACCAAGCTGCACCAAGTCAGCTCTTCATACATGCCACTCACAGGAGAGGGAAAAGATCTCCACGTTCACTCTTTATGGCTTTAAAACAAGGATAAACTTTTTTTTCCCCAACAGGGTCTTTGTGGAAAAGGCTGGTCTTAAACTCAGTTCTACTGCTTCAGCTTCCAGAGTGTGGGGTCAGAGATGCACACCCCCATGCCTACCTAAGGAAAACTTTAAATTGAAACCAAGGTTTGAAAGAAGTAAATTTAATTTTGATGCAACTAAAGCTTAGATGTTTGAGACTTCAGTCTATAGTGCTGAAACCCACTGGTGCATTTTCTGTGTCCCGTTATAGAACAACGGTAATGGTGAGGTGCTGCAGGAAACGGGAAAGGGACTAGCTGAAATGACTCATCTTTAAACTGATTTGATTTGCTCAGGACAGGGACGACTTAATGAGCAAGAATACTGACAAATAATTTGCAGTGGAGAAAGGCTTAAATGGTTAATTTTTCTAGTGATATGGAAATGAGACAATTTGAGGGAATCTATCCTTTTGCACCCAAAATCCACCATTTCGACAAAAGTTCTCAGATTCAACAGCTGAATGAGCATACTTTAAAAATGTCAGAGTGGTCTCAGTCTGTCCCACTCAAGAGAAGAAACTCTGTCTCAAAGTCCAGCTCTCTTGCAGAGATGCAGTAGGCCCCAAGGGAGCAGCGGATCCTCTCTCCTCCCAGCTATCCTGTGGTTAAACACATGGTCCTGACTGCTTACATGTTCCATGGAGAACATGTTTTGTGGCTCTCAGGTCCACAAGAGGAAAGAAACAGAGAAAATACCTTACCACTCACTGCCTGTCACTATGAACCTCTCTCCTGTCTCAGCTTCTCCTCAAGCCAACCTTTAGGAGATACATGCTGACAAAAAGGTTACGTGCTCCTGTTGGCTCTCTTTAGAATTATGAGCTTTCTGTGCTCAGACTATTGGAGAAGCATTGGTTCAAATGTCTCATGGAGTTCTCAAAAGATGGCATATCCTCCTTCCTCCATGCTCTAAAGTCAATGTAGCTGCTCGCTGTTGGTGGAACTGTCATAGCAGTGAGCAATCAGAAGGCAGTTCTTGGATGGCGGAGTACATACACATAAGTGAAGTGACAAATACTACACACTTAGTAGGGAGAAGTTAACCTAACATTGTGGCAACTCTTCCCTTGGTCTCCACAAGAGTGATTTTCTTTTAAAACAATCTGTGAGGCAATCAAGACGAACACTGAGGGTTACTTGAGCCTAATTCCTCAGTACCCCACTGCAGGTTAAGAAAGAAGGAAGTGTGGTAACTGGTGAACATGTAAAGGCAAGTAACAGAAAACAAAGTCCTAGACACTCGCGTGACAGCAAACACGCCATGCAGACGCTGCTCCCTTAGACTGAAGGCACTACTGTACGCATGAAACCTGCCAACAGTCAGAGAAACCTGGAGGTCAGCATTAGACAGCAATTCATTTAGTAGTACCAGTACTGAAAACACAAACAAGACTTCTTTGTGACTTATGGTAGTTTTCAGTGAGCTAAATGAAACCAGATACCATAATGAGCAGCTCCATATAGACTGTGGTTCCTTAAAAAAGTATGATCATTTTCCTCCTTAAAAATATAAGCATATCACAAAAAAAACAAAAGATAAATATATGTTGATATATAAATGTAGGCCCTGGTGTCATTAAGAAATTTTCACAAATTCCAAACAATTTCAACAGTTTGATCAATAAACATCCACACATACATGCAAAGACAAAATGCAGCGTCACTGAATACTTCAGCATAAGGCTAAAATACAGAACTAGAGTAAGATATGCAGTAAGTAATGTACATCACAAATGTACACATCTTAGAATTTAAAAAATGTTTCAAATTTCATCACTTCTAGGAAGCACTACACATGAACCCACAATGAGCTCTCATATATGTTAAGTGATCAGATAAAAAGCTCCATGCTGGGCATGATTATGTCTGTCATCCTAGTACTAGGGAGTATGAGGCAGAAGGATTGCCATGAGTTTGAGGCCAGCCCGAGCGCCATAGCAAGTTCCAGGCCAGGTAGGGCTACAAAACAAGACTCTGTCTAAACAGAATAACAGCAACAACAACAGAAAATCATACAAGAGAACAGCACAGCTAAAATGACACGATTAGCATTTTTTACTTTATTCTATTAGAAGACGAATTTGTAATCACTGTACCCTGTAGATTTGACACATAATTTTATTAGAAACTACTACTGCTGGTTCTTGAATAATCTAAAAAATTATAATTACTCAAATCTAGATTGCTATTTATACTTCTACATGATAAGATGAAATAGTTTAAACAGTATTGTAAAATTGCTTTGGTATAAAATTTAGAATAAAACAAAACCGGCAGCACCATGAACTCCCTCCTGGCAGGTCTGAGAAGTAGCCTTGGGACGGCAGAGCAGAGAGAACTGTGCACAAAACTCAGCAGTTCACTCCATAATTTGGTTGTATTATTCAAAAGAGAAATAAAATCCACTTTACCTAATAAATTACTTTTGAGGCCTAATTTTCAAGCTGCATTTAATTATCACTCAGTAATGGTGTAAAACTTTATTATCACAAGCATGATGTCTACTTCCTAGTTTAAGGGTGCTTCTAAAGATGATGCCGGTGCTTACAATGGTACAGTTCCATGCTTAGCCCATTGCCATTGATTTGTTTATTTTTCTTTTCTTGAAACAGTAGCCCAGCATGGCCTTGAACTTGTAGCAATCCTCCTATCTCAGCCTCCCAAGTGCTGGGATTACAGACATGAGCCACTATGCTCGGCCTGATATTTATTTTAACACAAGACTTAGTTTAGTCTCCTTTTTTTAAACAGCTCTATTGAGGTATTGATGTACAACAAATTGCACTTAGTTAAAGTGCACAATTTGATATTCTCTTAAATAGCATGAAAAGTGCCTGATAACTTAAAATAAAAAATATTCAATTTAAACATAGTATTTTAAAATAGTACATTTCTGACATATATGCATTTATAAAAAGGTGAATGAAAATAAAAGAAATTAATTCCCAGGTACCAAATTTATTCAGAAGGTTTGGAAACACTAAAATTGACAGCCAGTTTCCGTGATTTTCTTCTGGAAGAAGTGCTTGGTGTTGACTTCTGGTGAGACACACTGTGGCCTTGGGAGGCAGTTTCAGCTTGAGAAGATGCTGGCTGAGCATCCCGGTGGCACTTGTTCAAAGAGGCTGGTGGACTTTCCTGTGCCATTGTTCTGGGGGCTTCAGAAGACACTGACTTGCTGGCTTGACGTGGGGCAGCTTGAGAAGAGCTCTGGGCCTCCTTATTCTCAAAATTCTTTTTGTTTGCAACCCTTTTTTTAGTAACCTTTAAGGAATAAAACATTATTATTTATACTAATATTATTATATTATCAGTATTATTAACAATGTAGGAAAAGGAAGCTTGTCAGAAAATACCATGAGCCATGTTGCTAATACTTGCCAATCACTGATTTGTGACTTCTACTGTAAATCTCCAAACAAGACTTTAATAATTCAAACAACTTATTTGCAACACGATTTTTAAATTTTATTTTATTTATTTATTTAGGGAGAGAAAGAGGCAGACAGAGAGATAGAATGGGTATGCCAGGGCCTCCAGCCACTGCAAATGAACTCCAGATGCATGCATTACTTTCTGCATCTGGCTTATGTGGGTACTGGGGAAATGGATTGGGGCCTTAGGCTTTACAGTCAAACACCTTAACGACTAAGCCATCTTTCCAGCACAAAATATTTGTATTTATTTATTTGCAAGGAGAGAGAAAGGAATTGAGACAGAAAATATGGGCACACCAGGGCTTCTAACTACTGCAAATGAACTCCATCCATATGCATGTGTCACTTTGTGTATCTGGTTTTCTGTGAGAATTAGGGAACCAAACCCCAGGTTGTTACGCTTTGTAGGCAAGTGCCTGAACTTCTGAGCCATCTCTCCAGCCCACAACAAAATATTTAAAAAATATATTTTATTTATTTATTTAACAGAGAGTTAGAGAAGGAGAGAGAGAGGGAGAAAGAATATGGATACACAAGGACTTCATGTCTCTGCAAATGAAGTCCAGATATATGCACTACTTTGTGCATCTGGCTTTACATGGGTACTGGGGACCTGAACCCAGCTCATCAGGCTTTGCTAGCAAGTGCCTTTTAACCACTGAGCCATCTCTCCAGCCCCAGAAAATATTTTTAAATACTATACAAGTTAAATATCTAAACATTTCAGTTGGGCATAGTAGCTCATGCCTATGGTCCCAGTACTCAGGAGGTTAAGGCAAGAGGACTGCCAGGAGTTCAAGGCCAACTGGGCTACAGAATAAGATCATGGTTCAAAAAAAAACCAACAACAATAAAAGTAGAGAAAAAAATATTAATTTTTCAATCATTTTGTGTTACAATGACATTACCTGCTACAACTACTACTTATTACAACACAAACTGAGCAGAGACCAAGTCAAAAGTGTCACCACCATATTCCAAGATCCTTCACAAATTCCAGAGATTTCTGGTTAGCACTTAAGAAGCAAGTTGAATGAATTTATCAACAGTTTTGCTGTTTAACACTAAAAAAAATCTTCCTTTTGTTTTTTTAAAAAAATCTATCATAAACAATTATCTTTCCAGCCCTTACCTGCAGAGGTATGAACTGACTGTGCACACCGCCTCGCACTGCTCCAGGCATGGGCACAGTGGCAGCATATGAGGCATGGTGGAAAGCCTTCCGAGGAACGCGTACCGGTGGTCTCCACGGCTCTGAGCCCAAGGCAGGGGATGTTGAAGGCGTTATATTAGCTGTGAAAACCCACATGATGCTTTCAGTAAAGTCAAAGCCTAGAAGGTAAGACCACTTCCTGCTGCACTTCTTTGGCTCTGCTTCCATTCCTTCTGTAACAGGTTGTGGTGTTCTGATTCAGGGGTCCCCATAAACTTAGGTGTTCTGAATGCTAGGTTCCCAGCTGATGGAGATTTGGGAATTAATGCCTCCTGGAGGCAGTGTATTGTTGGGGACGGGCGTATGGGTGTTATAGCCAGTTTCCCCATGCCAGTGTTTGGCACACTCTCCTGTTACTCTGGTCCACCTTGTATTGGCCAGGGGTGATGTCCATCCTCTGCTCATGCCATCATTTTCCCTGTCATCATGGAGCTTCCCCTCGAGCCTGTAAGCCAAAATAAACCTCTTCCCCCCTAAGTGGCTCTTGGTTGAGTGATTTCTACCAGCACTGGGAACCTGATTGCAACACAGGTCTACATGTAATTTAAGCTGTACTCACTCTTGGCCTCCTCTCTCAAGACTGTGAGCAACCTACAAAAACACATTATCATGATGCTGCCCAACAATGGTCAATGATACCAAAGATACCAAATGCCAATATGAGCCTTCAAATATTTGCAATTCTATTTTTATTTATTTATTTATTTATTTATTTATTTATTTTGGTTTTACGAGGTAGGGTCTCACTGTAGCCCAGGCTGACCTGGAATTCACTATGGAGTCTCAGGGTGGCCTCGAACTCACAGCGATCCTCCTACCTCTGCCTCCTGAGTGCTGGGATTAAAGGCGTGAGCCACCACACCCAGCTTGCAATTCTATTTTTTAAAAGCGATGAAACTGTTTCTTAGGAGAGAAAAGTCTGGGTACAAAGAGAGAAACCTGAAGATCTCACCTGCCCCAAATGCTAAGCTGCTTCTATAGTGATCCTACCTTAACAAAAAATAAAAAATAAAAAATAAAAAAAGGTCAAGTTATGAAATCTGATCATCTTTTCTCTCTCTCCCTTCCATCCATCCATCCATCCATCCACCTATCATCATTTGTCTATCTACAAGCAAGCTCTCCAACCGCTGAGCCATTTCTCAAGACCCCTGATCATTTTCATTTTCATATGACAGGTAAGACTTTCTTTTCTCTATTCAAATATTTGTAATTTAGTTTCTTCTTTCTTTCTTTCTTTCTTTCTTTCTTTCTTTCTTTCTTTCTTTCTTTCTCTCTCTCTCTCTCTCTCTCTCTCCTTCCTTCTCTTTCCTTCCCTTCCCCTTTATTTCTCTCTCTCTCTCTCTCTGTCTCTCTCTCTCTCCTTCCTTCTCTTTCCTTCCCTTCCCCTTTATTTATTTCTCTCTCTCTCTCTCTCTGTCTCTCTCTCTTTTTCTTTCTTTCTTGGTTTGTTTATTAGAAGCACATTGAGGCCAGGCATGGTGGCGTATGCCTTTAATCCCAGCATTTGGGAGGCAGAGGTAGGAGGATCTGTGAGTTCGAGGCCAGCCTGAGACTACACAGTGAATTCTAGGTCAGCCTGAGCTAGAGTGAGACCCTACCTCGAAAAACCAAAAGAAAAAAAAAAAAAAAAAGAAGAAGCAGCAGCAGCAGCACTTTGAATCAGTAACTCCTAAACTTGATTTGCATCTCTTAGCCACCTGGGAGTTTATAAATGCAGCCTGCTAGGAAGAAGGAACTGAGACCTAGCAAACCAGACTCTAAGGGATCAGGACTCTCTTTCTGTCAACAAGCTCCCAGCTGATGGATGTGCACAGTCAGTGCCAGTGCAACATTTGAAACTATAGCATCAAAGTTATTTATGGGGCAGGAGAAATGGTTTAGTGGCTAAGGCTAAATTTTTGATGAGACAGAGAGAGAGAGAGAGAGAGAGAGAGAGAGAGAGAGAGAGAGAGAGGGAGGGAGGGAGGGAGGGAGGGAGGGAGAGGGAGAGGGAGAGAGAGAGGGGCAGATAGAGAGAAAGAGAGAATAGGCACTCCAGGGCCTCTAGCCATTGTAAATGAACTCCAGATGCATGTGCCCCCTTGTGCATCTGGCTTACATGGGTCCTGGGGAATCAAACGGGTCCTTTAGATTTGCAGGCAAATGCCTTAACGGCTAAGTCATCTCTCCAGCCCCCAAAGCTAAATTTTGTTAATGTCCTTCATATTAGTTTGTATGTGTTTTGTATTTTTGTTTTAATATTCTGATTGAGAACTTTAATATGAATATTCTATAACCTTCAAATTTATATCGCATTATCCTCTTGTCCCCTTTACTTTGTGCATGTTTAATGCAGAACATCAAAATATGATTCACCTCTTCTGTTATGAAATTTTCCCCAACCCCTTAGGTAGTTTAATTTTAATGAAGCTATTCCACTTTACAGATGGACTCTCTTGCTTCCCATGGCAACAACTTGCTGAGGCCTTGCTTGTCACTGTCAAATGCTAGAGTTTCAGGCTGGAGAAAAGGTTCAGTGGTTAAAGGAACTTCCTTGAAGAGCCTGCCAGCCAGTGTGTGATTCCTGGGCACCCATGGAAAGCCACACCCAGAGCAGTGCCCAAAGTCTGGTAGTCATTTGGAATAGCACTAGACTCTGGCGTGCGCATGAGTGCGTGTGCACATACACTCATTTTTTTTTTTGTTGTTGTTTTTTGAGGGAGGGTCTCACTCTAGTTGAGGCTGACCTGGAATTCACTATGGAGTCTCAGGGTGGCCTCAAACTCATGGCGATCCTCCTACCTCTGCCTCCCAAGTGCTGGGATTAAAGGCGTACGTCACTACGCCTGGCTCATAAATTAGTTATTTGAGAGACAGAGAGAGAGAATGGGCACAGCAGGGCCTGTAGCCACTGCAAATGAACTGCAGATGCATGAGCTACTATGTGCATTTGGCTTATGTGGGTCCTGGGGAATCAAGCCAGGGTCCACTGACTTTGCGGGCAAGCACCTTAACTGCTAAGCTATCTCTCCAGCCCTAAAATAAATTATTTTAGAGAAGTCTATGGTGAACTTTTAGGAACCCTACCTAATTAATTTACATGTAAGTACTGAATTCATTTTGAAAGTGAGGAAGATAATTGCATTTGGGAGGATGATGTAGGAGGATTGCTGTGAATTCAAGGCCAGACTGGGGCTACAGAGTAAGTTCCTGGTCAGCCTAGGTTAGAGTGACACCCTGACTTGGAAAGATGGATAAAAAAGAGAAAATAAACAAACGAAAACAACCATAGGCTTTGAAAATAGACTGACCTGGATTCAGAATAGCAATTCTGCTACTTAGTAATTTACGACCTTAGATAAACTGCATTTTTAAGGTTTTTTTTTTTTTTAAAGGTTATTTATTTGAGAGAGAGAGAGAGAGAGAATAGGCATGCCAGGGTCTCCAGCCACTGCAAACGGACTCCAGACTCACGCGCCACCTAGTGCATCTGGCTTACGTGGGTCCTGAGGAATAAAACCAGGGTCCTTTGGCTTTGCAGGCAAACACCTTAACCGTGAAACCATCCCTCCAGCCTGATAAACTGCATTTTTAAACAAGATCAAAAGCTGCTGTGGTGGCCAGGCCAGTAATCCTAGCACTTGGGAGGCTGAGGCAGGAGTACCACAAATGAGGTCAGCCTGGGCTATATGGCAAGACTGTCAAAATTCTATCCCCTCAAAATCAGAGTCCCACATATATACTGGACTAAAGGTTTTCAGCCCTAGGTACAGTGCCACACACCTTTCCCTAGTACTTGCACTTGTGAGATGAGGCAGGGGGGATCATGAGATTGAGCCCAGCCTCACTTCAAGGTGAGTTCTAAACCAGCCAGGGCTACATGAGATCCTGTGTCAAAAACAACACTGACTTTTGGTTAAGATGGTGGTGTAGGAACCACGCCAAAGCAGCCTAAGGGAGAAAAAGCAAAACAACAACAACAACAAAAAAACAACAACAACAACAAAAAACAACAGCAAAATCTACTCTTCTACTAAAAAGTGAGGTATATAAGAAATTATCAACTGCAGCAGAGAAGTAGGAGAGATCCAGAGCGTCTAGAGACCACAGAAGCAGGCAGAAACAGCTCCAACAGCAGTGGCACCAGGTCCACAGGGCCACAGCCTGAGCTGCAGGAAAAGCCAGCTGAGATTTTCCACTCACACCGGCCTCTTCAAAAACTCAAGAAACATGAAGTAAGGATGGCAGGGACCAACAGAGCAGCTCGTGAGGAAGAGGATTGTGAGGATCAGTGGGAGAACTCCAGCCATCATCCACAACCTCCCCTTCCCAACACCAGCACAAGTGCCAGCAAGCACTGGGAGAAGGGAGCTCAACTATATGGCACCGGGCACAAGTGATCAGAGCAGCGATCCAGTGACCCAGCCAGCCTACCTGAGCTGACAGAGCAGCAAAGAGGGGCCCAAGCAGGAGCACAACATAATTGAGACCAAAACCATCCCAAAAGGTAACTGGGATTATACCAGGTCAGTACCTGCCAAATAAGCCTGGCATATAGGCTTGAATCGGAAGTGCTAATTGCACCTTCCATGTCAGGATAAATTATATGTTAAATCTGATAGATGGTTGGATTTGCCATTCTTAAATAAGCTATATTTTGGGCTTGTCATTTGTTGCTTCCTGATTTATAGTGTCTTTGTTTCCTCTTCTGTCGTTCATTAGGGAAGGGTCTCACTTGGTCACAAGCTGACTTCGAACCCTCAACAGACCAGAAATCTTAGCCTTCTAGTTGACAGGATTAAGGGTGTGGAGCAACACACATCCTAAGGGACTGTGACTTTGTTAGATGATCTGGTTGTCATAATACCTACTCTTGCATAAATATGCTACGCTGTTTCTCATTGAATGTGTACATTGTTTAGGTAAATTTTAGAATCTGTATTTTGTTCCACTCAGTCTACTTGACTACTCTCATAGCAGGCAAACCCAACATCAATGGTCACTTTTGCAGTTACTCAGAGAGTCTTAAGAGCCACACCTAGCACCTTAAGCTCCTACCCCGAAGATATATAACATCAGATTGATTGATACATCTAATAATACTGCAGCTAACTAGAAAATCCAAGCATTAAATTAATCCAAGATGCAAAAATACATACATTATAACACAAGAAACACCAAAAATCAAGACAATATAAATGCAACAGAAAGTATTAATGCATCAGAAATGACCTCCAGTGAGACTGACTTAAGAGGAAATGCCTGAGAATGATTTCAAAAGAATGATTATAAATATGCTCAAAGAAGTCAAAGAAGAAATCAAAGGAATGAAAGAAGAAATCAAAGGAATCAAAGAAGACACAGGACACCAATTTAATGAAATAAAGAGGTCAATACAAGACATAAATAAGGAAATAGAAATAATAAAGAAAAACCAGTCAGAATTACTAGCAATAAAGAACACAGTTAATGAAATAAAAAACTGTAGAAAATCTCACCAGTAGAATGGATGAAGGAGAGGACAGAATATCTAAGCTAGAAGACCAGGTGGCAGATCTAATACAGTCCAACAAAGAGAAAGACAAACTAATAGAAAAGTATGAATGGGAATTTCAAGATATTTGGGACACTATGAAAAGATCAAACATAAGAATTCAGGGCATAGTAGAAGGAGAAGATTTTCACTCCAAAGGCATAGTAGGCGTCTTCAACAAAATCATAGAAGAAAATTTCCCCCAAATTGGGAAAGATGTGCCAATGCACATACAGGAAGCCTTTAGAATATCAAACAAACAAAACCTGGAAAGAACCTCACCTCGCCATCTTATAATTAAACTACCAAACACACAAACCAAAGAAAATATATTGAAAGCAGTTAGAGACAAAAATCAAGTCACATACAAAGGCAAGCCCATCAGGATCACAGCAGATTACTCAACACAAACTTTCAAAGCCAGAAGGGCTTGGAATGATATGTTCCAAGTTCTGAAAGATAACAACTGTCAACCAAGGTTACTTTATCCTGCAAAGCTATCCATTCAAATAGAGGGAGAAATAAGGACATTCCACAACAAAAGCAGGCTAAAGGAATATTTGAAGACAAAACCAGCTCTACAGAAAATACTTGACAGGATCCAACATGCTGAAGAGAAAGAAAAGCACATATATAAGGAACTTGGAAAAAACAAACCATACTCAAATACTAGTTAACACAAGAGAGCAAAGGTAAAACCGGAAGAACTACAAAACAAGAAAAATGGTAAATACACACCTTTCGATAATAATTTATTTATTTATTTGCAAGGGAGAGAGAGAGAGAGAGAGAAAAGAGAAGAGAAGAGAAGAGAAGAGAAGAGAAGAGAGGGAAGGGAAGGGAAGGGAAGGGAAGGGAAGGGAAGGGAAGGGAAGGGAAGAGAAGAGAAGAGAAGAGAAGAGAAGAGAAGAGAAGAGAAGAGAAGAGAAGAGACGAGACAGAGAGGGAATGGGCATGCCAGGGCCTATAGCTACTGCAAATGAACTCCAGATGCTTGGATGGTATTATATATGTAAGTAGAAGAACAGATTAATGGGGGTGAGAAGGCCTAAATGAGGTCAGGGGAAGAGACTGAGTAAAGGAAAGGTGGAGGGAAGGCTAACCAAAGTCTAAGAGGATATAAATAAGTCATATAGAAACCTACTTTATTGGACAATGGAATACTCAGGAGCCATAGATTGTTACTAGAAAATTTTTAGTGCCAGGGATGGGATACCTTCCAGTGAGTTGTTGGCCAGGGAGGTCCCTGATGCTCCCAGAACATTACAGGACATTGCAGAGGCTCTTGGTTTCCCACCAGAAATCGATGATAAGACCCTCTTGCTGAAGACTCCACATACTTGGGCTGCAAGGTCACTAAAAAGTCCTGCTGGAACTCAGCTGAAAACCTCCTCCATGTAGACCAGCTGACAGAAAGCTGGAAAAAACCATGCTGCATGCAGTTCAATGGGAGAGGGAACAGTCAACAGTAGAGATACTCAATGGTGGACACTGCAAGCCTTATATTTGGCCAGCCAGGCCAAATGAGTAATAGGTGCAATAGTGGCACATCTGTTATGGGGGAGACCCACTGCCCTCTAATTGGACTGGAGGCCCGCTCCATGGGAGGGAATACATCCCTGATACTGAAACCTACAACAGGAGTAGTCATGAGCCCTAGGGGAGTAATGTCTGCTGATATCTGGATAAATGTATATACTATGCTCATCAAACTGTCCAGTAAGCACTTCTGTTAATGTTCATACCCATATAATAATGCTATTCTCCCTTTTGGTTAGAAAAGTTTATCTTTTCACATGGCAGTGATCTTGGGATGACTGAGAAGGCACCATGATGCTGAGAAGAAGTGACAGAGGAATGCTCAGCACTGCAATATCTCTATCACACCTCCCAAGGCTCAGGGTCCATTGCGGAAGAGGTGGCGGAAAGAATGTAAGAGCCAAAGGAAGGGTAGGGCTCCTTACAACGTGCTCCTCTAGACACAAAATGGCCTGGATATCCATGACCTCACAGTGCCTTACACTACCTACACATGACCATCATAATAGAAGGAAAAGATTATGACTTCAAAATAAAAGAGAGACTGAGATGGAAAGGAGATATGATGGAGAGTGGAGTTTCAAAGGGAAAGTGGGGAGAGGGAGGGAATTACCATGGGATATTGTTTACAATTATGGAAGTTGTCAATAAAAAAATTTAAAAAGCCACCAACTACCAAAAGAAATTTTCAAGATAAGACAACAGCCACCTGTTCCATTCCAGTTACTGATACAGTTTGGTAGTTACTGTGAAATACTTTGACATAGTTACTTTGTACACCCTTTAACAGCTGATACCTTGGCATTTCCATTCACCATATAACTATCACATGTACCAATTATCCTAGTGCTCTCATGGTTCCCTCCCTTCCCTTTCCTTCATTTTTTTTTCTCTTTGAGATAGCGTCTCACTCTAGCCCAGGCTAACATGGCATTCACTATGTAGTCTCAGGGTGGCCTTGAACTCACAGCGATCGTCCTACCTCTGCCTCCCAAGTGCTGGAATTAAAGGTGTGTGCCACCATGCCCAGCTTAATATTTTCTTTAATTCTTAAAAATTTATTGTTTATTTGTGTGTGTGTTTGCATGTGATGTGTGGTATCTAAGGGTGTGCACTACTAAGTGAGTTTCTCCTCTCCTTTCACTGTGTGTGTGGGGGGGCGCGTTTGCGTGTCATGTGTGGCATCTGTAAGTATGCATGACTAGGGAGTTTCTCCTCTCTTTACACTGTGTATCTGTGTGGGGGGGCACATTTGCATGTGATGTGTGGCATCTGTAAGTATGCATAACTAGGGAGTTTCTCCTTTCCTTACACTGTGCTTGGGGGGTGTGTGTTTGCATGTGATGTGTGGCATCTGTAAGTATGCATGACCAGAGAATTTCTCCTTTTCTTCCACTCTTAACACTCCTGCTTCAGAACTTCTGAATTTTCCTGGGTAGCCTCCCACTGCCTTGGGGCACTGGGATTAAAGACACCTGTGCCACTTTTCATCTGGCTTACTGTTGGCAGCTGTGGAATCAAATCCAGTTTGCATGTGCTTTTAAGCTCTCTTCTCTCCCAATCACCTGTTTTTTTTCTTTCCCTTCCTTCCCTTTCCTCCCTTCCTCTCCTTCTCTCTCTGACCTTTTCTTCTCTTTTGAGACTATGTATCCCAGACTGCAATCCTTCTGCTGGGATTACAGGTGGTCACCATTGTACTTGATTCTACCTGTACTTTTGTGTTTTATTGTTTCTTTATTTTGTTTTTCAAGATAGGGTCTCACTCTAGCCCAGGCTGACCTGGAATTCACTAGTCTCAGGCTGGCCTCAAACTCACAGGGATCCTCTGACCTCAGTCTCCTGAGTGCTGGAACTAAACACATTCTACCATGCCTGGTTTCTACCTGTATTTTGATATCTACCTAAAATCCAATCCCATCTCTTGGTAGCTACTGGGAAATGATGGTCTGTCCACTCTGAAGACCTTCTTGCAGCTTTATTTATACCAGAGGATGCTCAACATAAATGGATTTGCATAAATTTGGAGGCTTGAGCTCAAGCATATTCCTCACAGTTTCTTCTTATGTTCCTAATATTTGAGTAAACGTATGTAGATATGTATACATACACACATGTGTGTTTATTTTGAATGACAGTTCTGTGCTGGGTGTGGTAGTACACACCTATCACCCTAGCATTCAGTAAGAGGAGACAGGAGGACCACGAGTTCAAAGCTAGCTTAGGCTTCATGAAACCCTGGCTCAAAAAAAAAAAAAAAAAAAAAAAGATGGTTCTTAATAGAATTTAGGAAACAGCTGGGCATGGTGATGCACACCTTTTACCCCAGCACTCGGGAGGCAGAGGATTACTGTGAGTTCAAGGCCACTCTGAGACTACATAGGGCATTCCAGGTCAGCCTGAGCTGGAGTGAGGCCCTACCTCAAACAAACAAACAAACAAACAGAAAACTCAGGAAACAGAACAACTTAGAACAGCAAGCAGCACATCTTACCAGCAGGTTGTGGGAAAACTGGAGGAATGGCTCCCGGTGGCAAAGCAGTAGGAGGGTAATTTGGAAATATTGGTGGAGGTAAAGGAAAATTCACTCCCAAGGAGCCCTGTGGAAGCATTTACAAATTATAAGACAACAGAAGAAAAAAACTGAAAGAGCCTAATGAAAACGGGACTAGAGAAGGGCAGACAGTTCTTACCAACTGTTGTAGAGCAAAGAGCGCAGCTTTCTCCTTGGCTTGACCTTCAGAGTGGCACTGCGGCCCATGCACCAGTAAGCCATTTGATAACGTCACCTGGCAGACTATCATTGTCTAAAGTAACACAAGACAAGAGAGCTATCTATGAGAACGTTCCTTTTCTCTCCCAGTGCTTTATTTCAGCAAGTAGGATAAGTTCCCCAGACATTCTATAGAGTCCAAACAAAGACCCTTAGTCTGAATTTTGGGTTTCTCGGCAATATTTTTAGAACTCTTTCCTTCACTTTCAGTGTTTACAGATAAAAAGGCTTTAAATCAGACACTGCAGCATGCCCTGTTGCCTCAGCTATTTGGAGGCTGAGGCAGGACTTAAGATTCCATGAGCCCAGGAGTTAGAGACCAACCTGGACTATCAGAAGAAGGAAAGAAAAAGCTGTCTAAACCGTTTGAGGGTTAAGTATTATGATGTAAATGAAGGCTAGCAAAATTTCTTCTTTATACCAAGAATTGGCAAACTAAACTTTTACACCTGTTTTTGTTTTGTTTTTCAAACCAATTGCTTATGATAAATTTCACAGTACAATTGTATAGACAAGAAATGGTGACAAAGACATTAGGGCCTACAAGGTCTAAAATACTTATTCTGACACTTAGGGAAAACAATTTGCTTACTCACGCTTGATATCACCCTCCAACTAGTATAAAGTTTGCTAATATGAACAATTGCCAAATTATCAAAGACTCTCAGGTTCTAGTTGTATATTCATATTGAAGTTATATCTCTTGGACTTGAGAGATGGCGCAGCTGTTAAAGGCACTTGTCTGCAAAGCCTGATGGCCTGGCTTCAATTCCTCAGTACCCACGAAAAGCCAGATGAGATGTGCAAAGTGGAGCAAGTATCTGGATTTCATCAGCAATGGCAAGAGGCACTGGCATGCCCATTCTCTCTCTCTCTCTCTCAATCTCTCTCTCTCTCTTCCTCCCTCCCTCTCTCTGCTTGCAAATAAATAAATATTTTTTAAAAGAAATTACAACTCTTGACATCACACTTCAAATTTCTGTTTAATATTTTTTTTCTTTACTTTTTCCTTAAGGGACTAAAAATGGCAGAACATTTGATTGCCATGTGTGAAGCTTTAGATTTAATACACAGAACTGCAAAATATGTCAGCAAAACTTCCATTTTTCCCAAAAGGTAATCATTTAAAAAATTTATTTGTTTTCATGTGTGTGTGTGTTTGCACATGCACACCAGGGCCTCCTGCCTCTGGAAAGGGAAGCAGAAGCTTCTAACACTTTCAACATCTGGTTTACATGGGTGGCTTGAGAACTGAACCCAGGTCACAGGTTTGGAAGCAAGAGTCTTTAACTGCTGTGCCATCTTCCTAGCCCTCAAAGGTAATCATTCTTATGTTATTAGTTTAATCCTGACCTGCTACCCTTCCACTTTTTAAAAAATGTGGTAAAAAGCACATAATAAAAAATTTGCTATCTTAACCATTTAAACATAAGTTCAGAGGTACTGACTATAATAAAGCTGTTATGTCTTGTACCCATCAATACCAACCATCTCCTGAACTCTTTTTATTTGCAAAACTGAAATTTTATACACATTAAACAAAAACCCTGTTTCACCTAAGCATGGAGAGCACTACTAGTCTAAGAGCTTCATGCAGGTGGAGCCCATCAATGTCTTTCTGTAGCTGACTTATCTCACTTAATAAGATGTCTTAAGGGCTCACTCATGTCATAGCATATATCAGATTTTTCTTTCCTTTTTTTAAAAATTAATTTATTTTTATTTGAGACAGAGGGAGGGAAGGAAAGAGGGAAGAAGGGGAGAGAATGGGCTCACCAGGGCTTCTAGACACTGCAAATGAACTTCAGACACAAATTCCACCTTGGGCTTACATGGGACCTGGAGAATCAAACCTGGGACCTTAGGCTTCACAGGCAAGCACCTTAAGCACTAAACCATCTCTCCAGCTCCTTTCTTTCTTTTTAAGGTTGAATAACATCCATTGTTTAGAGAGGCCACATTTTGCTTATCATTTCATACCCCAATGAACACGTCTGTACTTTGGCATCTATAAATAATGCTGTTATGATCCTCTGGTTGTACCAATGTCTCAAGACTCAGTTGTTACTTCTTTTAACATACATCTAGAAATAAAATTGCGGTATCATATGGTAATTCTGTTAAAAAAAAACCAAACAAACCTTTTTGGGGGGCTTGAGAGATGGCTTAGCGGTTAAGGCGCTTGCCTGCGAAGCCTAAGGACCTATGTTCAACTTTCCATATCCCACGTAAGCCAGATGCACACAGATGAGGCAAGCACAAGTTTGCACATGCCCACTAGGTGGCACAAGGCCCTGGGGCAATTCTCTTTCCCTCTGTCTATCTCATGCTCTCTCTAAATAAAAAATATGTTAAGAAAACAAACCTTTTTTGATACAGGGACTATATACCACAGGCTGACCTCAACCTCCAGAGAGCTGGATTACAGGTATATGTCAATAGCCAAGCTGTGTAGCTTCTTTGGATTAGAAATATTATTGAAGCCTGGCATGGTGGCTCATGCCTGTAATTCCAGCGCCGAGGAAGCTGAAGAAGGGTGATTGCTATGACATGTCTGAGGCTAGCCTGGATTACTGAGTGGGCTTGAGACTATCCTTGAAATCAAACAAATACAACAACAAAGAAATGTTCTGCTGGGTGTAGTGACACACA
Source organism: Dipus sagitta (assembly GCA_036346955.1). Lineage (NCBI taxonomy): Eukaryota > Metazoa > Chordata > Mammalia > Rodentia > Dipodidae > Dipus > Dipus sagitta. The sequence goes on from CM070786.1 coordinate 34,519,583, forward strand.
CCTTCAATCCCAGCCCTTGGGAAGCAGAAGTAGGAGGATCACTGTGAGTTCAAGGTAAGCTTGGGCTAGAGTGAGACCCTACCTTGAAAAACAAAACAAATGAACAACAACAACAACAAAACCCCCAAACCTTAAGCTATCGCAACTCATAACCCACAATCCCATGGGTCAATACTAGCAATGCCAATGAGGAGGGCCCCGAGTGGAATAGAGGCAGGGATCAGGGATATGATAGTACCATGGGTCCACACAAAGTTCTTACTTAATAAAAAATACTATTTATTTACTTATTTTCAAGGAGAGAGGAGACAGAGAGACAGAGAATGGGTGCTCCAAAGGCTCTAGCCACTGCAAACAAACTCCAGATACATGTGCCACTCTGTGCATCTGCCTTTACATGGGTCCTGGGGAACTGAAGCCAGGCTATCAGGCTTTGTAGGCAAATGCTCTAACCACTGAGCAATAATTCCAGCCCCTGTTTTTAAGTTTTTGAAAAATATTATTTGTAGCCAGGTGTGGTGGAGCACACCTTTAATCTCAGCACTCAGGAGGCTTGTTAGGAGGAATGCTATGAGTTTGAGGCTAGCCTGGGACTACATAGTAAATTCCACGTCAGCCTGGGCTACAGTGAGACCCTTCCTCGAAAAACCAAAAATATACTTATGTATATATATTATATATACATGCATACATACATATATATGTATTTGTGTGTATATATGTGTGTACGTGCATGTGTACATGCCATAGCATATGTGTGCATCAGAGGACACTCTCAGAATATTTGCTGGTTTTCTCCTTCTACCTTGTCTGAGACAAGATCTCTTGTTTACTGCTGGGAAGGCAGGGTTATCTGACCCACTAGCTTGAGTTTCTCTTGACTCAGCCTCCCACTGCTGTAGGTGTACCGGGAGTGTAGACACACAGAGGATATAGCTTCATGTGCGTGCTGAGGAGCCAGCCTCTACCCACTAAGCTATTTTCCCAGCCTTGAATTGGGTTTCTTTGATTACTGAGTTTTAGAATTATCTTACATATTATCTATACTAATTCCTTATCAGATACATCATTTGTAAATATTTTCTTCCATTTGTAGGTTGTCCCCCTCCCCTCTTATTGCTATCTATTTTAATTCTGTTTTGATTTTTTGAGATTAGGTTCACGTAGCCAAGGATGGCCAGAACTCCTGACCCTCCTGCTTCCACCTTCCAAGGATGAGATTATGGGTGAATACCATACATATGTCCTATTACTACTCTGTTTGATGCACGAAGTTTAAAACATCTTCAAAGTCCAATTTGTATGTGTGTGCTTGGCTTTTTAAGACAGGGTCTTATGTAAGCACAAGCTGCAGTCAAACTAATTATGTAGCCAAGAATGATCTGGAACTCCTTACTCTCCTTCCCAGCCCTGTCACAAGCTAGGATTACAGGTGTGTGCCACCAGGCCTGGCTCTTGTTTGCTGTGGCAATCACTTCCATCTATGGCATCTGTGGTGCTTTGATTCAGGTATCCCCCATAAACTTAGGGGTTCTGAATGCTAGGTTCCCAGCTGATGGAGATTTGGGAGTTAATGCCTCCTGGAGGTAGTATATTGATAGGGGCGGACTTATGGGTGTTATAGTCAGTTTCCCCATGCCAGTGTTTGGCATACTCTCCTGTTGCTGTTGTCTACCTTAAGTTGGCCAGGGGTGATGTCCACTCTCTGCTCATGTCATCATTTTCCCTGCCATCATGGAGCTTCCCCCTCGAGCCTGTCAGCCAAAATAAACCTCTTTTCCCCCACAAGCTGCTCCTGGTTGGGTGATTTCTACCAGCAATGGGAACCAGACTGCAACAGTAAAGTGGTACTGAGAGTGGGTTGCTGCTAGACACCTGACTGTGTGGCTTTGGCCTTTTGGAGCTGATTTTCAAGAGGAATGTGGGAGGATTTGAAGCCTTGGCCTAAGAGATGCCTTGGAGTGCTGTAAGTACAGCTTGATGGACTATTCTGGTCAGAGTTGAAAGACCTGAATGCAGTAAGAACTATGGACTTGGACTGTGAGGTTTGGCTTAGGAGGGTGAGAAAGAGCTTCATTTGGACTGGGTTAGAGGAAATTTGTGTGAAAAGCTTGCTCATATGCCCATGTCCTGAGAAACTGTGCAGGGTTGCTTTGTGTAGAAATAAACTGGTATGAGCCGAGGGATATGGCACCAAAAAAAAAAAAAGAAAAAAGAAAAAAGAAATCTTTGGGCCTAAATTGCTGCCCGTTCTCCTGTTTGAGAGATTACAACCATTGAGATTGGGCCAGCTGACCTGCACTGAGGCAACAGAAAGAATATAGACTCTTTTGAAGGGGCCTGAGTGCTCAAGGAGTGTCCTGTTCTTCAAAGTCTACTTTATTCCATCATGGAGCTTCCCTTTGAGTCTGTAAGCCAAAATGAACCTTTTTTTCCCATAAGATGCTCTTGGTCAGCCAATTTCTACCAGCAATGTGAACTTGGCCACAACAGAAGGTCATCAGTGCATATAGGTAAATTTCCTTTCTCTTTTCTACTTTTGTTTTGTAGCTAGTATGTCTCAAATACAGTCGACGGAGCCCCAAGACCCTTTTTCAGAAGGTCACAATTATTTTATAATAGTATTAACATGCCATTTGCCCTTTTTCTCATTTGTTTCAATGTATTCAGAAATCCAGAGGAAAGTTAAATGATATAGTTTCAGATTATACATTGCAACTAACCTTTTAAGCTACAACTTCTAAGTTCTATTTATTTATTAAAAAGATAGAGTGTTACTAGGTAGCCCAGGTTGGCTGGCCTTAAACTCATGATCTTCCTGTTTCACCCTCCCATATGGTTAAGATTATAAGCACATGTGACCATTATAATTTTTTTTTTTTTTGAGATAGGGTCTCACATATCCCAACCTGGACTCTAACTCCCTGTGTTTCAGAAGATAACCTTGAATTTTTGATCCTCCTTGAACTTCTTGTCTTCCTGCCTCCACCTGTGGAGTCCTGGGATTACAAGTTGGTACAACCAAGCATGATTTAATTTTGAAGTTTTAATGTAGTATCATATAACAAATAACACAATTATTTGAAAAAGCTATTAAAATCTCTTGTGTATAAGGGTATATGTATTTCTGCCTATAACATGAGATCAGTAGTGAGAAACATATTAAATAATCTATCTTTGGGCTGGGGAGATGGCCCAGCATTTAAGTGTGTGTATTTTCAAAGCCTGCTGGTCCAGGTTTAATTCCCTAGTACCCAAGTAAAGACAGTTATCACAAAGTGGCATATCATCTGAAATTTGTTTTCAGCAGCAAATAGCCCTGGCTTGCCCATTCCCCCGCCCCCAACCTGTCACAAAGAGCGTAGGTATGTAGAAGAGTAGTGCACATACACACCTGCGGTGTTCTCAGAAAGGAGAAATCTGGCTGTGGCATTCCAGCAAGGGAACAAATTCGAGAAAGTTCAGTTACTGGTGTGGACATAGGAGGGATGTGGCCAGGCCAGTGCACACTTTCCACAGATAGAACATTGTGATATTCATCAGTACCTTGGGGCTTGTTCATACAAGGTCCTGTGAAAACAGTAAATACATGTATGTGCGTATCCATCTCAAAACTGTCCATCATCCCAGTTTTACAGTAGAACAAGAAAACTTGCAAAAAGATTAAAAAGTAGTAGACTGGTATGCCAGCTCAAGCCTACAATCCTAGAACTTGGGGACACTGAGGCAAGAACATTGTTACCAAAAAAATTTTCTGAATGTTCACATTCTTTATGATCAATAAATTCACTAATATAATGAAATCACACCCCAGCAAAGAATTAATCCAAACTTTTGTTTTTAAAAACATTTTCTCAGCCGGGCGTGGTGGCGCATGCCTTTAATCCCAGCACTCGGGAGGCAGAGGTAGGAGGATTGCCGTGAGTTCGAGGCCACCCTGAGATTACATAGTGAATTCCAGGTCAGCCTGGGCTACAGTGAGACCCTACCTCGAAAAACCAAAATAAATAAATAAATAAATACATAAAATAAAATAAAAAATAAAATAAAGACATTTTCTCATGTAGTACAGGTTGGCTTTGAATTCACTGTGTAGCAGAGGATGACCTTTAAACTTCTGCTTCTCCTGTTTCCATCTCGTGAGTGCTGGGAATATTCCAAATACACTGGAGTATAACTGGAGCAGGCTCTAGAGTGAGGTGCACCTCCATGCCTGATTTTATGTGGCGTTGGGGATTGAACCCAGAGTCTCATGCACACTAGGCAGGGTGTTCTCTCAACTGAGCAATGTACCCAGTCCCCAATTACACCCATTAAAGTGTAAAGGACGTGCGGTGTGGGGACAAGGATGGATATTTACTAAAATCCAGTTGTATACTATATGGTAGGCTACAGGCTTCATATATTTAAGGTAATTACTCACTTTTTTTTTTGGTTTTTCGAGGTAGGGCTTTGCTCTAGTCCAGGCTGATCTGGAATTCACTATGTAGTCTCAGGGTGGCCTTGAACTCAAGGCAATCCTCTTACCTCTGCCTCCTGAGTGCTGAGATTTAAGGCGTGCACCACCACACCCAGCTTAATTACTCACTTTCTAATGTGTACCTTCATTAATGATTTTAACTAAATTTATAATTTTTTCTAATTTTATACTGATCAAATTATTTTACTGTGATACTAATATTACTGACATCTATGGTGGGTGAAACTGTTAATTGCTTTATATATGATGATCACAAGTTATTGTAACGTACTGTTCTCATATCACAAATAGAAAACAAATCAGGAAAGTTAAAAGATACATTCAAGTTACACAATAATTTTTAAGGTACTGAGAAAAAAAGTTAAAATGTGAAAACTTTTTTTTTTTTTTTTTGGTTTTTTTGAGGTAGGGTTTCACTCTAGCTCAGGCTGACCTGGAATTCACTATGTAGTCTCAGGGTGGCCTTGAACTCATGGTGATCCTTAGTGCTGGGATTAAAGGCATGTGCCACTGCACCCAGCTAAAACCTTTTTTCTGTATTTTTCTTTTTGAGAGAGAGTGAGGGTGCCAGGGCCTCTAGCCACTCCAAACAAACTCCACAACCATATCCAACTGGCTTACGTGGGTTCTGGGGAATCGAACCTAGGTCATTAGGCTTCACAGGCAAATGCCTTAACTGCTAAGCCATTTCTCCAGCCTGTGAAAACCTGGTAAGGTTTAAATATTGATCTGTAATAGTATACTTTAAGTAGACACAAGAAGATTTAGGGTCTATACATATGTTGATTCCATAATTATATTACTGGATAAGCAACATAAGTTAAATTTCTTTTATTAAATATTTTTTAAATTATTTATTTACTTGAGAGAATAGAGAGAGAGAGGAGAATGGGTGCGCCAGGGCCTCCAGCCACTGCAAACGAACTCCAGATGTATGCACCCCCTTGTGCATATGGCTTATGTGGGTCCTGGGGAACTGAACCAGGATCCTTTGGCTTTGTAGGCAGAGTCTTAACCGCTAAGCCATCTCTCCAGTTCTTAAAATTTTTTTACCCATTTTATTTTTTTGTGTATATTCATGTTGTATGTACGCACATGAGGGCATATATGCAAGTGGAGGCCAGAGGTCATCATCTGATGTCTTCTTCAATCTCTCTTTACCTTATTTTTTTGTGACAGGGTCTCTCACTGAAAGTGGAGCTCATCAGTTTGGCCACACTAGCTGGCCAGGAAGCTCTAGAGATCTTCTTGTATCTGCTGCCTGAACCCCTGTCAGTCCCTCCACCCCAAGATTATAGGCAAGTGACATACTTGACCATTTACATGGTTTTGGAGATTTGAATTCAGTCCTCATGCTTACACATTAAGAGCTTTACTGCCTAAACCATCTCTCCAGGCCCACCACCCTTCTTTGAGGTAGGGTCTCATGTAGCCCAATCTGGCCTTGAACTTACTATGTAGGAAAGACTGGCCTCTAACTCATGACAACTGTTCTGCCTCAGCTTTCCCAAGTGCTGAGATTATAGGTGTGAGCTACCAGGCCCAGTTTAAAAGAGATTTATCTTTAAAAATCACAAGATAAAAAGAACTCACTGAGGCAAAGGTTTGAAATTATATTCACTGTACTTGTTAGCTTACCTAGTTTCTTACTTGGTTTCGGCTGTGACGACAGTCCATATTCATCTCTTCTATTAGAGGAAACAGTGACTTCATTACCAATTTGTTTCATTTCATTCTTACTGTCTGTAGTGTCACAGCCATCGATTTTAAGAATTTCTTTAAGCATCCGTGTTCCTTTCTTTTTAGAAAGTGATTCATAAGGAGATGTAGGGGATGAGGAGAGGAAAGTTAGCTTAGATGTATAGAAGTTATTCATCTTGCTCTTTTTTTTTTTTTTTTTGGTTTTTCAAGGTAGGGTCTCACTCTAGCCCAGGCTGACCTGGAATTCACTATACAGTCTCAGGGTGGCCTTGAACTCATGGCAATCCTCCTACCTCTGCCTCCCGAGTGCTGGGATTAAAGGCATGTACCACCATGCCTAGTTTTTTTTTTTTTTTTTTTTTTTTTTTTTTGAGGTAGTCTCAGTCTAGCCCAAGCTGACCAGGAATTTACTATATAGTCTCAGGCTGCAGAGTGATCCTGTTACCTCTGCCTCCTGAGTGCTGGGATTAAAGGCATGTGCCACCATGACCAGTAGAGAGACAGAGAGGGAGAGAGCAATAGAGAATATGAATAGGAGGGTCAGGGCCTTGAGCTGCTGCAAATCAACTTGAACACATTTGCCAACCTTGAGCATCTGGCCTTACATGGGTACTGGAGAAGTGAACTCGGGTCGTATGCTTTGCAGGCAAGCTCCTTAACTGATGAACCATCTCTCCAGCCTCCCCCTTTTTCTTTTGAGGTGCTTTAGATTGAACTGAAGGCCTCATCCATGTTAGTTTGACAGGAGCTCTACAGTAGCCATGCCCTCAGCCCTTCATCTTCTTGGATATTTTTCCCAATTTATTTGTTTAAACTTATTATTGCCATCTTTCTTTTGGAGAGCTTCAGAGTTACAGCTGAAGGTGCTAGCTACATTCATATAGAGAGATAAGGCAAGTCAATGGTCAAGCCTGAAAAAAATATGTGTCTGAAGGTGTAGAGATAGCACTTAATCTTCTATTTAAATTTTAGCCTAGTCACCTGGTAGCAATGTTTCCAAAGCAGCATACCTGAGGACTAATAAGAAAACAGATAAAGATGGCTTAAATCACCCAAGGCAACCTGGTTTTCCTCACACTGACAACAGTGAAGCAACACACCAGCTATGAGAGGGACAGTGTCTGAATGGCTGCATGTAGGGCCACAGCAGAGAAAGTGCCACCTTACAAAAGCTCCTCAAGGTACAAACCATAGCAAATGACTGTGGTGACAAATGCTCTTCATTCACAGGCTCTTCATGATGACGTGACTGCACTTCATTTTCTTGAGAGATATTCAGTGATGCTAAAAGGTTTTCAATTCCAGAGTTAGCCTACAACAAGAAATATTATGCATAAAGAAGAAGGCAGGATACAGTAAAGCAGTCTAAAAAATGGTCATTCAATTTCAGTGAATCATCTTCCCAGATATGAAAGCTTGGGTAGAGAAACTGAATAAAGGACCTTTTACCTCATCAATAGCATGTGAGTAACCAGTCACAACCTTTTGGATTTCTGAGACTCCTGAACTTTCATTTCTCTTCAACAGTTTAATATTACATCTTGAAGACCCTCCAAAAGTCTATAAAAAAGTAAGAAACAGGTTTTTGCCCAAATACATATTATTATACTCATACACAGTTTAACCTTATTAGACTTTGTGATGTTGCCTCATATATTACCACTGCCCATACAAATGTATATTCCCACATATTTTAGACATGTTATGTAGGTATACATAGACTACATAGATAAAAACTCCATTTTTAAAGCTGGGCATGGTAGCACACGCCTTTGATCCCAGCACTCGGGAGGCAGAGGTAGGAGGATCACCGTGAGTTTGAGGCCCCCCTGAGGCTACAGAGTGAATTCCAGGTCAGCCTGGGCCTAAGTGAGACCCCAACTCAAAAAATCAAAAAAATAAAATGAATAAATAAAACAAAACAAAAATCCATTTTAAAGATGAAGAAAGTGAGGATGTGAGGGTTAAAGAATTGCTCATAGCCACCCAACTACTATGTAGCAAAACCAAGATTACATTTGCCTCTAGCTTTTTTGTTTGTTTGTTTTTGGTTTTTTTGAGGTAGGGTGTCACTTTGGCCCAGGCTGACCTGGAATCCACTATGTAGTCTCAGGATGGCCTCGAACTCAGTGATCCTCCTACCTCTGCCTTCTGAGTGCTGGGATTAAAGGCGGCGCCACCACGCCCGGCTTGTCTCTAGTTCTTAATCCTAGAGTACAGCTGCACAGCCTCTCATCCAAGTGACTATATTGTAAAATATTTCACTGATATTCCTACCATGTTCTTTAGAAATTGTTGGAAAGATTGCAAATATCAGCTACATGCCACAGAACCACCAATTGCATAAAGAATTTAGCTATGTAAATTTGTTTTCAAGAAAACATACCTGCTTACTGGACATTTTCTGTGAGTGACACTCAGCTTTAGGACTCTTAAAATCTTCCTTAACTAGAGACAAGAAAACAATTTTAGCAAATGAAAGAGCTCACTAGTTAACTTTACCAAGTGTTTACCACAGCAAAGCAATGAGTTTAAATTCAAAGAGCTTCATGACTTCTTTCTTTCCCTCCCTCTTTCCTCCTTTATTACCTCCTTTTCTCTTTCCTTCTTTTTCTTTTTTTTCTCTTTCCCGCCTTTTCTCTCTCTCCTTGGTCTGTCCCTCCCTCCCTTCCTTTCTTTCATTCCTCAATTCTAGAATTGAACTCAGGGCGTTGTGTATGTCAGGCAAGAGTTCTATCCCTGTTCAGTTCACAAATGAGAAGACATACTCACTGAACTTAAAAAATTTATGACCTACGTGGGGAGAGAAGACATAGTGCAGATCAACATGGGGAAGGAAAGCAGTGTGTGAATCAGGCTTTGAAGGTGGTAGTTCCCAAAGGGCAAGACAGGAGTGTAAGTATTCCAGATAAAAGGACAAGTAAGAGAAGTGACATGAGAGAAAGAAAGGACGAACTCATGTACTGGTCCTGCTGGAGGTTAAGGAATAGAATTGTGTTTAGTGTAACTAAAAAAACCAATGGTGCTCATAATCTGGAAGATACTGAAGAACATGGAATTAAGTTGTAAGCCACAGGAAAGCAATCACATAAAGGTTACAAGCAAGCAGTAATCTCATCAGAAGTGTGTTTTGTAAAACTGAATTATGAATTAGGGTTTTACTCTGACGGCTAAATAAAAGGAGAATAAGAGACAACTAGAAATCTCGATCTTTGTCTCCCTCTCTCAAAGATTTATACTCTGGCTGGGTGTAGTAGCACATGCCTTTAATCCCAGCACAGGTAGGAGGATCGCCATGAGTTCAAGGCCACCCTGAGACTACATAGATTCCAGGTCAGCCTGGGCTACAGTGAGATCCTACCTTGAAAAAACTAAAACGACAACAACAACAAAAATTTATACTCTGGAAGTTAGGGTGATGGCTCAGCAGTTAAAGTTACTTGCTTGCAAAGTCTGCTTGCCTGGGTTCAATTCCCCAGTACCCATGTAAAGTCAGATGCAAAAAGTGATGCATGTGTCTGGTGGTCAATTGCAGTAGCAAGACACCCTGTGTGGCCATATACAAACACACACTTTTGCAGATAAACAAATGAATAAATATCAAACAATTGTTCTCTGGTATTCACAACATCATTACTCATTATAGCTACTAATTAGCTATCAACAGATGAATGGATAAAGATATTGGGGGCTGGAGAGATTGCTTAGCAGTTAAACAAAATGTGATATCCATGTGACAGAACTTATTATTCAGCCATAAAAGGGAATGAAGCATTTATTGACGCTATGAGGTCAAGCATAAGGACACAGAACAATATATCATGTCAAATCAAAGCGATCAGTCAAAAAACGTCATATATTTTTGATCCCATTATATGGAATGTCCACAATAGATAAATCCATAGAGACAAAAAGTCAAATACTCCCCCAGGTCTAGAAGACAGAGTGTTGAACTGGGCATGGTGGCATATACCTATAAGCAGCACTCAGGAGGCTGAGGTGAGAGAATCACCACAAGTTCAAGGAAAGTCTAGGCTACAGAGGAAGATACCTGTCTCATAAAAACAAACAAACAAAAAAAGCAAAGAGTATGCTGGGCATAGTGAGTTCAAGGCCACCCTGAGACTACCTAGTGAATTCCAGGTCAGCCTGGTCTAGAGTGAGACCCTACCTCAAAAATCCAAAACCAAAAAAAAAAAAAAAAAAAAAAGAGCAAAAAGAATAAGCCGGGTGTGGTGGCGTACGTCTTTAATCCCAGCACTCAGGAGGCAGAAGTAGGATCACCATGAGTTTGAGGCTACCCTGAGACTACATAGTGAATTCCAGGTCAGCCTGAGCTACAGTGAGATTCTACCTCAAAAAAAACCAAACAACAACAACAACAATAACAAAAACAACAACAAAAACCAAAAAACAAAAGCAAAGTGACTGTTAATGGAACCAAGTTTTTCTTTTTGGTGTGATGAAAATGTTTTACATTTAGATAGCTGTGTTGGGCTGGAGAGATGGCTTAGCGGTTAAGGCATTTACCTGACAAGCCAAAGGACCTAGGACCGACATAAGCCAGATGCACAAGGTGGTATATGTGACTGGAATTCATTTATAGTGGCTGAAGGCCCTGGCATGCCCTTTCTCTTTATCTGCCTCTTTCTCTCTCTCCTTCTCAAAAATAAATAAATAAATAAGATAGCTGTGAAAAAAAAACCAAAAAACAAAAAACAAACAAAAACCAAACAACTACTAGCTCTACAATTTAAAAGGAAGAAGTTGGGGGCTGAAAAGATGGCTTAGCGGTTAAAACGCTTGTCTGCAAAGCCAAAGGATTTCAGTTTGATTCTCCAGTACCCATGTAAGCCAGATGCACAAGATGGCTCATGCATCTGGAGTTTGTCTGCAGTGTCTGGAAGCCCTGGCATGCCCATTTTTTTTTCTCTCTCTCACACTCTGCCTCTTCCCCTCTCAAATAAATAAATAAAAATAAAATACTTAAAAAAGGAAGAGGTTGAAATTATTTACTGTATGTGACTTATATTTCAATACAGGAGTTTATTAAAAAGAAGAAAATAGATAGCACAAAAACATACATTTCAAACTTAAAACTTACATTTCCTGTGGGAGTCAGGTTTTCTTTGCTGATATTTAACACTGCTGTCATTAAAGCTAGATTTATGCTGTTGAGTTACTTGAGTTATTTCTTGAGGTAGAACTGTACCCTGAAAGTTCAATAAATTAATGAATAAAACCTTAATGTTATAGCTAATTCTTTTCCCTAACTTGTTTTAAAATTTATTTATTTATTTTATTTATGTGAGAGAGAGTAAGAGAGACAGAGACAGAGAAGCGGTTGTGCCAGGGCCTCTAGCCACTGCAATCGAACTCTAGATGCATGCTCCATCTTGCGTACATGTGCTATTTTGTTCACATGTGTCACCTGTGCATCTGGCGTATGTGGGTTCTGGGGAGCTGAACCTGGACCCTAGGCTTTGCAGGCAAGCACCTTAACCACTAAACTACCTCTCCAGCTCATCTTTCCCTAACTTAAAAAAAAATATTTTATTTATTTATTTACTTGTAAGCAAGGAGAGAGAGAGAAGACAGAGCAAAAGGGCATGCCAGGGCCTCCAGCCCCTACAAAGGAACTTCAGATGCATGTACCACTTTGTGCATCTCTATTCTCTTGATAATATTCCTTTCCTCTTCTTTTGTTTTGCAATGTGGACTAAATCCATTCAAGCTGCAGAAGCTCTCTATCACTCACCTATACTCTCAGCCCTCTGTCTTCAACTTTTCTTTTCTGGTGTGTGTGCGTGTTTGTGTTATACATAGTGTGTCTGCATGTGTATAAGTGGATGTGTGTGCCCCATGCACACAGATATGGAGGCCACAGGAAGATGTTGGACATCCTTCTCTGTCATTTTTCTGCCTTTGCTAACACAGCCTTGCAATGAACGTGGAGCTCTGCTTTTTTCAGTTACAGTGGCTAAGCAGGAAATCCCAGTGATCCTTATGTTTCCCCCTTACTACTGGGGTCACAGACATGTGTGAACATTCCCAGCTTTTTTTTTAAACAAATTATTTTTTTTAATTTAATTAATTAATTTATTTGAAAGTGACAGACAGAGAAAGAGGCAGGTAGAAAGAGAGAGAATGGGCACACCAGGGCCTCCAGCCTCTGCAAACGAACTCCAGACGCATGTGCCCCCTTGTGCATCTGGCTAATGTGGGTCCTGGGGAATCGAGCCTTGAACCCGGGTCCTTAAGCTTCACAGGCAAGTGCTTAAACGCTAAGCCATCTCTCCAGCCACCCCGTTTTTTTTTAAATGGATTCTGTGAATCAAGATCAAGTGCACTTTATGTACTTATGCAGGAAGTGGTCTTAACTGCTGAGCCATCTCTTCAGGCCCTCTTCTTTGATCATTGTAAATTTCCTTGTTCATATTTAAGAAAACCAATTGCAAGAATTAAATTAAGTATTGAAGTGGAAGAACAAATTAATAGTTATTAAAGCCTGTGTTGAATTTAAAATATTATCATCAGGATTTTGTAAACAACTACAAAACCAAGATAGATTTAAAAGAACAATTATACTCTCAGTGGTCCAGTTTTTTGTTATGTACATCTGAAAACAATATGATGGAAATTCATAAACAGAATTATCATTTTCTATATTGTCAGATTCTGGGGGAGAAATATATCCTAGTAAAAATGAAATTAAAAAGAAACAAATTCTACTTAAACTAATTATCATTAACAATGAGTACTAACCTTCTCCTGCCCAGCTGGCTGACAGTGCTGAAGTTTTCCAGATCCCCGCAAAGACTGCCAAATGTTGCAAAATTCACCGTCATCTCTACTAGGTATCTAGCAAAGCACAAAATATTTCTTAAGGAAATGAAACATAATGAAATATTCAATTACAATAAAATTATGTGTTAAAATTATTCAATGGTACACTAAGTAGTTAAGCTTGCTATCATTTAAATATATGTGTTGTTCAATTGCTTTATAATAAACATGTATTCTTTGGGCTAAAAAAACAACCACAGGGCTAAACCTATTTTGGGGCTATGGAATTCAAAATTAAGTGTTTCTTAGAAGGCAACTCAATTTTTGTGCTCTAAAAGATGAAGTGAGATGGGCATGGTGGCACATGCCTTTAATCCCAGCATTCGTGAGGAAAGGGTAAGAGGATCACCTGTGAGTTCAAGGCCAGTCTTGGGATCATAGAGTGAGTTCCAGGTCAGCCTGGGCTAGAGTGAGACCCTACTAAAAAAGGGAGGGGGAAGGTAGAGGGATGGCTTGGCGGTTAAGGCACTTGCCTGCAAAGTCAAAGGACCCAGGTTTGATTCCCCAGGACCCACGTAAGCCAGATGCACAAGGTGGTACATGCATCTGGAATTTGTAGTGGCTAGAGGCCCTGATGTGCCTATTCTCTCCCTTTCCCTCTGTCTCTCTCTTCTCTCTGCCACTTTCTGTCTTTCAAATAAATAAATTAAAAATTAAAATTAAAAAAGATGCTTCTTTAAAAAAAAAGAAAAAATAAAAAGATGAAGTAAGTACTTGCTATTAGTTTCATTTACTAGTTTTGTTGACAGGCTGGCCTCAGACTCATTATGCAGCTGAGGATGATCTCAACTCTGATCCTCCTGCATCCAAGTGCTACAATTACAGGGGTCTGCCACCCTGCCTAAGTTGTTCTAAGTGTGATGCCAGCATAGGTTATGTGAGAAACTGTCTCAAAAAACAAAGAAACAAAAAAAGAAGATAACCAATATCCCATCAACACGTTTATTTTTTGTCTACTAATGTGTTAATACTCATCAATAAATGTGACCTAATCATCTCCCTTTTGCCTTTCAAATTTATATCACTCATAATAAGTAGCATTGGACATTTAGATTATTTCAGAAAATACTTTAAGTATTAATTTGAAACTAAATATGTCAAGACAAAACGAGGATATCCTCGGGTTCACTGTCCGATGTGCATTTCTTCTTTAATAAAACAGTAATTCTATGAGAGGTAACAAATTACCAGCAGCATTCATTGTACGTATTTTTCAAACAAGACAGTGTACAGCCTAGGACAATGCAGAACTTGCTATGTAATCTAGGATGGCCATACCCAAGAGATCCTCCTACTGTAGCTTCTCAAGTGCGGGGATTACAGACTGGCACTTTCACAACAGGCACTGGACCAAAATGTTTTGAGTCACATAAGGAAACTAAGTCAAGTTGGGTTTCCACTTAGAAATTTTTCCTAGTTTCTGAGGTATAAAGAGGATGAAGAGAACTAAGACTGAGAGACTTACCTGAGTAGGAACAAAGAGTGACTGAGGAGAATGGTTAAGAACTCCAACGGGACCAGATGATGATGAATTTGAGTTATAGTGATTCACAGCTGGTTGTGGTTTCACAATGGCTGTCAACTTCTGATTTCCAGTTTCAGACCGACTCCCATGAGAAAGGTTGACCAAGGCGCTTGTTGGCAGTCGATAACCTCTACCAGGGGAGCCTCTAAAAGTAAAATACTGTATTAGTGCTGGCTGTGGTGGTACATGCCTGTAATCCCAACATTTGAGAGGCAGGAAGATCACGAGTTCAAAGTCATCCTCAGTTACATAACTAGGTCCAGACCAGCCTGGAATACAGAGTGATATTTCATCTCAAGAAATAGGGGAAAAAGCCGGGCGTGGTGGCGCACCCCTTTAATCCCAGCACTCAGGAGGCAGAGGTAGGAGGATCACCGTGAGTTTGAGGCCACCCTGAGACTACATAGTGAATTCCAGGTCAGCCTGGGCCAGTGTGAGACCCTACCTCGAAAAACAAAAAACAAAACAAAACAAAAGTAGGGGAAAAGCTGGGAGTGGTGGTACACGCCTTTAATCCCAGCACTCGGGAGGGAGAGGTAGGAGGATGGCTGTGAGTTCGAGGCCACCCTGAGACTACATAGTGAATCCCAGGTCAGCCTGAGCTAGAATAAGACCCTACCCTGAAAAAAAATAGGGGGAAGAAAAAAGGGTTGAAGACTTAGACTAGTGGTAGAGTACTTGTGCTACAAAGTAAAGTCTTTGCTTATCTTTGAAACTCTATCACCTAATAATTTTTCTCTTATAAAATATAGTTTTCTTATATTGAAAGGCAGTAGAAAAGTAGAGCTCATAATTTTATGATTTCCAAGTTGCTACTAAACATGTTTTTTCATGATTATTATATTTACTAACTATTCTGTATTATAAACTTGAGAATATTACAGACAGGTAATTTTTACTCAGCCCTCCATCCATCAAGAAATTTATTGTGCTGGGTGTGGTGGCATACACCTTTAAACCTAACATTTGGGAGGCACAGGTAGGAGAATTTCCATGAGTTCAAGACCACCCTAAGACTACATAGTGAATTCCAGGTCAGCCTGGGCTAGAGGGAGAACTTACCTCTAAAAACAACAACAAAATTATTACTATTAACCAGTAGGGGGAGAAAAAGACATAGAGAAAACAAACAAAAAACAAAAATCAAACGTGTTGTGGTACATGCCGGTACTCCCTGTGCTCGAGAAGCTGAAGCAGGAGGACCAGGAGTTCAAGGCTAGTTTCACAACTACATTTTGAGTTTGAGGCCAGTCTGGGTACATGAAACTCTCTCAAAAAAATTAAAACAGGGCTGTAGATATGGCTTAGCGGTTAAGGCACTTGCTGGCAAAGCCAAAGGGACCTAGGTTGGATTCCTCAGTACCCATGTAATGCCAGACGCACAAGGTAGCACATGCAAATGGAGTTTATTTGCAGTGGCTGGGAAACCCTGGTGCACCCATTCTCTCTCTACTCGTCTATCTTTCAAATAAACAAATAAAACATTAAAAAGAAACCGAAAACATTTTTTTGAAAATGAACAAATATATAAACATTTATTTTGAGGGCTAGATATAGCTTAGCAGTTAGGGCGCTTGCCTGCGAAGCCTAAGAACACATGTTCAAATCTCCAGGCCCCACATAGCCAGACGCAAAGTGAAGTATGTATGCAATGTCGCACAAGGGTGTGCACACATCTGGAGTTTGTTTACAGTGGCTGAAAGGCCTTGGCATGTCCGTTCTCTCTCTGGCTGTCTCTCTCTCTCAAAAATAAAATTAAAAACAAATTGAAAGCTGAGTGAGAGAGCACATGGCTACCATCCAAGCACTTAAAGTATAGAGGAGGAGGCTCCTGAGTTGGAGGCCAGCCTGGACTACATATCAAAACCCTGTCTCAGCAACAACAGCAACAAAGTCAACAGCAACCAGGGCATTCAAAGTTCAACATAACTGTAGCAGTACTTTGAAGGTGTACACTGAAAACTGTGATTTTATACCAGGAAGCAAAGGAAGAGTAATGCTTAAATTAATAACTATACATTAATGAAAATACAGAAAAAAAGGAGAGTGAGTTAAAGTCAGTTTGTCTTTCCAGTTAATATTTACAAAAAAGAAAGAAAGAAAGGAAGCAAAAAGAAAAACTGGAAATGATTTCTGCTTCCATGCTGAACCTGATGATCAGTGCCAGGGTGAAAGAGACAGACGTTGAGGATATTCAACACCTACCAAAGCAGAGATCCAGAGGCTCCTAGGAGCTCATCACTGAAGTAGACTTAAAACTCACCCATCATGGCTCAGGGAATCTTGTGGAAGAGGGGGTGGAAAGACTGTAAGAGCCACAGATTGAGACATTATGCCCAGAGGCATTCCCTCTCCCCCCCCCAAAAAAAACTGACTGTTGTTCCCACAATGCATAAGCCACAACCCCACGGGGAATACCTGCAACCCCACTGAGGAGGGTCCCCAAAGGAATGGGGGCAGGGATGAGGGAAAACAGAGTACCAACACATGATGTATCCATATGAAATATGTTGTTTATAATAATAATAAAGATAAAAAAATAAATATTTTTGCCTGGTGTGGTGGTGCACATCTTTAAATCTAGCACTTGGGAGACAGAGGTAGGAGGATGTCTGTGAGTTTGAGCCTGGGACTACAGAATGAGTTCCACGACAGCTTGGGCTACAGAGAGACTACCTTGAACAATAATAAACAAATAGGAATTATTTTTATTTATTTATTTTCAAGCAGAGAGAGAGAGAGAGAGAGAGAGAGAAGACACAGAGAGAATGGGTGTGTGTGACACTTTGTGCATCTGGCTTTACATGGGTCCTGGGGAATAGAATCCAGATCGTTAAACTTTGAAGACAAGTTTCTTAACTGCTGAGCCATCTCTCCAGCCATGCTTGGATGCTTTTAATCAACCCATTCAACGTCACTACCATGTGCGTGGGAGAGCTACACTTTCTAATACTCCCTGAAACTTCAAACTTTATATTACATACAGTTCCTCAAAATGAGTTAAGTCTGCACACTTTAAAATAAAAACCATCAATGCAACCCTATTCCCTGAGTCAAATCTCTCAAAGGTACCTCAAATCTCTGTCTTCATTGCTGCACCTGCCATGAACTCTGAAACCACTCCAATCTGGCTTGAGCACCCACAACTCCACTACATTAGATGATAAAGACATGCCACTGAATTCAAGTTCTATTCCTCAAGTTATTTAACAATAAATGTCCTTTGTTGCACAGCTCAGTCTGTAGTCTACAGTGTTCTTCACTCTATTTTTCCCATTTGTCATGAACTACTGCCAACACACCTGTCACATAATTTTAACTAAATAAAACTGTAGTTTAGCTGCTAAATTTGTCTTTCACTGGAGTGAAAGCTCACGGGGGTAGATAAGACTATCCATGTTAGTCACTGATATTTCCCTAGCTCTGATGCCATGCATAATACACTGTCATGTAAAGTCAAAGGCTCCATGGATATATTCACAGTGGACAATTATTAGTGGAAATACAAACCTTATTGTTAAGCCACCTGAAAATTCTTCATCAAATAATACTTCAAATAGTACATCAGCTTCTCTGTTAGCTGTTAATGACAGAGAATGAGAGAGAAAAAGCACACAATTAGCAGTACACTTTTAGGGTGCTCACAATCACTGCTTTTATTTCACAAAATTCACATAAAGGCTGGGTAGACGACTCTGTGGATAAAATGCCTACTGCTCAAGAATAAGGACCTGAGTTCTGATCCCCAGAAATTATATAAAATGCTGGGCACTGAGGTGCATGCCTACAACCCCAGTGCTAGGGAGGTAGAGACAGAATCCCTGGGCTCACTGGCTCATTAGGATAGCTGAACTGGCAAGATCTAGGTCCATCATGAGACTTGGTCTCAAAGATCAGGTGGTGACCATGGTGAGTAGTTATTGTCTATAATCCCAGCACTGGGGAGGCTGAGCTAGGAGGAATACCATGAGTTTGAAGCCAGCCTGAGATATAGAGTGAGGCAGAGGTCAGCCTAAGCTAGATAAAAGTCCCGGCCTCAAAAACTCAAAAGTCACCATAGTGCTGAGAAGAAGTGATAGTGGAGTGTTGAACACTGAGACACCTACATCACATCTTCCAAGGCCCAGGGTCCACTAAGGAAGAGGTGGCAGAAAGAATATAAAAGCCAAAATAAGGGTAGGGTTGCTTACAATGCAATCTTCCAGACACAAAATGGCCTGGATATCCATGACCTTAGGCTTCGCACTACCTACACAAGACCTTTACAACAGGAAAAAAAGATGATGACATAAAAATAAAAGAGAGAGCCGGGTGTGGTGGCGCACGCCTTTAGTCCCAGCACTTGGGAGGCAGAGGTAGGAGGACCACTGTGAGTTTGAGGCCACCCTGAGACTCCATAGTGAATTCCAGGTTGGCCTGGGCTAGAGTGAGACCCTACCTTGAAAAAGCAAAAAAAAAAAAAAAAAAAAAAAAGAGAGAGACTGATGAGAGGGGGAGAGGATATAATGGAGGGTGGATTTGTGAGGGGAAAGTGGGGTTGGGGTGGTAATTATCATGGTTTATTGTCTATAATTATGGAAACTGTCAATAAAAAAGTTTAAAAGGAGCAACACACATAGACACACACACATGGTTGTGAACAATTAAGACTTAAAGTCCACCTCTGCCATCAACATGCACATGTACACACATTCATACTCACTTGTGCACACATACAAAGGCACCCACACACATACCAACATACAGGCAAAAAATTCACATACAATATTCTAGATATGGAGATTGATATAATAATACACTGAATTTATGTTTAAAGTAAGAAATGGAATATGAGTATCTGGGGAAAAGGAAGACATTTTCTTTCTGGCAAATAACACTCCAGGTACACTAATCAAGAACTCTAAAGTTTGGGGGTCACATGGACAGAAAAAGACATCAAGGGGGCTGGAGAGATGGCTTAGCAGTTAAGGTATTTGCCTAAAAGCCCAAAGGACCTCAGTTCGATTCCCCAGGTCCCACGTAAAGCCAGATGCACAAGGGGGCATATACGCCTGGAATTCCTCTGCAGTGGCTAGAGGCCCTGGCGCACCCATTCTATCTCTCTCTCTCTCAAATAAATAAATAAAAATATTTTTAAAAAAGACATCAAAGTATGAATAGGACTAGTTGGGAAGAAGGTTTGCTGGGACAGAGAGGAGTACAACAGAAGGTGATAAATGTATGTGTGTGAAAACGACCAAAACACAGTATTTGCATGTATAAAAACTGTCTAAAAATGTTTTTAAAGCTAATTTGAATCTGTCTTTCTCACGTTACAGAATTATAGGTCTTTTAATTCTGAACTATATGAGATCATTTTATTTTATATCACGTGAACACATTGATTATAATTATGCCTACTCTGAAATGTGTCACTGTTTAATCTTGATTGGACATGAACTTTTATGTAAAACCTAAGAAAATGAAGAATATGAGTACCTTAAAAGACTACTGCCCAATTTCAAAGCAATACCTGTAGTTTTCAATTTGGCATTATGATTTCTTACATACATCTTTATACTTTCAGTACCTATGTACATATCTACAAATAGTATGTAGCCATGTTTTACAAGTTTTTAAATATTACATATGTGAGATTTACTCACCTCAGTTTTGTGTTCTGGGAGTATAATACTCCATCTATGGGTGTACTATCATCTATCTCTTCCCTGCTGATGGGCAGTTAGTTTTGAAATATTACCTATGTAAGGTTCACTCATGAGACTGGCTCATTCTGTTTCCTGGGAGTACAATATTCCATCTATGCACTATAATCTATCTTCCCTGCTGATGGATGTTTGGCTTGTTTCTAATTTGTTGCTATAGCAAACTACTAAAATAAACATCATAGGAAATGTATCTAAAGTTGAATGAGGTAAAAGTGACATATGGTTAAGTTATACATAAGCAACAAAATTCAATGAGTTTCAGCCACTGCAAACGAACTCCAGATGCATGTGCCACCTTGTGCATCTGGCTTACGTGGGTCCTGGGGAATTGAGCCTCAAACCGGGGTCCTTAGGCTTCACAAGCAAGCACTTAACTGCTAAGCCATCTCTCCAGCCTGCCCCCACATTTTTAAAAAATTCTTTTGAAAGAGACAGATAGAGAAAGAGAAAGAGAGGACAGTGAGAATCGGCGTGGCAGGGCCTCAGCCACTGAATTGAACTCCAGATGCTTGGGCCACCTAGTGGGCATGTATGACACAGTAAATTCCATGTCACCCCGGGCCACACAGTAAATTCCATGTCAGCCTGGGCCACACAGTAAATTCCATGTCAGCCTGGGCTATATAGCAAAGCCCTGACTCAAAAGAACACCCATACATATGCACACCAATCCAGACATGGTAGCACTTGGGAAGTTAAGGAAGGAGGATCACAAGTTTGAGGTCATCTGGGCTACACAGTGAGACTATATAAAAAATGAAATAAACAGACAATGACCTTTCCCCAGAAACAAAAAGTACCTACCAAACTACTTTCCAAACTGCTGGTTATCATTTGAAATTCTCACCAACAATGTAGGAGAGTTCATGGCCATACAGCCATGCTGACATTTGGAATGGACACTTTCATGTCAAGTCAGTCTGGTTGGTGTGTGTGTGAGAGAGAGCTCCTTCTTGTCTAGCTAGTGTGTTTAACAGCTCTTTCTTGCAGTTTTGTTTATATTTCCTAATGACTATTTATGTTGAGTATCTCTTTATGTATTTACATAAATCTCCAATAGTAAAATAAGTGCTCAGCTATTATGTTGACTTTAAAAAGCTGACTCATGGACTGGGGGGATGGCTCAGTGGTTAAGGCGTTTGCCTGCAAAGCCAAAGGACCCAGGTTCGATTCCCCAGGACCCACGTTAGCCAGATGTACAAGGGGGCACACACGCCTGGAGTTCATCTGCAGTGGCTGGAGGTTCTGGTGCGCCCATTCTCTCTCTCTCTCTCTCCCCCCCCTCTTTCTCTGTCAAATAAATAAATTTAAAAAATAAAATATTTAAGAAAGAAAAGCTGAGTCATTATTGAGTTGTAAAAATTATCTTTTTGTTGTTCATTAACTTTAAGGTATTCTTTTTGCCAATTATTACCATATATGGTTTGCACAAAATGATGGGTTTTTGACATTTTCACACACGTATACAACATACACATCAATGTATTTGATCAACTCCTCTCCCAGTGCACTGGTTCCACCCACACTCCCAAGAAGGCTTCCTTCTACTGCTATGTATTTTAAAATATAAGTTCTAAAGCTGGGCTTGGTGGCACACACCTGTAATGCCAGCACTCGGGAGGCAGAGGTAGGAGGATTGCCATGAGTTCCAGGCCACCCTGAGACTACATAGTGAATTCCAGGTAAGCCTGAGCTAGAGTGAAATCCCACCTGAAAAAAACAAAAACAAAAATAACAATAAAATATAAGTTCTAAGCTGGGTGTGGTGGTATATACCTAGCATGTGGGAGGCAGAGGCAGGAGGATTGCCATGAGTTTGAGGTCACCCTAAGACTACATAGTGAATTCCAGGTCAGCCTGGGCTACAGTGAGACCCTACCTCAAAAAAACAAAACAAAACAAAACAAAAACAAAAATATTAGCTGGGAGTGGTGGTTCACACCTTTAATCCTAGCACTGGGGGAGGGGGGAGCAGAGGTAGGAGGATCATCATGAGTTCGAGACCACCCTAGACTACATAGTGAATTCCAGGTCAGCCTGAGCTAGGGTGAGACCCTAACTCGAAAAAACAAACAAACAAAATAATGAAATAAAATATAAGTTCTACTGATTATTTACTTAACTAATTTGTATGTGTGGGCGCACCAGGATCTCTTGTTGCTGTAGCTGAATGGACGTCCAGCTTTATGTGGGTGGCTAGAGAACTGAACCCGAGTCAGCAGGCTTGGTAAGCATATGTCTTTAATCATTGAACAATCTCCCCAGGTACATCAAATATAATTTTAAATTAATTTTTAAAGTTACCATATGAAATAATGGGTTTCATTATGATACTTTCATAGTTGTATGTCTTTACTTTTTCACATCTAGATTTCACATGCACAAAGTGGTACATTCATCTGGAGTTCATTTTCAGTGGCAAGAAGTCCTGGTATGCCCATTCTCTCCCTCTCTCTCTGTTTATAAATAAATAAATAAAAATAAAATTGTCATGCATATTTATCTCAAAACTCTCAACTGAGCATAAAATTGTATTATTTATTCTTGAGTCTTAGACATTGGGTTTATTTAAATATATAGATTACAATGAAAATAGGGTAAGTTCCGATTATGATTAGAAAAGTTTAATAGGGCTGGAGAGATGGCTTAGCAGTTCAAGTACTTGCCTGCAAAGCCAAAGGACCCATATTCAATTCCCCAGTACCAACATAAAGACAGATGCATGAGGTGGCACAGAGTCTGGAGTTCATTTCAAGTAGCTAGAGTCCCTAGGATGCTCATTCTCTCTCCAGCTCTCAAATAAATACATTAATTAATAAAATATTTTTTTTATTTATTAATATTTGAGAGTGACAGACAGAGAGAGGAAGAGGCAGAGAGAGAGACACAGAGAGAGAATGGGCACGCCAGGGCTTCCAGCCACTGCAAACGAACTCCAGACGCATGCGCCCCCTTGTGCATCTGGCTAACGTGGGTCCTGGCGAATCGAGCCTCGAACCGGGATCCTTAGGCTTCACAGGCAAGCGCTTAACCGTTAAGCCATCTCTCCAGCCCTAATAAAATATTTTTAAAAGAAAAAGTTTAGTAAAAAGTCCTCTCCATTTCATGAGACATATGTGTGCCTACAAGACCTTACCTGATCTTAGTGTGAGATACATAAGCATGCTACCCAGTGACCAACAGTCCCTTTCCAAGTTCCCCTTTTCAACCACCTCCCAGATTTCATAACATCAAAAACGAGTATTTTCCCTGAAAAGTCCAACTAAAAATAATAAAAGAAAACAGCTAAAACATAAAAGGGGATTCAGTGTTTCCCCCCAATTCAGTTGTTTCTGCTGGGTATACAAAACACACAAATCTGTTTTACCTTACAGTATGAATGTAGCTGAAGCCAGATCAACAATTGAGATATTACCTCCTTTAATTCCTATGACGGTGCCCCGAAGGCCAACTGGAACTGAAAAATTCTCTCTCACGTTTACAACTCGGTCAAAGAGACGAAATTCTGCATCTCGATCAGGGATGGCACCATGTTGCTGTTCTAAAGGCTGAGAAGAAGAGAGCTACTAACTGCGAGGAAAGCTTCCTAACATGTCGAAGACTACTTTGTCTTAGCGTGTATATGTCTGAGGTAGTGTGCAGTCACCTTCCTGTTGCTGGCACAATGCATGCAGCCAAAAGCAGCTTGTGGGAGGAAGGGAAACTCCATGATTGCAGGGGAAAATGTGGCATAAGCACAGCGGGACATCACTTTCTGACCAACATCAAGTGACAACAAAGCAGGAGAGTGCGCCTGCACACTAGAGAGGGAAAATTGGCCATAACATCCATAAGTCTGCCCCCAACAACACACCTCCAGCAAGGCTCCAATTCCAAACTGCCACTAGCTGGGAACCTAACATTCAGAACACAAGAGTTTATGGGGACAACTGACTCGAACCACCGCAGGTATGATTTCACTTAGTGGCCTAGAATTCACAACATACCCGAGGCAGGCCTCAAGCTTGCCTTCCTCCTGCTTCAGCTTCCTGAGTACTGGTATTATAGGCATGCTACCATATATACCTTGAAAATATTTCTGTACCCTTCATACTTTAAAAGTAGCGATTTTGAATTCTTTTATAGAAACTTACTCTGTATAGCAAATGGGGCTTCACGGTCACTCGTACCTTCTTATTATTCTTTCTTTGCTGAAGAAAGAAAAATGAAAATATGCAATTATAAATCATTGTATTACTACCTGCAACATGTGTAGACTTCATAAAGCCAGATACAGGCATTAATTCAAAAATAAAGGTCTGCAGGTGCACTGAAGAGCAGTGACGATGCATGCTTAGAGCTCTAAGTAAATGGTTTTGAAGTATAAGACACAGGAAAATAGACAGTTAACCTGGATCGTGTGATTTTATCTAGGTAAAGTCTCTGCCTGGCAGTGCTGGGGATTGAACTCAGGGCTTTGACAATGTGAGGCAAGGACTCTACCACAGAGCTCCAGCCCCAGCCCCGCTACCTGCTAAGAACATATGTATTTGTAATAAAGAAACATTACCACACACAACGTAAGAAAGTTACCTCTGACACACAAGATTACTCTTGCCAGTCTTGAACTTTATCTTAAATTATTTATGTTTTGGTGCATGTGTGCGGTATGTATGTGACGTACACATGTGTGTGCATGCAGATGCATGTGGCCCACAAACATACATGCAGAGGCCAGAGGAAGACACTGGACGTCGTCCTCTATTGCTCTTCTGTATCAGCTCCTTGGTGCAGAGACTTATTGCAGCCAGACCCGTTTTCCACCACACTGGCTGACTAGTGAACCCCAGCAATGTTCATGTCTATGTTCCCCACAGGAATAGGGTTACAGCCATGCATGGCCCACTCAGGTATTTTACATGTGTGCTGGAGACAAATGCAAACAAAACCAGTCATCTAGTTTCTTTGTGTAATACTAGCACTCGGGAAGCAGAGGTAGAAGGATCACCGTGAGTTCAAGACCACCCTAAGACTACATAGTGAATTCCAGGTCAGCCTGAGCTAAGTGAGACCCTACCTTGAAAAACCAAAACCAAACCAAACAAACAAAAAGGGCTGGAGAAATGGCTTAGTGGTTACTTAAGAAGCTTGCCTGTAAAAGCCCAAGGACCCAGGTCGATTCCCCAGTACTCAAGTAAGCCAAATACAAAAGGTGGCGTGTGAAAATGGAGTTCCTTTGTAGTGGCTGGAGGCCCTGGTGTGCTCATTCTCTATCTGTACCTTCCTTTCAAATAAATTAAAAAAAAAGATCCAACTGGGTGTGGTGGCACAGGCCTTTAATCCCAGCACTTAGGAGGCAAACGTAGGAGGATAGCCATGAGTTCAAGGCTACCCTGAATTCACCACAGTGAATTCCAGGTCAGCCTCGGCTAGAGCGAGACCCTAACACCCCCCCCCCCCCCACAAAATAACTTTTTAATAGGGGCTGGAAAGATGGCTTAGTGGTTATGGCACTTGCTGGCAGAGCCAAAGGCCTAAGGTTCAGTGTCCCAGTACCCATGTAAAGCCAGATGCTCAAGGTGGCACATATATCTGGAATTTCTTTGCAGTGGCTAGAGTCCCTGGCTTGCCCATTCTCACTCTATCTGGCTCTTTCTCTCTCTCTCTCAAATAAAAAAAATATTTTAAACATCCTTTAATAAAACCCCAACTTTGATTTTAAAAAAGTAGAGTGATTTGTTAATGAGGCAACATCATTTTAATAAAAACAAAATAGTTTTCAAATTATTCAACTTTTTTGACAATTTTATGCATGTATATGTATTAACGCAAAGGATTGAAATAGATGAAATAGGTAAAGTCAGCTAACATTCATTGCTTGGAAAAAGCAAAACAGAAAAAAATAAGAGATTAAATGGGATTTCAAAAATTAGTAGTAACTAAGTAAGTTTATAAATGACAAAAGTACATTTTGTAGAAGTTATTTTTATAAAAATCTATTGAATTTCTATATTTTATGAAAACATGAGTAGAGCTGGGAATGGTGGCACATGTCTAATCCCAGCACTAAGGAGGCAGAGGTTGGGAGATTGCTGAGAGTTCAAGACCAAGCAAAAAAAATAAAAAATTAAAAAATATATATATATATATGAACTGTCTTTTTTTTTTTTTTTTTTTTTTTTTTGGTTTTGTTCGTTTTTAAGAAGGGGATTCAAGTAGCCTGAGCTGGTATGGAACTCAACATGTCGATTAAGATAACCTTGAACTGATAACTCCTGCCTCCATCACCACATTAAAAGATGAAATGTGTGTCTCACCATGGTTGCTTTATGAACTGTCTTTAAAGAAAGTAATTAGAACAGGAAGGAATAGGGAGTTAGTATTTCATAATCACAATTTTCTATTTGACTACAATCACAAAATAATAATTCTTAAATTTAGAAATACTTTAAAGAAAACAATTTTAAGTGGTAGAGTTTTTATATATTGAAAGATATTTAGATTTATTCATATAAATTTGCTAATGGACACTGGAAATGTCAGACTGTGTTTTAAAATTACAGGATTATTCAATATTAATTAGAATCATTGGTATATATATTAGTTGGCTGAAACATAAATCATTTGTTAAGTAACAAATAGTCCATTTCATTTCAGTTTTCATTAATAATTTTGGTTACTGAAAGTTAGTACCTTGCACTTTTCAACTTCTTCCTCAATTTTCTCAACAATAGCTGCATCCAGAATTTGTAAATCACAAGAAGAACGAGACAGAGTACTGACAGGATGTCCTTTTAGCCAAGTAATAATTTCTTGAACTTTTTCAGCACTATAGTAAAAACAATAATAATTTTTTCATGTTGGTTAAAACTTTCTGAGGGCTTATGTTAAAAGCCTGATATAAACTTTCTGACAACTGTGAATTATAAAAGATTTCTACTAAGCTCTTAAAGCAAAAATCAACTAATCAAAATATATGAAGAGGCAAAAGTGAGTTCTTGATGAATTAGCTGTTCTTTCAGTAGAACCACAAAATTGTGGCAATAAATACCACAAATATTGCTTACCCATTCTCATTTTCTCCAGGCCAAATGTCATCTTCATAGAATACATCTTCTTGACTATTTTTGGCTATATAGCTAAATAGTTCTGGAGCTCTAGTCAATCAAACAACAAAAATACTGATTTTAAAATTACACACTTAAAAAAAATAAAATACATGCTTATTTTCACATACATTGACTATGAAATAATTTTGGATTCTAAAGGGGCCATGAGAAGTATATCAAGGGCTTCTTATGTTATTTTTGAAGGATATTATTAGTAAGGAATAAAGACAAAGATTTGATAGCCATAGTATTTGTATACTCTCAAGAAAACTCCACTGGCTGAGGGAGAAATGGTTCAATGTTTAAACTTAAAGAACCTTCAATTATGACTGCTGCTTCTTAGAATATCATGATGGATGATAGGTGAAAACAGTGTCTGGAACTTCCTTATTTATTTATTTTAGATATGGTCTTGCTATGCAGCCCAGACTTGGCTCAAAATTGCAATCCTCCTGCTTCAGCCTCCTGAGTGTTAGAATTATGGGGCATGCACCATTCACTTGGCCTTGTAACTTCGTGTTCTAATTTTTACAACATAGCTGGCACATTTTACAATATAAGCACATTAAAACAGATCGTAAATTTCTTCTGATAGTCTTCAGAACGCCACTTTTTTCTAAGTTGTATAGGACTTTCACAAAAGTTATGTATAATCCATTTAAATACACATTTTTTTTTTCTTTTAGGTCCTTTTCCAACACAACCAAAGGTTTTTTATTTTCAAGTACAAAAGTAGGCAAAGGGCATGAGAGATGGCTCAGGAGTTAAAGGCGCTTGCTTACAAATCTTGATGGCCCAGGTTCAATTCCTCAGTACCCACCTAAAGTCAGATGCACAAAGTGGTACATGTGTCTGGAGTTAATCTGAGGTGACAAGAAGCCCTTGTGAACCCATTTCCCCCCTCTCTCTCCTCTCATTCTCTTTCTTTCTGTCTCTGCTTGCAAATAATATTTAGTAACAAAAACAGCACTGCCAGGCGTGGTGGCATATGCCTTTAATCCCAGAACTCAGGGAGGCAGAGGTAGGAGGATCACTGTGAGTTCCAGGCCACCCTGAGACTACATAGTGAATTCCAGGTCAGCCTGAGTTAGAGTGAGACTCTGCCTTGAAAAACAAAACAAAACAAAACAACAACAAAAAGGCAAGCTTCTCATTCCCAGTTCAAAGTCTCCCAATTTGTGAACCTTTATTTTGTATATGCAAGAAATGTATACAATTGAAAGGGGGGTGAAATGTGTAAGTTTATGTGCATTATAAAACACCCCAAAAGCTCAAGAATGAATAGGATTGCACAGAAAATCTGTATATAAAGCAGTTAGTCAAGTGGTTACCTGTCATTCACTCCAGAATAATACCTGCAGTTATATTTTAGAGAGGTCAATGAGGGGATCTTAGCCTTGGCTATATAAACGAAGGCGCTGTATGTACAGATAGGAGTGGGACTGGAGTAAGGAGAGGGCCGGTGCCATGCTGAGAGTGGAATTCATAAAAGTACAGATGCTATACAATGTGCCAATGAGAAGCATAATGTTTCTCAGAAGTAGATCTTGAGATGGAGACAAGCACACAGGAAGTTCACCAGACAGCACATCTGAGATCAACGCCTGCTGGGTAGAAAAAGAAAGCAAGGAAGTGGAAGTGGGCACTGGAAGCAGAGAGAAGCTAAGTTGTCCTCACTCTCCATGAATTTCTTGGCCAAACCAACAAAGATATCACAGTTGGATGGCACATCAGACTTGCTCTGAACTGGGGCAACTAGGTTGCTTTTGCTTTTCTGCCCCCTTCTCCATGAGTGGCTGTGGTAGAAAGAGGACATAACTAGGCTAGGTAATTCCTCTATCCAGAAATTTCTCAAGCGGGTTTGCAGCTGAGGGCTGTCAGCAGCATTATTACTCACACAGCAAAGGGTCCTTTAGTCCTAAAAACGATCTAGAGTAGGGTGGGATAATCACAGAATCTACTGGGCCACCCATGTTCATATCCATCATGAAAGAAAAGACTACAAGATACCTCTTTGGGAAAAACTCACCAAAGAGAAAAGATCTATATACAGGGCCATGATATTAGAAGGTCCTACTTAGAAATAACAAAGCTCCACGAGATAAGCCCCATCTAAGTGCACTGTATTTCCAATTGGCTTTTTACTCCTTTTTAGAATTAGACACCAAAGACTCATGAGACAAGTGGGGTGGGGGGAGGTGGAATCTTTGACACAAATAGGGAAAAAAAAATGTACTAACCAAAGTGCATATCATCACATTTCTTAAAAGCACTGATGGAAGAAAGAAATCTTTAAAAGGTTTCAGAAACTGAAAATAGATCAAAATACAAATAATCAAATCAGAATGACACAGGATTCCTCAATGACAATACTGGATGGATACAAGAGGATGGAGCAGTGATTTCAAAATCTCAGTGAAAAGAACCTCCACTCCAGGACTCTAGACCCAGGGAAGCCATGATTGCGTGTGTTTCCAGACAGGAACATTTTATTCAGGAAGCTACTGCAGTTAGGTGCTCCATCTAAATGTAGATATAAATAAGAAAGATTAAAAAATGGGAGCTGGAAAATGAAGGAATGCTACATAGAGTCATGGCTAAGAAATTCCTAGGATGGCATTCTGGATTGAGAGCTGTGAAAGCCCTAGAGAACCATCAGTTCCCAACTGAAGCAGGGAGACAGTAGGATTTAGAAAGAGGTCACCAGAAAGAAAACGGAGGTAAAGCCCCTGATCTGGGGGCAGGAGAGATGGCTTAATTTGTAAAGTGCTTGCTGTGCAAGCACGAGGACCTGAGTTTGGATCTCAGCACACATGCAAAGACAGAGACAAAATCCCTGGGGCCTTCTGGCTAGCTGATCTACCTGAGTAGGGGAGCTCCAGGTGCAGGGAGAGTCCCTGTCCCAAAAATAAGGTGGAGAGAAAAATGAATTGACCTCTGCTTCCACATCCACCTGTATCCCCCCACACATCTGTTTGATGGAACTGAGCTTCAAAGCTATGGCACAGGTCTGGAGAGAAGATGATGGTACAGTAGATAAGGTGCTTACTATAAGTACCTGAGTCCAATCCCCAGCACTCATGGAAAAAGCCAGGCATAGCTGTGCATTTCTGTAGTTACAGCAAGCCCTATGGCAAATGGGTAGAGGAGTCAGGATGATTGCCCCAAAGCTCGAGGGCCAGCTAGCCTGGTGAGTAGGGTGAATAACAATGAGAGACCCCCATCTCAAACAAGGTGGAAGGTGAGGACCATTATCCAAGATTGTTCTCAAATTTCAGCATGCATTGAGTGTGCATCTGCATGCGCACATGCACACTCTTGTGTGTGCGCACACCTGCGTACTCAGACACACACAAACACACACCCCACACAAGCTACAACTTGATAATAAGCACTTTACTAAGCCATAGCACAGAGTCTAGGGCTAGTAAGCTCTATGAAAATACATAATAAGACAATGAATACATGGAAGGAAAATAAAAATGTGGACAGTAAGGGAAAGGTAACCATAATACTCTACATGGTTCAGCTGTGAATATTTACTTTGTCATAATCATTAAACTTCAAACAGATTTAACCAAAATTGTAAGAAGACTTTAGTGAGGGGAAATATATACATGTCAGTAAGGAAGTGGGGAATGGGGAAGATAGCCTATGTCCATACTAGGAATGCCTCTCAAACTAGGAAATCAATGGCTATGTAAAACTAAAAATGAAGATTAGACAATTTTAACTTACTTATTTGCAGTGCTGGGGATCAAACTCAGGGCTTTCAGCCTGACAGCTAGTGTACTTAGCAATACCCCCAGCCCAAGATAAAGCAGTTCACATATGAACTTTATGGAAGTGAATACAAGAAGTACTCTAAATTTTTAGATGGCATATGGAAATTGAATTGCTCCTCTGTCTCTCTCAAATGATACATAATATGAGTTGTTTTAGAAAGAGGTTTTAGGGCTGGAGAGATGGCTCAGCAGTAAAGGCACTTGCCTGCGAAACCTATGGACCCAGGTTCAATTCCCCAGATCACACATAAGCCAGATGCACATGGTGGCACATGTATCTGAAGTTCATTTGCAGTGGCTAGAGGCCCTGGTGTCCCTATTCTCTCCCTCTCATAAATAAAAATAAAATATTTTAAAAAAGAAAAATGTTTTAAATGAAGTCATTAAGGTGGGATACAATCCAATAAGACTAAAGAGAGGTGAGAAGTTAAGGGGAGGGTATAGTAGAAGGGAAGAATATGGAGGAAGGGATATCCTAAGGGGAGGAACTGGAAGAGAAGAGATGGAAGAAAGGTTAATCAAAATACATGATTTATGAGTAAGCCATAAGGAAACCTACTTCTCTAATTAATAATATATGTCAAAAAAGAGACAACTATATAACCGGCTAAAGGAGAAAAGTCATCAACAGTATCAACCAGCAATGGACCCTGCAAGCTGGCCAACCAGGCCAAAGGCATCAACTGGTACAATGGTGACATGTCTCTTATGGTGGGAAACAACTACTGTATGATTGGACTTGAGGCTCGCTCTATGAAAGGGATTCCTGTCTGGTATGGAAAACCTAATGAAAAGCCTATGGATTGTGGGGGGGGGGTGTCTTAAGTCATAGGAAGGAAACTATTACCATTATCTGGCTAAATAGATATATTATGCCCACCAAAATGCCCTCTAGCTACTTACACTTATGCCAACATATCAATGCTTTTCTCAATTTTGGTTAAAGAAGCTTCTCCATTCAGCTAGTGGTAAACACTGGGGTGACTCAAAACTTGCCAAAGTGCTGAGTGAGTAGCTTAGTGAGTAAAAGCACTTGCTTAGTGAGCTTAAGGATCTGAGTTTGATCCCCAGTATGTACAAGAAAGGTAGGCATGGATGTGTATGTCTAGAACTCCAGTGCTGGGAGGATCCCTGGTCAGCCAGTCTAGTAACAACACAAACCAACCAACCAACCAACCAACCTGGGGAGCCCCAGTTCAAAAGAGACTCAGTCTCAGGGAAGTAAACCAGAGAGGGACAGAAAAGGACACTACCATCTTCCTCTGGCCTCTACACGTGTACACCAGGGTGTATGCATCTGTGCACACACACAGAGAAAATTTATCAATGGAAATGGTAACATACTTCATAAAAAAATAGTAACACAATGTGTTGTACATTTTGTTAAAGGAAATATTTTCTTTTAAAACTTGTATAAGCAAAGTAAAATAAATAGTACACTCCCTGGGCTTGCAGAAATGGCTGAATGGTTAAAGGTGCTTGCTTGCAAACCTGCTAGCCAGGGTTCAATATTCCAGTATTCACATAAAGCCACATGCTCAAAGTGGCACTTGCATTTAAAATTTATTTGCAGTGGCAACTGGCCCTGGCATACTCATTCTCTCTCATAAATAAATAAAGTTATAAAAATGTTTTCTTTATTTATTTGAGAGAGAAGAAAGAGGCAAATAAGAGAGAGAGAGAGAGAGAACGGGCATGCTAGGGCCTCTAGCCACTGCAAAAGAACTCCAGACACATGCACCAACATGTGCATCTGGCTTTACATCTCCGCCCAGAAAAGTTTTATAAAAACAGTACATCCTAAATTTTTGGATGCCATGTGGACGCTTGTTGTACTTACCTCTCTAAGTACTCTGCAAGGAGTTGCTCTGCTGCAGATGAATACATCCACTCACTTCCAACTTTCTTGGTATACCCAGGTACTTCCTCATTTTTCTTGTTGAACTTGAGATTTAAACCCACATTTGCTTTATGGTCTCCATGAGGGCTGAGTTTAAACCACATATAAGAGTTTTAAAATTTGTTCAAGCAAAAAAAAGTTGTCCTTTTTTCCTTGTTTTGGTAGTGCTGTGGACTGAATCCAGAGCACTGTTCATGTCAGACAAGCATTCTACTACTGAGCTACACCCCCAGCCCCCCAAATTTTCCTTTGAATTCTTAAAAAAAGCTCAATATTGGCTGTTATTCTATATTTGAGGTATGGCTATTCCTAATTAGTAGTAATTAAACAACTAGAGGAAAAGTTTCAAAATCTAGGTTAGAAAGTAAATTATGCAATTATGGAAAACTGAAATAACAAAATGCAGGGGAGATACATTATTGAGGTTCACACACACCTTCTGATACCTTTTTTCAAGGTTAGCTACTAAAAATAAAAATTATTTTTGAAACCATCTAAAATAAAACATATGTCATTCAGATAAACAACCCACCATTTTAAAAAGGAATTCACAGCAATAGGAGAAAAATAAATATGGAAATATTAAGCATATAATGTTTATCACTCAATTTTTCTGCCATTTTAAGCATATCTCTAACATAAACTTACTTTCTCCTAGATCCTCTTCCAATAAAAATACTTCCTGTAAACCTTGAAACAAGGTATCCACTCACTCCAAGGCGACTGGCCAACACATATCCTGGGTTGTACTTTATAGAATATTTCTTTAAATATAAAAATGAAAAGGTCAATTATAGAAACACAAGTTGACATGAAGTGTTATTTCTTTACCTTTAAAATGTGGTGACACTCAAGACAACACTGACCCTTGCATCTTGGCAACTATGAATTCTCATTTAGATTCTACCCCACCCAACACACACCTTTTGTCTATTTACTTATTATTATTACTTTCTAAGAATCTGAAGTCTTGCCTCTTTTTCTCCAGAATTCCCAAGGGTGAAGGGAATTAAACTGTTTCAAGAGATAAATTCTACAATAAGTACTAAATGGCAAACAAACTCTTCTGGCAAAAATTTTTTAACTGATTTTCATATTTCATGCAAGACTAGCAGGTAACTGAAAAAGTAAGGCGTCAATAGCTATTACATTGAATTAAAACATAAGCACATCAAAAGAATAGTTAAATGTAAACTATAGTATTGTATATAGAAATAAAATACTAAATTTTCACATTATAATATTATAATATTCATATTAGTTATATGAATGGTTCATAATCTTATTTTATGCTTATGTATGAATATAAGGAAATATTCTAACCAATAAAAACCAAACTTCCAGAGATTGCTAAGGGTTTAGATCAACTATCACTATTTTTTTAATCATATCTACAATGACCCCCAAATGGATAACTGTTTTTGGTACCCTGGAACATAAAGTTTCTGTTAAAATATATAAATATGTTAGTAAAGAATGTAACATAGAAACTGGGTGTGGTGGCACATGCCACTGGTACCAGTATTTGGTAAGTAAAGGTAGAAACATAAAGAGTAACTTAAGTGAGTATGAGGCCAGTTTGGGCTATATGAGACCCTGTTTCAAAATACCATGCAAAAAATGAACATGGTTGTTTAACAAGAACATCATAAGTATCATCATATACCAAATTTAGTAATAATACAACACAAATCAAGTATGCTTTAATTACAAGAAATGCCACTTTTCTCTTTCTTCATTCTTTCTTTCTCTCTCTCTTTCTTTCTTTATTTCTTTTTTTAGGTAGGGTCTCACTCTAGCTCAGGTTGACCTGGAATTCACTATGTAGTCTCAAGGTGCCTTTGAACTCACAAGGATCCTCCTACCTCTGCCACCCAAGTGCTGGGATTAAAGGCGTGCAATACACCCCGGCTTCATAGGCAGGCACCTTAACCACTAAGTCATCTCTCTAGGCCCCACTTTTCTTTTCTTTTTGTTTTTTAAATATTTTACTTATTTGTTTATTTGAGAGGGACACGGGGGGGGAGGGGGAGATATGAATGGGTACATCAGGGACCCTAGCCACTGCAAATGAACTCCAGATGCATGTGCCACCTTGTGCACCTGGCTTTACGTGGGTACTGGGGAATTAAACATGGGTCTTTGGGCTTCACAGGCAACTGCCTTAACCACCAAGCCATAGCTCTAGTCTAAGAAGTGCCACTTCCTAACAAGCAGTTGGAAATGTGTAAGAGCAAATTCAGTTATGATTACTGACATGGGTTACTCTCATGTCCTGTTTACATAATAGCCATGTATGTAACTGTCAGGCTCCAAATTCAATAGTGTGCTGAGAAATTCTAGTCTATGCTGTAATTAAATATGCAACACAGCAGAAATTTAAAAGTTAAAGAGAAGGGGAAGAGGACATTACACTTGGATGGACAGTGTATTTGACAGTGAGCAGTCTCTTCTGGATACAGGAAAGATTAGGGAGGAAAGGACTCAGCACAAAACTTCAGTTCCTTTCTCTAGTAGGTCACACTGTTAGTTTCTTGACTATGCTGTCTAAATTCTCTCCCAAACAGAGAGTTGATGGTATAATTTAGGGATATCTCTGCCTTCCATACATAAAGTTTTCTCATAGTTGTGCTAATACTTAAAATAAACATTATTAATTAATAATGGAATTTCAGTTATTTGAAATGTTTTGCTACAAATTTAATATCCATACTTTTTAAGTGATGGGGATCAAACTTGGGCACTTCTACATCTAGGTTAAATGAACTTTTCAGAATAAATTTACAGTTTTTAGGAAGGGGATTGAGATAGCATTTCACACTGTAACTCAGGTTGGCCTGGAACTCAATAATGTAGCCCAGGCAAGCCTTCACAATGCAGAAATTTTCCTGCCCAAACCTCCCAGTTTCTGGTATTACAGGTATAAGTCACTATGCCCATACTCTATTTTTATTTTTATTTTTTTTGAAGCAGGGTCTTACTCTAGCCCAGGCTGACCCACAACTCACTCTGTAGGCCCAGGCTGGCCTCAAACTCACAGCAATTTTCATACCTCAGTTTCCCAAAAGCTGGGACTAAAGGACTGTACTACCATGCCCAGCTTAACTCATACATACTCTTAAAATAAAATACTGACATTAATTTGAAGGAGGTAGTAAAATATTTTAGCATTTTAAGAGTATCTTCTAAACAAAACAATACAAACAACTGTACTCACATGCTGGTTCTGTATTAAAGGATCAAGATTTGGTTCACATGGAATGCTGAAAACCACACGAATCCTTCCTTCCGCAATCACGTCACCTGAGTCCTGAACCTTAGGGAAGGGGGTGAAAATAAGTGTTTTAGTCTCTTTCATTGTATCTTACTCATTTGTCCACTTATTTGAATGAAACCCTTTCTAACACTGAACATGACAATAAAATTAAATACTGGAAAGTCTTTTGGACTTTATAAGTAGACGTGACAATATTGTAATATACATCATTTTATTTTATTTTTTATTTATTTGAGAGCGACAGAGAGAAAGAGGCAGAGAGAGGGAGAGAGAGAAAGAGAGAGAAAATGGGCGCACCAGGGCCTCCAGCCACTGCAAACGAACTCCAGACGCGTGCACCCCCTTATGCATCTGGCTAACATGGGTCCTGGGGAATTGAGCCTCGAACCGGGGTCCTTAGGCTTCACAGGCAAGCGCTTAACCGCTAAGCCATCTCTCCAGCCCCATTTTATTATTTTTAACAATTTTTTTGCTTCCTTTTTATTTGAGAGTGACAGACAGACAGAGAAAGAGGCAGATAGAGAGAGAGAGAATGGGTGTGCCAGGGCCTCCAGTCACTGCTAACGAACTCCAGTTGCATGCACCCCCTTGTGCATCTGGCTTATGTGGGTCCTGGAGAATCGAGCCTTGAACCGGGGTCCTTAGGCTTCACAGGCAAGCGCTTAACTGCTAAGCCATCTCTCCAGCCCCATTTTATTATTTAATAACAGCTTTTTTGTTATTAATTAATTTATTTATTTGAGAGCGACAGACAAAGCAAGAAAGAGGCAGAGAGAGAGAGAGGCACAGAAAGAATGGGCGCGCCAGGGCCTCCAGCCACTGCAAACGAACTCCAGACGCGTGCGTCCCCTTGTGCATCTGGCTAACGTGGGTCCTGGGGAGTTGAGCCTCGAACCGAGGTCCTTAGGCTTCACAGGCAAGTGCTTAACCGCTAAGCCATCTCTCCAGCCCAGCTTTTATCATGGTTAATCATATTTTATAAATCAACTTATTTGCAAAACAAGTTAATTTATAAAATATTCACATTCACATTATAAAGAATAAAGCTCTAGGGCTGGAGAGATGGCTTAGTGGTTAAGGTGCATGCCTGCGAAGCCTAAGAACCCAGGTTCAATTCTCCAGGTCCCACATAAGCCAGAGTCACATGGTGGCACATGTGTCTGGAATTCATTTGCAGTGGCTGGAGACCCTGGTGCACCCATTCTCACTCTCTTTCTCTCTGTCTCAAATAAATAAATAAAGTAGATAAATAAAATGTTAAAAAAACCAAGACTTTATCATTTGAGTAGTGTGCACTATAAACATGTAATTATTATTATTATGTTGAAAGCTTTTATTTGACATGGGATTTTGGTGTGTGTTCCCAAGCAGGCTTCAAATCTGCAGCATTCCTCTTGCCTCAGCTTCCTGAGTGCTGGCATCACAAGCATGTGCCACCAGACCTGGCTCATCTGCGTGCTCTAAGGATGCATCAGAGACATGGTGTCCCTTGCCTCCAAATATTTCAGTGTATATTTCTTTATTTTTTCCCCCTCTCTAGTTCTCTGTCCAGCCCAAGCTGACCTGGAACTCATTGTCCTCAAACTCACGACAATCCTACCTCAGCCCTATGAGTGCTGGTATTAAAGGTGTGCACCACCACACCCAGCTCAATATTTCTTTCTAAGAAGAATATTTTATTATAAAACAATAGTATTTAATAGTTAAATGTTATTATAGGAATAAATAGTTAAGTATAAAAATCTGCATTGATATATTATTTTTACCTAAGCTATTATCCATATTCCAAGTCTGTCAGTTGATTTAGTAGTGTCCTATATAGAATTCATTCACCCTTCTGCAGGGTGAATCAAATCCTATTTTCAGTTCTCTCTTTTTGTGTTTGTCTTTCTGGTTTTGGTGGCTTTCTTTTTTAAGCTTACTGTTTTTGAGACAAGGTCTTGCTATGAAGCCCAAATAAGCTTCAAATGCACATCCTCCTGGCTCAGCCTACCAAGTGCTATAATTACATACACCCTCCTCCCTGGCTGTTGTTCCCCCTATCCTAGGCAGCGAGCCAGTCTAGTCCAGGCTAAATGGTAACTAACTCTGTAGCCCCAAGCATGCAATTCTCCCATCCCAGCCTCCAGAGAGCTGGGATTAAAGGCATGTGCTGCCATGCCCAGGCTGATTCATTCCTAAAAGAAAACTATTTATTTATTTATTTATTTATATGAGAGGGAAGGAAGAAGGGAGAGAAGGGATGGAGAGAAGGAAGTAATGAGAGGGAGAGAAAGAGAGTGTGTGTATGTTGGTACACCAGGGCCTCTTACTGTTGCATACAAATTCCAAACACATGTGCCACTTTGTGCCTCTGGCTCTGCATGAGTACTGGGGAATCAAATCCAGGCCTGCAAGCTTTGTAAGCAAGCACCTTTAAATGCTGAGCTATTTTCCCAGTCCAGATCATTCATTCTTACCTGACTCAATTGCTATGTTTGTAATATATTTTCAACACCAGCATTCTTGGCATATATTTCTATTTTTGTTATCTGGGGCCTGAACCCAGGGCATTATGCATGTGAGGCAAGCACTCTACCACACAGCTACACCTGTAGCCCCACATTTACTTTTGAATGCTGTTATAAACATGAGCCCTTCTCTACTTTTTATTATCGCCATGGAATCATCAATTCAGGATTTTCACTGAGTGATTAATGATTTGTTATTGCACTTAATTATTCTGGTGCTCAAATTACTCATTGAGAGACCCTTTAGCTTGGTTCCTTAGTTTCATGACATGTTCCCATCATTCTTTTATTAAATTTTTTTTTGTTTGTGTTTTAGTTAGGGTTTCACTCTAGCCCAGGCTGACCTGGAATTCACTATGTAGTCTCAGGGTGACCTCAAACTCAGGCGATTCTCCTAACTCTGCCTCCCCAGTGCTGGGATTAAAGGAGTGTGCCACCAGGCCTGGCTTTTTTTATTTTTTGTTTTATTTTATTTATTTATTTGAGAGAGGGAGAGGTAGATAGAGAGAGAACAGACACACCAGGGCCTTCAGACCCTGAAAATACACTCCAGACACATGCTCCACCTGGTGCATCTGGCTTATGTGGGCCCTGGGGAATTGAACCTGGGTCCTTTGGCTTTGCAGGCAAGGACCTTAACCACTAAGCATTCTCCCCAGCCCCCATCATTCTTTTGAACACTTTTTTTTTTACATTTTAAAAATAATTTTATCTATTTATTTATTAGATACAGAGGGAAAGAGGGATTGAGGGAGAGAGGGACAGAGAATGGGCACGCCAGGGCCTCTAGCCACTGCAAACGAACTCCATACACATGTGCCATGATGTGCACCTGCCTAACATGTGACCTGGAGAATTGAACCTGGGTCCTTAGGCTTAGCAGACAAGTGCCTTAACTGCTAAGCCATCTCTCCAGTGCTGAACACTTAAAAAAAAAAAAAAAAAAAAAAAAGGAGTTTTGGGGCTGGAGGGATGGCTTGGTGGTTAAGGTGCTTGCCTGCAAAGCCAAAGGACCCAGGTTCAATTCCCCAGGACCCACGTAAGCCAGATGCACAAGGTGGTGGCACATGCATCTGGAGTTCATTTGCAGTGGCTGGAGGCCCTGGCGTGCTCATTCTCTCTATTTCTTTCTCTGTGTGTCATAAATAAATAAATAAAATATTTTTAAA
Organism: Dipus sagitta; assembly: GCA_036346955.1. Lineage (NCBI taxonomy): Eukaryota > Metazoa > Chordata > Mammalia > Rodentia > Dipodidae > Dipus > Dipus sagitta. The sequence continues at coordinate 34,559,572 of CM070786.1, forward strand.
AGGAGTTTTATTTACTTTTAATATTTTATTTATTCATTTGAGAGGAGAGAGAGGGCCTCTAGCCATTGCCAACGAACTCCAGATGTATGTGCCACCTTGTGCATCTGGTGTTATGTGGGTACTGGGAAATTGAACCTGGGTTCTTTGGTGCCTTAGCTGCTAAGCTATCTCTTTAGTCCATTGAGCACTTTCTACTTTCTGGCCCATGATGCACCAGGCTCACCTCATATTTTCCTTGCCCCAGACCAAGAATCAGTCATTTTTACTAAAAAGGACATGAGATTTTTTTCTTATTTTTCTCTTTTGGCATTCATTTTATTTTGTGCTTAAGGTAAATTAAATAAGTATATTAACTTGAACATATAGATAAATTTAAGGAGAAACAAAACTGAAACTCACTTCACCAGTGCAGCCATAATAAGGAGTTCCCAGCATAAAGACCATACTTCTAGGAGGAAATAAATCATCCAATGTTTTGATGCTGGAAAAACGAGAGTCGAAAGCCCGGATATCCTACATAAAATGCAACATAAAATCAAATCATCCCAACCAATATTTCTATAGACTGTATACCGAGATTATTTCCTATGGATTATAGCTATGCTGTCTGTAAATGTCAGGAGTAAAGATTTTCTATATATTAATGTCAGAATCTAAACTGTACTGACTTGTGAGCCAGGCATTTTTCTTGGTACCTCATACATTTATTTACTTCAGTTAATTTCCAGCACAACCCTCTGTGGCAGAGACTATTATAACTTCACTTTAGCAACGAAGAAAGAATGGCATAAAAGGGGGATAAATCTTGTCTAAGGTCACACAAGAGAAGCTACCTCAAGCAGTCTGAATTCTTAATCACTACACTACTCAAGAACCCTCTTAATTCATACGACCAGTATATAGAATAGTTTTTCCTTAACCATGGAGAGGTATTAATTCCCAGTCCCCTCCACCCTATGTATGTCTAAAACAATAAGATAGTTTTAAACCCTACAAATACTTTGTTTTTTTTTTCTTACACACACATGAATAACAAAGTTTGTGTTTTAGAAAAAAAAAGAAAATCTTAACAATAAATACAATAGAAGATTAATGTGTGTGTGGTCTCTTGCTCTTTACATACATTTAGCGTTTTTCTTCTTGTGCTAGAGTGAGGACACAATGCAGACATGATGAAGCACGGTGAATGACTAAGCACTCATCCTGACATGTAGCCACAATGTCCATGTTTGAAGGACAGCTACAAAACTAGTAGAAATTTCTTTCCGTGTCACAATTTCTTGGATAAAGGATTCATTCCTGCTGTATATAAGCTTAGTAACTCAGCATATGACTTTCTTCTCTTCTTAGTAAGTTGAGAACTTCCACTCTTTCACTTAAAGAGGACATTTTATGGCTTCTCACTAGCATACCCTAACTGCTAGCATCACTGCCCTTGCCCTTCGGGCTTATAATCTAGTAAAGTGCATGTTACTGATCACATGCACCATGGTTTTTGTACTGAGAAGCTCCTTGGTGTGCAGTACACACAATATGGCTATGTTGCACAAAGGATGCTTCCTGTCAAAGCGAGGCAGCATAAGACTTCCGTTTGCTACTCAGAGTGGTACACAACGTAACACACGAATGACCTGATCTTAGTACCTTTCATTAAATACATTTAAGTAATCGGTGTCTGTGTGTTTGTGTGTGAATCTGGCTAGTGTCTGGAGGTCAGAGAATAACTTTGATGGCATTAGTCCTGGCCTTTACCTCATTTGTGACAGGGTCTCTTGTTTATTGCATTGCATTTGCCAAGCTAACTGGTCTGTGAGCTTTCTGGGATTACAGAAGCTTGCCAGAACTGCCAGATCCATGTGGGGCCACACCAAGGACCTGAACTGAGGTACTCTCTCTAGCACAGCAAGCACTTTCTCTACTCAGCCATCTACTTGGCAATCCATTGAGTATTTTGAGATCTTAATTCACTGTAGGTAACTGAAACTGCAAAAATCCAAACCTTGAATAAAGGGGAAGTACTGTACCAAAAAAATAAAAAAAAAAAGTCTCCTTACTATAGCTAAGATTATAATCACAAAACAAGTGCCTTTTATACTATTTCAGGCAAAAAGTAAATTTGTTTTTCTTTATTTCTTCTTTTTAAATTTTTTTTGTTTAATTTTATTTATTTATTTGAGAGCAATAGACAGAGAGAGAAAGAGGCAGATAGAGAGAGAATGGGCATGCCAGGGCCCCCAGCCACTGCAAACAAACTCCAGATGCATGCGCCCCTGTGCATCTGGCTAATGTGGGTCCTGGGGAGTTGAGCATCTAACCTAGGTCCTTAGGCTTCACAGGCAAGCTTAACCGCTAAGCCATCTCTCCAGCCCAAATATTTTCTTTATTTACTTTATTTGAGAGAGAGAGAGACAGAGAGGAGAGAGAAGCAGATAGAAAGAATGAGAGAGAATGGATACACCAGGGCCTCCAGCCACTGCAAATGAACTCCAGATGCATGTGCCACCTTGTGCATCTGGTTTACATGGGTCCTGGGGAATTGAACCTAGGTCCTTAGGCTTCACAGGCAAGTGTCTTAACCACTAAGCCATCTCTTCAGCCCTGTTTTTACTTTATTTTAAGACAGGTTCTTGCTAAGTTGTCCAGTTGTCCAGACTGTTCATGAACTCATGTATTCCAGACAGGTGCTGAACCTGTGGTCTTCCTACCTTATCCTCCAACTATCTGAGGTCCAAGGTCTGTGCCACACCTTGCTGGCAGTATATTTTCTACAATATGTAACTGTAGGTTAAGACAGAATTCACACTTGATGAGCCTTACCTTAACAACAGTTTGATAAACAAAAGGAAGAACTTGTTTTGACCACTGCTTTTCTAGATGAACTTCACCATTTTGACTTATTTGGTATTTACGACCTGTGAGTAACTGGGCATACACAACTGCAGATGTCTCATTTATTACTATTCCTTTTCTTCTTAGGTAGCTAAAATAATAAAAAGAAACACACATATAAGACATATACATATCTATATTTTCCTAGGTGATAATCATCATCCAAACCATCTCATTAGCAAACTTCATCGCAAGTAAGTATGGTAGCAGCTCTGTACACCCGAGACTTTTATTTATAATTCTCCCACTGCCAATATTTTAAAATAAAAAGCAGAGAGCTATAAACATTTCAGGAGGTGGGGAAATGGCTCAACAGTTGAAGGTGCTTTCTTGCTATGTCTGCTGGCCCGGGTTCAACTTCCAAGCCACCTACATAAGCCAGACACAAAAAGTGACACAAGCATCTGGTGATTCTTTGCAGCAGTAAAAGGTCCTACTTACCACCCCCAAAACAAATAAATAAATTCTCCAGAACTTCACATCTCCTAGAAAGGCTACTTAATACATAAAAAGTGAACATTAGCTGGGCGTGGTAGTCCACGCCTTTAATCCAAGCACTGGGGAGGCAGAGGTAGGAGGATCACCTTGAGTTCAAGGCCACCCTGACACTACATAGTGAATTCCAGGTCAGCCTGGACTAGAGTGAAACCCTATCTCAAAAAAAAAAAAAAAAAAAAAAGTCAAATGTTGGTGAAAATGTTAGAAAATTGAGAAATATAGACTGTAGCGGGTTTTTTATTTTAATTTTTATTTATTTATTTGCAAGGAGAAAGATATAGAAGAGGGCAGACGGACAGAGAGAGAGTGGAAGAGGAAAGAGAGATTGTGCATGCTAGGCCCTCCAGCTCCTGCAAACAAAGTTCAAATGCATGCGCCACTTTGTGTATCTAGCTTTATGTGGGTGGACCAAACCTGGGTTGTTAGGCTGGGCAGCCAAGTGCCTTAACCACTGAGCAATCTCTCCAGCCCTGCACTGTAGTTTTGAAGCTGTATACCTGCTGAGGAAAGCCAGTGGAAGTTCCTCATATTCAATACAGCATCACTAGATGACCAAAATAGTCTACATCTGAAGTATATGGTACTCAAAAGTGAAAATAAACACTCACTCAAGTACTGATAAATGAATGCTCGTTTCTTAATAGCCAAAAAGTAGAAACACCTAAATGTTCATCAGTGGAAAAATGGATAAGCAAAAAGAGCTGCAGACATACAGGGAGATACTATTCAGCTATAAGAAGTGTTAACATAGGCTGTAAATGTATATGGAGCTCAAAAGCACATGTGCAGTGGTTTCAATTTAAAATGTTCCCCATAGACTTGTGTCTGAACACTTTAGTTCTCTATTGGTGGCAATGTTTTGGAAAGTTGTGTAATTTTTAGGAAGTGGAGCCTGGCTGGAGCGAGTGGGTCATGGGAGGGGTCTGCTAGCCTTGAGGTTTGTTACAATGGCCCCACATTTTGTACTCTCTCTGCTTCCTGCCTGTTGATGTAACCAACAGCTACCCACTAGTACCATGCTATTCCCACAACGGAGTCTACCCTCTGGAACTGCAAGCCAAAATAAAGTCCTTCCATAAGTGGCTTCTGGTAAGATATTTGTTCACAGCAATGAGAAAATAACTGATACAAGATGTTAGGTGGAAACAGGCATAGTGGCGCACACCTTTAATCCCAGCATTTTGGGAGGCAGTGGTAGGAGGATTGCCATGAGTACAAGGCCACCTTGAGATTACACAGTGAATTTCAGGTCAGCCTGAGCTGGAGTGAGACCCTACCTTGAAAACAACACACACACACACACACACACACACACACACAAACACACACACACACACACACACAAAGTGATGTTAGGTAGGAAAAAAAAACAACTAGGTTTAAAAGATCACATATCATCTGATCCTGTATGTATGAAAGCATCCAGAACAGGTAAAGACAGAACACATTCAGTGGGCCCTTTAAATCTAACTCAGGGCTTTGCAAATGACTGCCAGGGGACAAATATAGACCATCTCCTGTTGTTTCAAATAAATTGTATTGGAGACTTCCGGTTAAGATGGCGGTGTAGGTACCACGCCAAAGGAGCCTAGGGGGAAAAGGCAAAAAAAGCCCAGCAAAATACACACTTTTACTAAAAAGTGAGGTGTATATGAAATTGAAACAGCAGTGGAGAAGTAGGAGAGATCCAGAGCATCCAGAGCCCACACAGGCTGGCAGAAGTGGCTCCAGCAGGTCCGTGCGCGAGACCCAGGCAGCCAGCTGCCTGGCTCGGCTTGAGCCACAGGAAAAGCCAGGTGAGGGGATTTTCCACTCACACCGGAGTTCTTCGCAAACTCAAGAAACATGAAGGGAGGGCTGGAGAGATGGCTTAGCGGTTAAGCACTTGCCTGTAAAGCCTAAGAACCCTGGTTCATGGCTTGATTCCCCAGGACCCATTTTAGCCAGATGCACAAGGGGGCGCACGCGTCTGGAGTTCGTTTGCAGTGGCTGGAAGCCCTGGCACGCCCATTCTCTCTCTCTCTCTCCCTCCCTCCCTCCCTCCCTCTCTCTCTCAAAAAAGTAAAAAAAAAATTAAAAAAAAAAAAAAAAGAAACGTGAAGCCGGGCACGGTGGCGCATGCCTTTAATCCCAGCACTCGGGAGGCAGAGGTAGGAGGATTGCCATGAGTTCGAGGCCACCCTGATACTCCATAGTGAATTCCAGGTCAGCCTGAGCTAGAGTGAGACCCTACCTTAAAAAAAACAAAAAAACAAAAAAAGAAAAAGAAAAAAAAGAAACTTGAAGGGAGAACACAGTGAACAACGGAGGAACAGATCACAAGGTAGAGGAACATATGGAACAGCGAGCTAACTAGAGCAGCATCTGCAGCCTCCCCTCCCCCACTGCCAGTGCCCAGCTCCCTGGAACACAGCAGCAGTCCAGGGACCGGCCACACCTACTTGACCCAACAGTGCACCAAAGAGGGACCCAAGCAGGAGTATAGCTGAGACCAAAATCATCCCAAAAGGTAACTGGGATTACACCAGGTCAGTACCCGCCTAACAAACCTGGTATATGGGCCTGAACCAGAAGTGCTAATTGCACCTTCCATATCAGGATAAATTATACGTTCAATGGGATGGATATTCAGATTTGCCATTCTTAAATAAGCTATATTTTGGGCTTGTTATTTGTTGCTTCTTGATTTCTAGTGGCTTTGTTTCCTCTTCTGTTATACATTAGGGAAGGGTCTCACCTGGTCACAAGCTGACTTGGAACCCTCTACAGACCAGAAATCTTAACCTCCTTGTTGTCAGGATTAAGGGAGTGGGTGAGGCACCACACAGCCTAAGGGACAGACAGAGGATCTGGTTGTCATAATTAATACCTATTCTTGGATAAATACTCTGTGCTGTTTTTCATTAAAAGTGTACATTGTTTACTTAAATTTTAGAAACTATCTGTATTTGGTTCCACTCAGCCTACTTGAATACTCTCATAGCAGGCAAACCCAACACCTAGGGTCACTTTTGTAGATACTCTGAGAGTCTTGAGAGCCACACCTAGTGCCTCAAGCTCCTACCCTGAAGATATATATATCAGATTGATTGATACATCTCATAATACCCAGCTAACTAGAAAATCCAATCATTAAATAACCCAGGATGCAAAAATATATACATTATAACACAAGAAACACCAAAAATCAAGACAATATAAATCCACCAAAAAGTATTAATGCATCAGAAATGACCTTCAGTGAGAACGAGTTAAAGGAAATGCTTGATAAAGACTTCAAAAGAATGATTATAAATAGGTTCAAAGAACTCAAAGAAGAAATCAAAGGTAGTAAAGAAGACACAGGATGACAATTTAATGAAATAAAGAGGTCAATACTAGACATAAATAAGGAAATAGAAATAATAAAGAAAAACCAGTCAGAATTACTAGCAATAAAGAACACAGTTAATGAAATAAAAAACTCTGTAGAAAATCTCACCAGCAGAATGGATGAAGGAGAGGACAGAATATCTAAGCTAGAAGACCAGGTGGCAGATCTAATACAAACCAACAAAGAGAAAGACAAACTAATAGAAAAGTATGAGTGGGAATTTCAAGATATTCGGGACACTATGAAAAGATCAAACATAAGAATTCAGGGCATAGTAGAAGGAGAAGAATTTCTTAGTAGGCATCGTCAATCAAAATCATACAAGAAAACTTCCCCCAAATTAGGAAAGAGGTGCCAATGCAGATACAGGAAGCCTTTAGAACACCAGCCAGACAAAACATGGAAAGAACCTCTCCTAGCCATATTATAATCAAACTACCAAACACACAAACCAAAGAAAACATATTGAAAGCAGTCAGAGAGAAAAATCAAGTTACCTACAAAGGCAAGCCTATCAGGATTACAGCAGATTACTCAACACAAACTTTAAAAGCCAGAAGGGAGGGCATGAAGTGATGTATTCCAAGTCCTTAAAGATAACAACTGTCAACCAAGGTTACTTTATCCTGCAAAACTATCCATTCAAATAGACGGAGAAATAAGGACATTCCACGACAAAAGTAAGCTAAAGGAGTATTTGAAGACAAAACCAGCTATAAAGAAAATACTTGAAAGAATCCTCCATGCTGAAGAAAAAGAAAAGCACACATATAAGGAACCGGGAAAAAACAAACAATACTCAAATACCAATTAACACAAGAGAGCAAAGGTAAAACAGGAAGAACTACAAAAAAAAAATGGCAGAAATAAATACAAACCTTTCAAAATTATATCTTAATATCAACGGCCTCAATGCTCCAACCAAAAGGCATAGGTTCGCAGACTGGTAAACAGCAGGATCCTTCTATTTGTTGCCTCCAAGAAACCCACCTTTTTACAAAGGATGGACATTATCTTAGGGTGAAAGGTTGGAAAACGGTGTTCCAAGCAAATGACCTAGAAAACAAGCAGGGGTTGCTATCCTAATATCTGACAAGGTAGACTTCAGTACAACATTAGTTAAGAAAGATAAGGAAGGTCACTTTATATTGATTAAAGGCACACTCCAACAGGAGGACATTACAATCCTAAACATATATGCACCTAACATGGGGGCCCCCAAATTCATCAAACAAACCCTATTAGAACTAAGGTCACAGATAACACCAAACACAGTGGTAGTGGGTGACTTCAACACCCCACTCTCATCAATTGACAGGTCATCCTGGGAAAAAATAAACAGAGAGGCATCTGGACTAAATGAGGTCATAGAAGGAATGGACCTAACAGATATATACAGGACATTTCATCCAAATGCTACAGACTATACATTCTTTTCAGCAGCACATGGAACATTCTCTAAAATAGACCATATATTAGGACACAAAGCAAATCTTAACAAATACAGGAAAATTGAAATAATTCCTTGCATTCTATCTGACCACAATGGAATCAAACTACAAATCAATAGCAAGAAAGGCTATAGAGCATACACAAAATCATGGAAATTAAACAACACACTACTAAATGATGAATGGGTCAATGAAGATATCAAGAAGGAAATCAAAAAATTTATACAGTCAAACGATAATGTCAACACAACATACCAAAATCTCTGGGACACAATGAAGGCAGTCCTAAGAGGTAAATTTATAGCTTTAAGTGCCTATATTAAGAAATTAGAAATGTCGCAAGTAAACGACCTAATGCTTTACCTTAAAGCCTTGGAAAAAGAAGAACAAGGCAAACCAAAAACCAATCAGTAGACGGGAAGAAATAATAAAGATTAGGGCAGAAATTAATGAAATGGAAACCAAAGAAACAATCCAAAGAATCAACGAAAGAAAGAGTTGGTTCTTTGAAAGGATAAACAAGATTGATAAACCCTTAGCAAATCTGGCCAAAAGAAAGAGAGAAGAGACACAAATTAATAAAATTAGAGATGAAAAAGGTAACATCACAACAGATGCCAGAAAATTCAACAAATAGTAGGGACATACTATAAAAGCATATACTCCACTAAGTATGAAAATCTGAAAGAAATGGATGATTTCCTTGATTTATATGACCTACCTAAATTAAATCAAGATGAGATTAATAACTTAAATAGACCTGTCACAAGCATGGAGATCCAAGCAGTTATCAAAAATCTCCCAACTAAAAAAAGCCCAGGCCCAGACGGATTCACTGCTGAATTTTGCCAGACCTTCAGGGAAGAACGAACACCATTGCTTCTTAAGCTTTTCTATAAAATAGGAAAATAAGGAATCCTACCAAACTCCTTCTGTGAAGCCAGCATCACCCTGATACCAAAACCAGGCAAAGATAGAACCAAAAAAAAAAAAAAGAAAGAAAGAAAGAAAGAAAATTACAGACCAATCTCCCTCATGAACATAGATGCAAAAATTCTCAACAAAATATTGGCAAACAGAATACAAGAATATATCAGAAAGATCATTCACCCTGACCAAGTAGGCTTTATCCCAGAGATGCAGGGATGGTTCAACATACGCAAATCGATAAATGTAATATATTATATAAATGGATTGAAGGACAAAAATCACATGATCATTTCATTAGATGCAGAGAAAGCATTTGACAAAATCCAACATCCCTTCATGATAAAAGTCCTACAGAGACTAGGAATAGAAGGAACATATCTCAATATAATAAAGGCTATTTATGACAAGCCTACAGCCAACATATTACTAAATGGGGAAAAACTGGAAACTTTTCCACTAAAATCAAGAACAAGACAAGGGTGTCCACTGTCCCCACTTTTATTAATATAGTTCTGGAAGTCTTAGCCATAGCAATAAGGCAAGAGACACACATAAAGGGGATACAAATTGGAAAGGAAGAGATCAAGTTATTATTTGCAGGTGACATGATTCTATATATAAAGGACCCTAAGGACTCTACCAGCAAACTGTTAGAGCTGATAAACACTTACAGCCATGTACCAGGATACAAAATAAATACACACAAATCAGTAGCCTTCCTATATGCTAACAACAAACGCACAGAGGATGAAATCAGAGAATCACTCCCATTCACAACTGCATCAAATAAATAAAGTACCTTGGAAAAAATCTAACCAAGACAGTGAAGGATCTCTATAATGAAAACTTTAAAACACTCAAGCGAGAAATTGCTGAAGACAGAAGGAAATGGAAAAACATCCCTTGTTCCTAGATTGGAAGAATCAATATTGTGAAAATGGCAATCTTACCAAAAACAATCTACACATTTAATGCAATCCCCATCAAAATTCCAATGGCATTCTTCATGGAAATAAACAAAACAATCCAAAAATTCATTTGGAATCACAAAAAAGTCTCAAATATCTAAAACAATTTTGAGCAACAAAAATAAGGCTAGTGGTATCACCATACCTGATTTTAACCTATACTACAGAGCCATAGTAACAAAAACAGCATGGTACTGGCACAAAAGCAGACATGTAGATCAATGGAACAGAATGGAGGACCCAGATGCAAGTCCAGGTACCTACAGCCACCTGATATTCAATGAAAATGCCAAAAATACTCATTAAAGAAAAGACAGCCTCTTCAGCAAATGGTGCTGGGAAAACTGGATATGTATCTGTAGAAGGATGAAAATAGATTCTCTCTCTCCATGCACAAGAATTAAGTCCAAATGGATTAAAGACCTTAACATCAGACGGGAAACTCTGAAACTGCTAGAGGAAAAAATAGGGGAAACCCTTCAACATATTGGTCTTGGCAAAGACTTTCTGAATATAACCCCAATTGCTCAGGTAATAAAACCACAGATTAACCACTGGAACCTCATGAAATTACAAAGATTTTGTACTGCAAAGGACACTGTGAATAAAGCAAAGAGGTAACCTGCAGAATGGGAAAAAATCTTTGCCAGCTATACATCTGATAGAGGATTAATATCTAGGATATACAAAGAACTCAAAAAATTAAATAATAAGAATCAAACAAGCCAATTAAAAAATGGGCTATGGAACTAAATAAAGAGTTCTCAAAAGAAGAAATACGGACGGCATATAAGCATCTGAAAAAATGTTCTACATCCCTAGTCATCAGGGAAATGTAGATTAAAACTACATTGAGATTCCATCTCATTCCTGTTAGATTGGCTACCATCATGAAAACAAATGACCATAAATGCTGGCGAGGATGTGGAAAAAGAACCCTTCTACAGTGTTGATGCAAATGCAATCTGGTCCAGCCATTGTGGAAATCAGTGTGGAGGTTCCTAAGACAGCTAAAAATAGATCTACCATATGACCCAGCTGTAGCACTCCTAGGCATACATCCTAAGGACTCATCTCACTACCTTAGAGATACTTGCTCAACCATGTTTATTGCTGCTCAATTCATAATAGCTGGGAAATGGAACCTGCCTAGATGTCCCTCAACTAATGAGTGGATAACGAAGATATGGCACATTTATACAATGGAGTTCTACTCGGCAGTAAAAGTTTCTATTAAGCAGGGTGTGGAGGCACAAGCCTTTAACCCCTCCACTCAGGAGGCAGAGGTAGGAGGATCACTGTGTGTTAGAGGCCACCGTGAGATTACATAGTGAATTCCAGATCAGCCTGGACTAGAGGGAGACTACCTTGAGAAACCAAAAAACAAAAGTTTCCATTAAAAGACAAACCTCTTGATGACCCACCAAAGGTTAGTGGTAAGACCCTACTTCTGAGGACACCATATGCGGCTGACACGTAACATGGAGTGACATGGCTGGAAGCTGGAAGAGATTCAGTCCCCAGACAGTGCATCTAGTGCCAGAAGGTGCTACATGAGCGAATGTGGGACCAATATCTGTCCAAGCAACTCATGGTCTAACCTACTTAGCAGCAAACAACCTGACGTGATGCTCACACAAGTTCAATAGTGGCGCAGCCATGGTGGGAATCCTACTGCTCTTGATTTGGCTAACTGATCTGGTCAGTGGAATGGAATCCATAGCTGGAGCTGGGAAATAAGTCAGAATCATATCCAAAAATGAGCCTGCTCTCTATTGTCAAGCTCCCACCAATTGCTATAAGAGGGCCTACACCTATTCAATTCTCTCTCTAAAAACAATGATTATCCCATTTACTTGGTGCTAACTTTACTCTCTGTCACAGAATTTGCTTTTCTTTTTCAGATAGATGCCGATCCTAAGGACAGAACCACCCCATCATACCTCAAAAGGTCCCTAGCTGATACTAAGTGGGGAAACAAGCAAGAGTGCTGTTTTCTTGATGAACCTGGTACCAGCACAAGGGTGAAGGAGATAAGACACAGAGAACAATCAAATCCTACCAAACCAGATATCCAGAGACACAGAGGCTCCCAAGACCTCATCACTGAAGGAGACCTAAAATGAACCCAACATGGCTCAGGGAAATCTGCGGAAGAGGGGGCGGAAAGAATGTCAGAGCCACACGTTGATACACAAAGACATTGCCGTCTACCCATAACTAATGGCTAACCCCACAATACACGATCCATATTCCCCAACTAGGAGGGTCCCTGCAGAGGTGGGCGGACAGAAAGGAGGCTAACAATGGTACCAACTTGACTGTATTCACTGAGTACAAAACTAATAAAAAAATAAAATAAAAATAAAAATCACACACAACAAAAAACCCACAAACCTCTTAATAGGATATACTTTTTAAATTCTCAAGTGACTTGCAGATTTTTGTTCCCATAATTTTGCTTTTAATTCTCCAGGGTAAGTACTCCCTGTAGTTTTAATCTATCTTTCTTTCCTTCTTCCTTTCTTTCCTTCTTTCTTTCTTTCTTTCTTTCTTTCTTTCTTTCTTTCTTTCTTTCTTTCCATTTGTGTTGACAGGTGTGTGGAACATGTGTGGTGTGAGAGGTGATATGTGTGGCATATACGTGTGTTCAGATGCATATGCCCTGTGTGTACACATATGGAAGGCAGAGGAGAATTTAAGATGCCCTCCACCACTGCTCATCCGTTTACTTCCTTGAGATGAAATCTCTCCCTCTGCCATTTTCTTGGTCAGCAAGCATCAGGACTTGAGTCACAGATGTAGGTGGCTACACCAAACTTTTTTTTCACATGAATACTGGAGAACTGGACCAGGAATGTGTGTATCAGGCCCATATCAAAGACAAGACCTTACATTCAATGAAAGGGTAAACAGAAGAGCCAGGGTTGCTAAGCACTAGAATCGTGCTATTCTGTGAAACAGCATGCAGTCCCACCAACTCCAGTTCTTTTCTGCTGTTACTGCTCCCTACCCTTTACTACCATCACTGGTCAAGCCCATCTGGAAGGGAAGAATACACAGAATAAGAGGTCAAGCTTTCTTAGTCACCATCATGGCTAAACTTTTTAAAGAAGGTGACAGTTTCTACTCTCTCCATTTCTGTTGCTCCCACATAGCAGCTCTGCTTTGGGTACTTCAAACGTTGATCTAACTTTACTGACTTATCTTTGAAATACTCTTCTCCTATTTTGTAAAAAGTGTAATTACTTAAATATCACTTTCGTGGTTATTCACCCACCTCCAGGTTGCCTCTTCTTCCTTTGTTGGCCTATCTTCAATGTACATTGGTTTTTCTCCTGCCATGGGGACTTCACAGGTAAGCCTTCCCTTATCCTGAAACATTCTTCTGATGCTTTGCCTAACTGCTACACTAGTTTAGTCAACATTTCTTCAGAAAAGTTGTCCATGTTTAAGGCAAATTCTTCCCTATGTCAAATTCCTCTATTAGAAGGTCTCAGCCACCACTCCTTCAAAGTAATTATACTGCCCTTTGATCACGAATCACATATTGAAGGATCTTCCATCAACAAGGCACTTTCATGTTTTTTAGAAGTATCTTTAAAAAAATTATTTTAGTTTTGTGTGTGTGTGTTTTGTGCACATGTGTGCATGTGCACATGTCAGGGCCTCTTGCCAGTGCAAACAAATGAATGCCACACACTTGAGCCACTTTTTGCACCTGGCTTATTTGGGTTGCTTGTGAATTAAACCCAGGCTTGCAGGCTTTGTGAGCATGTGCCTTTAATCATTGAGTCATCTTCCCTGCTCCTCTAAGTTTAATGAGTGTAGGGACTGCACAGTTTTATTAACTATGGTACCTATAGTGCCTATTACTATGTTTAGCAGTAGCACTGATATTCACATTTCAGTATATTTTTTGTTTTAATCTTTTTAAATTTACTTTAGAGAGAGGGAGAGAGTAACCACTTCTATTAAAAACAAAATCCAGATACATGTGCCACTTCGTGCATCTGACTTTAGATGAGTACTGGAGAAATGAACCTGGGCCTGCAGGCTTTGCAAGCAAGAGCCTTTAACTGCTGAGCAATCTCCCTAGCCTCAACATTTCAATAATTTGAATATACAAACAAATGACTTAAATTCCTTATTTGAAGAACTTGGAATGAATTTACTTCCTCTTCACCAAATTAAGAGTCTTGACCAGCAAGCCATAGTTGGTGGCTCACATTTAAAATTCCAGGATGACCTGGAACTAACTATAGAGCATAGGCTGGTCTCAAACTCATGGTGATCCTCCTACCTGAGCCTCCCAAGTGCTAGAATTAAAGGTAGGAGCTATGAGACCTGGCTTAAAAGATTCTAGTTTGTTGGGTATGGTGGCTCATGCTTTTAATTCCAGCAGTTGGGAGGCAGAGGGAGGATAATGGCTATGAGTTCAAGGCCACCTGAGAACTACAGAGTGAGATCTAGCTCAGCCTGAGTTAGTGAAACCATACCATTAAAAAAAAAAGATTCTAGTTCTATGACATTAAATTCATTTTTTTCCTTCCTTTCTTCCTCCTCCTCCTCCCTCCCTTCCTTCCTTCCTTCCTTTCTTTCTTTCTTTTCTTTCTTTTTTTGACAATATTCTTGCTGTCTAACCCAGGTTAGTTTAGCTTAGAACTCACCCAGGTTGGCCTGAAACTTAAATTCGTCTTATGTAAGCTACAATAACAGTTGTGTGCCACCAAGCGTGGTGAAATTCTTTTTATGGTACTCACTGTTCTGAAATTCCTTGTACTTCTTTAGTCCAGTTAGATTGATCTTTATCTCCAAGTTGGACTACCTTAGATGGAGGAGCATTTTTACCCAAATATACCCTCTGTGGTCCCAGAGGTTCTTCCAAGTAAAACCTGAAAAATTAAAATAAAAATTACATAAGCCCAAATTTATGCTTTAATACAGTGTTTTTGCAATATAACTCTCTATAGTGAAAAATTTTTCTATGCAGTGTAACAGCATGAAAAATAAACCTTCGTACCTTTACCTTTTTGAAAATTGTAATATAAAATGTGGGATATGGACCTGTAAAAAATTTTCAGCCGGGTGTAGTGGCGCATGCCTTTAATCCTAGCACTGGGGAGGCAGAAGTAGGAGGACTGCCGTGAGTTCGAGGCCACCCTGAGATTCCATAGTGAATTCCAGGTCAGCCTGGGCTAGAGTGAGACCCTACCTTGAAAAACAAAAACAAACAAACAAACAAACAAAAAAACACAAATAAATTTCATAGCTGAGTGCAATGATACTTGTCTGTACTTCTAACTATGTAAGGAACTGAGGCAAGACAGTAACTTGAGTTCATGAGATTGAGACCAGCCTGTACAATATAGCAAAACTTTCTTTTTAGGACATCTTTGTGATTGTGATCTATATGATGAAAAGACAAAACTCTGATGAAAGAAATCAAAGATGTAAATAATTTAAAGGTTCACTAAGTTCACAGGTTAGAAGATTCAACCTAGCAAAAATATAAATTCTCCCCAAATTTATCTATAGATGTAATAAATTTTCTCATTAATTTATTTACTATTTAGACAAAGGCTTATTATGTAGCCCCGGATAACCTTTAACTTGTTTAGATCCTCCTGTCTCAGCTTCCTAAGCACTATGATTTCAGGCCTCAACAACCATGGCCAGTTAGGTTTAAAATTTCTCTAAGAATCCTTTGAAGAGATTTTTTTTTTTTAAATTGAACAATTTGAGCCAGTTGTGGTGGCACACACCTTTAATCCCAGCACTTGGGAGGCACAGATAGGAAGATCGCCATGAGTTCGAGGCCACCCTGAGACTACATAGTGAATTTCAGGTCAGCCTGAACTTGAGTGACACTCTACCTTGAAAAAACAAACAAAGAAAAAAAAATTGAGCAATTTGGGCTGTAGAGATGGCTTAGCAGTTAAGGCACTTCCTTGTGAAGCCTAAGGACCCAATGTTCAACTCTCCATATCTCATGCAAGCCAGACGTACAAAGGTGAGGCAAGGTCACACATGCTCACTAGGTGGTGCAAGCATCTGGAATTCCATCTCAGTGGCTGAGGCCCTGGCACGCCAATTCTCTCTAACATAAAAAATAAATAGCTGGGCGTGGTGGCACACACCTTTAATCCCAGCACTAGGGAGGCATAGATAGGAGGATCACCATGAGTTTGAGGCCACCCTGAGACTCCATAGTGAATTCCAGGTCAGCCTGAGCTAGAGTGAGACCTTACCTCGAAAAACCAAAAAAATAAATAAATAAATAAATTAAATTAAATTAAAAAATAAAGAAATAAGCTGGGTGTGGTGGTCCATGCCTTTAGACCCAGCACTTGGGAGGTAGAGGTAGGAGGATTGCCATAAGTTTGAGCCACCCTGAGACTACATAGTTAATTCCAGGTCAGCCTGGGCCAGAGTGAGACCCTACCTTGAAAATTCATAAATAAATAAATAAAATTGAACAATTTATTTGTAAAATTTTGTATGGAAAGACAAAGAACGACAATAGCTAAGGTAATTTTGACAAGAAAAAGTAAAGTTGACCTTATCAACTTAAAGGGCAGAGCAAATCTAAGTTAGAGAAATTATGAATCATTTCTTACTTAGTTTCGCCATCTGATACTGCCACAACTCTAGCTTCTTCAAGGTGAGGCCAATTAACAAAGACCGACTTTCCAAGCACTGATGAAGCTACATTTTCTATATCCTTAAAGTGAAAGCAGACAAGTTCATTTGTGGTTAGGTCCAAGAGAAATCTACACAGAAAAAATTCTCCAATTTTCATTTGGTTTTTTTTTTTTTTCATTATTTGTAAAATGAAGGAGGTGGGTTTAAATAGTGTTACAAAATTGCATCCACTGGTAAAATTCTATGAATTTACTAGTTAGACTCATAATTATCTTGTTTATTTTTCTATTAACTGAGAAAAGTGAAAAGAACAATAGAAATGTCTAGAAAAGGGCTATTCATTGTTTCTAACCAATAGACACTTAGAATCTAAGAAATCATCTCAATATGAAAGAGGACTGGGGAGATGCCGCCATGGGAAGAGCTTCTGCTGTGCAAGTGTGAGGACCCAAGTGTGATCCTGTGATTCATGGGACAATCTGGACATGGCCATGAATGAACACCTATGACCCCAGCGTTCCGGTGAGCACAGACAGGAGAGGAGGACTGCTGAGTCAGCCAGTCTAACTGAAAGAATGGGAAGCTCCAGGTTCAGTGAGGGACTCTGTCTCCAAAGGAAACAATATATACATATAAGATCTTTCATCAACTATGAAGTGCTATAAAATATTCTGTGTAAAGTAATGTCATACGTAAAAGTTCTACAATTATTTATTTAAACATTTTTATTTATTTGTGAGTATTTGTGATAGAAGAAGAGAGAAAGAGAAAAAGAAAGGGAGAGAGAGAGAATATGGGCATGCCAGGTCATTTTGTTACTAGAGTTGAATTCCTGATACAAGTGCCACTTTGTGCATCAGGCTTTACATCTGTACTGAGAATGCAACCCAGGTCTGTAGGCTTTGCAAGCAAGCACCTTTAATAGCTGAGCTATCTCCTCAGCCCAAAGTGCTAGTTTTAAAAGGAAGCTATTAGCCGGGCATGGTGGCGCACATCTTTAATCCCAGCACTCGGGAGGCAGAGGTAGGAGGATCGCCATGAGTTCGAGGCCACCCTGAGAATACATAGTGAATTCCAGGTCAGCCTGGGCTAGAGACCCTACCTTAGAAAACCAAAAAAGTAAAAATAAAATAAAATTAAAAATTAAAGTAAGCTATTATGCTATTTAATTTATATATTATGCTATAGAACAACTTCATGGTAGAAACTGAAGTTTAAATATAAATTTTTATTTATCTTTTTTATCATACTTATGTTTTTTGTTGTGTGTACATTACAGTGTATGTGGTGGTGTGTTATGTGATATGCGCATATGTGTGCAGATGTGTGTGCCTATGGGTGTGTGGAGGCCAGAGGAGTGTTCTTAAGGCTCACCTGTGTGTTTTCTTGGAGTGGAGTCTTTCACTGAACCGAGAGCTTCCATCTTGTGGCCAGGGTAACCCAGTAATTTACTGACTGACCTAGTTCCCTAGCCCCTATGTCTCTCTCACTTCCTTTCTCCATTGGTTCTCCCTTCTTTATATGGATTTGCTTGATGAGTTGTCTGTTCTCTGCCTAAAGCTATGCATCTAGCCTGGTTTTCAGTGATAAACTCACAGATCAAGGGCCTAATACCTATTACCTTTACTTCCATTTACCCAGTCTTCCTACCTTGTAGTCTTTTTTTTTTAAGATTTACTTTTATTTATTAGAGATTGGGGGGGGGGAAAGAATGGGCATGTCAGGGCCTCTAGCCACTGCAAACAAACTCCATGTGCCACCATATGCATCTGGCTTACATGGTACCTGGAGAATCGAACCTGGGTCCTTAGGCTATGCAGGCATGCACCTTAACTGCTAAGCCATCTCTCCAGCCCCTACCTCATAGTGTTTAGGAATTAACTTCTGCCACTACCATTATATTAGAATATTAGAATGGAATTCTCAAAGACCAACACAATCCTTAAAGGACAAATTCAGCAATAGTTTTAGCTTTTTTTTTTTTTTTTTTTTTTTTTTTTTTTTGGTTTTTCAAGGTAGGGTTTCACTCTAGCCCAGGCTGGCCTGGAATTCACTACAGAGTCTCAGGGTGGCCTCGAACTCATGGCGATCCTCCTATCTCCAAAGTGCTGGGATTAAAAGCGTGCACCACCACGCCCGGCAGTTTTAGTTTTTATATTCCTTCAAAATTATGCAACATACAGCCCCTAATCCATGTCTGTGTGGTATGACTTAATGTGGGAATCATGTTTTCTTATTTTTGTGTCTACTGTCACTATGCCACGTTTAGTGTTTCCTTTTGCAGGCTTTATAACCATAGGTATTTCATGATATTGAAAACATGAGCATTCCATGCACCTTTTCTTCATGAAAATGTGCCTCAAGGCTTTAGCCATCAGTTTTCTATTGGTAACTTGTGCAACTATTATCTGTCTCCAGCTTCTAGCTTGAGGAATTTAACTATGTATGAAGAATCTTTCTAAACTGAGTTTTTTCCATCAGAACCATATACATCTAAGGATGATATATAACTAGTATCATTCTAAAGGCACAGAAAATTTACTATATACAACTTGTTGTACACATTGAATTACTTAGGGTATTAGGGCTTATATAACTTGGGGAACCCTGGTTAACAATGGGCCTGAGAAGCCAGACATGGTGACTCTCCCCTTTAATCCCAACATTTGGGAAGCTGAGGTGGGAAGAGTGCTGTGAGTTGGACGGCAGCCTGGGTGGGCTACAGAGTGAGTTCCAGGTCAGTGTGTGCTCGAGTCAGAGCCTGTCTAACAGCAAAAACTATAAAAGAATGGGTCTGAGAGCAGCTCCAGTTAAACATCTTGGTAAGCACCGTAAGAGTCCATCATTACCAATCATTCATCTTCCCACTAGCAAGTCTCCTATTATAACTTTTCTAGTCCAGTAACTGCAATTACTTTCTAGTTTATTAACTTACATATCTCAGAGTCATATTTACTATTCTCTTATTTCTTTTCCTCTAAATCTATTGCTACTTATAATAGTTTGTATCTTTATCAGCTAGTGTTACAAACAGAATTTGTAGAATTCTCCATTTTCTCCTTTACCAACCTTCCCCTTTCTCCTTCCCTCCTTTCTCTTCCCCCTTTCTTCCCTCCTCCCTTTTTTCATTTCTTTCTTTCCTTCAATTTAGTCTACAATACTGCTATCACGTTACTCATCAGGAACATATTCATTTCAAGGTATGTGGTATAAGGTTCTGAACAACTGAGCCTGTTAGTCAACACCCTCTACACCTCACTCAGTCTGCTGCTTTCAAACTGATCTTCCACTATTTCCCAACACAACTTGTTTGTGTCCGTCAAGTGTGAGTATTCTGCTTTTTTGTCTGTCCCAGTACTGAGCATTAAATCCATGACCTTGTGCTTCTTCGGCAAGTATTCTATTACTGAGCTGTGTCCTCAGCACTGCTTCAGTCAAGTTTATCTATGTTTTCTCCTCAAATATATCACCTTTATTCTAAAAAAGCAAGAAAGAACGAGACAATGCAATGCACTTATTTTTTAATAGCTTCACAGCTAGAATATTTCAGTCAGAATGCCTTTCCCTCCTCGTCCTTAGGTGCCTCACAACCTGCCTCACATCTGCACTAATGGAAAAGTTGTACCTACACTTTGGCTTGCATACTTCACCTCCCTATTCAAAATCTTCTTTTTTGTCCTACAATTATACAGGCTCTTAAATGACTATCTAGTTTATGTGTTTCTTTACTTGACCCTTACACAAAACTGACCTTTTGGAGTTACAGAGCATGTTATTTTTCTTTGGCAAACACTTCAGCAGGTAAACAGTTTTATGCACGGTAAACACCTAATAAATGAATGACATATAAAGTACTTACAAGTTCATCTGATTCTGCCTTCACTAAGATTTCCAACATCATATTTTCTCCACGACTGCTTTGCTGGAATACTTGGACACCACTTTTCTTCAAAAAAAACTTTAAAAGAATTCAAAGAATTTAAATTTTTCACCATAATCATTTCACCTTTAATGAAGTAAAACAATTCTGAACTAAATAGCCACTGACTTTATGTTTGATGTGTTTCAGAGTAGGGAATCCACAGAAATATAATGCCTTCTGATCAACTGTGGTTATTTTGTTCTTGTTTATGTCCACACGCCAAGCATCTAATGATATTATTTTATACCTAGAAAATAAATTAAAATGTATACTTTAAAATTCAAACATTGTAAGCAATTATAGCTTTCAACTTCACATTGATGATTTCACAAGGGTCATCCTTGCTTGTAAAGGGGAGAAGGATGTACATGGTAGCACAAGCCTGTGATTTCAGTACTCAGGAAGCAAAGGCAGGAAGACCACAAGTTCAAGACCAGCATGAGTTACACAGTGAGTTACAGGCTAACCTGAGTAGTACAGTAAGTCCTGGTCTCAAAAATAAATAAATAAACAAAAAAGAAAAGTCGACAGTCTCAGGGTGGCCTTGAACTCACATCGCTCCTCCTATCTCTGCCCTCTGCCTCCAGAGTGCTGGGATTAAAGGAGTATGCTACCATGCCCAGCTCCTTTTGAACCAAAACATCTGAATTCACATTCCTGCATGCCGCATGTTTGGGGAATATCATATAGAGTTGCTATGAGATATAAGGAGCATGCTTATAGCATAGTGTTTCTTTCTTTCAAACAGAGAAAGTTGGGTGTGATGGCGCACAGCTTTAATCTGTTGAGGTAGGGGGATTGCTGTGAGTTCCAGGTCACCCTGAGCTAGACTGAGAATCTGCCTCAAAAAGTTTGTAGCGAGTGAGAGAGTAAGATAGGTTAGTGGGTGAGTGCTTGCCTTGCAAACATGAAGACCTAAGTTTTATCCCTAGCACACACATAAAACGCTGGGGGTGGGTTGATTGCCTTCCACTGGGTAACGCCTTAGGCTATCCTCTGGCCTACGCATACCTATCTACACTTTCACACACATGTGCCCCCTGTAACATGGAAAACAAGAAGGATGAGGAAAAATTAAAGAGGAGGAAGAAGAAGTGAAGCCAGGCATCGTGGCTCATGCCCTTAATCCCAGTACTTGGCAGTCCATGATCGCCATAAATTCAACAACATCCTGGGTATAGAGTGAGACCTTATTTCAAAAATACAAAACATAGGGCAGGTGTGATGGTGCATGCTTTTAATCCCAGCACCTTGGAGGCCTAGGTAGGAGGATCATCATAAGTCAGAGGCCACCCTGACTACATAGTGAATTCCAGGTCAGCATGAGCTAGAGTGAGATCCTATCTAGAAAAACCAAAAAGTAAAACAAAGCAAAAACAAAACCAAACAACTGCTGGGTAGATGGGTTAGCGGTTAAAGGTGCTTGCTTATAATGTCTGATGGTCCGGGTTTGTATGCCCAGTACCCATGTAAAGCCAGAGTATGCATTTGGAGTTTGTTTGCAGTGACAAGAGACTTACATGACAACAGACAAAAACTCTCACTCTTGCAAATAAATAAATAACAGATGGCTTAGTGGTTAAGGCGCCTGTCTACAAAGTCAAAGGACCCAGGATCAATTCCCCAGGACCCATGTAAACCAGACTCACAGGTGGCACAGGTGTCTTGAGTTTGTTTGCAGTGGCTAAAGGTGCTGACGTGACCATTCATTCTATTTCTTTCTTACAAATAAATGAATAAAAAAAATATTTTTTAAAAAAGATACAGAAAATCTAGTGTCCCTGTTGTCATTAGTTGAAATACAGCCAAGACTGTATAGTGAAGGTTTTTATCCTAAAATATGCTATATAAAATTCATTTTAAAACTTATCTTTTATATTCTAATTCTCAATATAAAACATTAATATTTATTATTTTTCATGCGTGTATATATGGGAGAGAGGTAGACATCAGGTGTCTTCCTCAATTGCTCTCCATCTTATTTTTACAGGTGGGCCACCACGTCCAGCTACTTATGTGGGTTCTGGGGATAGGATCTCAGCTTTTTATGCTTTTGTAGAAAATATTTTTACCAATTGAACCATCTCCACATCACCTCCAAAATTAATACTTCAGACTATTTCATTTTTCAATTTACATTTACAAAAGGAAATATCATAACTGAAAGCTGTCCACTCAATTGCAGTCTGGGTAGATTAGTTGCATAGAAGATGAGGAAAGAAACATAGAGATGACATTTTAAGGTGGAAAGAAAGAAATAAATGGATTCAAGGTAGGAAAGTAGAGGGGTTTTATTTTTCTTATTTCTATTGGGTAGTTGATGGGTAGAAAAGACAAAGTTATAGCATATCAAATAATGCTGGCAGTAGAGATACAGACAATGAAAACATAATTGTACAAAACTTATAAACAAAAATCATCTAGAGATACAGGGCAGAAACATACTAGAAAGAAAAAATACAAAACTTTGACAGATAGTAGGAAAGGTAGACTTATTATCTGACCAAAGTGGGGAGTTGTATGAATAAGTATTAAGAAATGCTTTGAAGGCTGGAGAGATGGCTTAGTGGTTAAGTTGTTTGTCTGCAAAGCCAAGGGACCTAGGTTGGATTCCCCAGGAGCCACGTAAGCCAAATGCACAAGGTGGCACATGAATCTGGAGCTCGACAGCAGCAGCTGGAGACTGTGGCATACCCATTTTCTCTATCTGCTTCTTTCTCTCTCTTTCTTAAATAAATAAAAATTAAAAAACAACAATAACAAAAAAGAAATGCTTTGATACTTGGCAAGTTCGTTTGCAGTAGTTGGAGGCCCTAGCTTGTCCATTTTCTCTACCTCTTTCTCTCTCTTTCTTAAATAAATAACTTTTTTTTTAAAAAAAACAACAACAATAACAAAAAGAAATGTTTTAATACTTGGCAAGTTGGATATAACTTATTCATTATCAATTTTGATTTGAGACAGGGACTTTCTATGTTGGTTAGGCCAGACTTGAACTCCTGGCTAAAACAAGATTCTCCCACCTCTCAAAGTAGTTGGGACTATAGGCTACACTCAGCTAATTAGTTTTCAACTGACCCTGTCATAAGTGATTTATTAATGCCCATAAATGATACTCAAAAGACTATGTGTGTGCACACATGACCTTCTTTTGTTGTTGGGAAAAATTACCAAATAATATTACCTTGTACAGCATCGTTCTATGTCAGGGAACTTCTCTGGCCATGGAGAAGAGTAGGTGAACTCTGTGTCTTTATCATACCAGCACATTAGACACTCACTATGTTGGTTTCTTTTCCTTTCCTCCTTTTTGAGGGAGTGGTTACATGTCTCCATGGCTTCCAACAATCGCTTCTGAATGTAAATATGATGAAAAGAATTAAAAGTTTACTAATCCTATAATTTCAATACAAAGAATAAATATTTTCCCTTTGTATGCCACTTGTACTCTTAAAAAAAAAATCTTAGCTACTGAAACTCTAGTTTCATTACATGAAAAGGTGCTATCCTCCTCATTGTTTCCAGGGGTCATAGCATACCGCCTCTCCAAATTCCTCTGAAGTTATCACTACAACAGCAGCGGCTAAGGTGCAGAGAAATAGCAGTAGAGGGGCTGAAGAGATGATTCAGTGGTTAAGGCACTTGCCTGCCAAGTGGAAGATCACTATGAGCTAGAGGGCAGCCTTAATCTATACAGTCTGGTCAGCATGGGATACACTGAGACCCTGCCTCAAAACAAGAAACAAACAAAAGTAAATGCGCTTGGCATGAAGCTCAGAGGTAGGATGCTTTTTGTTGTCCCCACATCTCTGAAATGGAGGCTGAGGTTGGAGGATCACCATGAGTTTGAGGCCAGCTGTGCTACAGAGTGAGTTCTAGGTCAGCATGAGCTAGAGTAAGACCTTGATTAAAATAAATAAATAAATAAAAACAAAATGTAGACCAAAGCAAAGACAAAAGGAAGGAATACTACCAAACTTTTTCATAGAGCCAATACGATCCTAGTAAAGTCACAACAAAAGAAGACAAGTACTTCCCAAATGCTATGATGAGCATAATGTAAAATCTTCAATAAAGGCCAGGCATGGTGGTGAACACCTTTAAACCAGGACTCAGGAGGCTGATGTAAATGGATTACTATGAGTTTAAGGGCAGCGTGAGCTACACAGTGAATTTCAGGTCATCCTGGGTTAAAGTAAGACCCTATCTTAAAAAAAAAAAAAAGCCGGGTGTTGTGGCATACACCTTTAATCCCTGCACTTATTTAATCCCAGCACAGTACTTATTCAGTGTTGGAAGTTTTAGCTAGAGCAATAATAGAAAAGTAAGAAACCAAAGTATCCTTACTTGCAGATGATATCATTCTATGTACAAGAGACCCTAAAGATGCTATCAGAAAACTCTTAGAATTGATAAACTCTTTTAGTAAAGTAGCAGGATACAAAATTAACATATAACTCCTGTAGCCTCCTTATATATTAATGCCAAACATGCTGAAGAAGAAATCAGGAAACCCATCTCATTTACAATGACCTCAAAAACAGTATCTTGAAACAAATATAACCTGGGAAGTAAAGATCTCTCCAACAAAAACTTTAAAATGCTCAAGACAGAAACTGAAGACACTACAAGAGAAAAAGATGGGAATGCATGGACTGAAGAATCAATATTGTCAAAATGGATATATTACAAAAATCTGCAGATTCAGTGCACTTCCCATGAACATTCTTTTTTGTTGTTGTTGTTGTTTGTTTGTTTGTTTTTATTTTTATTTTTTTTGAGGTAGAGTCTCACTCTAGCTCAGGCTGACCTGGAATTCACTATGTAATCTCAGGGTGGCCTCGAACTCACAGTGATCCTCCTACCTCTGCCTCCCAAGTGCTGGGATTAAAGGTGTTCGCCACCATGCCCGGCTTCCCATCAACATTCTAATGCCATTCTTCACAAGAAAGTACAATCTTTTAGAAATATTTTTATTTTAAGACAGAGGGAGACAGAGAGATAGAGGCCCATATACAGTGAGTATAGACATACCAGGACCTCCTGTTAATACAAAAGCATTCCAGAGTGGTGGTCCACGCCTTTAATCCCAGCACTTGGGAGGCAGAGGTAGGAGGATCACTGTGAGTTCGAGGCCACCCTGAGAATACAGAGTGAATTCCAGGTCAGCCTGGGCTAGAGTGAGACTCTACCTCAGGAAAAAAAAAAATGCATTCCAGACACACGAGCCACTTTGTGTATCTGACTTTACATGGGTACTAGTGAATCAAACCTGGGTTGTTAAGACTTTGCCAACAAGTGTCCTTAATTTCTAAGCCATCTCTCTATCCCAGACAACAGTATTTATTTTTAATTTTAAAAAATTTACTTAAGCCAGACATGGTGGTACACGCCTTTAATGTCATCATTTGGGAGGCAGAGTAAGGAGGATCGCCATGAGTTCTAGGCCACCCTAGACTACATAACGAATTCCAGGTCAGCCTGAGCTAGAGTGAGACCCTACCTCAAAAAAAATTTTTTTAGGTTGGTACTGTATATATGTAAGTAGAAAGATTGAGATGGGGAGGGGATATGATGGAGAATGGAATTTCAAAGGGGAAAGTGGGGGGGGGTACTACCATGGGATATTTTTTATAATCATGGAAAATATTAATAAAAATTGAGAAAATAGAAAAAAGAAAAAAAAGAAAAAAATTTTTTTTACTTATTTATTTGCAAGCAGAGAGAGACAGACCAAATGGATGCACCAGAGCCTCACCACTTTGTGTACTGGGGAGTGGAACTCTGATTGTTAGGCTCTGTGGGCCTTAACCACTAAGCCATCTCTCCAGCCCAGACAGTACTGTTTTAAAATTCATTTGGAACATACAAGACCTTGGATAACCAAAGCAATCAAGAGCAAAAAGGATAATGCTGGAGTTATCACTATTACTGACTTCAAGTTATATGAGAAAGCCATTGAAAAGAGCATCATACTAGTATAAAATCAGACATGCAGACTGAATTGTGAAAACAGAATTTCTTGGAAGCTTGCTGAAAGCTCAGCAAAGAACAATAGCAGAGAGATATCCAGAGATAAACCTTGTCTCATATGAAATGGAAAGGGGAGGACTGAGCCTCAAGTTGCCCTCTGGCCTCCACACATGCTCAGTGGCATTTATGCATGCATACATATACCCCACCCACCAGACACAAATCAATGGAACAGAACAGAAGATCCAGGTATGTTCACATAGCTACAGTCATCTGAATTTTTATAAAGATGACAAAAAATACACAATGGAGAAAAGATGACTTCTTTAATAAATGGTGCTGGGAAAATTGGATGTCCACATTTAGACAGAGATAGACCCTTATTCCTTAACCTGCCCAAAAATCAACTTCAAATGTATCAAAGACCTAAACATATGAGCTTAAACTCTGGAACTGTTAGAGGAAAAGTAGAGAAGGAACTTCAAGATACAGGTATAGGCAGGGACTTTCTGAATAGGAACCCAGTCACTCAGGAAATAAGTCCAATAACTAACAAAGGGGACCTTTTATCATGAAATGCAAAAGCTTCTGTATAGTAAAGGGGTCTAGAGCTGTACCATTCTGAACGTGCCCAATCATCTGTACAGCCAAGGAAATGTTAATTGGGTAACAGCCTACAGAATGGGAGAAAATCTTGGCTGGCTATATATCTATACATTTCATAGAGGATTAATAGCTATAATATACAAAGAACTCAAAAACCAAACAAGAAAACAATCCATTTGATAAATGGGATAATGAAATGGACAGCCCCCAAAAGATGACTTATTTATGGACAATACATATAAAAAACATTTAACCTTGGCTAGAGAGATGGTTTAGCGATTAAGCACTTGCCTGTGAAGCCTAAGGACCCCGGTTTGAGGCTCAATTCCCCAGGACCCATGTTAGCCAGATGCACAAGGGGGCGCACGCATCTGGAGTTCATTTGCAGTGGCTGGAGGCCCTGGTGCACCCATTCTCTCTCCCTCTATCTGCCTCTTTCTCTCTCTATCACTCTCAAATAAATAAATAAAAATAACAAAAAAAATTTTTTTTAATGTTTAACCTCATTGGTCATCAGAGAAATGCAAATAAAAACCACATTGTGATTCCATCTTACTTCATTCAGAATGTCAGTAACTAAGAAACAAACACCAAATGCTGGCATGGATATGGGTAGGAGGGAGCTCTTAAGCACTGCTGGAGGGAATGTAAACTAGTTAAATCTTTGAGGCAAAAATTTAAAAAAGAAAAGAAAGAAAAAGAAAAACCTCATCAAAATATCCGATTTAAAAATCATACTCCAGGCAGGCATGGTGGTGCACGCCTTTAATCTGAGCACTAGGGAGGCAGATAGGAGGATCACCATGAGTTCTAGGCCACCCTGAGACTACATAGTGAATTCCAGATCAGCCTGAGACCTACTTCAAAAAGAAAAACAAAACACAAAAAGAATACAACAACAACAAAACTGGTCATATCTCATATCAAGGGTTGGAGAGATGGCTTAGCAGTTAAGGTGCTTGCCTGCAAAGCCTAAGAACCCAGGTTCAATTCCCCAGTACTCATGTAAAAAAGATGCACAAGGTGGCACATATTTCTAGGGTTCATTTTCAGCAGCTAAAGATCCTGGAGTGCCCATTCTCTCTCTCTTTCTATCTGCCTCTTTTGTTCTCTCTCTCTCAAATATAAATAAATAAATATTAAAGAAAAAAATAAAAATCATATCATGGTGGGTGTGGTGGCGCATGCCTTCAATACCAAAACCCAGAAGGTAGAGGTTGGAGGATCACCAGGAGTTCGAGGCTACCCTGAGACTACATAGTAAATTCTAGGTCAGCCTGAACTAGAGTGAAATACTATCTCAAAAAAAAAAAAAAATAAATAAATAAATAAATAAAAGAAAAAGAAATAAAAATAAGTAAATAAGTCATATACATCCTAATTTGGCAAAGTTTAACCCTTCACTTAAGAAGGATATGCAGGGCTGGAGAGATGGCTTACTGGATAAGTACTTGCCCATGAAGCCTAAGAACCCTGGTACAAGGCTAGATTGCCCAGTACCCATATAAGCCAGATGCACAAGGAGGCGCATGTATCTGGAGTTCATTTGCAGGGTCTGGAGGCCCTGATGCACCCATTTTTTCCTTCTCCCTCTCCCTCTCTCAAATAAATAAATAAATAGCCAGGCACGGTGGTGCATGCCTTTAATCCCAGCACTTGGGAGGCAGAGGTAGGAGGATTGCAGTGAGTTCAAGGTTACCCTGAGACTACACAGTGAGTTCCAGGTCAGCCTGGGCTAGAGCGAGACCCTATCTCGAAAAACCAAAAAATAAAATAAATAAATAAAAAAGAAAGATATGTATTCTGTGATCAAGTGAAGCATTCTACCAACATTAATGAAGTTTAGTAGGTTGACAGCATTATTCAAACCTTTATTCTTGGGTTGGAGAGATGGCTCAGAGGTTTAAGGCACTTGGTTGCAAAGCTTGATGGCCCAGGGTCAACTCCCCAGCACCCACATAAACCCAGATGCACAAAGTGGCACATATATCTGGCGTTGGTTTACAGTGGCAAGAGGCCCTGGTGTGCCCATTTCTTTCTCTCTCTCTCTTAATCTCTCTCATACTCTTTTGTGTGCCTCTCTGCTTGCAAATAAATTAAAAAATACATATATTTTTTTTAAATATTCTTTTTTTTCCCCCAAGGTAGGGTTTCACTCAAACCCAAGCTGACCTGGAATTGTAGTCTCAGGGTGGCCTCGAACTCATGGTGATCCTCATACCTCTACCTCCTAAGTGTTAGGATTAAAGGCATGCGCCACCATGCCCGGCTAAAAAAAATTTTTTTTTTTTGGTTCTTCGAGGTAGGGTCTCACTCTGGTCCAGGCTGACCTGGAAGTAACTCTGTAGTCTCAGGGTGGCCTTGAACTCATGGTGATCCTCCTACCTCTGCCTCCCGAGTGCTGGTATTAAAGGCGTGCACCACCATGCCAGGCTCTAAAAAATATGCTTAGTATCTTGAGCTATCTATTCTTCAAAAGAAATATTGAAATTTCGACATGCAATTATGGATTTAGCTTTTTACCCCTGTCCTAACAGTTTTTGTTTCATATATTTGAAGCTCTGTTATTAGGTATATGGACATTTTTACTTGTTTATTTTTTATATGTATGTTGCTTAGGGTCAAAAAACCAAGGCTTTGTACATGCAAGTCAAGTACCATTATCACTGTATACCTTCAGCCTACATGTGTTGTTCTCCTCCTCCTCTTTCCCTTCTCTCCCTTACCACCTTCCTTTCCTCTCCCTCCTTCTCTTTTTTTTTTTTTTTGGACACAGTCTCACTCTGTATCCCAGGAACCCAAGCTAGCCTTGAACTTACTATTTTCTTATATTATCCATTCTTTTTGTTCAACCTTATCTATTCTTGAGGAACTGACCTAATTCTTTTACTACAGCTCTCTTTACATTTGTAATATTTCATGTTCTGAAATTTTTCTGCTTTGTCTAACATTAATGAATCTACTCCAGCCTTATAATTAGCATAGTTAGGAAGTTTTGATTCAAGCAATGAAGAAAGTACCTAAATCTCATTTGTAAAACACAGATGAATAAAACTAATTGCTCACCAATTTATGTAAAATAACTTTATTAAGAATATATGTGCTGGGTCAGGTGTGGTGATGCATGCCTTTAATCCCAGCACTCGGAAGGCAGAGGTAGGAGGATCACTGTGAGTTCAAGGCCACCCTGAGACTACATAGTGAATTCCAGATCAGCCTGGGCTAGAATGAAACCCTACCTCGACCCCCCCCCCAAAATATATATATATGTATGTGCTGGACATGGTGTTGCAAGGCTGTAATCCCAGCACTCAGGAGGCAGAGGTAAGAGGATCACTGTGAGTTTGAGACCAGCCAGGGACTATAGAGAGAGTGGCAGTGTGAGTTTGAGACCAGCCAGGGACTATAGAGAGAGTGGCAAGTCATTCTGGGCTAGAATGAGACCCTACTTCAAAAAACAAACAAAGAAGCCGGGCGTGGTGGCGCATGCCTTTAATCCCAGCACTTGGGAGGCAGAGATAGGAGGACTGCCATGAGTTGGAGGCCACCCTGAGACTACACAGTGAATTCCAGGTCAGCCTGAGCTAGACTGAGAACCTACCTCAAAAAACCAAAAACAAACAAAGAAAAAACCCCAAAGAATATATCTGGAAGAGATGGGTCAGTGGTTAATGGCACTTAATCTGCAAATCCTGCTGGGCCAGGTTTGACAACCCAATACCAATGCAGAGGCAGATACACAAAGTGACACATTCATCTGGAGTTTGTCTGCATCAGGGAGAGACCCTAGTATGCCCATTGTCTCTCTCTTTCTCTCTCTCTAATAAGTAAATAATAAAATGTTTTAAAATTAAAATATGTGTAGGAATGAGCAGTATGGGGAAGGAGAAGAGCAAAAGGAAATGTGATATCAAAGGAGAAAGGAAACTACTGAAGGGGAAGCTCAAAGGGGAGAATGGGTTGGGTAAGAAGACTAGGGAAATAATGAAAACAATCATAATAATTTTTGTGAAAAGAATATGTGTATACATAATTATTTGCTATACTAACCTCATCAATAAAAGGTATTAATACCACAGCTTCCCATTCCTGCTGTTTTCCATTTAGGTCAGTTTTAAAATCAGGTGGATAATATTCAATAATTGGTGAGTCTTCACTGGTCATCAGATGCTGCGAGAATATAAAATAGTGTAACAGATAAATGAACCAGAATCAATACAACTTTCTATTAGTGTACTTAAAATATTTTCTTACAATTTAAAATACATTTCTAAGCAAAGTAAATTTTTATATTTTAGATATGTTGCAGCAATGTACTTGTCACATCTTAATTCTCAACAAAAACTTTTTTTGGTGGGGGAAGACAAGGTCTTGCATGCCACCCAGTCTGGCTTTGAGCTGAAAACCCACCTGTGCCTCAGTCTCCTCAAAGGCCTGTACCATCATGCTTAGCAAACAATGAGAATTCTAAGTTCAAAACTACCATCATTTACCTGCTTCATTAATGTACATATGTAGTAGTTTATTGTGAGCTTTATTGATTTTTTTGACACAGAGTCTCATTAACTATTGGTGGACCTGGCTTATGTGGGTCCTGGGGAATTGAGCCTCGAACCGAGGTCCTTAGGCTTCACAGGCAAGTGCTTAACTGCTAAGCCACCTCTCCAGCCCAATTTTGTCATGCTTATTTTATTTCACTCTGTAAGATCCATCATCTAAATTCTGTTTTATTGGGACTTCATTTCAATTAATTTTATGAACTTCTAACCGTCCTCCATTTCAACCTTAAATTAACAATTTGCTTCCATGTTCTCATCAATTGATTTTAGAAATGTGACTGCCGTCATACAAGATAATGTAAAAAGAAAAAAGAATCCTCAAATCCAAGAAAATATATATATATATATATATATATATATATATATATATCAGAGTCCAGTAATAAATATTTTTATTGGAAAGTTTATAAGATAATAGACAATAGATAGTAGACAATGAAAGCATGTGGATGTTCTATTCAAAAAAGCATAAGGAGGCTGGAGAGATGGCTTAGCAGTTAAGGCATTTGCCTGCAAAGCCAAAGGATCCCAGTTCGATTCTCCAGGACCCATGTAAGCCAGCTGCACAAGGGAGTGCATGCATGTGGAGTTCATCTGCAGTGGCTAGGGACCCTAGTGCAACCACTCTCTCTCTACCAGCCTCTTTCTATCTCTTTCTCTGTAAGAAATAATTTTTTAAAAAAGCATAAGGAGATAAATAGGAAAGATTGTGATGCAAAATTTGTAAAAGCACAGCATATTCCAAACTCAGTACTTTACATTTTAATGAATATATGGCATGGACACTAAGCAAATAAAACAAATGTGATTATAACACACTTGCTGGACCACAATAGCTGAATATCAAAGTCTAATGCATTTGAAGGAAGAAAAGAGGAAGTATCAAATATATTTAAGAAAGGGAGCCAGAGGCTGGAGAGATGGCTCAGCGATTAAGGCGCTTGCCTATGAAGCCTGAGGACTCAGGTTCAATCCCCCAGAACCCACATAAGCCAGATGCATATGGTGGTATGTATCTGGAGTTTGTTTGTAGTGACTAGAAGCCCTAGCGTGCCTATTCTTTCCCTCTCTCTCCCCCATCCTCTACTGCTAATAAATAAATAAAGAATAAAAAAAAGGTGTGTGGGGGAGCCAGGCATGGTGGTGCAGGCCTTTAGTCCTAGCCCTTTGAAGGTAGAGGTAAGAGGATCACTGTGAGTTTGGGGCCAGCCTGAGATGATACAGTGAATTCCACATCAGCCTGGGCTAGAGTGAAACCCTACAAAAACCAAAAAAAGAAAAAAAAGGGGGGGGGGCGGGGAGCCCAAACCAGGACCAACAATATGTTCAAAAAAGCCCGGGGCTGGAAAGATGGCTTAGCAGTTAAGGCATTTCCCTGCAAAGCCAAAAGACCCAGGTTCGATTTCCCCAGGACACATGTAAACCAGAGGTACAAGGTGGCACATGTGTCTCGAATTAATTTGCAGGAGCTGGAGGCCCTGGTGTGCCTATTTTTTTTCCTCTCTTTGCTTGCAAATAAATAAGTTAATTAAAAGGCTGAGTCAGGTGTGGTGGTGCACACCTTTAATTCCAGTACTTGGGATGCTGAGGTAGGAGGATTCCTGTGAGTTCAAGTCTACCATGAGACTACATAGTGAATTCCAGGTCAGCCTATCTCAAAAAAATGAAACAAAAATGGCTGGATATGGTAGCATGTATTTTAAATTTGTAGTGGATCGAGAGATTGCTTAGTGGTTAAGGCATTTGCCTGCAAAGCCAAACAATCCCGATTCAATTTTCCAGGACCCATGTAAGCCAGATGCACAAGGGAGTGCATGCGTCTGGAGTCTGTTTGCAGTGGCTAGAGGCCCTGGCACGCCCATTCTCTCTCTCTCTCTCTCTCTGCCTCTCTCTTTCTTAAATAAATAAATAAAATATATTTAAAAAATTAAATTTGGCCAGGCATGGTGGTGCACGCCTTTAATCCCAGTACTCGGGAGGCAGAGGCAGGAGGATCGCCGTGAGTTTGAGGCCAACCAGAGACTACATAGTGAATTCCAGGTCAGCCTGGGCTAGAGTGAGACCCTACCTCGAAAAACCAAAAAAAAAAAAAAAAAAAAAAAAAGAAATTAAATTTGTAATCTCAGCATAGGAGAGGTGGATATAAGTACATTGCCTGGGATCTCTGTCCAGCTAGTCTAGTCTATTTGGCAAATTTCAGGCATTTGGAAGACTGCCTCAAAAAAGGCAGATGGTATCTGAGAAGTGACACTTGAGGTTGTCAACCTCTGGCCAGTCTCTACATAAAGATGTACACCCACACATACCCACAGAAAAAGTATACATATTTCTATATTAAATAAATTTGGGTGGTATTGTTTCTAGATATGGATAAGGAACTCTTAAATATAAAAAAGGACATAAAAGCATTCAAATTTCAAAACCTACCTGGTAGCAAGCAGGAAGCAAATTTTTGCTAGCTGATGGAAGTACAGCAAGAAGCTGCTCAAATGGCTTGAAAGGTTTTCCTAGTTCAAAATGGATTTTGAGAGCACTGATGTTGCGGATATCGGACAGGAAAGGTGCATAATGATAAGGATAATACCTATGAAAGAGAGTGAGTTTTAAACAACTGGAAACTTTATAAATGAGGTCAATATTAAGTAGATTGTTTTCTCCAATTTTAGACACACAGACAAATTAAGTATCACCCATAACTCTCCCCTGGAATATTCAAACTTAGAAATGTTGGCATTGACAAGACTGCTCTCCACTTGAGTGTGGCACTACCCCTTTGGTAGTGTATGTCGATGTTTACTATCACTTTGTTCTTTTTTTTTTTTTTTTTTTTTTTTCGAGGTAGGGTCTCACTCTAGCCCAGGCTGACCTGGAATTCACTATGGAGTCTCAGGGCAGCCTCGAACTCACAGAGATCCTCCTACCTCTGCCTCCCGAGTGCTGGGATTAAAGGCGTGTGCCACCACGCCCGGCTTATCACTTTGTTCTTAATCAAGCCTCTGGCTGCTTGAAAACTAAAAATAGTACTTTTGCAATGTTTAGTTTATGTGATAGCAACAAATATTATATTTACTCATATTCTGGGGGGTGAGAGGAAAATTCAAAAACAGGGATGGGGGCTGGAGAGATGGCTTAGCAGTTAAGGCACCTGCCTGCCAAGCCTAAGGACCCTGGTTCAATTCCCCAGTACCCACGTAAACCAGATAGATGCACAAGGTGCATATGTCTAGAGTTCATCTGCAGTGCCTAGAGGCCGTGGTGCACCCATTCTCCCTTCTATTTGCCTCTTTATCTTTCTCACCCTCATTTAAACATATATATAAAATATATCCATATAAAGTTTTTTTAAAAAAATAAACAGGGTCAAAATTGCAACTTTCTTAACTTTACCTCCCCCCCCCATGCTGGAATTCCTAGTGTATGGTGCCATGCCTAAGTGTGTAATGTCTCTCTTATACCCAAATATGAATTGTGAATCCTCTATTCAATATACTAGATAATCATGGAGGGATAGAAAAGTTTCATTAATCACTTGGAAATGCAGCCTCTAAATAAAGGCCTGGAAGCAATTAAATATTCTGACAAAAGCTCATATTAACTCATAAAAACAGAGAAAAGTGAGTCTGAGCTTTATGTCCATTTCCAATTTACTCAAAAAACTCTTCTCTTTGAATTAGTGTGTATATTATTTTATGTGAATAGATATTGAATCATATGTTAATCACAATATAATTTTGTTTATAACATATTCCCATCTTTAACATGTAAATGAGACTCTTGTAGAAGGAACCATTATATAAAGGTATGTTCTTACCAGCTCCAGGACTGAACTCCATGATAGTAATAGTGCAAAATCCACTGTATTGCCTGAACATAACATGCAGCTTGATCAGCCAGAAAGTCACTGAAAACAGAAGAGTGAATTTTCATTATAACATTCCTTTTTGAAGCTAGACCTTTGTCCTTAATGCATATATATCATGCCTAAAAATTGTAAACAGAGTTCCAAATTATTTAAAATTCTGCCTTGTCTGGTGAAAGTCTTATGGTTTTCTTCAACTATCTACCAAAATAATTAAAGTTATTGTATATTTAAACAGTGGATGTGATACACTTACTTTTGCTTTAAAGCTTGAAGATTTAGCATGATGAAGCTTTATATAAAGTGGCACCATCACTCTCTTACAAAGTGTAAATGGAATGGGAACAAATCAGAAATTTCTTAGAAGTCTGGTGATAGCAACTAGAACACCTTTTGAAAAGTGCTGTATCTGCTGAACAGGAATTTATCATGTTTCTCAAAACCCAAGTAAAAGCCAGGCATGGTGGCTCACACCTTTAATCCTAGCACTCAGGAGGCTGTGGTAAGAAGACACCATGAATTCAAGACCAGCCTGGGTAGAGGAAAATACTGCTTCAAAAAAACAAAACAAAACAAACAAAAACAAATCTATAAAACCCCAAAACTAAACAAGTTCCAGTTCAAAGTTGAAAAGTAATCACTTAGATATTCCTTATCTCCCTATTTAAGGTAGATATGCTTTTAAATATTAAATATATTACCTTATTATAAAACAAGTATTTCCTTATTACTGGAAATCTGGATAATGAAGAAAAACACAAGACATCTTAGACCAAATACTAGCCATTTTGGTATAGTTCTTCTCAGTCTTTTCTCTTTTAAGATGGGGTCTTGCTATATTGCCCAGTGAACTCCTGGGTTCAAGCGATCCTCCAGCCTTAACTTCCAAAATGCTGTGACTAGGTATGCACTGGCACACCAACTTCAGTCATTTTTGTTTCCTTGATCTTAAAAAGTATTAATAAGAATATTACACACATACACACACATACATATTTGTTAATGATTTTGTTTCCTATCTTTAGATTTGTTTGGCTATTTTTCTGAATTGTTAGGATCGTTCTACAGATAACTGTTGAGCAGTTCTGCAATGCTGGATCTGTAGAGATGCAGAGAAGGTGACTGTGATAAGACAAAGGTTGACTGAGTCTTCATTTTATTGTTTGTTTGATTGGTTTTTAGGGGCATGGTCTTACAGTAGACCCTGAAACTCTAAATCTTTCTTAATCAGCCTCCTTAATGTAGGGATAACAGGCATCTGCCATTATCCCCCAGCTCTATGATGACCTTTCTTATAGGACATTTTTGGCTAAGTTGTTTTTTTGAGACAAGAATTCCGGATGGTTGGAATTCCCTATATAGACCAGGCTAGCCTTGAACTTATAGCAATATTCCTTCCTTGGTCTCCAGAGTAATGGATCATAAGCATGAACCATCATGCCTGGTCTTGGACATATATTACTACTTTTTTTTTTCTGGTGCTGGGGTTCAAACTCTGAGCTTCACACATGCTAGGCAAGCACCTAACCACAGAACTTCATCTCCAATTCCCTTAATGGACATAATTTATCTCTGACTTTCCACTATTTTGAGTAACTTTTTAGTGTCAATCAAGATGTTTACATTTGGCAATTTTTGTTACAGGATTATAACACATGTCAGAATTAACATCTCCACCTTTAAATTATACCATACTAGTGTATGAGGCCAAAATTCCTTTTCTTACTACTTTGTTAAAAATCATGTTTTTTTTTTAAAGAACTGAAAAGTCTATTTCTTCTACTTTAAAATAAAAAGATTGGCAAAACATACTCAGATACTACATCAACCCCCATCTTCGTCATGTAATATGTTCTTTTATATTGTCTAAATTCAGTTTCAAACAGATCATCTTCAGTCTCATCTTCTAAATTATCTACGAGAAAAACCAGAAAGACAGTGGTTGACAATTATGAATATCCAGTTTTCCACCTAAAGTTGATGGTTATAAAGTATCCTAGGACTTTATCAAATACAATAGTACTAAGCGAGCGCTCAGGAAAAGTGTGACTATCCAATTAGAGTAGTGACACAGCTTGTACTTACCCTCAGAAGCTACTGCTTCACCTTCAGCGCTGTCTAAAGCAGCCCAACATGCAGAACTGTCTTGGCCCTACAAGAATTACACATTAGCATAAAATGAATGGCAAGATATGTTTTGAAGTTAGATATGTAAAATGGAGATTAGATAAATACTAAATATAACTAAGGTAATCCTTAAAGGATACTCTGTAAGTTTATTTTAAAAATAAAACTGAAAAAGAGCCGGGCATAATGGCCCATGCCTTTAATCCCAGCACTTGGGAGGCAGAGGTAGGAGGATCACCATGAGTTCGAGGCCACCCTGAGACTACATAGTGAATTACAGGTCAGCCTGAGCTAGAGTGAGACCCTACCTCAGAAAAATAATAATAATAATGATAATAATAATACTGAAAAAATGCTGAAATAGTGTATATATTTTTGACAACCAAATATTTTCTAAGGTTATATGTATTATTATATAGAACTTAGATATATAATAATTTTTACTAATGAAATGAAAAAATATTTAATTATATGTGTTCTAAGATTATATCTAAAGAATATTTCATTTTCCTAGAAAAAAAATTATATAGTCAATATCCTTTAATCAATAGTGTTCATCCCTCTCTGCTTCCTCAGTGTGAGCTGAATGTGACCAGCTACCTGAAGCTCCTACCATCATTCCTTCTCTGCTATGATGGGCTATAACCCAGAACTTATTGTAAGCAATGAACCCTTCTTCCATTAAACAGACTTTTTTCAGGTATTTAATCATAGCAGTGACAAACGTAACTGATATAATGGAAGACATGCAGTTCTAGCACTTGGGAGGAGGCAGGAGATCAGGATTTCAAGGTCATCCTTGGCAACATAAAAAGTTCTAAGCCTTTCTCACAACAAAAATAAAATTAAAAACTACTTCAGTGGTTTATTGTTTTTAGTTAACATCTAAATAATTGATTTTAAATGTAACTAATTTACTCGATTCTAATGTTTAGAAATGCTTCCCATAGCCCCTGGGAACTGCTGGAAGACTATGGTTACACTTATTCAGCATGAATAATCAACCAGCTGGACAAGAGGTACACACTTGTGCAGTAGTGGCACACATCCTCTGTGGGTAACTGACTATTCTCTGATTGGACATGAGGCCTACTCAACGGGATAAAATTCATACCTGGTACTGGAAACCAAGTCAGAATCCCATGGTCAGGAAACTCACAGACTAAAGCGAGAAGCCCTCACTGCTCTCTGGAGAAGAGTAGGCTTGCTTGCACACAAAAAGTCTCAAATAAATTTGCATATCTCCTTTAACCCAAACTGCTCTCACTCTTGGTTGAAGATTCTGTTTTATTTTACAGATGTCAAAGAAAACAGAGAAGAACCAAAATTCATTGATAAGACAAGATAGCCAACTGCACACCACAAGACATGCCACCACTATCACATCTCCTGGGGCCCAGAAAAAATTGCAGAGGAAGCAGTGACATGAATACTGCTCTTATAGCCAGCCTGACAACCAGCTTCAGGGCAATGTTGACAGACATGGTATTCAATCAAACACATCAAAGCAGAAATTCAGATACTACAGAGAACTCAACACTAAATCAGTGTTGCCCATCAACACTGCCATGGCTCAGGGAACACTGCAGAAGAGGAGGCAGAAACACAGTAAAAGCCATAGAATGGGTAGGAATACCCCAAGGAATGGTCCCCCCACTACCACACAGGGACTGAATAAGGCCTTCACGACTCCACAGGGAATACTATAATCCCACTGAGGAGGGCCCCAGGATAATGGGAAGAGGGGAGAGGAAATAAAAGAATAAAAAGAGTATAATTTCTGTAAAAGAAATGTTTTCCATACTTCTAAATAGAATGAAAAGAGGCAAAAGAAACAAAATGTTCTTAAAGTGTAAAAGTAAAACTTTTTATTAAGTAAAAATGTAATTTTTACTTAATAACATCTAAGTATTAGAATTTAATAAAGAAAAAGAACCTAAAACAATTTGGGGTGTTTAAAGAGAAGAAATAAAAATGAAATGTGAGGCAACTCTAAAATTCATAGGAAGATGAGAAAAAAGAAGTGTCAATTTTACCTTTATAAGCCCCCCCTAAAAAATAGACACCTACAAAAATGTTACCTTTGATTTTTTCTTTTCTTTGTAGCTCTTGGCTTCTTCTGCTGCAACGCCTGCTGCTTCATTTAGGTACTTGTTACCAACTTTGCTTTCAAACCACTTTAGGTCCACAAAAACTTCACTGAAGTGCTCTCGATCAAACTGAACAAAAATATGTGCATTCATTTAGAACTGCTCTGAAGCATGCCTGGAAGAAGATGAACTAAACTTCTAATAGGGACTATTTCTGGGACATAGGAAATTGGAGAACAGGGCTGGAGAGATGAGTTAGTGGTTAGGGCATTTCCCTGCCAAGCCAAAGGACCCAGGTTTGATTCCCCAGAACCCATGTAAGCCAGATGCACAGTGGTGCATGCGTCTGGAGTTCGTTTGCAGCAGTTGAAGGCCCTGACATGCCCATTCATTCTCTCTCTCTCTCTTTTTCTCAAATAAATAAATATAAATTGGAGAATGTTACTTTGACTTTCTTTTTTTTAACTTTTTATGTGTATGCAAGGATGTGTGCATGTGTGTACCAGGACCTCTTGCCTCTGCAAATCAATGCCAGATGCTTGGGCCACTTTGTGCGCCTGGCTTAAGTGGACAGCTTGAGAATTAAACTTCAGCCAACAGGCTTTGCAAGCAAGTGCCTTTAAACCCTGAGCCATAGCCCCAACTCTAAACAATGTTACTTTTTTATACACATGGTGATCTCATCTTTTACTCTTAAACATAAAAAGCAAATAAAAATGAAATTAATTTAGGTGAAGTTATACTGAATGAGTAATTGGAATAGTTATACATTTTTTTGGTATTACATAATCGATTAGTGATATAGCTATCTTGGGAGAAAAAAACAAAAACTTATAGCTACTTACATCTGATAGTTTCACAAGGTACTTCTCAAATCGAGGTAAGTTGAGATGCCCACTTTCATTAATATAACCTAAAAAATAGACAAAAGATAAACTCATGCTATAAACTGACACATTACTTTTTGTAAACAACTGTATAAAATTCTTGCTACAAACTGTTGAATATTAACATTGTATTAATGAAGAAAAAAATCACTCAGTGTTATCTATAATTAATCCAGCTTTAATTGCTATGAGCTTTACATTACTATAATATAGTTTATATGCTGAAATAAAAGAATGGAAATTCCAGGTTTACATAATAATAATCCTCTTACATTAACACTTATGTTTGGTAACAAATTATGAAGGAAGGTATTTGAATCTATCCATATCTTCCAATTTGCTATAGTAACTTAAGAAAAGGTATAGCTAGATTTTTTGGCCCATGCCTGTAGTCGTAGCATTTGAGAAGCTAAAGTAGGAAGATTCTGAGTTTGAGGCCAGCCAGGACTACACAGTGAGGTCTTGATGTAAAAACAAAAGTAGGCCGGACATGGTGGCACATGCCTTTAATTCCAGCATACAGGAGGCACAGGTAGGATGATTGCTGTTGAGTTTGAGGATACCCTGAGGCTACATAGTGAATTCCAGGTTAGCGTAGGCCAGAGAGGGACCCTACCTCAAAAAACCAAATAAATAAATCAATAAATACAAAAGGAAAAGAACAAGAATAATTTTCTATACTCTTCTGTTTTATTTAAAGCTACACTAATTGTCAATTTTTTATTTTCACTGAAAACTGTCTTGTTCATACTAAATACTCAAACATATGCATTTAGAAACTGAATTTCTATAGTCAAAGAGAAAGGAATTAAGTGAAACTAATGATCTTCTGGCTTTCTTAAGAAATTAAAGGTGAAAATTAGGGGCTAGAGAGTTGGCTTAATGGTTAAGGTGTTTTTTACCTGCAAAGCCTAAAGACCCAGGTTTGATTCCCTGGTACCCACTTAAGCCAGATGCACAAGGTTGAGCATGCATGTGGAGTTCATTTGCAATGGCTAGAGGCCCTGGTGAGCCCATTCTCTCCCCTCCCTTCTCTCAAATAAGGAATAAAATACTTTTTTAAAAAAGTTGAAAATTGCCCAGTGTGGTGGCACACACCTTTAATTCCAACACTCAGGAGGCAGAGGTAGGAGGATTGCCATGAGTTCGAGGCCACCCTGAGACTCCATAGTGAATTCCAGGTCAGCCTGGGCTACATAAGACCCTACCTCGAAAAACCAAAAAAAAAAAAAAATAATAATAATAATAATAATAAGTGAGGCTGCTTAACTGTAGTCAGTTTCTTTTTCGGGGATCACTGAAAATAACATCAGTGTCTGTTACTGTAGATTAAAAAGAAAAAGAACAATATTATCCTACTATTGCTGTGCATGCAATAATCTAATAAACCAAGTCACATATTTAAGGTGAGTTAGTTACATTAAAGTAGTGTAAATTGAGTAATCAAGTTTACTTACCTCCAAGTTCTGGC
Source organism: Dipus sagitta (assembly GCA_036346955.1). Lineage (NCBI taxonomy): Eukaryota > Metazoa > Chordata > Mammalia > Rodentia > Dipodidae > Dipus > Dipus sagitta. Next base: position 34,601,820 of record CM070786.1, read on the forward strand.
AGAATGGTAATATATGTTCCATAAAGAAGAGGCAGTGCATCATGATTGATATGTAAATGAGGTAGATGAGGGATAAAATCGTTACCAACAAGAAATCCCATTAAAATCCAATCATCTATAATTCTTTCAATATCATATTTAAATGTGATCTTTTCCTAGGACAAAATGGAGAACAAAGTGAAATCCTATGAAAATTTCTGCGTATAAAACCTTGGTCCACGCCTATATTAATACTTACTTTTAATATTGAAAACTCATAATCAATATACTCTCGCATTAAAGACAAATGTAGGAGGTGAAATGTTGTTTCTTCTGGTGCACATACCCTGTAATTAGTCAGATGACCAAAACAAAATGAATCATAGTTTTAAGGTCCAATTTAAAAACTGTAGAAATGCTTAAGTTAAAATCATCATCAGTAGGTAATTAGTCTTACAGTTAAAGAATGCAATTTACATTAAAAGTTGCAGGATAATATAAGGATAGGAATGCAATTATAAGGGCTGGAGAGATGGCTCAGTGTTTAAGGCTCTTGCTTGCAGAACATAACAACCCACATTTGGTACTCCAGTACTCAAGTAAAGCCAGATGCACAATGTGGCGCATGCATCTAGAGTACATTTGCAGCAGTTAGAGGCCCTGGCATGCCCATTCTCTCTTATTAGAAATAAATAAATAAAATATTTTTTAAAAAAAGAAATACAAGCCAGGCGTGGTGGCACAAGCCTTTAATCCCAGCACTTGGGAGGCAGAGGTAGGAGGATCGCTGTGGGTTCATGGCCAACCTGAGACTACATAGTGAATTCCAGGTCAGCTTGGCTACAGTGAGACCCTACCTCGGAAAAAAAATAAATAAATAAAAAGGAAAGAAAAGAAAAGGAAAAAATGAAAAGAAAAAAAAAGAAATACAATTATAATATTTGATACAAGGTAAAGTTCAAAATAATTGATTTTTTATGGAAAGATTCTCAGAATTCAGAAGCCCTAAATTATATATAATATATATAAAAAACCAGAGTGATGTGCTTCACTTAAGGCTGTACATTATTATACAGCATACAGATGAGCAAAAAAAGTGTATGTATGTGTGTCTGTGTGTGTGTGTGGGTGTGTACACACACACACACATACATGTACACACATTTTAAACAAGCTACTGAATTTTATTGTTTTTATTTATTTATTTAAGAAAGAGACATAAAATGAGAATGGGTGAGCCAAGGTATCATGCCACTACATGTGAAATCCAGATACATTTACCACTTTGTGTGTCTGGCTTTATATGGGTCTGGGGAATCAAACTTGCGCCAGCAGACCTTGTAAGCAAGCACCTTTAGCCACTGAGCCATCTCCCCATGCCAAATACATAATTTTACAATATTTATGTACTATAACCCATAGCATAATGGGGAAGCAATGCCACCTGGATTGTGATAGAGCTTTATAATCTCAGTTATTGACCTCTTCAACTTGAATTACAAAGAAGAATATCAGGAGACAATAACATATTAAACAGATTGTATAGTTTTCACAAGCAAGATTAATGCCAAGAATGCAAGGATACTTCAACATGAGAAAAATCAATCAAAGTAATTCTATCACTTTAATAGAATAGAGGAATTTTCCATGATTACTTTGCAGAAAAAACAATTGATAACAATGTCTCCTGATAAAACCACTCAGGAAGTTAAGATCAGAAGGTAATTTCCTGAGTTAGGCTGGTGCTGTATATCAGTACTCAGGGGCTGGAGGAGACAAGAAGATAGTTTGAGGCCAGCTGAGGTTCAAAAAGTGTTCTGTGCTAACATGGCCTATAGAGAGAGACTATCTCATAATTAAACATATGTGTGTGTTATAGATAGATGACAGATAGATAAGAAAGAAGACACGGAGGCCACACAGAAGTTCGTTTCCTTAAGGAAAAGGACACTTAGGAAAACGCACATTTAACAGTATATACCAAGTAACATTCCTCCTAAGACAGCTATAAGACAAGGATGCCTATTTTACCATAGCTATCCAATGCTGCTCTGGAAATCTGAGCCAAAAAATGAGGCAGGGGAGAAAAAAGGAATAGAAATAGGAAAGTAAGAAGTAAAATTTTATTTTTAGATTATTGATTCTATATACCAACAGGTGCAACAGTGGCATGTCTGTTACGGGGGAAACCAACCACTCTCTAATTGGACTGGAAGGCCGCTCCACAGGAGGGAATACATGTCTAATACTGAAAACCTATGACAGGGGAGGTCATGAACCCTAGGGGTGTAACGTCTGATGGTTTCTGCCTAAGTGTACATATTCTGCTCACCTGGTAAGCACTTCTTGTAATGTTCATATCCATAATTAATGCTACTCTCCCTTTTGGTTAGAGCTTCTCGTTTCAGATGGCAGAGACCTTGGGATGACTCACAAGGCACCATAGTACTGAGAAGTGACAGAGGAGTGCCCAGCACTGAAACATCTCTATTACACCTTCCAAGGCTCAGGGTCCATTGCAGAAAAGGTGGCAGAAAGAATGTAAGAGCCAAAAGAAGAGGACTCCTTACAATGAACTCTTCCAGACACAAAACAGCCTGAATATTCATAACCTCACAGTGCCTGATACTACCTACACAAGACAATCATAATAGGAGGAAAAGATGATGGCATCAAAATAAAAGAAAGACTGATTGAGAGGGGGGATGGGATATGATAGAGCATGAAACTGTGAAGGGAATGGGGGGAGGGAATTACTATGGTTTATTGTCTATAATTATTGAAGTTGTCAATAAAAAATATTTAAATAAAAAAGAAAATTCAATAGACACCACCAAGAAAAAAAAACCTACACGCACTATTATGGCTAAACAAATAATATATCATTTGTAAAATACAAGATAAATACCTCCAAAACCAACTGTATTTCCATACACTACCAAAGAACAAACCAAAAGGAAAATAAGAAAATGAATCCAATTACAAATGGCATGCAGAATAATTAAACATTTAGGAGTAAGCATACCCACAGTGCTAAGACTTAGACACACTAAAAAGCTGGGTGTGGTGACATATGTCTGTAATCCCAGTAAGGCATAGGCAAGAGAATCAGGAGTTCAAGGTTATCCTTGGCTACATTTGAGGCCAGCCTAGGCTATATGAGACATTGTTAGAATTAAGCAAGAAAGCAAACATTTCTATATTAAAAACTCCAAAATGTTGCTGAAAGAAACTGAAGGAGTCATAAGACATATGGTCATGGATTTAGAAGACTGAAAAGATGCTTCGGGATTTATAGATTCAAAGCCATCTCTACCAAAATTCCAATGTTTGTCACAAAAATATGAAAATCTATCCTAAAAATCATAGAATTTCAAGAGACCCTAATCAAACAAAACAACCCTGAAAAGGAAGAAAAATGTTAGGAATTTCAACTTTTTCTGATTTCAATACTAGCTACATTAAAAGTTACATTAATTAATATACCAGTGGTGGCAAACAGGCAGGCATACAAACCAAGAGAATAGCATTAAATGAAATTTTTGCATATATAGATAAATAATTTTCAACAAGACACAAAAACATTCAATAAAGAAAGGACAGGGCTGGAGAGACGGCTTAGCAGTTAAGGTGCATGCCTGTGAAGCCTAAGGACCCAGCTTCAATTCTCCAGGTCCCACGTAAGCCAGATGCACATAGTGGCACATGCATATGGAGTTCACTTGCAGTGGCTACAGGCCCTGGCGTGTTCTCTCTCTCTCCCTCCCTTTCTCTCTCTCTCTCTCTCTCTCTCTCTCCCCCTGTCTCTAATAAATCAATGAAAATAAAATCTTTAAAAAAAAGAAAGGACAAAATAAAACTCAGGGTAGGTTGTAGATTAGCAGCAGAGCCTGACTCTGGATTTGAACCTCAGTAACTAAAAAAATAACCAAAGCCACAAAGAGCAATATGAAAAAAAAAAAAAAAAAAAACCTTAGGACAAAACATGGCATTAGATCTCATAATGCTTTCTTGAATATTATATATACTAAAAGCACAGATGATAAAGGAAATGACAAACTCGATTATACAACATGAAAAACTTTTTAAAACATACTTATTTAAGAGAGAGAGAGATGACATGCCAGGACCTTTAACCACTGCAAAAGACTCCAGATGCATGCACCACCCTGTGCATCTGGCTTATGTGGGTACTAGAGAATCACACCTAGGTCCTTAGGCTTCCCAGGCAAGTACTGTAACCACTACGTCATCTCTCCAGACCATGAAAAACTTCTGAATATGAAAGGGCACTAGTGAGAATGAAAAAGCAACCCATAAATTCAGAGAAAACATTTGCAGAATAAACTTGTTAAGGGATCACCATTCCATGCTTAATCTTTGAAGTTTTCACCCTGAATGTATGTATAATGATTTACCTCTGTGTTTTTTTCCCACCAAACCGAACTTCTTCTCTTAAGAGAGAAAAATGTGCCTCGTGACTTGTTAATCCAAGCATAATCTGTTGAAAAATGATTACAAAATGTTTTTTTCTACATTTTTCATAACACTGGGTTCATATAAGCAATTTAATAAAATTTCTATAACAATAAAGAAGAAAGTAAACATGTAAATTAAAATTAAATATACAAGCATCAAAATATAACCTGTTTATAAGATATGAATGGAATAAAGTATACTTTTCTAGGAAAAGGCATAAATCATAGTCTCATGATCCTTATAAAAGGGGTTATACCCCTTTTCATCCTAAAATTCTAAAAACTTTCTCTTGGTTTTTGCATTATTTTTATTTGCCACAAGGGAACGGGTTGAAAGTTAGAAGCAACAGCTTTTCGATGATAAAAGAATACAATGATCTTTTATAGGCCATGATAACTCTAGTATGTGAAAACCTTAAAGAGATGGGAAGAGCTCAAAAGTTTAGTGACACATAAATGCCAATTGCGATGTATACTGTTTCTTTAAACCTTGATTTGAACAACTAAACAACAGGAAAGATTTATAAGTCAGTCAAGTAGATATAGATTTTCATATATTAAGCAGTAATTGATAATTCTTATCTTTTGGGGGTAATGACATTGTAATTAAGTATTTTTAAACAAGATTTTTTAGAAACCAGGACAATGTCTCAATGGTTAAAGCACTTGCCATACAAGCATGAAGACGAGTTTGGATCCCTAGCACTTACATACAAGGCTGGCATGGTGGTGTGCATCTAAAGTCCCAGGGCTGGAGAGCCAGGGATGGGTGGATTCCCAGCTAGCTAGTCCAGCCCAATCAGTGAACTATGAGTTCAGTGAGATAACTTGTCTTAATAAACAACATGGACAGCAATAAAGCAATAAAACATCGAACACCAACCTCTTGTATATGAACATACACAGACACACATTCACCACAGAGACATGAAAAAAAAAAAAACTTCTTTAAAAAAGCATTAGGAAAATGTAAATACATTAAGTAATATAGCATCTTGAATTTATTTCAATAACCCAGCATAATAAGAGAGAGGATATAATGGATTCGGGATGAGTTTAACAATTAATACTTAAGGCAGATGAAAGGCACAGAGAAGTTCATTATAGTATCTTGTATTTTTGGTTAATTTGAAAACTTGCATAATAACAAATTAAACAAATCTAGTAAAGGTATTTGAAACAGAGCTGTCAGAGCAGGAGGTATTCATGGGCCTTAGGTTGAGAAAAGGGCCCCCTTCTATGACCTTGTTTGTTGTTTTTTTTTTTTCAGCAGAATATTCATACACCTAGGTTACTTAGGTCTATAGACTAACTATACAAACAATCATAAACTATAACACAAGACTTTCTTTTTCCCAACTGTTTTCAGTCTTTGGAAATGGCAAACATAGCAACAATTATGTCTTTTGTATCTGTTACTACAGCCAGTAAAGTTTCCATATAAAAACTACAACTCGCCGGGTGTGGTGGCGCACACCTTTAATCTCAGCACTTAGGAGGCAGAGGTAGGAGGATCACCATGAGTTCAAGGCCACCTTGAGACTACAGAGTGAATTCTAGGTCAGCCTGAGCTAGACTGAAACCCTACCGGGGGCGGGGGGGGGGGGGGCGGGGGGCGGGCAGGGACTACAACTCTCAGACATGTGCATATGATAAGTAATATTGTACCTACCAAATCAGCATCCAAGCCATAAAGACAATGTCTGGTATTTGGATCATGATCTGGCTTTGCTTTCTCGGATCTGATAAATTCCATGATTTTATGCTCTCCTTCTCCAGGAGTCTAAACATAACATTACAAGAAAGATGGTAATATGCTTTGCTTTAAAACATTGCATAAACATTTAAAAATTCTCTTAATAAAAAAGATGATAACCTCATGGCCTGAGAAGTAGATGGTAACTCCTTGCCATGACTTGTCTGTGGAAATTTTCATATTTACAAAATACTTCAGATGTTCGTGTAACTTGGCCATGAATTCAGTCCCTGTAAATAAAAAACTGAAAAAGTTAATCTGAGAAAGACATAAAGATGCTGAGTTCCTAGTGACAACATAAAATTAGATCAGGACAGTATCAAAGAAAGGCAAAAGCTTTCTTGCTTATCTTGACAACAAGTAATGTTGTACCATGTCCTAGCAGATAACACAACTATTTCAAATGTCAATAAATGAAGTCAACGCAACAAGGGCAATTTCATGACTTTTACTATACCATCTACACACTGTATTTTAAATATATTTATGCAAGCTTAAAGTCTAATAACTTCAACTTTTATAGAAGTTTAAAGTCTAATAACTTCAGCTTTCTATCTTTCTTTTGCTTGATTCTAAAATATTTCTGTAAGGCATGCAGCTTTAAATAGATTGTCAATAACAATCATTGTTAATCTGCAACTGTTAACAACTACATTTTTTGAGACAGGGTCTCTAGCCCAGGCTGACCTTGAGCCTGCTATTAGCAAGGAATGACCTTGCATTCCTGAGTCTCCTGTTTCTACCTCCTGAGTGCTGGCATTATAGGTGTGCACTACCACATACCATTTATGCAGTGCTGGAACTGAACTCAGGGCTTCATGCATGTTAGACAAATACTGTGCAAACTGATTCATATCTCCAGCCCAATAACTACTATTTTTAATTGAAATGAAACTGACAGTACAATGATTCTGTCATAAGAAAAACTCAGGTGATCAATAATTAAAGGTAAACAGCCTTCAGGATAAAACTAATCATTAAATAAGCAATGTATATCTAAGATAATAACAAAACTTGTTACTGGTAGTGAGGAAGTTGGAAGAAATGAGTACTATAACAATGGCAGTGAAACTTCCTAAGAGAAGAGTAGGTTGCTGTCTATAAAATTGAATTAAACATATTACTGATAACTTTAGTTTCCTTAAAGTCACAGAAATCCTAACTGTCTAGAAGGTAAAGTAGCAAGCAAGCTCCTTGGACTAAAAAATGATTTCTCATCCTGAAACCTCCAGTAAGTAAATGAACACAAACCATTGAGTTGGCTTCATACCAATAACTGGCCAGAATAGAACTGAAAGACCTTGGAAACTTATTCTAGGACCAGAACTCTGTGCATCTGGGAAGAGTCCTGTCATATATGTTTCCATCAATATCTGAAAACTTTACAGTGGATCTTTATAGAAACACTCATGCCCAATGTGACTAAATCATCTCACAATTAGACATAAATAAGAAAATACAGCCAGTGGAAACCTAAGGCCAAAATAAGTAAAATCTAGGAAATAAAAACACATTTTTAAAAGTTTTTGCTGGGTGTGGTGGCACACACCTTTAATCCCAGCACTCAGAAGGCAGAAGTAGGAGGATTGCCATGAGTTCGAGGCTACCCTGAGACTACATAGTGAATTCCAGGCCAGCTTGGGCTAAAGTGAGATCCTACCTAGAAAAAACAAAACAAAACAAATTTCAATTTTTACTTTAAGTCTTTCAGAAATTTTCTCTCAGTGAATTTACCTGGTGTAATACAGTTGGAATCAAACCTGGCCTCTGTGGGCAGAGTTTCTCCCTTCTCTATTGCCTTTTTTATTTTGTCTTCTGCTTCTTTGGCTGACCTTAAAAATTACAAGGAAAAAATACCTTAAACTTGCAGAACAACAAAAGTAAATATCTTTACACAAACTTGGATAATTAAAATAATTCAATAACCTAAAGGTTCAAAAGTATAAAAGTTCTGATTTAATTAGAATTGATGAGGATGAGCCTATGAATTCTTTATTTTTATTTAAAGAACTGAGATTTTCTTATACAAAGACTATAAAAGTTGAGCATTAAAACAATAAGAATATTTAAAAGCATACAGAACATTATATATACTTAAGTAATTCTATCACAAATATATAGTGAATTTATTCTAGAAACAAGATCAAAGCAGTGAATAGCTGTAAATATTCACTGTATTTGCTACATTTAATGTACTTTAAAAATCTTAATAATTTTATTAAAACGTTAATCTCTAAGATTATATGAAAATGTGATTATAAAGTTATGTTTGTGTTTCTCTCTGAACACACTTAAAATCAATAATAACATTACTTGTGAAAATTATCTCATTTTTAAGACCACAGAATTTACTAGAGAGACCAGGTGCAAGTGTCCTCCTGTAACCTCAGCCCTCAGGAGGCTGAAGCAGAAGGATCATAACTTGAGGTGAGTCTGGCCTACAGAGAAAAACTATTGTTTGTGCCACCTCTATGTGTGAGGAGGAATGGGGGGGGGGGGCTACCAGAAAGAATGTGAAGTTTAGAATCAGAGGCCTGGGCTGGGCATGATGGCACATGCTTTTAATCCCAGCACTTGGGAGGCAGAGGTAGGAGGATCATCATGAGTTCGAGTACAGCCTGGGACTACAGAGTGAATTCCACATCAGCCTGGACTGGAGTGAGACCCTACCTTGATAAACCACACACAGACACACACACAGACACACACACACACAGAATCAGAGGCCTGGATTTCAATACAGATCTCCCAACTACTCTCTGGCTTCTTAAACAGCTTTGCAGCACACCAGAATGCCACATGGTAAGCTCTACCCTGAAGAGCTTCTCCAGCCATGCAATTACCAGCTCTGTCTAGTATGTCCTGAATTCCACTGTGATGAACAAATTTCTCTCCATATTTAACTTCTCTCTCACCAACCCCTTCAACACAAGAAACAAATAACCTGGAATAACAATTCCTTTGTAATTTTTGCAATATAGTTTCTTGTATTCCTTTTTTCTTTAATGCAACAAGAGATTATTCAATGTAACCACATTACGTTTTGAGATATAACAAAAAAGTGATTCCCAATCTCAGAGATTACATTGAACTGCAGAGAGAAAATTAAACAGCTACATAGTACAAATAATGCTTGGGACAGGGACAAGGTAAGATTGATGAACATCTGTAAAGATAAACGTAGGTCAGGACAGTAGATGAAAAGATAATGAAAATGAGTGTGTAGATATGATGATCTTAAGAGACTATAGTAGGTCATGAATGTGGGGAATGAGAAAGAGGAAGGAGTCTAAACTACTCTTAGACTTTTGGGTTAGGCAGCTAAATACATGGTAGGGAACTAGTTAAATAGAAAGAAGGCTGTTTTGAGGGAAAGATGAGTTCAGATCTAAGCATGTTAAGTGTGAAATGTATCCTGGGCTATATAGAAGGAGACACTCACAAAGTATTTGGTTATAAAGAAACCTAGAGATAAACTTGGGAGTCATTAGGAGAGACACAGTCATCAAAGTCATCAGATGAGATTGCTCAGGGCTCTGGATAGAATCTTAAGAGAAAAGCATTAGCATTTAAATTGGGAAACTCCTGGAAATTCTGCTTAAATCCTGAATGGTCCTTAATCTAATTTTAGTGTAAGAAGGTCCTTGTTGCTGGGCATGGTGGCACACGCCTTTAATCCCAGCACTTGGGACACAGAGGTAGGAGGATCACCATGAGTTCAAGGCCACCCTGAGACTACATAATGAATTAGAGGTTAGCCTGGGCTAGAGTAAAACCCTACCTCAAGAAAAAAAAAAAAAAGGTCCTTCAAGAATCATCTCATAATCCAGTATTTTCAGTCTCTTTTTTCCTCTTGCTATTTAAACCAACACTCTGCCATTCATTTCTTACTCTCACTGAAACCCTTCAAGACACTCTCCTAACTTCCTTGATGACTTTATATTTCCCATGCTTTGGTCTGTCATTGGGATTAAAAGTGTTATTCATTATGTTAATACTCCATCAAAAATTTGGTAATAACTGCTTTCTTAACTTTATTCCTGCTATCCATAAAGAAGAGGTATATAGTCTGTTTTCACTGTTATTAGGTATTACAATTCTCTTTGCCCTTTTAAGATCCTTTTACCCTTTTGCTTTTATAGAATTGGTGTTGATAAGAACAATTTGCTAACTGAACCTTCTACCCACAGTCTATTAATCACCTAATCTCACTTGCCTTTCCTCCCAATCAGAACCCATACTTGTTCAAAATCAGCATCACGGCAAATATCTGGCCATTCAATAAAGGTTTGTTGGATTAAATTAAATGTCAATAATGCTCTTATTAATAATAATCTCCCAATTTCCTCTGCAGTTAATAGACCAAGGCAGATCACTACAGAAGCTTTGCTCTACTTTGAAATTATCAAGAAAAGTTATATAAACAAGACTGAGTTTAGACAAGTGGGAGTGGTTGCCTTTAATCCCAGCACACAGGAGGGAGGCAGAGGTAGGAGGATCACAGTGAATTCGAGGCCAGCCTCAGACTACATAGTGAATTCCAAGTCCAGGTCTGCTGGGCTAGAGTAAGTCTCTACCTCGAAAAAGCAAAAAAAAAAGGATGGGGAAATTTATATGAAACACAACATCAGCTTTGAGAAATGCTTTACTGGAATAACTGATGAAATATGATATGAGATATTCTTACTTTAGGAATTTGAGTAGGAAATAGACATGAACAGAAGATATACTGATCAAATCAATTATTTTAAAACATTTTTACCTAAAACGCCTCCCACGCTGCTGGTTCATTTTTGCTCGAGGAGCCACACCATCAACAGCCATAAAGAACACTTTCCTAGGTTTAATAATGCGAAACAACACCTCCAAGTAGTGAAAAATATCACTAAAGATTTTATCATCTGAAATTCTGAAGTGAACATCATCATCATTAGGATGGGAGCATTGATGTATAATTCCATTCATATCCAGGTATAAGTTGTCAAATTCTGGAATCTAAAAAGCAAAGAAAAATACTACCAATCATTAGTTACAATCAGCTATAACTATATCAATATAAGGGAAACATGATTATTCAATGGTAAAGAAAAGGACGATATATACTCAGATTATATAAAAATGTGAATGAGTAACCACAATTGGGTAAAGTAAGTAAAGGAAAAAAACAGGAAATTGGTATTATGGAGACATGTGGCTATATAATATATCAATGACTTGATCAAATTTACTATGAAGAAATTATACACAGAACCTCAGAAAATGCCCCAAACAACGCTTGGTTACTTTACTTTTTGCTACTAGGCATCTCAAAATCTGAGTTTCGTCTATAAACAAGCAAAACAATGTCCTTTCCTATAGAAAGGTTTTATAAAGTTCTATTTACTATTTGATTTCACTGGAACAGAGTCACTTAATTTGATTATGCTTTTAAGTTGGGAACTTTAATATATGAACGTATTACAAACTGGTCATATTTCTATCAGGTTATCCTCTTATTCCCTCTCTCCCTGCTTGCATGAAAGCCTGATTCACCCTGAGTTCAATTCGCCAGCACCCATGTAAACAGCTGGGCATGGCCGTGTATGCCTGTAACCCTAGTCCTGTGGACAGCTGAGGCTGGGATAATTGCTGATGCTTATGAAAACTGCAGCTCTAAGTACAAAGATAGACTCTATCACAAAAAAATGTGTGGATGAGCAAGAGGAGGACATCTGCCATTCTCCTTTGGCCTCCATGTGTTGCACAGTGTGTATACACCACATATACTAAACAACGCTACACAAGCAAAACAAACAAGCAGAAAAAGAGTAATGGAAGAAAATTGACCCTCAATGACTCAAAGTAATAAAATAGTCTGATTGAAGCAAATAGTTCCAAGTGTATGTGGAAATTTTGTATAGAAAGGGCACTTCACTGGGGCATGGTGGATCACACTTGTAATTCCAGTACTTGGGAAACTGAGGCAGGAGGAGTGCAGTGAGTTCAATGATAGCCTGTGCTACAGAGTGAGTTCCAGGTCAGCCTGGGCTAGAGTGAGACCCTGCCTCAAAAAAGTATAAATAGGGCTGGAGAGTTGGCTTAGCAGTTAAAGACACTTGCCTGCAAATCCAAAGGACCTAGGTTCAATTCTCCAGGACCCATGTATGCCAAATACAGAAGGTGGCAATGCATCCGGAGTTCGTTTGCAGCAGCTAATGGCCCAGGTGTGCCCATTCTATCCTTCTTTCTTTCTGTCTGCCTCTTTCTCTCTCAAATATATATATATATATATATATATATATATATATATATATATATATGTGAATAAATAAAACCAAAAAGAAGAGCCATTTCAAATTAGTGAAAAAGACAGGGTACCTACCTGTATTGAAACAAAATAAAACTGTATCACAAGTTATAATAAAAATTTTCAGAAGTTAAAAATAAGCACAGTGGGTTTGGAGAGATAACTTAGCGATTAAGGCATTTGCCTGCAAAGCCAAAGGATCCCAGTCTGACTCTCCAGGACCCATGTAAGTCAGATGCACAAGGGGGCGCATGAATCTGGAGTTTGTTTGCAGTTGCTGGAGGCCCTAGTGTTCCCATTCTCTCTCTCTCTCTCTCCCTCCCTCCCTGCTTCTTTCTCTCTCTCAAATAAATAAATAAATAAATAAATAAACAAATAAATAAGAAAGAAATAAGCACAGTGGCACATGCTTCCTAGCTACTTAGGAGACTGAGGAAAGAAGTACTGCTTGAGCGCAGTACTCAAGGCCATCCTGGACCCTGTCTCAAACACACATGCACACTAATCTTAGGATATGGGGAGTCCCAAAGTGTAAATGAACAAATAGTGGACTGGCTATCTGAAAATGTATTGTTTTAAATCTACACAGCAAGTTGGGCATGGTGGTTTTACGTCTGTAATCCTAGAGATTGGGAGGCAGAAGTAGAAGGATTGCTGCAAATTCAATGCCATTCTGAGCTACATAGGAAGTTCCAGTGTAGCCAGAGCTATATAGGGAGACCCTATCTCAAAAAAAAAAAAAAAAAAAAGTAATTTTTTTGGTTTCATTTGTTTTTTGGTTTTTGAGACAGGATCTCATTAGTCCAGGGTACTACATAGCTCAGATGTCCTTGACTCCTGATCCTCTGGTCTCTACCTCCAAGTGCCAGGATCACAGGCCCAGCCAGAGTGGTGTTATCTCAGCATTGGCAATGTTTTCAGGAAATGCATATTTTCATGTTATTAAAAGTAAAAGTTATTGGAGCCTGGCCCTGAAAATATGCTTTAAGCCAGGCATAGTGGAACATGCCTTTAATGCCAGCACTCAGGAGGCAAAAGTAGGAGAATAACCATGAGTTCGAGGTCACCTGAGATTACATAGCGAATTGCAGGGAAACCTGGGCTAGAGCAAGACCCTGTCTCAAAACCTGCCCCTCCCCTCAAAAAGCCCTTTGCTTTAATACTTGAAGCATGTAAATCTCTGACTCAGAAATTTTCTGTTGCATGTGTATATATGTGGTGTGTGCACATGTATGCATCTTCCTGTGAGTGGGTGCATGTGTATTTTTGTGTAAGGGCCAGAGGTCAATATTGGTTAACTTCCTCAGTTGGTTTCCATCATATATACTGGGACAGAGTTTCTAACTGAACCCAGAACTCATAGATTCAGCTAGTTTCCAAGGATACACTGCCACATCCAGTATGAAAAGTGTGCTGGGGTCCAAGTTCAGGTCCTCCTGTCTGCACAGCCGGCGCTTTACTCACTGAACCACCTGCCTCTCATTTGGGAGTTCCATTATTGGAAATGTGCTTGCCTGTGAAGCATAAGGACCCATGTTTGACTCTTGAGATCCCACATAATCCAGATGTACAAGGTGACCCAAGCACAGAAGGGTGCACATGCGTCCAAGGTGGTGCACATGCCTGGAGTTTGATGACATCAGCTGGAGGCCCTGACACGACAATTCTCTCTCTCATAAAAGAAAAAAGACCAGCCCGTTGGACTTGCCTCAAAAAAAAAATATTACATATAGATCTGTATATAAAAAAATTGAGGGCTAGATAGATAGCTTAGCAGTTAAAGCCTTTGCCTGCAAAGCCAAAGGACCTCGGTTTGATTCCCCAGGACCTATATAAGCCAGATACACAAAGGGGTGTATGTGTCTGGAGTTCGTTGGCAGTGGCTGGGGCCCTGGTGTGCCCATTCTCTCTCTTCCTCTCTCTTTCTCTCACTCTCTCTCTCTCAAATAAATAAAGTTTAAAAAAAAAGCATTGTTAGGGCTGGAGAGATAGCTTAGAAGTTAAGGTACTTGCTTGCAAAGCCAAAGGACCCCAGTTCAAAGACCCAGGACCCACATAAACCAGATGCACAAGATGGCGCATGCATCTGGAGTTGATCTGCAGTGGCCAGAGGCCCTGGTGCACCCATTCTTTCTCTCTATCTGCCTCTCTCTCATAAATAAATAAAATGTTAAAAATAAAGACATTAGTCAGGTGCGGTGACGCACGCCCTTAATCACAGCACTCACGAGGCTGAGGTAGGAGGATCGCTGTGAATTCGAGGGCTGAGACTACATAGTTAATTCCAGGTCAGCCTGGGCTAGAGTGAAACCCTACCTCTAAATAAATAAATAAAGACATTACTAGTGGCTAGCAATGGATGATGGAATTTTAGTTGCTTGTTACTTTCTTCTACCCATCTGGCTTTATGTGGGTGGCTATAGAGTTGAACCCCAATCAACAGGCATTACAAGTAAGTGCCTTTAACCTCTAAGTCATCTCCCAAGACCACTGAATTTTGTATTTAAAAAACATGGGGCTAGAGCCAGGCATGGTGGTGCACACCTTTAATCCCAGCACTTGGGAGGCAGAGGTAGGAGAATCGCCATGAGTTCAAGGCCACCCTGAGACTACATAGTGAATTACAGGTCAGCCTGAGCTACAGTGAGGCTCTACCTTGAAAAAACAAACAAAAAAAAAAAAAAAAAAAAAAGAAAAACATGGGACTAGAGAGATGGCTTAGCGGTTAAGGCAATTGCCTGTGACGCCTAAGGACCCAGGTCTGATTCTCCAGGTCCCATGTAAGCCAGATGCACAAGGCACATATATCTGGAATTCGTTTGCAGTGGCTGGAGGCCCTGTTGTGCACATTCTGTCTCTCTCTAAGAAATAAATAAAATATTTTTTAAAACATTTTTTTAGGGGCTGGAGAGATTGTTCAGTTGTTAAAGGCACTTGCTTACAAAGCCTAATGGCCTGGGTTTAGCTCCATGGTACCCATGTAAAGTCAGACACACAAAGTGGCACACACATCTGAAGTTTATTGACAGCAGCAGCAAGAAACACTGATGTGTCCATTTTCTCTCTCTGATAAATATTTAAAAACAAACAAAAACATGTTAGACCAATATAGTGTTAATTTCTGTACAATTCCAATTTAACATGGTAAATTGGGATACTTTTTTCCAAAATTGACAGCACAGCTAAAGTTTCCAAAATTCAAATTGTAATATGTGCACATATGTATCAAAAGAACAATAATAGCAGCACATTATGAATCAATAGCAAAATAGCTGTTTGTTTGTTTTTTTCAAGGTAGGATCTCACTCTAGCCCAGGCTGACCTGGAATTCACTATGTAGTCTCAGGGTGGCCTCGAACTCATGGTGATCTCCTACCTCTGCCTCTCAAGTGCTGGGATTAAAGGCGTGAGCCATCATGCCCAGCTGCAAAAGTTCCCCCCCCTTTAATTTATTTTTTTAACTGACAATCAAAACAGCTTTTCTGACTTTTAAAAATAATGAGCACATAAAAGATTTATGATCTGAAAACCTTCACTACCATTTTTTCTTGAGAAAGTCAGTATTTAAAAATTCTCTTACCCTTCAGATTAGTAAAACACAGAATTACTAAGCAATCATTGGCCATTGCTGTGAAGATGAGAACATGCTAAAATCTTGCTTGTTCAGAGATGAATAATGAAAAATGTAGCTTCTCTTTTTAGAGTTAGACATATCTTTAATTTCTTTCTTTTTTTGTGTGGTTGAGAGAGACAAAGAGAAAAGAGAGAGGGAGAAAGAGAATGGACACACCAGGACCTCTAGTCACTGCAAACAAACTCCAGACATATGCACCACCATGTTCATCTGGCTTATGTGGGTCCTGGAGAATCAGACCTGGGTCCTTTGGTTTTGTAAGCAATCACCTTAACCACTAACCCATCTGTCCAGCCCTAGAGTTAGACATTCTAAGGATCTTTGATTCTTTTCATTTCTCCCAACACAGCTAATTTTGTTTTCCTATTTTAGGGCAAGCAACCAGTTTTATTGAAGAAAGAAAAGTAAAAGAACTAAAGCTCTCTGCACCAGCAGAGAGGGGACCTGAAGAAGCTGCCTCTAGTTTTGTTTTCTAATTTAACATCCATGTTCCTAGAATCTTTCTGTCTTACTCATCCTGTGTTTCAAGCCATCTTTTTCTATACCCCCAGTTCTCCTTTTCTAGCTTGGGCCTTCAGATTTCCAATGAAACAGCATGCTTCTAGTTTTCTCTTTCACCACGGCTCAGCCATTTTCTTCTAAAACATGATCCAATCATGTTGTTTTCTTACTTAAGGGCTACAAGATATTACAAATCCTGGCAGCTCAGCGGTTAAGGCACTTGACTTCAAAACCTAAGGACCTGGGTTCAATCCCCCAGTACCCACATAAAGCCAGATGTGCCAAGTGGTGCATGCATTTGGAGTTTGTTTGCAGTGGCTGGAGGCCCTGGTTTGACCACTCTCTCTGTCTCTGTTCTATCTCTCTCTGCTTGCAAATAAATAAATAAAAATACAAAAAAAACAGATATTACAAATCCTAGTATGATAAAAGGGCTTCATGATTCTGCTGCTATCTTTCCAGCAAGTATATACTTTCCTATTTTCTTGTTGCTGTAGTTACCTTCTTGTTGCTAGGACAAAGGCAGCTGGTGGGAGGAAAGTTTTTATTTTAGCTTATAGTCTTTAAGGAAGTTCCATGATGGCAGAGAAAAGCATGGTGTAAGCAGAGGCTGAACAT
Organism: Dipus sagitta; assembly: GCA_036346955.1. Lineage (NCBI taxonomy): Eukaryota > Metazoa > Chordata > Mammalia > Rodentia > Dipodidae > Dipus > Dipus sagitta. The sequence goes on from CM070786.1 coordinate 34,619,072, forward strand.
CATTTCCTTGCCACAGCAGGTAGAAAACAGCAACAGACGAGTGAACCAAACTAATATTGGCAAGCTAGGGCTAATAAACCTTAATGTCCATCCCCCAGAAACACACCTCCTCCAGCAAGGCTCCACCTCCCAAACTGCCACCAGCTGGGGACCAAGCATTAGAACACAAGAGTTTATGGAGGACATCTGATTCAAACCATCACATTCTACCTCTGGCCCACATAAATTCATGACCATCAGGATGTAAAAATGCTGGCTATAGTAAGTTTCTGAATGTGCTGGCCTGGCTTGAGCCTTCATGATTTTATAGATGTTATTTCTATAGGCTGAAATGCTGTTCAATCCTTCCTGTTCTTCTCCCTACTAACCTGGATTTTGACTCATCCTTCCAAGTTCATCCCAAGCACCTATGTCTCTACACTAGCTTAAGGCCTCAGGTTTTCCATATTTACCGTAGGTAGACTGACAGTCCCTTCTGTGTACACATCAGAGAACCACCTCTGGTCCTTGCCTTCCACCTTGAGGCAATGCCTCTCATTATTGTTTAGTGCTGCATTAGACAGGCTACCTGGTCCCCAAGTTTTCAGGGAAATTCTACTATCTCTGCCCCATCTCACAGTAGGTATGCAAGGATTACAGACCTGCTATAGCATTTGGTGTTTTATGTGAGTTTTGGAGATCAGAACTCAGGTATTTATGCTTATGTGGCAAGCGAAATATCCCCAGCCCTAAATCTTGCTATGTTTGTATATTTTGAAAATTTTTATCCATTTGTACACAAGCCACTGCCTCTCTATATAAACATCAGGTACTTGTGCCAGTTTTGCATTAAGCTTGGGTGGCTTGGGAATGGAACCTGAGTTTATAAGCTTTGGAAGCAAGCATCTTCAGCTGTTTAGTAAACTTCCCAGCCCCATGTTATGCATATTTTATCACAATTTTTATTTTTTTTGTGTGTGTAGTATGTGTGGTATAGTGTGTGTGTAAACAGATGTGCATGGAGCAAGCGTGTGCAGACACCAGAGCATGTTGGGTGTCCCTCTCCATCACTCTCCCACTTGTTTCCTTGAGATGGAGCCTCTCTCACCGAACCTGGAGCTTCCGTTTTAGACTAGCTGACCAGTAAGCCTCAGCAATTTTCCTATTTCCACTTCTTCACTCCCCACGTTTGGGTTACAGGCATGTGTGGCCACACATAATTGTTTTGTTTGTTTGTTTTTTGTTTTACGAGGTAGGGTTTCACTCTAGCCCAGGCTGACCTGGAATTCACTATGTAGTCTCAGGGTGGCCTCGAACTCACGGCGATCCTCCTACCTCTGCCTCCCGAGTGCTGGGATTAAAGGCGTGCGCCACCACGCCCGGCTCTCTCTTTTATTTTTATGTCATCATCTTTGGGGGGGGCACATAAAACTTTTAAGTGTGTGCTAAAGACCAAACTCAGCTGCTCTCAAGCCCTCTGAAATCCTGATGCGTGGGTGGCAAGTGCTCTTACCTCCTGAGCTAGTTCCCCAGCCCCTTTATCACACATTTTAAACAATGTCTAAAGTATGCATTATCAATAGTAACAATATTGCCTAAAGTGGGACCAAAACTGCTATGTATGTATAAAAAATAAAGTGCCATAGCATATAAACAGATATAAAGTACAGGTGTGGATCTGGGTGTGGTGGTACATGCCTCTCCTGGCACTCAGGAGGCTGAAGCAGATCTGCTGCTAGTTTGAGGTCAGCCTATGCTACAGAGTGAGATTCTGTCTCAAACAAAAACAAAGAAAGTTCACCTGTAGTACTAAAATTGAATGAAATGGGACAGGAGTAGGAAGGGAAAAAAAGTCTAAGTTTCCTAGAGGAGGAGAATAGTTTAAAAAAACAAAACATGCTTCCAAATCCATATCCAACATTTACTAGTTCTGTAACAACTTCGGTTAACACTCTTTTTGTGACTTAGTTTCCAGGTTCAAAAATCAAGAAAAAATACTATAGGGTTGGTATAGTGTGGCTGGTAGCACTCACACCTCTTTAAACACAGCACCTAGGAGATGGGAGGAAGGACCAGGACTTCCAAGGTCATCCTGTATTGCATAGCCATGTTTAGGCCAGGTACATGAGATCCTACCTCAAAATACCCCAAAACAAAACAATACTGATTGCTAAGATTACATGTGAAAATGCATGCATTTTTAAAAGTTTCTAGTCCACATGTGTTTAAAAATTTTTACCTGTTTTAATGGCAATTTTAATATAGCAAGATTATAATTACAAACAACTTCATATGCTCTAAGAGTTCGAGACCAGCCTGAGACTACATAGTGAATTACAGGTCAGCCTGGGCTACAGCGTGACCCTATCTCAAAGAAAAAAATAGTGAAGATAACTGTTACCTTCTCCCTTCTCAGTGGTGGTGCAACTGACTCTAAAGGCAAATGAGCAACTAAACAACAGTGAAATGAAACTGTCAGCAGGAAATGAAACTAAACATGGCCTTTGGCAACAGGGTAGCCTGAGGAATCCCTCTCAGACCCTACTCAGGGGCAGGAGGTCCTTGCCACCTCTCATGGAAAAGAATTTCATGATGAATCAGACTGAAGCAAAGTTAATGAATTAATTAAGACAATATGCACTTGAAGAAACTGTTTGCAGCAGGAGAGGATATCTAAGTGCCACACACACACACACACACACACGCACACACAGAGGCTTTGAAGCTACTTACTCTGCAACTAAGTTTAAACTTTAGAGGATGTATGTATGTACTGGTATATTGTTTCTTACTCACAGAATTTTGTCCATGAGGGGCATTTTTAAAATTTTAATTCTTATTTACTTATTTGCAAGGAAAGAGGGAGAGAAGGAAACAGAAAGCAAGAATGGGCTGTGCCAAGGCCCCTTGTGCCTGCAAACTCCAGATGTACGTGCTACTTTGTGCTCTGGCTTTACGTGGGTACTGGGGAACTGAACAGGAGATGTCAGACTTTGTAATCAAGCACCTTAACTGCTGAGCCATCTCTCTAGCCCCTCCCCTTTTTCTTGAGGCAGGTTCTTACTCTAGACCAGGTTAACCTGGAACTCTGTAGCTCTAGACTAGGGTCAAACTCATGGTGATCTTCCTACCACAGCCTCCTGATTGCTGAAACTAAAGGCATGCACTACCAAGCCTGGTTGGTTCAGGAGAGACTTTTAATGGACACTATGCAAGCTTGCAGGTGAAAGAGTGCAGAGACTAAAAGCACAGATCTTGAGCCGGGTGCAGTGGTGCATACCTTTAATACCAGCACTTGGAAGGCAGAGGTATGAGGACTGCTGTGAGTTTGAGACCAACCTGAGACTACATAGTGAATTCCAGGTCAACCTGGGGTAGAGTGAGACCCTATCACACACACACACAAAAAAAAAAGGCCAGGTGTGGTGGCACATGCCTTTAATCCCAGCACTTGGAAGGCTGAGGTAGGATGATCACTCTGAGTTTGAGGCCACCCTGAGACTCACAGTGAATTCCAGGTCAGCCTAAACAATAAACAACAACAACAACAAAAAAGCACAGATCACAGATACTTACTGATACATAAGGTCACAAGGATGGACTTAAGATATAGTTCATTAGCTATTTTAACAACCTCACTTGTGACACTTCTTAGAATGGGAACTACAATCCTTTTGTAGGTTGTCTGGTTACTAACAATTCCTGGGTGTCTGCCAGTAAGAGCTGGAAATCAGAACCAGAAGAGTGAAGAGAATCCTTTCCTTTCTCATTTCCTCTATTTCCTGTCTAGCTATGCTACCTTAAAACAATACAGATAGAAACAAGGTTTCAGATTTATAAAACTATCCTCATTTTGTCTTGCTTTCATTCAATTGTTGAAAGGACATCAACAGGAACAAACATGCTATTCACTGTTTGAGAGAGAGAGAGAGAGACAGAGACAAAATTTTTTTTGAGGCAGGATCTCACTCTAGCCCTGGAACTCACTCAGTAGCTCAGGCTGGCCTTGAACTGATCATCTTCTTGCCTCAGCCTCCCCAATACTGACATTACTGGCCAAGTACCATGACACCTGAGAGGAGAAAAAAACTGAAAAACTTTGTATGCATTTGGCCTCAATTATTTTCCATTGCTCCTTTTTATGTGAATTTAACTTTTAACTTAACAAAAGCTCCTTCTTCTAATGTTTTTGGATATTTGAAAAAAAATATGGCCAGGCATACTGGTACATGCCTTTAATCCTAGTACTTAGGAGGCAGAGGTAGAAGGATATCTGTGAGTTCAAAGCCAGCTTGGGACTACAGAATGAGTTCAAGGTCAGCCTGGGCTAGAATGAGACCCCACCTCAGAAAAACAAAACAAAACAAAACAAAACACACACACACACAGTTTTCTATAAACAATGTGTTTATATGTTTGTTTTTAAGATTTCTTGGGGTGGAGAGATAGCTCAGCAGTTAAGGCACTTGCCTGCAAAGCCTAATGACTTGAGTTTGATTCACCCATACCCACGTAAAAACCAGGTGCACAAAGTGGTGCATGCATCTGAAGTTCCTTTGCAGTGGCTATAGGCCCTGGTATACCCATTCTCTCTCTCTCTCCTTGCAAATATATATATATATATTTTTGAGGTAGAATCTTGCTCTAGCCCAGGCTGACCTGGAATTCACTATGTAGTTTTAGGGTGGCCTCAAAATTACAGTGACCCTTCTATCTCTGCCTCCCAAGTGCTGGGATTAAAGACATGCGCCACTATGCCTGGCCATACACACACACACACACACACTTATTTATTTATTTATTTGAGAGAGAGAGAGAGAGAATAAGAATGGGCACACCAGGGCCTCCAGCCACTGCAAACGAACTCCAGACACCCGCACCCCCTTGTGCATCTGGCTAATGTGTGTCCTGGGGAATTGAACCTGGGTCCTTTGGCTTTGTAGACAAACACCTTAACTGCTAAGCCATCTCTCCAGCCCTCAAAATGTTATTTTTTTTTTAAGACTTGACTCTAATTCTAATTCTTGACCATCTTCTTTTTCCTTCTTTCTATTGCGTCTTCCATGATGACGTCTTATTTCACTTTCAGCTATTTCCCCTAAGAGTAGACTCTGTCCTAGAGTGGTCTTCTGGCAGGTCAGCTTTGAGAGTCTTCTGGAGCTATACTGTTTCTGCCCAGTTGGCCTTTCTTATAGTAGACACTTCACACAGTCAGTCTTGACACTAACACACCTCAGTTTCAGATACTGCTATCTAATTGGCTAGCATAGTCTTTTAGTGAATACCTATTGGTTATTCTGGAGTTCTGTTTGAAAGTTCATTGCCTCATTGTTTCCTCCTTCCTCTTACACCATTCCCAAGTGAGTGAGTCTACAGAGGCTGTTGGAAGAATGCCCTCACCTAGTTGTACTTTGACCCCAAGGTATCACAGAGATAACTATATCATGTACTTGTTTTAGGGTTCTAAATTTTGCTACCTATTTTCACCGTTTTTTGTTTTTTCGAAGTAAGGTCTCATTCTAGCCCAGGCTGACCTGGAATTCACTATGTAGTCTCAGGTGGTCTCCAACTCATAGTGATCCTCCTACCTCTGCCTTCTGAGTGATGGGATTAAAGGTGTGTGCCACCACGCCTGGCTAGTTACACTGTGTTTTTTTTTTTTAATATTTTATTTTTAGTTATTTATTTATTTGACAGAGAAAGGGGGGGAGAGAGAGTGACAATGGGCATGCCAGGGCCTCCAGCTACTGCAGATGAACTCAATGCAAGCACCCACTTGTGCATCTGGCTAATGTGTGTCCTGGGGAATTGAACCTGGGTCCTTTGGCTTTGCATGCAAATGCCTTAACTGCTAATCCATCCCTCCAGCCCCTTGTTTCATTGCTTTTATATGATGATTCAAAGACTGAAAAACTGCACTGACACCATCCTCATTATCTTCCTAAAACACACTCCTCCCAACCTTTCCCTCCAGGACTAGCTTTCGAACCACTCTGACTTCCTTAGAAGCACTGCCAACTTTCGTATTGCTTTGCATTAGCTGATAATACCCTCTTGTCTCTTTTTAATCAAATATTAGTGGAAGTCATTATCTTTTAAAGCTTACCTACATGGGAAAAAGTTAAAAGCATTCTCTCTCTCTCTCTCTCACTTGCTCGCTCGCTCGCTCTCTGTTCTGTTTGTTTTTTCAAGGTAGGGTCTCCCTCTAGCCTTGGAATTCACTATGTAGTTTCAGGGCGGCCTCAAACTCAGAGATCCTCTTACCTCAGACTCCCAAGTGCTGAGATTCACCACCATTTTCCACCAAGTCCAATCTTCAGTTTTTTAATCTACACTACACTCTCACAGACTCTATCCTTACTGGGGCTGAGGAGATGGCTCTACAGTAGTTAAAGGTGTTTGTTTGCAAAGCCTGTTAACCTGGTTTCAGGTCCCCAGTACCCATGTAAAACCAAATGGAACCCAAAGGGGTACACAGTGTGGTGTGAACTTGCAGTGGCAAGAGATCTTTGTGCACACATGACTTGCACACATATGAAAATAAATCAATAAAATAAAAATCTATCCTTACTGTCCATGTCATAAAATTGCCTTAAAAAGATAGTTCTTGTTGTTTGATAACAAAATTCTGGATAGATCTGGGCATGGTGGCACATGCCTTTAATCCTAGCACTCAGGAGGCAGAGGTAGGTAGGAGGATCGCCTTGAGTTCAAGGCCACCCTGAGACTACATAGTGAATTCCAGGTCAGCCTGGGCTACAGCGAGACCCTACCTCGAGAAAAACCAAAAACAAATAAACAAACAAAATTCTGGACAGAGACTTCAATATATTTTTACCAAACCAAAGTCTGTGCCAAAGAAAATAGAATAAAAATATTACTAAACTGTTATCAAGTTATTCTGACTTGCAATTGCATTATTTTTTTTTAACTTTACAGCTAATGTGACTGATCCTCAAATATTGGCTGATTGAAGGATATAAAAGAAGCCATTTAATTGTTTCAATTTCTGAAATGAGATGATACCCTGTTTCATTTTTCTCTGTGGAACTGCCTCTCTATAACTAACTTAACCTATGATTCATATGAATGATAATAAACTGGCACTTTTGAATTTTCCTATGAACTTTTCCTCATACGCCAGTTTTGATTAGAGCCAACAATCAAAAGAATCCTTTCAATAAGCCAGACGTGGTGGCGCACACCTTTAATCCTAGCACTCAGGAGGCAGAGGTAGGAGGATCACCATGAGTTCGAGGCCATCCTGAGATTACATAGTTAATTCCAGGTCAGACTGAGCCAGAGTGAGACCCTACCTTGAAAATTCCAAAAAAAAAAAAAAAAAAAAAAAAAAAAGGAATCTTTTCCAGAGGCTTGGACTCTAATTTTATTTTTATTTATGTATTTACTTATTTGTTTGTTTGTTCAAAGTAGGATCTCACTGTAGCCCAGGTTGACTTGGAACTCGCTTTTTTGTCTCAGAATGGCCTTGAATTCACAGGGATCCTACAACCTCTCCTCCCAAGTGCTGGGATTAAAGGCATGCCTGGCTTTAATTTTATTCTTTTAAGTACCTTAAACTAGAAAGGTAAAAGCAGAATGTAATTGGCAGTCCTCGCTGTTAATTCAATGTTACGCACTGCATGTAACTCAATTATACAAAATTCAAATAAACATTTTTTTCTGTAAAATGAACGAGTTCTCAAACTCACTAAATGTAACACACATTAAAGTATCATCTAAAGTCTGGCTTGCCTATTAAACAATTGTATTCTCTCCTCTTCCCACTATATCAATATTTAAATATGCTATACCATATAACTATCCAAACACACACTATTATAATCCACATAAACGATGTACACCATGTTTTCATGCCTTCTCTGACATATCCAAGCCACTAAGCTCCTGCCCCCTCAAGCTCCATCCGAAGGGTTTGTTTTGACAAAAGGGGTTGGTACTGTTTGGAGGACAATGAAGAGCGTCAGAAGGGATCACAAACAAGAGCGGTCGGCCACATCTAGCCGTCCAGGCTGGGGACGAGGCGGGGTGGGAGGCAGGTCTTTATGGGCAGCAAAGCGGGGTGACTGATCGGCGAGGGAGGGCGGCTGTTATTGTCTGTCGAGGGCCTGGGGCTCCGGGAGGGACGGAGGAGCCAGGACGCGGGCGGGCGGCTGGAGGACCGCGGGGCGTCGGCGGCGCTCGGCTCCCGCAGCCCGGGCCGCCCGGCTCCGCGCAGGCAGCTCTGTCACCCGCCCGCGACCTGCCCTGGCGCCCGCGGCTCGTCCGGGCGGCCCCACGCCCGCCCCCGACCTCGCGTCCGGGCCACCCCGGCCCGGGGGGAGGCAGGAAAGCCGGTCCCCGGTCCCCGGCCGAAGGCTTCGGCCCGGCCTTCGGAGCCGCGGCGCCGGGATCACCCACCTGATGCTCCTTCACCACTTCGCTGAGGCAGGGATACCGCTCCGAGATCCATCGGTAAAACTTGGGGACTCCCATTTCTACCGTCAACACTGATTCCCGTCAGTGCTAAACCGAAACCAAACGCCCCGCCGGGGCCTGCGCCGCCGCCTCCGGCCGTCGCACCGCGGATGACAACACTCGGCCGGCCGGACCATAGAGAGCGCGGGGCGGGCCTAGAGCGGCGAGAGCGGAGCGGAGCGGGGGCGGGGCATCTCCCGCTGCCGCCGCGGGCCGTGCGGAGGCCTAGCCAGGGCTGGGGTCTTGAAAGCGCTCTTGGATGGCCCGGCCCTTAACCACTCTGCCTGGAAGTCAAGGAACACCGTAGGGGGCCTGGGCCGAGTGGTGGGTACTGTTACTTTCTGGCCCGCTTCGGCTTCCTACGGTTGCTAATCGGTATTTTTCAACACGGATTTGGAAATGGTCCGGTTTGGTTGATTTAGTTTCATTTCTTTTGCGTGGAGGAGTTATTTTCTATGAATAATGTAAACCCACAGTGGAGTTTCTTTTAAAAAGTTATTTTCCAGGGCTAGCTTAGCAATTAAGGCACTTGCCTGTGAAGCCTATGGACTCAGGTTCGATTCCCTAGGACCCATGTAAACCAGATGCACAAGATGGTGCATGTATCTGGAGTTCCTTCGGTGGGGGCTGGAGGCCCTGGCATGCCCATTCTCTCTCCCTCTATCTGCCTCTTCTCTCTCACTCAAATAAATAAATTAAAATATTATGGAAAAAAAAAAGTACATACAGCCCGGTGTGGTGGCACACCTTTAATCCCAGCACTCCGTAGGCGAGGTAGGATCGCAGTGAGGTCGAGGTCACCCTGAGAATAGAGTGAATTCCAGGTCAGTCTGGGCTAGAGTGAGACCCTATTTTGAAAACTCTAAAAACAAAACAACAACAAAAAAAAACCCAAAAAAACAAACAAAAAAAACCCCCAAACAACAACAAAAATCCCCACAAAGTACAGCCAGGAATGGTGGTCTAGGTAGCCTGCCTGAAGGCTGGTGGACCAGGAAGTTTGGATCATCCTCCAAAACAAAAGATTTCTAGCTAGCCTGGACTACATTGGACCCTGTCTCAAAACAACAAAAACTCTGGGCTGGGCAGATGGCTTAGCAGTTAAGGCGCTTGCCTGCAAAGCCAAAGGACCTCGGTTTGAGTCCCCAGGACCCTCGTAAGCCAGATGCACAAGGTGGCACAAGCATCTGGAGTTCATTTGCAGTGGCTGTAGGCCCTGGCACACCCATTCTCCCTCCCTCTGTCTGTTTCTCTCTTTCTCTGCCTCTCTCTCTCAAATAAATAATTTTTTAAAAATACAATAATAATAATAATAATAAACTCAAAAAGCCACACCAAACACACACACACATTGTTGAAAAACGATTTCCTAACTACCCTTGACCATAACATTAGGCCTTGGATAAAAAAAATTCTATGTTCATTTTTCACATTCCTGTTTCCAGGCTTACCATGTTTTACCTCATCACACTTACCCATACAAAAAGCAGAATTCTATTAAGCCAAGTCACTTCTGTTTTAAATGTAGAAGTTTTCCATTATTTGACTAACAAAAGCATTGTTTTGGAATTGTTTTCATTTTAAGTCTTTTATAAGAAAAGGTACAGAAGCCAGGCATGGTGGCACAGCCCTTTAATCCCAGCAGTGAGGTAAGAGGACTGCTGTGAGTTCAGGGCCAGCCTGAGATTACATAGTGAACTCCAGGTCAGACTGTCCCAGAGTGAGAGTGAGACCCTACCTCAAAAAAAAGAAGAAAAGAAAAAAAAGTACAGAAAAATCTAAACACATTAAAATTTTTTTTAGAGTTAGATCTTATAGTATTTTAAGTATTTGTGTCTTCCAGACCCACTGGTCTGTACACTTCGGCACATCCACAGCATGGTGGGTAGCACCTTTACAATCACAGAATGCTGGGGCTGGATGCAGCTCTGGGGCAGAACACATGCATGGCTGAGGCCCTGGATTCAATCTCAAGCATTGCCAAACATAAATAAATAAACAAAATAGTTATTTTTCATAGTCATATTTACTGTTTTGCCCCTCTCTCCCCTATTATATAAGTTCATGGACGTTCATATACACTGAAAAAGTTTTATGACGTGATGTTAGTGGTGTGCTATCGTTTCCTACGGGGCAAAAGAAGTAGCTCTGTGCACAAATCTAGTATGGTGCCTGTCCCCAGTGTGCATGTGAAATATTCTGTTGTTCAAATAAAACCTTATTCTAAGACTGTGAAAAAGAAATTAATAAAAACTGTAAAATGAAGATGGATTGGCTAGCTTCTTGCAATTATATATTTTTAACCATAAGAACATGTAATGTTCTATTTCTCCAGTTAAAATGTATATTATGTCATAAGAAAGCAGTTTTTCTGAAGAACTGAAAACAAATTATTTTAAATACTGTCAAAAGCCAAAGAGGAATAGCAGTTGCTCTGAGAACATAAGAAACTTGTATTGTACTTTACAATTAAATAGATTAATAACAAGCATTCATTTCAGATTCTTAAAATATTCTTTCAAAATAGGTCCATTTCACATATATGGGGTCCAGCCAAGGTACATCTGGCACAGTAAACTATCATCAGTAGCTTCTTGTATGAGGTAATGCACATGTCCTTCGATTGATAAAGGCAGCCCTGTTACTCTATTTCTATTCTTGATTACACCTTTTAATCGTTGCTCGATGTCAAGAACATGGGTCTTGGCCTAAAAACAAAATGAAAGTCATTAGGGCTACAGACTCTGAAACATGCAATGTTGATAATTTGAAATTTCTACTTTTTTTTTGTTTTTTGAGGTAGGGTCCCAGTCTAGCCCAGACTGACCTGGAACTCACTATGCAATTTCAGGGTGGCCTCAAATTCACGACAATCCTCCTCCCTCTGCCTCCCAAGTACTGGGATTAAAGGCATGCGCCACCTTGCCCAGATACTTTTCTTGATATTAAACATTAGTTTATTAATCAATAACCCCCTTTGTAGGAACAAAAATAATGAAACAAGTCTAATAATTGAGATATTAACATTGAAGCTTATAATACTGGTTCAATATCTACTGATTTAATATGTTCTAGACCATAAAAAACAGGGAACTCTTTCCACAGAATAATTCCAGAAAAATAATTCTTACAAAAAAAATCTGCCAGGCGTGGTGGTACACGCCTTTAATCCCAGCACTTGGGAATCAGAGGTAAAAGGATCACTGTGAGTTTGAGGCCAGCCTGAGACTACATAGTCAATTCCAGGGCAGCCTGGGTTAGAGTGAGATCCTACCTTGAAAAAAAACAAAAAATCTGCTTAGAGGACTAAGACTGTAGTTTAGTGGTAGATTGTTTTGCCTAGTATGTGGGAAACCTTGGGTTCCATTCCCCAGCATCATCAACAACAAACAAAATGGGTCAGAGAGATGGCTTGGCAGTTAATGCACTTCCCTAAAAACCTTATTGACCTGAATTCGATTCCTAGTAACCACAAAATGCCAGATGCGCAAGGTGGCACTTACATCTGGAGTTAATTTGCAGCAGTTAGAGGCCCTGGCACACCCATTTCCCCCCAGCACTCAGGAGACTAAGGTAGGAGGATCACTGTGAGTTCAAGGCCAGCTTGAGACTACATAGTGAAATCTGGGTGAACCTGAGCTAGTGTGAGATCTCACCAAAAACAAAAAAACAAGAAAAACAAGCTGCTTTGAAAAGTGTTAGAACTTAAATATTCGAATGAATATTTCAATGATAGTAAGAATGCTCTAGTGCCCAATATTTATATTATATTAGTTCATGTAAATGGAGTTCTAAGTGAACTGCTTAGGATTTTACACTTCTCTGTAAAGAAAAAGCATATTGGGATGTAAAAGTGAGAGTGCTGTTACTAGAAATAGTCTCACGCCCAGGAAGGTTAACTTTAATTAGAATATATGTATATTTATTTAGCACGTACAAGGATATTGGGATCCAAAAGTGAGAATTATATATATATAATTAGTATGCACAAGAATTTTCAATTCCAAGCATCACTCCCCTAAACAACAAATTCTTCAATACCTTCTGTCACCTTTGAGGTTTCAACTAATTTTAGATTTTAGAGTAATCAGTATTCAGGTATTGAGTGACAGCATTTGGAATGACTGACAGCATTTGGGATCACTTCTCATTTGAAGAAAGATAAATATTAGCTTATATCAGGCTATACTTTTTACTAACCTTTTCATTGACAACTTCCCCAGTTTCATTTAATGTTGTTTTGGAATGTCCTTTAACTGGTTTACTCCATTCCACAAGAGGATCATGTAAAAAAGTCTTTAAGACACTAAAAGTGAAACAGTTATACTATGACATTAGTATATTGCTGTTAAAAAAAATCTTGCTAAAATCAACATTTAAAAGAAACAATGAAACATGAAAAGATAATGGCAATACTGTTAGAGGACATATTAATGTACCACCTTTCAGTAAGGCTATATGAAATCAATGTTTTGGGGAAAAGGCTGTGTGAGGGTAAAAGAAGTTTAGGGAGGCAGAAGGCAAGATAGAAGAGTCAGAGGTGTTTTTAAACAGTAAGCTGAGTTATGTGTGACATCTCCAAATGTATACTGTGAATTGGTAAATGAATATTTATTAAATGAATTTTACCTCCTACCATATTCAGTAAACATACCATACCACACTTACCACAAAGATCCTGCCTGGATCTTTTGTGCTTTATACATCAACTCCAAGTATCTATGAGAACTACCTGTCTGCATGTATTTATTACAGGTACCTCAAACGTAGTATATCTCCATAATAATATTACCTCTTTCCCAACTGCTTCTCCTATAATCCTCAAATTGGTAAAGGTCAATCAGCATCATGTGACTACTTGCCCCGGGCAAAAACTAAGACATCAATCATCTTTACCTCTAGCTCTATCATCCAGATCTGCTTCTAAATTTCTTTTAAAAAATTATTTAGCCAGGTGTGGTGGTGCATGCCTTTAATCCCAGCACTTGAGAGGCACAGGTAGGAAGATCACTATGAGTTTGGGGATATCCTGAGACTACATAGTGAATTTCAGGTCAGCCTGGGCTACCTTGAAAAGTAAACAAAAAAAATTATTTATTAAAGAGAGAGAGAGAGACTAAGTGAGGTAACCCAGGCCCAGAAAGCCAAGCACCGCATGTTCTCCCTCATATGTGGATCCTAGCTACAGATGATTGGACTTCTGTGTGAGAAGGAAAAAACTCAGTAGCAGAGGCCAGTAAGTTAAAAAGGAGATATAAAGGGAAGAGAAAGGAAGGGAGGAGGGTACTTAATAGGTTGGTATTGCATATATGTAAGTAGAAGAATAGATTAACGGGGGTGAAAAGGCCCAAAGTGAGGTCAGGGGAAGAGACTGAGTAAAGCAAAGGTGGAGGGAGGGCTAATCAAAATCTAAAAGGATGCAAATAAATCATATGGAATCCTCCAGTTTTGGACAATGGAACACTCAGGAGCCATAGATCGTTGTTAAAAAATTTTCAGTGCCAGGGATGGGATGCCTCCAGTGAGTTGTTGGCCAGGGGGGTCCCTGATGCCCCCAACACATTATAGGCCATTGGCGAGGACCTTGGCTTCCCACCAGGAATAGATGGTAAGACCCTATTGCTGAAGACTCCACATACGTGGGCTGCAAGGCCACTGAGAAATCCTGCTGGAACTGAGCTGATAACCTCCTCCATGTAGACCAGCTGACAGAAAGCTGGAAGAAGCCATTCTACATGTAGTTCAATGGGAGAAAGAGATACCACCTGTGAAGATACTCAACAGTGGACACTACAAGCCTTATAATTGGCCAGCCAGGCCAAATGAGCCAAAGGGTGCAATAGTGGCACGTCTGTCATGGTGCAAACCAACTGCCCTCCAATTGCACTGGAGGCCCACTCCATGGGGGGGAATACATCCCTGATACTGAAAACTTAAAACAGGGGTAGACATGAGCCCTAGGGGTATAACATCTGCTGATGTCTGGAAAAATGTATATACTATGCTTATCAAACTGCCCAGTAAGCACTTCTCTTAATAGTTATACCCTTATATTAACGCTACTCTCACTTTGGGTAGAGAATCTTCTCTTTTCAGATGGCAGTGAACTTGGGACGACTCAGAAGGTATCATGGTGCTGGAAAGAAGTGACTGGAGTACTGAGTAACATCTCGATCACACCTTCCAAGGCTCAGGGTCTAATGCGGAAGAGGTGGTGGAAAGAATGTAAGAGCCAAAGGAAGGGTAGGACTCCTTACAACGTGCTCCCTCCAGACATAAAATGGCCTCAGTATCCATGACCTCATTGTGCTTGACACTACCTACACAAGACCATCACAAGGGGAGGGAAAGATCATGACATCAAAATAAAAGAGAGACTGATTGAGATGGGGAGGGGATGTGATGGAGAATGGAATTTCAAAGGGGAAAGTGGGGGGAGGGAGGGTATTACCATGGGATATTTTTTATAATCATGGAAAATTTTAATAAAAATTGAGAAAAGAGAGAGAGAAAGAGAGAGATGATATAGGTATACCATAGCCTCCGGCCACTATAAACAAACTCAAGATGCATGTTCCACTTGGTGTATCTGGCTTTAGGTGCATACTGGAAAATTAAGCCCTAGCTAGCAGGCTTTGCAAGCAAGTGCCTTTAACTGCTGAGCCATCTTTCCAGCCCCTAAATTTCTCTAGAATGGCTCTACTTACCACTACAGTTAATTACCAATATAGCATTCACTTTACCATCAGTTGTTCCTGAGATTCTACTACAGTCCTTAATTTTCTAGCCGGATATCCTAAACTGGAACTCTTCTTTTTATTTATTTTTATTTATTTATTTATTTATTTGAGAGAGAGAAATGGGCGGGGGGGAACAGAGCAAGCGAAAGACAGAGAGAGAGAATGGGCACACCAGGGCTTCCAGCCACTGCAAATGAACTCCAGATGCATGCGCCACCTTGTGCATCTGGTTTACATGGGTACTGGGGAATGAAACTGAGATCCTTTGGCTTTGCAGGCAAGCGCCTTAACTAATAAGCCATCTTTCCAGCCCCTGGAACTCTTCTTAATTCTTGGTAGCGCATCCAGATTAACTTATTTCCTCTTCTTTCTGCTCTTTTTGTTTAAAAATAAAATTTATTCATAAAACCAATGGCTTCTTGTTGCTCTCAGGGCACAATTTAAATGTGGAAAAGGGCTTCAGGCTGCCCTTCATAATCTAACTCCTGTTCTCATGCCCAGCATCACCTCTTTGACGTGGACCCTTTGGATACAGTAATAGCAGTCCTTGTTTTGTGCTTTAATTTGCCCATGGACTGAAAAAAATTAAATAACTCTTGTATTAATAAAGGGCCTAAAGCACAAGAGTAGTTGTGAAGTATTCCCTATTGTCAGCTTGAATGCTGACCATCACCTAGGACACAAATCTCTGGGCAAGTTTATAAGGGAGTTTCTAAGATGTACCACGTAACCAAGATGCACATGGTGGCACATGCGCCTGGATTTCCTTTGCAGTAGGAGCTAGAGGCCGTGGCATGCCCATTCTCTCTCCCTCTCCTTCCCTCTCATAAATAAATAAATAAGAAAAAATATTTAAAAAACAAACATAAATAAACTTGTTTCCCATGGTTACTACTAAAATTAAAGAAGAAAGATTGTTTTTCTATAAGATTAACAAGATTTCCCTTACCCCACCCTTATTGATTGATCCATATTGATAAAACTAGAACAACTGGACAATAAAAAGTAAAGGCACTAAAATTGGAAAAAGCAGTAAAACTAACCTTATCTGCAGATGACATGCTGCAGAAAGAAAATATTACACCCACAAAAATCATTGTTAGAGCAAATAATCAAGCTCTCTGTAGGAGGTTTTAAAGATAAGTATTTAAATATTAGCCGGGCATGGTGGCGCACGCCTTTAATCCCAGCACTGGGGAGGCAGAGGTAGGAGGACTGGCATGAGTTCGAGGCCACCCTAAGACTACATAGTGAATTTCAGGTCAGCCTGAGCTACAGCAAAATCCTACCTTGAAAAACCAAAACAAACAAACAAAACTGTAAGTGTATAAATATCAATTGTACTTCTATAAACTAGCACTCAACAATCCAACAATGAAATTAAGAGAAAACTCACATTTAAGATAAAATGTATTATTTTAAAAGTTGAATACCAGACCATTAAAATTATAAAACATTATGACAAAAATGGGAAAAACATTAGGTACTTATAAATTAGAAAACCTAATTAACATTGTTATGATAATACTCTACAAATTAAATTATATATTCAATGTCTACATATTCAATGGGAATCCTATCAAAGTTCAAGTTGGCTGTCTGTAAAAAATGATAAACTGATATTAACAGTCATAAGAAAATGCATGGAACTCATTACAGTCACACAACCTGGAAGAACTGAGTTGGACGACTCATACTTCCTGATTTCAAAATTTACCACAAAACTAATACTATCAAGATGTTAGATAGTTGGCACAAAGGTAAACATTAGATCATCAGTGTTCTTTAAAATCAACTGACCATTTCAACAAAAATGTGAACACAATTAAATAGAGAAGAAAAAAACCAGTCTTTTCAAAAATGGTTATTAGGCAGGGTGGCCTAAGCCTACAATCCTGCCCTAGCACTTGGAAGGTAGAGACTTGATAGTAGCTATAAATTCAGTGCCAGACTGGTCTACACACCCAGTTCCAGGCCGGTCAGGGATACGTAACAAAACTTCTAGCCAGGTGTGGTGGCGCACGCTTTTAATCCTAGCACTCGGGAGGCAGAGTTAGGAGGATCACTCTGAGTTCGAGGCCACCCTGAGACTCCATAGTGAATTTTAGGTCAGCCTGGGCTAGAGTGAAACCCTACCTCAAAAAAAAAAAAAACTTCTTCTAGCTCTGGGCTGCCTGACTACTCATGAGTTTCTGGTGAGCTTGTCCTTGGCTCGCCCGCTAGCCCTTACTCCCCACATGGGCTCTTTATTCCTCTTGCTCTCCACATGGCAGGGGCTCTCTGAACTTCCATTCAGTCCTCTCCATGTTTTTTCCAGGCCCTCCACGTGGGTTCTCAAGCAACGTGGGTGTCTTTCCTTGGTTCTACACTTCCTTAAATAATTATAACTTAATAATTATCCTTCTCATTCTTATTTTATTCAATTCTTTGATTAGAATTAGCCACACAACTAGTGTTTGGGGTCCAAGTACTTTCCAGAACCCATAGCACCTAACTACAACCAGAAGAGCTGGTAGCTCAGTGCTACTGTGGGTAACAGCTTTGGAGGTCATGGAAGGACCCTATCACCTGTCTCCCTGGTAACACTGATCAGAAAAACATAGTTGCCATGAGATTTAAAATACCAGATGAAAGAGAGGAGGACAGATGTAGCAGAGCTCTTAAAAATTAATCCAGCCGGGTCCCCTCCCTTAAAAATTAATCCAGCTGGGCGTGGTAGTGCATGCCTTTAATCCCAGCACTTGGGAGGCAGAGGTAAGAGGATCGCCGTGAGTTCAAGGCCACCCTGAGACTACATAGTGAATTCCAGGTCAGCCTGAGCCAGAGTGAGACCCTACCTCAAAAACCAAAAAAAAAAAAAAATTAATCCAGCCAGGCTGGAGAGAGGGTTTAGCAGTTAAGGCATTTGCCTGCAAAGCCACAGGACTCCAGCTAGATTCCCCAGGACCCACGTAAGCCAGATGCAGAAGGGGTGCATGTGTCTGGTGTTTATTTGTGGTGGCTGGAGGTCCTGGCACACCCATTCTCTCCCTCCCTCTCTCTAAAAAAAAAAAAAAAAAAAAAAAAAAAAAATCCAGCCAAGTATAGTGGCTCATACCTTTAATCCCAGAATTCTGAAGGCTGAGGGGGGAGTGTTGCTATGAATTCAAAGGCAGTCTAGACTACAGAGTGAGTTGTAGGTCAACCTGGGCTAAAGTGAGACACTATAAAAAAAGGGGGGTGCTGGAGCGATGGCTTAGCTGTTAAGGCACATGCCTGTGAAGCCTAAGGACCCAGGTTCGAGTCTCCAGATTCTCCAGGTCTTAAGTCAGCCAGATGCACATGGTAGCCCATGCATCTGGAGTTCCTTTGCAGTGGCTAGAGGCCCTGGTCCTCCCATTCTCACTTTCTCTCTCCCTCTCTAATAAACAAAGAAAGAAAGAAAAATCTTTACATAAAAAAACAAAAACAAAAACAAAAAAAAATCCAAGTGTGGTGGTGCACGCCTTTTTAGTCCCAGCACTTGGGAGGCAGAGGTAGGAAGATTGCGGTGAGTACAAGGCCATCCTGAGACTATATAGTGAATTTCAGGTCAGCATGGGCTAGAGCAAGACCCTACCTCCACAAAACCAAAACAGACAAATGAACAAGTTCATCCAATAGAGCCAGTCAATAACTTACCACTTGGTCAAGAGAACACCTCTCACCTAAAAACATACTACGGAGGTGGGGGGAATAGAGATATAATATAATGAGATAATACAGATCTACCCCCACTGCCCATGGTAGCTTAAATTAGACATCCCCCATAAACTCATGTGGTCTCTATGCTTGGGCCCTAGCTGCTGGCAATTTGGGAAGGGGAACCTTGCTAGAGAAGGAGTGCTGCTGGGAATGGGCTTCGGGATGTTACAGCCAGCTCCCCTGCACCAGAAGTCCGCTCACTCTCCTGCCAGTTTTCCACTTGCTGTGGTAGAAGTGATGTCTGGCCTCTGTTGTCCCCTTCCATCATGGAGCTTACCCTTGAGACTATAAACCAAAACAAAAACTTTCCTCCCTTATGTGGCTTTTGTTGGGTGTTTTGTCCCAGCAATAAAAAGGTAATGACAACAACACTGCTCACGATATGCCCCTTCCTCAATGCAGACCCTCACTGCTAAGCCTGTCAGGATTCCTGAGTTCTAACTCAAAAAGCTTAACTTTTCCTTCCTCCTATCTCTTCTTCATATGCTGACCAAAATCTTAACCATGCCTCCCCTGACACTTTGGGGCTTTTTCGTCTTCTTCACAACAAATCTCCTTTGATATACTCACTCAAAAAAATAAAAAGGAACTTTGTCTAAAACAAAACAAATGGTGCCAAGGCTACTAAATTTTCATGTGTAAAAGAGCGACTTTATCTACCTCAAACCATATATAAAAGTAATGCAAAGAAGCCAGTTGTGGTTGTAGGAAATTGCTGAAGAGGTGGAGACAGGAGGATCAGGAGTTTGAGGACAGCCTGGGCTACACATTAAAAAAAAAAAAGTAATGCAAAGAAGATCAAACATAGAGAGGTGGCTAGAGAGACAGCTCAGCTGTTAGGGCTCTTGCCTGCAAAGCCTAATGACCTGAGTCCGAATTCCTAGTATCCACATAAAACCAGATGCACAAAGTGGCACATGCATCTGGAGTTGGTTTGCAGTGGCTGGAGGCACCCAATCTTTCTCTCTTTCTCTCTCTACTTGCAAAATAAAAATAAAAGAATGCTTTAAGATATAGAGTAGCTAAACATATATAATATGCTTAGGAACATCATAAGTGTACATCATCATGAATTTGAATTAGGCAATTATTATTTTTTTAATATTTATTTTTATGTATTTATTTGACAGAGAAAGAGGGAGAGAGAAAGAATGGGCGCACCAGGGCCTCCAGCCACTAAATGAACTCCAGGTGCATGTGGCCCCTAGTGCATCTGGCTAACGTGGGTCCTGGGGAATTGAACCTGAGTCCTTTGGCTTTGCAGGCAAATGTCTTACCCACTAAGCCATTCCTCCAGCCTTAGGCAATTATGTTTTAATGTTATTCCAAAAGCACCAAAAATAACCATAATTTTAAAAATGGATAAATTAAGACTTTATCAAAATTAAGATCTTTGGCTAGGGATATGGATTAGGAGTAGAATTTGTGCTTAGCATGCTCAAGACCCTGGGTACAATCTCCAGCACCAATGGTGTACCCATTCTATTTGCTTCTTTCTCTCTGTCTCTCTCTTTCAAATAAATTAATAAAATATCTTTTAAAAAAAAACAGGAAAATGAATTGCCATTGGCACATACCTATATTATAGCTACTGGAGGTGGTTATAGCTACAGGAGATGGAGTTTAAGACTAAGTTTAAGGACAGCTAGGGCAACAAAGCAAGACACCTCTCCCCCTCTCCCAATCTCCCAATCTCCTTATATATAAAAAAGCTAGGCACTCAAACAGACGTTTGTACATAGAAGATATACATATGGCCAGTTAGATACATATATGGCCAATAAGCCCATGAAAAGATGGTTAACATGCCACATAATTAGGGAAATGCACATTAAAACCACAGTGAGAGCTGGAGAGATGGTGTAGAGGTTAAGTCGCTTGCCTGCAAAGACAAAGAACCCAGGTTCGATTCCCCAAGACCCATGAAAGCCAGATGCACAAGGTGGCACATGTGTCTGGAGTTTGTGTGCAGATGCTGAAAGCCCTGGAGTGCTCATTCTCTCCCTTACTCACTCTTTCTCTCTAGTAAATATTAACTTTTAAAAAAGAACATAATGAGGCACCACTTAATACCTAATAGGATTAATTTTTTTTTTTTTTTTTTTTTTTTTTGGTTTTTCGAGGTAGGGTCTCACTCTGGCCCAGGCTGACCTGGAATTCACTATGTAGTCTCAGGGTGGCCTCGAACTCACGGTGATTCTCCTTCCTCTGCCTCCTGAGTGCTGGGATTAAAGGCGTGTGCCACCACGTCCGGCAAGGATTAAAAAATTTTAAAGACAGGGTTTGGGAGTTCATCTCAGTGACCTAGAAACTGTCTACTACAGAAGTTGGTACCAGGAGTGGGGGTACAATGCTGAGGCAAATGTGACCATGTGGATTTCAGTCTTTTGGAACTTTTGTTTTGGAGGAATGGGCATGGACTTGGTGTTTGCAACTGGAAATGCCTTCTAGAATGGTAAGCCAAGTATCATGGACTATTCTTGTGAGAGTTTGAGAATGCTAAGTGCAGACAGAATTGAACTTGGAGGCTTGGTTTATGAACTGTCTTTTATTTATTTATTTTTTTGGTTTTTTGAGGCAGGGTGTCCCTCGACCACAGGCTGACCTGCATTTTCCTTCTGTATTCTCAGGGTGGCCTCAAACAGCAATCCTTCTACCTCTGCCTCCCAAGTGCTGGGATTAGCCAGGAGTGGTGGTGCATACCTTTAATCCCAGCACTCCAGAGGCTGTGATAGGAGGATCGCTGTGAGTTTGAGAGGCCACCCTGAAACTACATAGTTAATTCCAGGTCAGCCTGGGTTAAAGTGAAACCCTACCTCCAAAAAAAAAAAAGAATACCAAGTGCTGGGATTAAAGGCATGTGCCACCATGCCTGACTTGGCTTATGAACTTTCTAAAGGGAAGGAAAAACGGCAGAGAACTTGGTTGGAACTGGACTAGTGGCATAAAGGCTGGATGCATTCTGCTGCCCAGGTCCAGAGAGCTTAATTAAGATTAAATTTGTAATGGACTGATGTGCTTGGCTAAAGATACTGTACTGAGAAGTATAAGATTTTAAGTTGGAAAACCTTAAGCAAGTTAAAATTACAGGCACTGAAAGTGGTTTTAAGTTACTCAAGCTGCTATTGTCAATACATTAGCAATCTTGAGGAAGATGGTTATTGTAGTCAGGTTGGCACTGCTGGCAGAAATCACCCGACCAAGAGCAGATTGTGGGAAAAAAGGTTACTTCAGCTTACAGACTAGAGGGAAGCTCCACTATGGCAGGGAAAATGATGACATGAGCAGAGGGTAAACCTCATTCCCTCGCCAACATCAGGTGGACAATAGCAACAGGAGATTGTGCCAAACACTGGCTTGGGGAAACTGGCTATAACACCCATAAGCCCGCCTCCAACAATACACTGCTTCCAGGAGGCATTAATTCCCAAATCTCCATCAGCTGGGAACCTAGCATTGAAAACACCTAAGTTTATGGGGGACACCTGAATCAAACCACCACAATGGCCCAACTGCTTTACATTCAAACAATAGAGAGGATACCTAAGGAAAGACATGCAAAGGCCGGGCATGGTGGTTCACATCTTCAATCCCAGCACTTGGGAGGTAGAGGCAGGAGAACTGCCAAGAGTTCAAGGCCATGCTGAGACTATATAGTGAATTCCAGGTCACCCTGGGCTAGAGCTAGAACTGACTTTGAAAATCAAAAAAGAAAAAAAAAAAATAAAGCAAATTTTTGGGGGAAGAATTGACTGGAGAAGGAACCAGCTTTACAATATCATGATTTATTTTGTCCCTGAATTAAGAATACGTTTGTGTCCTGTACACATGGTCTTGGTTTCAGAAGCATGAAGAATGTGTGGAATGATCATGAAATGCACATGGATTCAGGATCTGCTGCTGAGATACAGCATACAGGCAGGGTGTCATGACCGTCATCAATAGGCTGGAAGAGCCTTTGGAAGATGGACCGTGGTTTGCATGGAGACCTGAAGATGTTTTGGATATACCAGGACTATGCAAGGGCTAACACGGAGTCTGTTGACTAGGGATGGAAGTTTCCCTTGGCTACATAGCCCATCACAAAGGGCAGAATTGGAAAATCCAGAGACTATCAGTCACTAGTTATATCAGACTTGAAATGCAGAATTTTGATGCTTCCTTGATGGTTGTTTGTTGAGTTTGCATTGTTCTGGTCTCTCCTTGCTATGCCTGATAGCAGTTGAAAATGTTTACTCTATGGTGTTATATGTTGAAAGTACATACTTGTTTGATTTTAAAGGATTCATAGCTAAGATAAATCTTAAATCACAGAGAAGACTTGGGACTTTGTAAGTATCTTAAACTGGTAAAGACTGTGGGGAAGTTTGAAATTAACAATTTACAATGTGAGATGATTATAAATCCATTGGAGGCTAGCGGTGAAATGTGGTAGTCTGAAAGAATGGCCCCCCAATAGATTTAGAAGTTTTATTAATGGTTCTTAGATATGCAGCCAACTGGGTGGTGGAAGTGTCAGTGGGTGGATCTCAGAGTCCAGCCCTAAGGTGAGTGGTGGATTTGAAATTCCAGGCTAAAGATATGCAAAGTGCCTCAGTTTCTCCTGGAGTTCCTAAAGTGTGCTGTAGGGTATGGCTTGTGGGCTTTTTGGCTTGTGGCTTCTCTCTCTGCATGGACCTGTGAAGTCAGGGCCAGCTTCTTTTGCCACAATGGAACTTCCCCTGGATCTGTAAGCTTTGATAAATATCCCTTCCTCAAAAAGGAGGCAGGGGAGCAGTCAATTATCAGTGTTGGTAAAGATGTAAAGAAACTGAAGCCCACATACATCACAAATGGAATTATAAAGTTGTTACAACTACTTTATTTATTTATTCATTAGAGGGAGAATGGGCATGCCAGAGCCTCTAGGAACTGCAAACCAACTCCAGACTCATGTGCTACCTTGTACATCTGGCTTACATGGGACCTGGGGAATTGAACTTCAGTCCTTAGGCCTCGCAGGCAAGCGCCTTAACGGCTAAGCCATCCCTCCAGCCCCTACAACTACTTTTGAAAACAGTTTGAAAGTTGCACAAAGGAACATATGACTCAGCAATTTCAATAACAGGCAGAGAACTGAAAACATGTGTCCACATGAAACTTGTACTACATACATGTTCACAGCCACATTGTTCTGAATGGCCAAAAGATGGAAAAAAATACAAGTATCATCTACCTCATGGGCAAATAAACAAAATGTAACAACCATATAAGGAAGGCTATTTGGCAACTTAAAAAATGAAGTAGTTATACAAAATGAATCTTTTTTTTTTTTTTTTTTTTTTTTGGTTTTTCGAGGTAGGGTCTCACTCTAGCTCAGGCTGACCTGGAATTCACTCTGTAGTCTCAGGGTGGCCTCAAACTCTCGGCAATCCTCCTACCTCTGCCTCCCGAGTGCTGGGATTAAAGGCGTGCGCCACCACGCCCGGCTTACAAAATGAATCTTAAAAACACTATGCTAAGTGAAAGAAGACAGGACACAAAAGGTCACAAATAATAATATGATTGCATTTGACATTAACTGCCCAAAATAGGAAATCAACAGAAACTGGAAATGAGTGCTTATATTCATGAGAATGTTTTGTATGGGATGTTGAAATCTGGGAGTGGTAATGGATGAACAATTATGTGAATATACTAAAAACCACTAGAAGGTTCATGAAGGAGTTTTATGGTATGTGCATAATGTCTTATTTTATTATTGTTATTATTATTATTATTTGGTTTTCCAAGGAAGGGTCTCACTCTGGCCCAGGCTGACCTGGAATAAACTATGTAGTCTCAGGGTAGCCTCGAACTCATGGCAATCCTCCTACCTCTCACTCCCAAGTGCTGGGATAAAAGGCATGCGCCACCATGCCCGTCATTTTTATTATTTTTTTGAGGCGAAGAGAGTCCTTCTATGTAGTCCTGACTGTACTGGAACTGGCTATATAGATCAGGCTGGTCTTTAACTTGCAGTGATCCTATTGCCTCTGACTCCTGAGTGCGGGAATTAAAGATGTGGGCCAACATGCCAGGCCTGAAAGCATTATTTTAAAACATAAATTCTAGCCAATGCAATGTACTTTCTATATACAGAAAATATATGCAGGGGTTCGTATGTGCATTCACAGTTACTGATAGATTACCTCATTAAAGGCTCTCTCTGATCACGCATGAGCCTCAGTGTAACTTCACAAGCTCTTCGAAATAGACCCTCTGTTCCCATAGGACCCATTCCATTAACCATATTATGAGTCAAGCGAAATGGTACAATTTCTGGAACTTCAAAGGTTTCTCCCTTAAAAACAAATAATTTTATCATAAAGTAACAATGTTAATATTTTTTAAAGTTTTACTCAAATCATTTAGAACTTAATGCATACCCTCCTTTAAGGGCAAAATATCCTCAAAATATTTATGTTAGCAATTACATTAGATGCTTATTATGCAAGACCCTGCCTTTGTCTGGGCACTTGAAAACACAATTAGACTTTACATGATGAAATCAAGAAGATGTATTGGTTCAGTTGAGCGAACATAGAGAACATAAAGAATATAGGGAACATAGCCTTTAATACTTAGTCTCACTAACTTCCTTAATAATTTTCTTGCATAAAACACAAAATATACACAAATGTGCTCACATTTTTCTTCCTTAAGAATTTCACTTTAAAACAACAGGGGACATGTTGGACATTTCCAAGCCTAAGCTAAAGTAAGACCCTACCTCAAAAAAATAAAAAAAAATCTTACATACTAAATATGTCTATATCTAATAAAAATGAATTAAAACATAAAAATAAAAAAATCAGGGAAGGGCTAGAGGGATGGCTTAGCGGTTGAGGCGTTTGACTGCAAAGCCAAAGGACCCAGGTTCGATTCCCCAGGACCCACGTTAGCCAGATGCACAACGGGGCGCACGCGTCTGGACTTCATTTGCAATGGCTGGAGGCCCTGATGCACCCATTCTCTAACCCTCTCTCTCCCTCTTTCTCTATCAAATAAATAAAATTAAATTTAAAAAAATCAGGGAAAAAGAAATATCCACAGATGTTTCCCTCAGAAAGGAAATGAATGAAGCATAATAGTTCAACTCTTCACTTTCTGCCAGACTACCTTGCGTTCCTATAATAAGCTATCTTAAACTCCTCTTTTGTATCTGATCAATACCACTGGCTTAGCTTTGATCTTTTTCTCAGATGACCTTTTTCATCTTCCTGTGAAAATAGAAGGCAACCTATACAAGATGGGAATGAAAAAAACTGAACTACCTTACCAATCTTCCCTCCACAATTATCATACTACAAAATTAGAGGGCTTTGGAGATAGGTTTAATTTCCTTAATTTATTAATAGTTCCCAAGGACACAGTATAGACCTATTTGTTGTTATTGCTGAAAAATTGTTTGGAAATAATACTAAATTGCTTTGACTTTATACTGACCTTATCTATCCATGGTCATATACCTAGTAACTAACTGAGTCAGAACATGAACCTAGGTTTTACTATGATATTAATCTAACTTCTCTGTTTCCTAAATTGCTTTATTATGGGATCCACTGAGGAAAACTAACCAAGAAACTCTCAATGTTACTGAGCTATGAGTGTAAAACTATGACCAATAGTATGTCTAAAGAGAAGAGTTGTTGAGGAAAGGAAATTTGGGGAGTCAAATTACATACCTTATTAAAAAGACAGTTAAAATCCACATGGACACATTCACCAGTGAAAGAATCAAATAGAATATTTTCACCATGACGGTCTCCAAGCCCAAGGATATAACCAACCATTGACATTACTGCAGTAGAACGGCAGTAAGCAGATCGGCTACTGTACCTAAGGGAATATAATGTCTATCAAATTCTTTTATGATAGGTGAGGCAACAGAAAATACAAAATGTTAAAAACATTCAACCCAACAACTTTTTATATTCTTGGAAACTTACCATGATGTAGGATCAGGGAATGTTCTCAGAAACCACTCATGAAAAACAGGAGGATGCCTGGGCAGGAGAATTTCATGGAATACTTTGAGTTTTTCAGATAAAGCTGCTGACTTTGGTTGCATACACTGGCGAAGTTCTTTTCCTGTCATATATACTCCTACAAAGCAGAATGCTTTTCATTACTCACATTGACAAATGAAAAAAGTTGCAAAACAATTTTTGTTAAAAAATGAAAAAAAAAAAAAAAGAAGCCAGGCGTGGTGGTGCATGCCTTTAATTCTAGCACTTGGGAGGCAGAGGTAGGAGGAGTGCCATGCGTTTGAGGCTACCCTGAGACTACACAGTGAATTCCAGGTCAGCCTGGGCTAGAATGAGACCCTATCTTGAAAAAAGGAAAAAAAAAATCTTCTTTGACTCAAACTGAAATCCAAGAATAAATGGAGAAATGTTAATTATACATATCTAAGCTTATGATTTAATAAAATAATAAAACACATTATTTTCATAAAATATCTATGAAATGAACAGTCTCTTAGTGATAAAAATTAATGTTAATAAAAACCAATGTTGGGTTAGAGAGATGGCTTAGCAGTTAAGGCATTTGCCTATGACACCTAAGGATCCATGTTCAATCTCTCTCCAGATCCCACGTAAGCCAGACACAAAAGTGAGGCTAATGCAAGGTTGCACATGCCCACTAAGTGGTGCAAGAGTCTGAAGTTTGAATGCAATGGCTGAGGCCCTGGTGTGCCAATTCTCACCACTCCCTCCCTCTCTTCCTCCCTCTTTAAAATTAAGTAAATGTATAAATAGGTATTAAAAAAAAAAAAAAAAAAAACATAGCCAGGCATGGTGGTAAACACCTTTGAGTTTGAGGCCACCTTGAGACTACATAGTGAATTTCAGGTCAGCCTGGGCTAGAGCTAGACCCCCTCCCCCCAAAACACCCATAACAGACAAACACACACACACCAATGTTGTAAGATGAGCTAATTTCAGACTCAGAAAAATTCAAGTGTGAGTGGTGCCTCTGCGACTGTAAAAATGCTGTCACCCTTACTGACATTATAATAATTTGTAAATCAGCCGGGCGTGGTGGCACACGCCTTTAATCCCAGCACTCAGGAGGCAGAGGTAGGAGGATCGCCGTGAGTTCAAGGCCACCCTGAGACTCCATAGTGAATTCCAGGTCACCCTGGGCTAGAGTGAGACCCTACCTCGATAAACAAAAATAATAATTTGTAAATCAATGTGTAGTACAGGCATAAAATAAACTACTAGTAAGAAACCCAAACCCATCTGGTGCTCTGAAATAATTTACCTTCCATAAAGGGTAATCTATTAAATTCAGAGTTTTACATATTCTTTTTTTTTTTTTTTAAGGCAGGATCTTTCTATGTTGCCATTGCTATCCTAGAACTCATTATGTAGACAGGCTGCCCTCAAACTTGCAGTAATCTTCCTGTCTCAGCCCCCTGAGGGTTGAGATAAAGGCTTATGCCACACCTGTCATGTTATGCAATCTTAAACTAAGCCTTAGAATGCAAATTACCTTTTATTGTCTTATGGACAAGCTTATAATTTGAAGATTTTATTTTATTTTTATTTTTGTTTCATTTTGAGGTAGGGTCTTGCTGTAGTCCAGGCTGACCTGGAATTTACTATGTAGTCTCAGAGTACCATCAAACTAATAGCAATCCTCCTACCTCTGCCTCCAAGTGCTGGAATTAAAGGCATGCACCATCACGCCCAGCTAATTTGAAGATTTTAGTCGTACTTGTTCAATACTTCAATCATGTATTATGAAAAATATCTTTCCAGACATGTAGTATCATTAGCTAAATCTTATGCAATATTTTATCATCATACATAAAATAGGCAATAGCAAGCTCTTTAAAATTTGAGTGAGTTAGGATTTCAGTTCTGAGCCAGGTGTAGTGTTGTATGCCTTTAATCTCAGCACTTGGGAGGCAGACATAGGGGATCACTGTGAATTTGAGGCCACCCTGAGACTACAGAGTAAATTCCAGATAAGCCTGGGCTACAGGAAAATCCTACCTCAAAAAATAAAACAAACAAACAAAAAACTCACAAAAGAAAGAAAGAAATACACACAACAAAGGTAAAAATAAAAAAAAAAGAATTTCAATTCTGCAATATGTTAGGCATGTGAACTTGGAGAAATTATTTAATTTGTTTTATACTGTCTATAATGATAATTGGAAGGGCTGGAGAGATGGCTCTGTGGTTAAAAGCACTTGCTTGCAAAGTCCAAAGGCCTGGATTCAATTCCCTATTAACCATGTAAAGCCAAATACACAAAGTGGTGCATGTGTATGGAGCTTGCAGTGGCAAGAGGCTCTGGTGTGCCCATATTCTCTCTCTTTCTCTCTCTCTCTGCTTGCAAATAAACAAGAAGATAATAGGGCTTGTTAATGAAACTAAAAAATATAATGTATAAAACAGGCTTGGGATAATACCATAATATAGTAAGCTATCAATATTATTGTTACAAATGAAATTGTGTTCTTCTCAGCACTTGAGAGGCTGAAGCAGGTAGATCACCAGCCTGGTCTGGATGGTCAGTTTAGCACAACCTAGACTACAAAGTAAGACCTTGTCTCAAAAAATGAACAAGCAAATAAATAGTATACTGACGTACGTCACAAACAATTATATCAATATTTTATATGCTTATAGTTAATATTCCCATACTGTCTACTTATAAGAATTAATACCCTTTTCCTTATATATTTTGGTCAGAATAGGTCTCAAGCCAGCAGTGTTGTTCACCCATTCAATAATGCCACATTCATCATTCAGTGGAATAACTGCATATGTTCGGATATGAAGTTCTCTTCTACGAGATTCTGCATCTTTTCTTAAGATCTATTAAAAAGAAGACATGAAAAAAGAATTCAAAATTTCTAAATGTATCTAAATAATCCCATTTCATAGGAAAGGTGCTAATGGGGGCTTACAATAATTTTGAAGGGTAGAGAAGGAAACTATTGGGATAGTATCCCTAACTCTACTTCTAAATCTTAAAGAATTTCTTCATTATAATTATTCCCTATTAATGTGACAAAACTTTGTTGTTTAAAATATTGTAGTTATAACAGTAACAGTAAGCTACTATTTTCTATTGTTTATAGCTATCCCTGAAATATTAACTACTTATACATAGAGATTACTGTTTAACTTTGATTATCTTAAAAATATATGGTGCAGGCCGGGCGTGATGGTGCACACCTTTAATCCCAGCACTTGGGAGGCAGAGGAAGGAGGAGCTCCATGAGTTCAAGGCCACCCTGAGACTACATAGTGAACTCCCGGTCAGCCTGAGCTAGAGTGAGAGTGTACCTCAAAACAAACAAACAAACTATATATATATATATATATATATATATATATATATATATATATATGTATATATATATGTATATATATGGTGTATCTGACAGAAAACTGGAAAAAGCCATACTGCATGCAGTTCAATGGGAAAGAGAAAAATCACCAGTGAAGATACTCAACAGTAGACACTGCAAGCCTTATATTTGGCCAGCTAGGCCAAATGAGCCAACGGGTGCAATAGTGGCACATCTATCGTGGTGGAAACCAACTCTAATTGGATTGGAGGCCCGCTCCATGGGAGGGAATACATCCCTGACACTGAAAACCTACAACAGGGTAGCCATGAGCCCTAGGGGTGTAATGTCTGCTGCTGTCTGGCTAAATGTATATACCATGCCCATCAAACTGCCCAGTAAGCACTTCTCTTAATGTTCATACCCATATATTAATGCTACTCTTACTTTTGTTTGTTTTGTTTTGTTTTTCGAGGTAGGGTCTCAATCTGGCTCAGGATGACCTGGAATTTACTATGTAGTCTCAGGGTGGCCTCGAACTCTCAGCGATCCTCCTATGTCTGCCTCCCGAGTGAGTGCTGGGATTAAAGGCGTGCACCACCATGCCCAGCTGCTACTCTTACTTTTGGTAGAGAACCTTCTCTTTTCAGATGGCAGTGACCTTGGGATGACTCAGAAGGGATCATGGTGCTAGGAAGAAGTGACAGAGGAGTGCTCAGCACTGCAATACCTCTATCACCTTCCAAGGCTCAGGGTCCATTGTGGAAGAGGTGGTGGAAAGAATGTAAGAACCAAAAGAATGGTAGGACTCCTTACGAGGTGCTCCTTCAGACAAAAAATGGCCTGGATATCCATCTCACAGTGCCTGACACTACCTACACAAGACCACCATAATAAGAGGAAAAAGATCATGACATCAAAATAAAAGAGAAGCTGATTGAGATGGGGAGGGAATATGATGGAGAGTGAAAGGGGAAAGAGTGGGGAGGGAGGGCATTACCATGGGATATTGCTTACAATCATGGAAATTGTTAATAAAAAATTAATTAATTAAATATATATATATATATATATATATATATATGTATGTATGTATGTATGTATGGTGTGAGGGCTGGAGAGATTGCTTAGTGGTTAAGGCACTTGCCTGTGAAGACTAAGGACCCTGGTTCGAGGCTCGATTCACAGGACCCACATAAGCCAGATGTACAAGGGGGTGCACACATCTGGAGTTCGTTTGCAGTGGCTAGAGGCCCTGGCACGCCCATTCTCTCTCTACCTGCCTTTCTCTCTCTGTCACTCTCAAATAAATGAATAAAAAACAACAAAAAAAATTTTTTTAATGAGAAAGTTAAAAAAAAAATCTATTTCATTCTTTCTTTTTAAGACTGAATGACCTGTGAACAAAAGCACCCTACATGAGTAGTTAAAGCTGTTTCCAGAAGCCAAAGTCAAGTAAACGAACTTTCAAGTGCCAAGCGTGACATACCTCCCTATGAGTTGATGGCCAGGGAAATCAGAGGCCCCTGAAGCAAGAGACACTGATAGTAAGTCTCTATTTCTGAAGATACCACACACTTCAGTTGGAAGACACAGAGAAATCAAGCTGGAAATGGGCTAGAAACTTCTCCCTGCTGTCTTTCATAGTGCCAGAAAATGTTATGGAGACAGATGGGAGAAAAAAAGTCATCAACAGTTTTACCTAGCTGTGGATCCTAAGTGATTTACAACAGACCCATCAGGCAAGATGTGCCCACTGGTGCAACAGTGGCATGATCATTGGGGATAGCCAACCACTTTCTGATTGGATTCAACGCCTACTTACAGGAGGGAGTTCAAGTACTGTAAATCTGGTCAAAAGCCCACGGCTGAGGTGATAGGCTTAGGGAAGAACCTACTAGCATTGTTCTGTTAAACAGATACATTGTCAAACTGCTTTTTAACCATTTTGCTTTTCCCCATAGATTTGTGCTGCTCTCTGCTTGGATCAGAGAAGCCTCTTTTTACAGTGGGCAGAAGTTAATACAGAGATGCATATGTGGCTAAAGTGCTGAAAATAAGTGACTATTGGGCTGGAGAGATGGCTTAACGGTTAAGGCATTTGCCTGCAAAGCCAAAGGACCCAGGTTCGATTCCCCAGGACCCACGTAAGCCAGAAGCACAAGGGACACATGTGTCTGGAGTTTGTTTGCAGTGGCTAGAGGCCCTGGCATGCCCATTCTCTGTCTGTCTCTCTTCTCTCTCTCTCACTCTCTGCTTGCAAATAAATAAATAATTTAAAAAAATAAGTGCTACTATGTGCTCAGCCCTAACTGGGACATCTATTTCAATGGTCAGGTAACATTGTGGGAGAGGGGGCAGAAAGAATGTAAGCTGGAGAGGATTATAGAACACTGCTTTATGGAGTGTTATATACTCACAGCAACTGTGGTTTCCCATACAAGATTGAGCCCATCAACATTCCATCATGGATGGAGGAGGAACTCATGAGGCCCCACCCCTCCCAAAGGAGCTACTGGGAGCTAATGGCTGCTGGAGGAGGAGGAGTTATGTTTTTAGTGATTTAGCCAATTAGGTAAGTTGCCCATAAGTACCTACCAATGTTCATGCAAGCAGTCTTAAACTTAGTAGGACACACACACACACACACAACCACAAAAGTCGGAAGGAAACTATTTGGAAAGAAGGGATTTATTAGGATGTGAGGAAATAAGAGACCGGGATGAGTGAATATGATAAAAATATAATACATACATGTATGAAACTGTCAAAAGGAATATAAAA
Source organism: Dipus sagitta (assembly GCA_036346955.1). Taxonomy (NCBI): domain Eukaryota; kingdom Metazoa; phylum Chordata; class Mammalia; order Rodentia; family Dipodidae; genus Dipus; species Dipus sagitta. The sequence continues at coordinate 34,652,114 of CM070786.1, forward strand.
AGTAATTTTTTAAATTTATTTAACAGAGAAAGAGGGATAGAGAGAGAATGGGAGCACCAGGGCCTCCAGCCACTGCAAATAACTCCAGATGCATGTGCTACCATGTGCATTTGGTTTATGTGGGTGGAGAATCAAACCTGGGTCCTTAGGCTTTGCAGACATGCACCTTAACTGCTAAGTCAACTCTTCAGCCCAAAAGTCATTTTTAAAAGAGTGATTGGCCTGCATACTAATAGTTTGACAGTAACAGTATTTTTAATTCTAAATTAAAGGCAAATTATCTTCAAACCTTATTAATCAAAGAGTTGAATTCCATTAGTCTACAGTCCTTTCTCAAATCATCTTTTGGCTTACACATCATGATGTATAGCTTTCCATCTGATCCTTTTAAAGAAATCTTCTTTGGTTTCTGAAGAGACGAAAGAATTTCTACCTAAAAGATGACAAGTATTTAAGTCATAGCCAAAATTCTTTGTTTAAATGTTTAGATATTATAACAATAAATAATATAATAAAATGAGAATAATTAATTCTATGTAAGAATTCATATTTTAAGAATTTTTTACCATAGCTATTTGGGATCTAAAAACATGGTTATCTATGAATAGGGAGACACTTTTACTCATTAGAAATGGACAGGATGTTTAGAAAATGGCTTCATCAATAAAACAAGTATTTATCTATTTATTCACGTTGGTTTTTTAAGGTAGAGTCTCACTCTAGCCCAGACTGACATGGAATTCACTACGTAGTCTCAGGGTGGCAATCTTCCTACCTCTGCCTCCCAAATGCTGGGATTAAAGGTGTGCCACCATGACTGGCTCTAAACAAGTATTTACACATGCAAAGCTTCAAAGCTGACACAAAGCTCAAGACTTTTGAAATATTTTTTAGGACCTTTTCAGAGCATTCTTTTTGAATGGCAAAATATGCTTGCTTTGAAAAAAGAAACTTCTCCAACATTAAGTCTACCTAATGAGGTAAGTAAATAAGATGGACAAAATAGGACTTAATCTATAGAGACAGCATGGTTATACTAATAATATACCATTTGATTTGGTATATATACCATTTGATATTGGTAAATGGTTGTAAAAGCAGTTTTAAAATGTCCTTAGACATAGAAATCCTAGAATAAATGTAGAACTTTCCGAAGTCTTTACTTAGAAATGCTCTATCAATATTTTCTATAAATAGTCATATATTTATAGCCACATTTCATGTGATGTAAGAGTACAGGGCATACCTAGCAGGTAAGAGGCCTTGGGCCCATTCCCAGCACTATAGTTTTTAAAAAATATGAAAAGGAGATGGGCGTGGTGGCGCACGGCTTTAGTCCCTGCACTTGGGAGGCAGAGGAAGAGGACTGCCATGAGTTCAAGACTACTCTGAGACTACACAGTGAATTCCAAGTCAACCTGGGCTAGAGCGAAACCCTACCTTAAAAAAAGAAAGAAAAAAAATCAAAATAAGTAAATGAAATAAAAAAAAAGGGCTAGAGAGATGGCTCAGCAGTTGTCTGGTTCCTGTGCAAGTACAAGGGCCTGAAACCACCAGAGTTTGAATGTCCAGCTCGCATTTAAACAGCTGGATAGGGTCATGTGTACGGGTAAACCTAGTCCCTCAGGGGAGCAGAACCCAGCCCCACAAGCTCTGGAGTCAGTAAAGAGACACCAGCTCAAAACAAAGACTGGCAGGAGAGCAAGTGAGTAAGACACCACGGAGTGGAAAGCCATAGGCAAGAATCCCTGCTGTAGGTGAGTGTAGTGGGAGTCACATCATGCACTTCCCTCCTCTCTCTCCCTCTCCCTCTCTCCCAAAAAGAATAGCTAAATAAATACATAAAAATAAAATGGAAGCAGCTTTGATAACCTGAACTTTGTTTCCTTCCAAGAAACAAACAAAACAGACACTCTTTTTCTTCCCCATTTTTAAGACAAGAGACTATAGAAAAACTAAATTATGAAAAGAGATTATAGATTGCAGTCATATTGAAACAATGAGCATGTGGAAAATCCAAATAGTCAATTTTATAGCATCACTGCAAGGTACCTTTTACATTTCTGCATTTCCATGTTTTCTCTAAGCAAAACTGAGATTCTTAGCTTAACTGAAATTTCAAACCTAAGTACATTTAAAAACTATAGCTATAGGGCTGGAGAGATGGCTTAGTGGTTAAGTGCTTGCCTGTGAAGCCTAAGGACCCTGGTTTGAGGCTTAATTCCCCAGTACTCACATAAGCCAGATGCACAAGGTGGCATCAGGCCCTGGTGCACCCATTCTCTCTCACTCTCTCTCTTTCTCTGTCTGTCACTCTCAAATACATAAATTAAAATTTAAAAACTAATTGTACCTATAATCATAGAATACTAAAACTTACCACATCATCAAAGCCTGCAAGATAGGCCCAATGCCCTGGAAATGGCTCATGATTAGCATGGGCACCCGGGATTGATGGAAGTGTAGGTATCATGACCGATTGTAAAGGAATGATGATTTCACTAAATGTAACATCTTCTACCAGCTTTTTAAGCATTTTAAAATGAGTGCTTATACTTAATGTGGAGTTATTTCCATCAACCTGGAAAAAAAGTACATTTCAATTTCTCCATATTTACCCTGAATTATAGAACTTTATTTCAACCACAACAAACATTTTACTTTTACACTATTAATTGCCAGAGTTTGGCAATATGTAATTTTTAAAGTATTTTTAATTATCTCATTTTAGCCTCACCAGTTTTTTACCACATCAATCACAGGTAGGACTGTTTAATAATTAAGAATGTAATAGAAGATAATAATCTATTATTAGACATCAGAAACATGTAAACCAAATGTTGTTTTTGATTATCTTGGCAGCAAAATAATACCTGAACTTTCTACTTTAAAGACTAATGTATTTTACTGTAGAAGTGTTATGTGTTTGATTATGGGATATTCCAGTAGTTTATCCTCTGTTATAACATTCAGTAGAAAGTATATATGCCTTTAAAAATCAGAAAAACTCTGAATTCCTAAGTGGAGCTTGCCATGAAGGTTTTAGATCTGTACAAGAACAAGTGAAGCACTTACAACAGGGCCAATATTCAATAAATAACACTACTTTTGATAATATTAAGTGCATTAGAGGTCAAATATAAGTAATGGAATAGTAAATGACTATCCTTTTGAGGGCTGGAGAGATGGCTCAGTGGTTAAAGATGTTTCCTTGCAACACCTGATGGCCTGGGTCCCATTCTCCAGTACCCATGTAAAGCCACATGCACAAAGTGGCACAAGCATTTGGAGTTCATTAGCAGTAGCAGTGGCAAGAGGCCCTGGCATGCTTGCTTGCATTCTCTCTCCCTCCCTCGCCCTCTCTCAAAATTCACTATGCAGTCTCAGGCTCAGAATTCACTATGCAGCCTCAGGCTACCCTTGAACTCATAGTGATCCTCCTACCTCTGCCTCCCAAGTGTTGGGATTAAAGACATGTGCCACCATGCCCAGATAATTATCCTTTTTTTTTTCTTTTCTACAAAAAAAAAATGTTTATTTTTTTTATTTGCAAGCAGAGAGAGAAAGAAAAGAGATAGAGGGAGACAGAATGGACACACCAGGGCTTCCAGCCTTAACCACTGAGTCATCTCTCCAGTCCCTAATTATCCTTTTGAGATCAGTTTATTCATGAAAGGAAAATAAGAAATAGGGTCATCTATATTTTTTTTTTACCTAGAAATTTGAATACTTCTTCAACTGAAATCTAGCTATTTTTCCTATAAAGAATCTCTTTGAAGCCGGGAGTGGTGGCACAGACACCTTTAATCCCAGCACTTGGGAGGCAGAGGTAGAAGGATCGTCGTGAGTTCGAGGCCATCCTGAGACTACACAGTGAATTCCAGGTCAGCCTGGGCTACAGCTAGACCCTACTTTGAAGAAAAAAAAGAATCTCTCTGGGACCGAGAGATAGCTCAGGGGATAAAGTGTTTGCTTTATGAGAATGAAGACTTGCTGGGTGTGGTGGTGCACACCTTTAATCCCAGCACTCGGGACACAGAGGTAGGAGGTGCGCCGTGAGTTCAAGGCCACCCTGAGACTATGTAGTGAATTCCAGGTAACCCTGGACCAGAGTGAGACCCTACCTCAGAAAAAAGAAAAAAAAGAAAAAGAATGAAGACTTGAGTTTAATACTCTAAAACTCTGAACCCATGCAAAACTGCCAGGTGTGGTAGTAAAAACTTACAATCCCAGTGCTAGGGAGGTGGGGCCAGTCAAATCCCTAGGGCTCATCTAATCATTGAGCACCAGTCTAACAAGAGGCCAGTGAGAAACCCTGTCTCAAACAAAAAAAGTAGATGGCATTCCTGAAGAGTAACACCTAAGGTTGTCCCACATAGAAAAGAAAAAAAAAGAATCTCTTTCTTTAGTTGTATTTGTGTATTTATTTGCAAGGAGAGGTGAGGGAGTGGAAGAATTGGCATGCTAGGGCGCCTTGCCACTGCAAACATGCTCTAGATGTGCCATTTGGTGCATCTGACTTCAGATGGGTACTAGCAAATCAACTCATGTAGACAGACTTTACAAGCAAGTGCCTTTAATGCTGAGCTGTCTCCTTAATTCCAAATTTCTCTCTCTTTATAACCAGCCCTCCATACACTCTCACCAGGTTATTTTTCCTTCTATTGCTTACATAAAATAGTGAGTCTCTCTTACAGCCATATTTCTACCTTTCTACAGGTCTATGAAAATGCTACTACTTCACATGAGAGCCATCAGCTTAGTCCTTATAAAACTATGAGCTCCTCAAACCAGGAAAACATGTACCATTAATCTTCATTCTCACTGAAACCTATACTGTAAAAATGAAAATTAAGGCCTGTGGATGTAGCTTGGTGGTACAGTATTTGCCTAGCAAGCATAAGGCTTTGAATCTAATACCCACCACAGCAAAGAAACAATACATCATAGGTATTACTTTAGTGCAATTACATACTCATGTGTAAGCTGTGAAAGTTTGGGGACATGACAATAAATCACATACTTATGGTTTCATGTTCAGGTTAATATGTGAGTTGTGAAGGTTTGGGGACATGGTTTCATGTTCAGGTTAATGTGTGAGTTGTGAAGGTTTGAGGACATGACAATAAATCGCATACTTATGGTTTCATGTTCAGGTTAATGTATGTATGAGTTGCGAAGGTTTGAGACATGACAATAAATCACATACTCATGGTTTCATGTTCAGGTTAATGTGTGAGTTGCGAAGGTTTGGGGACATGACTATAAATCACATACTTACAGTTTCATGTTCAGGTTAATGGGTGAGTTGTGAAAGTTTGGGGATATGACAATAAATCACAGGTATTACCTTTAGTACACTTACATACTTCTGTTTTTATGGCTTATCATACCTATGCTTGCTGGAAATATGAATAATCTTTTCAGAAAATTGAAAAACTTAGAGGACATTTTGGAATAAGGACATAAAACAACAGGTTTATCCACATAAATTATACAGGAAATGGAAGCATAGCTCAGTGGTAGAACATTTGCCTACCATGCCAAGGGCTGTGGTTAAATACCTGGTATCACAAAGAGAAAGAAAAAACTATACTTAAAGTACGCAATTTGATACATTTTTGTAAGTATATAGTGATGTACTTTAGAATTTTAACTTAGTGAGAAAAAAGTCAGCTCTTAAGTTTTACATAAAATTATCTAACATTGATATATAAGCAATGGGATCAATGACATTACCGGTTTGTTGCACAATTCTAGAAGCTTGTCTGTTAGGCGAGTTGCATCTCCAACAAATTTTTCTAAAGATTTTTTCATATGGATAGCTTTATTTAAAATTTCTTTACATCTATTCACACGCATGGGGTAAGAAGACTGTAATAAAAAAAAATTTAAATACAATTGTATATGAGATTTTATGAAGGTAACAAAACTTTTTTTGTGCTTTCAAGGTAGGTCTTGCTCTAGCCCAGGCTGACCTACCCTTGAACTCACAGCAATCCTTCCGCCTCTGCCTCCCAAGTGCTGGGATTAATGGCATGTATCACCATGCCTGGCAACAAAACATTTTTAATTGACAAAAAAAATCAACTTAAAAAGTATCTGTGGACTTGGAGAGGTGGCTTAATGGTTAAGGCACTTTCCCTAATAACAAATAACAAATAACAAATAATAAAAAACAAGAATAATAAGTGAGATGTCTAGATGATGTGTAAAATAAAAAAATGGAAAATAATCTTTTTTTTCTTTTTTGTTTTATGGTTTGTTGAGGTAGGGGCTCACTCTAGCTCAGGCTATTAATATTAATGAATGGTAGAAGACCTGAATTTTAAGTAAAATTTTTATCTGTATATTTTCTGAATTCTGTAAAATATATTGATCAACTTATACATGCTTATTTTTAATAATTACAGGTTAATATACTTTGTAAAGAAATGTTACCATAACTGTTTACTAAAGACATCTGTCTAGAAGAAAGGAAGCACAAGCAAGTCTTTCATCTAAGACATACTGGTTTCTTTTTATTTTTCTTTTTATTTTTTGAGAGAGGAAAGAGGCAGAGACAGGGAGGAAGGGAGGGAGAGAATGGGCATGCCAGGGCTTCTAGCCACTGCAAACGAACTCCAGATGCATGGGCCACGTTGTACATCTGGCTTATGTGGGTCTTGGGGAATCGAACTGCCGAGGTCCTTTGGCTTCACAGGCAAGTGCCTTAACCACTAAGCCATCTCTCCAGTCCTGATTTCTTATTTCATATGATAGTACCTCAAAATATTAAAGTGAATATGATTTCTCTCTTTTTAAAAAGTATCTTAAAACTATTAATCTAATATAGGCCAGAATCCTGGAATTTGCATTTATCTATTTGCCTTAAATAATCAATGCCATATAAAATAGTAAAAGAGGCTGAAGTGATTAATGTATTACCTTAGACACAGCTGTCATCATCCACATTGCTTGCTGCGGATAGGCCAGAAACACTTTGGCTATAATTTCCATCAAGACAACAAAAACTTCATCATGAGAATGACAGATTCGAGAAATCAATTGTGAAAAAGCAGTCAGAAATTGATATGGAGCTAACTGATTTGTGTGCTCTGTGATAGCCTTATTTATTTTAGCCAAGTCATTTCTCATTTGTACACGATCAGAACGACCAGCTGGAAAAAAAAAAAATCAATTTAAGAAGCAGTAAAAATAAATGCATAGTACCAGTATACCAGTGTATTTCACAGAAAAATTATTGTGCTAGAAACAATCATGTTGAATATTTATATATTCAAACAAATATGCTATTCATATACCCAAAGCTAGATTTCTTGTCACTTTGTGAAAAAAGGCATTTCTCCCATTCTCTATCTATCTGACTCTTTGTCTGTCGCTCTCAAATAAATAAATAAAAATAAACAATAAAATATTAAAAATGGTAATTTCTGTAAAAGCAGGAAGAACATTTAGGGTTAAGAGCCATTAAGTTTTATAATCCATTGTGATATTCAAGGTAAATTATTTTGACTAAATTAACATTTTTCAATATGTGTTAGCATCAAAAAATAATAAGAGTATCACTTGCAAACTCACAACCCCTGAATTGCCTTATGTCTATAACTTATCTTTCCCTTCTTTCTTTTTTTTTTTTTTTTTTTTTAATCCCAGACTAACCTGAAATTCACTATGTAGTCTCAGGCTGGCCTCAAACTCAAGGTGATTCTCCTATCTCTGCCTCCTGAGTGCTGGGATTAAAGGCATGTACCACCACACCTGGCTCCCTTCTTTTTTCACACTTAGCTTCTTACACTTTTATAAGATTTAAATTGTTTTTAGTAAATGAAATTTTCAAGATAAATGTGACTTTATAACAAAATTATAATTCTTCATAGTCTCTTTAAATTTTAAAATTGAGGTATGATGGAGAATGGAGTTTCAAAGGGGAAAGTGGGGGGAAGGGAGGGTATTACCATGGGGTATTTTTTATAATCATGGAAGTTGTTAATAAAAATTTGGAAGAAAAAAATCATTTAAAAAAATGAGTCATACCTTTTTCCCATTCATATGCCTTAGCACCAAAATCAAGCCAAAGTGATAACATTCGTGGCATTGATTGATATATGAACTGATTTCCATATTGTAGAGAGCTGTAATTGCATGGCCAAGAAATATCATTAGCACAGAGCTTTTTAAAGCTATATGAACTAAAACTTAATAGACTTGAAATGGCAATTTAATGACAGAAATTATAGCCATTCATTCATTCACACATTCTTTCAAGAAAAGGCCTCATGTACCCCAAGCTGCCTTAAAATTGCTATACGGAGCCAAGGATGGATGACCTTGACCTTTCTGATTCTTCTGCCTCTACCTCTATCTCTTTTTTTTGTTTTCTTTTAACTTTTATTTATTTATTTGAAAGAGAGAGAGAGAATATGAGCATACCAGGCCACTAGCCACTGCAAACTCCAGATGCATGTGCCACCTTGTGCATCTGGCTTACATGGGTCCTGGGGAATTGAATCTGTATCCTTTGGCTTTGCAGGGAAGCACCTTAACCTCCAAGCCATCTCTCCAGTCCTGTCTCCGCCTCTGCCTCTTTAGTGCTGGAATTACAGGCATGGGTTCCCATTCCTGGTTTATGAGGTGCTGGGAATTGATCCCATGGTTTCCTGTATGCTAGGCAAATGAAAGCTGAACTACAACTCCAGCTCCCAAAACTATAGCATTGCTACTTCTTCCCAGTAGAGGTTATTTTGACATCTCCTTTTTTTTCCCTCTCTTTCTTTCTTTTAACTATAACCCTCAGTTACTTCTATATTACCTGTACCAAAAAACATACATACTCTGAATTAACCAAAGCCTGGCTAGCTTTTCTTTTTTTTCAAGGTAGGGTCTCACTCTACCCAGGCTAACCTTGAATTCATTATGTAGTCTCAGTGGGGCCTCAAACTCATGGTGATTCTTCTACCTACGCCTCTCAAGTGCTGGGATTAAAGGTGTGCATCACCATGCCCAACTTGGCTAGTATATTTTAAAATGTCTTTAGAACTTGTATTTTCATTTGTGTTCCATATACCTTATTCAACCCCAATCATTCTATTTCTGGAAAATTATAATTCTATATTTTTCTTCCAATAAATTCTCGATAATATTCTTGGAGTTCTAACTTTATCATGGTTTCTTTTATTCAAAAGTAGGCTGGGCGTGGTAAATCACCCCTTTAATTCCAGCACTTGGGAAGCAAGAGGTAAGATTGCTGTGAGTTTGAGGCCAGCCTGAGACTATACAGTGCATTCCAGGTCGGCTAGAGAGAATTCCTACCTCAAAAAATAAAAAATAAAATAAAATAAGTAGGAATCAACAATCTATAGATCAAGACTACATGAATGACTGCCTGCAATTCAAATATTCACAATCATATCTCTGTAATTTTCCCATTTGATTTCTTTGCCACTCACCAGCATAGATCTATTTTCAAGGATAGTTTCCTTACTATTCTTTTTTATAAAAATTATTTTATTTTCCTTAATTTATTTGAGAGGGAGAAATAGGTGTGTGGGGGGAGACAAAGAGAGAGAGTATGAGTGTGTTAGGGTCTCCAGCCACTGGTAACGAACTACAGATGCATGCACCCCCTCGTGCATCTGGTTTATGTGGGTACTGGGGAGTTGAACCTGGGTCCTTTGGCTTTGCAGGCAAGCACCTTAACCAGTAAGCCATTTCTCCAGCCCCTCCTTGCTATTCTTAAAAGTAAAAAAAAGAAAGAAAGAAAGAAAAAATTCTCAGCCGGACATGGTGGCGCACACCTTTAATCCCAGCACTCGGGAGACAGAGGTGCTACCCCAAGACTACATAGTTAATTCCAGGTCAGACTAGACTACAGTGAAATCTGACCTCGAAAAACAAAAACAAAACAAAACAGAAAGTCCTCTTCTGTACTCCTGGCTGACCTGACCTGGAAATCACTATGTACCCAACTTGGCTTTAAACCCATGGTGATCCTTCTGCCTCAGCCTCTGGGGTGGTAGGATTCCAGGTAAAAGCTACTAAACCTGGCTTAGCTTCTTTGCTGTTCTAGAAACAAACCTCTCAATCCCGTTTCATGTCAAATCTGTTAAAATGTAACGAACATCTTTCCTTAATGAAAAAAAAAAGTGAGGCATCAGTTTATGTTATTCCAATTTTTTCATTGTAGTAAAATACACATGAAATTTATTATCCTTACCATATTTCTGTGTGTTTTGAGTGTTGGGGAATCAAACCCAGAGCCCAGCACAAGCTAGGCATGTTATCACCCACTGAGCTACATACCCAGCCCTTATCCCTCTTTTAAGGATATAATCACAATTCACAGATACATATTTTACAGGACTATCACCACCATCAGTCAGTCTTTCATCTTCCCAAACTCAACACCTTTTAAAAAAAAATTTATTTATTTATTTATTTGACAAGAGAAAGAGGGAGAGAGAGAAAGAGAGAGAGAGAGAGAGAGAGAGAGAGAAAGATAATGGGCGTGGCAGGGCCTCCAGCCACTGCAAATGAACTCCAGATGTATGCGCCCCCTTGTTTATGTGGCTATTGAACCTGGGTCCTTTGGCTTTGCAGGCAAATGTCTTAACTGCTAAGCCATCCCTCCAGCCCACTCAACACCTTTTAAACCATTTTTTTATGGTTTATTAGAGAGAGAAAGAGACAGACAGAATTGGCATGTCAGGGCCTCAGCCACTGTAATCAAACGCCATATGCTTGCGCCACCTAGTGGGCATATACGACCTTGCTCTTGCCTTTCCTTTGTGTGTCCAGCTTAAGTGGTATCTGGACAGTCGAACATGGGTACTTGGGCTTTGCAGGCAAGCACCTTAACAACTAAGCCATCTCTCCAGCCCTCAACACTTTTTAAATGCTAATTCCATTTACTTAATAAACATTACTTCCTTCCTTCCTACCCTTTGTCACTCATTCTTCTTCCATGTTTTGAAGACAGGGTCTCAAGCTGCTTTCTGTTTCTAAATTTGACTATTTTAGGTGTGTCATGTGAATGGAATCACACAATATTTGTCCTATAGTGTCCAGCTTATTTCACTTAGCCTAATAACCTCAAGATTCTTCCATGTTAAATGTTGTACCATGAGATAAAATTTCCTTAGTTATACCATATTTTATATATTCATTCATCCCTTTCGTCTCTTAGGTACTGTTAAAAATACTTTTTACCTACACATAATTATTTTATACCATTAGGAATAGTTTATCTGTCTGTGTGTCTATTTTTTCTATCTACTTTTAAGACGGGGTCTAATTAATGCAGCCCAGGCTGGTCTTGAACTCGGACTGTAATTGAGGCTGTCTCCACTTAAGGAATGGTGGGATTACAGGCACAATCCACTATACCTACTCTTTTTGTATTGCTGGGGATTCACAATTGTGTGTCTTATAAAGTTTTTTTTTTTTTGAGACCCCCCCCCCACACACAAGTAATAATTTTTTAAATAAATGCTAATCATTTTTGTATGTTGTTTGTATATACTACAACCTAACAAAATTCATTAGTTTGAACACTTTAATTTTCAATATATAAGATCATACTATTTTCAAACAAGGATAATTAAACTCCTTTTCAACCTGAGTTCCTTTGATTACTTTCTCTTGTCTAATTGCTTTGATTAGGATTTCTTATCCTCTGTATCTTTATCTTGTTCCTAAAACTAGAGGAAAAGCTTTAAAATTTCATTGTTATGTATGACATTATCTGTGGGCTTGTCAAATATGAATCTTACGGTGTTGAGGTACATACCTTCTATCCCTATTTTTATTTTAAATTTTTTAAACTCTATTTTTATTTATTTGAGAGAGAGAGAGAAAGAGGCAGAGAGAGAGGGAGAGAGAGAATGGGTGTGTCAGGGCCTCCAGCCACTGAAAATGAACTCCACATGCATGCACCCCCTTGAGCATCTGGCTCATATGGGTCCTGGGGAATTGAACCGAGGTCCTTTGGCTTTGCAGACAAATGCCTTAACCGCTAAGCCATGTCTCCAGACCTCTTTTAATTTTTATCCAGAAAGATATGGAAATCTGTACAATGATTTTTCTGAATCTGTTGAGATGATATGATTTTTTCCTTTTCATTCTGCTGTGTATGTCACATTTATAGCTCTGTACATGTTGAATCCTTCCATGATGTCCATGCTGATCCTGGTCTACTGCCTTGACCTTCTGGTACTGAGATTTCAGGTGTGGGTCATGTCTGGCAATTGATGGGTTTAGTTTTTTTCTGGTATTGGGGATTAAATTCAGGGCCTTGAATATGCTAAATAAATACTCTACCACAGAGCTACAATCACAGCCCAGCATTGTTAATTTTTTAAAATTTATATATATACTATTTTTTTCACTAAAGGTTAAAACTGAAGAAAAATATATAAAGAAAAATTTACATATTGGTCAAGTTCATAATATGAATTAGTGGTAGAAGAGAAAGCATCCAACATATGCTAAGACACATAATAGCATTCATTCTGATATACTTGATCTCACACATGAAGTTCTCATTCTCACCTTCCAAAATGAAAAACTATGTACCGGATGACATCACCTTGCCTTTCCATTTTGTTGTCTGTTACCATGGGCATTAACTTGTCATAGTATTTGGCAAGATAGAAATGCCCATCCTCCCACTCTGGCAGGAACAAGGTTACATCCTATAAAAGAGACACAGGACACTCAAGCAAATTTCATAATAGGCTGAGAAGTACATATGCATAGCAGCAGTACACAGCCTACAAGGAATCCAAAGTTGTTGCATGTCACTTCAATATAATATCCCATCAAACAATATGCTAAAACTTTTCCTTTCTGTTACTGACATTTGGGTCACACCCAGTATATCATCAAGAAGTAACAATGCTATAAACATTCTTGCCAGAGGTGGTGGTCACACCTGTAATCCTAGTACTACGGAAGCTGAGGCAGAAGGATTGTGAAGAGTTGGAGTCTACCTGAGGCTACATAGTGAGTTCTAGGCCAGAGTCTGATTGTGAAACAACCAACTGAACAATAGCAAAACTAATAAAATAAAATAAACACCCAAAAGAAAACCTTCTTCTACATATCCTATGAGACACACTAGGCCATACTGTGGTAGGGTGGAAATTTTCCCAACTTTGCTTCACCAACTGGCTCTTCCTAGAATTCATTGTAGCACTGGTGCCAAGAACTATGGGATTTCACCTGGGTAGAGGTCTCTTAAAAGGGGATTCTCAGCTGGGCGTTGTGGCGCATGCCTTTAATCCCAGCACTTGGGAGGCGGAGGTAGGAGGATCGCCATGAGTTCAAGGCCACCCTGAGACTACATAGTGAATTCCAGGTCAGCCTGGGCTAGAGCGAGACCCTATCTTGAAAAAACAAAACAGAAAAAAAAGGGGGAGGGATTTTCGCCAGGTATGGTGGCGCATGCCTTTAATCCCAGCACTTTGGAGGCAAAGCTAGGAGGACTGCTGTGAGTTCAAGATCATCCTGAGACTACAGAGTGAATTCCATGTAATATCTTTACCCTGAGGCTGGAATACAGGAAAAAATATTATTCAAATTAAGCCACGTGTGCTGGCACATGGCTTTAGTCCCTGCACGTGAGAGGCTGAGGTAGGATAATCACCATGAGTTCAAGGAAAGTATGGGGTTATAGAATGAGTTCCAAGAAAGCCTGGATTATAGAAAAATCCTGCTTCAAAAAGAAATAATAATAATAATAATAAAATTAAAAACAAAAACTATTAACTATAAAACCCCTTGAAGACAGGAACTTCCCTCCCTCTGGGCTTGCCATAAGCTCATACTTTTACAGTGTCTTTTATTATTATTATTATTATTATTATTATTTATATTAAGTATGGAAAAATGGGGCTGGAGAGATGGCTTAGTGGTTAAGGAATTTGCCTGCAAAGCCAACGGACCCTTGTTTGATTCCTCAGGACCCACATAAGCCAGATGCACAAGGGGGCACATGAGTCTGAACTTCGTTTGCAGTGGCTGGAGGCCCTGGCATGCTTCTGTCTGTCTGTCTGTCTCTCTCTCTCTCAAATGAATGAATAAATAAAAATGTAAAAATTGAACAGAAAGAAAAAGACCAAAAAAAAAAAAAAGAGAGAGAGAGAAAGGAAAAATGACCACTACTACCCAGTATCAGAATATTGTCGCCATTACTCTAAAATAAAACAAAATCCTGTCACATCCCCACCCCACCCCATTCAGGTTCTTTCTTTCTTGTTTTGTTTTGTTTTATTGTTTTGTTTTTTGAGGCAGTGTCTTACTCTAGCTCAGGCGGACCTGGAATTCACTATGTATTCTCAGGGTGGCCTCGAGCTCATAGCAATCCTCCTACCTCTGCCTCCCAAGTGCTGGGATTAAAGGCATGCACCACCATGCCCAGCTTAAATCTTTTATCTATTATAATTTATTTGAGAGAGAGAAAAAAGGAGGCAGATAGAGAGGGTGGAGAAAGAGAATGGGTGTGCCAGGGTCTCCAGCTACTGCAAATGAGCTCCAGATGCATGTGCCACTTTGTGTATTTGCCTTACATGGGTCCTGGGGAATCGAACCTGGGTCCTTAGGCTTCACAGGCAAACACCTGAACCACTAAAGCCATTTCTACACCACCATTCAGGTTACTTTTATAAACTTTATTATATATATATGGTATATATATATATATATATTTTTTTTTTTTTTTCATTTTTGGTTTTTCAAGGTAGGGTTTCACTGTAGCCCAGGCTGACCTGAAATTCACTATGGACTCTCAGGCTGGCCTAAAACTCAGTCCTCCTACCTCTACCTCCCAAGTGCTGTGATTAAAAGCATGTGCCACCACACCCAGCTTTATAAACTTTTATAATAAAAGCTCCACATATTTTTAAACTCAATTTCAATTTTTTTATTGATCCATGGGTTTCTGAGAGGCTTATGATTCATAATGCCATCTTGTAAAACCGTTAAGGAAGTTCTGTAAGTTTTTTTCAAAAATTTTCAGGTTAAGATTCACAATGTAGAGCTGGGCATGGTGGTACACGTTTTGAATCCCAGCACTTGGGAGGCTGAGGTAGGATTGCCATGAGTTCAAGGCCACCCTGAGACTAGATAGTGAATTCCAAATCAGCCTCGGCTAGAGTCAGACTCTCCCTCAAAAAAAAAAAAAAAAAAAAAAAAAAAAAAAGTAAAAGTAACACATGTATCTGGAGTTTATTTGCAGTGGCAACAGGCCCTGACACGCCTATTTCATCTTTCTCAGTCATATTCTTCCTCTCTCCTTGCAAATAAATAAATAAATAAAAATATTTAATATTTTTTAGGCTAAGATATAAATTGGTAATTGGTTTTACAAATACATTTGCTTTGTGGCAATTTCTGATCTGGTGAGAAAATTCCATATACTTATGATATATACTCACTAACTAAAAAGTTCCTGGGGCTAGAGATGGCACAGTGGATAAAATATTTGTAGGGCAAACATGAGTACCTGAGTTTGGATCCCAAGTCCCCGTGTAAAGGTGGATGCTATAGCATGGGTGCCTATAATCCCAGCATGCCTACTGAAATGGGAGACAGAACTTCCCGGAATCTCCAAGTGCCAATCAGCCTGATGAATATACAAGAACAGTAAGAAACCCTGCCTCAAACAAAGTGGAAGAGTAGGGCAGACACCAGAGGCTGTCCCCTGACCTCTACATGTGTGTCATGACATATGTATACTTGCACCCATGCACACGTGCACGCACACACAGCCAGTTTCCTGAGCACTATTAAAAATTTTATCCAGGGGGCTGGAGAGATGACTCAGCTGTTAAGGTGCTTGCCTGCAAAGTATAAAAATGCAGGTTTGATTCCGCAGCATCCATGAAAAGCCAGATGCACAAAGTGGCAATGTATCTGGAGTTTGTTTTCAATGGCTAAAGAAAGGCCCTGGTATGCCCATTCTCTCTATTTTCTTTTCTTTTTTTTTTGGGGGGGGGGGGTTTCCAAGGTAGGGTCTCACTCTAGCTCAGACTGACCTGGAATTCACTATGGAGTCTCAGGGTGGTCTCGAACTCACGGTGATCCACCTCCCTCTGCCTCCCGAGTGCTGGGATTAAAGGCGTGCGCCACCACAGCTGGCTTCTCTATTTTCTATCTCTCTCTGCTTGCAAATAAAAATTATTCAAAAATACAAAAACCTTTATCTAGTTTAAAAAGCGAAATAGATTAACTGTTTTTCTAAAGGAAATCACATCATGTATAGACTTGCCTTGTATTTTTTCATAATTGCATTGCTTTCAAAGTTAGCTGTTTCTTCCATAAACCGGCCCACTAGTAGTGTAGCTCGACCATGGATTCGCATGTGTTTACTCTCAGTTGGGGATTTATTTTCAGGAAAACATAATTCAACACCCTTTTGAAGAACAATAAGTGCCTGGTGAACATCACCCTGAAAGAAAACAATTAATAAACCTTTTAATTTAAGAATACATTATATTTTCTGAAAATTAAAATTATTTCAATTTAAAGTTCATTAAATATATTTAGATGCAACTGTAACTTCATGTTTATTTTTCATACCCCTCTTAGTAAAAAAGATTTCAAAAAGGAAGCCTTGATTCATTTCATGTAGAATTTACATTCATTCATGTTATAATTAAAAAATAGGGAACTGAAGACATGTCAATGATTTTTTTTTTTTAATTTCTGGATTAAAAGAGTTCACAGACAGCTGGACAGTGATGTCCCATCACTTGGGAGGTAGAGGCAGAAGACCATTATGTAGCCATATAATGAGACACTATCTTAAAAAAAAAAATCTAACCACCATCAAGGACAAAGTTTATAGTTAAGTGAGGAGACAAAACTATATAAAACACCACTATGTGTTAGTTGCTCTATAGATGGTAAAAATAAAGAATTAGTCATTTCCCTCAAGAAACATGTAGGACAGAATAAAATTGGAGAAAAAAAAAAAAACACTGTAATTTACATGGTTGTAACCAGAAAGTATTTGAGAATTGGAGGGTAGTGGGAACAGTCCCTCTTAGTGTATGATAGATTAAATAATGTCGTGACAGGAAAAAAGTTCTGAATTCTGAAAAGCTCTCAGTTGGGCCGTAGTAAGAATAACATAATTCCAAACAGGATATTATCTGATGACATTTTCTTGACCATTACCTTGGACCAGAGCCACTTTGCCTTTTCCACATACAGTTCGGCAAGTTGTGATTCCCCTGCATTCAGGAGAGCATTGTAGGCTGTTTGGTGGTGCCCAGCCTTTCTAGCTACTCTGGCACTCTGTAGCCAGCATTCTCCAACCATTTCATTATAATCTGGTCTAAAGAAATGCAGCAAAACATGGGAGAAACACAGTATTTATAAGTATATTCAACAAATTAAAGCATTTCTTCCCAACATAGAACCTTCTCAATATACCATTTTAAAGGGATCAATGATTAATTGTTAAGAAAAAACAAAAGAAAAACCACCCACTAGTTTAATTCTGTGTACGAGTACATGTGTGTGCACTGGCCAGAGGACAAGCTGGAACGTTGCTCCTTAGGTGCTATCTACCTTTTTCTTTTGAGACAAGGTCTTCAACTGGCCGGAAATTTGCCAAGCAGGCCAGACTATCTAGCCAGCAAGCCCCAGGGATTCCCTTGCCCCTGCCTCCCCAGTGCTGGATTACAAGCACATGTTACCGCATCAGCTTTTTAAGTATGGGTTCTGGGGTTCATAACTCAGGTCCTTGTGCTTATAAGGCAAGTACTGTACTGACTGAGCTAGCTTCCCAGACCTTAATTTTCTCCCCTCCTCTCCTCTCCTTTCAAAGATTCAATCTCCAGTATCACATAAATCAGACATGGTAGAGCATGCCTATGGTCCCCGAATGCGGAAGGGAGAGGCAGAAGGATCAGCAGTTCAAGATCATCCCTGGCTACACAGTGAGTTCTAGGTATATATGAAAGCCTATTTAGAAAGGAAGGAAGGAAGGAAGGAAGGAAGGAAGGAAGGAAGGAAGGAAGGAAGGAAGGGAGGGAGGGATAAAAGGCCTATAAAATGATTCCTTTTTCCCTTCCTCCCTCCCTCCTTCCCTTCCTTTCTTCCATCATTTATAGGAACAGTTTATTTGGTACAGTGCAAGACAGTAGCAAGCTGGGCAATTAGTAGAGTGCCACCTGCACCATAGGGTAATGGGCTGTGTGTGTGTGGAGAGTGGGTTAGGAGGGCAGTCCAGGTTGGCTGGTAAATAGTTCTAGTCTAGGAAAGAGGGTCTGCCTGAGGGTCAGTGCACATAATCTCTGCCATGCAAATCAAGGCCATTCAAATCAGGGCTGATCAATGTTCCCTCTTGGTCAAAGCCTAAAATGGGGATGAGGGACTGCAGGCCCGTGGTGTCAGGTTACAGCACTCCAAGGACAGCAGTTTGGGATTTCTGGAGCAGACTAGTGAGAATTCAGTAATGGGGACGTGCTCCATTTCCCAGTCTCTTTATTAATGGCTCTCCCTGCACTCAGGAGGCAGAGGGAAGAGGAATGTTACAAGTTGGAGGTTATCTTGAACCACATAAGTTGTAGGCTAGCCAGGAGCTGTCATCCCTGGGACACAGAAAGCAGTAGGATCATATCAATTTCAGGGCCAATGTGGGATACAAAGCGAATTCCAGGCTTAAGTATGAAACTAGAATGCATCTTCAAACCAGGACATTCTCTATTTTGCATTTGTTACTGTAGCACTTTTCTCATATTTTTATATAACTCTGAAATAAGCCAAACAACTGGATGACCTGCTCCTTGAGAGACTGGAGGGGAAATAGGTTTTTCTTTTGTTTGTTGTGCTTTTGATACAGGGTATGCTGTGCAGCCCAGGCTGCCCTGGCACTCATCATGGCTATCCCGCTCCCTCAGCCTCACAAATGCTACGTTTACAAATATGCAATACCATGCCCAGATTGGAAATTGATTCTTACTGGGCGTGGTGACACACACCTTTAACCCCAGCACTCGGGAGGCAGAGGTAGGAGGATTGCCATGACTTTGAGGCCACCCTGAGACTACATAGTGAATTCCAGGTCAGCCTGAGCTAGAGTGAGACTCTACCTCAAAAAAAAAAAAAAAAAAAAAAAAAAGAAAGAAAGAAAGAAAGAAAATTGATTCTTATGCTCTAGGTTTGTTTCAACTATTAGTGTGTTCTTGAGAATTCCACACAGGAAAATGAAGATGCAAATAGAAAAATGAGAAAAAATAATCCCCCAATAGTATCCAACATAATAATATATAATGCTAAATTGAGTAACTGATAACTTAAAAAAAAAAAAAAGCAGCAGGACAAACCTTTTGTTGAGGCTTAATAAAGCCCTCCGGAGGGCAAGTATGGGTTCCTTGGCTCTGTAAGAATTCTGAGTCATTTCTAGTCGAGCTACCCAATTTAGAGAGTCTTCTTGACAATGGTCATCTAGGTGAAAACGTGGTTTGACGCTATGCTCCAACTCACACAGCATGTGCAATCTGAAGAGACAGAGATTGATAAATGTTATATCTAACATTATAAATCTCATATATAAAGCATATAATCATTCATAAAAAATCTAAAATTTGTAGTTTCCTCTAAGACTTTAGCATACAATTTTCATATATAAAGAGCAATATTTATATCTCTGATTTATAACAAAGCACCAGTTTATTCTACTTGAAAGACATTTTCATTTGCTGTGATCTCTAAATTCTTGTGAATGATACTGAAGGATATATAAAACTGAATTCAAATGTATAAAAATCAAACTCTCCACATACCTGGGCTGCACGGTTACTGAGAAATCCTGCTGTAGCTGAGCTGAAAACCTCGTCCATGTAGACCAGCTAACAGAAAGCTGGAAAAATCTATGCTGCATGCAGTTCCATGGGAGAGAGAGAAATCACCAGTGGAGATACTCAACAATGGACACTGCAAGCCTTGAATTTGGCCAGCCAGCCCAAATGAGCCAACGGCTGCAAAGTGGCACGTATGTTATGGGGAAAACCAACCACCCTCTAATTGGACTGGAGGCCCACTCCATGGGAGGGAATACATCCCTGACACTGAAAACCTACAACAGGGGTAGTCATGAGCCCTAGGGTTATAATGTCTGCTGGTGTCTGGCTAAATGTATACACAATACTCACCAAACTGCCAAGTAAGCACTTCTCTAAATGTTCATACCCATATATTAAAGCTACTCTCACTTTTGGTTAGAGAAGCTTCTCTTTTCAGATGGCAGTGACCTTGGGATGACTCAGAAGGCACCATGGTGCTGAGAAGAAGTGACAGAAAGAATGGAAGAGCCAAAGGAAGGGTAGGACTCCTTACAAAGTGTTCCTCCAGACATAAAATGGCCTGGATATCCATGATCTCATAGTGCTTGACACTACCTACACAAGGCCATCATAATAGGAAAAGAACATGACATCAAAATAAAGAGAGACTGATTGACAGGGGAAGGTGGATATGATGGAGAGTGGAGTTTCAAAGGGGAAAGTGGGGGGAGTGAATTACCATGGAATATTGCTTATAACTATGGAAGTTGTCAATAAAAATTTTTAAAACTCAAGCTCTACCATCTACATGAAAATCAAAGAAAACAGATTCATAGCTGTGCATAGTAGTGCCTCTAATACCAGCACTCAGGAGGCAAAGGTAGGACTACTGCTATGATTTCAATGCCAGCCTGAGACTACATAGTGAATTTCAGGTCAGCTTGGGTTAGAGTGAGACTCTACCTTGGGGGGGAAAAAAAAAAAAGGAAAGGAAAGGAAAGGAAAGGAAATACAGACTCATTACTACTATAAGAGGGCCTGACAGTATATGATAGTAAAAAAAAAAAAAAAAAAAAAAAATTCTGACATATGGGGGCTGGAAAAATGGCTTAGCAATTAAAGGCACTTGCTTGCTTACAAAGCCTGCTGGTCGGGGG
Organism: Dipus sagitta; assembly: GCA_036346955.1. Taxonomy (NCBI): domain Eukaryota; kingdom Metazoa; phylum Chordata; class Mammalia; order Rodentia; family Dipodidae; genus Dipus; species Dipus sagitta. The sequence goes on from CM070786.1 coordinate 34,673,064, forward strand.
TTCAGTTCCACAGTACCCACATTAAACCACATACACAAAGTGGCACAGGTATCTGTAGTTTATTTCCAGTAGTTAGAGGTCCTAGTGTGTGCCCATTCTCCCCCTTCTCTTTCTACTTTCAAATAAATTAAAAATAAAATTTTAATAAAATAAAAAAACTCTGACATATAGTGTTAAGTTTTTTTTCTCTTAGTGATTTTTTACCTCCTTTTTTATAACAGTCACTGTCTGTGACTCAATGTTCAAGGCCAAAGATATAGCTAAGTAGCTACAGAACAAATTGAATACAGTGGTCTAATTTCTGGTTTCATTAGGGCTGGGAATACAGCTCAGTGGTGGAGTACTTGTTTAGCATACTTTATATATATTATATATGAGACCGTAGGTTCAATACCTAGTATCAAAAAAGAAAGCTAAGAAAAGAAAAAAAGCTACTGAAGAGGATTATATAAAACATAGTGGAAGCTGGGAGTGGTGGCACACACCTTCAATCCCATCAATAGGTGGGCTGACTGCCATGAGTTCAAGGCCAGCCTAGGCTTGAGTGACATCCTACCTCAAAATAAATAAACAAACAAACAAACTCAAACCAGTGGATATATTAACTTAAACATGTGTAACTATCTTTTACATTAATTATACTTAATTATAACAATTATTTTACCATTTTTTCCTGAGGTGAATTAAGAGAATTAAAAGGATGTAAGCATATTTTTAAAAGAATGAAGAATCAAGCTGTGCGTGGTGGTGCACACCTTTAATCCCAGCACTCAGGAGGCAGAGGTAGGAGGATCACTGTGAGTTGGAGGCCACCCTGAGACTCCATAGTGAATTCCAGGTCAGCATAGGCTAGAGCAAGTCCCTACCTCAAAATAAATAAATAAATAAATAAATAAATAAATAAATAAATAAATAAAAGGATTGATTTTAAGTAGCTAAGCAATATACAAAATTATTATAATTTATTCATAAAAAGATTCTAACAGGTGAAGCTTGTAGATGCAAAGTATAAAAGTAAGAACCATAAAATACCTCACAATATATTCATATCCTCGTTGGTAAGAGCCTCTTTCAAAGCTGGCGGCTGAAAGAGGTACAATTTGTTCTGCTCTCACTACTTTCAGTGTGTCATAAAAAGCTGTAATGTCTCTTTTTTTAGCTGCTAACAGCAGCTGTCCCAATCTGACACTCCATGTCGTAGATTTCCCATCTGAAAGACAAGAGTAAAGAAATTCCCTAATAGATGGATACAAAAGCCAGCTTGACAACTTTGATCAAATAGGCCAGGAGAAATACAGATCATTTCATACTACTTCAAAGATTAAACAGGGCTGGAGAGATGGCTCAGCAGTTAAGGTGCTTATCTACAAAGCTTACTTACCCAGGTTCTATTCCCCAGTACCCACATAAGCCAGATGCACAGTGGCACATGCATCTGGAGTTAGTTTGCAGGGGCTGGAGGCCCTACCGTGCCCATTCACTCATTTTCTCTCTCTCAGTGCTTAGTAAGTAAGTAAATAAATATTTCAGAAAATTAAAAAAACTTAAACAGGCAATCATAAAATAGGCTTAAAATTTTAGTTATAAATGTTATCAAGATTTCTAAATCCTAATATTTATAGCAAATTCAAAGGCTTATTATGTTTACCTGTTGCCAAATAATTTTCCACCAAATCCCATTGCGACAGTTTCCAAGCTGCTTCTACTCTATATGTGTTCAATTCATCTGTCCATTCAGACCTATTAAGAGAAACTCATATCAACTAAATTCCAGTTAACTGAAAGTGACACTCAGAATTTTTGGCGGGGGTGAGAGGGGAGGGCCTTGAGGTAGTCTTGCTCTAGCCCAGGCTGACCTGGAATTCTCAGGGTGGCTTTGAACTCATGGCAATCCTCCTACCTCTGCCTCTCAAGTGCTGGGATTAAAGGTATGCGCCACCATGCCTGACTGACAGAATTTTTAAAGGTTTAGGTATTGTATTTATTGTATTTATATATTTTGTAGTTAAGTACAAAATAACTGTCTAGAAATCAAAAAACAAAAATAAAGGGGAGAGCGTGTGCATGTGTGTGTGTGTGTGTACACGCACACGCACGCACATGTATGGAATCCAGAGTTGGGTGTCCTGCTTTATCATTCTATATTAGACCTTGAGGGAGAGTATCTCACTCTACCTGCTGATTGCTGTTATTTTTGGTTAGGCCGGTGGCCATCAGGCCCAGCAATCCTACTCCACCACCTTTCCACCACCAATATGCAGAGTTACAGAGTGCGACCATGTCCGCTTTTTATGTGGAGTGTTGGGGATCCAAACTCAAGTCCTCATGTTCGCACAACAAGCAATTTTATCCACTGAGCCATCTCCCTACATTCCCTTCAAAAAAAAATTTTTTTTGGAGTTATTTCTGAGAACCATTATAAAACGACATTTTGGTTGGAGAGATGAATTAGTGGTTAAGGCACTCGCCTGGCAAAGCCTAAGGACCCAGGTTCAATTCTCCAGGTCCCATGTAAGCCAGATGCACATGGTGGCGTATGCATCTGGAGATCATTTTCAGTGGCTGGAGGCCCTGGCACTTCCATTCTTTCTCCCTCTCTCTAATAAATAAATTTTTAACCAAAATAAATAAATAAATAAATAAATTTTTAAAAATCAGAAAAATGACATTTCCTTTTATTTTTCAAGGTAGAGTCTCGCTGTAGCCCAGGCTGATCTGGAATTCACTCTGGAGTCTCAGGGTGCCCCCTCCAGCTCACAATGATCCTCCTACCTCTGTCTCTCAAGTGCTGGGATTAAAAGCATGCGCCAACATGCCCAGCTCGACATTTCTTGACAAAATTAATTTTGCCATACATTAGAAAAAGAGTTAAAATTCCTTGATAATAACATGGCCCTTTAAAAACTGTACATTTAACTAAAGATTATAGAAGAAACAGAGCCAAGTGAACACACATGAATTCAGACAGAGGTAATTCTAATAGCTTAGTTGGGAGCTGCTAGGAAACTAAATACCAAGGGTATAAGAAAGTTACCTGGGCTGGAGAGATGATGGCTTTAGCGGTTAAGGTGCTTGCCTGCTTAAGCCTAAGGACCTAGGTTTGATTCCCCAGAACCCACATAAGTTAGATGCACAAGATGGCACATGCCTCTGGAGTTCCTTTGCAGTGACTAGAGCTCCTGGCATGCCCACTCTCTCTGTATCTGCTTCCATCTCAAATAAATAAATAAAATACTTCTTTAAAAAAATAAAGTTTCCAGTTAGTATCAATTATATAACAAAGTATACAAAATTACCTGTCTACAATGTATGCCTATTCTTAATCTATTTTCAGTTACTTTAAAATTTGTTTATAAAACCAACATGATATAGGTTTCCTCCCCTTCCTTTTCCTTCCCTCCTCCCTCTCTCCCTTTCTCCTTCCCTCCCTCTGTCTCTCCCATTTATTTTCTTTTACTTAGCTATTTGAGGGAGAAAGAGACTGAGAGAGAAAGAGGAAGATAGAATAGTACACCAGAGCCTATAGCCATGCAAATGAACTCCATACACATACGCCACCTTGTGCATCTGGCTTACATGGGTACTGGGGAATTGAACCACGGTCTTTAGGCTTCACAGGAAAGCACCTTAACAGCTAAGCTATCTCTCCAGCCTTCTTTCATTTATTTTAAGAGATATAATTTCACTATGTTGCCCAGGCTGGCCCTGAATTCCTGGGCTATCATCATCTTGCCTCAGCCTCCTGAGTAGCTGTGATACAGGCATGTGGCACCATACTCAGCTAGTAGGCTTTTCTTCTAAGAAGTCTACTTAGGTGAAACTAGGTTGAACAAAAATATTTTGGATCATGATTGCATAGTAGCAATTAGATTGTTCCCATGCTTCTTTTTTCTTAATCATATTGTTCAACTATCTGCTCTATGAAAAATTCTGGGCTAGAGACACTTTTATTTTTAGCTTTCAAATAATACTACATAAACCACATAATATAGCCATATTATAAAAAAGAAGGTTGAGACTCTTAACAGACTGGGATCAATATCCTTTAAATACCTTTCCTGATCTTTTTGGAGTAAAATCAAAAAGAAAATATAATAAGATTTAGTCTTAAAAATCTGAAAATGAGACTAGGGAGAGCCTCAGCAGTTGAAGGTGCTTGTTTGCAAAGTCTGCGAGCCTGGGTTCAACTCCCAGAACTCACATAAAGCAACACGTGAGTCTACCATTCGCTTGCAGTGAGTGGCAAGAGACCCTGATCCCAACCTTCCACTGCCGCCCACACACGCTCATGTGCAAAAAGATAAAGTCTAAAACCAGCAGCTTACAGCACATACACTGAACACACTCTAATTTTTAAACATAAACACTACCAAAACCAATTTAGGATAAGGCTAAAAGACACATAACAGGGACTGGGAGATGGCCAGTGGATATAACACTTGCTGCACAAATGTGATGCCCTGAGTTTGTATCCCTGGAACCAACATAAGTGCATCTGAAGTCTCAGCACTACTATAGCAAGATGGGAAACTTGCAGGCCAGCTAACCTGGTGCATGCTACAGGGAACAAGAGACACTGCCTCAAAGGAGGTGAAAGGTGAGGACTAACACTGGAGGCTGACCTCTGACCTCCACACACATGCTGTAGCTCGAGTATCCCTGAACACACCCACACAAATACATGCATACCATATACATACACAGAGTTAAGAATGGAACATAAAAGAAATTTAATTTCCAATAATCCAACTTTGAATTTTAAAAAGTAACTATAAGACACCAAGATGGCAAAATTACAAGATAAAAATTCAAGTGTGTTCTTTTAATTTTTTTTTTTTTTTTTTCGGTTTTCCAAGGTAGTGTCTCACTCTAGCTCAGACTGACCTGGAATTCACTATGGAGTCTCAGGGTGGCCTCGAACTCACAGTGATCCTCCTACCTCTGCTTCCCGAGTGCTGGGATTAAAGGCGTGTGCCACCACACCCGGTTTCTTTTAAATTTTTGTGTATGTATAGTGTATGGCCATGTGTATGCAGTTGTGTCTGTTCTGTGCTGAGGCTAGAGTAGAATGTTGGGTGTTCTATCATTCTTCTTCCTCGTTTCCTAGAGAGGGAGTCTCTCATTGACCCTGGAGTGATCACCTTTGATCAGGACCAATTCAGTCTCTGCTACCTTGAGACTGGCATTATAAGTGTGCGTGGCCACTCTTGGATTTTTACAAGGGTTTTAGACATCAAAGTCAGGTTCTTATGCTTGTGAGGCAAGTGCTCTCACCCACACAGCCATCTCTTTAGCCCTTGAATTGAGTTTTAAGAGTATATGCTAACCAGAGAGAGATCTACCAACCTTTATGCCAGAAAACAACTAATAGCAATAAGGATTAGACTGTAAGAGTTTATCCACATAAATAAACATATTAAAAGGGATTATGCATAAGTTAAATATAGCCAGTGTTTGTAGAGAAATAAATGTTTAAATGTAAACAGATTTTCTACAAGGGAAACCTTCCCTCAATGAACATTTTGCTTTACTATGACACAATATACTTTCATTGAACTGGTAAATGTCTTTTACCAGCCCAAAGATTAGAATGTGTAAAAGACCTAGAGAGAAGACAAGAGGAGTCTAACTGTGCATTGTGTATTATAAATTTGATATTCAATTTGTGCCATGATAAACTCCCTCAAATTCTTATACTCCTTTTATTTATAAGATCTTTCAATCTGCTGAAATGCATCTCAATACGTAACCATTCTTCCCCGTGGCTGCAAGCTTTCCCCCATTACTTTATGAATTCTAATTCTACTATAGTGGCCAGTAAACTTTTCCACTCTCAGTCACTGTAGGGTGGTAGTCTTTATATGTTACATCTTAACACTAATAAAAACTACTTTAAAGTGGTCTAATTAGAAACAGTGGCCTGTGTATTCTTTGATGAACTGAGATCTCATTTCCTGTTCACCAAATCTCCCTGCATAGAACAGTAAATTTGGATATACAATACATCAGTAAGGTATTTGGCCAGGAATGGTGGCACACGCCTTTAATCCCAGCACTCTGGAGGCAGAGGTAGGAGGATCGCCATGAGTTTGAGACTACATAGTAAATTCCAGGTCAGCCTGAGCTAGAGTGAGACCCTACCTAACAAAAAAAAAAAAAAAGAAGAAATAAGGTATTTGGTTTTACAGAAAAGTGGCTTCAAGAACAGAACTCTTGGGCTAGAAAGATAGGTAAGGCGCTTACAAAGCCAAAGGACCCAGGTTTGACACCCCAGTACTCATATAAGGCCAGATGTACAAGTTAGCACATGTGTCTGTAGTTCCTTTGCAGTGGTTGGAGTCCCTGGTGTGCCCATTCTCTCTATTTGCCACCTCTTCCCTCTCTCTCTCCCTTTCTCAAATAAATAAATAAAATATTAAAAAAAAAAAACAGAACGCTTTTCCACATTAATCTTTTAAGTGGAAAGAACTTTTTTTGGGAGGGGGTGTGTTTCAAGGTAGGGCCTCACTCTAGCCCAGGCTGACCTGGAATTCACTATGTAGTCTGAGGTTTGCCTTAAACTCACAGTGATCCTCCTACCTCTGCCTCCCAAGTGCTGGGACTAAAGGCGTGCACCACCACACCTGGCAAGAACCTTTTTTTGTTTTTTGGTAAAGGTAACACTCATTTATGTATTTAACAGAGAGGGGGGGATGGGCCTGCCAGGGCCTCTAGCCACTGCAAACAAACTCCAGCACGTGTGCCCCTAGTGCATCTGGCTAACGTGGGTCCTGGGGAATCGAGCCTGGGTCCTTTGGCTTTGCAGGCAAATGCCTTAACAGCTAAGCCATCCTGTAAGCCCCACCAAGAACTTTTTAATTTCAATCTTTGTCATAAAAAATTATTTTGGGAGACTGAAGAGATGACTCAGCAGTTAAAGGTGGTTGCTTGCAAAGCCTGCTTGCTGGCCATGGTTCTATTCTCCAGTATCCACATATAGCCATGATGCACAAAGTGGCACATGTGCTTAAAGTTTGCAGTGGTAAGAGGCTCTGGTGTGCCCATTCTCTCTGTCTCTGTCTCTCCTCTCAAATAAATAAATATTTTTTTAAATTTCATTTTTGGGATAATTCATAAGAAATCCATATTCTTTAGGAAATGAAGACTGTTTTCATATTTATAAAACTTTTAGAGTAAAACAAGATGTATAGTAGTATTCCATAAGTCACTCAAAGTTCTCTACTATGCTTCCAGTATAGAAAGTAACTGGTATTAATGCTTAGGCAGATCTCATACTTTCTTGAGGCTTAGGAAATATCCACGTGAGTCTTATTAGTGGAAGATGAGCCCTAGAAAGTTCTTGCCTTAAGGAAAAATCTAATACAAGGATGACTCCTTCAAGAAAAAAAACTTTTTTTGTATTCATCTCCAACACCATAAAAACATTTAAGACATTTCATTACTTTAGTAAACATTAGTCTACTCAATTTATAAGTCAAAAAGTTCCCACTCAGAATAATCAAAGAAAATTATTTTTAATAAAGCATTACCTGTTAGCATGCACTCCATTCACCTGAGTTATTACAGTAGAAAGCTGACCAAGACCTAACATGGACTTCACTACACCATGATAATGAATGATCTAGAAATTTAAAAATATTTTAGATAGTAATTATCATTTTCAGCATATCTTGGGGAATAAGAACAGTTCAGTTATTTAGTAAAAATACTACTTGCCAGGCATGGTGGCACATGCCTTTAGTCCCAGCACTTGGGTGGGGTAGATAGGAGGAACACTAAGTTGGAGGGCAGCCTGCAACTACATAATGAATTCCAAGTCAGCCTGGGCTAGAGCAAGATTCTACCTCAAAAAACCAAAAGAAAAGAAAATTACTACTTGTTTGCCTCATTGTGGTCTACCTAATTTATTTGGCTACATGGCAAGTCTCACTATCAATGTGGTTAGTTTTTTTTGTTTGTTTGTTTGTCAAGGTAGGATCTTACTCTAGCCCAGGCTGACCTGGAATTCACTAGGTAGTCTCAGGGTAGCCTTGAACTTATGGCAATCCTCCTACCTCTGCCTCCCAAGTGCTGAGATTAAAGGCGTGCACCACCACGTCTGGTTAATGTAAAGGAATATAAAAAAATAAAGATAACCTAAAACTATCTCAAACTGAATTTCTTATAATTTTCTAGTTTTGCTCTAAGTTTTTATCAGATCAAACGTAAAAATATAAGATTGTACAATACCTTTAATATCTTATTTAAAGGTTGTCATATTTTGTAAGAATCAAGTAAAAGGATAGATATAATGTAATTGATATAGATTTTTATGAATTTAGTAACTAAAAGGTTAAATATTATTAATATTTTTTGCTTGTTTCTTTTTAAATTTTTTTTTTTTTGAGTTAGAATCTTACTCTAGCCTAAACTGACCTGGAACTCACTCTATAGCCCAGGCTGGCCTCAAATTTAGGGTAATCCTCGACCTCAGCCTCCCAAGGGCTGGGATTAAAGACGTGCACCACCATGCTTGGCTAACAATATAACATTCTTTAAGACTAAAAACAAAATTGTTAAAAACAAAGGTCTTGTATAGTGAACTTCTGAGAAAATAGCCTTGTCAAAGTTCTAAAGAGCAAAATTTGGAGAGGACAGAAGCAATGATTCTGAACTCCTTTCCTATCCTGACAAATAGATTACCTCCATCAGCTCAGCAATTCCTTTTTCATTTATCTATCTATCTATCTATCTATCTATCTATCTATCTATTTGTTTATTTTTGGTTTTTCAAGGTAGTATCTCGTACTAGCCCAGGCTGGCCTGAAATTACTATGTAGTCTCACGCTGGCCTCGAACTCAGTGATCCTCTAACCTCTGCCACCCAAGTACTAGGATTAAAGGCATGTGCCACCATGCCTAGCTATTTATTTATTTTTTTATGGTAGGGTTTCACTTTAGACAAGGCTGACCTGGAATTCACTGTATATTCACTCCCTCACTGACCTCAAACTTGCAGTGATCCTCCTACCTGACTCCTGAGTGCTGGGATCATTGGGGTGGGGGTGGTGCCACTGTATACCCAGCAATAAGCCTTATACTCTTAATAGCAAGTTAAAATTCCCTTCATTTCAGTTATAAAGTACACATATTAAAATACACATATTCCATAGGAAATTTCAGTGATTTGGGGATTTCTATTCAAATGTCTAGAAATTTGACATTGGAAAGGATTTCCAAGCTCATCTTTGGGTAGTGTATCTCTCTACTTCTATCAGTCAAAAAACTGAGGCTGGGCTGGAGAGATGGCTTAGCGGTTAAGGCATTTATTTGCCTATGAAGCCAAAGGACCCAGGTTCAATAACCCAGAACCCACGTAAGCTAGTTGCACAAGGTGGCATATGTGTTTGGAGTTGGTTTACAGTGGCTAAATGCCCTAGCATGCCTATTCTCTCTCTGAATCTCTCTCAAATAAATAAAATAAAATAAACTTTAAAAATATTTTAAGCTGTGCATGGTGGCGCATGCCTTTAATCCCAGCACAGCACTCAGGATGCAGAGGTAGGAGGATCACCATGAGTTCGAGGCCACCCTGAGAGTACATACTGAATTCCAGGTCAGCCGGGTTAGAGTGAGACTATCTCGAAAAAAAAAAAATGCTGAGTAGCATCACCTTTACATAAAAAGAAACTGTTCATAGACAAAATAAATAAATAAATAAATAACTTTAAAAATATTTTAAAAAGCAGGGCATGGTGGCACACACCTTTAATCCCAGCACTAGGGAGGCAGAGGTAGGAGGATCATCTTGAGTTCGAGGCCACCCAGAGACTACATAGTGAGTTCCAGGTCAGCCTAGACTAAAGTGAAACCCTACCTCAAAAAACAAAACAAAACAAAACAAAACCAAAAGAAAAAAAAAAAAAACAAAAAAGGAGGCTGGCTGAGGAGATGATTCAGCAGTTAAAGGTACTTGCTTGCAAGCCTGCTAACCCTAATTCAATAGTACCCACATAAAGCCAGATAGACAAAGTGGCATATGCATCTGGAGTTTGAGAGGCCAGAGGCCTTGGCATGCCCATTCTCTCTCCCTTTCTCTCAAATAAATAAATTAAAAACCCCTGATGCTGAATGTTGGATGGTTTCCAGACAAAGTATGACACTGGTGGAGATGGTACTAAAACAAAAGTTCTCAGAATTCTAATTTAGCATTCTTTTCAAGGTGCTTTTCAATTGTTATCTTACCTGATCTGGTTCTAGCTGAATAGCTCTGTCATAGCAAGCAGTGGCATCCCTGAGCAAGCCAATGCTTTCATGTTCCAGGATCTGTTCTTTCAGAGATGGCTCTGCTTTTCGAATTGCACTTACTCCAGCCACTCCATCTGGCTCATGCATAGCAGCATATAATTTCTTTTTTCAGCCATTAAAAATAATAATAATAAATGAAGTCATAACTACAAGTACACACGATAGAAATAGCAGTTAAGACATTTTTAATAAAATAGTAAGAGTAAGAATTTGTTCCAACACACAGTCACAATAGACATATTCACTAGTTTCAGGCTTGCTATTACCGCAATACTTTTATTCTGCTAATTTACATTAGTAACTAAGATCATGAGGTCTACAAAGAACCTCAAAGTTCTAAGGTGATTTATTTTATTGCATGTTTTTACTTTTTATTTATAAGCAGAAAGAGACAGACAAACAGAGAAAATGACACAGACAGAGGATGGATGTAGCAGGCAGGGCCTCCAGCCATCGCAAATGAACTCTAGATGCACATTCTACTTAATCCATCTGGCTTTATGTAAGTTCTGGGAAATTGAACCCAGATTGTTAGGTTTCACAGGCAAGTACCTTTACTGCTGAGACATCTCTCTAGCCCAAAGTTTTGTTTTGTTTTGTTTTTTCTGAGGTAGTGTTTCACTCTAGCTCAAGCTGACCTGGAATTCACTATGTAGTCTCAGGGTGACCTCGAACTCATGGTGATCCTCCTACCTCTGCCTCCCGAGTGCTGCGATTAAAGTTGTGTGCCACCACACCTGGCCAAAGTTTTTTTGTTTTTGAGGCAGGGTCTCACTCTAGCTCAGACTGGCCTGGAACTCACTCTGTAGCCCCGAAGTTACAACCTTGAACTCACAGCTACCCTACTACTTCAGTCTCCTGAATACTGAGATTAAATGTGTATACCACCACGCCTGGCTAAGGACCTCAAAGTTCTGGAAAAAAAAATTTTTTTTTTGTTTTTGTTTTCTTTGAGGTAGGGTCTTGCTCAAGTCCAGGCTGACCTGGAATTCACCCTGCAGTCTCAGGGTGGCCTCAAACTTAAAGCGATCCTCCTACCTCTACCTCCTGAATGCTGGGATTAAAGGCATGTACCACCATGCTCAGTTTGAAGTCCTTTTTGACTCCAACTCAAAATAGATTCATTCTTAGGCTGGAGAGATGGCTTAACGGTTAAGGTGCTTGCTTACAAAGCCATAGGACCCAGGTTCAATGTTCCAGGACCCACATAAGCAGATGTACATGGTGGCATATTCATCTGGAGTTTGTTTCCAGTGGCTGGAGGCCCTGGCATGCCCATTCTCTCTCTCTCTCTCAAATAAATAAAAATAAAATACATAAAAAACAGATTCTTTAGAGTATGTTTATAGTATTTGATGACATTCTAAATGATTTAAATTTTTAAATAAATAATTTAACATACTGGTATTAAGATAACTTTAACTTGTGATCCACATCTTAATCCTATCCCAGTACTTGATAAGCACAGGCAAGAAGATAAAGAGACTATAATAGTGAATTTGGGACTAGCCTGTCCTATACGAAGAACTATTTTTAAAAGGGGGGGGGGGAATAGGCTGAAAGGGAATATTTAGATTAAAGATAAAAAGCTGGAAAGCGAGCCAGTGACACAGGCCTTTAATCCCAGCACTTGGGAGGCAGAGGTAGGAGGATCACCATGAATTCAAGGCCACCCTAAGACTACACAGTGAATTCAATTCAAGGTCAGTCTGAGCTAGAGCGAAACACTACCTGGGTGGGGGTGGGGGGGTGGGAGTTGGAAAACAATTAACACAAAGTTATTCTTTAAAGACAGAGGGAAAAAAATCTAAGAAGTAAATAAGAGAAACAAGGGAGCCAAGGATGGAGACTAGAGCTTCTATATTTAGAGGAAGCAATGGCAAATGAAACTGACAGGAGAAATTGAGAATAAAACTGTAATATTTTACCAGGTAAGATAATAACTGAAAAGGAAATGGGCCTTGAACTTGTTATGTAGCCAAGGATGACCTTCACTTGTGCTCCTAAATGTTGAGATTAAGTGTGTACCACTATGTAGCTAAAAGCAAACATTTTAATGTAAAAAGGAATGGTCACATGATACTGTGAGATTAAGAAAAGAAGGACTAGGGCTGGAGAGATGGCTTAGTGGTTAAGCGCTTGGCTGTGAAGCCTAAGGACCCCAGTTCGAGGCTCAATTCTCCAGGACCCACGTTAGCCAGATGCACAAGGGGACGCACATGTCTGGAGTTCGTTTGCAGTGGCTGGAGGCCCCGGAACGCCCATTTTCTCTCCTTTCTCTCTATCTGCCTCTTTCTCTCTCTGTTGCTCTCAAATAAAAAAGAAAGAAAGAAAGAAAGAAAGAAAGAAGGAAGGAAGGAAGGAAGGAAGGAAGGAAGGAAGGAAGGAAGGAAGGAAGGAAAGAAAGAAAAGAAAAGAAGGACTAGAAAACATCTGTTGGACTTGGTAACATAGAGGCCACTGATCTTTTTGGCAAGAGTAACATCAAATAAAGAGACAGATGGGCTTGGTACCCAACACTTGCTAGGCAGAGGCAGGAGGATCAGGAGTTTATTCTTGGCTCCACAGTTTGAGGCCAGCCACAAAAAAATGCTGTCAAAAGGAAGGAAGGAAGGGAGGAAAGGGGGAGGAAGAGAGAAAGCAAGATAAGAACAAAGAAAGAAAGAGAGGGGGGAGGGAGGGAGGGAAGGAGTGAAGCAAAGAAGGAAGGGACAAAGGAAGAAACAAGAGAGAAAGGGGGAGAGAGAGAAAGAGAAAGGAAGGAAAGAAGGAAGGAAGGAAGGAAGGAAGGAAAAACAAAGAAAAAGAGAGGGAGGCAGAGAAAAGTGGATGGGAAATGAAACTAATATAGGTAGACAGAAAATTCTGTTTTTTGGTTTTTGGTTTTTTTTTTTTTTTTTTGGTTTTCCAAGGCAGCATCTCACTTTAGCCCAGACTGGCCTGGAATTCACTATGTAGTCTCAGGGTAGCCTCAAACTCATGGTGACCCTTCTACCTCTGCCTCTCGAGTGCTGGGATTAAAGGCATGTGTGCCACTACGGCCAGGTTTTTTTTTTTTTTTTTTTTAATAAGAATGAGAAAGAGAGAGAGAGAACTGGCACACTAGGGACTCCAGCCATTGCAATCAAACTCCAGATGGGTGTGCCACCTTGTGCACATGTGACTTTATTCATGTGTCACCTTGTGTGTCTGGCTTACTTGGAATCTGGGGAGTCGAACATGGGTACTTAGGCTTTGCAGTCAAGCGCTTCAATCACTAAACCATCTCTCCAGCCCTAGAAAATTTTTTCTAAAGCTGACTGTGAAGAGAAACAAGCAATAGGATGTGGCTGAAGCAGGATATAAAGATAAATTATAAGAAAAAAATAAAATATAATTAAGAATTATAAAAACTGGGCTGGAGATAGCTTAGCGGTTAAGACACTTGCCTGCAAAGCTAAAGGACCTTGGTTTAACTCCCTAGGACCCACATAATCCAGAGGCACAAGGCGGCACATGAGTCTGGAGTTCATTTGTAGAGGCTGGAGGCCCTGGCATGCCCATATTCTCTCTCTCACTCGCTATCTCAAGTTAAACAAATTTTAAAAAAAATTATAAAAACTGTTTAGCCCCTAGAACATGTCTACATGCTCTATAATATACTCTGGATTACAAAGAGAAATTAATCACTGCAGTGTATAAAGAAATATCTGAAGCCATGTGTAGTGCACATGCCTTTAATCCCAGCACTGGAGAGGAAGAAGTAGGCAGATCACTGTGAGTTTGAGGCTACCCTTGGACTACGTAGTGAATTCCAAGTCAGCCTCAGCTTGAGTGAGACCCTACCTCCAAAAAACAAAAATAAAAAAGAAATATCTGAAGAATGAATTCCTTGAAGAACACAGTATAAGGACTAAATTTTGGCAGAAAAGCATCTTCTTTAGGAGTAACAGAAAGAAGGAAAAATAATTTGGTGTAGATTTGGCTTCTGTTTTCCCAACGAACTCAATGATTGTCTGTTGAGATTGAGGTAAACACAGTGAAAGGAAGACATAAACTAGTCATTCTTGAAGAAAGGGCAAGTAGGCTTACTAGAGAAATACAGAAGAACCTAAGATTAAAGATGACTGAGATTAAGGATTTAAAGTGAAATCAACAATTAAACTTATCTTGTGCTTTCTCTCCAGCAATGTTCAATTGCTTCCATGCAGACACTGGGAAGCCAGATGGGTGAGTTTATATAGGGTTGGAATTTTTCAATGTGAATACAAAACAATGGCAGGGAAAGCAAGGTTATTGAACCCACACAATGTAGGTAAGGAGGAACACGAAGATGGAAAGGGGCTCGAATTCACCCTACGACTACAAGTCACTAATTTTTCTTTTTTAAGACAAGGTCTCACTATGTACCCCAAGATGGCAGGCAATAATCTCACAGCAACCTCCTGAGTACTAGGACACAGGTGTGTGCCACCATGCCTGACATATTTGTGTTTTTAGCTTGTTTTTGTGTTCCTTGGGATCAAAAGCAGAGCCTTCGGCATGCTAGGCAAGTGCTCTACCACTGAGCTACAGCCTTCGTCCACTTTCCAGTTCTTTCTCTTTTTTCTTTTTCCTGAAAATATTCTACCAGTCTTCATCTCTTACCTAATTCTATTATCTTAGCCCCACCTGCTTCATCTTTCTTTTCTTTCTTACACGGCCATAATATTATAAACTAAACCATTATTTCACCACCATTCTCACATTTCCGTATTCACCCTCATACTCAGTCCCATCCTTCTCACAAGGAGAATAATAATAGTTTAAATCATATCCCGTTAAGCTCTTCTTCCACAACTGTTATAGGCATTTAGTTAAAATGACATTGTGACCATACTCCTCTAGTTGACACTCTCTAAGAAGGCAGAACTTAAAAAGTTCTCTATGATTTGTGATCTTTCCTCTACCCAAAATTCTTATCTTCCCTTGCCATTCCAAAACTGACATTTTACTCTTTATATATACCATGGTCTTTCTCAACTCCACGAAGATGTCCCTGCTAACTATCACTGGTTACTTAAACATCATTTCCTAAAAGTTACTCCTAGACTCCCCCATGCTCATCTCTCACTCCAACCCATATAGAGGATGAGTGTCCTTCCTCTGGGCAAATCTGTATCATGTGTAACACAATACTTAAGATATTATATCAAATTGATGCTTATCAATTTCAAAGCATATAAAATGCTACAAATATTTAACATCTAGCACAGCATTTAAAACAATCAATAAAATGAGCAATCATCATAAAAAATTGCTAATATTATTTTACTATTAAATTCACTGCATTAATTTCAAACCTGTAGAAATCCAAGATGCTTTTGAATATTTTGCTTCTTTTCTGTAATAAATGATTCGAAGTGCATTACAGCTCGTGTGTATGCTTTGGAGCGAAAGGAAGCTACTGCCAGAGTATCCTGAGGTATAAGGTCTAGAAATTGAGTCACACTCTGATAGTCTTCAAAATTCACATTTGGTGCTGGGTTCAAAAAAAGATAAAAATTTAAAAATATTAAAGTATTTAACTTAAATTTCCTTTGTTAAGTAATCTAAATTATTAAGGTATCATATTCAGAATTTAACTAAAAACAAGACGATTGTTCAGAGGGTCTTGCTGCAACTCTACCCTTATTGCTTGCTTTACTTTGGATATTATTAACTCACTGAGCCTTTGTTTCTCATCTGTAAAAGGAATATATTGGTATCTGTCTCACCTTCCTTGCAATTGTTGTTTTCATGGCTAAATGTAAACTATTATTAAATGTTAAAAAGTTGTAAAGACGATAAAAAATATATAAAGTCAGTTATTATTTACAATTGATGACTGTAAAAATATAATGTAACTATTTAGTAGGGAAGTACAGAATTAGGAAATAAACTTTTAAAAAAATTATCTATTTATTGAGAGAGAGAAAAAAAAAATGGATGCACCAAGACCTCCAGCCACTGCAAACGAACTCCAGACACATGTGCCTGGCTTACATGGGTACTGGAGAATCGAACCTGGGTTCTTATGCTTTACAGGCAAATACGTTTACCACTAAGCAAACTCTCCAGCCCAAGCACATACAATTTTTATTTTAAAGTTTATAATTTATTTTCAGTGTTAGGGATCATTGAATCTTGAGCCTAATGAGCTGAGTTTTATTACCCACATAAAGCCAGATGCACATATACCTGGATTTCATATGTGGCTGCTGGAGGCCCTCACACACCTATTCTCTCATTTTCTCTTTCTCTCTCTGTTTACAAGTAAATAAATAAAGATATATTTTTAAAATATGTAAATATCCCTTTTTAAAACTAATACTGTACTGGAAAGATGGCTCGGAAACTAAGGAACTTGCCAGCAAAGTCTAATGATCCAGTTTGATCCCCCAATACCCACCCGTGAAAAGCCAAATGCACAAAGTGGCACATATACGTGGAGTGCTTTGCAGTAACGAGAGGCCCTAGTGCACCCATTCTCTTTCTCTCTGTCTCTGCCTGCATGCAAATGAATAAATAAATAAAACTAATAATAAATTTTACAATTGAGACAGGAAAAAGTTAATTGGTAATTAATTTAGAGAAAATACTCACCCATTAAGTTAACCTTATCTCGGTTTGATTTAAGTTTTTCAGCATTCAGTGTCTGAAATTTGTGCCTTGCCCACTGGGTAAGATGGTCAAGCATGGAGAACACAGTTTGTGTACTCAGTTGACACAGATCAGATACACTGTCTTGGGGACTTATGGCATGCTGGTCATCATGCTTTAGTACTGCCATAATTTCTGCATAAACCTAAAATAATTAATTTATATTTAATAATGAATTTATATATCATTTTATCATAATCTGACATATAAGAATAACCACCCTAAGTGCAACAATTTATTTAAGAAAATCAATAGATTAAAAATAATTTTTCTGGACTAGAGAGATGGCTTAGCAGTTAAGCGCTTGCCTGTGAAGCCTAAGGACCCCGGTTTGAGGCTCCATTCCCCAGAACCCATGTTAGCCAGATGCACAAGGGGACGCATGCATCTGGAGTTTGTTTGTAGTGGCTGGGAGCCCTGGCATGCCCATTCTCTCTCTCTCTCTCTCTCTTTCTCTCTCTGTCACTCTCAAATAGATAAATAAAAATAAACAAAAAATTGAAAATAATAATAATTTTTCTCTACTTTTTTTGTGGTTTCTCGAGGTAGAGTCTCACTCTAGCCCAGGCTGATCTGGAATTCACTATGTAGTAGCATGGTAGCCTCAAACTCAAGGTGATCCTCCTACCTCTGCCTCCCCTTGAACCTTGAACTCTTTCTTGATCCTCTGTCTCTATCTCCCAAGTGTTGGGATAATGTGTACACTACAATATCTAGTTAGGATTAACTCTTTTTTACCACAAAGAAATGACCAAATGCTTGAAGAGACAGGTTTATCCTCATTTGAACATTACACTACATTACATATGTGTGTGTATATATATATATATATATATATATATATATATATACAAATCTCACTACCCTATATATATGAACAACTTTTATGTGGTTAAAATTTTTTTTACAACTTATATTTTCTACACCAAATATGAAAAAGAATCACATAAAAAGTATAAAATTCAAAATGCATAAAAGATTTATAATTTGGTATTTAAGTTTAAAATTTCTGTATGTAAAAGGCATAAACAAGCATTAGAAAGAAACCATTCTAACTCTGCACTATTTTTCAATATACGATTGGCAACAAATTAGTATCCACAAAAGGACAGACCTACCACATAATCGTTATTATGGTAACAGTTAAAATAAAGTATGGTACAACTATGTAACAGAAGGATAGTATTATTAAATATTTTCAAAAGGGTGGCTCTTACAAGCAAATGGAGCAATACCCTTCAGCAATACCCTTAAAAGGATATCATCAAAAATCAATAACAACAACAAAACCAGCTGCAGTTTTTTTTTTTCTTTTTGCACAGCTGGGAACTGACCCCATGGTGTAACTAACATATACTAGGTAAGTATTCTGCCACTGAGCTATATTCCCAGCCCTCAAAATGCATTTTAATAAAAATAAATAAATAAATAACGATTTGAGCTGGGTGTGGTGGCATACACCTTTAATCCCAGCACTTGGGAGGCAGAGGTAGGAGGATGGCTAAGAGTCCAAGGCCAACCTAAGACTACATAGTAAAATTCCAGGTCAGCCTGGGCTACAACAACACCCTACCTCAAACAAAACAAAACGAAAAAAAGGTCTGCAAAGAAGTATTTACCACAGTAGCACAGCAGTAATGGTGATGATCTGTGGTAATACAAAATCAGGAATAGTAATCAAGAGGTACACTTTGATTTACTTGTCCAATTTTTAAGATTATTGTAAGACGGTACTTATGGTCTTAAAAATAAACTTTAGGGGCTGGGAGAATGGCTCAGCAGATAAAGGTACTGGCTTGCAAGTCAGGCTGAGTCCAATTCCCAAACCACCCACAGCAGCCAGAAGCAAAAAGTAGCACATATTTAATACTCATTTGCAACAGCAAGAGACCCTAGCATACACAAACATACACACAAACAAATATTTTAAAAACCATTTAAAACCTGAGTGATATATGTATATGGTTAAAAAAATAAAACTATAAAAGAATGTAAAACTTTTAAAAAATCTTTTCCCTTTCGTACACTAACCCCACAGTACTGGTACTCAAGAAATATCACTATCAATAGTGTTTCTAATGTATATCCTTCAACATGCTCTATGTATATTTGGGCATATGAATCTACACTTACTGTTAATTTTAATATTTTTGTTTATTTATTTGTGAAGAGACAGTGAGGGAGAAACGGAGATTATGGGCATGCCAGGGCCTCTTGTTGGTGCAGACAAACTCCAGACACATGTGCCACTTTGTGCGTCTGATTCTACATGGGTTCTAGGGAATTGAATCCAGGCCAGCAGGCTTTGCAAGCAAGTACCTTTAACCACTTAGCCATCTCCCCAGCCCTGAATATATACTTCTACTTTGTTATACAAAATATTGAGTATTTCTCTGATTAAATAAAGTTTTAAAACGATTTTGTATACTTTTAGATATGAACACACATAGCTAAACATACAGCTGCATTTCCTACCATCTTTAGCCATTCTAATATTAATTATTTCAGTGAAACTAAGTTTCACATGTTCAGAAATAAGTGCCACATGTTCCCAAACCAAATACAAGAACTCTTACCTCTTGCTGATCTTCCTGATTACAACCCAACAGGACATACACTAGAATATGTGGAAGAAGATAGATGGTCACCTTGAGGTCATGTTTCATCATTATGCTGCAGCAGGTGAAGATTTTACTGGCAAGCTCATGCCGAACCTGTAAACGTAAACAGTTTAGGAAAAGTGAGTAGCTTTACATATTTTATTCTATACATTGTTAATATATGGCACATAAGATAATTCTCCATGGCAGAGTAGGTAATCTCTGTGCAAAGAGAGATGTACACTCAAACAAGGAAGATTTCAGATCACTAATCTCTGCAGCACTAATCTCTAAATGTTCCCAAATGCCAGAGTACACAGATGCTTCCAGGCAACTAGCTGCCAACCACCTCAGCTTACAGGGTCTCAAAGTGTTTACAGCTCTTTGTTCAATGTGTAATGTTTTCTAATATGTTAACATTTCAAATTTCATTTTACTTAGCTAATGTTAAATGTAGTGTGTTAATTCCCTAGGTGAAGTGATCCTAAATTAGCACATATTCATATATTAAATAAACAATGTCAACAAGCTGGGAAAAAAATAGGACACTACATTACTTGTACATAAATATTTCAAAACATGTACATCTTAAATCTACACATTTATTTGTCAATTTAAAGTAAAATTTTATTGGCATGACCTAGCTACCAACTTATCACCATTACTGATCTCTTAAAAATTTTAAAGTTGTTGCCAGATGCACAAAGTGGCGCATGTGTCTGGAGTTCGTTTTGCAGTAGCAAGAGGCCCTAGCATGCCCATTCTCACTCTCCTTGCAAATAAATAAATAGGTATGTATTTTTTAAATTACACTTTTGTTCTTCAAATATAAAACCTCAAAAACAAAACAAAAAAGTACAAGTAAAATATTTGGCATTACAAGGTATTAATATTCAAGTTTTAATACATATTTTCAGTGTGTTCATTAAAAAGTGAGAAAGCTGGGCTGGAGAGATGGCTTAGCGGTTAAGTGCTTGCCTGTGAACCCTAAGAACCCCGGTTCGAGGCTCATTTCCCCAGGACCCACATTAGCCAGGGGCACACACGTCTGGAGTTCGTTTGCAGTGGATGGAGGCCCTGGCGTGCCCATTCTCCCTATTTCTCTCTATCTTCCTCTTTCTCTGTCTGTCTGTTGCTGTTAAATAAATTTTAAAAAAATTTTTAAAAAGTACAATCCCAGCGCTCGGCCATGAGTTTGTGGCCATTCTGAGACCACATAGTGAATTCCAGGTCAGCCTGGGCCAGAGTGAGACCCTAACCTCAAAAACCCAAAACAGAAAAAAAAAAAAAAAAAAAAAAGTGAGAGAAAATGTCTTGACATTGCCACTTAATAGTTATTATAATGATATATTAACATACCAATTAGCAGAGATTTAAATTTAAGACAAAAGTTGTGGATCTTTAATAGATATATTTTGTTAGAACAGAGTGCTTTTATGTCAAACACCAATATCACATTAGAAAAACATTCAAAATATAGCTTTGTTTCTCTATGAAATGTCACTTTTAAATATCTTTATTTTTATTTCAAAAAAGTTCAGATATATCTTCTTCAAAGGTATCATTAAAAATAATTTATCTTAGCCGGGCGTGGTGGCACACGCCTTTAATCCCAGCACTTGGGAGGCAGAGGTAGGAGGATCACCATGAGTTCGAGGCCACCCTGAAACTATGTAGTGAATTCCAGGTCAGCCTGGGCTACAGTGAGACCCTACCTTGAAATATCAAAAAAAAAAAAAAAAAATTATCTTGTTTTAATATTTTTTTATATTCTTATTTTGTGGTACTGAGGATGGAACACAAGGTCTGGTGCATACAACAAATGGTATAGTGTTCATATCCTTTAAAATTGTATTACAAATGTACATATTATATGTAGTCATTTTATAATTACATTCTATGGCAATATGCTTGATTAAAAAGTTGCTGTTTCAGCAAGAAACTATTAGTAACAATAAACTGCTACTCTCTATTAGTAAAGGTCTCTAAAAATTACTATCATTCCCAGTATAAATTTCATTTCTGTTGGATATACTATGCTTCAGGTAGATGTTCTAGTTTCCTTTCAAATTGCTGTTAACAACTTCTGAACAGAGTTCTCTTACCTTAGTTATTAGATAACCGGCCCAAGACGCTGACCATTCTGCAAAGTTATTACCTAATTTACTTAAGTAAATTGGCTTCTTTACTCCAGACCAATCTGTTGACTTCTGAGAACTCTTGTATCTGTAATTTTGAAAACAGTTACTAAAAAGTATTTATTTAGGTCTGGAGAGAGGGCTTAGCAGTTAAGGTGCTTGCCTGCAAAGCCAAAAGACCCAGGTTCGACTCCCCAGGACCCACATAAGCCATATGCACAAGGTGGCAAATGCGTCTGGAGTTCATTTGCAGTGGTTGGATGCCCTGGCACACCTAATCTCTCTCTCTCTCTCTCTTCAATAAATGATAAAAATATTTTTTAAAGTATCTATTTAGAACTTTTATAAAGGGAGTATAAGAAATTATATGCAATATGCATATTACTTCATATGCATAGTTATGTTGAAATAAAAGTTTTAAAAAGCAAAAAAGAGAGAGAGAGAAAGAAAGAAATTATATGCCCTTCACTAACTACCCAAGTACTGTAAGTACTACATTGTCCTTACTGCAATCTGCCTGAAGACACGGTTTTCTACTATTCATCATAGGGTGCAGTACAGTGAGAGGCCATTCTTACATACCTCCAATCCATCTAAGGATCTGACTATGCTCTTCTTCCTCAGATGCTTCCAAGTTCCATCCTATTCTTGTTGCTTTGACGCTCAAACTGACCAGGTACATCATTCTCCACTATTTGTTATAGGTATTCACCAAACTCTCTGACAGCTTCAGCACACTGGTCAGTGTTTTGTTTCTTCCTTAGTTTTATTATCCTGACAGACTTCAATGTCTGGCTGGACCATTTAATTAAATGCTAAACTTCTCAATGACTTTCTCCACTACTTAAGTTGTAAGAGGTCTCCTCAAATCTTCTAGAAACAGAGGAGGAAGGACCCATGAGGCTCTACCCATCTCTAAGGATCAACTGGCAGTTAATGGTTATAAGGGGAGGAGACATTTGCTTCAATGGTATAGACACTATGCTCCTGTAAATAAATGTCCCGCCCTCAACCATGCTCCTGTGAGAATTGCTAAAACTCACTAGGTCAGAATAACAAAAGTGGTTAAGGCACTTGCCTGTGAAGCCTAAGGACCCAGGTTTAATTCTCCAGGTCCCACGTAAGCCAGATGCACATGGTAATAAATGCATCTATAGAGTTCGTTTGCAGTGGCTAGAGGCCCTGGCATGCCCATTCTCACACTCTCTCTCTTTTTCTCTATGTCTCTATATTTTTCCTTCTCCCTGTCTCTAACAAATTAGTAAAATAAATCTTTTTCTAAAAAAGAAAAACAACAACAAAATGAAAAAAGAAAAAGAATAGATATGACAATGAAGTAGAACTGGTTGGGAAGAGGAAAGTGGTTGGCAGGAGGAGAACAAGAGATGGCTACGGGGGTGAATATGATCAAAACACACAATATTTGTATGAAATTATCAAAAATATAAACAATTGTAAAAAAGAATATGCTCAGAAGTAATTCTTCCAAGGCCATTCATGTAATAAGCATGTGATATAGAATACTTAAAATCAGAAAATACTTTTTAAGGCAAAATGGATCATCAAGAAAACAGAAACAACAAATGCTAATGAGAGGTAGCCTTATTCACTGTTGGTGGGAGTACAAAGGGATGCAGCCCACTATGTAAATCAGGGTGGAAATTTCTCAAAAAGTTAAAAATAGATCCAGCTATACCACCCTTGGGTATAGACCCACAGGACTCTATCCTACCCCTGAGACACTTGAACATCCATGTTTAGCACTGACCTATTCACAATAGCTAGGAAATGGAATCAGCTTAAAAATAGATGCCCATCAACTAATGACTAGATAACAAAACTGTGGCACATCTACACAATGGCATTTTATTCAGATATAAGAAAAAAGGAAATTATGAAATTTGCTGTTAAATGAGTGGAAGTGGAAAAGGTTATACTAAATGAGGTAACCTAGGCCAAGAAAGAAAAGAAACACATTTGTGGATCCTAACTTTTAATAATCCTATGTATATAAATAAGAGGGTGTAAGAATGAGTACAGGATGTGAAATTGGATAGGATCCCAAGATGGAGTGTTAAGAAGTGGGGAGGGGGCTGGAGAGATGGCTTAGCAGTTAAGCGCTTGCCTGTGAAGCCTAAGGACCCATGTTAGCCAGATGCACAAGGGGGCACAAGCATCTGGAGTTCGTTTGCAGTGGCTGGAAGCCCTGGCGTGCCCATTCTCTCTCTCTCTATCTGCCTCTTTCTGTCTCTGTTACTCTCAAATAAATAAATAAAAATGGACAAAAAAAATTTAAAAAAAGAAGTGGGGGAGGGGCCAAAGAGATGGCTCAGAGCTTAAGTGTGCTTCCTGTGCAAGCAGGAGGGCATGATGAGGAAGGACTGAGACCTCCTGAGTTCACAGCTGTACACAGCCATGTACTTCTGTAACCCCAGTTCTGGAGGACAGCAGAGACCCAAGAATCTCTGAAGCTTGTGGGTTTGGGGCGGGGGGGTGGGGGGGACAAACCAGCAAGCTCCAGGATCAGTAAAAAAAAACTCTGTCTACGGAACAGCAGGGAAACCAGACCCTCAACCTTTCACTGTGGCTAATGCAGACAAGTACATCCACCACAGTGAGTGCACAGGGTGCTGCATGGCACATGCATGTGCATAACCCCCCCCCCCCCCCGACACACACACATCAAAAAAAAAAAAAAAAAGAAGCGGGGGAGGACAAAAGGGCTGCTAATATGAGAGCAAAATGGAAGCTGAAGGGGTGACAGCAGGGAAAGGCAATGGAGGGAAAGAGAAGGAAAGGGAAACAAAATGGTTAAAAAATGTCATAATGGAAAAAAAATATCATAATCAAACCTAGTTCTTTGTATGTTAAAAAATAGGTAGCTGGGCATGGTGGTACAACACCTTTAATCTCAGCACTTGGAAGGCAGAGTAGGAGGACCACTGTTGAATTCAACACAGCCTGGGGCCACAGAGTGAGTTTAAGATCAGCTTAGGTTAGAGTGAAATACCTTGATAAAATAAAAACAAAACAAAAGTAAAGTATATGGCAAAAATACATTCATGAAGAGAAATTAGGAGGGATGAAAATCGCTAATGGGTTTGTGGACCACTTCTGAACACAAATTTATTTAAAACTTATCAAAAGTATCAAGTCATATTCAATTTATAGTCTTTCAAAGTACCATTAACACAGAATTTTTTTAAAGTCCTTTAAGACCCTACAGTGAATACCAATAACCCCACCACGGGGGTACTCAGTGGAATAAGGGTGGGGTAGAGGGGGATATAAGAGTATAAACTTTTTTTTATTTTTATTTATTTGAGAGTGACAGAGAAAGAGGTAGAGAGAGAGAGAGAGAGAGAGAGAGAGAGAATGGACGTGCCAGGGCCTCCAGCCACTACAAATGAACTCCAGATGCATGTGCCATCTTCTGCATCTGGCTTACGTAGGTCCTAGGGAATTAAGCCTCGAACTGGGGTCCTTAGGCTTCACAGGCAAGTGCTTAACCGCTAAGCCACCTCTCTAGCCCAAGAGTATAAACTTTAAAAAAATTAATAAAATTTAAGTTTAAAAAATTATTTAACTTGGATGAATTTATCTTAAATACTTAAAGCTATGGAATTTAATTCAATTAGCAAACTTCACTTCTCATTTTAACAGGATGAGCAAAAATCACTGCAAAAAACACACATAAGAATACATTAAAATTATTTTTAATATTAAAAATTGTATGAAAGGCAGTAAAGTTAGAAAAAATCTTGTACAAATAGTTTAAATCCATCTCCATACCTAGTATTTAGATGAGGCTCTAATATCTCCCGAACATGTTCAGGAAATCTCTTCCACAGTTGGTGTCCAGGGCCATTTTTCTGCATTTCTCTACATTCATAAATGGAAAGTAATTCCTACAAATACATGTTTTACATTTCAGTCAGTCCACAGAGAAACAGAGAAGTTAACATAGAGCTCTGAACTTTCTTCAGTGCTTTAAGCCACTAGCTAACTTAGGGTTACATAACAATGGCAGCACTTGAATATGAAGCCACTTTATGTAAACTATGCAAAGAAACCTGATATGAACAAATTATTTTGAGCAAAAACGAAAAAGGAATTTTCTATGTTTCCAAAATTACAATCCTGAGAATTTTCCTTCTTGTGCTAGGGATAGATCCTGGAGCTTCACACATGTGCCAAGCACGTGCTCTACAAACAAACTATGTACCCAGCCCTGATCCTTAGGGCTTGATTTCTGAATTGTAATAAAAGCAAGTATATACCTAAGAGTACAATAACTCAAAATATCTCAACTTCTAGACATAAGATCCTGAGTTTAAAATTCTGAAAATATGATGCAAATGTAAAAAAGAAAAACAAAAAAAAAAACAGCTTATAGCTGAAAGTGGTTGAACACACCTGTAACCTCAGCATTTGGGAGGCTGAGGCAAGAGGATCTCCATAAAATTGAGGGCAGCCTGGGCTAGCTAGGGAATTCCAGGCCAGCCTGGGCTATATGGTAAGACTCTGTCTCAAAAACAACAACAACAAAAGCCAGTTTATTTACTTTTCAGGCCCAGACACTCACTGACTCTATTTTCCTTTCCTTAAGGAACAAAACAAAAGCTGGCCATTGTGATGTGTATCTATAATCCCAGGACGCAGGAGGCTGAAGCAGGAGGATTACAAATTTGAGTCCTGGGATACATAACAAGATACTACCTAAAAAGACAAAAAAGGGGGAGAGATGGAAGATTTTATGTATGAATAAATCTTTGTCTCTAGTATCAATCATGCTAGGCACCTTTGTAATCCTTTGTAAGCACTTGGGAGGTGGAGGCAAGAGGGTCAAAAGGCTAGCCTCTGCTACATCATGAGTCCTAGGCCAGCCCAGGCTACATGAGACCTGGTTGCAACATCGCAACCAAAAAAAAAAAAAAAAAAATCTTTAAAGCAGGACAAATATTACTCTATTGAGAATAATCATATGCAACAGATGTCTTCCTACATTTGTAAATTGTAAGCATCTTGAAAAATACTTACCTTCCAGTTACCCTTAGCATTTTTTCATAAAACTAAGACAGCATATAAAATGCTCCAAGAAGTAACCAAATTCCACTTTTCATTTAAGTTTAAAGTCTCAATAATATTTTGCTTTAAGACAGCTTCTTCAGAAAATTGGCAAAATCCTTCCAAGAAGTCCTCTTAACTTCTATTAAAAGATTTACAGGGTCAAGAATACTCTATCTGTAATACAGAACACTCTAATGTGCTATGGACTTTGCCTCTTATTTTACTGAAAAAACAGAAGTGGTTAGGAGACTTCTAAACCTTGTCTCATAATTTATGCAAACCTAGCAATATCAGTTATCTGTTTCCATATGATCTACTTGATCTGCTTTCTTGCTTGTTATTTTAACTCCTTATTCTTTAAGGGTGTTTTGTTTATTATTTGTGGTAGTTTGATTCAGGTGTTCCCCATAAACTTAGGTGTTCTGAATGGTAGGTTCCCAGCTGATGGAGATTTGGGAATTAGCACCTCTTGGAGTCAGTGTATTGTTGGGGGAGGGCTTATGGGTGTTATAACCAGTTTCCCCATACCACTGTTTGGCACATTCTCTTGTTGTTATTGTCCACCTGATGTTGGCCAGGTGGTGATGTCCACCCTCTGCTCATGCCATCATTTTCCCTGCCATCACGGAGCTTCCCCCTCAAACCTGTAAGCCAAAATAAACCTCTTTTTTCCCACAAGCTGCTCTTGGTTGGGTGATTTCTACCAGAAATGTGAACCTGACTACAACATTATTGTTGTTTTTTATTTTATTCTGTGTTCTGAAACTGGGTCTCACTGTGTAGTTTAGGTGGGCCTGGAATTTATGATCCTTCTATATCCACCTCCTGAGTGCTGAGATTACAGATGAGCTCACCATACATGACTGCTCTTGCTTTCAATTAAGGATAACACTGATACTTGCATTCTACATTCCATCCCTCCTTATATCAAAAGATAAAAACAACAACAAAAACATTACATCAATTCACTTCTACATTTAAAACGGATCTAATAACTTGTTCCTAGGCAACAAAAACATGCTATTATTTTTCCTATTTTTATTTAAAAAGTCATTTATTTACTTGTGTGTGTGTATACATGTGAGCCACAGTGAGAGAGTATCTCCTTTTTGTTTATAACTTTTATTTATTTGTAAGAGAGAGAAAGAATGGGTGTGCCAGGGCCTCTAGTCACTGCAAATGAACTCCAGACACATGTGCCACCTTGTGCATCTGGCTTATGTGGGTTCTGGGGAGTCGAACCTGGGTCCCTAGGCTTCACAAGCAAGCGCCTTGACCGCTAAGCCATCTCTCCAGCCCAAGAGAGTATCTCTGGCCACTGTAAACTAGCTGTCAAACTGCAAATGAACATCAGACTAGCTTGCCTAGGGGCTTTAAATAACATATGTGTGTGCCACATTGCATGTGGCTTTTAAGAGGGTGCTAGGAAATTAAACCCAAGCTGGTGGGCTTTACAAGCAAAGACCTTTAACCACTCATTGAGCCATCTCCTCAGTCACTCCTATCTTTATTCTGTAAGCCCTAGTTTCTCTCCCATTCTTCTCTTCTTGACAGCAAAATTCCTCCAATGCTTTTATAATTTCTCTTTTTTTGAATGTTATTCATGAGTGTGGGAAGTTGGTCTTGTCAACATCACTATTATTACCTCTATTCCTATACAACCAACGGGCAGTTTTTAATTATTAAATTATTACATCTATAATTAGCATTCAATGCAATCAGCCATACATACTTCTCAAAACACTATCATCTTCTAGAGCACCACTTTCTTCTACTCTCATTGGTAGCTTTCTCACTTTTTTTTTTTTTTTTTTTTTTTTGTTGTTCCTTCATCTTTTCTGAGATGCCTCATTGTCCAGGGATGGCCTAGGCTTTTAACAAACTCCTGAGCTCAGGCAAATCTCCTGCTTCAGCATCCTGAGCAGGTGGGATCACAAGCAAATACCTTGTCCCAATTGTTAGAATCTTTTTTTCTGTATTTCTCTTGATTATCTCACCCAGAGTCACTGTTTTAATTGCCATCTCTACAATGACAACATCCAAATTCATATCTGTAACTGAGACCTTCATCATGAATTCCAGATCCAAATGTCTAACAAAACACAGAAACTTTTGAAGGAAAACATAATATGCAAAAGGACAAAGAAAGCCAAACTACAAAAAAAAAAAAAAGCTACATGCATAATAGTGAATTTCCATGATACCTGGATAGGTCTTAATTGTGAATTAAAAAAATAAATAGTAACCACCACCAAGAGAAAAGTAAAAAGGCATTATCTACAACAAACTCACAAAAACCAAAACATATACAATATGGAATAACACTCGTAGTTAAACAAATGTAAACTAATAAAATACTACTTTTCATCTGTCACACTGGCAAAGATTTAAATTATTCTAATTAGGTTGGAGAGACGGCCCAGGTTTGATTCCCACATAAAGCCAGATGAATAAAGTGGCACATGCATCTAGAGTTTATTTGTAGTGGCAAGAGGCACATGTGCACACACACACACACACAGAAATAAATAAATATATTTAAAAATAAATTATTCTCCCCTACCTCCCTCCTTATTCTTAATTTTAAAATAAAAATTTTAATGCAAACAATGTACTTGGTCTGAGACTAATTTTAACATCTAGATATTTATACTACTGATACATTCATTTGCATATGTGTAAGGAAATATATGTATGTTCCCAAGTTAAAATTTAAAAAAAATATTTATTTTAGTTTAGTTTTTCGAGAGAGGATTTCATGTAGCCCAGGCTGCCTCAAGCTCACTATGTAACTGAGAATGACCTTGAATTCCAATTCTTCTGCCTTGAGGATTATAGGCATGCTATTCCACAGCTTTTTTGTTTGTTTTGAAAGAGAATCTCACCATGTAACCAAAGCTGGCTAGAAACTTGCTAAGTACTCCAGACTGGCCTTGAACTGGTAGTGTCTCTTTGCTTAATCTAGAGATAATAACACTTGAAGCAGGAGAGGCAGGAGAATCAGGAGCTCCAGGACAGTCTCAACTACACAGTGAGCTCCAACATACTATATGTAGTTTATGTGACTGTGTCTTTCAATCTGTATTTGCTTAATTCTGAGTTTTGTACCATCTTTTACAGTAGTACGCTCTAACATGTTTACCGTGAATCTATATTATTTTGATGAGAAAGATGATAGTTAAAAGAAGTGTTTTTAGCTGGGCACATGCCTTTAATCCCAGCACTTGGGAGGCAGAAGTAGGAAGATTGCCTGTGAGTTCGAGGCCACCCTGAGACTCCATAGTGAATTCCAGGTCAGCCTGGGCTAGAGTGAGACCCTACCTCGAAAAACCAAAAAAGAAAAAGAAAAAAAAAAGTGTTTTTATACATATGAAGCTTATAGCTTTCTTAGTATAAATCACTAATGCAAAGCTAGTAATGGCTACTAGATGCAAGCAGGCTTACCTGAATAGCATAAGCAGCTGAATCTTGAGCACGGCTATTATCTGCATATGCAAGGTATGCTCTTGTTAGCTCCATCAACAATCCATAGGCAAAATTTAAATCTTCTACTCCACTCTTAATAAAAGCAACAACAACAAAAAAAAGATAATTGACATATAAATTTCCCTTAAGGTGTATTGTGTCTCCTATGGTGAAGTTAAACCTGTTGGGAAAGCACAGTGAAGCTCAAACTAACTGGGTACCATGGCTTACATAATACACAGCGAAGAAGCCAGAAGTCTAAAGTATTCTAGAATCATTTAACTTTTGAATAGTTCTGGTAATTTGTAATGTTTTTTTTTAACTCTATTTTTTAAAGAATGATTTTTATTTGTCATTGTTTTGCATGCATGGTATGTATGAGTCCTATATGCACATGTATATGCAAATGCACACATGTGTCAGAGTAAGAAATGCTCCCTTCTATCTCTCATCTGCAGTATTGTCTCAAGACAGAGTCTCTCAATCAACATGGAGCTGCCATGTTTGTTGTGGCGGGGGTTGTCATCAGACTGGCTGACCAGCAATTCTCTTGTCTCTGCCCCACTCAGGATGGGTGTTAGAGGTATGCATGACCATGCCTAGCTTTTACATGGATGCTAGGGATCAAACTCAGGTTTTCATGCATGCATAGCAAGCACTCTTACCCCACTGAGCCACCTCTTCAATTCTAATTTTTTATCTCTTTTTAAAAATTTATTTGCAAGCACAAAGATATAGAGAAAAGAGGCAGACAGAGAGAATGGGCATGCCAGGGCCTCTAGCCACTACTCCAGATGCATGTGCCACTTTGTGCATCTGGCTTTACATGGGCACAGGAGACTCAACCTCAGGTTGTTAGGCTTTGCTGGCAAGCGCTTTAACTTCTGAGCCAGCACTCCAACCCTTAAATTTTTTTTGGAATTTATTTATTTGCAAGCAGAGAGAAATGGAAGAGATAGAGAGAATAGGTGCACCAGGGTTTTAAGCCACTACAAAGAACTCCAGATGCATGCACCCCTTTGTGCATCTGGCTTTATATGGATACTAGGGAACTGAACCTGGCTAGGTTCTTTGGCTTTGCTGGCAAGTGCCTTAACTGATGAGAAGAGAATGGATATGCCAGGGCTTCTAGCCACTGCAAAAAAAAAAAAAAAAAAAAAAAAAAACTCCAGGTACATGTACCACCTTGCACATCTGGCTTTATGTGGGTACTGGAGAATCAAACACAAGTTCTTAGGCTTTGCCTGCAAGCACCTTAACCCACTGAGCCCTCTCTCCAGCCCCAAGCTCCCACCTTTTTATTTTTCTTCTTCTTTTTTTTTGAGGTAGGGCCTCACTCTAGCACAGGCTGACCTGGGAATCACTATGTAGTCCCAGGCTGGCCTCTCAAACTTACTTTATCTCTGCCTCTTGAGTGCTGGGATTAAAGGCGTGTACCACCATGCCTGGACAGTTATTTATTTATTTGTGTTTTTTTTTTTTTTTGAGGTAGGGTCTCACTCTAGCCCCAGCTGACCTGGAATTCACTATGTAGTCTCAGGGTGGCCTTGAACTCATGGCAATCCTCGTACCTCTGCCTCCCAAGGGCTGGGATTAAAAGCATGCACCACTATGCCCGGCTCCAGACAGTTTTTTAACTCTTAAAAATCAAACTAAAGCCGGGCGTGGTGGCATACGCCTTTAATCCCAGCACTTGGGAGGCAGAGGTGAAGAGGATCACTGTGAGTTTGAGGCCAGCCTGAGACTGCATAGTGAATTCCAGGTCAGCCTAGACTAGAGTGAGAGCCTACCTCAAAAAAACAAAACAAAACAAAAACTGTATTCATAGAAGTTCTTAAACTGCATTCTGTTCAAAGAGCCACTTGAGAAACTCCAAGAAATAATATAAACACTCTCCCTACATGGAGATTCACAAAGCACACTGACACATCAAAAATTCCATTTAAGGTTGGGGATATAGTTAAGTGGTAAAATGTTTGCCTAGCAGCAAGACCCTGAGTTTAATTCCTAACATGAAAAAATATGTAGCAAATACCATTTTTCCTCCAAATGAATTTTGAAAAATATTAACACATTAGAATACCCAGGTAAACCAGTTTTCCATGGAAAAACTAACAATAACATTTAAACAGTAATCTTTATTGTTGTTGTTTATTTTTTATTTATTTATTTGAGAGCAACAGAGAGAGAGAGAATGGGCGTGCCAGGGCCTCCAGCCACTGCAAACAAACTCCAGATGCGTGCACCCCCTTGTGCATCTGGCTAACATGGGTCCTGGGGAATCGAGCCTTGAACCAGGGTCATTAGGCTTCACAGGCAAGCGCTTAACCGCTTAGCCATCTCTCCAGCCCCTAAACAGTAATCTTTAAATAATTAATTATGCTTTGTTTATCATAATTAGATTAGGAAATTTTATTTCCAAAAACACAACACATTAGATTGGGCTTAAACTACTGCCTTTGACTAAAGGACTTCATAATAGTACTAAAGAATAAATTCAAAAGTTACCTAAAAGTTCTGAATTAAGTCAAGATATCAAGATAATACATAGTTCCTTGCAAATGGAATATGTAAATTTCAATGTAGAAAAATCTTTTTATTCCAAATTACCATTACTTACCACAAATGTAAGATCTTTTCCTTGGGTTTTAGTTGTTGAGAAGTCTAGTCGACCTGGATCTATTGCTCCTAGTTCTCCTAAACACTCCCCACACAGTAATCGAGCTCGAGAGTTTGCATCCTGACAACCTTTCAGAAGCACGGTCACCAACTGTGAAATAACAGGTTCTACTGTTTCGCTATCAGTCACATATTTTACCAGTTTTTCCTAAAATAAACGCAGAAAGAAGTTTATATGTAACTTCTATAAGCACACTTTTCCAAACTAGCAAAATTAAATATATTACTGAATAAATACTGGCAAAATTAAATTCCTTCAGTCTTTTCAGTTACTTTTTGGTAAGTTCACATAATATAGTTCATACTATGTTCTGTATGATTAGCTTTCTTTTTATTTAAGTAGGGTCTTACTCTAGCTCTGGCTGACTTGGAATTCACTATGTAGTCTCAGTGTGGCCTTGAACTCATGGCGATCCTCCTACCTCTGCCTCCTGAGTGCTGGGATTAAAGGCATGCGCCACCATGACCAGCATTAAGTGTGTTTTAAAGTATTAATAAAGCAGTAACTATTGCATCAATACATACAAATGAATATTGCATAGTCTTATTCCATTGAGTTTAGCCTAATGGCAAATACACATGAAAACAAATTAAAAGCAGTAGAAAATGAGAACAAAACAGAACAGGGTTCCGTGAAAAGAGGTGGAAAGAAAGGTATTCTTACATATAAGCTGTGTGTAGATAGGTTCAGGGTACCCCAGGAGAAATGATGCGTCCAGGTTGCTGAGTGAAGGGAAGCAGAATTATGCATGATGCCATGAACAGGATTGCTGGCCTGCTCTGTCCTAGCTATGTGATCTGAACCTCATTCTTAACGTGGTATTATGGTTTGACTATGAAATGCCCCTTCCTTCCTGCTCATGTGTTTGATCACTTGGGTCCCAGCTAGTGGCGCTGTTTGGGAAGGTTGTGGAACCTTTAGGAAGTGGGACCTGGCTGGAAGCAGGACCATAAGAGTGGGTCTTTGAAGATTATACTCACTTCAGATTCTATGCCATAAGAAGCTGCTGCCATACAGTCCAGTCAATAGAGAGAACCATCCCAGCCACCAAGCTTCCCTGTCATGACAGACTGAAACTCCCCCCAAACTGTGAGTCAAAATGAACTCCTCCCTTAGATTGCTTCTGTAAGGTAGTTTTGTTACAGGGATGAGAAAAGTACTAACACACTTGTGAATGGGTACATATCACCTAGTCCATATGTTTAACATGGTATTTTTAAGCCTAAGTGTCTTTTGTGTATATAAAGCAAAAGGTTTTAGACACAAAAGTCACTTAGGACCTCTTTCCAGCCAGCACTGAGCAATGGGCATCTCTTGAGACAACTGGCACAAGCATGGCAAGACCAGGGGCAAGAGAAATCCCTACCACAAGAAGCAGAAGTATGAGCTGGGATGTCCTGCTACCAACACTAAGATTGGCCCAAGTCACATACACCCATTCTGTGTTCTAGGAGGCAATAAGTACCAGGCCCTGAGACTGGATGTGGGGAACTTCTCCTGGGTCTCTGACTGTTGTACTCACAAAACAGGGATCACTGATGCTGTCTACAATGCATCCAATAATGAGCTGGACTGCATCAAGACCCTGGTGAAGAACTGTATTGTGATCACTGACAGCACACCATTATCAAGAGCGGTACAAGTCCCACTATAAGCTGCCCCTGGACCACAGGAAGGGGGCCAAGCTAACTCCTGAGGAGGAAGAAATTTTTAACAAAAAAACAACCAAAGAAAATTCAAAAGAAATATGATGAAAGGAAAAGGAATGAGAAAATCAGTCCTCTTCTGGGGGCACAGTTTCAGTACGGCAAGCTTCTGGCCTGTATTGCATCTAGACCCAGCCAGTGTAGCAGAGAAGATGGTATGTGCTAGAGGGCAACGAGCTGGAGTTCTATCTGAGGAAGCTCAAAGCCCAGAAAGGTAAAATAAACCATCCTTAGCCCATGTAATAAAGGTTTTTAGTATTCTATGTTAAAAAAAAAAGATCATTTAGGAGATGGGCATCAACTCAATCTGGATACTTCTGGCTGAAGCGGAGAGAGCACAGGGATTTAGTGTCTCCACCTTTGCTGGTTTTTAGGTCTTGAAGAAGATGAATGATCAAGGGAATTTAGGCAAAAGGAGTTAGATTGCTTGTGGGACCATCTGACGGGAAGATCCACTTAATAGTATCTTGGTGAGACCTCCAAAATGTTTTTGTTTTTGTTTTTAGGCAGGGTTTCACTCTAGCTCAGGCTGACCTAGAATTCACTATGTAGTCTCATGGTGGCCTTGAACTCATGGCAATCTTCCTACTTCTGCTTCCCCAGTGCTGGAATTAAAGGTGTGCGCCACACACCCAGCTTTTAAAATGTTGCAGATTTTAATATTGCTAAGTACTTTGTTGTGTGTCCACACAAAAAAAAAAAAAAATAGGTACAAGGATGACAAGAAATTAAGGTAAAAGGAAACTTACTGAGAAAAAGGTAGAAAAGCCCAAATGTCAGGGGAAGCTTGTTTAGGATTTCTGGCCAGTATCCAAAGAAGAGAGAGACAGGAAAAAAGGAAAAGAATATGCCTTTTAAGTTAGAACTTAGAAAAGCAGTGAGGGTCTGTGAGCAACTGCCCTAAATGTAAAGGCCAAGGAGGTTGAGAAAGGAAAAAAGAAGAAATGGGAAAAGCGAAGAAAAAAGAAAGAAAAGGAGGGAGGAGGAAGAAAGGGAAAAAGAGAAGAAAAAGGTTTAAAAAAAGAGGTAGCCTTAATGAAAACATGTTACTTCAAGTAATCAGTTAACTCATCTGAGATATTATCATAAGTAAAATGTTACAAAGAGATTTCTCTCAAACCATGATTTAGCTACTGTATTTATGTGATCACTTTGGATCACATGTTGTTTGCCTCAGTTAGTACCTCAAATTTCATGTTAGAACTGTGATTCAAATTATAGTAATACATTTTAAAGGAAAAATAAAAAGACCTGATGTCATTCAAAAACTTCAACAGTTGATTTCTTTAAAAACATAGCAGGTCGAAACAAGGATAGTTACCTAAAAAGTGAAAGTAATCAGAAAAACTTAGATAAAAAAATTAGACATTTATTCAATTGCTAAGACTAGAAAATGAATGCTCAAAATTAGTTTTGCTTTTTTATTTCTAGAGACAAATGTTTTGTTTTTCAGAAATAAAAAAACAATATTGAATTCCAAAATAATTTTTTTAATCTTTTAAGTTTTTAAAACTTTTAAAAAATGTATTTGAAAGAGAAACATTGGGCGCACCAGGCCCTTCAGTCACTGCAAACGAACTCCAGACGCATGCACCACCTTGTGCATCTGGCTTACATGGGTACTGGGGAATCAAATCTGGGTCCTTTGGCTTTGCAGGCAAGTGCCTTAACCACTAAGCAATCTCTCCAGCCCACTTATTTATTTATTTATTTTTATTTTTTGGATTTTTGAGGTAGGATCTCACTCTAGTCCAGGCTGACCTGGAACTCACTATATAGTTTCAGGGTGGCCTCGAAATCATGGTGATCCACCTACCTCTGCCTCCCAAATGCTGGAATTAAAGGTGTGTGCCACCACGCTCAGCTCTCCAATTATTTAATTTTTTAATACAGGTTGTAATGTGTCCCCTCCCCCAGTTCCCATTTCCCTTAGGGTTACTGGTGCTCACTGCACGGTATTTAAAGCCTCTGTCTCTGGGGGGAGCTGAGCCTCCGGTTAACCAGCCTTGTGGCTCTTACAATCCACCCACTCCCTCTTCGGCCCCTGGGTCTCGGCAGGTGTGTTATTGGTTACTGTTGACTTCTCTGCAGCCTCTCTATTCCTGTTATGGTGTTTTTGGTTCACCAGAGTTAAAGCCATTTTCCTGGGTGTGGATGTCAGGCTAGCATTGGGAGCTATCCTCATGCTGCTGCTTCCTCCCCACTTTCTTCTGGATCCTGGGAAATGTGGTAGAGGTGGCAAAGCAGTAAGGAGCATTTGGCTGTCTTTTCTTGTGTTGACGGATCTTGGCTCTCCTTAGTATTGTCTGCCACCATCCCCCAGCGCAGCACCCACAAAAGAACTTTTAAAATGAGGTCAATGTATTTATTCAGAAAGGCTTTATAAAACAGAAATGAAATTTTACCATTTTCTAAATGAGTAAGCTAGAGAGAAGAAAGAAAAATGTCTCAATCCCCCCCCCACCCCCGACACACACCAAATGCTGGGGATCAAATTTAGGGCTTTGTATATGCTATACTCTATCACTGACCTACATCCTCAGCCCAAATTTTGGACCGTCTTCTATTCTTCTCCAATACTTACCTGTGTATTCATGCACTAGGACCTTTTTGTTATGTAACAGAGACTATAGAACATATTACCCTCTAAGGGGATACTATATGCTCAGAAATCCTTTTTGGGCATGTTTGTTTTTTTTTTTTTTTCATTTTTTTCTGTATGAAATTTCTCGTTACAAAATTTATTAGCACTTTTACTTATTAATCCTATAGCTTGTCAGTTTTAAATGGTTTATTGATTCCTAGTTATTGCTCATGTAACAACTACTGAGCTCGTTTTTGTTTGCTTGGTTTTTGTTTTTCGAGTAAGGGTCTTGCTCTAGCCCAGGCTGACCTGCAATTCACTGTTATCTCAGGGTGGCCTCAAAGAGGCAGTGAACTCCTACCTCTGCCTCCCGAGTGCTGGGATTAAAGGCATGTGCCACCATGGCTAGCTCTGAGCTCATTTTATTTAGTTAGTACCTCTTCTTTCTTCATTCAAAACTCTGAGTTATTTTTACTATATCATAATGTGTAACAGTTACAAAGAATTCTATACCTGTCCTACTGTTGCTTATCTTAAATCTGCAGTGAATATATAAATAGTATCAGTCCTTTTTACAAAGCATACCCTGAAATTTAGACTGAATGAAGCTCCTCCTTAAATAAATGCCTCAATAATTTATGCCTTACAAAATATTTATGCCTCACTCATAAAAATAGTATTCCTTCAATTCTTGTATGTTTAAAGACATGTTATCTATGATACCCTAAAGACAGCTTGAAGTATTCTTTTTTTGTTTGTTTTTCAAGGTAGGGTCTCACTCTAGTTCAGGCTGACCTGGAATTCACTCTGAAGTCTCAGGGTGGCCTCGAACTCACAGTGATCCACCTACCTCTGCCTCCCAAGTGCTGGGATTAAAGGCATGTGCCACCACGCCCAGCTGAAGTATGCTTTTTTTGAGAGTCTCACCACATAGCTCAAGAAATCTTCCATGCTCAACCCTCCCACCTCTGCCTCCTGAGCGCAGGGATTACAGGTGTGCTCAGTTATTGTGGACTTGATACTTCAGTATAAGTTCTGCTTTCCTCTAGGTCCATACCAATCTAATTTTTTTTTTTTTTTGCCATTCCCAATGTTTTTGTTTTGTTATTGACTACTCTGTCATCTTTTTCTGACTTAAAAATTAGATGATTTAAATATATAGATTACATTGTTTTAAATATTAAGTATATTCTGTTATTTTGTTGTCTTCCTCAGACTCTAATTTTTAATTTTTTTTGTTTGTTTGTTTTTTGAGGCAAGGTCTCACTCTAGCCCAGGCTGACCTGAAATTCACAATGTACTTTCAGGGAGGCCTCAAACTCACAGCAATCCTCCTACCACTCCCTCCTAAGTGCTGAGATTAAAGGTGTGCGCCACCACATCCAGCAATTTTCATTGTTTTCAATGTTTTTATTCAAACCCTATTCCTAATTTTTTTTTTTTTCCCCCGAGGTAGGGTCTCAGACTAGCTCAGGCTGACCTGGAATTCACTCTGTAGTCTCAACGGTGGCCTTGAACTCATGGCGATCCTACCTCTGCCTCCCGAGTGCTGGGATTAAAGGCGTGCAATTTAGTGTTTATCTTTTCAATTTTGTTTCTGATGTCAGTTATCATCATATCTTTTTAGTTATGTTGATTTTTCTCATTTATGTGTGGTGCAATGTTTATATGTTGGTGTGGAGAGCGTAGGTAAAACAAAAAGTCAGTGTCATGTGTCTTCCTCCATCACTCTTCACATTAGTTTTTCTTTTTTTTTTTCGAGGTAGGATCTCACTCTGGCCCAGGCTGACCTGGAATTCACTACGGAGTCTCAGGGTGGCCTCAAACTCACGGCGATCCTCCTTCCTCTGCCTCCCAAGTGCTAGGATTAAAGGTGTGCGCCACCACACCCGGCTCCACATTAGTTTTTGAGATAAGGTTTCTCACCAATTTGTCTCTCCAATGCTGAGATTTTAGGCACGTACCTTCATAGCATTTCATGTGAGAACTGGGAGTCTGAACTCAGGTACGCCATTACTGCAGTGCTGTGGCTTGAATGTAAAATGGCCCCTATAGGCTCATATGTTTAAAAAGACTTAGGATAAGCACTTTTAATTTGGGGAGAATTTGATGTCTGTAAATCCTTTTAGCCAAAAACTAGTGAGAGCTTGACACTGGAGAGCACAATCTTTGTCTGCACAAGATTCTGGTCTGGCTCCCAATTCCAGGTATGGGTTCCTTTACACTGAGAAGATCTTTTAGCCAATCAGAAAGCTACTTTCCTTCCCCCAAAAGTAACTGACTGCTGCTCCCACAATGCATAAACCACAACCCCATAGAGAATACCTACAACCCCACTGAGGAGAGTCTCCAACCAAATGGGGGCAGAGACAAGGGAAAAGAGGGTACCAATACATGATGTATCCATATGAAATATGCTATTAATAACAATGATAATAATAAACATAAAAAAGGAAATGCTAACACTAAAAAGAAAAGATTTGGGAACCAAGTGGTAGTGCTGTTTGGGATGGTTATAGAACCTTCAGTAGGTGGTGACTTACTAGAGGAAATGGATCAGGGCCTTAAGGTTTTATGGCCTGCCCACTTCTGTTTGCTCTCTACTTCCTGATTGCTGAGGAAATGTGACAAGCTCTGATCCCACT
This sequence comes from Dipus sagitta, assembly GCA_036346955.1. Lineage (NCBI taxonomy): Eukaryota > Metazoa > Chordata > Mammalia > Rodentia > Dipodidae > Dipus > Dipus sagitta. Next base: position 34,712,899 of record CM070786.1, read on the forward strand.
ACTGCTGCCATGTCTTCTCTGCCATGAAAATTCCCATCAAAACCAGAAGCCAAATGACACCGTTTTTCTTCCACAAGTTGCTTCTAGTTGGGTATTTGTTCAGTCAAGTAACTGATACACATAGCAAGCATTTACCCACCATGCCATCTCATCAGACTCTACATACATAAATCTTCAATTAAAAAGATGGCGTAATCTAAAATAAAATCATGAAATCATGACTTCAAAACAATAGCAAATCCTGCATTCAGAATTCAGGCTGAAAGGAGTATCATCGATTACTGATTTCAGTCAACATGAAATAAAATTAACTTCCTTTACTCAATCTATAGAGTTCTCAAACAAAAAAAAAAAAATGTCAATCTATGTTCTTTAAACCTCTCTTTGCTATAGTTTTTAAAATTACATCATCTTAGCATACATGATTTTTTTTTCAACATACCTGATTTTTATATAAGGTCTCCTTCAAGCTAGTAAGAGCATGAATACGAACATCAACATTTTCATGTTGAATTGCTTTCATGGATAACTGAAGAGTTGTTTGAAGATCAGTACTCTCAGAGGTTTCCTATATACAGAGCAGAAAGATATGCCTTGTTAATTATCCTAACAACATTCTCCAAAGGTCCAAATTCTTTATATAATCAGTAATTATTAAAGGAGCTAAACTACTATTACAAAAAAATTAGCTTTAAATATAGTATTTCAAGCCAGGCATGGTGGCACACACCTTTAATCCCAGCACTTGGGAGGCAGAGATAGGAGGATTGCTGTGAGTTCAAGGCTACCCTGAGACTACACAGTAAATTCCAGGTCAGCCTGAGCTAGAGTGGAACCCTACCTCGAAAAAACAAAAAAAGTATTCAATCTCTTCCTTTTTTAAATAAATCATGTCATTGTTAGTAATTGTTAGAGAAAATGATTTTATTCTAAAATCTTTAGATGTGGAAAAAGGTTTTATTTCAACTAAATAAAAATTTATCTAAAATTAGATGCTCTCTGATAAGAAGTTGATTCCCTAAGCTACAGAGGACTACACAAAGTCCTGGAACCAGCTCTATGTACTATGGAGATAATCCTATCCTTTCATTTAAGGTATCCTAATTTCCTGAAATGCTGAAATCTCCTTTAATAGTTTCCTAATTTCAGAGAGTCCACAGGACTTCAAGGTGCTCAGGAATTATTTAGACCTGACTTTATCATGCTATAATTTGTAACACAATAAAACAAGAATCATCCCTCAGCTTTTCTTTCTTCTCTCAGGAATCCAGTTTGAGTAGCTTCTATCTTATGCTGACATGTCTTTCATCTAAGTGCTACAACTAAAGGAGATGAACAGGGCATGTGTATAATTACAGCACTTGGAAGGCTGAGCCGGGAAGACCAGGAGTCTGAAGCCACTCTGAGCTACATGAGAATGTTTCAAAGAAGTTAATAAAAAGTTGAAGACTTAAGGAAATAAAGTGAGTAAATATATGCTGAAGCTTCCCTCCCAAAGATATGAATGGATCTAGTCACTATGAATTTGCCATCAGAATAGGGTTGTTTGATTTGTACATATGAATCTAAAAATTTTGCTGTTTTGACTTTTTTTTTAAAAAAAATTATTTATCTGTGTGCATTTGTACAGGCATGCATGCAACATATGCACTACTTTACACATAGCTTTATATGAATGCTAGGGAATCAAACTCGGGCCAACAGGCAGCAGTAAATGCCTTTACTGGCAGAGCCATCTCTCCAGCCCTTGTTTTGTTTTCCTTATTTAAAAAAAAATTTTTTATTTATTTGAGAGAAGGAGAATGAGCACACCAGGGCCTCTTACCACTGCAAATAAATTCCACATACATGTACCACTTTGTGCATGTGATTTAACATGGGTACTAGGGTTCTTGAACCCTGGTCATCAGACTTTGCAAGCAAGTACTTTTAATCACTGAGCCATCTCCCCAATCCTAGTTGTTTTGTTTTCTTGAGGCAGGAACTTAGTATGAAGTCCTAAGTAGGCCAGACTCATGTCAATTCTGCCCCCCCCCCCAACTGTCTTCTAAGTGTTGGGATAAGCCACAATGCCCAACTTTGTTTCTAAAGGATATTTATTCAATGTACTGGCATTCAGAAATAATTTTGTAACTAAGATCTTCCAAACTGTAGGGGATGAATGTGAAATGTCCCCCACAGGCTCATGCAGGTGAGCACTTGGTCTCTAGCTGATAGGAAGGGGAAGGTAGGAAAGGTTGTGGAACTTTAAGGAGGTGGAGCTTTGCTGAAGGAAATGGGTCACTGAGGGTGGGTCTTTATGTTTGATAGCTCTTCCCCACTTCCTGTTAGTGCTATGCTTCCTAACTGGGGATGTAATGCAACTAGCCACTTCCCACTCCTAACACCGTGCCTCATATACCAAGATGGACTACATCCCCTAGAACTGTAAGCCAAAATAAACCCTTTCCTCCTTTCATAAGCTGCTTCTTATGCATTCATTTGTGCATGTGTGTGTGTTGGTGGGGGTGGAGAGGGGGAGACACCATTCTCTTGCTGCCAAACAAATACCCATCCAGCTCTCCATGGGTGGCTAGGGAATCAAGCCCAGGATGGCAGGTTTTGAAAGCAAGCACCTTTAATAGCTGAGCCATCTCCCTGGCCCCTTAAGCTGCTTCTTATCAGTTATTTGGTCACAGCATGCCTTTAATCCCAGCATTTAGGAGATAGGTAAGAGGACTGCTGTGAGTTCAAAGCCAGCCTGGAACTAATGTTCCAGTTCAGCCTGACCTAGAGTAAGACTTCCTCAAACAAAAGGAAGAAAGAAAAGAAAAATTAAATACCTTTCTATATTCCTGGAGAACTTCTTTAATCTTTTCTAATTCTGGATGATCAGGTAAAAAATATATTTCATGAAGAAAGTCTTGCACAGCATCCCTAATAGTTGGAACAAAGATAATTATTTGTAAGAATATGAATGTAAAGCAAAATTTGAAACTAAGACCTATATAATTCATACCTAAAAGTTCTAGCTGATTAATGAAATGCAGAATCTTCTTTATAACTACATCTAGAATGTTGACCTAAGTTAATATTGGAAACTGGACTAAGACAACTCATTGGTAGAGCACTTGTCTAGCATGCACAAGCTCCTGCATCCAATCCCCTACGAGCCTCTAAAAATAAAATTAATTAATTAAAAAATACTGGTAAACAGTCATAACTGAAATTACCCTTGATAATCTGTCACACTGGTGGCCCCAAATAAGCCTCATTTCTCCATAGAAACACACATGCATATAGTCCCTTCTTTAATTTGGGTTGGGTATATGATGTACTTTAATGAATAGATCAGTAGAAGACAAGCTTCTTGCTAAGAAAGTGTCTATGCATTAGAAAGACCTGGCAGCTTTCATTTTCTGCATGTGGATGTGGATGCATGTATGTGTGCAGGTATATGTGCATATGGAGGCCTGAGGACAATCTCTGGTGGTGTTCCTCAGGGCTGTCCATCATTTTTAAAAGATATTTTTGTATTTTTTTGTGAGCAGAGAAAGAGAGAATGGGCACACTAAAGTTTCTTACTGTTGCAAACTGCTGCAAACAAACCCTGGATGTATGTACCACTTTATAAATCTGGCTTTACGTGGGTACTGGGGACTCAAACCCAGACCATCAGACGGTGAAAGCAAGTGCTTTTAACCACAAGGCCATCTTCCTAGCTCCATCTTTTTTTTTTTTTTCTTTATAGGTTATCAGGATTGAATTCAGGTCCTCATGCTTCAGACAAACACACACATTACTATCTAAGCTATTTCCAGAGCCTCAGCTTCCATTTTTTAACTCTAGAGAATACTAAGTCACCATACAGGAAGTCTGGGCTATCAACATGGACAGAACATACAGAAGAGTTCTGAGACTACAAAGAAAAAGGGAGAAGTCCATTTCAGTCTACTTGCTACCTGAATGTGGCCATACCTGTGAGCTTGGAGAAGGCTTACAGAAGAAATCTAGCTGAGCTCAGCTCAGATCGCAAAATCATTAACAAATAAAATGCTCATAGTTTGTAAGACACTAAATTTTGGAGTGATTTTTAATACAGAAATATCCAAAACTATCTCTACATACTAATTTTCATTCAAAATATTAGATAAAAATCTACCAATAATAATGTAAGTGCTGTTAATTCATGTTACAAATATAAACAGCTACCTTGTGCTATTGTGCACTAAGTATTATGCTAGACATGGGATGAAATAACAAACAAGAACAAAGTAATTCCTTCACTCAGAAAAGAGACCTTACAGTCTTATACCTAGCACTAAGTGAAAAGGATGTTTTGTAACGACATGAAAGTCTAAAAGTTATACTATCTAGAGTAAATGATTAAAACATTAGTATAACTTAAGAGATATTTAAGGGGCTGGAGAGATGGCTTAGCAGTTAAGGCACTTGCCAGCAAAGCCTAAGGATGCAAGTTTAATTCTCCAGGTCCCACGTAAGCCAGAAGCACGTGGTAGTGCATGCATCTGGAGTTTGTTTGCAGTGGCTGGAGGCCCTGGCGTGCCCAGTCTCAGTCACTCACTTTCTTTCTCTCCTTTTCTCAGTCTCAAATAAATAAATAAATAAATATCATTTTAAAAAAAAAGATACTTAAAAAGTGATTTAAGCCAGGCGTGGTGGCGCACGCCTTTAATCCCAGCACTCGGGAGGCAGAGGTAGGAGGATTGCCATGAGTTCGAGGCCACCCTGAGACTCCATAGTGAATTCCAGGTCAGCCTGGGCTAGAGTGAGACCCTACCTCGAAAAAACCTCGAAAAAACCAAAAAAAAAAAAAAAAAGTGATTTAAGTGAGTAGTTTTAATGTTCTAGTGTGCAAAAAAAAAAAACCACCAAAATGTTCTATAAATTTTCAATGTATTAAAAACACAGTAACCTTTTCTTCATCTGTTTATTTCTCTTATTGAAAAAGTTACTGGAAATAGCATATGGATGAGCAGGTCAGTATGTAATACTTCAATCCTAACTTTTCAGAAAAGTTACGTACAACAATTAGTAAAATAATAGAAATGAGTCAGTGGTTAAAGGCACTTGCTTACAAAGCCTGCTGGCCTGGGTGCAATTTCTCAGGACCCATGTAAAGCCAAACGTACAAAGTGGTGGGCTCCCACGTCTGGAATTCATTTTCAGTAGCCAGAGTCCCTGGCATGCCCATGGTCACTCTGTGTCTCTCTCTGTTGCCGCTCTCAAATGTTTAAAAATTGTACTTTTAAAAATAAAGTAATAGGGTTGGAGGTAATGGCTTAGTGGGTAAGGCATTTGCCTGCAACCCGAAGGACCCTGGTTCTAGGACCCACGTTAGCCAGATGCACAAGGGGGCGCATGCATCTGGAGTTCGTTTGTAGTGGCTGGAGGCTCTGGTGTGCCCATTCTCATTCTCTCTCTCTTTCTCTGTTAAAAAATAAATAAAAATATTTTTAAAAATAAAATAATAGAAAAGATCAAAATATGTAAGAAAACATCTTAGGCTAGGATGTAGCTGGAATCAAAACTACAAATTGGATAAAATAATATATGTTTTGTCAATAGCAGTCTACACTGAGTAGTCTTGTACGTGTTTAGAAAAGTCAATGGGAAAATTATTTTTAAATAAGATGTGGCCAGCTTTGGTCAGGATAAGCAATTTGAAACACATTACTTAGAAAACAACCACCTAACAACTCTTTATGCTGAAATGACACAGATAGAAAGATTTTTTTTACTTTATTTTTATTTATTTATTTGAGAGAGAAAGAGGCAGAGAGAGAGAGAGAGAGAGAATGGGCGCACCAGGGCCTCCAGCCACTGCAAACAAACGCCAGACACATACGACTCCTTGTACATCTGGCTTATGTGGGTCCTGGGGAATCGAACCTGGATCCTTTGGCTTTGCAGGCAAACGCCTTAACCGCTAAGCCATCTCTCCAGCCCAAAGAAAGATATTTTAAAAAGCACAAGTATGGCTGGGGCATGGTGGCGTACACCTTTAATCCCAGCACTTGGGAGGCAGAGGTAGGAGGATCACCATCAGTTCGAGGCCACCCTGAGACTCCATAGTGAATTCCAGGTTAGCCTGGGCTAGAGCAAAACCCTACCTTGAAAAACAAAAAACAAACAAACAAACAAAAAAAGCATAAGTATGACCAAGCATGATGACACACCCATTTAATGCCAGCACTCAAGAGGTGGAGGCAGGAGGATCACCAAGAGTTGGAAGCCAGCCTGGGGCTACAGAATGATTTTAGGTCAGCCAGGGATACATTGAGACTCTGCCTCAGGAAAAAAAAGAAAAAGGAGGGGGATTTGGTGGCTGGAGAGATGGCTTAGCGGTTAAGGAGTTTGCCGGCAAAGCCAAAGGATCCCAGTTCGATTCTCCAGGTCCCATGAAGGCAGATGCACAAGAGGGCACATGCATCTGGAGTTCGTTTGCAGTGGCTGGAGGCCCTGGTGTGCCCATATTCTCTCTCTCTCTCTCTCTCTCTCTATCTCTATCTCTCTCTGCCTCTTTCCCTCTCTCAAATAAATAAATAAATAAAATATATTTTTTAAAAAGGCATAAGTAAGAAGCCTAAAGCAAAGCAAAGTAGTTCAACAATTAATGAAATGTAAAAAGGGTTTCTAAGTGACAGTTATGGTGTAGAAAGTGGCAAATAGAAGGTTGGAAAGATTGTTCAGTGGTTAAGGCACTTGCCTACGAAGCCTAAGGACCCAGGTTCAATTCCCCAGTACCCCCATAAGTCAGAGGCACAAGGTGGCACCTGTGTCTGGGGTTTGTTTGCAGTGGTTGGAGGCCCTGGTGAGCCCACTCACTCTCTCTCTCAAATAAATAAATATATAGGTATTTTTTTTAAATGGTGAATATCCTTCCTAGCCTTTCTCAAGGTACTTGATCGTCTTTTAACTGAAAACAAAGTAAATTTAACTTTAACCTTTGAAAATTGGTGAAAAATAACTTTAAAATGTGGACCTTTATTAGTTGATGAGTTTCAAATATAATTAAAATGGATATAATACCACAACTTAAAAAGCATTTATTCAAGATAATCACATTCTAATAATTTCAATTTATTGAGGAACTCTAAGTTTAAAAAGTTAACTCAACATTATCATTAATTATCCTAACACCTAGACATAAAAATACATTTTTAAGTTACTGTTTTATGATTAATTTCAGTTGCAATACCTGTTTTCAATTATAAGGTAGTGAAAGATAGCTGTAGTTTCTTTAGGCTGGATGTGTATAAGAGGCAACAAAGCGACTATTACATGACTGAGAAGAGGACCTAGATAAGCATGATCCAGACACCGAACAAAGCAGTCCCACGCTCTGTGTGTACAAAAGAAAAGAAAAATTAATTACCAGTTAGTATTTTTATTATTTGAAAAGTACTATTAACTAATTATTAGCTGAAAAAAACAATGACATAGGAAAGCTTTAAAAATGAAATAAAGCCGGGCGTGGTGGCGCACACCTTTAATCCCAGCACTCAGGAGGCAGAGGTAGGAGGATTACCATGAGTTCAAGGCCAGCCTGAGAATACAGAGTGAATTCTAGGTCAGCCTGAGCTACAGTGAGACCCTACCTTGAGAGAGAAAGTAGAGGGAAGAGACAAGAGGAAAAGCAATTAGCCAAATTCTATTTATTTAGTTATTTATTTGCACGTAGGCGTGAGCCCTCCAGGGCTCTTGCCACCGCAAGTGAGAATCAGATGCTTTAGCCACTTTTTGCATCTGGCTCACGTGGATGGCCTGGGAACTGAACCCAGCTAACAGGCTTTGCAAGAAAGCACCTTTCACAATTAAGTCATTCTCCCTACCCTCAAAATCTTAATGTGGGGCTAGAGAGATGGCTCAGAGGCTAAAGACACTTACTTACATAGCCTGACGACCAAGGTTCAATTCCCCAGTACTCACATAAATAAAGCCAGATGCACAAAATGGCAGTCATTTAAAGTTCATCAGAAGGCCCTAGCATATTCATACTCTCTGTCATATAAATAAATACACACATACATAAATAAATATTTTTTTAAAATCTTAACAGGATGAAAGAGCACATGTAGAGAGGAAATTTAAGGACTGTTTATTGTGGGGATGAGCTGTAAGAATGAACTATGGTGATGAACATAAGAACAAACTGTGGGAAAGAATTGGGACTATTTATTACTGGCCTTTCAAATAGCTTTTATGATACTATTGATGCTTAATTTTTCACTTGTAACTTGCTTTAATCTTTTTTATTTTTTTCGAGGTAGGGTCTCACTCAGGCCCCAGGCTGACCTGGAATTCACTATGTAGTGTCAGGGTAGCCTCCAACTCATGGCGATCCTCCTACCTCTGCCTCCCAAATGCTGGGATTAAAGGTGTGCGCTACCATGCCCAGCTGCTTAACTCTTATTACAGTGTGATCCGACCGTTTAAAGCAATGTAACTAGGTGTCCTCTGTCTTGGTGTATCTTGGGCCTGAATAGCACAGATGTCCAACACTGACAAGCAATGTTTAGAACTGCTGACTGATCTTAAGATATGCTCTATGCTCCTTTCCTCAGGAGCCTGGCTGGACTTTCAACTCAAAACAAATATACATGTGTAACAAGAGCTGATCATAGAGTTGAAGACAACAAGGTCAGCAACTAAAGGTCCCCAGGTCTGTTGAAGGCAACAGGTGGGGTTCATGTGATTGCTCTTGTGAACAGAGTGCATGTGTGTTCTGAATCAGGAGAGTCCAGCAGGTCATACCCCTAAGTCCCTTCTTTTAACAAATGTTTAAGGATTATCCAGTCAAAAACCCTTTGCTCATACAATGTACTATTTGGTTCTTATCTGTTCAATGAAAGTGTCAATGAGTGCCTATACAGAGCAGGCAAGAAGCCACAGCCACAGGGGCATGAGAGCAGCGGTGACAGCAGAGGCAGCAGGTTTACTGATGGCTTAAACTAAACTTTTCTGAGGTTTCCCTTTTCCTCAAACTGCTGCTAGAGGCAGCTAGTCCACTCCTGGGATGGGGTTACCAAGAGTTAGCTCTTATACCTCTCAGGTTCTGCTCTTCAAAGCAGTTTGCCCACTTCTGGATAGGAAAGTTCCAGAGGTTGGTCTTTTCTAAATCACAGCTATGCTCCTTCCAAATAGGGAAATTTATGACACACTTAAGAGGCCAAACAAACATATGTACAATATTTAGACATTTTTTAGATTCTGATTCACACCAACCAACAACTTTGGGGAACGTATCTCTGAGATAACTGGAAGGAAATATGAATATAGACAGAGTTTTAGCTGATATTAGAAATTCTTATTCTGCGATATATAATGGTTTATGATAGCTAATTCTTTTTTGTTGTTGTTTTGTTTTTTTAAGGTAGGGTCTCACTCTTTAGCTCAGGCTGACCTGAAATTCACTATGTAGTCTCAGGGTGGCCTCGAACTCACGGTGATCCTCCTACCTCTGCCTCCCGAGTGCTGGGATCAAAGGTGTGTACTACCATATCCGGCAGCTAATTCTTTAAAATGCCCTTTCCATTAGATATATTTGAGGTAGGGAATTAGGAACATTGGAGGAAGGATTCCATTAATAACTTCTAAAGAACTGGGAGATGGCTCAACAGTTAAAGGTGCTTGCTTGCAAAGCCTGACAGCCTGGAGTCAATTACCCAGCCAGCTACATAAAGCTGGATGCAAAAAGTGGCATTAAGTGTTTAGAATTGGTTTGCAGTGGCAAGAGACCCTCGTATACACAGATACATACTTGTATATGCACACATAAATAAATAAACTTTTATAAATAGCTCTTATATATTTTTTAATATTTTATTTTTATTCATTTATTTATTTGACAGAGAAAGAGGGAGAGATTGAGAGGGAATGGACGTGCCAGGGCCTCCAGCCACTGCAAACAAATTACAGATGCATGTGCCCCTTTCTGCATCTGGCTAACGTGGGTCCTGGGGAATCAAACCTGGGTTGTTTGGCTTTGCAGGCAAATGACTAACCACTAAGCCATCCCTCTAGCCCAGCTCTTATATTTTTAACATACTAAAATATTTCCATAACAAACATTTAAAAATTATTTGTTTGCAAATGTGTATGTATGTATGTGTCAGAGCCCCCTGCTGCTGCAAATGAATGACAGACTCTTTTGCCACTTTTTGCATCTGGCTTACATGAGTGGCTTGGAAAACTGAAACTGGGCATCACCCTTTATAAGCAGTCACCTTTAACCACTGAGACATCTTCCCAACCCCCAAACAATTTTTAAGAATACAGAAATGGAGAGATGGCTGTACAATTAAGGCGCCTGCCTGTAAAGCATAGGGACCCAGGTTCAATTCCCCAGTAACCACACAATCCAGCTGCACAGTGGTGCCTGCATCTGGAGTTCATCTGCAATGGCTAGAGGCCCCGGCATGGCCATTCACTCTCTCAAAATAATTAAAAATATTTTCAAAAAGAAGTAAATACATGCCCTTTTCAAAACAAATTATCTTTTTTGTTTGTTTGTTTATTTGTTTTTGTTTTTCGAGACAGGGTCTCACTCTCGCTCAGGCTGACCTGGAATTCACTATGTCATCTCAGGGTGGCCTCAAATTTACAGCAATACTCCCACCTCTGCCTCCGGAGTACTGGGATTAAAGGTGTGCGCCACCATGCCCGGCTTAAAAAAATTATCTTTCTACCTTATTATTTATGGTTTTTTTACTTTTTTATTTTTTATATTTTTATATTTTTTGTTTAATTTTATTTATTTGAGAGCGACAGACAAAGAGGGAAAGAGAGAGAGAATGGGCGCACCAGGGCCTCCAGCCACTGCAAACGAACTCCAGATGCGTGCGCCCCCTTGTGCATCTGGCTAACGTGGGTCCTGGGGAATCGAACCTCAAACCGGGGTCCTTAGGCTTCACAGGCAAGTATTTAACCGCTAAGCCATCTCTCCAGCCCTTATTCATGGTTTTGAGTCCACTACTTACTAGCTCAAGTCAGTGCTACTGAGAAATACAAGAAAACTTATCAACCAAGACATTCACTTACCTGCAACACAACTCAGGAAAATCATCTTTGAATCGAAGGCCAGTTCTCAGTGTGGTCATCATTTTTACCCTCACAGAACTGACATGTTTGGGTCCCATCAATTTCATCAAAGACATCAAACTATTCAAGGCCTGTAAAGTAAATAGTGCTTTAAAATAAGACATACAAACTGCCAGAAACAGATGAGTACTAAAGATAATGCTTCCTATCAAATCTCAGGGCATCATCTCTTTGCAGACAACTTTAAAGGTCTAATGGTCAGATCATTTTGTCAGCTTATGTGGAAACCAAAGATTTGAAAAATGTAAGTTAAGTCCTTATTTTGGTTATCCTTAAAAGTGACCTATCATTTTGGTCCAGTGGTGCTCTATACAGTCAATATCCAAATTTACTAAGAATATAGCCGGGCGTGGTGGTACATGCCTTTAATCCCAGCATTTGGGAAGCACAGGTAGGAGGATCGCTATGAGTTCAAGGCCACCCTGAGACTACATAGTGAATTCCAAGTCAGCCTGGGCTAGAGTGGAAACCCTACTTCAAAAAATCAAAACAAAACACAACAAATTTACTAAGGATATATACTGTTTCATTTTTTTCATATATACCTAACATTAATTCAGATATAAATTGAGCTGAATTAAAATTATAAGGGGCTAGAGAGATGGCTCAGTGGAGGCATTACCTGTAAAGCCTAACAACCTGGGTTTGACTCAACAGTACCTTCATAAGCCAGATACACAAGGCTGCATGCATTTGGAATTCATTTGCAGTGGCTAGAGGCCCTGGCGTGCCCATTCTCAGTCTCCCTCTCTTTGTCTGTATCTCTCTGCTTGCAAATAATAAAATGTTTTTTGTGGTTTTTTTTTTTAAATACTGTTATAAAAACATCGTTAAAGCATATGGGATCCCTCATAATGATCAATAGTTAAGGAAATTGTTATCCTAATATACTAAATTCAATGTGTTCTAAATTTAAAGTCTTTGGTTAATTTTATGCATGCTCCAAAACGTGGAAGCTCTTTATAATTCATAGCATCAATTTTACTTTACTTAGACTTGGTCATTTTTTCATTTGTGATAACAATAAAAAGCCATGTAGATGAATGTAAAGTTGTTAAAAAGGATTATATTTATGAGTTGACAGGGAAATAGCAGACACTGGTTGAGAAAATCTGTACAGTTTAATATTACTATATATGTCTTACTCGGAGCCTCAAAAATATTGAGAAGACTAAAATAAAAATTTCCATAAATGGATTTTTTTATTTTTTCATTTATTTATTTGAGAGAGAGAGAGAGGAGAAAGCGGCAGATAGAGAAAGGGCATGTCAGGGCCTCCAGCCACTGCAAACAAACTCCAGACGCATGCACCCCCTTGTGCATCTGCTTACTTGGGTCCTGGGGAGTTGAACCTGGGTTCTTTGGTTTTGCAGACAAACACCTTAACCACTAAGCCATCTATCCAGCCCGCATAAATGTATTTTGATAGTAATCTTACTGACTGCAGAGGGTGAAAACAACAAAAAGGAAATTTTATCAGTATTTAAAGTTTTATTAAAGTATATAGTATAAAAATTATCAGTGGTAACCAACTATGACAGCTATCATAATAAAACTTCAACGTACCAAATTTATACATTTAAACATAAACTGACAATTACCTATAGGCATATCTGGTTGGACCAATAAGATTCAATTATATACTTATGTTTGCAGTATCATGACTACTGATGTCTTTGGTTGGGCTAGATATTATCATCACTTGAGGCTGAATTAACACTGACAGCGTTAGCGGAGCACAGTGGCTCACTCATATAACGTTAGCACTCAGTAGGCTGAAGAAAGAGGACTGCAACAGGTTCTAGGTACACGGCCAACCTGGGCCAACCCGACACAATTAATTCTGAAAAGGTTCTCTGAATTCACAGTGAAGTTGTGGCTCAGGCTACCTTACTCTTAGTTGCAGAGCCAACAAATTCTTTTAGCCACTTTCAGCTGGATTACCTATTTCTCATAAACAAAATAACATGAGGAGATAATTTAATTGGTAAAAGACTTGCTATGCAAATATGTGGACGTAAATTGGATCCTCAGTACCTATGTAAAATTCCAGAAGTATTGGCACGTATTTGTCATGATCTCAAAGGAGGTAGACTACATTCCTGAAGATGACACTTGAGGCTGTCTTCTAGTTTTGACACACATGCACATATGTATGTGTATGCACACACATGCGCGCGCGCACACACACACACACACACACACAGAGCTGCAAGTAATACAATTCTTTTTATTAACATTTTTTTAAAAAATATTTTAGAGAGAGACAGAGGAAGAGAGAGAATTGACAAGGCAGGGCCTCAGCCACTAAACTCGAACTCTAGACTCCTGTGCCACCTATTGGGCATATGCAACCTTGCGACTGCCTCATGGGTGTGCCTGGCTTACATGCAATCTGGAGTAAAACATGGGTCCTTAGGCTTTGCAGGCAAGCACCTTAACCACTAAGCAATCTCTCCAGCCCCAATTCCTATTTTTAATATTTCTAAAAAGGTTATACAAGTTATTCAGTAATAAAATAATGTCAAATATTTGATTACTTTTCTGAAACAAGGTGTCTTAGCCCAGTCTGCCCATGAAGTCTTGGCTATCCTCCTGCCATGAGCCACCACATCTGACTTGTTTAATCACTTTACATCCTTGAATCTTTGTACCTAAAGCAGAAATTATATATTTTTTGCATAGTCTATATGAATTTCATTTTAGCACTTGGAAATTCAAATACCACTACTTACCATTTTCTTATCTTCAATGCCAACACTAGAGCTCAGTAACTGCATATTAAAAAAGGCCAGAATGCCCAATAACTTGGGTTGCAAATAATCAGCCTATAGATTTAAAAAATCCAGACATAAGTATTATAAATGCCAAATTTCTACTCCCCACCTCTATGGAGTATTAAATCCAAGTCCTCATGCACACTTATAGACAAGTACTCTACCAGTGAGTTATATATATCAGGCTCAAATTTCTTTTTTTTTTTTTTTTCTTGTTTGGTTTTTCGAGGTAGGGTCTCACTCTGGCCCAGGCTGACCTGGAATTCACTATGTAGTCTCAGGGTGGCCTTGAACTCATGGTGATCCTCCTACCTCTGCCTCCCAAGTGCTAGGATTAAAGGCATGTGCCACCACACCCAGCTCACCAAATTTCTTAAATTGACAATTTACTTATCTAACTGATATCCATTATATTTTACCTAACTAGATTAAAATATTGGAAATATACACATGTTGAATTTAGTTTCTTCAAATACATTCATTTCCATATACTATACTTAAAGAAATTAATGATGTTCTGGTTTCTAGTCTGTTGTGGTCCTAGAAATTTTTCATCTTTTATAAAAAAAATTAATAAAGTACCATGACAAAATATCTTATCATGACGAAATATTAAACAGCATGATACAATGAGAAAACCATGAGCTACTACTGAACCATGGAGTGAGTAGGATAGTATCCTTAGAACCTATTTCATATCCGTTAATTAAAAAAGAATAGATAAATGCAAAGGGCTGTCCTTATTCTTCAGCATCTAGAACTGAGAAAAAGCATTCACGGAAAAGGCAGCCTGCCGGAACAATAGTTTAGCAGAGGGGTGAATCTCCCTAGGTAATAGTGTACAGGGCGACAAGACCACAGGCATCAACAGCTACAGGCTACATTTCAATTAACATATAATTTCAGGTTACTGAAGAAGGCTTTCTGTCAAAACTGGACCTAAACCCTCGTTTTGATACTTTTGAATGTGTAAACTTGAATAAACTACTTAACTCTAAGTCTGTAAAATGGGAACAATGAAAGCACTTAATACAAAGAGTTGCCATAAAGGTTAAATAAGAGGCTTTGCACTTAGTATATAGCTAAGTATTTTAATATTTTATTTATTTTTATTTACTTGTTTATTTATTTGACAGAGAAAGAGGGAGAGAGAAAGAGAGAATGGGCATGCCAGGGCCTCCATCCACTGCAAACGAACTCCAGATGTGAGCACCCCCTTTTTGTGCATCTGGCTGGTGTGGGTCCTGGGGAATCGAACCTGGGTCCTTTGGCTTTGCAGGCAAGTGCCTTAACGGCTAAGCCATCCCTCCAGCCCAATTTTAATAGTTTACTTTTATTTATTTATTTATTTATTTATTTGATGAGAAACAGGGAGAGGGAAAGAGAGAGAGAGAATGAACAGCCAAGTATTAAATCGGTTTTAACTTGTTCATATTATTACAAATGGGGAACGTGCAAAGAACATTCATCTCTTTCAAAAACGTTTCTGGCCTCAAATTACATTTTCTTTTGTAAACTTCTTTTTTTCTAATTTTTTGTTTGTTTGTTTTTTGTTTTTCGAGGTAGGGTCTCACCCTAGTCCAGGCTGACCTGAAATTCACTATGAAGTCTCAGGGTGGCCTCAAACTTATGATGATCCTCCTACCTCTGCCACCCGAGTGCTGGAATTAAAGGCGTGCACCTCCACACCTGGCTAATTAATTTTTTAGATTAGTATACAAAGTATCACTTTTTGTCATACCATCTTCATATATATGTGTGTTTTATAAACTGTTTTGGATTGAGACTAAGCTTTTGCATACTAAGGCACAACTAACTGCATGGTTCTAGCCTATGTTCCTTAAATAAAGTACAGATATAGATGACACTCATAATCTACATCAGTGATGTAATCTTAAAAGTTATGCACAGACAATTCTTTGAGTGCACTCATCTGCCATTCACTTAATATGTATCATGTATATCTAGAATACTGCGCTAGGTACAGGCATATGAGATAAGCATTATAAGCATTATCTCACAAGGCAAGTTGGTATGAATGGAAGACACAAATAAATTCATACATAAAACGTTTATAATAAATACTATATAAAAATGAATGTGGGGCTGAAGAGATGGCTTAGCGGTTAAGGCACTTGCCTGCAAAGCCAAAGAATTGATTCTCCAGGACCCATGTAAGCCTGATGCACAAGGGGGTGCATGCATCTGGAGTTCGTTTGCAGTGGCTGAAGGCCCTGGCGCACCCATTCTCTCACTCACTACCACTTCCTCTCTCAAATAAATAAATAAAATATATTTTAAATTTTTTAAAAAAAATTAATGATGTGATTATGTGATAGAGAAGAGATCACATAAGTGAATTTAGCTAGGGTGATCAGGAACCTTTGAAAACTGTAGAATGAGAAACATCTATGAAATTACTATCTAGTGGAGAGCACTAGAGCCAAAGACTATGAATCAAGACACTTGGAATGTTTAAGCAATACAAAGAAAACTGTGCTAAAATATAGGGAGATAGAAAGAAATAAGTTACACAAGATGAGAGTAGAAAGGCAGGTATGTCACATTCAGTAGTATAGATTTAATTTTAAGAGCAATAAAAACCACAGAAGACAGAGAAGGGATGTGATGAAGAGTGGAGTTTCAAAAGGGAAAGTGGAGGTGGGGGAGGAGAGAGGGAATTACCATGGGTTACTATCTACAATTATGGAAGTTGTGAATGAAAAATAAATAATTAAAAAATAAAAATAGTGAGAAAAAAACTACTTGGTGAAAAGAAAATCACAAAAGTTAACTTGGAAATTTACATTTTATAGCTTTTCTTCCCATAACAATTTAACCTTTATCAAATTTAAAATCTCGGGCTGGAGAGATGGCTTAGCGGTTAAGTGCTTGCCTATGAAGACCAAAGACCCCAGTTCGAGGCTTGATTCCCCAGTACCCATGTTAGCCAGATGCACAAGGGGGCGCACAAGTCTGGAGTTCACTTGCAGTGGCTGGAGGCCCTGGCTCGCCCATTCTCTCTCTCTCTCCCTCTCTCTCTCTGTCTGTGCCTCTTTCTCTCTCTGTCTGTCACTCTCAAATAAATAAATTAAAATTAAAATTAAAAATTAAAAAAAAAATTAAATCTCAGCTAAAGTGCTGGAGAGATGGGTTAGTGGTTAAGGCACCTGCCTGCAAAGCCAAAGGACCCAGGTTTGATTTCCCAGGACCCACATAAACCAGATGCACAAGGTGGCCCATGAATCTAGAGTTTGTTTGCAGAGGCTGAAGGCCCTGGCACACTCATTCTCTCCCCTCCGCCTCTTTCCTTCCCTTCCACTCAAATAAATGAATAAAATCTCAGCTAAAAACTTAAGGAAAGCCGGGCGTGGTGGCGCACGCCTTTAATCCCAGCACTCAGGAGGCAGAGGTAGGAGGATCGCGGTGAGTTCAAGGCTACCCTGAGACTCCTTAGTGAATTCCAGGTCTGCCTGGGCTAGAGTGAGACCCTACCTCGAAAAAAAAAAAAAAAAATCTTAAGGAAATATTGATAGTTGCAACATGGAAAAAAGTTTTTCTTTCAACTTTATAATTAAAATACAAACCAAGGGAAAAGAGACTGAATACATACAACACTCTTACCATCAGTTCTGGTGATGTGATGTCTCTTGGACCTTGATATGGATCATCACTAGATGCAAATGAGGCCAGTATTGATAAGCCATTGAAAACTTGCTGATAATGCTCTCCAATACGCAGCAATAATTCATTGTGCAACCCTTGGAAGTCCTGTCTTAACAGACTTCCCAGCTCAATTTCTGTTTCATTCTAGCCAAAAAAAAATATATATATACATGAATTATTTGCCTTATACTAACATCTAAAGATAACTACACTGATACAACATGTTATAGGTAAACCAAGAGCTCTAGATCAGATGACACAGTTTCTTAATGGTACTAAGCAAAGGTACTGGAAAGATTCTAGCTAGGATCACCATGAGCTACATGCAATAAAAAGAAAAACAACCACATTTTACTTTGCAACACAATTTAAAAACGAAAAGTCCTAGTTTTCTCTCTATGATCTTTTTATCTCATCAACTCAAGATTTACAAGTAGAAAAACCATGGGAGGAAAGAATGGCTTAGAACAGTTTTTCAGAATTCTGGAGCTTAAATTCTACCTCTGTCACTTGTTAGTTGTGTTTAACTATGACCAATTACCTAACCTAACCACTCTGTGACTTAGTTTTCTCACATACAAAACAAAAAGTAATGCCAGATGAACGTCCCTTGTTAAAAAAAAAAAAAAAAAAGATGTGCTGGTGTGGCTCCCAGCACTCAGGAGGCAGAAGTAGGAGGATTGCTTGAGTTCAAGGCCAGCCTGGGACTACAGAATGAGTTCTAGGTCAGCCTGGGCTACAGTGATACCCTACCTCAAAAAAAAAAAATTCTCAACTTTCTGAGCCTTTGTCAGAAGTAGAAAATTCTATACTTGACTTCATATTATAGGTCACAGTCAAAATGCAGGCACACTAAAAAAATACTGTATAAAATTATTTTCAGGGGCTGCAGAGAAGGCTAAGTGGTTAACGACACTAGCTTGAAAAGCCCAATGGCCCAGGTTCCATTCCCAGTACCCACATAAAGCCAGATGTACAAAGTGGTGCAAGTGCATAGAGTTCATTTGCAGCAGCAGGAGGTCCTGGTACACCCATTCTTTCTCTCTCTCTCTCTTACATAAATATTTTTAAAAATTTATCTTCAGATCTTATGTTTAAACTGTATAAGAAACAAAAATGAATTCTGTGTTTAAACTTTAGTTCCATCCCCAAGATATCTCATTATGTATACAAAACTATTTCAAAAAAAATTTTTTTAATCTGGAATCTGGGGCTGGAGAGATGGCTTAGTGATTAAGGCACTTCCCTGTGAAGCCTAAGAATGCTTGTTCAAATCTCCAGGTCCCACATATAGCCATACCCAAAAGTGACACAAGTGTGCAATGTCACACAAGGGGTTGGACGCATTTGGAGTTTGTTCACAGTGGCTGAAAGGTCCTGGCACGCACATTCTCTCTTTCTCTCTCTGCCTCTTTCTCCCTCTCTCTGTCTGTCTGTCTCTCTCTCTCTCAAAAAGTTGTTGGCCAGAGAGGTCACTGACACCCCCAAAACATTACAGGAAATTGTCAAGTCGCTTGCTTTCCCACCAGGAATAGATGGTAAGACCCTACTGATGAACACTACACATACTTGGGTTGCAAGGTCACTGAGAAATCCTGAAGAAGCTGAGTTTCAACCTCCTCCATGTAGACCAGCTGACAGATAGCTGGAAAAAGCTACACTGCATGCAGTTCAATGGGAGAGAGAGACATCACCAGTGGAGATACTCAACAGTGAACACTGCAAGCCTTATATTTGGCCAGCCAGGCCAAATGAGCCAATGGGTGCAATAGTGGCATGTCTGTTATGGCAGAAACCAACTGCCTAATTTGACTGGAGGGCCGCTCCATGGGAGGGTATACATCCCTGATACTAAAAACCTACAACAGGGCTAGTCATGAGCCCTAGGGGTATAATGTCTGCTAGTATCTGGCTAAATGTATATACTATGCTCACCAAACTGCCTGGTAAGCATACCCATATATTAATGCTACTCTCACTTTTGGTTACAGAACCTTCTCTTTTCATATGGCAATGTCCTTGGGATGACTCAAAAGGCACTATGGTGCTGAGAAGTGACAGAGGAGTGAGTACTCAGCACTGAAATATCTCTATCACACCTTCCAAGGCTCAGGGTCCATTGCGGAAGAGGTGGCAGAAAGAATGTAAGAGCCAAAGGAAAGGTAGGACTCCTTACAACATGCTCCTCCAGACACAAAATGGCCTGGATACCCATGACCTCACAGTGCCTGACACTATCTACACAAGACCATCATAATAGGAAGAAAAGATGATGATATCAAAATAAAAGAGAGACTCATTGAGAGGGGGAAAGGGTATGAAGTTGTTAATAAAAATAATACAAAATTTAAATTAAAAAAAAATCTGGAATGTAGATCCTGGCACTTTGGATTACAGATTATTTTACTACCTTTATCTCATTAAGTAACCATGAAATAAATACTCCAGATAGGATCTGGATACAGGAATTTACTCCATAAATATTTATTACTATAATTCTACCTCTATAACACAATGATATTATAATCTCAAGATGAATAAATACAGTCAGTATTCCAATAGCTCCTGTGAAAAGAGATCTGCTGTCTTCTAATGAGAAACACTTCAAAGAAAACAATAAAGTTTTATATATACATATATATATGGAGCTGCAGTGGCACAACTAGTTAGCATGCAGTACATATATATGTATATATATATTTTTTCTGACAGGTTTTTCTATTCACATAGTTACATATTCCTCAAAGACACTGTTGTTAGTATGAAACCAATAAGAATCCCAGGCTTAGCAGGGCACGGTGGCGCACGCCTTTAATCCCAGCACTCAGGAGGCAGAGGTAGGAGGATCGCCGTGAGTTCGAGGCCATCCTGAGACTACATAGTGAATTCCAGGTTAGCCTGGGTTAGAGTGATACCCTACCTAGAAAAACCAAAAAAAAATTTAAAAAAAGAATCCCAGGCTATAATTTTAAATTTAAAATGCAGCAAGAGCCAGGTGTGGTGGCACACACTTTCAATCCTAGCACTTGGGAGGCAGAGGTAGAAGGATTGCAGTGAGTTCATGGCCAGCCTAAGACTACAGAATGAATTACAGGACAGCCTAGACTAGAGCGAGATCCTACCTCAAAAAAACAAAAAACCAAACCAAAAAAAAAAAAAAGGGAAGAAAAAAACTGAGTCAAACTGTAATCAGAACTTTATTAAATCAAACACAAGCATTTCAGTTGAAAGTGGTTGTCTCTATAATTCCTTGTGTATTATCATATGATTTATAACTGTAACCAATCAAATATTCTAAAATTAAATTGCATAAGAACATTATTCATAATGGATGCAGCGATCAGAGAAAATATCAAAAGAAACATTCTATTAAATATGGTCCTGGGACAAAGATTATTTAATATAGCAGTTAAATATATTCCAGGATAAGATATAACTACTCATTCTTCTATCTCCATTAGAATGTTACAACAGATATCTTGTAACACTAATTTAAATGAAAGAATAAAGCATATGCAAATATTCAATTACCTTCAGATAATGAAGGGCACGTTCTAATCCATCTTTGGAACAGGAACAAACCAAATGAGAAAAAATATATTTGAAGTTATTTATTAAAATCTCTCTACGATTGACATTTAGTTGTTTTCCCAAAGTTCGAATGAGAGCAGATGCTGCAGGGCTTGCTTTGGCAGCAAGATCGGGTAGTAGAACCTGTAATGTTCTCTGGGAAAAAAAAATACAATAGAGTATAGTTATTTTCATGTGTGTCTGGGTGATAAAATGTTCAGACAAGCTGCCTACAATTTTTTTTTAATTTTTTTTATTTATTTATTTATTTTTTGGTTTTTCGAGGTAGTCTTGCTCTAGCCCAGGCTGACCTGGAATTCACTACATAGTCTTAGGGTGGCCTTAAACTCATGGCAATTCTCCTACCTCTGCCTCACGAGTGCTGGGATTAAAGGCATTCAGCGCCATAACCAGCCTAAAATATTCCTAAATCGTACACAAATTGAGTCCATGTATGACTTATACTTGCATCCAGATTTACCATTTATTCTCCTGACTGTATTTACTAGTATCATCCAAGCACTACTGATACAGCAATGAGCAAAATACCCAAAGGAATAAAGCTTATGTCTCAAACTTGGAGAGACTTAATAAATGAGGAAATGTAAAAGTAAAGAGGATAGAAGAAACCCATTACTTTGGATGCCAACTTAAAAAAGAAAAAAGAAAATAATTCCTCATGAGTACATGTTAAAACATATGCATACTCTAAGGTATAAGTCCTAACATCTTCTTTGATTTGTATTTACAGATTAGGCAAGGGTAACCATAAATACAAATGTAAAGAAGTTTTTTTTTTTTTTTAAGATTAATGCTGCAATATTTAAATAAACCTTTAGATCATCTAACATTCCAATACTACAACAAATTCACTTCATTTTGGTCTATTTTCTTTAAGATTTTGTTCATAAAGTATACATAACATTCAAACATAAGGGGACTGGATATGCTCAGCTGATAGTGCTTGCCTTGCCTGAACAAAGCTCAGATTTGATTCCAGCATCAGATAAACCTTTTGTGATAGAGCATGCCTGTGGCTCCAGCTGATGGGAGGTGGAAATAGGAAGGTTAGAAGTTCTAGGTCATTTTGGCTACACAGGTTGAATGTTTCAGGCCAGCCAATGATACATACCACCTTCCTTCTACATAATAACATAAAAATCCAAAGATAAAATAGTTATTGTGTTTATCCATTCCACATGTAACTAATGAACACTATATGTCAGTCACTATCTAAACACTGGACATGTTAGAGATGAATAAGATCCAGGTGCTTCATGGTGGGCATGGTTGTAAATACTTGTAATTCAAGAGGCTAAGGCAGGGAAATGGCAAGTTTGAGGTCAGCCTGAGGTTACATAGTGAGACTTTGTCTCAAAAAACAAAACTATGGACAAGGGAGAATGGTTTAGTGGTCAAAGGTGCTTGTTTTGCAAGCTTGCTGACTGGACTTTGAATCCCTAGCACCCACATAAAGCTGGACACAAAGTGGTGTATGCAAGTGTAATCTCAACGTGCTTATGGCAATGGGAGGCAGAGCCAGGAGAATCTGAAGGCTCATGGGACAGCTACACCTTCCCAGTAGAAAAAACAAGAGACCAATACCCCAAGGTTGTCCTTCCACATCCACAGACACATCATGGCATATGCATGGCCCCTCCAATTAAAAAAAAAAGCAAGTTTTGCCTTCAGAGACATACCTTCTATTAAACCTTTCAATTTAATCATACTTAATCACAATCACATAGCAAAGTAAAAATAAAACATGGAAATTGCAAAAATCTAGACTTCATATGTTCTTCAGCAAATGTGGTGGTTTGATTCAGGTGTCCCCCATAAACTTAGGTGTTCTGAATGCTAGGTTCCCAATTGATGGAGATTTGGGAATTAACGCCTTCTGGAGGCAGTGTAGTGTTGGGGGAGGGCTTATGGGTGTTATAGCCAGTGTCCCCTTGTTACTGTTTGGCACATTCTCCTGTTCCTGTTGTCCACCTTACATGGGCCAGGAGGGATGTCCACCCTCTGCTCATGCCATCATTTTCCTTGTCATCATGGAGCTTCCTCTCGAGCCTTTAAGCCAAAATAAGACACTTTTTCCCACAAGCTGCTCTTGGTTGGGTGATTTCTGCCAGCACTGCGAACCTGACTGCAGCAGCAAACTTTCCACATGTTTTTCAAGTATTTTGTTTGTATTTATATACTTTGGGGTGTATGTTGTATATGGTGTATGTGCATTCCTAGCATCAGTCCGGGTGCGCGGACCATGATATGCATGTGGAGGTCAGAGGACAACTTTCGGTTGTCTGTCCTTGACTTCCACCCCTTTGAGGGAGGGTCTCAAGTTGTTTACTATGGCTTTTGCCAGGCTAGTTGGCCCCCAAGCTTCCATCAGATTCTCCTGTCTCTGCTTCTATTGTCGCTGTAGTTGCTGGAACTACAAACACCTACCACAGCATTTGGCTTTTCACCTGGGTGCTAGGGTTTCCAAACTCAGGTGTTTATGCGTGTGCTTTATCCACTGATCATCTCAACCCCAGATGATCTTTTTTATAATAAAAAAAAAAACAGGATAGAATAAAATATTGAGTTGCAAACCTGAATTATATCAACTACACATTGCCAACTTACAGTTAGAAAACGATTAAGATCAGGAAAGTCAAAAACATTGGCAATTTCAGACAAGGTATTTAAAGCCATTTCTCTCTGGTGAGCTACATCCTGTTTTCGTATCTCAGCATTCTGGGATGGAGTACTTGGAAGTGCTGTCATCTGACTGGAGTGGAGGGATTCCACCAAAAACTAGAACAAAACAATTTTGTTAGTTTTCTTTCCTTTATTTTTCTCTTCCCTCCTTTTGTCCCTCCCTCCTCCCTTCCTTCTTTTCTTTTTCTTTTGTTTTTGAGGCAGGGTTTCACTCTAGCTCAGAGTGACCTGGAGCTAACTGTATAGCCAAGGCTATCCTCCTCCTACCTTAGGCTCCCAAGTGCTAAAATCTAGAATTAGATCATGAGCCATCACACTCAATTTAATTTTGTTAGTTTTCACACAAAAAATTCTAATACTTTTTAAACTAGCATAAACCATAGTAATATGTTCAACCTTGCCCAAGTTGAGCTCATCTTAGTAAGGTAAATTATATCATAGTCTTCATTTTATAGGTGAAGCAATCAGTTTTCGTTAAGAAATTTTAATATCACACCAAGGCTTACATCACAAATACAAAGTGAGTGTTTTGGCATGGTCTAACTGATCAACAATAAAACACATTTTTCTGGCCGGGCATGGTGGCACACGCCTTTAATCCCAGGACTCAGGAGCCAGAGGTAGGAGGATCGCTGTGAATTTGAGGCTACCCTGAGACTACATAGTGAATTCCAGGTCAGCCTGGGCTAAAATGAGACCCTACCTCCAAAAACAAAAACAAAACAAAACAAAAAAACTGTTTTCTGAAAACAAAGTGCCCTAGTTATAATATCAATGCATTAAAGACTTTATCATCACTAAAAAGACTAAAAAGGATGACTCTCTAAAGATAAAGTTTAATTCAATAATTATGGTTTCCCCCTCTCATTTATAAGGTCTTCAGATCAATATAGTAAAATGTAAAATGGGAAGTCTTCCATTCTATATAAACTAAGTACATAATTTGAAAAATAATCCTTTAAAACAAGCAAAATAAAACACACATGATCTCACTACATTGAGCAGGCTGGTCTCCCAGGCTCAAAAGCAACTCCTGCCTCAACCTTGCAGGTAAAGTAAAGGAGACTACTGGTGCACACCTCTACCCTACTTCTTTTTCTTTTAAACTCTTGTAAAGTACTGCTTAAGTTACTTGTAAGGTACTGCCATAGTTAAGATGAATGCTGACTCTCACCTGACAGATGGGTTTCTTATACTGACTGAAAAAATTTTGTAGTTTAATATTCTTAGCAGCAACAAGAGCTCGAATTTCTGTATATGCTGCTCCAGAGATGGATGCTGACTTAGACAATAAACAATGCAGTAAGTGTAAGAGCGCAAAAGGTACCAAGTCTCTTTTTGCTGCCCTGAAAATTAAAAAATATATATAATATACACACCCATATATACATATGCATATATATAATCAGTATTGCAGAAACAAATGCTTATCTGTATATACGCTAAATTGTATCTTTTTATTTACTTTTATATTCTTGGAGAGAGACAGAGAAAGCGGCAGAGAGAGACATAAACTGGGCGTGGTAGTGCAGGCCTTTAATCCCAGCACTTGGGAGGCAGAGGTAGGTGGATCACCGTGAGTTTGAGACCACCCAGAGATTACATAGAGAATTCCACGTCAGCCTGAGCTAGAGTGAGACCTCACCTCGAAAAACCAAAAGAAAAAAAGAAAGAGAGAGACAATGAGCATGCCAAGGCCTCTAGCCACTGCAAACAAACTCCAGAATTTGCACCACCTTGTGCATCCAGCTTTATGTGGGTACTGGGGAATGGAACCGGGGTCCTTTTGGCTTTGCCAGCAAATGCCTTAACCACTATGCCATCTCTTCAGCCCTGAATCACATTTTTATAACATACATATCTTATATCAACATTTCTTTCTTTTCTTTTCTTTTTTTTTTTTTCCCGTGCTGAAGGCTTCATCATACTAGCAAATGCTCTACAGTTGAGAGACATCCCCAGTCCTCACACTTCTTTTTTTTTTTTTTAATTTGCAAGCAGAGAGAGAAAGAAACAGAAACAGACTCTCTCTCTCACACACACACACAAAGTGGGACAAGATAATGGGCACACTAGGGCCTCTTGTGGCTACAAATCAACTCAAGACACATGTACCATTTTGTGCATCTGGCTATACATGCATACTGGGGAATCAAATCCAGGGTGTTAAGACTTTGCAAGCAAGACCCTTAATGGATGAATCATCCATCTCTCTAGGCTCCCTGACCACTTCTAACACCAGAAATAAGACAATGACAACAGTAAATAAGAATTCAAATGCTGCCAACAATACCTTCCAATATCCCCTGTGGTAAGAATCAAGGTATCCTTCAACTCATTATTTCTTGATATTTGAGCATGTGTGTATGCTTCCTTCATTCTTAAGACAAAAAGCTAGAAAAATAAGATGAGCTGTTGAAAAAGTTAGGCTTAAATGTTAATACTAATAATAATGGGTTTGATGTTTAAAATAAAAAATTTCTACCTCTTTTATAAATCCATCTTCAGAGTCCAAGGATTCCAATATATGCTTGATATTTCCACTAAAAGCAATTCTAACATCCTTATCTGGATCTTCTATTAAATTTAATAAAGTTCCAAGAACTGCTCTTACATCTGTTTCATCTTCTTGAAAATCAAGATGCTTACAAATATGCTGCAGGTTGTCTATGAAAGCTAAAGGGTGATAGAATTACCTAATTTCATACATCAAACATCAGCCAACAAATCACACATAGCTAACTGTGCTGTTTCCTTATATATCAATGTTTAAGTATGCATACATGTAGAATTTAGAGGATTAAAATAAAATTTATCAATTTAAATTGCTTTATTCTTAATAAAAGCTGCAAATTAAATTTAAAATAAATTTCAGAATTTCTCTCTTTTTTTGGCGGGGGGGGGGGTAGGGTCTCACTCTAGCCCAGGCTGACCTAGAATTCACTATGAAGTCTCAGGGTAACCTCAAATTCACAGCAATCCGCCTACCTCTGCCTCCCAAGTGCTGGGATTAAAGGTGTGTGCCACAAAACCTGGCCCCAGAATTTCTTTTTTTGGGGGGAGGGGATAGGGTCTCACTCTAGCCCAGGCTGACCTGGAATTCACTATGTAATCTCAGATGGCCTCAAACTCCAGTGATCCTCCTACCTCTGCTCCCTGAGTGCCAGGATTAAAGGTGTGCACCACCACACCCAGCCAGAATTTCTTAAGTTATAAAATAACTAGTCTTTGTAGGTCACATTATCAAGATAGACTTAAAAATAATTTAGCCAGGCATAGTGGCACACACGTTCAATCCCAGAACTTTGGAGACTAAGGTAGGAGGATTACTGTAAGTTAAAAGGCAGCCTGGGTTACAGAGTGGGTTCCAGGTCAGTCTGGGCTAAAATGAGACCCTGTTCCCCAGCCCCTGCATTTAAAAAAAAAAAAAACCTTTAGGCTAATTTTGCTTAAGGCAAGTTTTAGTATTGCTCTTAATGTTCTAGAATTTAGGGGTTCTTAGAGCCATTTGCCATCTACTGCTTTGAAAGTTTGAGTACAAGCTGTAACTTATTACCTAAATAAATGTATCTCCCAAGTAATTGTGTAAATCTCAAGTTTCTAACACACTCATATTCAAATAACACTGGAAATAGCCAAAAACTACAATGATAATCCTCAATTTTACAAGGTCATCTAGCTAATTGAAGGCCAGAGGGTCCATGGTGGTCAAGAGGGTACATTAAGGTCTCTACTATCACTAAAGAAGATAAAGAATACCGAATCCTACAATAGTAAACCACCTCAATGTGGATATGCTCCGTTAGACTGCCAATCACAACAGTATTTTAAAAATATAAAAATCATTTCTCTGATTGGTTCTGAAATGCAGTCTAGCATCAGTCATTCCATTTATAAGGAATCATTTTTTTTGGTTTTTCGAGGTAGGGTCTCACTCTAGTCCAGGCTGACCTGGAATTCACTCTGTAGTCTCAGGGTGGCCTCGAACTCACAGCGATCCTCCTACCTCTGCCTCCCAAGTGCTAGGATTAAAGGCGTGCGCCACCACGCCTGGCTAGGAATCATTTTGAGCATAAGTCTTTTTATAATTTTTAAAAATTTTAGGTTACTTATGTGTAATTTGAAAATAGATCTTAAGTGGTTTTTTAAATATTAAGTAAATTATAATCACTTACCTAGTTTTACTGGACTCGGTGTTTTTTTTGTCAGCAGGAAAAGGAACGGCTTGCAAACAGAAGCTTTTAGTTTAGAAGACGAGCATTCATGTTGAGAAGTAGCTTTCAGGCTCTTGCAGAAAAGGTCTATATGTCCACATTCAAAGAAAGGTTCTACTAAAGAACTTGTCAAGTAAAACATGCCATGAAGAGTACAGACAAGTTGGCCAAGTATAGAAGCAAATTCTTTCTTGACAATGTTAGAATCATCTTTGACTTTATCTCTGAGGAAAAAGAAAAAAATGTAATAAATCTTCTAGGTAACTACTTCAAATTAGAATTGCTTAATTGGGGATGAAAAGATTGAAAAAATAAAGTTTAAATGGGAAAAAACCCTTCCAACTAAAAGCAATACTTGCTGTATATACTCAGCAATAAAAATAATCTATAGATGATCAGAATTAAGATATTTCTAATCAAGTGATATACTGAAATTAAAATCTTAATACATACATAAGCATCTTGGGAACTTGGTTACAAGAATTCTGCTGCTGCAATAAGATAAAAAATCCATTAACACAAGTAGCCCGGATTACTTCATGGGCGCTCTGCAGGGCCCATCTGTAAACTGCTGTTCTCCACTCAAGGAATATTCTTCTTGGAAACAGAGTTAGAAGAAACACACATCGTGACTGTGCCTGTGGTGCTAAAAAAATTAAGTACATTAAACAAGACTTCTCACAGTGCTAATTTGCATATACATGTATATGTACATTGTAAAACTAAGCATTTAAAGTATATCTAGTATCTAAATTAAATCTTCTTTTCAGAAAATAAATACTGAAATGTGTCTATATATGACCTTAAGTCATCAAGGAAATACAAATTAAAAATAACAGCCACCAAATACGAAAAAAAAAAATTAAGATAGTTGGGCTGGAGACATGGCTTAGTGGTTAAGGCACTTGCATGCAAAGCCAAAAGACCCATGCTCGATTTCCCAGGACCTATGTAAGCCAGATGTACAAGGTAATACATACATCTGGAGTTCGTTTGCAGGGGATAGAGGCCCCGCCACACCCATTCTCTCTCTATCCTTTTTTTTTCTCTCTCTCTCAAATAAGTAAATAATGATAATTAAAAATAATAACAAATTAATTAAGATAGCTATTTCCCTGAATGGTCCTGTTTTTACATCAAACCTGACAATGGCAAGTACTGGTAAGGGTGTGGAACAGCAGCAGCTGCCATTCTGCTGGCAGGGCAGAAACTTTATCGATGAACACCACAGCAGAAAAGAGTGAAAACCCAGCAATTCCACTCCTCATTAGTTCCTTCAAATAGTGCTTCTCAAGCTTTAACTTGAACCCCCTGTCCTATTAAAATGCATATTCTTAGTAAGTCCAGCTGGAGCATAAGGATTGCCCATTTCTAACATGTCCCCAAATGTTGGTGATACTACTGGCAAACACCAAACACCAAGGCCTTGGCGTGATTTAGTGAGTTATTTATGAAAATATTCACTGAATGTTTTTTGTAATTATTAACAACTGAAAGAATCTGAATTTATATATAAAGAGTACTTATCCTATAGTGAGCCACTTTCCAGAAAATTTAATAAAGTATCAGACTTACATGTATTATCATGGATAATTCCCACAAAGATAAAGGTATGGGCCAATAACACCAGTGTGGTAGTACATGCCTGTAATTCTAGCACGCTTGTGGGCATGGGAGGTGGGGAGGCAGAAGAATTAGGAGGTCAAGGCCAGCCTCAGCTCAGCTACAGAGCCAGTTCAAAACCAGCACAGGATATGTGAGGCACTATCTGAAAACAGCAATAATAATGTTGACCAATGTCACCAAATAGCTGAAAGGAAAACAATTCTTTATCATTTAGGAATAAATACACATACAGTAAAAGTAACAAATAATCATCAGAATAGCACAATATCAAATTCAGTACAAAATAGTAAATGAGATTAGGGAAGATCAAAGGTCATATTTACCTATTTGTTTTGTTTTGCGTTATGGGAGACAAAAAGCCAGAGAAAAGTGTAGCACATGGGTATGACATTTCTTTGCATGTCTGGAAGACCCTGGCACACCCACACACACACACACACACACACGTGCACAAAGTCACAGAAATAACTATTTTTTAAAATAGTATAAGTATTTGGTATATCATTCTTCTTGGTGTGTGTGCACGCAGATGCATGTACTCTGTGTGAAGGCCATAGAAGTATGTCTTATCTCCTTTATGTCTGCCTTATTTCCTTCAGAGAATCTCTCACTAAACCTGTAGCTTGCTATTTTTCAGTTAAACTGGCTGACTAGAGAGAGAGGCCAAGCCACACACCAGCCTATATCCTCCTCAGTGCTGAAGTTCAGACATGTGTGACCATGCCCAGCTTTATAAGGGTGGTAGGGATCGAACTCAGTCCTTATGCTCATGCAGGAAGTGCACTTACCCACTGAGCCATCTAATTCTTCCTCCATTCCTTTATTTATATTTCTCAAATATTTTTTAGGTTTCTAAAATAACGATTTTTGGCTGGTTTGTTATTTATTTATTTGAAACAGAGACTCACTCTGAAGTCTTGGATGGCCTAGAACTCACTATGTAGCCCAGGCTGGCCTTGAACTCAAGGTAATCCTCCCACCTCAGCCTCCTGAGTACTGGAATTATAGTTATAAACTCCCACAGCCAGTTTAAAATAAAGATACTTAACAATATACTTTAGGCCGGGCGTGGTGGCGCACGCCTTTAATCCCAGCACTCGGGAGGCAGAGGTATGAGGATCGCCGTGAGTTCAAGGCCACCCTGAGACTACGTAGTAAATTCCAGGTCAGCCTTGGCTAGAGTGAAACCCTACCTCAAAAAAGCAAAAAACAATACAAGAGGACTGATGGGTTTTTGTTTGTTTGTTTGTTTGTTTGTTTGTTTTTGAGGTAGGGTCTATACTTTAGCCCAGGCTGACCTGGAATTCACTCACTCTGTATTCTCAGGGTGGCCTCGAACTCATGGAGATCCTCCTACCTCTGCCTCCCGAGTGCTGGGATTAAAGGTGTGCGCCACCATTAAGCACTTGCCTGTGAAGCCTAAGGACACCGGTTCAAGGCTCGACTCCCCAGTACCCACATAAGCCAGATGCACAAGGGGGCACACGCATCTGGAATTCCTTTGCAGTGGCTGGAGGCCCTGGCATGCCCATTCTCTCTCTCTCTCCCTGCCTCTTTCTCTGTCACTTTCAAATAAATAAATAAAAATAAACAACAACAACAAAAAACAAGAATATACTTCAGGGCTGGAGAGGCAGCTTAGGGGTTAAGCGCTTGCCTATGAAGCCTAAGGACCCCAGTTTGAGGCTTGATTCCCCAGAACCCACATTAGCCAGATGCACAAGGGGGCGCATGCGTCTGGAGTTCGTTTGCAGTGGCTGGAGGCCCTGGCACAAGCATTCTCTCTCTCTCTCTCTCTGCCTCTTTTTCTCTCTCTGTCGCTCTCAAATAAATAAATAAATAATATACTTCAAACTTTTTACAGAAAGGATATGGCAGGTACAGGGAAAGTATTCCATCTGTTACTTCTTTTTTTTTTTTTTTTTTTTTTTTTGAGGTAGGGTCTCACTCTAGCTCGGGCTGACCTGGAATTCACTCTGTAGTCTCAGGGTGGCCACGAACTCATGGTGATCCTCCTACCTCTGCCTCCTGAGTGCTGGGATTAAAGGCGTGTGCCACTATGCCCGGCTCCATGTGTTACTTTTTAGATGTCTAACTTGTGTTTTGAATTATTATATTATATGTATATTTACCCTTCTAACTGTTGAAAAGATATAAGTGTTAGAAACTCTATATAGAAAGATCAGTTAAACAAAACAAAACAAACAGAATACATAAGACATGATTTTATGACCACTTACAGTAACTATCCGAAACTCTCTGGCTTAATGTCAGAAGATTAGTGGCAAATGAGGTCAACTTTAGACAGTCATCATCTGAATGGGGATAAATCCATGGAAGTGAGAGCATTCCACATAATTCTTCCAGAATATGATCTTCAAATGAACTACTTACTACAGAAACACACAACAGGACATAAATTGATTATATGTCTTTTTTTCCCAATAATAATATAGCTATTTAAAACATCAAAAGTAATTATAATGAACATTCAATTAAACAGAGATGGTCAAAATCAAGGACCATAAATAATCTCTTTGTTCAAGGGGGAGGTGCTAGGGGCTGAACTAATAGCCATGCACATGCTAAGTATGCACTCTATCACTGAGCTACACATTCAAGTATGTGCTCAAGCTTGTTAGGTCAAATAAATTAGATGTCACTTAATTAAAAAAAAACACGTATATCCTTTATAAAAGGATTATAGTATTCTTCAGATGCTCAAATCAAAACATTTTTCTAGCTGGGCATGGTGGCGCACGCCTTTAATCCCAGCACTCGGGAGGCAGAGGTAGGAAGATCGCTGTGAGTTCAAAGCAACCCTGAGACTACATAGTGAATTCCAGGTCAGCCTGGGCTAGAGTGAGACTCTACCTCAAAAAAAATTTTTTTTTTAATTTTTTTTTCTTAATTTTTATTAACATTTTCCATGATTATAAAAAATATCCCATGGTGCTACCCTCCCTCCCCCCACTTTCCCCTTTGAAATTCCATTCTCCATCATATCCCCTCCCCATCTCAATCAGTCTCTCTTTCATTTTGATGTCATGATCTTTTCCTCCTCTTAGGATGGTCTTGTGTAGGTAGTGTCAGGCACTATGAGGTCATAGATATCCAGGCCATTTTATGTCTGAAGGGAGGACGTTGTAAGGAGTCCTATCCTTCCTTTGGCTCTTACATTCTTTCCGCCACCCCTTCTGCATTAGTCCCTGAGCCTTGGAAGGTGAAATTTTTTTTTTCTATTGACAGAATAACAAATTAAACTATTTCACAAATAAATTTTGAACTTAAAAATTACTGACAAGCTTAATTAATAGAAAAAAAAACCATCTAGAGGGGGTTGGAGAGATGACTCAGTGGTTACAGTGCTTGTTTGCAAAGCCTGACAGCCTGGGCTCGATTTCCCGGGACCCACATAAAGCCAGATGCACAAAGTGGCATGTATAACTAGAATTCATATGCAGTTGCAAGAAGCCCTGGCATGCCCATACTCTCTCTCTCTCTCCTCTTGTAAATCAATAAAAATATTTTTTTAATATAGCTTTTGCAAATACTTTTTACAGTTAAGCTTCAGGCAAACAAGAAAGAGTATTCCTACACTGATTAAGTCCACTCTATCTTACTGCTTACTTGTACTCACCTTGCATATAAATCAAAGCATCATAAATTTTCACCACATTATCAATGACAGCCTCCAGTTCATGTTTCTGCACTGATTCTAACAAACTCCTACAACTCTTAAGCACTTTGGTATAAAAATCCAGAGACATCCAAGTTATCACTACTGAAGGTAGTTTCCTTTCAGATTTCTGTGGGTAGTCCTTGAAAATATGGCTGCAATGGGTACATTTTTAAACAACATTAAAATTGTATAGCCTAACATAGCATTTAATAAAGACAAAGAAAAAGGAATATAAAACTAACCTAGAACCTTAAAACAATTTAAAGTTGACAATGCAAACCAATCTCATATTGTTTTAAGTTTAATCTCTTCATGTTAGCTTAAATCACTGTTTTGTTTTGTGACAGGGTTTCATTCTATGGCACAGGCTAGCCAGCAACTCACTCTGCAGCCTAGGCTTGCTTCAAATCCAGTGGTGATCTTTCTGCCTCAATCTTCTAAATCCCTTTTGTAATGTGGGAATTACTCTAGTATCTTTAAAAGTGACATTGCCAGGCTTAAATAATAATAGAAGACATGCCTATATAATTATTAATTAGTATAACAAACCCTTTCTTCATAAAAGGACAAAAATCTAATCAACTACTCCTTTATCTCAAATTCCAAACTTCATAATTTCTCCCAACTCTCTTTTATAACTCTGTATTGGCTAGCTGGGTTAGTCATAAAGTACAGAATGATCATGAACAATGAGCAAGGAAGTCTAGCTTAAAATGTGGCAGTAAATCTTCAGAGAAGGGTCATACTTGTCTTTTCTGATAGGAAATTAATATTAAGATTATGAAACTGAAAATATACCTATGAGTTCTAAATTCCTGCTCCTACTATCAGGGAGAGAGTCAAAAGAACATGGAGTTGTACATAAATGTGTTCTGTACCTTCTAATCATGTGTCCTCCCGACAGTTAGTGTAGGCTTAAGGAACAAAGGAACCTAACTTTTCTGGACCTTACTTCCTAATTAGTAAGGTGGACATAACAGCATTTACCTCTATGATTGATATTGGGATTAAGTAAGACAGGAGTAATGCTTAGCACAGTGCCCAGCATTAGTAGCACTCAGCAGAAAATAAATTTCTCTACTCCACTGCTAGGTTTGTGTTCTAAGGTCACAGGAATCAAATGTATAATGAGTTCTCCTAAAATGGTAAATCCAAGTTCATTACAGGAAGCCCACCCAGAAAATGCAGTAAGTTGTTTTTACCAGTGCATGTTTTGGTGTGAACAGTGAACAGTACAGAGAGCAGTCAGCTGCAGCACAACAGTGAGTCCTTCCAAAGTCTCAGCAACAGGATTCTTCAGACTACTACACTCAAGGGACCTCTGAAGGGATTCAGCTTTCTGTTTCAGTGCACTCCATAATGTGCTCTTTTTGTCCATATTCAGGTGTTTAGTTCTACAATTAATATAAATACAGTTCAAACATAAAACTGGGGACACAGCTCAATAGTAGAGTGCTTACTTAATATATGTAAGGCCAATCCTCAGCACCAAAAGAAATAAATGTAAGAAAATGCATATACTTATAACAAAAACTGCAATGTGATATCAATTTCTACCTATCTTAGGATAGATTTAAAACAATGTTCAGCTGGCTGAAATGTGGAAATTCTTTGGTTACATTACAGAAATACTAACATTTGAAAGATTGCCAATAGGTACATAATCTGAGTCTTCAAATATGAAAAAACTAAATTATTTCAAGGTTATCCAAAACACATACATAAATCATTCCTATAGATCAGGACACAAAATAATTCATCTGCAAGTATTTCTTACTAGCCTGTGAAGAGATAAGGTATTCCAGAATGTAAAGTGGGCACAAGTGTTTGTTGTTTTGTTTTTTAAAAGATTTTATTTTTATTTATTTATTAGTCAGAGGGAGAGTGTGTGTGAGAATGGGCGTGCCAGAGCTTCTAGCCACTGCAAACGAACTCCAGACTCATGTGCCACTATGTGCATCTGGTTTACGTGGGACCTGGAAAATCAAACCTAGGTCCTTAGGCTTCACAGGCATGAACCTTAACTGCTAAACCATCTCTCCAGCCCTGTTTGTTTTTTTTTAATCAAAGCTGTCTATTGACAAATAAATAAGAAAAACTAAAGATAAATTAGAAAGGCATGCAAAAACATTCAAAGTTACTATATTTAGCTATGAAATGTTTCATATTAGAATAAACCACAAAATCTAGTAAAATATTTTAAGCATTCCTTTGACTATACTTAGAAAAACTTTTACATAATTAGAGCAGAGTACTTAACTAAAATTGATTTTATTTAAATAAATTTATTTATTTGAGGGGGAAGAGATAGAGAATCGGCAGGCCAGGGCCTCCAGCCACTGAAAAGGAACTCCAGATGCATGTACCACCTTGTGCATCTGGCTTACATGGGTACTAGTGAATTAAACCTGGGTCCTCAGGCTTCGCAGGCAGGAGCCTTAACCTCTAAACCATCTCTCCAGACCCCCCCCCCAATTGATCTTTAAGTGAATAAAATTTTATGAAATGACTAAATTAAAACTGAGTGGGGTCATACTCTTCAGACTGTTTTGATGGTCTTTTTGAGCTGAGTCTACGCCTTTTGGGTGATATTCCATCACTACTGCTGCTGAGATTTTCCTGTTCAGTTTGGCATTGAATCTCTTCAATGACTTCCATACTTTCCATTTTCAAGGCTGCATAAAGTGGACCCAACAAGTACTGAGAAAACAAAAATAAGTTAAAAAATAACCTCCTATAAAATATGTTTATATTATTTATAGGCAATAATAATGTATTAGGTGGTGTTTTCTAGTAAGGCAAACTATTATGAATCATAAAAGGCAAGTTAGTATTATTTCACATTCTATATAACAAAGATGGTTCTATAGCCTTAGAAAGCTTAAAACAAATCCACACTATAATCCTCCCCCCCTCAAAATGCTATGTTGACAAATTCTATAAGAGAATTACTTTTCCCTATTACAAGTCCAGCAAGACAAATCCCTTCAAAATGTAAGCAAAAATCCATATGAGGGAACAAGACTAGACTATGAAAATCACTTTGCCCTCAGGTATATAACATTAAGGCACTCTATTTTCTCTT
Source organism: Dipus sagitta (assembly GCA_036346955.1). Lineage (NCBI taxonomy): Eukaryota > Metazoa > Chordata > Mammalia > Rodentia > Dipodidae > Dipus > Dipus sagitta. The sequence goes on from CM070786.1 coordinate 34,749,325, forward strand.
ATTACTTATCACTCTTTCATATACATATACACATAAATGAGCAATATATATGTTGTACAATGACTTACCTTTATATTTACCTGAACTCCAAGAACATCTACAAGAGCTCTACAAATATTTGTCACATAGGCCTTCCTGACTTGTAAAGCAGATTCATACCCAGCTGGCACAAAGTTAAGAAAATACTGCAGTAAATGACACAAAGCTGCTTTTAGCAAATCAGACTTGAGCCGCAGAAGCATACCGTCTCCAAAAATGACACAGAGCTTTTCCAGCAGCATATTTAAATAGACAGGTTCAATGTTTTTGTAAGCTTCTGCTTCAAAAGGGAACAGTGTCTTCATCAGTTTTGACAAGGGCTCTTCATACATTTTCAACTGGGTGGCATCCATTTCCACCAGGTGTTGTAATAATTCCAAAAATGAGCTGAAAAAAGTGCTGGCTGGTTGTGCTGGTAATCCTCCAAGTTCAAAAAGTTCAGTTAAAAAGATAATTGCCAAAGATTTAATTTTTGGACTACCATATGTTAGCAGAGTACAACCTATCTGCCAAAGTAACAGTTCCTGTCTTCTAAAAAACACAGCTGTAACAATGCGAGTAAGAACCATTAATAAAGTGGCTTCAATAGATTCTAAATTTTGCATGCATATGAATTGCAAAGGGGCTGCTTGTAAATATTCCATATGTTCATCGAGTTGGCTTAAAAATCGATTAACACCCACTGGCCACTCCACGAACTCTCCCAATGCATTTCTTTCATGGAGATAAATCAAATCTTCAAAAAGATAGAGCAATTCCTTTGTAAGTACCCCAAAACTAGCAGGATTCTTGCTTTTGAAAAGAAGTAGTAATGAGCAGATAACTTCACATATTTTCTTGTGTAACACATGACAGGATGGAGTTGCCGCAATCCGTAAAAGTCTTGTAATGATCCAATTAGTGAATTCTTTGAAATAGATGAAAAGAAATACTAAGTATATCAGGAGTGTTAACTAATTTGCAAAATGCTCACTGATTGATTTTAAAAGTATAAACTTACTAACAGAATAGTCTACAACCTCTACACAAGGGAAATATGATAGTTTAGAATATCAACTTTGAGTCAGACAAAAAATGTCTCAGCTTGTTATCTATTAGTTATGTGAATTTCACATAACTAATAGATAAAAATGTTTCACAACATTCTGAACCTGCATAACTTCATATATGAACAGAGAATCACGATACCTATGTAATGGGCTGTTGTGAGGATCAACTAAGAAAATTCAGCATAGGTTCCAAAATATAATAAATATTCAACAAATGTTAGTTACCATCACTGCTTCAACAACAAAATTGTTTATTTATTTATTCTCTGCTGCTTTCACCAGGCTAGGGGCCACTGCTACCTACCTGCCCCTACCCCAAGCAAATTCTTTCTTCTCATCTGTAGATGTGGCTGGGATTAAAAAGCCTATCACAGTATCTAGCTTTTTTACATGGGTTCTGGGGTTCCAAACTAAGGTATTCAATCTGTTACTTTTGAGCCTTAGCCTACATTGGCCTTAAACTTGTTATGTAGCCAAAGATGTACTTGAACTCCTGATACTCCCACCTCTATGTCCTAAATGCTAGGATTATAGGTGTGGGCCACACACCAAGCTTTCTTCAACAGGAATATATTAAGTGGAGGAGTGCAAATGAGTGATAGAGCACGTGCCCAGCATGTGCAAAGTGCTGGGTTTGATCCCCAGTACTTCAAAAAAATTTTTCTACGTAGTGACTGCCTCACATTTGTAAGAATACAACAGTTGATAGTCCTCATGAATCCTATGTATAATTTTGTGAACTTCTGGACTGAAATTAAGAAATACATTTTATGTCATGGCCCAGTAAGTATTCACACATTTAGAGATATGAAACAATTTCATGAACTAGTACTTACTCTAGCCCAGATTGATCTGGAACTCACTCTATAGCCCAGATTGGCCTCAAAATCATACTGTCCTCCTACCTCAGCCTCCAAGTGCTGGAATCAAAAGGAGTGAACCACCACACTCAGCAAGAATCACCTTTTTTGTTTGTTTGCTTGTTTGGTTTGGTTTGGTTTGGTTTGGTTTTGAAGTAGGGTCTTGCTCTAGCCCAGGCTGACCCGGAATTCACTATGTAGTCTCATGGCAGTCCTCCTACCTCTGCCTTCTGAGTGCTGAGATTAAAGATATGAGTCACCATACCTAGCTTAGTATTTACTTTTTCTTAAATTTCCAGGGCCTCTAGCCACTGTAAACAAACTCCAGACCCATGTACCACCTTGTGCATTTGGCTTTATGTGGGTACTGGGACCTGAACCTGGGTCCTTAGGCTTTGCAGGCAAGCGCCTTAACTGTTAAACCATCTCTCAAGCCCTCAGTGTTCACTCTTAAGACATGCAATTTTCTAGGTTATCTTGTTTTACTTTTAATAACTCCCTTAATTTCATAACCTAATAGTTTAGCAAATACAGTAAAGATTACAAACAGGTGATTATAATATAATTTAATAACTCCTGTGAGTGAACAAATACAAAACACTTAGTAGTAGTAAGTACACAAAAGGAAGTAGTAACCAAGCCAGTCCTTAGCAGTCAGGAGTAGTAGTCTGAAAACACTAAAGGGTATGTTATCAAAGCGGAGTCTTGGAGTGCTAGCAACAAATTCTGAAATGCTTCATTATATAGAAGAAAAAATATTTGCTTTACATCTCTTAAAGAGAAGACCAATAAGGATAAAGGGGGTAGGAGGAATAAAAGTATAAGCCTAGAGATAAAGCTTCAACATATATAACAGTAATCAGAAAACTTTTCCTTAAAAGGAAAGCTAGTATTTTTTTTTTTGGGGGGGGGGGGAGTTTCGAGGTAGGGTCTCACTGTAGCCCAGGCTTACCTGGAATTCACTGTGTAGTCTCAAGGTGGTCTCGTACTCATGGCGATCCTGCCTCCCAAAGTGCTGGGATTAAAGACATGTGCCACCACATCTGGCTCACATTTTAATTTCTTTTTTGGTTTTTTGAGGTAAGGTTTCACTCTAGCACAGGCTGACCGGAATCTGGAATTCACTGTGTAGTCTCATGGTGGCCTCGAACTCACAGTGATACTCCTATCTTTGCCTCCTGAGTGCTGGGATTAAAGGCGTGTGCCACACCACTAATGTCAATCTTTGGCCTCCACACTGCTGCCCACACATACATGTATACATGCAAGCATGCACACCACATAGGCATGCACGTGCAAAAGCAAAAGCAAAACACCAAAACAGATTGTAGATGAGTAACACCTCACCAATACAGCTGCCTTTGGTCTCATCTTGCCCCTGGCTTCCATTCACATTTACAAACATCAGTGGAGAAGATTTCATGATATGCTGGATAAAATCCAGCAACATCACAGAAGTTGGCTGAGAGTCAATTTTCTTTACAAGTTCTAGAGCAACTGAAAATATAAAAGATTCACTTTAGAGTCATGACAAATTAAGCAGTACACCTTTTATTAAAAAACTAGACTTTGGGCTGGAGGGATGGCTTAGCAGTTAAGGCACTTGCCTGAAAAGCCAAAAGACCCAGGACCATTTGCCAGGACCCATCAGATGCACAAGGTGGCACATGCATTTGGAGTTCGTTTGCAGCAGCTGAAGGCCCTGGCACACCCATTCTCTCTCTAAATGACTCTTTCTTTCTTTCTTTCTTTTGTGTTCTCTCTCTCTCTCTCTCTCAAATAAATAAAAAAATAAAATTAAGGGCTGGGGAGATGGCTTAGCAGTTAGGACGCTTGCCTGCAAAACCAAAGGACCTCAGTTCAATTCCCCAGGTCCCACGTAAACCAGATGTACAAGGTGGCGCATGCGTCTGGAGTTCACTAGAAGTAACTAGAGGCTCTAGTGCACCAATTCTCTCTCTCTCTCTCTCTCTCTCTCTTTCTCTCTGCCTCTTTCTATCTCTCAAATAAATAAAAATAAAATATTTAAAAAATAAAAACAAAATTAAAATTTACAAGGAAACTACTTTGATGATCAGAATTTTTATCCAACACAGTGCTCATGCTAAACTGATGTGACAAAATCAATAATTTAATTTAATTTATTTATTTATAGCAGAGAGAGAAGAATGTGCATGCCAAGGCCTCTAGCCACTGCAAACATACTCCAGATGCATGTGCCTTATATGGGTACTGGGGAATCAAACCCGGGTCATTAGGCTTTGCAGGGAAGCATCCCAACTGCTAAGCCATCTCTCCAGTCCCATACAATCTTACTGAATTGTAAATGTTTATTGGTAATCATGTACAACCATCTACCATACATCCTATTTTATTTGCAAATATGTACTATAAGGCCTATATGTCAGGTACTATGTGAAAATATGAAGATTTAAAAAAAAATCTCAATGTCTGGTAAAGAAGTCAAACAAACAAATTAAAATAGTAGTACAATGTGTTAACTGCACTAATCCAGAATTTGAGAAAACAGGTTCTGGGAAGATACTGTGAAGGAATTCCAAGGTAAGGAATTGGCAGAGAGGAAAGGCCAAACAAAGGGATTCCCTACGAAAGCACATCTTGTTAGGGTTCGTTTGTTATATCTTTAGCAATGTGAAAAACAAAGGTTAAATGGCTATGACAAATCATAAAATGTCTTGGTATCAAATTTGGAATGAAAGATAACCCTTGAGCCACATTGCACTCATAATCCTCCCATGCAATGTCAGTGCAAGACAGATGTGAATGACTAACTTGGTTACACTTACCTTTTAGGTTGCCACTACAGTTGATTTCATAACTCACAGAACTTTTTTACCTTTGTCTTATTTGTTTGTTTTCAGATAGGGACTCACTCTGGCCCAGGCTGACCTGGAACTAACTCTATAGACCAGGCTGGCCTCAAACTCACAGCAATCCTCCTACCTCAGCCTCCCAAGTGCTGAGATTAAAGGTTTGTGCCACCACAATTGGCTTCTATTACCCTTGTAAAGATAGCAAAGCTTAAACAGTTTTCTGTGCCATTTGCTACATGTCTACCATTGGTACAAGACGTTATTAAAATGAGGTTCACATGATTGGACTTGACCAAATATATTTTGGAGCTAACATCTGATATCAAAGAACTCATAGTAAGCTGGGCGTGGTGGCAACACACCTTTAATCACAGCACTCGGGAGGCAGAGGTAGGAGGATTGCCTTGAGTTCGAGGCCCCTGAGACTACATAGTGAATTCCAGGTAAGCCTGAACTACAGTGAGACCCTATCTCGAAAAAAGAACCCACAGTAAACAGTAAAAAAATCAAGGTCACTAACGGATAAACAGAACTAGCTTAAAGAGTCTAGGGCTGGAGAGATGACTTAGCAGTTAAGGCATTTGCCTGCAAAGCCAAAGAACCTCAGTTCAATTCCCCAGGACCCACATAAGCCAGATGCACAAAGGGGCACATGTATCTGGAGTTTGTTTGCAGTGGCTGGAGGCCCTGGTACACCCATTCTCTCTCTCTTTCTCTCTCTCTCTCTCAAATAAATAAATAAAAATAAAGTAAAAAAAAAAGTCTAAATTACAGCTGAGTATGGTAGAACATACTTGTAATCCCAGCACTTAAATGGTATAAATAGGAGGATCAAGGTGATCCTCAGCTATAGAGCAAGTTCAAGGCTAGCCTGGGTTACATGAAACCCTATCTCAAAAAACCATCAACCAATAGTCTAAGTTACATTATGTTACAAGTAACAAGCAACACTGAGTAACAACCTGCTTGAAAATATTAACTATCACAAAGACTCTATAACTAAAACTGTCTACAGTAATACAAGAAGGTCATATATGAAATTATTGTTTTCTTACCAACGTTTACATCTGTAAGTATTCGGTCGATGAACTGACATAGAATTTGTCTTGGTTTCTGTACAACTGTATTATATTCCTCTGGAGCAGCACTAAAATACAAACAAGTTTGTTAAAAGAAGCTTGATGGCACATGCTATCATTCCAGCCTGAGGAAGGCTGAAGCAGAAGGGTGACACATTCCAGGCTAGTATGGGCTGTCTCAAAAACTCAAAACTAAACCAAATCAACAAAAAGCTTTTAATCTTTAAAAGGACTCAGAATGTCATTTGTAAGAAAATTCTCCAAAATTGAACTTACCAAATGTGGTTAGTTTTAGTGTGGACATTTGCAGTATTCTGCTTAAAAATGAATAGATCTAAAAACATTATTAATTTACAAGAAAGGAAAAAAGAACATGTTAAATGACACTACAGGGATCCAATCTGCAAAATCTAGACATGCTAGAATCAAAAGTGTAGCCATTAGCCATGGATAATACTTAGCACTTGAATTGAAGTTACTCCAAATTGAATGCATAAGTGTAAATTACACTTTGGATTACTAATATTCAGCACAAAAAGTATAACCTCTCAGGCTGGAGAGATGGCTTAGCAGTTAAGGCACTTGCCTGCAAAGCCAAAGAACCCAGGTTTGATTGCCCAGTACCTACATAAAGCCAAATACACAAGGTAGATCATGCGCCTGGAGTTCATTTGCAGTGGGTAGAGGCCCTGGTGTGCCCATTCTTTCTCTCTCTCTCTCAAATAAATGTTTTTTTAAAAAAGTATAACCTCTCATTAATCCTTTATACTAGGGGCTGGAGAGATGGCTCTAGGTTAAGGCACTTGTTTGCAAAGCCTAACAAACTGAGTTCAATTACCCAGTGTCCATACAAAGCCAGACCCACCAAGAGGCACATGCATCTGGAGTTCGCTTGCAACAGCTAGAGGCCCTATTTCTATCTCTCTATGCTTGCCAATAAAGAACCACTTATACTAGTTACCTGTGGACATAATACTTGAAGACACTGAGTTAAAGTTAATATTACTTTTTTTCCTTTCTTTCAAAATGCAATTATACTAAATATATTTAAATTATATGTGGATTCTATTGTATTTCTATAACACAATTTTCTTTTTTGGGGGGGGATTTTTGAGGTAGGGTCTTACTCTAGCTCAGGCTGACCTGGAACTCACTATATAGTTTCAGGGTGGCCTCAAAGTCACGGCAATCTTCTGACCTCTGCCTCCTGAGTGCTGGGATTAAAGGTGTGTGTCACCATGCCCGGCTTATAATACAAATTTTTTTAATTTAAAAAATATTTATTTGGGCCGGGCATGGTGGTGCATGCCTTTAATCCCAGCACTCGGGAGGCAGAGGTAGGAGGATTACCATGAGTTTGAGGATACCCTAAGACTACATAGTGAACTCTAGGTCAGCCTAGACTATAGCAAGACCCTACCTTGAAAAACCAAAATGTGTGTGTGTATTTGTAATATGTTTGGGGGGGGGGTGAATCCAGGCTAACAGGCTTTGGAACCAAGCACCTTTAACTACTGATGCATCGTGCCACCTTCCTATGAAATGTTGATCTAAGCCTATGTAAGACCTACAGAACACAGCTTCCCCAACAAAAAAGGGAAAAATTAATATAGTTATCCTATAATCCAGCAATTCTTCTGAGTATATGTATCCAAAAAAACTGAAAGCAGAGATTTGAACAGATATTTTTACATTAATGCTCATAGCAGCATTATTCATGACTCTCAAAAGGTGGAAGCACCCACGTATCTTTAGTGGCACAGCTCTAAGTGCTCATTCTCTTTATGAGCACCAACTAAAAACTGTTGTGAAAGAGGAAAAAAATAAAAAATAAAAAAAACAGAAAAATTCCCCATAAAGCAAAACTCCACAAACACTGGAATCATGCAAAGATGACCAAATGAAGTCAAGAGTTTTTTTAAATGTATTAGATATATAGAGAGAATATACATTTATAATCCTATGGAGATATGGTCCAGGAAAACTGAAGCCATCAAATAGCAGATGGTAGTCAAAAGCAGGAGAGTAGAAAGATTGCCCAGAATGAGTATAAGGAGTAAAGAATACTAACAGCAAACAGCAAATAACAATGGGACAAAATTAATTTGAAAGAATAAGGAAATGATGACAAATTAGAACAATGGCAACTCATATTTTTCAGAAGTCTAATTGCAATATTCAAATGGAGGGGGACACATCTGTGTCGGGCATGATGGCACACACCTTTAATCCCAGCACCTGGGAGGCAGAGACAGAAGGATTGCAGTGAGTTCAAGGCCACCCTGAGGATACATAGTGAATTCCAGGTCAGCCTGGGCTAGAGTGAGACCCTACCTTGAAAAACTAAAAAAATTAATAAATAAAATACACATCTTGAAGAAAAGAATGGACTAAATCTAAACCTAGCTCTAATACTTGTTAACTGTGATTTTGATTTGTCAACTTGTTTCTCAAAATACAAATAGTGGTAATATTTTTCTATTCTCCACCATGAAGACACTATGAAAATAGATGAATGTGTCTGAAGTAGGTGCAGTAAAAAAAAAAAAAAATCATGGCAATTCATTTGACAATTTTTTACAGGTCAGTTTTACTGTTCTGTCTCTTGGAATGGTTATAGTTGAAAAATAACATAAGCTCTGTTGATAAAACAAACTATAAATATAAGAAGCCATTATTTTTATTAAGAAGTCAGGTGAAGAAAGAATAAAAAGGATAAAGTACTAACCAGATCATTTTACAAGAAAGCAAGGAAAGAAAAATATACTGAGCTTGACTGATGTTGAAAGATGAAATGTGTACATCAACTTCCTAAAATCACTTTGATTCATGTTCTTTTAGAAAAAGATAGAAATTACAAAATGTGGACACAAAGTATACTTGCTGGGCTAGGAGTTGGCTCAGATGATAAAGTGCTTGCCTTGCAAGCATGAGTACCTAAATTTCATCCCCAGGACCGGTATCCATGTAAAAATGCTGGAGGTGATGGCAGTGCCTGAGTTGTGGAGAAAGATCCCTGGGTCTCCCTGGCCGGTGAGTCTAGTATAATTAGCAAGCACTAGGCCAATGAAAGACCCTTTCTCAAAAAAAAAGAAAGAAAATGTGGATAATGGGCAAGAAACTCTAGAGATTTCTGCAGATTTCCGCTGGCCTACACACAAGCACGCACTACCATGCTTATAAACGCTTTTATAAGAAGTATGTTGGCCATTGTCATACAAAGTAAAAAAAATTCACACGAAAAAGAGACCGGAAGCTAATTTTTTTTTCCATTTTATCCTATTTAATTATGCAATTGAGAAAAGAAAGCCTAGATTTCTTTGTATGACCAACAAGTAGAAATAAATACAATTGCACTTCAAAAAAATACATAAGTAAAAGGAAGTAGATATCACATGAAATGTCAGTATTGACTTTATGAGGAAAGTGACCACTTTAGAAAGTCGAGAATTATTTTCACTGATTATTCAAGTACAGTAATAGAAGACCGCAGTGGAACCAAATCCTCCTCCCCAGTCTTTAAGCCTGGTAGAGGAAAGCCAACAGGTGTTGAGAGGACGTGGCAACCATTAAGTAATTTTCCTTTCTTCAGGGAAGACACTGACTTACACCATTTTACTGTTAGGGTTACAGACAATAAGCATTTGCACATAAATAATACTAAAGTATTTTAAAATTTTGGCAATGCTGTGCATGTTTAGATTTGTGAACTTGTGTCCAGTCCCTTGGATTTCTGACTAAAAACATGCAATCAAGTACTGGACGACAGTCAGGCGTGGTAGCACACACCTTTAATCCCAACACTTCGGAGGCCGAGGTAGGAGGGTCGCTGCGAGTTCGAGGCCAGCCTGAGACTACATAATGAATTCCAGGTCAGCCTGTGCTAGAGCGAGACCCTACCTCGCAAAGGAAAGAAAAAGAAGAAGAAGAAAAAAAAAAAGAAAGAAAAAAAAAAAAAAACAAGGATCAATTCCAAGAGGATTGCAATCTTTAGGCTAACATATGCATGACCTCACTCCGGAGAGAGAAACCAACCGCCTTTTCCAGCAACTCGTTTCCCTGGCTAAAATCAAAACCGGGGTCGTGATTTTCTCTGCACAGACAGTTTTGAAATAAGCCGATTCCTACAGGAGTGAATATGGACACCCGAAGGGCCTGTTACTCGGGACGGCACTTGCGAGAAGCAACTGTGTGTGGGAAAGTGAGAAGTCCCAGGCCGGGACACGCTCCGGGCGCCCAGGGCCCAGGGACGCAGACGCTTCCCCCGCCTCGAACCCGCTTTCCCCCGGCGCGGAACGAGGCTCCGCTGGGGCGAAACGCCCAGCACGTCCACCAGGGCCGCGGCACGGGCTGACCGGATCCCCGCACCGCGAGGCCTAGGGTCGGTGGCGCGACCCAAGACTGGGGACGCCTGGGCCTACCTGCCCAACTCCCGCAGGGCGGGGATCATGGAGGCCAGCTCCAGGCCATGGTCGCCCATGCTGAGGCTGCGCCGCATTCATCAAACACGCCGCGGGCCGCGAATTCCCCGCGTCTCTGCAGCTACTTCTGGTGGGAGGGTGCGGCGGCCGACGGGAGCCCGCGGGGCCCAAAACTTCTCCCGGAAGTCACCGCGGAGGCCGACTGCTAGGCCGAGGTTCCTTTCTGTTTAGGACCCGGGAGGAGCCGGGAGGAGCCCGGAGGCCGTGAGGGGCGGAGGAAGCGCTGAACTGGGACTGGCCAAATCTGTTCCCCGCGGCGCTCGCGACTTTCCCGGGTACTTTTGGTTTTGAGCCGCGTGGGCCTCCCCCCTCTGCTGCGGGATGCTCAGCGAAGAGTCCCGGGCCTGGGTAGAAGAGGGACTTAACGACTTCTCTTCCCTGATGTGAGATTTCATTCTCAGCTAGTCAAGGTATAAAGCCCAGCCCCGGCTGTTCGGGGTCTGGTGTCGCCCAAGTAAGACCATGGACTCACGGAATGTGAGGCCCAGTTTTATTGGGTAGAAAGAAAGGAAAGCTGGCACCAGGTCTGCATCTCAGAGTTTGGGATCTCAAGATGCAGCCCTGATCAGTTGGGAGTGTCAGCTTATATTGGAAATAACCACATGATGTTAGTAAAAACAGGCTCGAGAGTTAAACCACAAAATTACATACTGTTAAGCAGAGGGGGAGCTATTACAAGAAGTCAAAAGGTTACATCAATTCCAACACATAGTCACATAGGCGGAACTTAGGCAAGAAATATTCTATGCTATGTAATCACAAAGATCTCTAGAAACAGAGATACAGGGAGGTCATGGTACATTGCATAGAGGGATCATCCCCTTCCTTTCACATTCCATTTTCCACCCGCGTGTCACATTTTTCCTCATTGTGCCACCAAACTTGTCTTTTTTGAGAACTTAGAAGGGACGAAGTAGACCCTACTTTGCAGCATTTTTTCCAATTTGAAGTCACTTTTAAGTTTCTTTGAGGATACTGCTAACCTTTAATCTTTAAAAAAATGTGATGGGAAACCGGGCGTGGTGGCACACACCTGTAATCCCTGCACTGGGGAGGCAGAGGTAGGAGGATTGCCGTGACTTCGAGGCCACCCTGAGACTATGTCCTGAATTCCAGGTCAGACTGGAGACCCTACCTCAAAAACAACAACAACAAAAAAAAAAAATGTGATAGGATTGTATGTGTATGTCTCATCAAATGCATAGACAGACGTACCGTGTAGTGTATGAAAACAATACAAATTATGGTTGCCTAAAATCTATTGTTATGGGCTTGTGGGTTACAGGGGTTTCCCCAGGCCCGTGAACCCAAACTTTTAAGTTCCTGTTCATTTTAACAAAGAATTGAGGATTGTGAGGTTTTTTGAGGGAGAACTGATAACCAGAAGAAGGCTAGAGAGACAGGCCAGAAGGAATTCTCCTACTTGCCCACCTTGCCAATCTGGAAAACGGGGCGGTGGGGCGGGAGGCGGAGAAAAAATCTGAACAGAGAAAATCCAAGAGATGGGGAGACCTCTGACACATACACTCGCATGGAAGGCGGGGATGTGAGAGACCATGCCAAAAGATTTAAAAGAAACACACACACACATGCGGGAAGCAGAGCATGGGAGTGCAGGTCCTTCACCCTTACAATCACATAGGGGTCAGGAAACAATAAGAAATGGGTTAGTGAAGGACTCAGGGCTTAAAGAAAGGTCACACACAGAGCCAAGTCAGAGAGCCCCAAAGCACGAATCAGGAGTCCAGTGCAAGGAGAATATAGCCAAGAGAATTATACATGTGGCAGACTCACTGTTTATAGAAAAATCATGCGTGCAAAAGAGTGAGAAGGCATCTGAAAGCAAAATCATGTAAAAAGCACCCGAGAAGTATCCAGGCAGATGAGAGAGATCTTTCCCTTTCCCAGTTTCCATCCAGGTTGGGAAGGGAAAAGAGCTTACACAAGCAGACACCAACAGACTCAGACACCAGAAGAAGGAGTAGCCAAGAGAGTGGTGACATACACCACAAGCCCTTTATAGTTAATTAGGATGGCTTTTGTCACCAGACTTAGGTGTGTAAGGGAGAGACCTGATTGGTCTGTGGCCTCGGGGGGGGGGGGGGGCTGACCCAGGAAGAGCCAGCCCATCCAGGTGTGTTAGATTGGGGGGAAAGTAGAGGGCATTGTTGCTGAGAATTGCTTTTAGGCAACTTGGATGAGACTGGATTAGATGCTGAGTTTTGCCAGGACAGGCAGGGTGTCATCTCCTTGTCCTTGGGCCTTGTTCCTGACTGACTGCCTGTGAAAAACTACCTTGCTCCTGTTCCTTTCACTATGACCTCATTTACTTATTTATTTATTTGTTGATGAGAAAGAGAGAGAAAGATAGTGGATACACCAAGTCTTTTGCTGCTGTCAAGACACTCTAGACACATGTGCCACTTTGTGTATCTGGCTTTATGTGAGTACTGGGGAATCAAACCTGGCAGACAAGCTTTGCAAGCAATAGTTTTAACAACTGGGCCATTGCCCCAACCACAATGGCCTAATTTTTTAAGATGAAAATTAGGATTTCAGGGCCGGGTGTGGTGGCATATGCCTTTAATTCCAGCACTCGGAAGGCAGAGGAAGGAGGATCACTGTGAGTTCGCAGCCACCCTGAGACTCCCTAGTGAATTCCAGGTCAGTTTGGGCTACAGTGAAGCCCTACCTTGAAAAATAAAAAAAATAAAAAAATTAAAAAAAAACCAACAACAACAAAAAAATAGCACAACCTGTATTTGCTAATTCAGAAGATGGCCAGCATAAGAGGCCATTGACATGTCAAAATTATATATTTAGGTAAAGCCATACTGTATATTTACATTTGGTCTCTAGTACATCAGGATTTTTCCTGATACATTATATAGATAGACAGACAGACAGGGGAGATGGCTCAGTGGATAAAGCACTCGCCCCTGGAGTACTGAGTTGATCCCAGAGCCCACACAGGAAACAGAAATCATGGCGAGCTTCTGTGATCACAGACCATGAAGTTGAGGAATTGCTCATAGCCATAGCCATCTTGGTCAAAGTTGATGTTGGCATTGGCATTGAGTTGGGAGGCAGACAGGAAAATTTTCAGGAAGCTCTTGGGGAGCACAACAATTTGGAGCTAGAATCCACGGAAGAAACCCTGCCTCAAATGAGATGCAAAGGCCGAGAACTGACCAAAAAGTTGTCCTCTGATGTCCACATCCGTGCTGTGCAGGGGCCCACCTGCACTCACAGGGGTGAGCATGCAGTCACAGGACTGTTAGGTCAGGACAAAATGGAGTCACCCAGGACAGCAGGAGGGCAGACAGCAGGATGGCGACAGAGGAGTCACCCACATTCCTCAAGAAATTGTCCAGCCATCATCCCTCCCCTGCCTAACAAGGCTCCAGGTCTAGATTTCCTGTCCCCTTATCTCTCACTGGGTCACTTTTGGTCTCACCCTATGGCTAATGTAAAGAGCAGAGATTTACTGCCCCAACAAAGAAATTCCTTCCCTTCCTCACCTTCCCCCTACTGAAGAGCCTATAAAGCCCACTACCCCAAGCTCTGCTCTGCTCTTGAGAGTCAGTCCTGGCAGCTCATGTTCCCCACCCCACCCCCCAAATAAAAACTTCCACCTTTGCCTCAGAGTGATCCTTGGTCACTTCTGAACCTTACAAAATTAAATAATAAAATTTAAAAATCAGAGTCTGAAGAGATGGCACAGCAATTAAGGCACTTGCCTACAGAGCTTAAACAACCTGAGTTCAATTCCCCAGTACCAAGATAAAGCCAGATGCACAAAGTGGTGCATGTGTCTGCAGTCCGTTTGAAGCGGCTGGAGGCCTTGGTACACTCTTTCTCATTTTCTTGCTCTCCCTCTCTCTTTCCATCTCTCCCCTCTTTGCAAATAAATATATAATTTTTTTTCATTAGCCGGGTATGGTGGCACATGCTTTTAATCCTAGCACTCGGAAGGCAGAGGAAGGAGGATCACCATAAATTCGAGGCCACCCTGAAACTGCATAGTGAATTCCAGGTCAGCCTGAGCTAGAGTAAAACCCTACCTCAAAAAGCAAAAAACCAAAAAAAAAAAAAAAAAATTTAAAAATCAGAGTGATTGAATGACAGCCAGATATGTTCCTGACTCCAGGATTTGCATCTGCTATACCTCTCACCTTGACCTTGAACACCCTTTCCTCATTGCCCCCTTTTCCTTTAGATGTGCTTGTTGAAATGATACTGGTCTAATACAGACCAGCAACATACACTCACTCTTTTTCCTTCATCATGTTTTATTTCTCTTAATGGCAATTAGAACTAAACAATATGTCACAGGTCATTTTATTGGCTGTCCCTAGAAAGTCAGGCCTTGAAAGCAAGATATTGTCTACTTTTCCCATTACTAGATACCCAGAAACTAAAACAATGTCTGGCATATAGTTTGTGTTTAGCAAATATAGTTTGGTGTGTGTACAATGTGTTATATATGTGTGCGTGCATGTGTTCATGTCTGAGTGCCTGTTCTGTTCATGTGTGTGAGTGCAGGTGTCCATGAGTGGAGATGAGAGGATAACTTTTCCTGTTGGTCCTTGCCTTCCACCTCATTACAGACAGGGTCTCCCTCTCTCCCTCTCTCTGTTGGTCACTGCTGTGCTTATCAGACTAGCTGGTCCACTAGCTTCCCTGTTTCTACCTCCTATTTTTTTAGTCATCATCTTATAGAAGTCCATGACTGGCTTCCAGCTTTGACGTGGGGTCTGAGGATCTGAACTTGGGTACTCAGATCTGAGAAGAAAGGGCATTATCCTCTGCACCATCTCCCCAGCCCCTTGTAGATATATATTTTTTGGTTTTTCGAGGTGGGGTTTCACTCTAGTCCTGGCTGACCTGGAATTCACTATGCAGTCTCAGGGTGGCCTCAAACTCATAGCGATCCTCCTACCTCCACCTCCCTAGTGCTGGGATTAAAGGTGTGCGCCACCACGCCTGGCAAGACTGAATCTAATTTCCATCTCCCACTCAGTCTTTACGCTGGACTTTCTCCTCTTCCCCGGCTCCCTTCCCTGCTGTAATCCTAGCAGAATCATCAAAGACTTTCATGTGCCTAAATCTCAATGATATTGGCTAGTCCTTTCCTTTCTTCTCAACAATAGAGATAACTGCCTCCTGGGCATGCCTCCTTTGGCCTAAGAGACTGCATCTTGGTAGTGACACTCTCTTTGCCATTTCCTTAACTGTGGTATTCTTGAGGATTCTCCCTTTCAAACAGAAGCCTTCACATGTGCTATGTAAAATGCTCTGCAGCAGCTCTCTTTTCTCTGTTTTTATTCAGTTCCTCATCATTCTCAAGACTTAAATTTCTATCAACTGATCATTCCTGAATTCATTGCCTTTTACGTGATCTCTCTCCAAGCTATATGCTGCATCTCCCCACTTCCCTACTGAATGTTTCAGCCTTGCTTCCAGGCACTTTATTTTTGTCTAGCTTGTTTTTAAATGAAAAGTTTCAAATGCAAACAAAAGTACACAAAGTCCAGACTTCTCATGTCTACCACCTAACCAACAATGATCAGCATATGTCCAGTCCATGCTTCCTCCACCCCATGCTGGGAATGTACAAACCAGTGCACTGTGCATGCTAGGCAAGTGTTCTACTACCGAACTACACCCCCAGCTATGGCCAATCTTTGTTTCACTTCTTTTTTTTTAATTTTTTTGGTTTATTTTTATTTATTTATTTGAAAGAGACAGAGAAAGAGGCAGACAGAGAGACAGGGAGAGAGAGAGAGAATGGGCGCGCCAGGGCCTCCAGCCACTGCAAATGAACTCCAGACGCGTGCGCCCCTTGTACATCTGGCTAACGTGGGTCCTGGGGAATCAAGCCTTGAACCGGGGTCCTTAGGCTTCACAGGCAAGCACTTAACCGCTAAGCCATCTCTCCAGCCCTTTTGTTTCATTTCTAATCAACCCTACTTAATGCCCCATCTCCCAAGATGGATTACTTAAAAGAAAACCTATCCAGTTCCTGCCAAATTCCATTACCACATTCTACTTAGCCCATCCACCTCTTGTTTAAATTACGTCAAAAGCATCCTAAGGTGTTATGTAATTCCAGCACTTGGGAGATGAAGTCAGGAGGGTCAGTAGTCTAAGGCCAGGCTGGGCTACATGAAACCCTATCTCATAAAGGAGGGGGGCTGGGGTGATGGCTCAGTGGTTAAAGGGGCTTACTTGTAAAGCCTGACGCTTGGGTTTTAATTTTTCAGTACCAACATAAAGTGAGAAGCACCAGGTGGCACATGCATATGGAGTTCATTTGGAGCCACAAGAAACACTAGTGAACCCATTCTCTGCCCTCTCTCATAAGTAAAAAACAAAACAAAACAACAAAAAAAAAAAACAACTTTCTGGCCAGGCGTAGTGGCACATGCCTTTAATCCCAGCATCCAGGAGGCAGAGGTAGGAGGATCACTGTGAGTTTGAGGCCACCCTGAGACTACATAGTAAATTCCAGGTCAGCCTGGGCTAGAGCAAGACCCTACCTTGAAAAAACAAAAAAACAACCTTCTGCTGGGCATGGTGTCACATGCCTTTAATCCCAGCACTCGGGAGGCAGAGATAGGAGGACTGCGGTAAATTCAAGAGCCACCCTGAGACTACATAGTGAATTCCAGGTCAGCCTGGGCTAGAGTGAGACCCTACCTCGGAAAAAAAAAAAAAAGAAAAAGAAAACTTCCTATAGGCTTTCTTTTCTCGCTAATCCATTCGCTATGTTGGGGTCCCTCTGCTTTTTATAGATTACTAGCATTGAAAATTTAAAACTATGTTTCCTGGGGCTGAAAAGATTATCCAGTAGATAAAATGCTTATCATATAGGCATGAGGTTGGATCCCTAACACTAAGGTAAAATGCAGAGCGTGATGGTAGTGTGTGTGTCTGTTGTCCCAGTACTGGAAGGTAGAGACAGTAAGATCCCTAGGACTCACTGGCTAGTTAGTCTAGTCAAATCTGTGAGTTCTGGGTTCAATGAGAGACTTCTTTAATAAATAAGGTGGAGAGAGACAGAGGAAGATGTTTGATGTCAACTTCTGGCCTCTACACACATGCCCACATGTTCACAAGCACCCGCATATACACATATACCCACAAACAATACCCACATACCCAAAACAAAATATATGTGTCATTTTTTCCTTTGCTGTTGTTGATTTAAGACAGAGTATCACTATGTAGCCTTGGCTAACCTATAAAACACTATGTAGACCAGACTGGTCTTGAATTCATAGAGGTCCTCCTGCCTTTACCTTGTGAATGCTGAGATTACAGGCATGTGCTACGATGCCTGGCAAGTGTGTGTTTCTTATTATGTGCATTTTTTATTAACTATGTATGTTTGTACTACATTCTAATGCACATAATATTGATGTGTAAAATATACATAGTACATGAAATAAAAATGTAAGCAGTTTTACAAATTACTTTCTACACTTGAATAAATACCCCCTTTGTATATAAACTCATTGAGTAATTTGTGTCTTTTTTTTTTCCCCAGTACTCGGGATAAAACTCAAGGTCTCACGTAAGCTAGATCTTTTATCATTCGGGGAGATGAAGTGTGGAGCAATCATGAAACTGGAAGCATAGAGGTTGATGTAAATGTGTCCCCATGTCTCTGATACTTCCTAAGCTTGGTGTCCCACGTCAAGTGACAAGAAGACACCAACAAACCTACAAACTCTTCCTAACCATGTATTTAGAACTGTTACCATTAATAATAAAGTACTGTGGGAAATGAGCACTAGGCGGCACTACAATCCAGTTGAGACCTATATAGACTTCACAGTTCACAGGCCCAGACTCTTGTTGGTTAGTGGTCCTCCATCACAACACATTTTATTGGCATTGCTGTTTTTCTCCATTCACAGTATTATGACAGGATCTTATTGTATAATGCACATCATAAGCAATATATTGGGCTGGGGGAGATATCTCAGTGGTTGAAAATGCTTGCTCGCTTGCTAAGCCTACTGGTCTGGGGTTCAATTCCACAGCCACCCACATAAAGCCAGACACACATTCATTTGCAGTGGCAAGAGACCCCGATCTGCTCCCCCCCACCACACACACATACAAATAAATTTAAAAAATTAAAGAATACACTAAAACATAACTCTTAAATAAGATAAAAATACAAAGTTTTATAAGTTCCTTTCTACACTTGAATGAATACCTCCTTTGGTATACAAAGTCATTCAGTATTTGTGTATTTTGTGGTGCTGGGGGTGAAACCCAAGGCCTTATGCATGCTACTCAAACACTTTACCTCTGAGGTATAACATAGCCCTGTGTCAATCACACACACACACACACACACACACACACACATATATATGTAATATTTCATTTATTTATTTGCAAGCGGAGCAATAGAGGTGAGTATGGGCATGTGCCAGGGCCTCTAGCCACTACTAACAAACTCCTACTTTGCACATCTGGCCTACATGGGTACTGGGGAATCAAACCCATTAGGCTTTTCAGGCAAGTAGTACCTTAACCACTGAGTGATCTCTCCAGCACTAGTGTATGTATGTATGTATGTATGTATGTATGCATGTATGTGTATATATATATGTATATATATATATTTTTTTTTTTTTTTCCTTTTTTGAGGTAGAGTCTCACTCTAGCCCAGGCTGACCTGGAATTCACTACAGATTCTCAGAGTGGCCTTGAACTCATGGCAATCCTCCTACCTCTGCCTCCCAAGTGGTGGGATTAAAGGCATGCACCACCGCGCCCAGCTCCTAATATATATATATATATATATATTGTATATATATATATATTTTTTGTTGTTGTTTGTTTGTTTGTTTTTGTTTTTTCTCGGTAGGGTCTCACTCTGGCCCAGGCTGACCTGGAATTCACTAATTCACTATGTAGTCTCAGGGTGGTCTCAAACTCACAGCGATTCTCCTACCTCTGCCTCCCGAGTGCTGGGAATAAAGGCATGCACCACCACGCCCAGCTCTTAGTTTATATTTTTAATAAGTTCCTATGTGGCATTGATACTGTTTGTAAGTAATCTATACAGCAGGTCATGCAGATTTTTAAAACCCAAATATGATGATTGCATTCCCCTTCTTCAGTAGTTTGATTACGTACTGAATATTGGCAGACTTAGATTAAGGTTTAAAGGGGCACGTGTCTGTTGATTGATGTTCACTGAGTAAAGTTTCAAGAATGAGCCATCATTCTGAAAGTAACAAAGGAAAACAAGTAGTTCACTATGGTTAGAGTACACTAACACACTTGTCTCACTGAGAAGGAACACTTAGTCCTCATCAGGTAACTTACAATCTTTGAGATGCTTAGAGAAGCCATTTGTCTTCCTGTCTCTGTGGCAGTTTCATATTTACCAGGTTTAAACACAGAACTCCCACTGTTTGTAGAGACAATTCAGAAATAAGGGCATGGACTACTTTTCATGAGGTGGCGTATTTCTATATCAATAATGAATTACCGAGATTCCTATTAAGAAGGTCTCAGGTATGACCCTAACATTTTACAAATACATCAGAATTGTAATGATTATCTGCATTTGGAAGCATTATTTTTTAATTTTTTTCTGCTATTGTCTGCCAAGTGGTTCTTGAAGCAAACCACAAAATTATTCAGAATTATCAAATTTGAGCATGTAACAAAACACCTGGTATCTTAAAACAGATTCCTAGGCTGGGCATGGTGGCGCATGCCTTTAATCCCAGGACTCGGGAGGCAGAGGTGAGAGGATAACCGAGAGTTCAAGACCACCCTGAGACTACATAGTGAATGCCAGGTCAGTCTGAGCTAGAGTGAGACCCTACCTTGAATCCCCCCCCCCCCACCAGCCAAATAAAAGCCTTTTTAAAGTTATAAGTGAATAGGCTGGGCAAACCAGGCATTTCTGTTCATATGGTAGTCTGTGTTCTAGTATTTTCATAAATTGAATATTTCACAAATGAAAAGATAATTTAGGGCAATGTATATTCTCTGAATATTCCTCAGTTTTTTTCTTTTTTAAAAATATATTTTTAATCATATTTATTTATTTATTAGAGACAGGGGGATAGAGCCTTTTTTTTTCTTTTATAATTTGCAATCTCTTTTTGTTGTATTGATTTTTTTTCACATGAGGATGGGCAAGGTGTTGAGGGAAAATAAAGAATTGACAAACTGCCCTAGATTATCCTTTTAGGCCATCACACCATTTTTCCCACCACTGTCTGTTACAACTTCATTCTAAATAATTGCTCAGCTTGGTTTCCACTTAGTGACCTGTGTCTACTCTGAAACCTAGACCACCCAAGTGTTTTTTTTAATTTTAGTCATCAAAATTTCAAATTTCCGGGTTTGGGAAGTGGCTTAGCAGTTAAGGCATTTGCCTGCAAAGCCTAAACAACTCCAGTTCGATTCCCCAGGACCCATGTAAGCCAGATGCACAAGGGGACACGTGCATCTGGAGTTCGTTTGCAGGAGCTGGAGGCCCTGGCGTGCCCATTCTTTCTCTCTATCTGCCTCCTTTCTTTCTTTCTTTCTTTCTTTTTTTCTTTCTTTCTTCCTTCCTTCCTTCCTTCCTTCTTTCTCTCTCTCTCTCTTTCAAATATATAATATATTTAAAAATTTCAAATTCCCAAAGATCTAGCTAATTAAAAAAACAAATTTATTTGCATGTGTGTGTTGTAGGCATGTGCATGCGAGGGCTTCTTGCTATTGCACTGCAAATGAATGGCAGACACATACCACTTTTTGTATCTGGCTTTACATAGGTGCTGGGGAATTGAACTTGGGCTGGCAGGCTTTGCAAGAAAATACCTTTAAGGGCTGGAGAGATGGCTTAGTGGTTGAGGCACATGCCTGTGAAGCCTAAGGACTCCGGTTGGATTCTCCAGGTCCCACGTAAGCCAGATAGACGTGGTGGCACATGCGTCTGGAGTTTGTTTGCAGTGGCTGGAGGCCCTTGCGTGCCCATTTTCACTCCCTCTCTCTCTCCCTCTCTCTGTCTCTAATAAATAAATAAATAAAAATAAAATCTTAAAAAAAGAAAAGGAAACACCTTTCAGGTGGGTGTGGTGGTGCACACCTTTTATCCTAGCACTTGGGAGGCAGAGGTAGGAGGATCACTGTGTTCCAGGATACCCTTAGATTATATAGTGAATTCCAGGTCAGCCTGGGCTAGAACCAGACCCTACCTAAAAAAAAAAACAAAAAACAAAAAAAAACTTATACATGTTTTTCTCTTCATTGTCTTCACTTCTTTGTTCCGGAAAAAAACTAAATATGTTTACATCATACTTCCTGGTTTCATCAAATTCATCTGTTACTAGCCTAGGTGCTGTTCAACAGATGAATGAAGAAAAATATCACATATATATATACATATATATGTGTGTATATATATATGTATACATATGGTGTAGTACTACTATTCAGTTATACAGAAAAATAAAATTATGTCATTTACAGGAAAATGGCTGGAACTAGTTATCATCATATTAAGTCAAATGAACCAGACTCAGAAAGACAATAGCAATCATACTTGGCGTCTACATTAAAAATAAGCAGGCAAAAACAGAAACCCATAAAAATACAAGAGGGACTATTTGTAAAGGGACCAGGGAGAGCAGAGACGGGGCATGAGAGACTAATGGGGAGGAAGAAATATGAACAAAGGACTTTAGTTATATGCATGTATGAAAATATTGCAGTGAAACCCATTCTTTTATACAATTAATATATACTAGAAATGTCTTCTAAAATGCTTCTAGTTTTTCTTAAATGGGAAGTAAAATTGGTGTCTGTAGGTAACTGCTGTTTCCGGATCAAGGCTTGTTGTGGTTTCAAGATTTTTTAGAAGCTACCATGCTCTGGGAACACAAGCCATATCCCAGATACTCACATTATCCAGAATGTGTGTAGAATGAAGAGATATATTTTCAGGAAGTCTAGGTATATAAGAACCTAGGAAAATAAACTCATAAACTAGATGGATCTTTGGGAAGTGGAGAAAAGATTGTCTCCATATGAAATTTACATGAATTTGAAGATATTTATTGCATTCTATTTTTGGTGGAAAAAATGTTTCAAACATTTATTTAGCACAACCTTGTGAAATACACAAAGCATAACTGGATAAGTAGCATTTTTTCTATTCCTAGTCCGCTTCTGAGGACCAAATCATGAACTGCTCCGCAGTCGGTAAATATTTCTTGCAATAGTTAGGGCACCACATTGAACATTTGTTAATTTTCTCCTCTCAGTATAAGCAAGAATTCACCACTTTCTTTTGGTTCATTCACAATATCCAGTCCTCCAACAAGCTCACCCTTCACATATAGCTGAGGATAGGTGGGCCATTCAAATACTTCTTCAATCCTTGCCACACTTTTTTTTTTATTGACAACTTCCATGATTATAAACAATATCCCATGGTAATGCCCTCCCTCCCCCCACTTTCCCCTTTGAAACTCTGTTCTCCATCATATCCCCTCCCCCTCTCAATCCATCTTTCTTTCATTTTGATGTCATCAACTTTTCCTCCTATTATGATGGTCTTGTGTAGGTAGTGTCAGGCACTGTGAGGTCATGGATATACAGGCCATTTTGTGTCTGGAGGAGCTTGTTGTAAGGAGTCCTACCCTTCCTTTGGCTCTTACATTCTTTCTGCCACCGCTTCCGCAATAGACCCTGAGCCTTGGAAGATGTGATAGAGATATTGCAGTGCTGAGCACTCCTATCACTTCTTCTCAGCACCATGGTGCCTTCTGAGTCATCCCAAGGTCATTGCCATCTGAAAAGAGAAGGTTCTCTACCAAAAGTGAGAGTAGCATTAATATATGGGTATGAACATTAAGAGAAGTGCTTACTGGGCAGTTTGATAAGCATAGTATATACATTTAGCCAGGCAGCAGCAGACATTACACCCCTAGGGCTCATGACTATCCCTGTTTTAAGTTTTCAGTATCAGGGATGTATTCCCTCCCATGGAGTGGGCCTCCAGTCCAATTAGAGAGCAGTTGATAGACATACCACTATTGCATCCGTTGGCTCATTTGGCCTGGCTGACCAAATATAAGGCTTTCAATGTTCACTGTTGAGTATCTTCACTGGTGATTTCTCTCTCTCCCATTGAACTGCATGCAGAATGGCTTCTTCCAGCTTTCTGTCAGCTGGTCTACATGGAGGAGGTTATCAGCTCAGTTCCAGCAGGCTTTCTCAGTGACCTTGCAGCCCAAATATGTGGAGTCTTCAGCAATGGGGTCTTACCATCTATTCCTGGTGGGAAACCAAGGGCCTTGGCAATGGCCTGTAATGTTTTGGGGGCATCAGGGACCTCCCTGGCCAACAACTCACTGGAAGGTATCCCATCCCTGGCACTGAAAATTTTCTAGCAACAATCTATGGCTCCTGAGTGTTCCATTGTCCAAAAAAGTAGGTTTCCATATGATTTATTTATATCTTCTTAGATTTTGATAGGCCCTCCCTCCACCTTTCCTTTACTCAATTTCCTCCCCTCACTTCTTCATCTTGCAATATGTCAAATGTTTCGTAGTCAACACCGGTCCTATTCAGTATTTCCGGAAGTTGTTTGCTGAATCCACATTTTCTTCCTGCTTGCTTCCTTTCATAAAAAGCCTCACAGAAGCGGTATTTGTACTTTGAGATTTTCCTTTAACTTGGGAGCTCTGGGACAAATTGTGTCCAACTCTTCAGATGCTTCTAGCTCCTTGACTATGTCGAGCCCTCCTAGGAGCTCTCCAGAAACGTAGAGCTGGGGATAGGTGGGCCAATTGGATTAGGTTCTGAGCCCCCGTCGAACTTTTCATCTGAGAAGTCAAAACTGCTAAACTGAATATTATGTTTGTGAAGGATTTCCACCATCTGTCTTGAGGTGTGCCCTTCATAAACAACAGGCAGGGGGCAGCTTCTTGAGACCTTTGAGATGCTCCTTAGCACTGGGAGGGAAGGGGCTGCTGCAAGCGCGGCGCTGAACTTTTTTATTTATTTATTTTTGTCAATTCTGGGGCGTGGGCACATCTGATTGGTCGATTTTCTGAGAGTTCTTGAAAAACAGAAAGGTGGGAGCAGAACCAATTTTATATTTTTCAGATATTTCAGGAACAGCTTCAGCTTCTAGCTTCACAAATGAGACTGGAGGATGTTCATGCCATCATTCGTCTGCACACGCTGTGGAGCCAGAAATGGACCACAAGGAGGGGCCGGGCTTTGAGGCGCAGCAGCTCCCCGAAGTGCCGGCTGAGCGGATCTCCACCACCGCTGCCTCAGCCGCCCCCACCCCGCCCCCATGCTGCCGCTGCCAGACTGAAAGACGTTTTTATTTAGTTGTGTTATGGAAAAGTGTTAAATCTATATGTTTATCGTATAATTATATAAAACAATTTCACCTAGAGAGCTGGGGAGATGGCTCAGTGGTTAAAGGCATTTTCTTGCAAAGCCTGTCAGCCCCCGGTTTAATTCCCCAGTACCCACATAAGACTAGATGTACAAAGTGGTGCAAGTGTCTTGGTTTTGTTTCCAGTGCACAAGGCCCTGGCATGCCCATTAATATTCTTTGTTTCTCATAAATAAATAAAAGTATTCTATGAGGGCTGGAGAGATGGCTTAGTGGTTAAGGCACCTGACTCTCCAGATCCCATGTAAGCCAGACACACAAGGTGAGGAAAGCACAATGTCACACGTGCCCACTAGGGAACACAGGCGTCTGGGGTTCAATTTTAGTGGCTGAGGCTCTGGCATGCCAATTCTCTCTCTCTGAAACAAAAAAATTAAAAAGTATTCTATGAAAAAATAGTGTGAAGTGCTTGAAATGGTGACTGATAAATTAATAGAAGTTCAATACTCTTAGCTATTGTTTTGAATATTTTTTGCATGTGTGTGTGTGTGTGTGTGTGTGTGTGGTGTGCCCATCTATGTGCCTGTGCAGTGCCCCATGTGCTCACCTGTGGTGAGTGTGCTTGCCTGTAGTGGATGAGCAGACCGTCTGGTGTCTCAGTCCGTTGCTCTTCTGCATTCTTATTTGAGCCAAGTTTCTTACTGATCCTAGTGTGGCAGTGTGTGTGTGTGTGTGTGTGTGTGTGTGTGCATCTGATCATGCCCAGTTGTTTATGTGGGTTCTGGAGGTTGGAACTTGGGTGGTCTCAGGCCCTCATGCTTGTGCAGGAAGTGCACTTAACCACTGAGCTATCTCTCCAGCCAGTTATATTTTTACACAAGCTATAGTGGATCTAGAAAATTATCCCTGTTTCAGTTTTAGTTAGTAAAGCTGTGTTTCTAAACTAACAGCTGGAATACATGATTGAACCTAATTCATGTGTTAGCAAATACTCAAAATTGGGACTAATCTAGAAAAACTGGAACATATGATTACTATAAACACAGTACACTTGTGCCAAGTAAACACCTATTACTGTGAATTATTATTACCTGATGCTATTACTTTCAATGCTTTCATTTAAAAATATTTTAGCTATTTATTTGCCAGAGGGGAGAGAGAGTATGAATATATTTTCAGTGTTTTTATTTTTTTCTAATATTATTTATTTATTTACTATTTACTTATTTATTTGTAAAGGGAGAGAGAATATGGCTGCATTATGGCTTCCTGCCACTGCAAATAAACTCTAGATGTATGTGTCACTTTATACATCTGGCCTTTGTGGGTACTAGGGAATTGTTGAACTTGGGCCATCAAGTTTTGCAAGCAAGTGCCTTTAACCACTGAGCAATCTCTCCAACCCCCAAGGCACTTGCCTGCAAAGCCAAAGGACCTGAGGTTTGATTCCCCAGGACCCATGTAAGCCAGATGCACAAGGTGATATACATCTGGTTTGTTTGCAGTGGCTGGAGGCCCTGGTGCACCCATTTTCTCTCTCTCTCTCTGCCTCTTTGAAATAAATAAAAATTATAAAGTGTCCCATAAGCTTTGGTGATTGTATTCGTCCATGAGGTCATCACTGTAATCCATAAAAAGAACATTTCCACTACACTCAAGGTTTTCAGTGACTATAGAAATAAAGTAGGAGGGTGTGGTGGCACACGCCTTTAATCCCTCACTCAGGAGGCAGAGGTAGGAGGTAGGAGAGTTCTAGGCCACCCTGAGACTACATAATGAATTCAGGTCAGCCTGGGCTAGAGTGAGATCAAAACCAAAACCAAAACCCAAAAAACAAAAAACAAAAAAAAAAGAAAAGACAAGAAATGAAGTTATATATGATATATTTTATCCCTGGCTTCTTCCGCTTAGCATGATTTTGGAGATTTATTCATATTGAAACATGCATTGAGTATACCATTCTTGCATATGTGTGTGCATGTATTTTGTGTGCATATGTATGTGTCTGTGGCTATGCATGCATATGCTGTGTGGAAGCTAGAGGTTGACATTAGGTTTCATCTTTATGTGCAGAGGCAAGGTCTCTCAATTGAGTCCAGAGCTTATTGATTCAGCTAGTCTAGCCAGGCAACTTGCCATGGGGAGTCCGGTCTCTGACTGCCATGCTTATGCAGGCATTTACGTGGGAGCTAGGGTCTGAACTCCAGTCCTCATGCTTGTGAGGCATGTACTTTATCCACTGAGCTATCTCCCCAAGCCCTGACGGTTCTTTTTACTAAAATCGCTAATATTTCATGGGACAGAGCTAACCCAATTTGCTATTTTATTCACCTGCTGGCGACAGTGCAGTTCCTTCCAGATTGGAGCTATTGTAAGGAAAAAAAAAAAAAAAAGCAGCTGTGAACATTGTGTTTAAATCTTTGAGTTTATGTTTTAATTTTTCTTGGACAACACCTAAGAATGAAATATTTGGCTAGCCATCTGGTACCTAGATGCTTAAAGAAATATTTTATTTTATCTTGTGAGGCTTATCTCCTCTTGTGGATTTGAGCTCAGGTCGATACCAAATGTGATTTATACATATATCAAAAAATATATATTTTTTTCGTAGGTAGAATGCAGGAAGAAATCCTTATCCAATCCCTCTTGGGCCTACCTACTTCCATAACTATTTGCACATCCATTTGGGGGAGGTTAAAACAATTTTGATCTTCTGTAGATTATTGCTACCATTTAAAGGTAGTTTGAGTGCCTGTTCTTTATCAGGTACTGGGCTCGGTGCTAACGGGCACACAGGGCTTTAAGTCAAGGGCAGCAACATAAGGATGGATTCTATTCCCTGGGCTCAGCTGGGATTAAGGGTGGGCACAACTATGGATTATCCTACAAGCAAAGTATTATGAGAACTCTTAAAGCTACGTACCATTTACTTCACTCAACGCTGGTGAAAAATATTTCGCCGTTGTTGAGTTGCGCTGTAGTTATTTATTTTAAGCAGATGTGGCTGTTAAAGGAAGAGGAAGTAATATCTGAAATATCAAAAAGGGAGAAAGAGGAGAGAAAACATTTTTACTTTAACAAAGACCTTGCCTCTAGATCCGTAGTTTTCAAAGTGCGGTATCCACATTAATAGCACCAGCTTTCCCCAGAACACAGTAGAAATGCACATTTTAAGATGTACTGAATTTGAAACTGGATGTGGGATTTGTTTTAACCAGGCTTCCAGGTAATTCAGATGCACACTTGCTTGAGAACTGCTGTGCTAAACTCATTTCGGGGTGTGGATGGTCGCAGTTACCCATGGTGAAGTGCTTGGCAGCAGGCGGTAGAGCTTTGGCCGCGCCCCCCACTTCTCGCCAGAGCCTCTTGGGGCACCTGCAACTCTCCTTTCACCTGAGCCTCGACTCCGAGTCCGGGCTCTTTCCCTGGGAGCAGCAGCCAAATCCCGGCGAGTGGATTCCGAGTTTGCGGACGGGAGCCGGCGAGCCTGCGCAGTGGCGCGAGCGCGGGGCCGGGCGGGAGGAGCCGCAGCCGAGCGGACCTGCGGGTTCCTGGATCGCGAGCTCGAGCTGAGCACGGCCGCCCGCCGCAGGTACGCGGCCCGGGGATGCGGGATGCGGGACCCGGGGCGAGGGATGGATGCGCGACGCGGGATGCAGGACGCGGGGCAGAGCCTGGAAGTGCGGCTGCCCCGAGCCTCGGGTCGGGGCCGGGGTTCCTCCGGAGCCGCCTCCCGCGGCGCAGCGCCGCGTCCGCCCCGCGGGGCGGCGGGTCGGGTCGGGTCGGCGCGGCGCGCAGGTGTTGAGTCCTGCGGGTAACTGATTCAACACCGCGCGGAGAAGTGCGCTCGGACCCGCTGCCCGCAGGAGGCTGCTGTTAAGTTTTCTGTCTTAAACTTCGAGTGGCTGTGGGCGAGTTTTGAGGTTTTCTGATCCAGAGGTCGCTTGAGTTCCGTGGCTATTCTCTGTCTTTGGTGCATAGGATCAATAGGGCCAGAATGAAAGGGCATCCGCGGTTTGCTGGGTTAGTGCCTTCCTGGATCTTGAGGACCGCTGGGTGCAGCTAAGGAAGGTCAGTCTTCGGAGAATGTCGGGGCCAAAAACTTTCCGCAGATAGCTGCGTTTGCAAATTTGGACTACACAATTAAAAAAAAAATTCTCCCCTTACCTTTCAACATTACTGTACCCTTCCTCCAGGCTTGGTTGTGTTGTGTATTATTATGAAGAAGGTGTTTTTTGTTTTTTGGAGGTAGGGTCTCACTCTAGCCCAGGCTGACCTGGATGGCACGAATTCATGGCGATTGCTGGGATTAAGGCATGCACCACCACACTGAGAAGGTATCTTTTAGATGAGTGAGTGCAGTCACCTTTCCCCGTTGTTTTCCCTGTCACATTTTATGGGTTATAGGAAGATATAGTTTACCCTGAGGTTGTATACACCTCTATGAGGCCAACGGCACAGTTTCTTATAGAAACTCTGAACCATAGGCAGAACTTCAGAGAGCACTCACTAAACATTCCTCGCACAAAGATAAAGCAAGGGCGTTTAATTACTCTGTTTGTAATTAACTCCCCTTAAAATTGAATTCTTTAGTGGCATTCTATAGTAAAGTTAAATTTGTGATGTGGGGGTAGTAAGTTTAGAAAATAGTAAACTTAAGTTCAGGGGAAGAAAAACATGGAAAAGGAATACAGGGACACCCCCCCCTTCCATCCTGCCACCATGATGAATGTTTCAATGGCAGAAATAATATACAGTTGGTCTAGTTTGGGACTGTAAGGACCTTCGAGGTCAGCCAGTTCAACTGTTTCAGTTTACAAATGAGAAAGCTGAGACCAGTGAGGTTAGATGACTTGCTGTGGATGCCCCAGGACCTCTGGGCAAAGCGAGGCCTGGAGACCAGCTTTTCTGATTTCCGGATCTTTTTACCGCACCTTGCTGATGGATAGTCTACTCGTCATTGGTTACAAAATTAAGCTTTTCTTCTCTCCCACCTTATCGTAGGTAGTTGGGTTGAAGCAGAAAATTAGTTAGTTTTGGTCTTTAGCTTGTTCATACTTTATAAACTAATTTCACTGAGTGTCACTCAAGTCCCCCTACTAGTTTGCTGGTCTTGAAACCAAAGTTGCTGTTCTTCTGGGCTGGAGTGCTTATTTGTTCTCCCTCCTGCTGAAGTCATGCTCATGCTCAGGGTGTAACTCAGGTTATCCTTCTAGAGAAGCTAGCTAGCTTCCTTCCTTCCTTTCTTTCTCTCTTTTTAAAAATATTTCATTTATTTATCTGAGAGAGAGAATGAGAATGGGCATGCAGGGCCTTTAGCCACTGTAAATGAACTCCAGACACATGCATCACCTTGTGCATCTGGCTTTATGTGGACACTGGGGAATCGAACCTGGGTCCTTTGGCTTTGCCAGCAAGTGCCTTACCCTCTAAGCCATCTCTCCAGCCTGGGAAGCTTTCTTTTGTGCTGCCAGAAGTAGCCCTTCCTCTTCAGAATCCCAGCACATTTGTCTGACTACTGCTGTCTGTGCTGTTGTCCAACCTTTTGTATCTCGTTTTCTAAATTATGCTTTAGTATATATCCCAATTCTGACCAAGAAGTGAGGTATATGAATCCTTTTTTGTTTGTTTTTGAGACAGGGTCCTGATCCTCCTGCCTCTACCTCCCAAGTGCTAGGATTGCAGGCATGTGCTCCCATGCCCGGCTTCAGGTGTGTAAATTGTGTTAAAGTGTAAGACTTAAACATCTTAGTACTAAATTCAACTTGTATTCTTTACCACTGTTTGTGGGAGGAAGAGAAATGAAATATAGATAGATCCTTAAAGGGATTTGATGTGAATGCTCTGTAATATGAGGGAGGCTGCCGTAGAGCAATAGCAAGACAAACAGCACATGAAATAATTCTTTGATTCTCTCACTTTGAGAAAAGATCACAGATTACTTAGTGGGAATGCTGGAGATGGGATAAACATATAATGGAGACCATTCACATGAACTAGTTTAAGCATAAATGCAGAATGGAGTGCACGGACTTAAGGAATGATGTAAAGGACCAAACGTCGTGGCACATGCCTGTAAACCCAGCGAGGCAGGAAGATCACTGTAAGTTTGAAGTTAGTCTAGTCTATGTAGTTTCAGACCAGCCAGGACTACGTAGTAATACCCTCTATCAAAAATAAATAAATAAATAAATAAATAAATAAATAAATAAATAAAAGCATGGGCTGGAGAGATGGCTCAGTAGTTAAGGTGCTAACTTCCAAAACTGGGTTCAGTTCTCCAGTACCCACATAAGCCAGATGCACAAAGTGGTGCGTGTATCTGGAGTTCATTTGCAGTGGCAATAGGTCCTGGCGTGCCCATATTCTCCCCTCTCTCTTTGCTTGCAAATAAATAAATAAGTAAAAATATTTAGAAGAAAGCAAATCAAACAAGAAAAGTGATATAAGAAGGAAGCATTTGAGGGCTGGAGAGATGGGTCAGCGATTATAGGTTATAGGCCCTTGCTTGCAAAGCCTGACAGCCTGGGTTCTATTCCTCAGTACCCATGTAAATCCAGATGCATAAAATGCCGCATACATCTGGAGTTCATTTGCAGTGGCAAGAGGCCCTGGTGTACCCATTCTCTCTAATTCTACTTGCAGATAAATAACTTTCTTTTCTTTTTTTTTTTTAAAGAGAGAAGCATTTGGTAAAATGATTAGGCGGAGCTCTGGAAGATGTGTTGAAAATGTTTCAGGGTTAGAATGTTAATAGGGGGTTCATTATATCTTCTTTTTTGTTTATTTTTATTTATTTATTTGAGAGCAACAGACAGAGAGGGAAAGAGGCAGAGAGAGAGAGATAGAGAATGGACGCACCAGGGCCTCCAGCCACTGCAAACCAACTCCAGACGTGTGCGCCCCCTTGTGCATCTGGCTAACGTGGGTCCTGGGGAATCGAGCCTCGAACCCAGGTCATTAGGCTTCACAGGCAAGCGCTTAACCGCTAAGCCATCTCTCCAGCCCTATCTTCTTTTTTTAAATTTTATAAGCACTTCTCATTGAGACATTATGTCTTTTCTGTGCCTTACAGTTATTGATGTAATTGTCATATTTCTTATTCCAGAAGATAAGCCCTTTGAGATACAGTCTTTGTACTTGATCCTCATAGCGCTCAGCATTGCTTTGTGGCATCAGACACTCAGCAGTTATTACATGAATAAATTGTGTTTTTGGCATCAGGAGGATGGGCAGTTAGGATGATAAGCTATAAGATAGTACTTTATCTTGTCCATGACCTTACTTTACAGAGGAGGAGCTGAGCTATGCTTAACTAAGAGGGTTAATGTCATAGCTAGAGACACTGCTTCAGTTTCTCTGTCACTAGGCCCAAGCTTTTTTCTTTAACCCCTACTTTTTGAAGTTATTGGCCACAGGATTAACTTGAGTTGGTTATGGGACCATCTAGCTTGAAATGTTCTGTGAATGAAAGCACTCTGAGACCAACCTATACGAGGAAATTTGGTGGCCTGTGTCATCGGAAGAGATGAGACTCAATAGAGTATACAAAGTAGTTTTGGGGGTGGGTGAGGCTGGGGACCTGAGAATCTGTACGTGGGGGAGTTGAGAAGAGTCTGGAGTGGGTATTGGTAGCTTAGCTTGTTGGAGATTGAAGATACAGTTTGGCTCAAAAATGCTTGAGCATTGAATTGATTTAGGACATTCTACATTACCAGGCATGATGAACTGGGTCCCAGAGAGTGTGGCATTCCAGGGTGGTGCTTATGACTTAGTAATATTGGGAGGAGAAAGAGAACAATAGGGAATTGTGATCAGAATGTACCTGGAAAAACAAGGCCACAAGGCAGTGTTTCTAACCCAGAGTTCCAGCTCAAGAGGTGTTTCGGAATATATTTACTTGGAGCAGATGTTGCAGGTAGCTCCTTTGCAAAACACAGCCTTTCCATTAAGTCGTGCACAACTCAGAGTACACTGCTAGATGGCACACTGCTTCCAGAGACTTTCATCATCTTCATTTTTTAAAACATTTTTTTGTTTATTTTTATTTATTTGAGAGTGACAGACAGAGAGAGAAAGAGGCAGAGAGAGAGAATAGTCGTGCCAGGGCCTCCAGCCGCTGCAAATGAACTTCATAAGTATGCGCCACCTTGTGCATCTGGCTTACGTGGGTCCTGGGGAATCAAGCCTAGAACCAGGGTCCTTAGGCTTCACAGGTAAGCGCTTAACCGCTAAGCCATCTCTCCAGCCCCATCACCTTCATTTTTGACAGGAAGTGGTATGTTCTTTCAGAAGTTTCTTTTAAATCATGACATTAGTGACAATTGATTAGACAAATGTGAAATAAAGCAGTATGTTGAAATTAATGTGTCATATACTAAAAGAATGCCTAAGTAGTAAACATTAGTTTATTATGGCTTTCTGTAAAATGTCTACATTGTGTAACTTTCTCAAGATAATGGTAATATATATTAGTAAATAGTTTTAGAGAATATTTTCTAAATACCAGATACATCATTAATCTTTACAAAGCATCTAGTAAGGTTGGTGCATTTATTACCCTCATAAATAAATAAAAAGAAAAGCCCAAAGCTTAGATAAAAACTCTCTTATCTGAGGTTCACACATCTGACATGTGGCTGAGTTGAGATTTGACCTCAGGCCTGTCTGACTGAGAGCACTGATAATCAGGTATCTGTGGTTACTCTACTAGGGGCTTAGCTTAAAATGGCCATGAGGTTTTTTGTTTTTTGTTTGTTTGTTTGTTTTGAGGCAGAGTCCATATATATCCCAGGCTGGGTTTGAACTCATTATGTAGCAAAGGATGATCTTGAACTTCTGATCTTCCTGCCTCCATTTCCCTGGTTACACCTGGGGTCACAGGCATGTCCACCACGCCTGGCTTTATAGCATGCTGGGGACTGAATGTAGGGTCCATGCAGGCCAGGTAAGTGTACTATCAACTAAATTACATCTCTAGCCCTGTAGCTACAAATTTTAACTTCCAGTATTCTATGAGCAGCTTTAATCTGACAAATAATAGTGAAGAGTCTTTGTTATTTGTTTTTATTCCATTTAGTCCTTCATTACTGTTTGCTTGGAGGCATTCTTAGAGACCAAGGCAGCAGTCTCTTCTATGGGTATGCCATTAAGACTGTTTTTTGGCTTGCCTTTACTCTCTTGGGTAGAGCTGGAGTGGGCTTACAGTAAACTGGTGGTGATCCATGGGGTGCCTCTGGAGTTGGAGGTAAGAACTTCATCTTATGTAGAAATTAGGTAGGTTTGTAAGGGATTTTTTTTCTCCAAGGTGTCAGAATCTGCCTCTGGAAATTTCTGGATTAGGAATGGGTCTTGATTCTGGTCTTAGGCCTTTGAATTATGTCCATAAACCCTTAGGGAGAATCCACACTTTAAGACAGTTTCCATGAACCCTTAAGGTTAGAGTTCTAAAATGAGTGTGCAGTGGTTGGTATGGACATATGTCAGGGTAGGTGTGAGGTCAGAGAATGATTTAGAGGCCTCATTGCCAGGCCCAAGACCATTCATAGTTTATCAAGTTGCCTGTGAGAACCTGTGTTCCTCCTCATGGGCCTAGTTCCCTAGGGAGCTGCCCTCTTCTAGAAGCCTTGAAATGGAACATTCTTTCCCCTTTTACATGTGAGCTCTTTCCACTTTCGGCTCAGCTTCTCATTCCTGAGTTGTTCTGGGTGTTTCCATGGCCTGTGCTCTGGCTATGATAGAAGGCTCAGGGGTTTCTTCTGGTTTCCACCTGTATTTGTTTCAGCATCTAAAACTCATCATGTCATCAGGTTCTGAATCAACATTTTACTGTGGGTGATGATTAAAACTAGAAAAAAAAAAGTCATTTGTACTATGTAAAGGTTATTGGTTATAAAATGATTACATAATTTTGATTGCTAGGAACTTTGCTACTATAAGAGGTCACATGAGATACAAGGCTGTGTCAACTTTGATCATCATATTTCTTTTCAGTACTTTGACTTTTTAAAATATTTTTTATTTTACTTAATTTATTTATTTGAGGAAAGATAGAGGCAGATAGAGAGGGTGGGCGTGCCAGAGCATTCAGCCACTGTAAATGAACTCCAGATGCATGTGCCACCTTGTGTTTCTGGCTTATGTGGGTCCTGGGGAATGAGACCTGGGTCCTTGGGCTTTGTAGGCAAGTGCCTTAACCACTAAGCCATCTCTTCAACCCATTTTGACTTTTTTTTTTTTTTTTAATATGAGAGAAACATGTGGCATGGCTTCTGTACAAGCAAATTTTGTTTTTAGCAATAGTGTGGACACAGAAAGAATGAGGAGTTAGATGATCAGGATGCTTTTCCCTCAAGCTGGGCATGGCCATGGATGCCTGTAACCCCTGCACTGACAGGAGGGTGGTCATGGCACCCTGGTCAGCCAGTCTAACTGAAAATGGTGAGCTTCAGGCTCTAAGTATGAGAGACTCTATCTCAAGGAAATAAGGTGGAACAGTGACAGAGGAGTGCAAGAGAATGTCCTCTTTTAACCTCTGCAAGCATGCATACACACCACACATAACACACACAGTCTTTCCTCTTTTTTATGACCCGCTTAGTGTAATTAGGGTTGCTTGCGTGAGCACGATTTGGGATTATTTATCAGAGCGCAGTCAATTTACCATTAGCTACACCAGTGAAGAAAATGATCCTCCCTGTCCTAGCAACCATTTCCGGCCAGTAGCTCCTCAGGGAGGGGTGGGGCCCAGTGAGCTCCTCCTACATTTCAGAATATTGATGGGCTCAATTTTGTGCAGGTCCCCACAGCTGCTGTGAGTTCAGAGGGCAGTGGCCGTGTCATGTCAGAAAGCATTCCACAGCACTCCTCCCCATCCTTCAGTTCTTACATTCTTCCTTTTCCACGATTTTCCTTGAGCCTTGGGGGAATTAATACAGATGTCCCACTTAGGGCCAAGCTCTCAGTCATTTATTCTTAACATTTTGACCCATTGTGAGTCTTTGCAGTGACTGATACCTATTGCACACAGAAGCTGCTCTGACCAAAGCTGAGAGTAGCACTACTCACGGGCACAAATATAAATATTTAGGAGACTGGGCACAACATGTTCATTTAGCAAAGCAACAGTGGTAGCTTCCCCTTGGGCCTATGACCTCCCCAGCCATGGACTTTTGACCAGGTATATAGTACAAGGTACTGATTCCCTCCTATGGAACAGGACTCAAATTCAATCATACATTAGTTACACCCATAAAAGTCATACCAGGGCTGGAGAGATGGCTTAGTGGTTAAGCACTTGCCTGTGAAGCCTAAGGACCCTGGTCCGAGGCTCGATTCCCCAGGACCCACGTTAGCCAGATGCATAAGGGGGCGCACGCGTCTGGAGTTTGTTTGCAGTGGCTGGAGGCCCTGGCACACCCAATCTCTCTCTCTCTCTATCTGCCTCTTTCTCTGTGTGTGTCATTCTCAAATAAATCAATAAATAAATGAACAACAACAACAACAAAAAAGTCATACCACTATTGTATCATAGAGCACATGTTGTCTGACAGGTGGGTTGTGTAGTGCACAGGGTCTACAGCTGGGTAAGATGGTTAATGGCTTTTCTCCCCCAACACCCTGCATAGCACCATTTACCTCTATGAAAGCGAGTCAACAGGGAGGCTTCCCGCTCAGTTCCAGCTTGACTTCTCAGTGTCCTGCACCCCAGGCATGTCTTCAGCAATAGTCCATTACCATCTAGTTTGGTGGCAACAAGGGCAGTGGCAATAGCCTGTGTTTTAGGGGGGTGAGCCTTGGAGGCCTCCCTGAATGACTCACAGGGAGGTGTCCCACCCCTGGTACTGGTATTTCCATTTAACACCCTATGGTTTCTAGGATCAGCATTATTCACCCACAAAGGGTACCTCTTTTCAATTTCTCTCTTTGAAAAAAATTTAAATTAGCTTACAAAGTAGCAGGCTTCCAAGTAGCCTTTACATACATTCTTAGTTTTGGTTAATCCTCTCTCCACCCTCTCCTTTCTCCCATCCCTCCACCCCATCTCCGCTTAAACCTTCCTACTTCAGTATCCCCTTCCACTACTCCCATATTTCCTGAGTTCTATCCTCCTCCTCCCTCTCTGCCTCTTCCCCCCTGTCGTAGCTCATTTCTAGCTTCTAGGCCTTTACAGACACCCATAAGCATACAAATCTAAGAATTTGAAGCTAGGATCTGCATCGGAGGGAGAATATATGGTGTTTACGTCTTTGAGCCTGTATTGCCTCACTTAGCATAATATTTCCCAATTTCTTCTATTTTAATACAGATTCCATATTTTGAATTTCTTTACAGCTGAATAAATTCCATTGTGTACTTGTACCGTGTCTTCATTATCCATTCAGCAGTTGATTGGCATCTAGGCTGATTCCGTTCCCTAGCTATTGTGAATAGAGCAGCACTGAACGTGGATGGGCAAGTATCTTGGTCGGATGTAGATTCCTTTGCCTGTATGCTCAGGAGTGGTTTAGTTGGATCATTGAGTATTTCTACTTTAACTTTTTGAGAAACTTCTGCGCTGATCTCCATAGTGCTGGGGCAAGGTTCCTCCTTCCCTACATCCTCACCAGCATATTTTGTCATTTGTTTTCTTTTTAAAAAATACTATTTATTTATTAGAGGCATACCAGGGCTTCCTGCCACTGCAAACAAACTTCAGATACATGTGCCACTTTGTGCATCTGGGAAAACATGTAAACATGGGTTCTGGGGAATTGAACCTGGGCTGTCAGGCTTTGCAAGCAAGTGCTTTAACTGCTGAGCCATCTCTCCAACCTTCATGTGTTTTCTTAATGCTAGCCATTCTAACTGGGGTGAGATAGAATCTTGCAGTAGTTTGTATGTCTGTGTATGTGTACATTGGGTGTAGTATGTGTGGTGTGTCCATGTTACTTCTAGAGTAGAATATTAACTGTAGAAGTGACCATGGCTGCTGCAGGTGCCCACTCTGCAGAGGTCATCCCAGCCATTTAGCAACAGTGGTCCCTCTGACGTCAAGAACTGTTGGAGGATAAACAAACAAGGGTGGTGTGCAGCATACTGAGATTACAGTTTCTATAGAAGTGGGATGCAGGAAGGGAGGGTGAGGATAGAGATGAATGTTACATCAACTGTGAACAAGATCAAGGCGGGTGTAGTGTCTAGAAGGGAAATTTGGGGTCCTGTTAGTGTCCACAGAGTTTAAAAGGTTCAAGCCGTGGAAGGTTGTGGTTATGAGGTATATGGAAGTGATAAAGAGGAAAGAGTTTGGGATGAGAGGGGAGGTAAACGAGTGGGAAGAGTGGTAGAGAGTGTACCCGCCCAGTTGTGGACTGGGTGGAGGAACATATGGAACAATCCAGAAACCTAACTGAGTTGAGTGAAGTGCAAACAAAAGTAAAACCATTATGAGATCAATGTGCAAGAGTAGAGATTAAAACATGGGCACTAAAATATAAAAATGTTAAAAACAGGGCTGGCGAGATGGCTGAATGGCTAAAGGTGCTTACTTGCAAAGCCTGTTGGGTTTGATTCCCCAGTACCTGTGTAAAGCCAGATGCACAAAGTGGCATTGTATCTGGAGTTTGTTTGCAGCAGCAGGGAGCCCTGGCATGCCCTTTCTCCCTCCCTCCCTCTCAAATCAATAAATAAAAAATAAACAACTAACTAGATAAAAATATTTAAGAAAAAATTAAACATTAAAAAAACACACAAAAGGGCTGAGAGATACCTTAGCGGCTAAGGTGCTTGCCTGCAAGGCCAAAAGACCCAGTTCGATTCCCCAGGACCCACATAAGTCAGATGTATGAGGTGATACGTTTGCAGGCGCTGGAGGCCCTGGCACACCCACTCTCTTTCACTTCCTCCCTCCTCCCCTCCCTCCCTCTCAATAAATAATAATATCTCAAATAACCAAATAATAAAATTCCTCTCAAATAAATAATAATAAAAATATTTATAAAAAACACACACAGAAATACTAAAAATATGGCTGGAGAGATGGCTCAGCAGTTAAGGTGCTTGACTACAAAGCCCAATGACCCAAGTTCAATTCCCTAGTACTCACATAAAGCCAGATGCATGAAGTAGGCATGCATCTTGAGTTCATTTGCGTGACTAGGGGCCCTAGTGCACCCATTCTCGTACTCTCTTTTTCCTTCTCCCTCTGCCCTTGGAAATAAATAAAATAAAAAATACCAGAAATAACAAAAAATTAACCAAAGGTTACAAAGAAACAACCTAAAAAGGCAAAGTATACCAAGTGAACATTAAATTGACCAAGAAAAATATTAGCTCAGTCAGTATGCCTTCTTTGGGATGGGTTTTGAATTCTTTCCCCCCTGTGATGTTTCATTTAGCAAAGTGCACTGATAGAGGAGGTGCAGTTTGTGCTTCTAGTTCAAACCTATAGAACCAGATTTGGGGGTTGTCTTGCTGCAGTATAGTTCAGATCCAATCCGTTATCTTGAGTGAGTTTCTAACCCACATAAACTGAGTTGAGGCGCTGGTTCCATTCTTTGTGCACTTTCTGCTTGGCTCGGTTAGGTGCTGTGTGGATAAAGGGCACTGGGAGTCCTTGGCCTCAGCTACAGTTTTGATGCTCCCCTGCTGGCTCATGGGGGAGGGGAGCCTCAGATTTCCAGGGACCCCCACTTGAGCTTCTTTTGATCTTTCAGGGTGGGCTGTGTGGAGAGAAGCACCTCCAGGGGGTTTGCAGCTGACTCAGCCTGCCTGGGCTGAGCAGGCACATCCTAAGTGCCATGCTGATTGGCAGTGGCTCTGCCCTCCTTTCCCATGGCCGTCTCACCTGGCTCAGTGAGTTCACTTCCGGGTCTTATCTCTTGTGGGAAAAGGGCTTCTTGTACAGTATGTTGGTTGATTTCTTTCCCTGTGCTTCATTGGTGAAGCTTCTGATCCATCATCTTACCTGGAAGTCTTTTAAAAAATATATTTACTTATTTTATTTAAGAGGAAGGGAGGGAGGGAGGGAAGGAGAAAGAAAGAGAGAATGAATAAGGGCGTGTCAGGGCCTCCTGCCACTACAAATGAACTCGAGCCTCTTGCACCACTTTGTGCAGTTGGCTTTACGTGGGCACTGGAGAATCAAACCCAGGTGGGCAGGCTTCTCTTCAGCCCCTGTAAGTCTTGCCCTCTTATAGAAAACCCTTGTTTTAACCGCTCATGATGGCTCATGCCTTTCATCCCAACACTCAGGAAGCTGAAGAGTAGGAGTGCCTTGAATGAGTTCTAGGCCCAGCCTGGGCTAAGTAACAACTTGCCTCCCCCACCCCCCCAAAAATTAAAAGAAGCTAGTTTTACGAGAAAATATTTTCTAGGTGAGCTAGAGATCACTTTATTCATAAAGTTTTCTTCCAATTGTGAAGAAAACATTAACTTATATATAAATTGAGTTATTTTTTAATTTAATCTCTCCCTACCTCCCTCCATTTTTGTTCTCCTTACAGTGCTGAGGGCCAAACCCAAAGGCAAGTGTTCTACCACCAAACTAAATCCCTCACCCCGTAAACTGAGTTCTTATAACTTTTTGAGCAACTCACAATTATTAAAACTACAAGAATATTTTGGTGACAACTCCTGGCATATAGGTATGTATCCATCCTTCATAAAATACAAGCTGACTGCAAAGAAAACATGAGGACTCTCTGCACTCCAGATAACTTGCACAGATCCCTACTGTAATACCAGAGTGGAGGGAGACAGAGCAGCCTGTGGCCTAAAACCAGTGCTCATCAAGCAGTTTGAATGCCTCACAAAGCACAGGCTGCGGGCTGGCCATGTGACTCTGTAGTGAAAGGTGCTTGGTCTGGAAGCCTGCGCATTGGAGTTCAGATCCCCAGAACCCACTTAAAGCTGGATGCGCAGTGGCACGTGAGCCTATGGTAATGGAAGGAGGACTCACGAGAGTCCCGAAGCTCACAGGCCAGCTAGACTTACCCTCCCAGTGGCAAAACAATAGAGACATTGTCTCAAACAAAGGTGGAAGGAAAGAACCAACAACCCAAAGCTGTCCTGAGACCTCCACACATGCGCCATGGCATCCGCGCTGCCCGCGCCCCCCCCCCCATAGTAAAAGAGCACAAGTTGCATTTACACATTGTCGTATTTCACTTTGTTGTCTTAAATGCTGTCTTTATGGTTATATTGATTGCTTTTTTTAAAATCCCCATTTTTGACCTTGATGATAAATATATACTTTATCCTGTTTATAGATAAAAATCAATGCAGACTAGAATTTTGAGGCTTGATGCATGAGTCTACAGAGTGTTTTAATGATGCTCATTAATAATTTGGTAGAAAGACAATATCAAGGTAGTATAAAATTGACCCTTTAGCTTGATAGCAAGCTAGTGTTTCAACTTTTGTGAACAAACAAATCTTTAGGTTCCTACACTCTTTCATTGGAGAGCTCACTCTGTTTATTTTTCTTTTTTTTTTCCCCTCGAACAAAGGCTTGCATTCATTTCTTATGTTTCCTTAGGTTTAGTTTGGTCCAGGGAACATTCTTTGAGGGGCCCGGTTCTTGCAATTTTTAGTATTACAGGTCAGTGAGGTGCCAGCCGTGAAATGCAGAGATGTATTTTAGTAAAAGTTGTCATGCAAGTGAATTAATTTTAGAAAGACATAAGTAATAGCATTTTTTGATTTTTTTTTTTTTAGAAAGGATCCCAGGTAGCCTAGGCTCGCCTCAGCCTCAGCCTCACTGTGTAGTTGAGGTTAGCCTTGGACTCCAGGCAACTCCTTGAACTCCTTGATCTAGAACTCTGCCTCTTGAGTACTGGTATTACAAGTATGGTCCAGCATGCTCTTTGTTTTATCAAACAGCTAAGTTAAACCAGAAATTATCATCCCTGAAAACTCTGACTGTCTAGTGGTCAAAATGAGAGTTCTCCACCCCTCTGGGACTATGACTCAGTGGTTTTGCTTGCAAAGCCTGCTGACTTGGGTTCAGTTCTCAGCCACCCACTTAAACCTGGACTGGCATTCGTTTTGCAGCATCAAGAGACCTTGGCACTCCCATACACAAACACACATGCAAATTAATAATTTTTTCAAACAATGAGCTTTGGAGCAACTTAAAGCTTTGATATCTGGAACCATGTGGATGTGGTCACCACTGTGGATGGAAGTCAAAGTCTGTGATTGCTTCTGACCCCGTGGAAAGGGAAGACTTTGACAACTGAGGCAGTGAGTGTGAAGGCAGTTGTAAACTATGATGGTGAGGATTAAGTAGGGTTTTTTGTAGCAGCTACAGTTGTTTTCTGACTTGTTTCTCTTTCGTTGGCAAGTGGTCAGGGCTGTAAGCATGATTTGCTTACTTGATGTTAACCAACTTGA
The DNA here is from genome assembly GCA_036346955.1 of Dipus sagitta. Taxonomy (NCBI): domain Eukaryota; kingdom Metazoa; phylum Chordata; class Mammalia; order Rodentia; family Dipodidae; genus Dipus; species Dipus sagitta. The sequence continues at coordinate 34,791,429 of CM070786.1, forward strand.
AAGTGAGAGATCAAAGTCACATATGTGATTACATGTGATTTTTTTTTTTTTTTTTTTGAGGTAGGGTCTCACTCTAGCCCAGACTGACCTGGAATTCACTCTGTAGTCTCAGGCTGGTCTTGAACTCAGAGCGATCCTCCTACCTCTGCCTCGCAAGTGCTGGGAGTAAAGGTGTGTCACACCATGCCCGGCTCATATCTGTGATTTCTAATGTCAACATTCGAAGATGTCAAGGGTTAGCGTTGGGGCCACAGTGGTAGACAGGGCAAATGGAAGGTCCCTGTCCCCTGAAGCTGTGGGCTCACTCTGTATCACTGTGCTTTTCCTCTCAGCCATGTCTTGTTGTTTTTCTGACTAGAGGAAATAAGTTCTATGAAATTTACGTTTGATTTTTTTTTTTTTTTTTTTTTTGGTTTTGTGAGGTAGGGTCTCACTCTAACCCAGGCTGAGCTGGCATTCACTATGGAGTCTCAGGGTGGCCTTGAACTCATGGCGATCCTCCTACCCCTGCCTCCCGAGCGCTGGGGTATTAAAGGTGTGCGCCAACACGCCTGGGCTGTTTTTTTTTTTTTTTTTGTAATTCCTTGTTGTAGTCACCTTCTCGTTGCCCCAGTCAAAAGCAACTGAGGGGAGGAACGGTTTATTTTGGCTTCTAGTCTCAAGGGGAAGCTTCATCCGGCAGAGAAAGGATGGTAGAGCAGAGGCTGGACGTCACTTCTACTCTAGCAGATGGAAGGTAGCAAGAGAGTGAGCTGAGCTCTGGCATGGGGGGGGGGGAGCTGGCTGTAACACCCTTGAGCCTATGCCAGAGCACGCTTCCTCTAGCAAGGCCCACCTCTGAAATTTCTACCAGCTGGAGACTAAGCATTCATAACACATGAATTTATGGTGGTGGTGAGGTCATCTGATTCAAACTACTACAAACTTAAAATGTGTTTTGTGTTGAGTTCTCAGTGAGCAAGCTCTGTTGCCAAAGGTGCCTTCAGAAAGTGCCCCCTAAATTGACAGTAATCTTTATGGAGACAGCTCGGCTGCCTCCCCATCCTTCTCTTTGTTAACCGGAGGTTTCTTAAAGAAGATCAAAAGGTGGCATGAAGTGCAGTCCTTAGCACTTGAGCACTCAGGCGGAAGAGGCAGGCACAGCCCATTACCTGGGACACAGTGAGCCCCAGGAGGAGCAAGGCAGTGAATGGATGGAGTTCAGGTAGAGTCAGCCAACTACAGGTCAAAGAAAGGTCCAAGGTGGAGGTAGACATTGAAAGAAAAGTGTAAGTTCAATTGACAAATGACAGGGAAAAAGCACTCCAAGAAGGGACAACATGAGCCAAAGCCTGGAGACTAAAGAGCTGGCCTCCTTGGGAAGCTATGAGTACCTTAATGTGTTCTAGAACATGGCTCATGCAATAAAAAAAAATCTTGAGAATTTGTTATAAAACAAATTCTTTGGTCCCAACTCTGGGGTTTCTGATTCTTTAGGCTTGGGGTAACAATGGAGAATTTACGTGTTGACAAGTCCCCAGGTTATACTGAGGCTGATGATGGTCAGGGAAGTCTACTTTGAGAACCAGAGCTAGAGCAGAAGTGAGCTCCATGAACTGGAAGAAATTTGTTTCCTTTTGAAACTGTACTACAAAGTTGACCTTTCAGGCTTGGCTTTTGTTGTTTGGTATTTAGAATTAGTGGCATTCACCAAGCTCGGTATAATGATGTATGTCTGGAATCCCAGCACTTGGTAAGTAGAGGCAGGGATTGAAGATTATCCTCTGCTCCATGGTGAGCTCAAGGCCAGCCTGGTATATGTGACTCTGTTTCATACCCCCTCCCCCACCTACCATTCATATGTCCCATTTACTAAGTGGTTGGTGTCTTGTGCCCTCTAGGAGTTTTTTACACTCTCTTCCCCCAGTTTCCTTGCGGTACCAACCCCTTTTTATACTTATATCTCATGGTTAAAATCAGCTGCTGGTCAGCCTATTAGCCATTCTACCCATAGAAAGTTGAATGTCTGATGTCATCAGCCACATGTTAGGACTTGTCCCCATCAAGTATCAATGACTAGTATGGATTTGATTTTGTTATTCTAGATAGAATATTAAACTTTCTTCAACAAATAGTTTTGAAATTGCCTATAAGCTCTGAGCTAAGAGACTTACACAGAGTTCTTTAACTGCTCTCAGAAAACTTGCAGCAGTGTGTTGGTTAAAATGCAGGCATTCCTGGCTGTGGGACAGGACAGCTAGTGTGTGGACTGGTAGAATGCCCAGAAACTGAATGTGACAAGACAGATGGATGGCTCACTTCTCATTGTAACAACTGTGGGCAGGGGGGTGTCACTTAAAGAGAGGCTGACTTCTGCCATCGCCTGATGTTTTCTGTCTTGCAAGACATCTGAAATAAGGAAGCATGGATCAACATGCAGAAGACAGTGGAGGGGAGGCGCTCCTTTTGCAGTACTACACACTGAACTCAGGGCCTTCTGCATGGAACGCAAGTGCTCATCAGGCTGAGACTGGCAGGCAAGGGAGTGTGTTAGCTCATTTTCTGTTGCCATAACAAAATACTTGACTCTGGGTACTTGCTAAAGAAAGGAGGGTTATTCAGCTCTCAGTTTTAGAGGCTGAAAGCAAGATTAGACGGCCTCAGGGTACAACCCAATTGACTTTGTAAAAACATGTAAGAGGGCTGGAGAGATGGCTCAGTAGTTAAAGACACTTGTTTGTAAAATCGGCTGGCCCAAGTTAATCCCCAGTACCAATGTAAAGCCAGATGCACTAAGTGGCAAGAGACCCTGGTGTGCCCATTCTCCCTCTCTCTCTCTGCTTGCAAATAAATAAAGGTATTTTATTTATTTCAGAGAGAAAGAGGCAGAGACAAAGAGAGAGAGAGAGAGAGAATGGACATGCCGTGAACTCCAGATGTATGTGCCCTCTTGTGCATCTGGCTTATGTGGGACCTGGAGAATTGAACCGTGATCCTTTGGTTTTGCAGGCAAGTGCCTTAACCACTAAGCCATCTGTCCAGCCCAAATAAAAGTATTTTAAAAAATGTAAGAAATGCAAACTTGCGCAAGGGCCTATCATGTGGGGTGGTGGCCTTACTTTGTAACCGGCCACTTGTGGGAGAACTGACTCACTCTTGAGACTAGTGTTAATCCTGTTCCAGGTGCAGTGCCCTTGTGACTTTATTATCTCATGCTAATCCCCACCTCTTAAGTGTTCTAACCTCAACACTCTCCACAGGAGCTAGGTCACCAGCACAGGAACCTTTGGGTGGTGTGCTCAAATCATGTCTAAATCACAGCGGAGAGTAATGGGGAGAGAATTCCAAGAGGGGACAGCTGAATCTCAGGTTGGTGGCAGGACAGAAAAGTGGAGGTTCAGGCAGTGGTGAGACATCCGGGGCCAGACTTTGTTCTGTAGGTGACATTGAGTCATAGATTATGCTGTGATTTGGTCATAGGCTTATCTCGGGTTTACTGGTGATTGCTGCTTCCTCCGGTCCCAAAGCCCTGAAGAGAAGGCACTCCATGTCCAGCAGCGCAGTGATCTATGCTTAGTACCATCTTGAAAAGGCAACTAAAATGCTTTTCTCCTGCTCCGATTTTATGTGTGTACTAAGCATCTTTCAGGCTTGCAAGCATTAGTTCACTGCTAGACTTCTGCACATACGGGAAGTGTTAAAAGGGACAACCGATTTTAATTTCCAAAGAACATAAAAGTAAACATGATTGTATGAATTTGGTCTGGGGACTTAAAGTTTTAAGGTTAAGGATATAAATGCAGGTCCTGTGCAGCTGCCTTTGTGCTGAGTGGCAAGGTGGTGGTTCTTCAGAACGTTTCATAACCCGAGAGACGTTTGCTACGCAGTCATGTCACAGCTTCTCTGGGGAGTCCAGCGCATCAATGCCAGTGTGGTCCTTTCCAATCATCTTTGTGGCGTTGTCCTCAGATGGAAAAAAACATTAATGTCTGTGGTGTTTTCAAGGTAAAAAATGACCACGATAGCCTCATGTGTTTGTGATTAAGCCTCATGCTCGATTCCCAGCTGGTGGAGCCTCTGGGAGGCTCATCCTGGCTTAGGCAGTGTGTCGCTGGGCATGAGCCTTGAGATTTTATAGTTCAGTCTCCCTTGCTACTGCTAGCTCGCCCACTCTTGCTGCTTCTTCCCTGCTGGTAAGTGACAATGTAATCCACTTCTTGACATGTTTTCCCTGCCTTGACGAAAGGTCCCCTTGAAACTGGAAGCTGAAACAAACCCTTTTCTTCAGTAGCTGCTTGTAGTCGGGTGTTTGTTCCACCATTGGGAAAGTATTTGCTACAGTGGCTCGTTGGAGGTTTAAGAGTCCACTCTTCCATGTATATCCGCTGAATAGTGTCCAGTGCTAAGGAGCTACAGTATGGTAAGAATAACACCGGATTTATAAGTCAGGAGTTGTCACTTGGCCCTTCTGTGTGTTAGCGGTGGAGAGAAGAGTGTCTGAGGCAGAAACGAGGGAGGCATCCTCTTTGCCCAAGGCCATAGCAGAAAAGTTCTTTGGGTGAGAGAATCAAGTCAGTTTATATAAACCTTGCTCCCCCCCCACCTCATGTTTTCTTGTGGTTCGAGGCTCGATTCCCCAGGACCCACGTAAGCCAGATGCACAAGGTGGCGCATGCATCTGGAATTCGTTTGCAGTGACTGGAAGCCCTGGTACACCCATTCTCTCTCTCTCTCTACCTCTTTCTCTCTCTGTGTGTCACTCTCAAATAAATAAATAAACAACAACAACAAAAGAAACATGTAAATTGAGAGACCCAATACACAGTTTAGGTCACAATCTTCAAATACTAAGGTCTATCCTGTTCTAAGTTTTTGTGACCACATTGCCTGTGCATTTTATTTTTTTTTACTTTGTGCTCCATTGCCTGATGCATAGTGGGCTTCTGATAAATTGGTGAGTGGAAGAATGAGTGAATTAATGAGTAGATGAATCTGTACCTACCTACCCCACTCCCACCCTGCTCACATACCTAATACTTTTTCATGTTTTGCTTATACTGACTTAAGGTCCTTGCTGCCTTATTTTTAGACTATAAATGTCCTCCCCTTATCTGTGGTTTTGCTTTCTGTGGTTTCAGTTACCCATGTCAACTGTGGTCCAAAAGTATATGATGGAAAATTTCAGAAGTAAGCCATATGTTTTCAGGATGCCATTCTGAGGATTACTTGAACATAGTGCTAAATTACGTGACAGTGTGATAACCAAGACGACGACTAGGTGGCTAATGTGTGGGTAGTGTCACAGCATGGATATTCTAGACAAAGGGATGACTTGCATTGTGGGATGGAACTGGACCTTGGATACTGGTGAGGAAGTCAGTAGTAGCCTTGTGCTACATTCCAATGCCAATGACAGTCACCTCATTTCAGCTTGTTGCATGGGCATTGTACCAGCTCACATCGTCACAAGAAGGGTGAGCACAGCAAAATAGTTTTGTTTAGTTAATTTGTTTTGAGATGTGGCCTCACACTATAGCCCAGGCTGGCCTGGAGCGCTCTGTGTATCCCAGACAGGCCTTGAACTAGAGGTGAGTGCTGGAGTTATAGGTATAAACCACTGGGCCTGTCTTCAATAAAACATTTGAGATAAAAAGAAGGTTATTCGTGTTATTTTATTTTTTTGAGGCAAGGTCTCATGACATTCAGGCTGTCCTCAAAGTCACTATGTTATTCAAGAAGACCTTGAATTCTTGATCCTCAGCCTCAGCCTTCCAAGTGTTGGGGTTATAGGCATTCACCACCACAATGGCTATATTCACTTTTTTTTTTAATCTCAGAAGATCATAGTTGTTTTGTTGGTTATATAATCTCTTTACTGTGCCTAATTTATAAATTAAACTTTTTTGTTTTGCTTAAATTCATGCCTTAATTATTATTAAATTTATATGTTTTACTTATTTTTTATTAACAACTTCCATGATTATAAACAATATCCCATGGTAATGCCCTCCCTCCCTCCCACCTTCCCCTTTGAAACTCCACTCTCCATCATATCCCCTCCCCCTCTCAATCAATCTCTCTTTTATTTTGATGTCATGATCTTTTCCTCCTATTATGATGGTCTTGTGTAGGTAGTGTCAGGCACTGTGAGGTCATGGATATCCAGGCCATTTTGTGTCTGGAGGGAGCATGTTGTAAGGAGTCCTACCCTTCCGTTGGCTCTTACATTCTTTCTGCCACCTCTTCTGCAATGGACCCTGAGCCTTGGAAGGTGTGATAGAGATATTTCAGTGTGGAGCACTCCTGTCACTTCTTTCCAGCACCATGATGCCCTCTGAGTCATCCCAAGGTCACTGCCATCTGAAAAGAGAAGATTCTCTACCAAAAATGAGAGTAGCATTAACATAAGGGTATGAACATTAAGAGAAGTGCTTGCCGAGAAGTTTGGTAAGCATAGTATATACATTTAGCCAGACACCAGCAGATGTTACATCCCTAGGGCTCATGACTTCTCGTGTCATAGATTTTCAGTATCAGATATATATTTGCTCCCATGGAGTGGGCCTCCAGTCCAATTAGATGGCAGTTGGTTTCCACCATGACAGATGTGCCACTATTGCACCCATTGGCTCATTTGGCCTGGCTGGCCAAATATAAGGCTTGTAGTGTCCACTGTTGAGTATCTTCACTGGTGGTATCTCTTTCTCCCATTGAACTGCATGCAGAATGGCTTCTTCCAGCTTTCTGTCAGCTGGTCTACATGGAGGAGGTTATGAGTTCAGGTCCAGCAGGATTTCTTAGTGGCCTTGCAGCCTAAGTATGTGGAGTCTTCAGCAATAGGGTCTTACCATCTATACCTGGTGCCAGGTTAATACTACATTGGTCATGTAGCTAGGATGATAATAAGGGAAAATGGGAAACAGTGTAATTTGCTAGTAATTAAGAAACAACAACTGCATTTTAAAGCAATATACAAAAGGGAACCAGAGTGTGGTGGTTTGATTCAGGTGTCTCCCATAAACTTAGGTGTTCTGATTGCTAGGTTCCCAGCTGATGGAGATTTGGGAATTAATACCACCTGGAACAGTGTATTGTTGGGATGGGCTTATGGGTATTATAGCCAGTTTCCCCTTACCAGTGTTTGGCACACTGTCCTGTTTCTGTTGTCCACCTGATGCTGGCCAGGAAGTGATGTCCCCTCTGCTCATGCCATCATTTTCCCTGTCATCATGGAATGTCCCCTCGAGTCTGTAAGCCAAAATAAACCTTTTTTTCCCAAAAGCTGCTCTTGGTCGGGTGATTTCTGCCAGCAATGTGAACCTGACTGCAACAGTAATGTACCAAGAGTGGTGTTGCTGCTAGACACCTGACTGTGTGGCTTTGGCCTTTTGGAGCTGGTTTTCAAGAGGAATGTGGAAGGATTTGAAATCCTGGCTTAAGAGGCACCTTGTAGTGCTGTAAGTACAGCTTGATGGACTGTTCTGGTCGGTGTTGAAAGACCTAAAGGCAGTAAGAACTAAGGACTGTGAGGTTTGGCTTATGAGGGTGAGAAAGAGCTTTGCTTGGACTAGGGCTAGAAGCAGTTTGTGTGAAAGGCTTGCTGTTAATGCCTGTGTCCTGAGAATTTGTGCAAGGTTGCATTGTGTAGGAATGGACTGGTGTGGACAGAGAGACATGGCACAGGAATGAAATCTTTGTGCTGAAACTTCTGCCTGTTTAGCTGCAATTATATGAGAGGTGACAACCATTGAGATTGGGCCAGCTGACCTCTACTGGGACAACAGGAAGAATGTAGACTCTTTTGAAGGGGCCAGAATGCTGAAGGAGTGTCCTGTTTTTCAAAGTCTGCTGTACTTCCCTCCCCCTCCCAGGGGTTAACAAATTGGCACCCCATCTGGTATTATGGAGTATAAAAAATGTGGGAAAGAGAGGGTCATTGAATTTGCAACAGGTCTTGTGTTTTGGAAATGGCCATGGGCAGTGTGAAGCAGGTTTGCTGGATGCCTGCATGGAAGCCTGGTGGAGTTGTGAGAATGGACCAGGGTTGCAGTGGAGACCCACTAGAGATGCTGGGACCACAAGATGGCTGCCAAGGAGAGCTGCCAGCCCCAGTGAAGTTTTTGCAGGACTGTGAGTAGTCTAGCTGGAGGGGTGGAATTGGAACTCCAGAGACTTGTTGCTGGTTAGAATTATCAGACTTGGAGATTTGTCGTTGACTAGAGTTGTTGGACTTGGAGTTACAGAGTTTGATCTTTGTCTTGTTTAAATCTTGTACTAGTTGAATATTTCTTTGCTATACGCAGTGCTATCTTTTGCAATGTGAATGTTTATTCTGTGCTATCATGTTTTTGGGGGGATTTTTTTGTTGTTATGGCTCAGTTAAAAGATCTGGGATTATGGGAATGTTTGAACATCATTAGGATTGCTAAAAGCTATGGGGACTTTTAAAGTTAGATTGAATGCATTGCATTTTACATCATGTAAGGTTATCAATTTGTGGGGGCCAGGGGAGGAATGTGGTGGTTTGATTCAGGTGTCCCCCATAACTTAGGGAAAATGATGGCATGAGCAGAGTGTGGACATCACCCCCTGGCCCACATAAGTTGGACAACAGGAACAGGAGAGTGTGCCAAACACTGGCATGGGAAAACTGGCTATAATGCCCATAAGCCCACCCCCAACAATACACTGCCTCCAGGAGGCATTAATTTCCAATTGCCATCAGCTGGGGAAACTACCATCCAGAACACCTAAGTTTATGGGGGACACCTGAATCAAACCACCGCAGGTAGAAGGGCCACTGTGAGTTCGAGGTCAGCCTAGACTATAGAGTGAGCTTCAGGTCAGCCTGGGCTAGAGTGAAACCCTGCCCCCAAAACAAAAAAGAAAAGTGAACAAACAAGAAAACCCTTCTGGATGCACAGATCCTTTCCGTTCTGTTATGGTCTTAGGTACCACCAAGTATCAAGACGTTTCAGGGAAATTAAAAGTTTCAAGTTTCAAATTAACCACTCATTCTCAAAATCTTTACCTCAAGTGGTTCTTCAGGATTTTTTGGTGTATATAATAGTGTTAATTTTTAGGACTGAGGGTATAGAACACTTGCCTAGCAAGCCTGAGGCCCTGGCCAATGCCCAGGGCACTACAACAACAAAACAAAACAAAGCAAAACCTGGTAGTATTAGTTTTTAAATAACAGCTTTTTGAGATACAGTACCATATATTTCAGCCATTCAGAGTTTATAGTCAGTCTTTTTTTTTTTTTTTTTTTTGAGGTAGGGTCTCACTTTAGTCCAGGCTGACCTCAGGATTCATTATGTAGTCTCCGGGGCGGGAGGGCCCTCAAACTCACAGTGATCCTCCTGCCTCTGCCTCCCAAGTGCTGGGACTAAAGGCATGCACCACCACGCCTGGCTATAGTCAGCTTTAAAATATTTTTATTGCCCTATACTCATTAACATTCACTGCTCATTTCCAACCATATCTTCCCGACCCACCCCTCTCTTCCCCACTTTGAGAGACTTTCTGTCTCTATAGATTTGCCAATTCTTTTCATTTGTTTGTTTTCAGACAGGGCCTCATTTAGCCCAAGCTGGTCTCAAAACTTGCTGTGTTAGCTGAGCTCTGACACTGAATTCCTGATGCTCTTGCCTCCACCTTACTCCTAAGTGCTACGCTTTTAGGCTTGCACAACCATGCTTACTTAGCCTTGAAATTTCAAATAGTTGAATGTATACTTTTAAAAATTATTTTATTTGCAAGGGGCGAGAGAGAGCGGGAGGGAGGGAGTGTATAGGCATGCTAGGACATCTAGCCATTGCAAATGAATTCCAGATGCATGTGCCATGTTGTGCATCTGGCTCTACTGTGGGTACTGGGCAATCGAACCCAGGTGGTTAGGCTTTGCAAGCAAGCACCTTAACCACTGAGCAATCTCTCCAGACCATTGTATTCTTTTTTTTTTTTTGGCAGGCTTAAATCACTTAGCATAATGTTTTCAAGGTTCATCCATGTTGCAGTGTATATCAATAGTTATTATGCCTGTACTATTCCATTGAGTGGATATGTCATGTTAAAAAATCTATTTGCAGGGCTGAAGAGATGGCTTAGTGGTTAAGGCATTTGCCTGTAAAGCCAAAGAATCCTGGTTTGACTCTCCAGGACCCATGTAAGACAGATGCACAAGGGGGCACACACATCTGGAGTTTGTTTGCAGTGGCTTGGAGGCCCTGGTGCGCCCATTCTCTCTCCTCTCTCTCTCTTCTCTCTCTCTCTCTCAATTAAATAAATAAATAAAATATATTAAAAATAAAGTTTAAAAAAAAGAGGGAAGGGAAAAAGAAGGAAAGAGGTACCAATCACTAACACTTGTTTAAAAAATAAAAAATCTATTTGTAGCCGGGCATGGTGGGGCACACCTTTAATCCCAGCACTTGGGAGGCAGAAGTAGGAGGATCGCCATGAGTTTGAGACCACCGTGAGACTACAGAGTGAACTCCAGGTCAGCCTGGGCTAGAGTGAGACCCTACCTGGAAAAACCAAAAAAAAAAAAAAATGTATTTGTACATTCATCAGTTGATAAGCATTGGGATTTCCTCCTTTGGCCTAGTGTCATGACTTTTTTTTTTTTTTTTTTTTTTGCTAGAAATATAGTCAGATACATGCATGTCTTTCTAGTGTCAGAGTTTATTTAGTAATAACAAATTCATAAGCTATGTCAGTTTGATTAGCTATAATTTACCAAGTCATCCTGATTCCCCTTGGTAGCTGGTCCTTGGCAAACACAGATTCTTTTGTTATACTCTTAACTAACATAATGCTCAGATCACACATTACACTTCACACACACACACAGACTTCTCTATATATTACAGAATGTCTACACAAGATTAAAGAGTTTGGAGAGACCTGATTGGAGGCAGAGGCAGAAAGCTGATACGGATGCAGAGAATCCCTGCAATACTTAGATAAGATATATCCTAGTTAGAAAAGCTGCTGGAGGTTCACAGAGCCAGCCACAGGGATCAGCTGAGCCACAGAAGCACAGAGTCTCTCAGTGCAAAGTGCAGGACTGGATCCAGATAGATGGAGAGATTGCGTGGATGGATGGCAATTTGAGCAGGCTGTGCCAAGCAGTGAGGGCCATGTTGAGCTGAAGCTCTGGGGACAGTCAGAAGTTCTCTTCTGTTGATCCCTGTAGGGTCCCTGGTCCCGACAGATCCTTTCATGCAAGCACAATGTAGTGGGAAGGACAGGTCTGTAGGGACATCACCATTGCAGTGTTAAGTGTCCCTTTTATGGGGTCTGGGTGACAGTGTTGTACTCCTTATTGGTCTGGGGTAGTCAGTAAGTTTTCCAGCCTAGCTCTTCTGACATGGTTTAAACGTAATCGTGTGTCCTTCTTACCTGTAGGAGTAAGTTATTTACCAGCACATGCCTCATGGTTCATGGTGGGCAGGTGTTAAGGGCTACATGCACACACTACATGTAAAGTCATCTGTCTACATTTATACTTAAAATGGAGCCAACTGCTGCTTTATAGAATGGAGTCTCCAGGGCGAGACACAGCTCGAAGGCTGCTGAGTCACACAGAACGGAGTCACTTAGGGAATGCACAGCTTGATCTCCACAGCTATTATGAATAATGCTGCTGTGAGCATCTGTGAGTTTTTTTGGAAGGACATTTGTTTTCATTTTTTTGTGGGGGTTTACAGAACTTATTAGCAGAAATATTGTCACATGGTCACAGCATTTCAATCAACTGTCAGACTTTTCCATTGGAGCTGTATGATTTTAAGCCTACCAGCAATGTGAGTGGGTTCTAGTTTCTCCGAACATGGTCACCAGTACATATTGTCTTTTTAATTATGGCACAATCCTGGTAGGTGTGAAGTGGTCACTCACTGTGGTGATGTAAAAAATTGTTATTAAGAGACTATCTTCTAGGTAGGTTTTACGTAGAAATCAAGCGGGTGGTACAAAGCATTCCCATGTGCCCCACACCGACGCAGTGCCCTTTAATTAACATCTTATATTAACATGCTATATTTGTTATAATTAGTAAGGCTACCTTATTATTAAATTGTACAATATACTCATTATTTCTTGCTTTTACCTCAAATTCTTGTCTTGTTCCAGGATCCTACCCAGGGTACCACCTTATGTTTAGCTATGTCTTCTTAGGCTCTTTTTGATTGTGAGAATTCTCAGACTTTCCTTAAGTTTTGAAAATTTTCAGGAAGGGTGGTCAGGTTGTAGAATGCCCCTCTGTTGGAATTTGTCTAATTTTTTAAGTGACTTTTTTTTTTTTAATGTGCAGCCCTGGCTGGCCTTGAACTCCTGATCCTCCTGCCTCCACCTCTTCAGCAATTTCCTACCAGCATGTACTACCACAACCAGCATAAGTGATTTTTTTTAACTGAATAAACTGGTGACACTGGTTTTTAATATCAGAGCAATTTAGTTTAAAATAATCAGGCCGGGCATGGTGGCACATGCCTTTAATCCCAGCACTTGGGAGGCAGAGGTAGGAGGATTGCCATGAGTTTGAGGCTACCCTGAGACGACGTAGTGAATTCCAGGTCAGCCTGAACTAGAGTGAGACCCTACCTCAAAAAACCAAAAAAATAAAAATTAAAAAAAATCAGAAATAGGAATCAGAATATGGTTGATAGAAAACCTTAAGTATTTGAAGAATACAACTGATGGAGGAACATCAGCAGAAATATAAACTCTGAGCAGATGCAGTCATGTTTGTGACAGTCATTATGTGGTATCTAATCCAAGAATAAAGACAAAGGTGTCTTCTTCACTGCCTGAGATATAAGCGGCTTGTTTTATATATGACAAAAGTCATACATATATATGTTTATTTTGAGGTAGGATCTTGCTCTAGCCCAGGCTGACCTAGAATTCACTATGTAGTCTCAGGCTGGTCTCGAACTCAAAATGATCCTCCTACCTCCACCTCCCCAGTGCTGGGATTAAAAGCATGTGCCACCATGCCTGGCAACTAGTCATAAATTTAATTGAAGTACAGATTAACTTTTAGAGACAATTCCTTCCACAGAATTTTAACAGAAATCCTCCAACTATATCAGTTCTAGAAATCCTTACAAGGGCCTTGTGAAGGGGGCGGGAACTGAGGCTGAGAAGTTGTGGTGTTTGGCCTTACAGAGAGTACCTGGTAGGTCTGAGGTTTTTACCCAGGGTTGCAGAAGCTTATACTTTGCTGCCCATGAAACTCTAGAGCTTCTGGATATTTTAACTGCCAGCCAGAGGAGATAGCAGTTTTCTTGTTTATAGTTCCAACGAATCAGTCTGTCTGTCCACCTGACTGGATACGTGTTGACTGCTAATGGAGGAGAGCCGTAGCCTTGCCCAGGGCACTAGCCCATCATGTTGGAGTGGTAACTCTGGCTACAGGTCTCCTGAAGAGAAGCTGAAGGCTCACTAGCAGGAGTGGAGGAATGTGAGAGAAAAACATGGTCGGCTCTTGGCCGTTGGTTCCATTGCTCCATGCACAACTCCACTAACTCAACAGGTATCTTTGTGCCCCCTAAGTGGCATAGATTTGGTTTTAATTACTTGTTTTTGAATAGGAATAATGATCTGTGAATGAACTTGAAAAAATAAAGTTGCACAGATAACCATTTGAAGATTTGGAAATTTTCCATTTATTCACTTAATCCTTATCAATTTTCCAAGCTGGGTGATCACAGACCAAATGCCAGAGGTCTTTCTGTAGTATCAGTGTATGAAACTTAGATCAGTTATGACTTGCATTGGGCAGAATGGAGTGGTCTGCTGCAGAAACGCTGCATTGAGTCCTTGCTCACTAAATCTTTAGAGCCTCTTTGAAAAATAATCTTCACTCTTGCATATATCCATTTTATGATAGCTATCTTTGTGTTTGTATATTGTTCAGTTTTTTTTTCCCATAGTTTTAGCAATCTGAAATCTGTGGAATCTAACAGTATCCCAATTTTCCTCTCATAGGTATTTTTCCCACTTTCATCTTTTTTAGTAGTTTCCATCCAAACATACCCTGCTTTGTTCCTACTTTTAAATAAGTGAAATCCTTGTATAGTCTATATTATCCTTGCTCATTTATCTACCAACAGTTATTTAAAATCAAAGGAACCATTGTTATTTGATAAAGTAACCATCTAGAAAGCTCAATCATTCAAAGGAATTAACTAGAAAATCCATTTGAGGTCTTGACAAGTCAGTATGTAAAGCAAATGAAGCTGTAAGCAAATTGGAGGAGAAAGTCAAAAACATGGAGGATAAATTCAGCAATAAAATTGAAATACCAGCTGGGCATGGTGGCAAATGCCTTTAATCCCAGAATTTGGGAGGCAGAGGCAGGAGGATTGCCCTGAGTTTGAGGCCACTCTGAGACTGTGTAGTGAATTCCAGGTCAGTCTGGTTTAGAGAGAGACTCTAACTCAAAAAACCAAAGCAAGCAAGCAAACAAACAGACAAAATTGAAATACTGAAAAAAGAACCAAACAGAAATTCTTTAAGTGAATAAACAGTCACTCAAAAGTCATAACAGTGAGCATCACCAACAGACAAGATCAAGCAGAAGATCAAATTTCAGAGGTAGAAGACCAAGTAGAAATAGTAATTCACATAGACACATACATGTATACTTCAAAACTGAAGGAACGTGAGCAGTATTTCCAAGAAGTCTGGCATGCATTCAAGATACCAATCCTTGGGCTGGAGAAATGGCTTAGTAGTTAAGGCACTTGTCTGTACAGCCTAAGGACCCAAGTTCAGTTCCCCAGTTCTCATGCAGGCTAGATACATAGGGTTCATTTGCAGTAGCTAGAGGCCCTGGTGTGCCCATTCTCTCTCTTTCACTGTCTCTCTTTGTCTCTGTTCTTCTCACTCTCTCCCTCTTAAATAAATGAATAAAGTATTAAAAAAAAAAAAAAAAGAGCCAGGCGTGGTGGCACATGCCTTTAATCCCAGCACTTGGGAGGCAGATGTAGGTGGATTGCTGTGAGTTCGAGGCCACCCTGAGACTACATAGTGAATTCCGGGTGAGCCTGGGCTAGAGTGAGACCCTACCTTGAAAAAAAAAAAAAAAAAAAAAAGGGAGACCAAACCTTAGCATTCACGGGGAGAAGAAGGAACTGAAGTAACCTCTAGAGGAACTGAAGGACTGTTGAATGAAATCATAGTGGAAAATTCCCAAACTTGAGAGAAGTTGAAATGCAAACACAAGAGACATTTAGAACCCCAAACACATGTGACCAGAGAAGTAGCTCTATAAGATATATCGTAGTCAAGATGTCAAAAAGTAGGGACTGGAGAGATGGCTTAGTGGTTGAGTGCTTGCCTGTGAAGCCTAAGAACCTGGTTTGAGGCTCGATACCCCAGGACCCACGTAAGACAGATGCACAAAGTAGCACATGCATCTGGAATTTGTTTGCAGTGGCTGGAGGCCTTGGCGCACCCATTCTGTCTCCCTACCTGCCTCTTTCTCTGTCGTTCTCAAATAAAAATAGAGAAAAAATTTTTAAAAAGATTAAAAAAATAAAAAAAAATGCAAAGTAGGGCTGTAGAGATGGCTTAGTGGTTAAGGCACTTGCCTGCAAAGTGTAAGGACCCATTTCAACTCTCCAGATTCCACGTAATCCAGACACACAAGGTGACGCAAGTGAGCAAGGATGCATGCGTACACATGGTGGCTTTGGCGTCTGGAGTTTGATTGCAGTGGCTGGAAGCCCTGGTGCTCCAGTTCTCTCTATTGCGCTCTCCTCTCTCTCTCTCTCTCTCTCTCTCTCTCTCACACACACACACTCTTTAACTCTCTATCATAAAAAAAAAAATAAAAATACAAAGTAGGGCTGGAGAGATGGCTTAGCAGTTAAGGCACTTGCCTGAAAAGCCAAATGGTCTCGGTTCGATTCCCCAGGACTCACGTTAAGGCAGATGAACACGGTGGCACATGTGTCTGGAGTTTGTGCCCATTCTCCCTCTCTCTCTGACTGTCTCTCTCAAATAACTAAATAAAAATAAAAAAATTTTAAATAAAAAAATACAAAGTAAAGAAACAAGACTGAAAGTTGTAAGGGAAAAATGCCTACTCACATATGAAGGCAAGGATATCAGAACAATTTTAAATCTTTCATCTGTAGCCCTAAAAGCCAGGAAAGCAAGATGGCTCAGCAGTTAAAGATGCTTGCTTGTAAAGCCCAACAGCCCAGGTTCAGTTCCCCACAGTACCCATTGTAAAGCCAGACTCTCAAATGGTGCATGTGTCTGGAGTTTGTTTGCAGTGGAAGGAGGCCCTGGTGCACCCATTCTCTCTCTCTTTCTTAAGTAAAATATTTATTAAAAATAAAATTGGAGAAATAAGGATATTTCAAGACAAATACAAATTAAGATAAAAAAATCAGCATTACAGAAAATTCTTAAAGGAATACAAATATAGAAGAAGAAGAAGAAGAAGAAGAAGAAGGTTTCATCCATGAGAATGTATGTAAGACTAGCCAAAAGAACAGGAAACACAAAATCAGATCTCTGTTCCTCACCAAGGCCCAGGGAGCATCATGGGAGGGGGGTGGAAAGACTGTAAGATTGGAATAGCCTGAGACACCATGTTTTCCCTGTCCCTGCAGAGACTGGCTGAGGCCTCTTGGTCCCCACAATGAATACCAGTAACCCCACAGAAGACCCTCAGCAGAATTGGGATGGGGGAGAGGGGTCTATGTGTGAAATCTTTTTATAAAAAAATCAACAAATTAAAAAAATAAATAAGGAGATAAAAATGGGGTAACAAGAAGACCTGGAAATGAATCCAGCATGTTCTACACAGCTAGCCAGCACCCCTCCAAAACAAACAGGGGAGGTGAAAAAGCAATACTGACATTCCCCAGTTAGCCAGAACTTCACCCAACAGTCATAGGAAAAGCCCTGTCAATAGTAATTTACCAAGCAGGCGTGGTGGCGCGCGCCTTTAATCCCAGCACTTGGGAGGCAGAGGTAGGAGGATTGCCATGAATTTGAGACTACCCTGAGACTACATAGTGAATTCCAGAACAGCCTGGGCTAGAGCAAGACCCTACTTTGGGGGGGAAAAAAAGAAAGAAAGTAAAAAAAAAAGAAAGAGGTACAGACTGATTGGATTGAAATACAAGATCTAACTATCTGTTGTCTCCAAGAAACACATGTAGCTAGCAAAGATGCCCACAAATTGAGCATCAAAGGGTGGGAAGCAACCTACCAAGTAAACAAGCAGGCATAACTATTCTTGTATCTGACAAAGGAGACTTAAAACAAAGCAAATCAGAAGCCGGGCGTGGTGGCACACACCCAGCACTCGGGAGGCAGAGGTAGGAGGATTGCCATGAGTTCGAGGCCACCCTGAGACTACATAGTTAATTCCAGGTCAGCCTGGGCCAGAGTGAGACCCTACCTCAAAAAACAAAACAAACCAAAACAAAACAAAACAAAACAAAACAAAACAAAACAAAACAAAACAAAAAAAAAACCAAAGCAAATCAGAAGAGACAAAGGGGGAGGGGCGGGCTGGAGAGACGGCTTAGTTGGTAAGCGCTTGCCTGTGAAGCCTAAGGACTCTGGTTCGAGGCTCGATTCCCCAGGACCCAAATAAGCCAGATACACAAGGTGGCGCATGCATTTGGAGTTCGTTTGCAGTGGCTGGAGCCCTGATGCAACCATTCTCTCTCTCTCTGCCTCTTTCTGTCTGTCACTCTCAAATAAACAAAAATAAAACAAGAAAAATTTAAAAAAGAGACAAAGGGGGATTCTAATATTAATAAAAGGAACAATCTATTGAGAATAAATAGCAATTGTAAGTATCATGCACTAAATATTGTGGCTCCCAGTTTCATAAAACAAATACTAAAAAGGCATCAGAAGTCACATAGGTCTAGACACAGTAAGAATGGGAGGCTAATACCCCACTCACATATTTACATGGGTCCTCTAAGCTAAAAATCAAACCTTCATCAGATGGTGCTGGGGAAATGTGAGTATTTATATGCACATAAATTAAACTAGACTGATGAATGAAGTCAAGCAGGGAGCAAAGAACACTAAAAGGTAGAGGTGAAAGGGGATGTTCTCACCACTGTTAGAGAGGGCTGTGTGCAGTGGCAGCATCACACGAGTCTCTGGGCTCTAGTCCGTTAGGAAGGATGGACATAGAGGCACCTCTGTTCAGGTTTATTGGCAGAATCCTGAATATTTTTAACTTTTTTTTTCAAAGCATAATATGGTGTCCACTGAGGCATTTTATTCATTGTCTTCTTTCTTTACACCCTTAGAAAAAGCAGCCCAGGATTTCCCCTCCCATGTGTTCTCATCTTGCTGACTCTTGGTCCATGGGGCCAGCTGAGGTTGTCAGTGCAGTGAAATCAAACTGACGGGATGGGAGCAGATTGATTATTCTGCTGTTTTTCTAAGTCTTTCGGCTGTGCATCACATCTGGGGCTGGTCACTCCACTCTTGTCTAACCTGCCTGTGAGGTTCACAACAACCTTCCCGGCTCAGGTGATCATCAGTGATTTCAAACTCGTAACCATGCTTCATCATCACTGTTAGAAACCAAACGATGACTCTGGAGCACGGCCTGACACAGACCTGGCGTCGGCCTCTTCTATCAGCACTGTTGATGCTCTTGAGAGCACCCGCCAGGACATTCATGGACACCGTGATGGTCGCACGGAAAGATGGTGGAAAGAGCTATTTTTAACTCTTGTAGTGTTTTTCTATTTAAGATGCTCAATATTTGACTTCCTTTTTTTTTTGTTTTTTTAAAGTATGGTCTTGCTCTAGCCTAGGCTGACCTGGAACTCACTATGTACTCTCAGGCTGGCCTCAAACTCACAGCAATCCTCATCCTCCTACTTCAGCCTCCCAAGTGCTAGGATTAAAGGCCTATGCTGCCACACCCAGGTAGGTTTTTTTTTTTAATTAAAAAAAATGAAACAAAACAAAACTGGAGATTGAACCCACTGCCTTGTGCATGCTAGGCAAGTGTTCCGCCAGTCGCCCCTCTGCCCTGCTCTCCAATATGATTATGTATGTGAGGAGAGGGAAAGTTTGTTTAAGGAGGACTGTAAAGCCATGGGTCCTCTCCCAAAACATAGTCTGTTCTGTTCTCTTCCCCCTAGTCTTCCAAATGGTAGCTGTTCTCTTTGGTGTGCAATCCAAGGCCATAAGAACAGCTATTCTGCAGTAAAACTGCCTGAGCCTGTGTGAACTTTCTATTACTTGACTCACAAATTATGATAAATTTAGCACCTAATTTATCACCATCTCATTTGTTAGGTATTACCAAGCACATGTTAAAATATTTGGCAGGGCTGCATTCATTTTAAATTTTAAAAAATTTTTATTTATTTATTTGACAGAGAAAGAGGGAGAGAGAGAGAATGGGCACGCCAGGGCCTCCAGCCACTGCAAATGAACTCCAGATGCGTGCGCTGCCTTGTGCATCTGGCTAACATGAGTCCTGGGGAATCGAACCTGGGTCCTTTTGGTTTTGTGGGCAAATGCCTTAACCACTAAGCCATCCCTCCAGCCCTCCTTTTTTTTTTTTTTTAAAAAAAAAACAACTTTTTGGCTGGGTGTGGTGGCTCTCACGCCTTTAATCCCAGAATTTGGGAGGCTGAGGTAGGAGGATTGCCATGAGTTCAAGGCCACCCTGAGACTACATAGTGAATTCCAGATCAGCCTGGGCCAGAGTGAGACCCTACCTTAAAAAAAAAAAAAAGAAGCAACCCTTTTTATTGACAATTTCCATAAATATAGACAATACAATTGCATTCTGTTTTGGCGCCTCTAG
The DNA here is from genome assembly GCA_036346955.1 of Dipus sagitta. Classification (NCBI taxonomy): domain Eukaryota; kingdom Metazoa; phylum Chordata; class Mammalia; order Rodentia; family Dipodidae; genus Dipus; species Dipus sagitta. Next base: position 34,811,239 of record CM070786.1, read on the forward strand.
GGAAAGATCTTTTTCAGGTCTCATTTGGGAACTGGGAGGTGTCAGTTTTCTGGGGTGACAGGTCTGGGGTCCCTTTTCTTGCTGCATGTAAACTGAAGGCCATTCCCAGCTTTGGAAGCCTCTTGCACCCCTTTTTTTCCTGTCCTGTTTCCTCTGTCCTCAAGGCTAGAGATGTCACAGTTTGAATGTCTCCTTTTCTCTGATTTAAAAGAGTTATTTTCGATTAGGTGAGGCCTGCTTAGAAATTGCTCCTCCCATGGCCCCAACCTTAATCAACAGCTACAAAAGCCCTTTTGTGACATAAGGGACTATATTTCCAGGGGATTAGTGTGGTTGCAATTTCGGGGCATATTTTTGCTTACTATAGACATATTGTCTGCCTTTGTTGATAAGACTAGCAGGACTATGAACACTAATGTTGATACACCTGAGAAAATGTGACTTAACTAGATATTTTTTCTCAATTAAAATCATTTTAAGGGCAGATTTCAAAACAAATAGTTTTGAAAAGTATGATTCAGGACTCAGGAGTCACGCAGAGCAGCAGCAGTGCTTTTCTCCACGCGCAGGAAGAGGAAGAAACACTTTACACTGGGCCCGCTCGCTGGTGGAGCAAAGCATTATGATCTGAAGTAGGCGCGCTTAGGCCGCCACTGTATTTATTTCAGCTGCTTGCTTCCTGCATGTGCTCCCCTGCTAGTGCGCCTTTGTTCATGTTCCTCCAAACAATTACTCTGCTCTCCATCTCACTACCCCTGTATCTGTAATACATATTTATGACAAGTTTTGTTCCAGGAAACATTTTCTAAGATGTTAAAAGTCTGGCATCTCTTCATTTTTCCCAGCAGTTGAACTAAGATGATATGAATCGCGTCATCTGCCAGTTTTTCAATGACTATTTTGTGTGTGTGTGTAGTATATATATATCATGTGATGTGTGGTGTAGACACAAGTGTGCATGTGTGTGCCCCATGAATGTGTGCGGAGGCCAGAGAATTTCAGGTGTTCTCTTGTTGTTTATTATTCTGTAATTTCTTTTTAAAAATATTTTGTTTTTATTTATTTATTTGAGAGTGAGTCAGAGAGAGAGGAGAGAGAGAGAGAGAGAGAGAGAGAGAGACTGGGCATGCTAGGGCCCAGATGCATGCGCCCCCTTGTGCTTCTGGCTTATGTGGGTACTGGGGAATCGAACCGGGATTCTTAGTCTTCATAGGCAAATGCCTTAACCGCTAAGCCCTCTCTTCAGCCCCTCATTCTATAATTTCATGAGGCAGGGTCTCTCCTTCAACCTGGATCAGTGATCCCTGGCAATTCTCCCATCTCTGCCCCCTTCACCCTGTGGACTGGAGTTACAGATGTGGATGGCCACTCACAGCTTTTATACAAGTTCTGGGGAGTTGAACTTGACATCTCCATCTGGAGGGCCCTTTGTGACTAAGGAACAAGTGCTCTTAAGTGCTAAGCCCTCTAGCTTGTGGCCATATAGAGAAGAGTAAGCCCTCCTCAGTACAAGTACTCTTTAATTAAATATGTGTGTATATTCTCATTGAGATATAATCTAGGTGTATCCTATATTATATCCATGTAAAGTGGGCAGTTAGCTATGTTTTGACAGGGTTATACACCCATAAGATCCTCATGGTAATGAAAACATAGAATATTTTCATTGCTGCAAAAAGATGCCTTATGGCCCTTTGCACGTTATTCCTGTCTGTTATTTTTATTCCAGACAACTACTGCTGTGGGGCAGGTCACCACAAATCATTGTGCAGTTTTAGAATTTGCTATAAATGAAATTCTAAAAGTACTTACAATATATGTTTTTTGTTTCAGGCTGTCCTATAATCTCAACATTAACTTTCTCTTTCACTTTGTCAAGAAGTTTTGTAGCATCCATTTTTTACTTTATGGAGGTATCATAAAAGATGTTTCATACTTCCTCTTCATAGACTTAACCACCCCATAAACATAGATTATACAGTTGATAAGTGAACCTGTTCTTGGCTCACTAAAAAAGTAGAATTGTACTATACCCCTTGAGGAACTTTCTAATTTTAGCAATGTATAATTTGGTATGTTTTCAAGTTAACTATTCAGAGGTAACTTTTTATATTTGCTTGAAGTTAGTCCAGTATCTAAAATGGGTGTGTGTGTAGGGGGCTAACAGAGTGTAAGATTGTTTTTTCATTTTTTAGCTTAATACAGCCTTCTAATTTTTCATAGGAATCACAGAAGTATGCTTAATTGCTTACTGGATTTTCACATGGTGCGAACAGTATTGCCATTTTAAAATTAAAGTGGCAGGACTAGGAAGATGGCTCAGTGGTTGAAAGTGTTTGATGTAAAACCTACCAGCTGGAGTTCTACTCTCCAGCACCCAAGTAAAATTGGACCCAAAGTGGCACATTTTCTGGCATTTGTTTGTAACAGCAGGAGATCCTGGCATGCCCATACACTTACACACACACACAAATTAATAAGACAGAAAACCAAAATTAATTTTAAAAAATTAAAGTGGCAAAGGGATATACAAGTGCAAGCTCAAAGGGTAGCTGCAGTTCAGAGCAAGAACACCTGCTTGTGCTTATGTAAGCTCAGAGGTAAAGTGACTATCACACTGCATTTTAAGCACCGCAGCTATAATGGAATAGAGATAGTGATGACATCTACATTTTTGCTGCTTGATTTTTTTTTTTATAGTTCCAAGCCACACCCATGCTTCAGGGTGGCCTTTCTACCTAGTCCAGGTGCTTTGCAGATTGTGATCTGAGCAGTGGGCAGAACACTGCAGCGTGGACCTAGTTGTTTGTTTTCCTTGGGCAGACACTGACTTTCAGAGGATTATCTGAGGACAAGTACCGCTTACAGAGACCGAATTTTAGATCTTCTGAAGTTGTTTTTCTGGACCTCCAAGTCTCAGGTGAAGCAGGTATGCAGAATGTTCTTTTTGTCAGTTGCAGTGACCTGGTCTCAGCTTCTGTTGCTCACTTTTCCCGTATGATTGTTAAATTCAACTAAACTGCCTCACAGTAATACTTAAGTACTTCTTTATTTTTAAATTTTTTTGTTTTTATTTTTATTTATTTATTTGAGTGTGACAGATAAAGAAATAGGCAGAGAGAGAGAGAGAGAGAGAGAGAGAGAAAATGGGTGTGCCAGGGCCTCCAGCCACTGCAGATGAACTCCAGACACATGTGCCACCTTGTGCATCTGGCTTATGTGGGTCTTGGGGAATCGAGCCTTGAACAAAGGTCCTTATGTTTCACAGGCAAGCGTTTAACTGCTAAGCCATCTCCCCAGCCCAAGAATTTATTTGCTTTGGGATTCTACTTGGCTCTGCATAATCAATGAAAATAATAAGTCTGGTGTGATGATCACATAATTCTTAATTTTGTCTTCCCAATAGCACTACTTACTACATAAGAAAGGAATGTTTTGCTTTATTCAGGGTTGGATACAAAAACAAAACTCATAATTCTTGTTTGGACTTTGATTTTCTTGTCAGAAATGTATATAAATTATTTGGGAAATGTCTGAAGAAATTAAATATATACCTTCTGTGCCATCCAGAATGTATATATACCGTTAGTTTGAAGCCTGACAGTTTAAATTTTTTTTTTTTTTTTTTTTTTTTTTGTGGTAGGTTCTCACTCTAGCTCAGGCTGACCTGGAATTCACTCTGTATTCTCAGGGTGGCCTTGAACTCATGGCAATCCTCCTACCTTACTTCCCGAGTGCGGGGATTAAAGGTGTGTGCCACCATGCAGGGCATTTAAAAAAATTTGACAACTTCTATACTTACAGACAATAAACCATGATTATTTCCTCCCCTCCCCCACTTTCCCCTTCACAAGTCCACTGCATTATATCCCCTCCCTCTCTTTGTTAGTCTCTCTTTTATTTTGATGTCATCATCTTTTTCTCCTATTATGAGAGTCTTGTGAAGGTATTGCTAGACACTGCAAGGTCATGGTTATCAAGGACAGTTTCTTTCTGGATAGTTGCATTGTAAGGAGTGGAACCCTTTCTTTGGCTCTTACATTCTTTCCACCACTTCTTCCATAATGAACCCTGAGCCTTGGAGGGTGTGATAGAGATGTTTCAGTGCTAGACACTCCTCTGTCACTTCTTTTCAGTACTTTCTTGCCTTTTGGGTCATCCCAGTGGTCACCACTGTCTGTAAAGAGAATTTTCTCTAACCAAAAGTGAGAGTAGCATTAATATATGAATATGAACATTAAGTGTAGTGCTTTCAGGGCAGTTTGGTGAGAATAATATATGCATTTAGCCAGACAAGATCAGGCTTTATACCCCTAAGGCTCATGACCTCCCTTGCCATAGGCTTTTTTTTTTTTTTTTTTTGAGGTAGGGTCTCACTCTAGTCCAGGCTGACCTGGAACTCACTATGTAGTCTCAGGGTGGCCTTGAACTCATGGCAATCCACCTACCTCTGCCTACCAAGTGCTGGGATTAAAGGCATGCACCACCACCACACCTGGCTCTCCCTGCCATAGGCTTCTGATTAGGGTTTCAGTACCAGCCATGTACCCTCCCTTAGGGCGGGCCTCCAGTCCAATTAGAGAGCAGTTGGTTTCACCTAGAGCAGACATGCCATTATTGCACCTGTTTCGTCATTTGGCCTGTCTGACCAAAATTGAGGCTTCCAGGTCCACTGTTTTCACCGCTGATTTCTGTCTCCCATAGGGCTGCATACAGTGCAGCTTTTTCCAGCTTTCAGTTGGCTGGGCTACAGGGAGGAGGTTTTCAGTTCAGCACCAGCTTGGTTTCTTAGTGACCTTGCTGCCCAGAAGCCTGACACTTTTAATCCAGTGAAACCACTCTTCCAGTCTATAATTTAACTATGGCTAAGCAATGCTTCTCTTTATTTCCTTGAAGAGATTCTGTAGATGAAAAAAGTAGAGAAGCTGGGTGTAGCAGCACACTCCTTTAATCCCAGCACTTGGGAGGCAGAGGTAGGAGGATCGTCGTGAGTTCAAGGCCACCCTGAGACTACATAGTGAATTACAGGTCAGCCTGGACTAGAATGAAACCCTCAAAAAAAAAAAAAAAAAAAAAAAAAAAAAGAGGAGAATATCTCCAATGCTAAGGATATGATCTATTCATCTGGAGAGTGAAGATAATATAGATATTGTGGGGGGCTGGAGAGATGGCTGAGCAGTTAAGGCACATGCCTGTGAAGCCTGAGGACCCAGGTTCGATTCTCCAGGTCCCACATAAGCCAGATTCACATGCATCAGGAGTACGTTTGCAGTGGCTAGAGGACCTGGCATGCTGCTTCTTACTCTCTCTCTCCCCCTCTCTCTGTCTCTGATAAATAAATAAAAATAAAATCTTAAGAGAAATTGTGATAAATTATCATTTTTGCTCTTGTACATTTGTAAGAACCACAGTGCAGTTAGAGATAATGTTCTTGCTGAAAAACCTTATTTCACTGTTTCATTTGGGAAGCGACCTGAGTTTTAGAAAGACAGTTCCATTAAGCTGTTTATACATAAGCCTGTCACCTTTCACTTTGAGCATTTAAAATGGCCTGTGAGTTTGAAAAGTTGAATATCTTGACTCTGATCAGTGGTGGAAGTTGTAGCAGCCTTTCTTGAGCTGTTTTCTTACTAAAGCAGAAATTGAGCAGATCCCAGCCCAGGTAAAGCTGAGAAGGCCTTGAATGATGCATGTCAAGGAAACCAGGATACTGATACTACTGGCAGTTTGAATAGGTCTCAGTGCCAAATAATTAAGGACTCTTGAATTTTCTTAAAACAGGGTGACTTTTAAAAAGTGAAGTCTGTTTCCTTTGCACGGTGACTGAACACTCACCCCTAAATCGAGAGTTAGGACTTATCTGTTCTGCTCTGTGAATCAGTCAACCATTTACATTTATTGGTATGAGTCACAGAGTAGGGTTACGCTGTAGCTCTTCTTCAAGAAACAAACACATTATGACCAGTTAACCTGGAAAGCAAATGCCAGTGAAGAACTTCATAGTTAAAAAAAAAAACAAAGAAAAACCAAAAGCCTCCCTGACAGTTTTCTTTGGAGCCAGAGTTGCCTGTCCTGTGTTATGCCCAGAGCCCAACAAAGACTGTTCCCTTGCACCGGTCCTCACATAATGAACCAGCGTGGCTCAATTGTGTTCTTGTGGAGCAGGGGGATAACATTCCTTTATGATCCGCAGTTTGGATCAGCTTACCACCCAAAGCATGATACTTGATTACCCTTATTAGGTTACTTTTGCGTAGCTACAAGTGTTATTAATGGTGTGGCCTTATCTAGCCATTTAAAAAGTTCACATCCATACTGACTTACAGTCCTTGCAGTAAAAGGTTCTGTTGCTAAGGATCCTGGTAATAGGAGCCTGTAGAGAATGGGGCAACATTTGGGGCTAAGTATGCACTGCAAATGCAAACATCTTAAGCTCTGGAATATTCCACTGAGGGTTGGCCTGCTTTTTCCTTTTAAGTGCTGCCTTTAGTCTTGAAAACTCAATTTCTAGGCCTGAATTACTTTAAGAATGAAAAAGATACTGGTTACTTCTGACAAGGTTCTTCCGGAAATTGAGGTTTCTATCCTTTTCTTTCCTTCCAAATGTTTCCATGCACTTCTCAGTCTGATGGGCAGGAGAGTTGCTCTCATAAGCCACCAGAAACAAATAGTGGAAGAATTCTTATTTCTTTACTTCTTTCAGGAGAGGTGGAAGGCTGTGTTGTGTCTCTTAAGAGGCTGGTGCTGTAGTCCCCAGTCTTTTTTAGTCATTCACACCTCCCCATCAGTAAATATGTTTCTTATATATAACTTCCCAGGAATAAGTTAAGCACCCCAAATCTGAAAATTTGAATGTTCTCTAATCTACTGTTTTTGTGGTTTTGTGCTTTGTCAACGAGCTACATACAAACCCATAAAGTAAAAAAAAAAATTAAAAAATTTTTCTTTATTTGTTAGAGAGAGAGATGAACACACCAAGGCTTCTTGGTGCTGCAAACAAACTCCAGATCATGCACCACTTTGTGCATCCTGCCTTATGTGGGTACTAGGGAATTGAACCCAGGTGATAGGCTCCATAGGCAAGTGTCTTTTCCCCAGCCCTAAGTACAAAACTTTTTAAGGGCCCAACAGGATGCCACAGGCGGAAAATTCCACACCTAACCTCATGTATCAAGTCATAGTCAAAACAGGCTTATGGGGCGTGGTGTCACATGCCTTTATTTCCATCATTTGGGAGGCAGAGGTAAGAGGATCACCATTAATTCAAGGCCACCCAAGATATCTCATTGTGTATGCGTAGATATTCCAAAGTCCAAAACAATTAGAAACACCCAAGCTTTTTTTGGGGGGGGGGGTTCGATGTAGGGTCTCCCTGTAGCTCAGGCTGACTTGGAATTCACTCTGTAGTCTCAGGGTGTGCGCCACCACGATCGGATTTCCTACTTTATTTTCTAATGTAGGGATTAGCTTTCATGTTTTCTTGTGCTTATATGATTAGTGTATTTTTATTTCCCTTTTTATGCTTTTTTTCTCTCTTCCTTTCACTCTTTTTCTTTTCTTCTCTTCCTTTCCTTTCCTTTTCTTTTTTTTTTTTTTGATAGACATCTTTTAAAACTATCTGCCCATTTAGTGAAAGTTGGTTTGTGTGGTGGTTTGAGTTAGATGCTCCTTCATAAATTTATGTGTTCTGAATGCTTGTTCCCTAGCTAATAGCAATCTGTGAGGTGGAACTTGTGCTGGAGGAGATAGGTTGTTGGGGTTGGGTTTAGGGATGTTATAACCAGCTCCACCTTGCCAGAGTTTGACTTACTCTCCTGCTGCTGTTTTCCACCTGCTGTGGCAGAAGTGATGTCCAGCCTCTGCTTATGCCATGTTGTCAGCTGCTATCATCATCCCCTTAAGACTGTAAGCCAAAATAAAATGTTTCCTTTTGGTTGGGTACTTTGTCCACCAAGGAAAAGGTAATTACAACAGAAAATTGGCACCAGTGGAGTGGGTAGTTATTGCTACAAACCTGACTGTGTGGCATTTGGCCTTTGGGAACTGATTTGCAGGAGGAATATGGGAGGATTTGAAATCTTGGACTGAGAGATGCCTTGCAAGTGCTGTAATTAGAGCTTGACAGACCTTTCTATTGAGAGTTGAAAGATCTAAGTGCAGAAAGAATGTAAGAGCCAAAGGGAGGGTAGGACTCCTTACAACATGCTCCCTCCAGACATAAAATGGCCTGGATATCCATGACCTCATAGTGCCTGACATTACCTACACAAGACCATCATAAGAGGAGGAAAAGATCATAACATCAAAATGAAAGAGAGACTGATTGAGATGGGGAGGAGATATGATGGAGAATAGAATTTCAAAGGGGAAAGTGGGGGGAGGGAGGGTAGCACCATGGGATATTTTTTTATAATCATGGAAAAATGTTAATAAAAACAATTAAGAAAAAAAAGAATGATGGACTGTATAGGCTTTTGGCCTATGAGGATTAAAAAAAGAGCTCTGTCCAGACTGAGCTAGAGGCAGTGTGTGTGAGAGACTCCCTGTGCTCTTCCAGTGTCCTGAGAACTCACACAGTGTCAAATTTAGAAGAAATGAACTGGTGTGAACAGAAGGATATGACACAGAAAGAAATGAGTGTTGGGCAGGAGATATGGGCCCTGTTCAGCTGATATTGTTTTAGATACTACCACCTTTGAGATCAGGCCTGCTGTTCTGAATTTAGGCAGCAGAAAGAATGCTGACTCCTGAAAGCAATGGCCTGAATGCTAGTGTTCTGCTCTTCCAAATTGGCTTTATTCCCCCTGGATCAACAATTTGGTAGCCTACCTGGTACTGTGGGAGTATAACAAATGCATGAAAGAAAGGGTCATTGGATTGGTTTTTCGAGGTAGGGTCTCACTCTAGCCCAGGCTGACCTGGAATTCACTATGGAGTCTCAGGGTGGCCTCGAACTCACAGTGATCCTCCTACCTCTACCTCCCAAGTGCTGGGATTAAAGGCGTGCGCCACCACGCCCAGCTGGTCATTGGATTTTTAACACAGTTTGTTTTTTGGAAATGGCTACTGGGCATGTGGGGCAGGGTTGTTGGAGTCCTTGCATGGAGACTAGTGGAGCCATGAGGATGAACCGTAGATTACAGTGGAGACCCTAGGATTTTATTAAGATGCCAGGACTGTGGGATGGAGGCAAGGAGAGCTGCCAGCTTGGGATGGATTGTTCCCAGGGCTGTGAGCAGCCCAGCTGGAGGAGTAGAATTGGAACTCCCAAGACTTCATCACTGGGTTAGAGATGTTGCACTTGGAGTTACAGGATTTGATGTTTGCCCTGTTTGTTTTAGCTCTTGCTCTTGTTCAATCTTTTATTGCAGTGCCATCTTTTGCAGTGTGAATGTTTACTCTGTACCACTATGTTTTTATTTTTATTTTTTTGGTTTTACAGCTCACAATTAAGAGACCTTGGAGTATGGGAATACAGTGTTGGGATTGATAAAAAACTATGGGGACTTTTAAAGTTGACTGAATGCATTGAATTTTACATCATGGATGGTCATCAGTTTATGGGTGCCAAGGGTGGAATGTGGTATTTTAAATCAGATGTCCCCCATAAACTCATGTATTCTCAATGTTTGGTCCCTAGCTGATAGCAGCTTAGTTGGTGGAGCTTTGGTGGGGGAGGTGTGTTGTTGGGGGTAGGCTTAGGGGTGTTATAACCAGCTCCCCCTTTTCAGAGTTTGACTTACTCTCCTGCCGCTGTTTCCACCTGCTGTGGCACAGGTGATGTCCAGCTTCTTTCTGCTCATGCCATCTTTCCCCTGCCATCATGGAGCTTCACCTCGGGACCATAAGCCAAAATACAAAACGTTCTTCCCACCAGCTGCTTTTGATCAGGTGCTCTATCCAGCAACAAGAATGTAACTACAACAGTTTGGTAACAACTTGATTTCATAATCCATTAATCCCTTTAACTAAGCATATACAAATTGTAGAATATCACATATGCTGAAAGTGAAAAAAAAAAGGAGAGTGATGGTCTGCTGCGCAGGTTTTTCTTTATGGAATGTCTGTTCTGCTAGGGCATTGCTTGAGTTGTTTATGTCATGAGATCATTCATCATAAAACCAGGTTACTCTGCTACTGAAAATACATGGTCGCTGGGCGTGGGGTAGCACACCTTTAATCCCAGCACTTGGAGACAGAGATAGGAGTGTCGCTGTGAGTTGAAGGCTAGCTGAGACTACATGGAGAATTATAGGTCAGCCTGGGCTAGAGTGAACTCTACCTCAAAAAAAAAAAAAAAAAAGGAAAGAAAAGGAAAGGAAAGAAAGGAAGAAAATACATATTTAATATTCTTTAAACAATTTAAAAATTTATTTATGAGAGAGAGAGAGAGAGAGAGGCAGGCAGAGACAGAATGTGTGTACCAAGGCCTCTAGCACTGCAAATGAATTCCAGATACATGTATTGCCCTGTGCATCTGGCTTTTTGTGGGTACTGAGGAATCAAACCCAGGTCCTTGGGCCTTGCAGGCAAGTGCCTTAGCCTCTGAGCCATCATCTCTCCAGCCTATGTTAAATATTCTTAAAGTTAACTTGCTCCATTTTTTCTTAGTTTTAAAGAGTAGACATAAACTATTCTAATATTTACTTCTTGCACTCTTAGTAATGGCCATTGTAAACCTTCTTAGGAGACAAGGGTGTGGCCTTAGCTTTCTCATGTCTAAAGAGGAGGTTCGATTTTCAAGGTGTCAAGGTTTCTATATTTATTTATTCATCTGTCCTATTTGTGTTGTGGCAAAAGAAGTGGGACTTTTACCCTATTTAGTTTTCTACCTATTTACTATTTTTTGAACTGCCTATGAACTTACCTCATAAGCCATGCTTACTGCTTGGAAGTTGTTTCTACGAAGAATTATGTTCAGAAATACAAGTGACGTAGTAGGATTTGTTTCTCAAGTCATGAATTTGGAAATACTGTCCATACCTAACCAGAAGTGTAAAAACCTCCTCTTTCTCTATGGCCACCAGTTTAAACATTGCCCTTTCAGGAAAATCATTGTCAGAACCCATGTTTGAAGTATTTGTTTTTTTTTCCTCTAGTGGAATTCCATTTGTACATTAGTCAGTGGACTTGTTTTAGGGTTATATGTTACATTTTGCCTTTCATAAGGCACACCTATTTATTAGTGTGTGTATGTGTGTGTGTGTGTATATATATATATATATATATATATATATATATATATATATATATATGTAATTTTTTTACCAAGGAAACATTTTTTTATTATTTTTATTTATTTGACAGCAACAGACAGAGAGAAGGAGGCAGAGAGAGAAAGAAAGAGAATGGGCATGCCAGGGCTTCTAGCCACTGCAAATGAACTCCAGACGTGTGCCCCCTTGTGCATCTGGCTAATGTGGGTCCTGGGAAATCGAGCCTAGAACCGGGGTCCTTAGGCTTCCCAGGCAAGCGCTTAACCGCTAAGCCATCTCTCCAGCCCACATTTTTTTTTTTTTTTGAGATAGGGTCTCACTCTAACTGAGGCTGACCTGGAATTAACTGTGTAGTCTCAGCATGGCCTCGAACTCACAGCAATCCACCACGCCCGGCTCCCAAGGAAACATTTTTATAAACCTGAGGTCGGAGTTCTTAGCCCAGAGTCCCATGGGCCTATAGGGCTTGTAGGTAAGGTATGTGTCTATAAACTCTCCGAAGTTAGGTACAGAATTCAGAACTACTGTAATTTCTTTTGTTAAAAAGGGTGAAAATCAGGATACTGTAGTGGAAACATAGACATCTGAAATATGACCTGTTATTTACCCTTCCTATCCAATCCTGTTTTCATCACCTGGATATATTTTCAGCTGTCTGTAGCATTTTATGTCCTTACTTTGAAAATCAGCAGGAGTATTAACAGTACTTAATATAATATCCTTAATTTGCCATATTTAATTTCTACTAATATATGTAGTTGTGAAAGTATTTGGCTTATGAGTAAAAATGACTCTACTTTTACTTTTTTTTTTTTTTTGAGTCTGCTCTAGAACTTTCTATAGAGCCCTGGTTAACTGGAACTTGTGATTCTTTTGCCTCAGTCTCATGGGTGCTTGGATTATAGATGTTTCTCATTCTGCCAAGCTAATTGATTAATTCTTGTTATATATAACATATAAATAGTATTTTAGTTCTTACAAAAAGGGAGGTATGAGGTTTAAATTACAGTTGATAAAGTAAAAAGAACCACGAACAGAACTGTGTTTTAAATCTCTGTACTGAGTCATCTCATTGCACTGTTTACACAAGAGGATCAGGTCTCTCTCTTGAATATCATGTAGAAAGATGATTCCCTGGTTCCCTTGAGAACCTACTGCATGACTCCATTGCCTTTGGCCATTCAAGAGTCATGTGATTTATTGAAAGGCACATGGGCCCAAGACTGAAGCACACTGAAAATTTTGCCAGCTTTTGACACTGGTGTTTAACTTGTGTAGATTGACCTTCTTGACTTTTACAAAATTTTTTTTTGTTTATTTTATTTTTTAAAAAATTTATTTATATTTATTTATTTATTTATTTGAGAGCGACAGACAAAAGAGAAAGAGGCATATAGATAGAGAGAGAATGAGCATGCCAGGGCCTTCAGCCACTGCAGATGAACTCCAGATGCATGCGTCCCCTTGTGCATCTGGCTAACGTGGGTCCTGGGGAATCAAGCCTCGAACCGGGGTCCTTAGGCTTCACAGGCAAGCGCTTAACTGCTAAGCCATCTCTCCAGACCAACCTTCTTGACTTTTGCATGCAGAAATAGGGGTAGGTAATTAAATATAAAAAGATAACGTATTCTAGTTTAAAAACAAAAGCTGAACTCTGTCTGTGTTAACACTAGGTAAAATGGATATCAGATAAAGGGTTATTACCAGGCATAAAGGGTTATGTTCATCAAGAAGGCAGTGTACTAAATACTCGTGTGCCTATAACAGAGGTTCAAAATAAACAATGTAAAACTTGATAGCATGATAGTAAGAAATAGGCAGATCCATCATTATATATTTACAGATTTCAACTCAAGAGAAGTGGTAGGAAGGATGGTGAGGAGGCCATACCACCCTGAATGTGCCTGATCTCATCTGATCTTAGAAGGTAAGCAGGGTCAGGCCTGGTTAGTAGTTGGATGGCAGAAAAGAACAGTCAGGAAACCAATGATTTATAATACTATTATCTAATTTCCTTTTATTCATATTTATAGGCCATCCCACCAATAGCAGCAGAATATGCTTTATTATAAAGCATACACAGAACATTTACCAAGATAGATCTTGGGCTGGAGAGATGGCTTAGCAGTTAAGGCACTTGCCTGCAAAGCCAAAGAATCCAGGTTCAATTCCCCAGGACCCACATAATATGCCAGATGCACAAGGTGGTGCATACATCTGGATGGAATTCATTTGCAGTGGCCAGAGGCCCTAGCATACCCATTCTCTCTTTCTCAATAAATAAAAATAAAGATAGATCTTATATTGAGTCATAAAATTAGTGTCAATAAATTTAAAAGGATTTAAGTATAAATCCATAAAGTATACCTCTAACTACAGTGGATTTAAATTAGAAATAAAATTAGTTAAATATAAAAATATTTATAAATTAGCATATTTCCTAACTATTCAAGGGTAAAAGAAGAAATTGAGGAGAAATTATTTAAGTGTTTGAACTGGATGAAAATGAAAACAATATATTTTGTTGGGCACTGCTAATGTAATACTTAGGGAGGCTATATAGCACTAATGAGCTATACTTGAAAAGAAAAAAGGTCCCAAATCAGTGACCTTGCCTTTCCTCTTAACAAACAAGGAAAAGAAGAGGAAACAATGCCTTAAAGTAAATATAAGAAAGAAAGTGATTTTCAGAGCAGAAATCTAGAGCATAAAAACCAAAAAAAAAAAAAGATTGAGAAAAGTCAATGAATCCAAAAGCTGGTTACTTGAGATAATTAATAAAATTAATAAACATCTAATCAGACTGATCAGTCAAAAATGAAAGAAGACAAATCAGTATCAGGAATGAGAGAGGTGATATCACTAGAAACTCTTCAAATATTAATGGGATAATAAGGAAATTTTAAAAATCTTTCTTTCATGTATATGGTATGTGTGTGTATGGCAGTCAGAGGACAACTTTAGATGTTGGTCCTTGCCTTTCATCTTGTATGAGACAGTGTCTCTTGTTTGCAATCTGGCTTTTTGTGGGTGCTGGGGATCTGAACTCAGCTCTTCACATTTACATGATGACTGCTTTATCCACTGAGCCATCTCTCCGGCCCTGAGGAAAATTTTTTTAAATTTATTTATTTGAAAGAGAGAGAGAAAGACAGAGGTGGGGGGCAGGGGAGGGAGAAAACAGGCACACCAGGGCCTTCAGCCACTGCAAATGAACTCTAGATGATGCACTACCTTGTGTATCTGGCTTGCCTGGGTCCTTTAGCTTTGCAGGCAAGCACCTTAACTGCTAAGCCAACTCTCCAGCCCTTTTTATTTTTAAAATTTTTAATTATAATTATTATTATTATAATTTTGGCTTTTCTAGGTAGGGTTTTTCTCCAGCCCAGGCTGACCTAGAATTCACTGTGTAGTCTCAGGGTGGCCTTGAATTCACAGTAATCCTCCTATCTGCCCCCCGAGTGCTGGGATTAAAGGTGTGCACCACAAGGCCTGGCTTTTCCAGCCCTTTTTAATTCTTGTTTTTAATTTAGGAATTTTTTTTTATTGACAACTTCCATAATTATAGACAATAAACCATGATAATTCCCCCCAGCACACTTGCCTCTTCACAACTCCACTGTCCATCATATCCCCTCTCCCTCTTAATTAGTCTCTCTTATTTTGATGTCATCATCTTTTCCTCCTATGATGATGGTCTTTTCCTCCTATTATGATGGTCTTGTGTAGGTAGTGCCAGGTACTGCAAGGTCATGGATATTCAGGCCATTTTGTGTCTGGAAGAGTGCATTGTAAGGAGTCCTACCCTCCTTTTAGCTTTTACATTCTTTCTGCCGCCTCTTTCACAATGGAACTTGAGCCTTGGACGGTGTGTTAGAGATGTTTCAGTGCTGAGAACTCCTCTGTCACTTTTTGTCAGCCCTGTGGTGCCTTCTGAGTCATCCCAAACTCACTGTCATTTGAAAAGAGAAGCTTCTCTAACCAGAAGTAAGAGTAGCATTAATATATGGATGCTAACATTAAGAAAAGCGCTTACTGGGAAGTTTGGTGAGCATAGTATATACATTTAGCCAGATACCAGCAGACGTTACATCCCTAGGGCTCATGACTTCCCCTGCCATAGGTTTTCAGTATCAGATATATATTCACTCCCATGGAGCAGGGCCTGCAGTCCACTTAGAGAGCAGCTGGTTTTCCCCATAACAGATGTGCCACTATTGCACCCGTTGGCTCATTTGACCTGGCTGGCAAAATAGAAGGCTTGCATTGTCTACTGTTGGGTATCTTCACTGGTGATTTCTCTGTCTCCCATTGAACTTCATGCAGTGTGGCTTTTTCCAGCTTTCTGTCAGCTGGTCTACATGGAGGAGGTTTTCAGTTCAGCTCCAGCAGGATTTTTTGGTGACCTTGCAGCCCAAGTATGTGGAGTTTCAGCAACAGGGTCTTACCATCTATTCCTGATGAGAAACCAAGAGTCTTAGCAGTGGCCTGTAATGTTTTTTTTTGGGGGGGGGCATCAGGGACCTCCCTGGCCAACAACTCACCAGAAGGTATAATTTAGGAAATATATATATATATATATACACATACACACACACACACATATATATATGTATATATTTATTTATTTATTTTTATTTTTGTTTCGAGGCAGGGTCTCACTCTAGTTCGGGCTGACCTGGAATTCACTATGTAGTCTCAGGGTGGCCTTGAACTCACAGGGATCCTCTTTACCTCTGCTTCCTGAGTGCTGGGATTAAAGGCGTGTGCCACCAGAAATATATTTTAACAACTTCTTGCCAACTTGTTAGTTAACTTAGACAAAATGACAAATTCCAAAGCTTATCTAAGAAGTGTAACTGAATGTGTAGTCAAGAGCCTGCCCAGAAGGCTTCTAGCAAATATTCTGGGGCAAATAACCCAAGTCTATACCAGTTTCTCCAGACAATGGAAGAGGAAGGAATACTTTCTATCTCACAAAGCCAAAAACATTCTGACACCAAACCCACATAAAGACATTGCAAAAATCTGCCTATAGGTCAATTTCCTTCATGACTAAAGGGGTAGAAATTCCTAAAATGTTAGCAAATTAAAAAAGAAAAAGATTAACACATCCTAACCAAGAAAGGTTTATCTCAGGAGTGTATGATTGTTGTAATGTCTGAAAAATCATTGCTTGTAATTTATACTATTAACAGGAAAACTAGTCATTTTGGAGACACAGAAAAAGTTTTAGAAACCTAACATCCATTGCTGATTAAAGAAAGACCCCCAAATTCCCAGCTCACCAGAATAGATGGGAACCTCTTCAGTCTGATGAGGAGCATGTATGGGAAGCTGACATCATACTTCCTGAAGAAAGGCTGAAGGAGTCCCTAAGAAGATGGGAGCAACCCTCAAAACCAAATAACAAGAAAATAAATCATAACAAAATAGTGAGCAAAATATTTCCCAAGATCTTTGCTAGTCAGAGAATCTCATGAAAAGATGTTCATCAGCAGTCATCAGGGAGTATAAGATGGCACAAATGATACTTGAATGATCAAACTTTGAAATATTGACCCTGCCAAGTATTGGTGAGCGTGTGGAAAAACTAGAACTCTAATACACTGATTGTGAGAATGTAAAATGTTACAATCATTAAGGTGTGCAGCTTAATGACTTCAAGCCATTCTATTTTAAGTATTTATCGAAGAAAAAAGTGAATGTATGTGTTCATTTAGTCTTGTACATCAGAATTTACAGATGCTTTTAAATAATAGTACAAATATGTAAATAGGCTTAAGTCTGTGATTTATTTGCCCAAAAGAATACTACTTAGGAATATGAAGAAATGGACTATTGCAAGACCCCAAATGAATAAATATGAAAATACTTGAGTCAAGTGAAAGAAGCCAGAAGAATATATTGTTATGATTTTTAAAAAAACACAAACTAAGCCGGGCGTGGTGGTGCAGACCTTTAATCCCAGCACTTGGGAGGCAGAGTAGGAGGATCGCTGTGAGTTCGAGGGCACCCTGAGACTACAGAGTGAATTCCAGGTCAGCCTGGGCTAGAGTGAAACTCTGCCTCTGGGGGGGGGGGGGGAGAAGGGAAGGAGGGGAACAACTCACAAACTAGTCTATGGTGACAGTAAACACATCAGTGGTTTCCTGGGAACAGAAAGGGTGGGAGGGAGGGATTGCAAAGGAGCGTGAAGGAAATTGTAGTAGCCAAGAATACATTTACTATCTTGATTATAATGGTGATTTTAGGTGTGTATTAACACTTTAGGCTTTAAATATGTATGGCTTAGGTTGTGGCCATTATACATTAGCAAAGCTATTTAAAATGTTACTTTAGGAAAGATATTATTGAGGCTGGGAGAGGTAAAGTCCTTGCCAAGGACCAGGGCTGGGACTCTCCAGCACCCACATAAGAAGCCGGGGTGGCAGTGTGCACCTGTCATCCCAGCGCTGAGGGGCCGAGAAAGGAGGAGTCTGCGGCGTGATGCCAGCTAGTGGAATCGAATTAATGAGCTCCAGGTTTACTGAGAGACCCTGTCTCAAAAAAAAAAAAAAAAAAAAAAGGGCTAAACTAGGCATGGTGACTCATGCCTTTAATCCCAGGGCTTGGAAGGCTAAGGAAGAGGGATTGTTGAGTTTGAGGCCAGCCTGGACTATAGTGAGTTCATGTCAGCCTAACTAAGCGTGAGATTCTGCCTGAAAAAAAAAAAAAAAAGATAGGTGGATAGTGGTTGAAGAAGATACTTCTGGTTTCCACATGTCTACGCACATATGTGAACCCATACATGTATGAATGTATGCATGCATACCAAACATACAGGTAAAAAATGTTCATGGAGGGCTTAGTGGTTAAGGTGCTTGCTGACGAAGCCTAAGGACCCAAGTTTGATTCCCCAGTACCCACATAAGCCAGCTGCACAAGGTGGCGCATGCGTCTGGAGTTTGTTTGCAGTGGCTAGAGGACCTGGTGCTACCCAGTCTCTCTCTATCTGCCTCTTTCTCTCCCTAATAAATAAAATAAAGTATATAAAAAAGAAAACGTTCATGGAGTTTTAATGTAATTAGAAAAACTTTTAATATTTAAAGGTGAAAAGTAGTTTATATAATTTATAATAAAAGCTATGAACCTATGGAGGGATAATCCAGAGTTTTTCCTACAGTTTTACTGTTTATGTTATTCGTTGCATAGAATTAAAAACAGGAAAGAACAAAGTATAAAGTTAAAGGTTAATCAGGTTCCCACCACTCTGATGTTATTGGTTTGTGTGTGTGTGTGTGTGTGTGTGTGAAGTATAGGTGTAGTGTAAGCACATGTGTGCAGATGCATGTACGTGCAGAGGTCAGAAGAAAACGTTGGATGTTCTTCTCTTACAGCTTATCTGAATATTTCCTTGACATTGGGTTTCTCTCTCAACCTGGAGCTGTTGTCTATCATGGAGCCTCCAGCCATTGTCCCATTTTCTCCAGTCCCCACCCTCCACCCTCTGCAGGTCAGGGTTATTGACTTTTTAGAACATGGGTTATGAGGTGTTAAAGTTGACAATCTTGCATGATAGGCCCTCACGCTTTAAGATACACATATTATTATTTTATTTTATTTTATTATTTTTTTTGCATTTCAAGGTAGGGTCTTACTCTGGCCCAGGCTGACCTGGAATTAACTATGTAGTCTCAGGGTGGTCTCGAACTCATGGCAATCCTCCTACCTCTGCCTCCCAAGTGCTGGGATTAAAGGCGTGCACCACCATGCTGGCCATCTGCAGGCATTCTTAATCAGTGAGCCATTTCTCCAGCCCCTGATCCATAGGTGAACAGCATTTTAGACTTTTCTACATATCAAAGATATGGAGTTGAAGTCACTTGCTTGTAGAGTCTGCCAGGCCAAGTTTGATTCCCCAGTACCCATGTAGAACCATATGCATGGAGTAGAAGGAGGCCCTGGCATGCCCATTCTCATTCTCTCTCTCTGACACACACACACACATACCTGTAAATAAATAAACCTACATGGAGACACTCTAAATGCCAATGACTCTTCCCTTCTTCCATTCTTTTTTTTGTTCACTTTACTTACTTATTTATTTATTTATTTATTTGAGAGCGAAAGAGGCAGAGAGAGAGAGAGAGAGAGAGAGAGAGAGAGAGAGAGAGAGAGACAGAAAGGCATGCCAGGGCCTCCAGCCACTGCAAACGAACTCCAGGTGCATGCGTCCCCTTGTGCATCTGGTTAACGTGGGTCCAGGGGAATTGAGCCTCGAACCGGGGTCCTTAGGCTTCACAGGCAAGCGCTTAGCCGCTAAGCCATTTCTCCAGGCACCCCCCTTCGTCCATTCTTGATCCCTAAAGTCATTTTCCTGCTGTTACCACTCCCAGCCACCCTGGGGGAAAATGTGAAGTTTGTAATCAGCATAGAGATGCAAGGCCAGGAGCCTCCTCACTAGATGCTCACTTCCCAGAGATTCTGCAGCTCTTACATGGGCATGAGGCTTTTGATACTGTAAATAAGAAAGTGTTCACCAAATACTCTTCCAAACCAGATAATACATACCTGGCCTGTGTTCTTCCATTTGAGCCTGGAAGCTCTGTAAGGTAGGTATTATCCCCCGTACTAAAAGTGAGATTGCTAGATCCTACACCGAAGATTGCACAAGTGGTTGGTGTAGAGACAGTGTCACGGCCCGAGTCTGTTAGGTTTCAAAGCTTAGTGGAAGGCAGACGATTGAGATGCTGAGAAGGCTGAAGCTGTTTCCCTGTGTTCGGTCCTAAATGCTGGCGTAAAGGGTAGCACTTGTCACAGCCTGTGGCCCACTTGGTGGTCAGAGAGCACTGTCTCTGGAACAGAGGGCCAAAGTGATGCTTAAAGACATATTTCCTGTATAATATATTATAATATAAAGAAAGATTATGCTATTAAAAGGATGCCTAGGGGTCCAAGGACTCAGTGGTAGGCCTCTTCCCTAGCATGCTCAAGGACTGGGGGTTTAGTTTCCAGTACTGAAAAAAAAAAAAAAAAGGCCTGGGAGTAGTGTTTGACATGTCTAGCTTAGCTTAGGTGTGCAAGAAAGGTGTGTCTCATGATTAAGGTGTGAAAGAAACCTCTTTATTTTTCTGACAGCATAATTTTTATAATTAGTACTTGTACATTGAAACGTATGTAGGATAAGACAGAATTAACCAAGTAATTGAATAAAAATTATTCATATGTGTGTGGGCACACATGCCACTGCCCACACGTTGAAGTTAGAGGACAGCTTCAAGCATGTCTGCTCTGCTTTCCTTGAGACAGGGTCTCTTGCTGCTGCGAATGAACTTCCAGATTGTAAACAGACGCTATACTGGCTGGCTTGTGAGCATCTGATTCTCCCGGCTCCATCTCTCCTTATCATAGCATCGTGGCCACATAGATGCATGCACCACTTTGCCTCCAGTTTTACCTGGGTGCTGGGGAATTGAACCTGGGTAGCAGGATTTGTAAGCAGATCCCTTTAACTGCTGAGCAATCTTCCCAGGCTCTATGCTGCAGTTTTATGCCATTGCACTTGAGATAATGTGTTCTCTCTAATTCCTGTCTTTCCTAAGAATGCTTTTTGAATTATTTTGCATATGGAAACCTCTCCCTCTATTTACCTCAGAAATTTTTTGTGTCCAAACTACATAGGATATGCTATCACACTACTTCTTTTTCTGAATTTTACTGATTTCACTCAACTAACATTGCTATTTAAATCCCTACTTTAAAATATTTATGTATTTGCATGCGTGTGCACCCTGGGTGGTGGAGGACTTCCCGTGGAGCACCCTGGGTGGCGGAGGACTTCCCGTGGAGCATCCTGGGTGGCGGAGGACTTCCCGTGGAGCACCCTGGGTGGCGGAGGCCTTCCCGTGGAGCACCCTGGGTGGCGGAGGCCTTCCCGTGGAGCACCCTGGGTGGCGGAGGACTACCCGTGGAGCACCCTGGGTGGCGGAGGACTACCCGTGGAGCACCCTGGGTGGCGGAGGACTACCCGTGGAGCACCCTGGGTGGCGGAGGACTACCCGTGGAGCACCCTGGGTGGCGGAGGACTACCCGTGGAGCACCCTGGGTGGCGGAGGCCTTCCTGTGGAGCACCCTGGGTGGCGGAGGACTACCCGTGGAGCACCCTGGGTGGCAGAGGCCTTCCTGTGGAGCACCCTGGGTGGCAGAGGACTACCTGTGGAGCACCCTGTGTGGCGGAGGACTTCCCGTGGAGCACCCTGGGTGGCGGAGGCCTTCCCGTGGAGCACCCTGGGTGGCGGAGGACTTCCCGTGGAGCACCCTGGGTGGCGGAGGACTTCCCGTGGAGCACCCTGGGTGGCGGAGGACTTCCCGTGGAGCACCCTGGGTGGCAGAGGACTACCCGTGGAGCACCCTGGGTGGCGGAGGCCTTCCTGTGGAGCACCCTGGGTGGCGGAGGCCTTCCCGTGGAGCACCCTGGGTGGTGGAGGACTACCCGTGGAGCACCCTGGGTGGCGGAGGACTTCCTGTGGAGCCCTTCTTCTTCTGCCTCTGTCCGTCTTCATCCTTTCATAGGATTCTTGTGTTCTGGGTTTCTGAAGCAAAGGTGGTATGAATTCGGGTCCCCCAGTCACACCCAGGGCAGGTTTGGGTTCTGATTTCTCAGGTGTGCTTTGTTTCTGTCTATGTTCATGGTATGTATTCCTCTAGGAAGAGGACCACCCTGTCTCATTTATAGTGTTTTGAATCATTTTATCTTTTTTTTAATATGTAAAAAAATCAACAAATATGTTCCCTTCATTGTCCATTGAGGTCACCTTAGTCTTAACATAGTCCTTGCAAGAACTGATGCTTAATCCAGTTGTGTAGTTGGACCTACACCACAATTTTCGGTGCTTCTCTCTGGTTGAATGACAAAGTTTATGAGACCTCTATCATCTAGTTCCTTGAAGCAGTTTACTTTAGGATCCAATGTAGGATAAGTGATCTGCCTGCTTCTTCCCAAGCCCTTTTTAGCATATTTTTAATTTCTTTAATCCATAGTCTTTACAAATTTAAGATTTTAGGTATGATTTTTTATGGATTCTTGAAAAAGCTTACATGTACATGACAATTTCTTCCTTTGCTTTTCAATAGGGAGGATTAGAGTTGGATGCTGAAGGTTACAAAATAAAGAACCTCAGGGTTTCACTTCCTGGAAGGACTTGTTAAATTCGTCCGGGTAAAGAATAAAAAACTTCAAATTTAAACCAACGTGGGTTCTGGGGGTTCGCGTTCACGCCCTGACATGGAAGCACCCTGGGAAGGTGTCCTGCTTACTTGCACTCACGTTAGACCAGAGCTCCTCTCTTGAGTTGCTTTGAGTCATTACATTGGAATTCTAGGCGAGATGGAGGCAAGGGGTTCTAAATGAGGAAGTAATGCCTAGGTTATTCCAAAGGACTTGGGTTGAATCATGAGTTATGGAGCACTGCTTCCTGTCCGACAGCTCCATTGGTGTGGCACAGAAACATTCATTCTGAGGTACTTGACATTATAGGTAATCACAGTTTCGGCAATCAGCTCCCTTATATATAATTTCCTGTGACTAAACAATACATAATACAGAAAACAGGCACATTTCAGAGGCTAAAAAAATGTGATGTAAAATAATTCATATCATTTTCACAAAGCTTACTTAAAGCCATTAATTTCC
The DNA here is from genome assembly GCA_036346955.1 of Dipus sagitta. Taxonomy (NCBI): domain Eukaryota; kingdom Metazoa; phylum Chordata; class Mammalia; order Rodentia; family Dipodidae; genus Dipus; species Dipus sagitta. Next base: position 34,834,129 of record CM070786.1, read on the forward strand.
TTAGCTTCTAGAAAGATCATACAGTGTCCATACTTACTCTTAATAGTTCTGCAGTGGAACATTAGGTCCTAGGGCATCTTCTAACAGGGAAAGATCACAAGATACTTTACTTGCACCATAGGCACGGAGGGGCCTCTCAGGGGACTGCAGATAGGAAGGCAATAAGGAATTGAATTTGTGCTTGGCAGGCTTGCGGCGTTTGGAGCCTGTGAAGTGGACATTGGAAGAATACCAACCTTGTTAGAGTTGCTGTGAAAACTGAGATTATACATGGAGTGCTTAGGCCAGGACTTGGTCTGTGGTGAATACTCATGGATGTTCACTACTGAATAAGTAAAGGCAGTCTCACTTGTCTTATTTGCGCTGTCAGGTGGGAATGCTCTCTGCTTTGCGCTGAATGGTAGGGAGCTTCGGGGAGTTTGTGAACCATGTTTCTATAATCCTCAGGCATTCTTGATTGGGTACCATGAGCTCAGGAAGAGACTTAGGATGACATACTGGCATATGGTTAAGAGAGAGCCTTTGGGGCTGGAAAGATGGCTCAGAGGTTAAAAGCACATGCCTGCAAAGCCTTCAGGCATGGGTTCAATTCCCCAGGACCCACACAAAGCCAGATACACAAAGTGGTACATGCATCTTGAGCTCATTCTTAGTAGTCCTTGACTAAAAGAATGGGCGTGTGGCCAAAAGCCTAGCAGTCCTGGGAACTAGCCTGTCATGGAGGCTTGGAGAGAGTGTGCTCCAAAGCAGCGCATCCCAGTCCCGCCAGGGAACCGCTTGGCCCTGCCTGGTCCTGCAGCCTGTCTGCTCAGCCGTCCCTTACTTTAACCAACACCGTGAAACTCCTCCCACGCCATTCCAGGAAAGCCCCCCTCCTTTTAAAAAAATGTTTGCCAAAGTAAGTCTTGTTTTTTGTTCTTGTCCTGTCAACAGGGAGGTTAAATATTTTCATTGTTGTTAAGTAAGGGGACACAGATGAAGCCAATAGCACTCTTAAGTGGGAAAAAAATTTTCCGGAAGTTTATTTAGCAATAATGAAGAGCGAATCTTTGCTACTTGCAGGAAAATACTTAGAACTTCAGATTATCATGTTAAGCAAAATTAGCCAGACCCAGAAATGTTTTCTTTCAGGTGAAATCTAGATTAAAAATAAAAAAGGACATGAAAGTAGAAGGGGGACTGTTTGGGAGGAGGAAGGGACCAGCAGGAGGGGAGTCAAGAGAGGGTAATTCGCAGTGGGGGAGGTTGTGAATATGATCAAAGTACACTATGTACATATATGAAAATCTCACGAAATTTATTATTTTGTAAATGTAAAATATGCTAATAAAACTTTATTTTAAAAGGTAAAGCAGAGATGTGTTCACATTGTTTCATTTCATGATTACAAACTGATGGCTATTCCAAAGTGTCAAAAAGAAGCTGCAGGATCTCAAATTACTTTTCATTTTGCTATTTTTAAAAAATTTATTTAGAACTGTTTACCACCCTCCCTTGTCTTTTTGTTTTTCTTTTCTTTCTTTCTTCTTCTTCTTCTTTTTTTTTTTTTGTTACTCCTACTTAAAAAGCCTCATTTGCGTGAGAATAACACTACTTTTCTGGAAAATACATGGGGAAAAATTCATGTTTGACCTATTTGATTAGGAGAGTCCTTAGAGTGACCAGTACTGACTTAATCTAAATACAAGGTGTAGTATAGTGGTAAAATTGGAGGGGGTTATTTTTTTCATATGCCAGAAAAGGAAATTACTAACAGGTTAAAAAACCATCAGTAGATTAAAAGTTTTCACAGTAGTGGCACCTTTTTGGTGTGTGTGTGTGTGTGTGTGTGTGCACCAGCTGCAATCAAATGCCTGTTTGGCTTTATGTGGGAATAGAGCCTGGACTGACAGACTTTGTTAGTACCTGTAACTGCTAAGCCATCTACTCAGGTCCAGGAGTGCCACATTTTCAACAGGATCATTCACTATCAATTGCCACCAAGAGAGTAAAAGAAGTTTATATTATATTGTATCATGTCATCTTATCACCTAATAAAGTTCTAGAAGGTAACGAACTATCTTCCCTTTCTTTTCTCCTTAAAGATTCCAAGATGATAAGATGAGATGAATAGCTAAGTATTCCATCTTGTCAGATGATCTCAGGGGAAACCACCAAATTTTCTATCTCTCCTACTTTGCCTGTTCAGTTTTTCAAGATTGAGCTCAAAGAGTATCTCTGTTGTAAACTCTTTTAACTTTTTATGGACAGCTTTCATAAGTATAGGCAATGAACCATAATAATTCCCTCCTCCTACCCCATTCTCTCCATCTTAAACCCACCCTCCATTGAATCCCTTATTTCCAATTAGTGTCTTCTGTTTTGATGTCATCATCTTCTTTTCTTATGCAGGTCTTATGTAGGTAGTGTCAGGTCTATGAGGTCATGAATATTAAGGCCATTTAATGCCTGGAAGACAGCATTGTAAGCCGTCCTACCCTGCCTTTGCCTCTTACATTCTGTCTATCGCCTCTTTTGCAATGGACCTTGAGCCTTGGAGGTATGATCTAGATGTCTCAGTGCTGAACACTCCACTGTCACTCTGGTGACTTTTGAGTCACCCAGTGGTCACTGCCATCTGAAAGGAGAAGCTTCTCTAACCAAAAGTGAGAGTGGTATTAATATATGAGTATAAACATTACAAAGTGCTTAGAGGGCAGTTTGGTAGACATAACATGTATGTTTAGCCAGACAACAGCAGGCATTACTCCCCTAGGGCTCATGACCTCCCAGCCATAGGCTTTTGACTAGGTTTTCAATTCCAGGCATGTATTCCCTCCTGTGGAGTGGGACTCCAGTCCAATTAGAGAGCCACTGGTTCCCCCATAACAGATATGCCACTATTGCACTAGTTGGCACACTTGGCCTGTGTGGCCAGTGTTAAGGTTTACAAGGTCCCCTGCTGCTCAGCGCTGTTGGTGACTTCTCTCCCTCACAAGGCCGCATTTAGCACAGCTCTTTCCTGCCTTCCGACAGCTAGTCAACAGGGGGGAGGTTTCCAGCTCAGCTCCAGCTTGATTTCTCAGTGACCTGCTCTGCTGTCAACGCTTCCTTGAATCCTCCTGTCCACGCTGTTCTTTTCCTTCTTACTGCATTCCAGCTGCACAGTGGTTCTAGAGGCGGTGTTTTTGCTGACTCTGGTAAGGGCTGTGTGGAGAGCCATGTTGAAAAGAGAATCCTGAACCAACTCAAGGCTCAGTGGAAAAGAGCTACAGTTGGTGGGTGATGTGTGTAGTGGGTAAGGAAGTCTCATTTTCTATGGCTGTCATGTTTGTTTTTTTGCCTCCTTTACTAATATAAATTCTTTAAGAGTCATATCCATTAGTGACCATCTGACTGCCTCCAACACTTAGCACAGCCGCAAACATCTTGTTATCAGTAGTGTGTGCTGACATGAAATGAGGCCAACGAAGAGAAGATTCAGGGTAGGGTCTGAGCCTCACGTGGATGTGGGAGACAAGGTTCTAGGGACAGGAAATAGTATGAGACAGTTGTGGAATAGTAAGAAAGGGCCCTTGGGAGAAAGAGAAGCCATTCATTTATCAGGTAGCAGGAAATAAGATTGGCTAAACCTTAATCTCTAGAAGCCATTTTTTAAAAAAGATTTAATTTTTGTTCATTTATTACAGTCAGAGAGAGAAGGAGGGAGGGAGAGAATGGGCATGCCAGGTCTTCTAGCCACTGCAAATGAACTCCAGACACATGTGACACCATATGCATGTGGCTTACATGGGACCTGGAGAATCAACCTGGGTCCTTAGGCTTCACAGGCATCTCAGTGCTGAAACTAAGACCTCATAAGGAAACTGCTGTATAAGGCAAGAGAAAATTCAGCCGTGTGAGGCATCAATTTTTGGAATGTACTTGATCTGGAATTTTAAACTAGAGAATTAGACAGCGTATATATCATTTTGAATAGGTAAAGCCAGCTGCTTAGTGGCACATGCATCTGGAGTTCGTTTCTAGTGGCTGGAGGTCCTGGCACACCCATTCTCTCTCTCTCTCTGCTTGCAAATAAATAAGTAAAAATATTTAAAAAAATAGAAAATAACATAGGAGAAGGGGAGGGCTGTAGTGGGAGATGAAGAAACAATTTGTAAGGGTGTGGAGGAGAATACAGGACATCAGTAGAACTGCCCCGCACCAGAAATACTGCAGTTCCAGGGAACTTCTGAGTCTAGGCATCTCTGGAGAACTGCTACCAAGGCCTTTCCAAGAAGCCAGGGGTGAAAGCCACATTCCTTCATGTTCTTTAAAGCACCATTGTCTCCATCCTTCCTGACTGTCGCCAGATTTTCCCAAGCTTGGAATCTGCCTTTAGTCCCTGTTGTCCAAGGGTCTTGTGCAGGGACGCTCTTCTACTCTGGCTCGATCCTGAGTGGCTTCATGGAACGCACCCCTTGGCTTAGTCTGCAAGGCCGTTCTGTTGGAGGCTCTGCCCCTAGGGTAGTAGTCTGCGGCATTCACTGCTTTTCCTCCTTTTCCCTGGTGTTAATCTCACTGTCTTCCTACTGTCTTCATGAGGTGGCTTCTCAGAGGTGTTCTGTTCCTGCTGACTCCAACCTATTCCCAGAACACACAGCCTAAGTAACTCCTTTCCTAGGTTTCTTTTTCCCCCCAGACAGAGGGAATTGTAGATCCCAGGCTGATTTTCTTTCTGCACCACCAGAATCCCCAAGATAGGACATTGCTATTGCTTTAAATGGGGAGGGAAAAGAATCTATACAATTCGGGGCTGAAGAGATGGCTCAGTGGTTAAGGCACTTGCCTGCATGATTCCCCAGTACCCACATAAAGCCAGATGCACAAAGTGGCACATTCATCGAGAGTTCATTTGCAGCAGCTGGAGGCCCTGGCATACATACCCATTCTCTCTGTATCTCTTCTTTCTATGTCTCTCTGCTTGCAAATAAAAAAAATTTTTAAAAAAGCTTATATATAATTTGGTATTTCAGTAAATTCTGCCACAATATTAATGATTAATTTTTGTGTGTGTATGTGTATGGAAATGTCAGGTTCTCTTGCCACAGCAAACCAATGCTCATCTAGTTTTACATGGGTCACTGGGGAACCCCCAGGGCTGGCTGACTTTGCAAGCAAGTATGCTGAGCCATCTCCCAACCGCTATTAACTCTTTTAATTACTTAAGACTCAAGTTCTTGAAAGTTCTTAAAGCCTTGAGAAATTTTCCCTTGTTCAGAAAACATTCTTGGTCATCTTTATTATTTGTTGTTTAGTTTTCTAGAATTTTCTCTCATCCCTTCCCTTTCCCTCTTTCCTTTCCCCTTCCTTTCTACCCTGTTCTCATCTATTGTCCCATCTCTTAACTCGTCTCCCCTTCCTTTACTTCTCTTCCTGCTGGGAATAGAACCCAGGACCTCATAGGTGCTACGCCCTCACTTTACCACTGAGCAGCTATATATGCTTCCAGTCTGAGGTTTTTTTTTTAATTTTTAAAAAATTTTTTAGTTTTTCATGGCAGAGTTTCACTCTAGCCCAGGCTGACCTGGAATTTACTATGTAGTCTCAGGGTGGCCTTGAACCTTGATTCTCCCACCTCTGCCTTCTGATTGCTGGGATTAAAGGTGTGAGCCACCATACCCTGCCACTCTGAGTCGAGTCTTGTCTCGTCTCGTCTCGTCTCCTCTCCTCTCCTCTCCTCTCCTCTTCCCCCTTCTCCTTCTCCTTCTCCTTTTTTTTTTCTTTTCTTTTCTTTCAGAGAGGGAAGGAGGCAGACGCACACAGAGGAGGGGGGAGAGAGAGAAGGGGGAGAGGGGGAGACGGGGAGAGAGAATGAGAATGAGAATGGGTGCTCCAGGGCCTCTAGCAACTGCAAATGAAGTCCAGATGCATGCCCCACCGTGTGCATCTGGCTTATGTGGGACCTGGAGAATTGAACCTGGCTTCACAGGCAAGTGCCTTACCTGCTAAGCCATCTCTCCAGCCCTTAATTATAATTTTTTAAACATAATGAATTATTTTTAAAGCTCTGAGAAATACAGATACAATATAACCAATGTCTATGTACTAGCTTCCCAGATTGAACAGCCTAAACTTTTTGCATAATTCCTTTAAGTATACTGGGTTTGGTATCATGTGATGTAACTCCAGTGCTAGGGAGGTAGAGACAGGATCCTCAGGGCTTATAGCCAGATTAGTTCCATGTTCATTGGAAGAGATCTTGTGTCAAAAAATAAGGTGGAGGGCTGGGGAGATGGCTCAGTGGATAAAGGCACTTGGCTGGAAAGCTTGCTGGCCCAGGTTCGACTCCCCAGTACCCACGTAAAGCCAGATGATGCACAAAGTGGCACATGCATCTGGAGTTAATTTACAGTAGCAAGAGGCCCCATTGCACCCATACTCACTCTTTCTCCTCTCTGCTCACAAATAAAAAACTACGTAAAACAAGATGGAGGGCAACTGAGGAGACACTTAACATCTCTACACGCCTGGTCCCATATGCATATGAGAACATATACATACGTACACAGGCACTCAAAAATTAAGAACGTGGGTACTGGAAACAACTTGAGTTTTAAAATTTGTAATGTTTATTTTAAATAAAAATATTTATATTAATTATTTGATAGAGAAAGAGGCAGAGAGAGAGAGAGAGAGAGAGAGAATGGGCCCATCAGGGCCTCCAACCACTGGAAACAAACTCCAGATGTATGCATTACCTTGTGTATCTGGTTTATGTGGGTCCTGGGGAGTTGAACCTGAGTCCTTTGGCTTTGCAGGCAAGCACCTTAACCTCTAAGCCATCTCTCCAGCCCTATAATGTTTATTTTTAATGTTTTTTTTTTTCAGTGCTGAGAATCGAGCCCAAGCCTTGCACATGCTAGGCAAGTGCTCCATTGCATTCCCAAGTCTGCCACATTTAATGTTGTCTGCTTTTCTTGGGTGGATTACTTGATCTCTGTGGGCCTCAACTTTACACTTAAGGGATCGTGCATATTCCATCAATCGAGGAACAGAGTAATACGTAGCTCAAGTGTGTAAGGAGCTTGGCACATTTCCAGGACCATTGAAAGCCCTCTGTAAATATTTGCCATTATGTTTTATGTTAGTAGGTGAGGAGTTAGGGAAAGAGGGACTTGTGTAGGGTGGATGTGCAGGAAAGCTGGCTGAGCTGAGTGCGAGGCCAGCTTGAGAACTCAGAGAATATGAGAAGGGTAGTAGGGTCTCTGTGGAGGGGGAAACAACATATCTGGGAAGCCAAAAGGTGCCTGCATGGGCTGGTGCTGATAGCATTGGTCTCTCATGGCTGGGAGCTTTGGGACTGGTGGAACGACAGAGGAACTTTCTTGGACTCTTGGCAATTCAGGGCTATTCCTGGTGCCTTTTCCCTGACGTGGTTCCTGCTGGTCATAAAAGGCTGCTGTGGCTGACGCTGGCAAAACTTCAGAGGGTTTGAGGAAGTTAGACAGTTGAAGGAGCATAAAGATCAGGTTAAATTTCACCTAAACTGGGCTGGAAAGATGGCTTAGAGGTTCAGGCACATACCTGCGAAGGCTAAGGACCCAGGTTCGATTCTCTAGGTCCCACGTAAGCCGGATATGCATGGTGGCACATGCATCTGGAGTTTGCAGTGGCTAGAGGCCCTGGTGCACTCATTCTCACTCACTCACTTTCTCTCTCCCTCTCTCCCAAATAAATAATTAAATAAATAAATAAAATATTTTTAAAAAATCACCTAAATTGAAATTTTATATTTTTAGAATGCGCTTCTTTTACCTGCCCATGTATATGGCTGGCCCAGGGTACTCTTGAGAATTAAGGAGAGGAAAAAGTGGCTTTCTTTGGTGAAGAAATGTTCAATTTGAAATATTTGCTATAAACAGCAAGAGAAAAGTAGTTTCAGAATTATTGCAGAAATACAGATACCATGTCAAAATACGTGGGTTATGTTAATGTAACCTGTCCACTGGTGAGTGTGTCGTGACTGGACCTGGTCATTTCTGAAGTGTCTGTCTCGGGCAGTCACGTGTGTGCTTCAGTGCTAGGCGTGTGCTAGGGTGATGATTAAGTGCCAAGTCCTTCATTTCTAAAGTCGTAAAGTGAATCTTGGTGATTGTGTGGTCAAAAGTGTTTTGTGCCTGACAAGTTATGTCTGCTTAATAAATATGAACTGAAATAACTTCAGTTTTCCTCCATACTTTAAAGAGGTGAATTTCTTTTTAAAACACAGGTTCTAATCTCACATGGATATAATATGTACTTATTGTGTGGTTATTACATAAATACATATTTACATGGTTTGATATCAGATTATATTTGGTGGGCCTGCTTTCTGGCCTGTAGGTAGGAACAATAGAGTGGGCTGTACCTTAGCTGAGATAAAAGACAGTTATTTACTGAAACCTTGAGAAAGCTATTCTAGTCATGCCTATAATCCCAACACCCTGGAGACTGAGGTAGGGGTATTGCTGTGAATTTGAGGCCAGCCTGGGCTAGATCTGCCTGAAAAAAGGGGGTGGGATATTATTTAGTCCCATGATCATTTTTTTCTTTTTCTTTTTTAAAGTTTTATTCAAAAGTATTGTTTTTGCTTGTATATGTACTGTGGTGGGGGTGTGGTTGCTCATGGGGGCTCATGTGCCCTCGCACCCCCCAGCGTGCTCACCTGCAGGCTGTGGACATCACCGTGTCTGATGTCCGGCTTCGTCGCTCTTCACCAACTTAGTTGAGTTGGAGTCTCCTTTCTGATACCAGGGCTTGCTGTTTTTCCGATTTTCTGGTCTCTGGTCCCCTTTGAAAGACTGAGGTTACAAGCATGCGTGACCACACCTAGCTGTTTACGTGGGATCTGGAGATTCAAACTCAGGTGGTCTCAGGCCCCCTCAGGTCCCCATGCTTGCACAGGAAGCACACTTAACAGCTGAGCCAGCTCTCTGGCCCACTTTTATCATTTTTGATGATTTTATATCTGATATGTATTTTGTTTTCAAAATAAATTTTACTTTTATTGGTTTTTAAAAAATTAACCTACAAAGTGATGGATTTTATTATGGCTTTTTTACGTGTGTATGTAGTATGTGTGGTATGGTATGTGTATGTCTAGTTACGCGCACGTGTGTGTACCGATGTGCACATGGGCAGAAGCCAGAGAATGGCGGGAACTCTTGCATGTCGTTTTCTTGAGATAGAGTCTCTTACTGAACCAAGGGTTGCCATTTTCAGTTAGACTGGCTGACCAACGAGCCCCTATGATCCTCTTATCTTTATTCCTCACACTCAGCCTTTTAATATGGGTGCTGGGGATAGAACTCAGGCCCTTTTCAGACACTCATGGCTGCGTGGAAGTGGTTCTACTCAGTGAACCATCGCCCTCTCTCCAGCCCCTCATTATAGCCCCTCCACACATACTTTGTTCTTATTGGTCCTCCCCTCTCTTTTCCACCCCCTGCTTGTCTCTTCTTCCCTCTTCTGCTTTCATTTCAGGGGTATTTTATTGCCCCCTTTCTCCCCTGCCTTAAGATCTCTTCTTCTCTCATGGTTCCCTTTCTAGTTTCATGATTACCTATTCTGCTGCAAACCAACAACAGGCTTATGCCACTTTTTGTGTCTGGCTTTACATGGGTGGCTGGGGAATTGAACCTAGTCTGGCAGGCTTTCCAAGCAAGCACCTTTAACCACTGAACCATCTCCCCAGCCCTCTGATTTCTCTTCCTTCCCTCCCTGTTCCTCTCTCTCTCTCTCCCTCCCTCCCTCCCTCCCTGTTCCTCTTTTTTTTCCTTCATTCCTTCATACAGGTACTAGGACACACATACAACACACACAATATCACTCTTAGTATTAGTAATGTGTACCTTCATATAGGTACTAGGTCACACACACACACACACACACACACACACACTCCCTCTGAGTATTAGTGTTGTGTGCCTTCTAGTAGGTACTAGGACACACACATACACACACACACACACCCCTACCCCACTCATCTTTACATTTATTTATTTATTTTTGTTTTTTGTTTGAGGCAGGGTCTTGCTCTAGCCCAGGTTGACCTGGAATTCATTCTGTAGTCTCAGGGTAGTCTTGAACTCATGGTGATCCTCCTACCTCTGCCTCCTGAGTGCTGGCATTAAAGGCGTGCACCACCATGCCTGGCTCATCTTTACTTTTATTGAATAGGCAAACAATTAACTCATCTACAACCAGAAGTTGTGCTGGGTATGGTAGTACATGCCTGTAATCGTAGAACTCAATGAGGTAGGAGTGTTGTGAATTCTATGCAAGCCTGGGTTACACAATGGGACCCTATCCTCATAAACAAAACAACTGTACTGTTTATATCAAAAGTCTTAAAATGAAAAAAAAAGTCTTAAAATGGGACTGGAGAGATGGCTCAGCAGTTAAGGTGCTTGCCTGCAAAGACTAAGGACCCAAGTTGTATTCCCCAGTACTCATGTAAAGCTATATGCACAAGATGGTGCATGTGTCTGGAGTTTGCAGTGGCTAGAGGGCCTGGTGTGCCCATTCTCTCTATATATTTATCTACCTCTTTTTTTTTATCTACCTCTTTCTCTCTCTCCCTTTTAATAAGTAAATAAGTCTTTAAATGTGAGTAATCATATTTACTTACATTTATCTGTTTATCACTCAGAAGCAAACATGAATATGAGCAAACACCTACAAGGATATTTTTTGAATCACTATATATAAGAATTGGTGGCTGGAAGGATGGCTTAGCAGTTAAGGTGTTTACCTACAGAGCCTAAGGACCTAGGTTCGATTCTCTAATACCCACATAAGTCAGATATACAACGGGGCCCATGCATCTGGGGTTCATTTGCAGTGGCTGGATGCCCTGGTATGCCCATTCTCTCTACATGCCTCTCTGTCTCTCTATCTCAAAATGGATAAATAAATAATTTTTTTAAAAAAATTGGAGGCTGGAGAGATGGCTTAGTGGTTTAAGGTGCTTGCCGGCAAGGCCAAAGGACCCAGGCTCTGTTACCCAATGCCTATGTAAAAGCCAGATGCACAAGGTAGCACATGCACCTGGAGTTTGTTTGCAGTGGCTGGAGGCCCTGGTACATGCATACTCTCTCTCTCTCTTTCTGCCTCCCTCACTTTCTCTCTCAAATAAATATTTTAAAAAATTGGAAGCCTTGTAGATACTCTGAAATATAGGATTTACCAATTAAATTATATAGTAACATGTGGCCATTAAGTATTATGTGGACAATCAACATGAAAACATACACTGATGTGCTATTAAAAATTGCATGTAGTGTGCTTACATTTTCACACCCCCCCCCAACAAAGGTATCTATGCCTAGAAAGTGAATCTGTAAAGATACAACGTGATATTTCTGGATGGTAAGAATAGGGTAATTTAAATTTTTCTGTTTGGGGCATTTGTTGCTAATTATTTTCTACAAACAACACCATCTTCCCACTTTCTTTTTTTTGGTTTTTCGAGGTAGGGTTTCACTCTAGCCCAGGCTGACCTGGAATTCACTATGGAGTCTCAGGGTGGCCTCGAACTCACGGCGATCCTCCTACCTCTGCCTCCCGAGTGCTGGGATTAAAGGCGTGCGCCACCACGCCCGGCTCCCACTTTCTTATTGCCTCCTGATTTTACATGTTTTTTTCCTTTATAGTTAGTTTTCCTTATTCTGAGTAAAATGGGCCCCACTGAGCTGGAGAGACCTCTTACAGGGAAGGGGAAAGGATATGGGAATGCTTGGATTATTTTTAAGTGAAACATTTCAACCACACATCCATCCCATGCGAAAGCATGCCCCGGAAAGCACAGGGGCTGAAAAACAAGGAGTTTGTTCCTGAACTAAGCCTTGGGTACTGTTTGCTAGCCTGTGCGGGGAGTGTCACCTGGAGACCCTCCTGTTTGTTTTTGGCAGCCAGATCTTATGGATGGCTTTGCATACAGAGTGTATTTCCTGCGCCTTGTATTACTTAGGTAAATATTTTCAAAGGGCTAATGTTCTTTTATACTATTGCTTTTTCTAGATAAAAGATCTGAAGTAGTCTTTTCTGCCTAAATATGGAAAATAGTACCACTACCATTTCTCGGGAGGAGCTTGAAGAACTACGGGAAGCATTTAATAAAATAGGTATGTTGGAGAAAAGTGAGTCATGTTACTGTTCTTCTTGCCGTCAGACTTGAGGGATGGAGCACCTTTTATACCATCACTCAGTTATTCTCACATTTATTCCTTTCTGTATTTGCTATCTAGGTTCCACTGCATTCTTTCTAAAAGATAAGCTAAAGGCTGGCTCGGATTTCTAGGTGAATTGGACTTTGAAGTCTTGATCATTACTTTGCAGAGAATAATCCAGGTTAATGAATGACAGCGTAACTGAATACACTTAACATGGTATCCTCATTACAGAAAAAAAAATTAGAAGCATTTCCTTGTGTATAACTGAACTTTGGCCTTCATGTCTTAGTCACTCATAATAACACTTTCTTACTTAATGCAGAACATTTTAAAAATACATTTTATTCTTAAGGGCCATATTGTCTGATTTTCCCTGTCACGCATGATTTTCCAACAATTTCATGTTTTTTTTTAAAAGGGGTTTTGTTCATTTGTCCTTTAAATATTTTTCGTTTGTTTATTTTTATTTATTTGAGAGCAACAGACAGGGAGAGAAAGAGGGAGAGGGAGAGAGAGAGAGAGAGAGAATGGGTGGGCCAGGGCTTCCAGCCACTGCAAACGAACTCCAGACGCTTGGGTCCTGGGGAATTGAACCTTCCGAACCAGGGTCCTTAGTATTCACAGGCAAGCGCTTAACTGCTAAGCCATCTCTCCAGCCCCAATTTCATGTTGTTTTTAAAGGCTGGATGTCTTATTTTTCTCCTTCCATTTTCTAAAGGTACTGTGTGCTTTGTCTTTAAGACATTAATTAACATCTTAATAGTGTTTTTTCTTCCCCAAAATTCCTCATACTCTTGGATCTTACACTTTCCTCTTAGAAAACCCTGGTAAACAAGGAGAGTTTGAATACCTTTCTTTCCTCTTTAGTGTGCAGGCGGAAGGCGAAGCCTGTGAAGGTGAGCACAGTGAGTGGACACGGGCGCCGTGAGCTTGCGTCTTTGCCCTTTCCTCGGCAGGCCTCTCGTGGGCAGTATGGGCCCGCGTGGAAGACAAGCCAGATGGCGGCCCAGGGAGGACATGTGACCACAGGTGTTCGTGGTCTTGTGGTTCTCACAAATCAATTGAATGATGACTAAAATTTATGTGGTCAAATACAATGCACGATGAACCTTAGACTAATGTAAAGAAAAAAACAGATTTAATTTAAAAAGTAAAACTCTTTTAAAAAAGTGACTTATAAATCACTGCATTGAAGACAGGTGTAGTGGCTTATGCCTGTAATGTCAGCATCTGGGAGGGTGTGGTAGAGCTTGTGAGTTTGAGGTCAGCCTGAGGTACAGTGTGAGTTCTAGGTCCACCTGGGCTAGAGTGAGACCCTGCCTCAAAAAATATAAAATTAAAAAGGAAAACAATGAAGGGTCTGGGAAGATGGCTCAGTGGTTAAAGGTGCTTGCTTGCAAAGCCTGCCAGCCTGGGCTAAATCCCAGTCCTCAATTAGAGCCAGATGCACAAAGTGGCTCATGCACCTGGAGTTCATTTGCAGAGGCTAGAGTGCTTACAGTCTTGGTTCCATTTTGAATTCATTTTTCTTTAGGAAGAGAGAGATGGAAAATTATTCTCTTATATGTGAATATCCATTTTTTTTTTTTGAGGTAGGGTCTCACTCTGGCCCAGGCTGACCTGGAATTCACTATGTAGTCTCAGAATGGCCTCGAACTCATGGTGATCCTCCTACTTCTGCCTCCTGAGTGCTGGGATTAAAGGTGTGCGCCACCACGCCCGGCTTGAATATCCATTTTTAAGCACCATTTGTTGAAGGTGAATATGTTTTCTCCAATGTATGTTTTTGACAACTTTGTCAAAGATTAGGTTGCTGTAGCTATGTAATTTTATTTGTGGGCCCTCTATTCTATTCCATTGGCCTCTGTATTATTATTAGTTTTGGTGCTGATACTATGTTCTATTGATTACTGTTGCTTTGTAATATGGTTTGAGATGAGGTATTGTGATAACACCAGCATTGTTCTTTTCTACTTAAGATTGCTTTGGCTTTTTAGGGGTCTTTTATAATTTCATATAAAATTCTGGATTGCTTTTCTAGTTTTGTGAAGAATGTCATTGGAATTTTAATGGTGGTTATATTGAATCTGCAGATAATTTTTGGTAATATAGTTATCTTCGCAACATTAATTCTGTTAATCCGTACGTAAAGGATGTCTTTTCAACATCTAATGTTGTCTTCATTTTCTTTCTTCAGTGTTTTCTGTTGCTGTTTTGCATGTGCATGTGTGTGCTGTGTGTGTGTGTGTGTGTGTGTGCTTGTGTGAGGGGCAGGTATGTCTTCCATCTCTTTTTCAGGCAGGGTCTCTCCTTGACCTGAAGCTCACAGGCATGACTGAGCTATGTCTACAGTCTCTTCTGTGTTTTCATTATAGTGTCTTTGATCTCCTAGGTCAGGTTAATTCCTAGTTATTGTTAAAGCTTTTGTAGAACTGTTAGGTCCATTTGATCTATGGTGTAATTTAACCTTGAAGTTTAGTTATTGATGTGTACTTTGTATGATATCTTAAGATGAGAGGGGGATACTGAAATTACCCACTTCCTCTATCAGTAACTATCTGACTGTAGAAATATACATTGGGGAGACCCCATGTGTGATACATATATAATTGTAATATCTTCTTCTTCTTTTTGTTTTTCATGATAGGGTCTCGTTGTAGCTCAGGCTGACCAGGAATTCACTACAGGGTGGCCTCAAACTCATGGTGATCCTCCTACCTCTGCCTTCCGAGTGCTGGGATTAAAGGCGTGCACCACCATGCCCGGCTATAATTGTCATATCTTCTTTTTGGTTTTTTTGGTTTTTCGAGGTAGGGTCTCACTCTACCCCAGGCTGACCTGGAATTCACTATGGAGTTTCAGGGTGGCCTCGAACTCATGGAAATCCTCCTACCTCTGCCTCCTGAGTGCTGGGATTAAAAGCGTGCGCCACCACACCTCTCTTATTTGTTCCCTTTAGCAATATGTTTACATTTTTTAAGCCTTTAAAAAAATCTAACTGATTTTCCTTTGATGTCTACTTTATCAGATACCAGAGTACATTTGCCAGCTTGTCTTTGCTTCTTACTTGCTTATGAGGTTGACTTCAAGCCTTTGACTCTCAGTGGATGTCTTTGCCAATGAATTGTGCTCTTTTGGAGACCATGAATGTTTGGGTCTTACATTTGAATCCAGTCAGCTACACTTCATCGCTTTATTGATGATTTGAGGCCATTTACACTTAAGGTTATTATTGAGAGATATTTGATCATTTCAGAGTTTTGTTGGTTGCTTTTTGGTTGGTGTGCTTTTATATCTTTTTTCTTTCTCCTGTATTAGTATTAAGGCCTTGCTGGTATATTGTGCTGAGCATGATAGATTCTTCCTAATTCTCCTTTGTCATAATCTCTCAAGAACTTATTCTTTCCCATGTTGTTGTGATTGAGATCTTTGTTCTTCCTGTTTTTTATTTTTACTTATTTTTATTTTTTATTTTGGAGAGAGAGAGAGAGAGAGAGAGAGAGACAAAGAGAGATGGGGGAGAGAGAGAGAGAGAGAGAGAGAGAGAGACAGAGAGAAAATTGTCGTGTCAGGGCCTCAGATACTGCAATTAAACTCCAGGTGTTTGCGCCACCTAGTGGGCATGTGTGACCTTGCACTTGCCTCACCTTTTTGCATCTGGCTTACTTGGGATCTGGAGAGAACATGGGCTTAGGCTTCGCAGGCAAGTGCCTTAACTGCTAATCCATCTCTCCAGCCCTTTGTGCTTCCTCTGTATATGATATTCCATTATCTTCTGCAGTGCTGGCTTGGTGATCATGAGCTGCCTTCCATTGTGCTTGTCTTAAAGTATCCTTACTTCTCTGTCAGTTTTCAGAGATAGCTTTGCTAGTTTTATTAATCTTGATTGGCAGTTATTCTCAGAGATGCTTGAAATATATCACTCAATGCTTTCCTGACACTTGAGGGGTTCCAATAATAAGAGATCTGATGTTATTGTGATTGGCTTACCTTTGTAGGGAAATTGGTGTTTTTTCCCTCACAGCTTTTAATATTTTTTTCTTTGTTTTATGTTTTTTCTACCTTTGCTATAATATTTTATGGGGAAATTCTTCTCCGGTTTTCTGTATTTGGAATTCTTCATGTCTCTTGTGTTTGGATGCCCATTTCTTTCTCTCGATCTGGGAACTTTTTGCTACAATTCCATTGAGTAGATTCTCTTTGACTTTAGTTTTTTTCCTCTCCCTTTCTTTCTTTCTTCCTTTTTTTCTTTTTCTTTCTTTTTTTTTTTTTTGAGGCAGGGTCTCACTGTAGCCAAGGCTGACCTGGATTTGGCCTGGAACTCACAGCAATTCACCTACCTGTCTCCCAAATACTAGGATTAAAGTCATGCACTGCCACACCCAGCCTGATTTTAGTTTTATCTCAATTTCTTTTACCTCAGAGATTCTTAGGATTAGTCTCTTGCTCCACCTTAGCATTCTTGGGTGTTGTGTTCATGTTCTTTTTCTTCCTTTATTGATGCTTGAATGCAGTATTTTCTCAGCCTTGCCCTCTGTCCTTGATATTATTTCTTCTGCTTGGTGATTATGTTGGTTATACATGCTTTCTACTGTATTTTTAAATTTGATTCATTCAGTTTTTATTTCTATTTGTTTTGTGCTTTCCACCTAAATCTCAGTTTTATTATTGAATTTCTCTTCCTTGTTGTTGACTATTTTTTTTTAGTCCATATTACGGATTTTTCTTATCCATTTTACTGTCTTTTGCCTTGATGTTACTGTCTTTCCTCTCCAGTTCTGGACTGATTTCCTGACTTCATTCATTTGCTCATCTGTAACCTCTTTGAGGTCACTGGTAACTATTATTTGTAAACTTACAAGATCTTCTTCCAGCATTTTATCCATTTCATTATCTTTGAATTCAGTACTTGAGTTAGGATTTTTTGGAGGTGCCATGTTGCCGTGTGTTTTCATTTTCTGTGTTGTGATTTGCATATTTGATGGGTTTAGTATTTTTCTAATTTTATTTGGGAATCTTTTGATGGGCAGCATATACTTAAGGACTCAATCACCACTACCAGTCAGAGAAGGGATAAAACTTCACATCAGCAACAGTGAGGCAAGATGCAGAAATACACTTACAGTCATTTCAAGCCATTAATACATCACCAGTGATCACAAGACAAAAAGAGCCAAAGCTTATGGAAAGTATTATATATAGTTAAAAAATTAAGTGAAAAAATGTGAAAATAATAAATTTCATGATAAAGGAACATGGAATAGAACAGTAGAGAAAACATAAGCTTCAATAAAACAAAGGAAAGAAAGGAGCCGGAAATGGTGGCACACGCCTTTAATCCCAGCACTCAGGAGGCAGAGGTAGGAGGATCGCTGTGAATTCGAGGCCACTCTGAGACTACATAGTGAATTCCAGGTCGGCCTCAGCTAGAGTGAGACCCTATCTCAAAACAAACAAACAAACAAACAAACAAAAAACCCCACAAAACAAACAAACAAAAATAAAATAAAACAAAACAAAAAACCCAAGAATGAGAAAATTCATAACCAAATTTAGATAAATATATTAGAGGAAATAAAAAGTAACATGACTTTTTTTTTTAAAGAAGATATTCCAAAATACTACTACTAAAACCATAGTTTAGAAAAAAGTAGGGGGCGAGGGGCGGGGAACACAGGGCCAAAAAAGAAAAACAAAATAGAAAAGATTCCCTAATAATGAAAATGAGATAAATGTATAAAGAAAAATAAAAACAAAAACATAAAAAATTTAAAATGCTATAAAAATATTTCTAGAACACTAGGAGAGAAAAAGGGAAACGATATAAAAAATGAAGTGTTGGAGCAGCTTCTTGTGGGGTCCGTGAAAGTTGGATAATTCTGTGTATGAATGTCAGTTGAACTTGTGGAGTCTTGTCATTCCTATAGTTTATGCTCGTGCTGAGCCTGTGTTGGGCAAGTGCCCGATCTCCTCCAGAGCTGTCCTCACTTTGCTAGCATCTCTTCCGCCTCTGCTGCTACATGTAGTCTTGTAGCCTGTGAACTGGGCAGATTCTGTCCTAATACTGTGTGCTATAGGGAGGCTAATAATGTATTAACTGAGGAGTGCCTCCCCAGTGCATTGGCCTCAGCACTGAGCTCAGAATTGGTGTGGGACCTGTCTTCTTACTTCTAAGATCACCTAAGCAGGGGCCACAGGAGCTTAGGTGATAAAGGGATGCACAAGCATGAAGAGCTAGAACTGGGACCAAATTCAGGTCTTTATGCTTGTGCATGCATGCCAAGCTTGGTGGTATAAAGCTGTAATCCCAGCACTGGGGAGGTGGATCCCCGGGGCTCCCTGGCTAAGTGATGCTGGCTGAATTGATGAACTCCGGGTTCAGTACGAGTTCTTGTCCCAAAGAATAAGGTAAGAGACAACTGAAGAAAGCACGTGACATTGACCTCCGGTCTGCATACACACACACACACACCACATACACATGCAAAAAGAAAGATCTCTTAAATATGAATCAGGCTGCTGAAGGATGCACTTAGGGCTCGGGGCTCTGCAGCAGTGAAGGGAAGATAGGTGTCTTCAGAGGTTGGTTCACTGGCTCACTTCAGGCTCAGTGATCAAATGCTAGTGTTATTCCCAGTTGATGAAGTTGTCTTCCAGAAGTTTGTGAGGTTATGGACTTCGCTTCCTGAGCAGAGCCTCCTGCACTTTTCATCTGTGAGTGTTCCCCCCCCCCCCCCCGGCCCACCATGCTGTCTACAGTGGCTTCCCAAGGCTGCCTGCCTCTCACCCTGCGCTCGGGCAGAGTGAATTCAGGCTCCCTGCGCTCAGAGTAGCTCAGTTTTAAACTATGGATTCTCTCTCTCTCAAGATGCTTTATTTTTAATCTGTTTTTAAAATATTGTATTCTTATTTATTTATTTGACAGTGTAAAAGAGGGGAGGGAGGGAGGGAGAGAGAGAGAGGAGAGGGAGAGGGAGAGGAGAGAGAGAGAGAGAGAGAGAGAGAGAGACAGAATAGCTGTGCCAGGGTCTCCAGCCACTGCAAAGGAACTCCAGGTGCCTGTGCCACCTGTTCATCTGGCTTACGTTGGTCCTGAGGCATTGAACCAGGATCCTTTGGCTTTGCAGGCAAGCGCCTTAACTCCTAAACCCTAATCTTTTTTTTTTTTGTGTGTGTGTGTGTGTGTGTGTGTGTGTGTGGTGTTTGTTGCTTATGTTGTTATTTGTAAGAAAGCCTTGGTTCAGGGGCTGGAGAGATGGCTCAGTGGTTAAAGAGCTTGTTTACAAAGCCTGATGGCCTGGGTTAAATTTCCCCAGTACCCACAAAAAACCAGATACACAAAGTGGCACATGCATCCGGAGTTCATTTGCAGTGGTAAGAGGCCCTGGCATGCCCATGCTTTCTCTTTCCCTCTCCCTCTCTCTCTCTTTCTATCCTTCTCTCTCAAAATAAAAATAAATAAGTAAATAAAGAAAGTCTTATTTCTTTTTGAACCATTGCATTTATTGCTATTTAACCTAAGCCTTTATCTCCTCACCTCTAAAGTGACAATGATATTAGCTACCTACCTTATTACAAAGATTTCATGAGATAAAGTCACTCAAGTTCTTTTTTTGGGGGGGGGGCGAGGTAGGGTTTCATTCTAGTCCATGCTGACCTGGAATCCACTATGTAGTCTCAGGGTGGCCTTGACGTCACGGTGATCCTCCTACCTCTGCCTCCTGAGTGCTGGGATTAAAGGCATGCACCACCATGCCCGGCTCCCTCAAGTTCTTAACCAATGACTTGAGGTACCTACTCATTTTCGGTCATATAATACCCAATCCATTAAAGTAGGGATGGAAGTGAGATCAAACTGTCTGTCTTTACAGTCCTGGCTATTACCCATATCTTTTAGTTCAACATTAGCATTGGCAGGTAAATAATTTCAAGGAGAGAGAGAGAGAGAGAGAGAGAGAGAGAGAGAGAGAATGAGTATGAATGGGCACCTGTGACTCTTGCCACTGTAAACAAACTCAAGATGCATGGGCCATTTTGTGCATCTGACTTTACATAAGTACTAGAGACTCGAACCCAGGCTGCCAGGCTTTGCAAACAAGCACTTTTAACTACTGAGCCATCTCTCCAGCCCCAATAATTTCCATTTTTAAAAATTATTTTATTTCCTACCGTAGTCCTGATAGAAATAAACCAGCATAGTCTATTTGTACTTTTGAATTATAGGAAACAATTTTTGGACTAGTATTCTACTAAAATGATGTTTTCATCTACTTTGAAAGAAAGCAATGCTTTGCATTGTCCAGTACTTTAGCCACCCAGGTGACTTCTGAGATGACAGTAATATTTTTGTTGCTGGCAATTTCAGTGTAGAAATATTTAATAACTCTGAGTGGTATTTTAAGACTTTCATATTGCTAAGTCCTGCTAGGCAGGAAGAAGAGCTGTAGAGGGACCCTCTGCAGCTGTTTCTCAGGCACTAGAAACAGGAATACCAGGCTGTCAGCTTCCTCTGAGCAAGGAGGTGGCCTTCAGAGATGGCTTGGTCAGTGGTTGATGACACCCTGTTGATTAGACAGCCGGGGCTTTCCTTTTCCAGAGCAGACTGGAGACCTCCTGTGCTAAGGAGGGAACCTTGCTCTAAGACCTAAAGAACAGCCTGAAGCCAGACAGTAGAAGCGCCTGAAAACATAAGCAAACTGGGGGAATAACGTCCATTAGTGAGATATGTGTTAGATTTTAGGCTGAAGATAAGAGGCACCCAAACAGATGGTTTCTTGAGTCCAAGGAGTTACTGCAACACCAGGAGAGATTGTATTGATGCATAACACACAGCTCTCACCTCAAAGGGAATAAGAAATAGTTTATTCTGGAGCCAAATATGCGTGACCATGACCCTGGAACACAGTTTTAGGTTACTCCAAATTCCGTGTTCCAGTGTGTTAACAAGTTGATGAATTTTCTTTTTAAAGTTACAGAATGACAGAGGCTCATAAACCAAGGCACTTCTCAGATACGTGGTGGAAACATCAGGTAGACTGGTTGCAGCAAAGTGGGGAGATTTCTGTTACAGGCTCTAGATGCTATCTGATGCTCATTCTTAGCCTTTAGGTGGATGGAACCGAGTGTTCTGTTAGTACATTCCAAAAAGATTTCACCTGATAGTCACAAGGATGCCAGAGCAGATGCAGAAGTGGGCAGTAAATAATTATTAAAGGGGCTAAAGATAACCCAAGGTAATTTAGCTCTGAATCTGCAATAATCCCCACAACACAGAAGCTGGATGAGCAAATCAGCCTTGTAGGATGAAGTATGTGGAGTGCTCCTTGAAAACTCTAGTTTACAACTGGTAGGATCCAAAGCCACAGGGAGAGAGACATCAGATCCTGGGGAAGGAAAGAGACAGGGCCAGGAGAAGAATGCTGGACTTAGCGGGAGGAGGGAGAGAGTTCTGAGATTCTTAAGTAATTTTCAGTGCTCCAAGAGCTCCTCCCTTGATGCTGTTGCTGATGGGCATCTCAGTCAAGCCTGCCTGTAACTTTCTTTCTTTCTTCCCTTTCCATTTCGGATACTGGCTGAGATCCTAAGCCTGTTGCCCTCACACCCTGGCACTCACTGTCCCTTTCTGAACATATCCTTTTCCCTGAGCTGCTCTCAGACTTCCACTGTCTTCTTTCTTGACCTCTGAATCAGAAAGTGTCTTTTTCCTCCTTCCTCCATCTCTCTAAGGCAGCTGGAAGACCTCCAGCTTGCCTGCCTTGTTGAATTCTTTCTCAGACTCCAGTCAGATTGTCCTTAAGTTTCCTTCTGTTTTGTGTGTTGTTTTTTTTTTTTTTTCCCTGAAATACAGTCTCATGTAATCCAGACTGGCCTCAAACTTGCTATGTAGCCATATGCTCGCATGTACATGCATGTGTGCGTGCATGCACATGAGTACATGTGCCACAGGTCAGAGGACAACTTTTGGGTGTTGGACCCTACCTCCCATCTCATCATCACTGTTCTGGTGCGACAGAAGCCTACTACAGCTTCCTGCCTTTTAATTGAGGGTCTGAAGATGAAACTTGTTACTCAGATTTAAGTGGCAAGCACTTTAACCATTGGGCAATCTCCCCAACCCTGCAAGTAAGAATATTTAAAGAGCGACACATGTGCCCCTTCCAATTAGGCTATCAAAGTACTGGAACAGTGGTCCCCAAAAGGAACTGGAATTTCTCCAGGAATCCTGGAGGTTTCTGGGAGAACCTGGAGGAAGAGAAAGGCTGATGCCTGGTGTCAGCCAGAGGAGGAATTCGTCTTCCTGAAAGAGATTTCATGCCTTCTGATTACTTCCAAGATGGTCACCTTGCATGACGGATTGGAGCTGAGACAATGACACATCAGTAGTGGTCAGGACTAGATCTTGGCCAATGCTGCTTAGTGGGGCATACCTTTTGCCCTCTATTTAAAGTAAACCTCATGTCAGAATCCCAAGGTGGACTCGAGTCACTGGATCTCTTGATCGCTCTTCTTTCCAGTGTTGCTACACTGAATAAACCTCCTTTCTTTGCTTTTCACTATTACTTGTCTTTTTAGTTGGCCTGTTGAGGATGGGTTACCAGGTCCAGCCTATTAGTGCTGCCTGGGTTCGAGCTTGTACCCTAAACACTCTGCCAACACCTCTGTTTCCCTCATGCTGGGATCACAGGCATGCGCCACTATGTTCAGTCCCTCAAGTTTCCTTCCGAGTCTATTTTTAAATTCTTTTATCTATTTTTAAATCCTTTGTCTGCAAAAGGTATGTGTCCCCAGGAGACTAATATTAGAGTTCAAAAGATAACTTTATTTTTTATAATTATTATGGCATTTCTCTTTGAGAAAAAACCTAGGAAACAAAGCAAGTATATCTATCAGATGAACTGAGAGAAGTGTACTGTTAGTCTTGGAGTTCTGTCTTCCTCCCAACTGGCTGAAACTGAATTCTTCCTACAAAGGGCCCGCTCCAAGGCAGGGGAGGGGAGCTCTACGGAGATCCAGAAAATCGGTGTCCCCACAGCACTGTCCCCCATGCACCCCCATAAAGTCCCCCTTGCACAGGCCAGTCTGCCACATCCTAAGGGCACATACATAAAAGTCCTGCCATTTCCCTTAATCTCTGTCCTGCTCCTTGTGAGCCCCCTTCATCGCTGGTGCATGTATTTCTTTAATACTTTCCTGCCTGTCCACTCAGGCTCCTCTGCTCACATAGGTACCTTTTCCCTCTCATTCTCTCTCTCTCCCTTTCTGCTTCTCCCTCTGCTCATAGTGTGGGCCAGCAGCTGCAGACACCTGTCATCTGTGAGCCGGCTGTGGGCTCTTCTCTCCTCTCTCCCTCTCTCTCCCCTCTCTCCTCCATCCTCCCATGCTTCCTAGCTGGTTTGAGCCTGCTACTCCCCCTACCTCAACTCCGTACCCTGCCTCCACGGATCCCTTCTCCTCCCCTGCAAGGCAGGCTGCCCGAGCTGCAGCAGCAGATGCACAGTTATTTACCTCGCCTTTTGCCCCTTCTCAAAAGACGCTCCTTCAAGCCACTAATAAACCTCATTTCTAAACTCGGTGGTCCCAGAGCCTCTGAACCTCAACGCCACCTGTGTTTTTATATTTACATCTATTAGTTTTCTCGTCTATGTGACAAGATACCCAACAAAATCAACTGAAAGCAGGAATGGTGTGTTTTTTGTGGCTTGAGGGCACACTTCACCGTGAGGAGGAAGGCATGGCTGCAGGAGCATGAGGTGGCTGGTCACGTTGTGTCTGCAGTCGGGAAGCAAAGAAGACAGATGAATGCTGGTGGCCAGCTGTCTCCGTCTGTTCAGTCCAGGACGCCTGTTCTTGATGGCACTGCCACACTCAGAGGGGGCCTTCTTCCTTCTTTACATAAGCCTTTCTGCAAACACCTCATAAACACACCTGGAGTTATGTTTCCTTGGTGACTCTAAATCCAGCCAAGTTGAAGACTGACTATCCTCAGAGCCCACGCAAGGTTGATGCAGGTGACAAAAAAAAAAATTGCTGCCTTTTCTCTTCTGACCAGGCAGAAGTGTTTGTTGCCTTTGTTCTGAGATCAAGAAGAGATATCCAGTCTCTGGGGAACCCTGTCCCTCCCCAACGGCACCTTAGTGATAACATGAAAGCACTTGGAAACTTATTTTTGAAAGTACAAATATAAGTGTGAAATGTCTTGAATACCTAATCTCAATATGGCATCAAACATAATTCCACATATGCAATGCTATCATAAATACGTAATGCTGGAGCAATGAATCATTAACAAGTAAGACTTAGGGAGATGGCTCAGGCAGTGAAGTGCTTGCTGTGCAAACAGGAGGACTTGAGTTTGATCCCTACGTTAGAAAAAGTCAGGCATGGAGTCATGCACTTACAGTCTCAGTGCTGGGGAGGCAGCAACAGCTGGATCCCCAAGGTTCACTGGTCAGCTAGTCCAGCTCTAAGTCATGGAGAGGCCCTGTCTAGAGAAAAGGTGTCCTCTGGCCACCACATGAACATATATATGTACGTGCATGCACACGCACACACACAATTATCAACAAATGAAGCCAACTTTCAATGCTATGTGTATTTTTATATGATACACATATTTTATAAGGAAAAATGTAGGGGCCATAGGTTGGTTTTGTAAATTTCGTCAGGTTAAGGTCTGGGTTGTTATTCTGTTTTGACCTTTGCTGATGTTTTTCTGTTAGCTATCTGAGATTTCATAAGTTTCCTTGAAACATAGTCATTTGTCCAAACTGAGTTTCCTATCAGAGCACTGCCCGTATTGTACACTTAAAATGCCTGTCGGAGCTCTCAATTTATGGAGATGAACTCTGTTTAAATGTGAGTGTTTTGATAGCATACCCAGTTCAGCCTGTAGGGGAAAAAGTCTCTTAACACTTTTGAAATACATGACAAGGTTTTGCAGTCCTGTATGTGACAGATCACAGTATATCTTTACAGATATTGACAACAGTGGGTACGTTAGTGACTATGAACTTCAGGACCTATTTAAGGAAGCAAGTCTTCCTCTTCCTGGCTACAAGGTGCGCGAGATTGTGGAGAAAATTCTAGCAGTTGCTGACAACAACAAAGATGGCAAAATCAGTTTTGAAGAGTTTGTGTCGGTAAGTAATTTAATTCTCTCCCGCTTATGGGTCATTTTGTTGAAACTGATCGTTTGTTGCAGCTGTGAGCTTTGGTCAGCTGTGGCCACAGAGGCCGACACACTGCTTTCTCAGTGCTGCTGCTGCTGCTCATATCAACTGTTATTGTGGAAGGCATATCATAGATGAAGGGAAGTACCGAATCGAAGCCATTCACGGCCTGAATAACTGTATGCTCGTTCACTGGTATAGACAATTAGCATAATTGAAATAAATCTGTGTGAAATGTAAGTTATCTGGTTTTGCATTCTTTTAAAATTTTATTTATATTTATTTATTTATTTATTTATTTAGAGAGAGAGAAAGAGGCAGATAGAGAATGGGCACATCAGGACCTCCAGCCACTGCAAACAAACTCCAGGACACATGCGCCCCCATGTGCATCTGGCTTATGTGGACCCTGGAGAGTTGAACCTGGGTCCTTTGGCTTTGCAGGCAAATGCCTTAATCACTAAGCCATCTTTCCAGCCCTGGTTTCACATTCTTTATTCATTTAGCAAATGATTGAGCTCCAGGCATTGCGAATAATGTGAGGAGCAGAGAGAGTCATGGTCCTTGCTTGCACGGAATGTACATGTGCTGGAGAAGACAGAATCACACACATGGATAAGGATGACCACTGTGACAACTGTCGTGACAGAGCAGTAGAAGGGCACATGAGCATTTGTGGTAGATGGAGCTGAACTTAGAAGAAAGAGTGAAGAGCTCAGGGACTGAGGGGAGATTCCTTCAAGCTGTGAAGACTGAGCTAACACCTAAAGAAACATATTAAACAGAAAAGGGAGGGAGGAGGAAAGAACAATGTGGAAAGCAGGCCGAGGTGGGCAGTATGGCCAGAGCTCATGGGCCTCTAGTGGTTTAGAGATGAAAGAAGTGTTGGAATGCAATAGTAAGTAAGGGTAAGAGAACGCTAAGTAAATTCCCTTGATGTAACTAGATTCTTTGTGATTATCTGACCAACTTTCAATTTTACTTACATTTCACTCCAGTTAATGCAAGAGTTAAAAAGCAAAGATATCAGCAAAACATTCCGAAAAATAATTAACAAGAGAGAAGGGATTACTGCTATTGGAGGAACTTCATCCATTTCCAGTGAGGGCACGCAGCATTCCTATTCAGGTACCTGCCACTCAAGTTGATCTGGTTTTTAATTATTAATTGTGAACTTGACTGTGTGAACATACTGCATAACGGTCATAGTCCCATCAGGTTATACTCTTTCAATTTGACCTCTTAGTCATTGGTTCATTTAAAAAGTGCCACATTCACTGGGCGTGGTGGCGCACTGCCTTTACTCCTAGCACCTCGGAGGCAGAGATAGGAAGATTGCTGTGAGTCTGAGGCCAGCCTGAGACTACATAGTGAATTCCAGGTCAGCCTGAGCTAGAGTGAGACTGTACCTTGAAAAAAAAACAAACAAAAAAGTGCCACATTCCATCAAATCTAAGTTGCCATTGTGATTCATACCATTATTTTATGAGCCATCAGGGAAAAAAAGCCCCCTGCAGACTTAATTATACTGTGACGTCAAAGTTGAAATATATCTCAAGTTCATATCTCAATGTCAAAATGAAAAATCTTAGAATTATGGAAATCATTGAGTTCCCATTGTATGTCACATAAAATAGATTAAAAACAAAATGGAAGTTGTTTATATTACTGAACTGGCTATGTTTAATCATGACTTCTGAAAAATTTCTGAAGGACTTCTGGGACTGGTCGCTGGGGATCAAGCCCAGGACCTCGTGTACACTAGGTAAGCACTGTACCACTTAGCTATACCCCAGCCTTAATCGTGAGCTTTAAGTGGGCTTCCCAGCCCCACCCGTGAGATCGCTTTACTTGTAGAGCTGATCTAGCAATGGCAGAGAAGCTTATTTTGAGTCTTCCCTTCCATTTTCCAAAAGTAGGTGTACTTGATTCATTTTGTTAATCAAGCACCCAGGTGACTGAGGGTACAGCACCTGATTTGCTTGATGTGCTAGAACCAGTGGCTTGTTGCCCAGTGGAAAACCAAAGTAACATTAGTTTTCCCTCCCTCTCTCCTTCCCCCCACTGTGTGGGAGGGCCTGGGGGCATCCAGGCTAGGGCCTTATGCATGCTAGGAAGGAGGTTACAGCTGAGCTACATCCCCAGAGACACTGGCTCTTACTGAGCGAGGTGCCTTGCCCAAGTTCAGCTTACTTCTCAAGATGCTGAACAACTTTTGGCCAACTGCCTCTTAATTCATATGAATGTAATTAGAACTGTGCTTTTAAAAGTTTGGACAAAATTCCAAGTTTTTTCCTTTTTATTCCTTTGAGTTCTGAAATTGTAAATTATTTCTTGACCTTTTTTCCTTTATAATTATATTTTCCTCTAGCTATGTACTCAAAGATAGTTTCCATATTTTGGCTACTATGAATAATGCTATAAATACTCAATATTTTTGTGTATATATACTTTGAACCATCTCAAGTATATACAAAGAAGTAGCATTGCTGGATCTTTTGGTAACTTGTCTAATATTTCAAAGAACTACTAAGCTGTTTTCAAAAGTGGCTGCTTGGTTTTTTATCCACACTGGTTATATTTGAAGTTTCCATTTTTCCCACATCCTCAACGTTGCTTACTGTCCATCATAAAACTTCATCCATCCTGTGGTTTTTACATGGTATCTCACCCCTGCCTGGCTCCTCTACCTGGAACATCCTCCCTTTCACTACCCATTTCACTTTTACAGAAAACCTCTTTCAAATAGTACCTTCCCTATAAAGTTTTTTTTTGTTGCTGTTTTTTTTTTTTTTTTTTTTTTTGAGACAGGGTCTTACTGTATAACACACAGGCTGGTCTTGAACTTGTGGTTTCAAGAGATCACCCCACCTTAGCATTCTGAGTTGCTGATACTACTACAGGCATGTACCACGACACGTGGCTCTGTAAAACCTTTACACACACAAACACCTCTAACATATTAAAATTAGGGCTTGGAGAGATGGTTTAGTGATTAAAGGACTTGGCTTGCAAAGTCTGATGGCATAGGTTCAGTTCCACAGCACCCACATAAAGCCAGATGCACAAAATGGTGCATGTGTCTGGAATTTGTTGACAGCAGAAAGAGACCCTGGCGTGTCCATTCTCTTTCTCTCTCTTTCATAAATAAAAATATATTAAAAATTAAATATATAAATATATAAAATGGTATTTCCCTTATGTTACATTTCTTTGTATATGTTTTATCAAACTAAAATTCTTTGATGGCAAAAATGGTATCTTAGTGATGTTTATTTACTTATTTATTTATGTAGGTCTTTTTTTGAGGCAGGGTCTCATACTAGCCCAAGCTGATATGGAACTCACTTTGTAGCTCAGGCTGACCTTGAACTCATGGAAATCTTCCTTCTTCAGCCGCCTGAGTGCTGGGATTAAAGACATGTGCCATCACTCTTGTCTGTTCTGGTGTTTTGAGAAAGAACCTCATGTAAACCAGGCTGGCCTCAAAGTCACTATGTGAAGCAGGTCTTGTGATCCTCCGGCTTGAGTCCTGGGATTACAGATATGCACCATTCTTGATGGTCATTAAGTCCCTAGACTCCAAGGAAATATGTGTGGTGAAATAAGTAGATAAAAGGCCAATTATGAAATGTGCAAGCAATATTGGTAAACACTTATATGGTGGATTAAATTTTAGGGCTGCCTTGAAAATATGTCCTGGGAAATTATCTAATTCCAGGAACTGAAGTAATCATGGGGTAGAGTAGTTCACTGTGCTATGCTCTGATGTAAATAGAGGTTAATTACTTTGAGAACTTATAAATAATCTTATATTTTCATAATAGTAATATATCTAGAGGCCATTTTTACTCTTACTCTTTTCTTCCTATTTCCCAATTGAATACACCAATTATTTTTTTTTTTGCTTGGGTCATGTGTCATACTAGAAGGCACTGACAATGAGGATGGCTAAGTTATCTAGACTTGTGATAATTTTCTTCCAGAAAAAATTTCATAGAAATGAAGGTCTTTCATGCATCTGAATAACTGTGTATGAGATGCTTGGGATTGGAACTAGCAGCCACATACATGCTGGACAACATTTCTACTGCTGAGCTACCATATTCAGCCATGAATAAATTACTGAATTCAGTGTTTCTGTTGAAAACCTAAAATCACGGAATTCTAAATCTTTCTGGTGGATGAATGTTTGGGTACTTTTCCTTTTATTTAAATAATCTATACATTGTTATATACCTATACCTATATCTGTTTTACCTCTGGTGGTCTGGATCTGATTCATATGATTTTAGAAGCAATATATATTTGAAAAGACTTTAGAATTAAACCAAATATTTATTGTACTCATTCAAGATACATGCCTTCCTTTTTTTCTCCCCTAAAATATTAAATGAAAGAGTGGATTGAATCACCCTTTCTCTTTTTATGAAATCCCTTATAGTGTTTTAGTAGAGTGTTAATAATAGTCATTTATTATCTTTGAGAAGAAATAAATAAGCATATTATTGCAGTGTGATGAACTCTGTGAAATGAGTTTTGCTTACCAGGATTTTCTGTTTTTAGAGGAAGAGAAAGTGGCTTTTGTTAACTGGATAAACAAAGCCCTAGAGAATGACCCTGACTGTAAGCATCTTCTCCCCATGAACCCCAATGATGGCAGTCTCTTCAAATCACTTGCAGATGGCATCCTTCTTTGGTAAGCTAAACTCCTTTTTGTCAGAGTTGTGCTCTTACTGCCCCCTTTGATGAGCATTTCACAAAAATTGCATTTCAGAAAATTTGACGTCTTTTGGAAATAATAGCTATTGCACAGTAAAAGTACTATGCATTTTCCAGATTGTTCCCTGTAATACAACACCTTATTTTTGTGCATATATATTGTTATAATAGTAACCCAGAAACAATTACAAATGGCTTTCCTTTTCACTTCCCAATATGAGAGCATTGATTATTGACTGGAGCAGGAACATGAGGACATGTAAAATACCATCTAGTTGAAGCTAAATGAAAACAATATTTGAATTCAACCCTTGCCCTTTGCAATCTGTCCTGTTCACCACACTGTAACTGTCTTTGTTGTGTGTTCTACAATCCCAGCATCCTTCTATCCTTCTTTTCTTTTCTTTTTATTTTTTGTTTTTTGAGGTAGAGTCTCACTCGGTAGTCCAGGCTGACCGAGAATTCACTGTGTAGTCTCAGGGTAGCCTTGAACTCATGGCAATCTTCATCCCTCTGCCTTCCAAGTGCTGGGATTAAAGGCGTGTGCCACCTCGCCTGGCTCCTTCTATCCTTTACATAAAGCAGCTACTTTTTATTCTAATTTACAAAAATATACTTTCAAAGAAGAAATAGCCATAACAAATATTCATACCAGCTGGAATTAACTCTGAAAATTTTGGCACATTTTCATGGGACTCGTTTTCTGTGTATTTACTTAAAAAGGAAACAAAATTCCAAAACCTATCCACAAGTGCAGGACGTCAGTATGTACAAAATATTCCTTGGTCTCCATATACAATCCTTATCTCTTTCTCTGACCTTCTGAAAATTCCTACAATAAATCAAAGGGGTGTTTTCCTACCTTAGTTTGTAAAGATAAAATATATTCTAAAATATGAAGATAATTCATATTAACTTTCTTTAAAATGTCTGAATTATTGAAATCTTAGATAAAAGATCTTGTTCATTTTCTTTCTGTAACAACAGCACACAGCGTTGTTTTGATCTTTTTTCCTAGAATTCATTTACATTTCAGCTTGCTAAATGCTGATGATCACTAGTGACATAAAGACGAGACACATAAAGAAAACACAAGACAGATTACTGCAATGAATGATAAATGTGAGTTAGGATAGAGAATATTATATTTTCAAAATTAAGTTTTTCACATGGATTTATAGCTTAGGAAAGAAATGTATCATTACTTTTTGAAATTAACTCTTTTGGCTGCCTGTCCAAATATATTAAATATATTTCTGGGAATCTTCAACTAAATTGTTCCCATTTTTTTTTTTCTTTTCAGCAAAATGATCAATTTATCTGAACCAGATACAATTGATGAAAGAGCCATTAATAAGAAAAAGCTCACTCCTTTTACTATTTCTGTAAGTATTTGCCTTTTATTAGTAATATGGTACTCTAATATAATATGTAGGGTGATGCTGAGGACTGAACAACTATGTGGTTTTTGAAAAGTGCATTTCTTAGTGCTGGAAATCAAGTCTAGGGTCTTGTGCTTGCATGGCAAGCAATTTGCCAACTGAACTGTATTCCCATCCCTATGTTTCTATTAAATAAAAATCTCACTCCATTTTGTAATGAATGAAATTGAGAGTTTAAATATGGGCTGGAAAAATGGCTTAGTGGTTAAGGCACTTGCCTACAAAGCCAAAGGACCTAGGTTCGATTCCCTAGGACCTACGTAAGCCAGATGCGTAAGGTGGCACATGCACCTGGAGTTTGTTTGCAGTGGCTGAAGGCCCTGGTGTACCCATTCTCTCTCAAATAAATGAATTTAAAAAAATTCATTGAAATGAATTTTTTAAAAAAGCTAAAAAAGAGTTTAAATACTTTGTGTAAACTTTGTTCATAGTATCCTGTTTATATTGAAATTATCAAGTTATTATGATCATTTATTTGATGCTAGTGCTCTTCTTTTTTAAAAAGTTGTTTTTTTAAACATTGTTAAGTATTGAATTCAGGCCTCTGACATTCTAGGGCAGCACTCTTGGTTGAAAAAAAGTACACTTCATAGCAATATCATGTTTTACAAAAGTTTTTTATTTACTTGCAAGCCAAGAGAGAAAAGAGGAAGAGGGAGAGAAGTATGGGCACACCGAGGGCCACTGAAACGAACTCCAGGTGCATGCGCAACCTTGTGCATCTGTCTTATGTGCGCTCTGAGGAATTGAACCTGGATCCTTAGGCTTCACAGACAAACATGTTAACCGCTAAGCCATCTCTCCAGCCCCCTACAACAGTTTTATTCTCTCTGTACTACATTGTTCTTTGGTTGGTTTCTTATTCTTTGATGCCTCCAAACTTTACAATACAGCATACACTGTGATTTTACAGATGAGGACAGTGAGGTATCCCTCTTATGTGGAAGTAGTAAAAACTGTTATTTAATGTGTGGTTACAGCAGTAACTAAAAAGCGAGGTGTTGCTAAGGCATTTCCTTCATTTGGCCTATTAGGACCTTTGAACAGAGATACATGGTTATTCTTGGACCATGAAGGAGCTCCCTCCCCCTTTTTGTCACGGTCACACATGAGAAATAGATAAGCAGATGCTAAACACATGGCTTTCTTCCTCCTACTTGATAACACACCAATAATGTTGTATTTCCCTTGTAGAAATGACCATTTGGGGGGCTAAGGAGATGGCTTACCAATTAAAGGTGCTTGCTTGCAACGCCTGCCGGCCCAAGTTCAATTACCCAGCATCCACTTAAAACCAAATACAAAGTGATACATACTTCTATGATCCTAACACACTTACAGCAAAGGGAGGTGGAACCAGGAGAATCTTAAGGCCCCAGGCCAGTCTGACATTTTTTGCGATCGTGTGGTTCATTTGCAGTGGTAAGAAACCTTGCCTGAAAGGCGGAGCACAGATACCCAAGGTTGTCCTCTGTCCTCCACACGCAAGCTGTGGCTCATGAGCTCACACACACATGCACACCCAAATAATTTTAAAAAACCAAAAGAATCACCCCAGCATTGTAAGAAAAAAAACTTCTTGGAATTGGGAAGATGACTTAGTGGTTAAAGGCACTTGCTTGCAAAGCCTGCCAACCTTGGGATCAATTCCTCAGTACCCACATAAAGCCAGACGCACAAAGTAGCAAATGCATCTGGAGTTCGTTTGCAGTGGCAAGAGGCCTTGGCATGCTCATTCTCTCTGTCTCTTCCCCCTTTTTCTATTTAAAAATAAATACATAAAAATATTGAAAAATAATTTTAATTGTTGGAGATATGACAAGAAAAAATGAGTATATTAACGTCATTGCACTGCCTGTGTGTGCATGTGTGTGTGTTTGTAGTAATGGAGATTGATTTGTTTGTTTGTTTTGTCCATTTGTTGTTTTATTTTCGAGACAAGGTCTCATATGGCCCAGGCAGGCCTTGAACTTTCTCTGTAGCCAAGGTTGGCCTTGTACTCCTCCTGTACCTTTCAAGTGCTGGGATTACAATTGTGTGTCCTCATGCTCGCTGAAAGTACATAATATTTCATAGAAATAAGGAGTAAGCTAGGAAATTAACAAATACCAGCAGGGTGTGGTGATGCTGTTCTATGAAGGATGATCAGAGAATTCACAGTGTATTTGAGCAATTTTAAAGCAACTGTGTACGCATGGGGGGAGCGTGTTCCAGGGAATACCAAGTTTGGGCTGTATACCTTCAACAAAGTGAGACAGGAGGATAGTGCTGGTGGCGGGGAACACATGGAGGGTTTGAAAACCTGAGGAACAGCATCCTGATTATATTCCGGTGAGACCACTGACAGCAAAACTTTGCAGAAGATGGCTTGGACTGAGTATGTCTGAGAATGGGCATCAGGAAGTTAGGAAACTGAAGAAAGGCACTGAGAGTTTCCAGAGGTAGTTAGACCATGGACTTGACAGAGGTTGGTGACTGAAAGTGGGAGGCTCAGGTCACTGGCTTAGAAAGAATGGCACTTAGGAATGAAGGATGCACCAGGACAGTAAGTAAGTAAGTAGGGAAGAGCTGATTTTATCAGGGCAGATAGGAAGACTGGGGAAGTAAGATAAGAAAATTTGCATATTTGGAAATGTTAGGTTTGAAGTACATGTGGAACATACAGCTGGACATAACCAAATATGTATAGGCATAGAGCTTAAAGTGCAGGCTGGGAAGACTTCTGGGCTCGAGGTAAAGATGTGAAATTCATCGACATGTACAGGTGCATTTTTGGTAGTCGTAACTTTGCTGTTGAGATATTCCTTGTGTTTAAAAATCTGCAAATTTTGCAATCCATTGTTGCAGATAACTTTGTAGGTTAGACTTTAGAAAGTATTTCCTTGGGCTGGAGAGATGGCTTAGTTAAGGCGTTTGTCTGCAAAGCCAAAGGGCCCAGGTTCAGTTCCCCAGGACCCATGTTAGCCAGATGCACAAGGGTGCACACACATCTGGAGTTCGTTTGCAGTGGCTGGAGCCCTGGTGCACCCATTTTTTTCTCTCTCTTTCCCTCTCTTTCTCCCTCTTTCTCTCTGTCAAATAAATAAATAAATAAATAAAAATTAAAATATTTTTTAAAAAATTTAATGAAGGAAAGTATTTCCTTACATTATATATATAATTTTTTTTTTGGACCATTCAGGAAAACTTGAATCTAGCCCTGAATTCTGCCTCAGCCATTGGTTGCACAGTGGTCAACATCGGTGCCCAGGATCTCAAAGAAGGAAAACCTCACTTGGTCTTGGGACTTCTCTGGCAGATCATCAAAGTTGGCCTTTTTGCGGATATTGAGCTTTCTAGGAATGAAGGTAAGATCACCAAAAGCACTTACTCTCGGTGACACCTACCCACGGTGCGAAGCAGGCTACATTTCGGTGTTTTCCTCTCAGCTCTGATCGCGCTGCTGAGTGAAGGCGAGGACCTGGAGGAGCTGATGAAGCTGTCGCCCGAGGAGTTACTGCTGCGGTGGGTTAACTACCATCTGACCAACGCGGGATGGCGAACCATCAGCAACTTCAGCCAGGACATTAAGGTTTAATGTTCAAATTCTTGACATGAAATAAGGGTGTGAAATGTAAGAAATAAGCGGGTTGGGAACCACACTTAAATTACAAGGTCATGGAGTAGAAAATGAGGTTTCGAGTTTCTTTTTCAAGTAGGTCCTCTCAGTTACAGTCAAAAGATCTTCTAAAAATAACAAATTATTGAGGTTTATATTTTATTTTTGAGAGACAAAGAGAGGCAGAAAGAGGGAGGGAGAGAGAGAGAGAGAGAGAGGGAATGAGAATGGACATGCCAGAGCCTTTTAGCTGCTGTGAATGAACTCCAGGCGCGTGTGTCCCTTTGTGCGCATGTGCGACATGGCATGCTTGCGTCGCTTTTGCGTCTGGCTATATGTGGGACCTGGAGAGTGGAACAAGTGTTCTTAGGCTTCACAGGCAAGCACCGTAACCACTAAGCCATCTCTCTAGCCCATGATTTTTTAAGTATTACAACTGGCTGTGCAAAGGAGATGCTAGTTTCAACAGATTAAATCTTTGTATGTCACTGTCTTACTAGATTATAGTGAAAATGTCAAAATATTATAATGAAAAATTTAAGCAGAGAATTACATCTATTTGCTGATGAGAGGCCCTGTGGGCCTGAAACATGCTTCTTTCCATTTTTCTAATAACCATCTAATAGAAAATCAGATTGTTTGAGGACTGGGGAATCAGACCGTGGGGATTCCAAGTATGTCTCCCAGCCAAAGTACTGTGGAAACACTTTCCTTTCTGCTTGGAGAGCTTTGGCAAGGACATGGCAAGATATTAGCTACTTTTGAACATGGCTATTTTGGATGACTGGATACAATGAGATTACAGTTTATTTATAAGCACTGGCAACAGTTGGCATACAATGTAGAGGAAGATGCTTCCTTCATTCTACAGAAATCAGGGAAGCCTTCCAGAGGAAATCATTGACCTGAATATTATCTGACACTGATGATCTATCATGTAAACAAGAAAAGACAGAAGGAGTTGCTTCCAGGTCCAGAGACCAACCCTGCTGCAGGATGTAAGGTGTGAAACAGGACTGCTGGAAGCCCTGAGTGTAAAATAGTGCATTGCATTCGGAAGTTCTGTCTATTGAAGCCACTCAGTTGTTTGCTATATCTTTTTCTTTTCTTGTAATGGGAGTACTTTTCTTTCTACAATTATTGATGACTTTACTTATTTAAATATACAACTTCTTCTTTCTTTGAAGGATTCAAGAGCCTATTTTCATCTGCTTAATCAGATTGCTCCTAAAGGAGACCGAGAAGATGGGCCGGCCATCGCCATTGATCTCTCAGGATTTAATGTGAGTGCAGTTTTTCATTATTTTTATCATAGTGTTTATTATCAGTATTTTAGAGTAGTATAGTGTACCATATGGAATTTAATATTATAGTAAAAGTATATATAAATAATTACTACTTCAGTGACATTCAGTATGTTCATCTTTCTGTGCAACTATGACCACTATCTCTTTCTAGAACTTTTTTTTTTAGATTTTAAAAAAATTATCCATTTTGAGAGAGCAAGTGAGAGAAACATAGAGAGAGAGAGAGAGAGAGAGAGATGGGGGGCAGATAGAAAGAGAGAGAATGGTTAAATAAGAGCCTCTAGGCACTGCAAGCAAACTCCAGATGCATGTGCCCCCTTGTGCATCTGGCTTACATAGGTCCTGGAGCATCGAACCAGGATCCTTTGGCTTTGCAGGCAAATGCCTTAACCACTAAGCCATATCTCCAGTCCAAGAACTTTTGATGATTCCATTGTAAAACTGTGTATTAGACAGTTTCAGGTCACTGAGATGAACTTTCAGACCAGGCATAGTTATGGAAGGAAGGGATTTATTGAAACTGTGGATCCAGGGGAAATTCCATAATGGTAGAAGAAGCTGGCCTGTTTTTATTTATTGATTGATTGATTTTTTTTGGGGGGGGGGAAGAGAGAGAATTGGTGCTCCAGGGCCTCAGCCACTGAATTGGAACTTCAGATACCTGCGCCACCTAGTGGGCATGTGTGACCTTGTGCTTGCCTGTCCTTTGTGGGTCTGTATAATGTGGGACCTGGAGAGTAGAACATGGGTCCTTAGGCTTCACAGGCAAGTGCCTTAACTGCTAAGCCATCTCTGAAGCTCTGGCCTGCTTTTTCTGTTGTTTTAAATTAAAAAAGAAAATTTCAGAGAAAGAGAGAGAGAGAGAGGGAGAGGGAGAGAGAATGAATTGGCATGCCAGGGCCTCAGCCACTGCAATAGAATTCCAGTTGCTTGTACCACCTAGTGCACATGTGCGACCTTGCATTTGTCTCATCTTTAGTATGGCTGGCTTCTGTGAAATCTGGAGAGTCGAACATGGGTTTTTAGGCTTTGCAGGCAAGCATCCTAATAGCTAAGTCATCCCTCCAGCGCTGGCCTATTTTTCAAATAGGTCCAAGCAGAGAGAGAAAACGCCACAAGCAAAACAAAACAAAACAACACACACACACACACACAAACAAACAAAACAAAACAAAAACCACCTGCAAAGGCCACACCACAACAAACACAATTCAGGAACTCCAGGCACTTTGCCTATCTTTAGTCTGGAATTTCAACTCCACCATTGCATCTTAGGGCTGGGCCCTATGATCTATCCAGTGACACCTCCTCTGTTCAGGTGCTGTAGTTCCAAAGTACAAACTGTTCCACATCAGCCTGGGGCTAGAGGAAGACCCTACCTTGAAAAACCAAAAAATAAATAATAATAAAAAAACTAAAGAATCCAAAGTACAAATTAATAAAACACTGGATATACAGGGGGCTGTCTGTTGAAACTATCATATT
This sequence comes from Dipus sagitta, assembly GCA_036346955.1. Lineage (NCBI taxonomy): Eukaryota > Metazoa > Chordata > Mammalia > Rodentia > Dipodidae > Dipus > Dipus sagitta. Next base: position 34,872,025 of record CM070786.1, read on the forward strand.
CTGCCCCTGGCCTCAACAGATTTATAACCATCTTACATTGTAAATTGTATTTATTCCAGTTTCAGAGGTTTCTACAGTCTTCAACAACTTAAGATAGTTCTAAAGCCTAAGTCTCCTCTGAGATTTAAGATTGTCTTTAGATGTAAGTTTGGTAAATTCAAACAAGTTTTATACCTATAACATATAAAGGCACAGAGTAAACATTTTTGACTGCTATAAGGCATAACAAAGAGAGATAGGAACAATGTAAGCTCAACAACTATTGAGCAAACATCAAACTTTGGCAGTTCAAGTCTGATATAACCAGGGACTGATAGTCTTCGAAATTTATTATTATTATTATTATTTATTTATTTTTTGGTTTTTCGAGGTAGGGTCTCACTGTAGCCCAGGCTGACCTGGAATTCACTACGGAGTCTCAGGGTGGCCTCGAACTCACGGCGATCCTCCTACCTCTGCCTCCTGAGTGCTGGAATTAAAGGCGTGCGCCACCACGCCCGGCTTTATTATTATTATTTTTGTTGACAACTTCCATAATTATAAGCAATATCCCATGGTAATTCCCTCCCTCCCTCACTTTCCCTTTTGTAATTCCTATCTCCTTCATATGCCCTCCCCCTCTCAATAAGTTCCTCTTTTATTTTGATGTCATGATCTTTTTCCTCCTATTATGATGGTCTTGTGTAGATAGTGTCAGGCACTGTGAGGTCATGGATATCCAGGCCATTTTGTGTCTGGAGGGGCACATTGTAAGGAGTCCCATCCTTCCTTTGGCTCTTACATTCTTTCTGCCACCTCTTCCACAATAGATCCCGAGCCTTGGAAGGTGTGATAGAGATATTGCAGTGCTGAGCACTCCTCTGTCACTTTTTCTCAGCACCATGTTGCCTTCTGAGTCATCCCAAGGTCACTGCCATCTGAAAAGAGAAGCTTCCCTAACCAAAAGTGAGAGTGGCATTAGTATATGGGTATGAATATTAAGAGAAGTGCTTACTGGGATGTTTGGTGAGCATAGTATATACTTTTAGCCAGACAGCAGCAGATGTTACACCCTAGGGCTTATGGCTACCGCTGTTGTAGGTTTTCAGTATCAGGGATGTATTCCTTCCCATGGAGCGGGCCTCCAATCAAATTAGAGGGCGATTAGTTTCTCCCATAACAGACGTGCCACTATTGCTCATTTGGCATGGATGGCCAAATATAAGGCTTGCAATGTCCACTGTTGGGTATCTTCACTGGTAATTTCTCTCTCTCCCTTGAACTGCATACAGCATGACTTTTTTCCAGCTTTCTCTCAGCTGGTCTACATGGAGGAAGTTTTCAGCTCAGCCTCAGCAGGGTTTCTCAGTGACCTTGCAGCCCAAGTATGTGGAGTCTTCAGCAATAGGGTCTTACCATCTATTCCTGGTGGGAAACAAAGGGCCTCAGCAGTGGCCTGTAATGTTTGGGGGGCATCAGGGACCTCCCTGGCCAACAACTCACTGGAAGGTATGTCATCCCTGGCACTGAAAATTTTCTAGTAACAATCTATGGTTCCTGTGTGTTCCATTGTCCAAAAAAGTAGGTTTCCATATGACTTACTTATATTCTCTTAGATTTTGATTAGCCCTCCCTCCACCTTTCCTTTACTCAATCTTTTCCCCTGACCTCACTTAGGCCTTTTCACCCCCATTAATCTGTTTTTCTACATATATATATATATATAACCATCCTATTAGGGCCCTCCCCCCTCCCTTTCTATTCCTTTTATATCTCCTTTCTAGCTTACTGGTACTGTGTTTTCTTCCTACTTACACAGAAGTCCAGTTATTTGTAGCTAGGATCCACATATGAGAGAGAACATGCGACATTTGGTTTTCTGGGTCTGAGTTACCTCACTTAGTATAATCCTTTCTATATCCATCCATTTTCCTGCAACTTTTATAACTTCATTTTTCTTTACCGCTGAGTAGAACTCCATTGTGTAAATGTGCCATATCTTCATTATCCACTCATCAGCTGAGGGTCATCTAGGCTGGTTCCATTTCCTAGCTATTGTGAATGGAGCGGCAACAAACATGGTTGAGCAAGTATCTCTAAGGTAGTGAGATGAGTCCTTAGGATATATGCTTAGGAGTGCTATAGCTGGGTCATATGAAAAATCTGTTTTTAGCTGTCTTAGGAACCTCCACACTGATTTCCATAATGGCTGGACAAGATTGCGTTCCCACCAACAGTGTAGAAGGGTTCCTCTTTTTCCGCATCCTCGCCAGCAGTTATGTTCATTTGTTTTCATGATGGTAGCCAGTCTGACAGGAGTGAGATGGAATCTTAATGTAGTTTTAATCTGCATTTTCCTGATGACTAGGGATGATGAACATTTTTTTAGATGTTTATATGCCATCTGTGTTTCTTCTTTTGAGAACTCTCTATTTAGTTCCATGCCCATTTTTCAATTGGGTTGTTTAATTTCTTATTATTTATTTTTTTGAGTTCTTTGTATATCCTAGATATTAATCCTCTATCAAGGAATACCTGGCAAAGATTTTTTCCCATTCTGTAGGTTGCCTCTTTGCTCTATTCACAGTGTCTTTTGCCATACAAAAGGCTTGTAATTTCATTAGGTCCCAGTGACTAATCTATGATTTTATTGCCTGAGCAACTGGGTTTATATTCAGAAAGTCCTTGCCAAGACCAATATGTTGAAGGGTTTCCCCTACCTTTTCCTCTAGCAGTTTCAGAGTTTCAGGTGTGATATTAAGGTCTTTGATCCATTTGGACTTAATTCTTGTGCATGGAGAGAGAGAAGAATCTATTTTCATCCTTCTACAGATACATATCCAGTTTTCCTAGCACCATCTGCTAAAGAGGCTATCTTTTCTCCAATGATTATTTTTGGCATTTTTATCGAAGATCAGGTGGCTATAGCTACCCAGACTTATATCTGGGTCCTCTATTCTGTTCCATTGATCTACATGTCTGCTTTTGTGCCAGTACCATGCTGTTTTTGTTACTATGGCTCTGTAGTATAGGTTAAAGTCAGGTATGGTGATACCACCAGCCTTATTTATGTTGCTCAAAATTGTTTTAGATATTTGAGATTTTTTATGCTTCCAAATGAATTTTTGGATTGCTTTTTCTATTTGTGTGAAGCATGCCATTGGAATTTTGATGGGGATTGCATTAAATATGTAGATTGTTTTTGGTAAGATTGCCATTTTCACCATATTGATTCTTCCAAGAACAAGGGATGTCTTTCTATTTCCTAGTGTCTTCTGCAATTTCTCCCTTGAGTGTTTTAAAGTGTTCATTGTAGGGATCCTTCACTTCCTTGGTTAGGTTTATTCCAAGGTACTTTACTTATTTATTTATTTTTTGATGCAATTGTAAATGGGAGTGATTTTCTGATTTCATCCTCTGTGTGTTTGTTGTTAGTATATAGGAAGGCTACTGATTTCTGTGTGTTTATTTTGTATCCTGGTACATGGCTATAGGTGTTTATCAGCTATAGCAATTTGCTGGGAGAGTCTTTAGGGTCCTTTATGTATAGAATCATGTCATCTGCAAATAATGATAACTTGATCTCTTCCTTTCCAATTTGTATCCCTTTTATGTGCATCTCTTGCCTTATTGCTATGGCTAAGACTTCTAGTACTATATTAAATAAAAGTGGGGACAGCGGACACCCTTGTCTTGTTCCTGATTTTAGTGGAAAACCTTCAAGTTTTTCTCCATTTAGTATTATGTTGGCTATAGGCTTGTTATAAATAGCTTTTATTATGTTGAGATATGTTCCTTCTATTCCCAGTCTCTGTAGGACTTTTATCATGAAGGGATGTTAGATTTTGTCAAATGCTTTTTCTGCATCTAATGAGATGATCATGTGATTTTTTTATCCTCCAGTCCATTTATTGAATGTATTACATTTATGATGTGTGTATGTTGAACCATCCCTGCATCTCTGAGATAAAGCCTACTTTATGAATGATGAATGATCTTTCTAATATATTCTTGTATTCTGATTGCTAATATTTTGTTGAGAATCTTTGCATCTATGTTCATGAGTAAAGATTGGTCTGTAATTTTCTTTTTTTTTTCTATCTTTGCCTGGTTTTGGTATTAGGGTGATGCTGGCTTCGTAGTTGGAGTTTGGTAGGATTCCTTCTTTTCCTGTTTTATGGAAAAGTTTAAGAAGCATTGGTGTTAGTTCTTCCCTGAAGGTCTGGTAAAATTCACCAGTGAATCCATCTGGGTATGGACTTTTTTTAGTTGGGAGGTTTTTGATAACTGTTTGGATTTCCATACTTGTTATAGGCCTATTTAAGTGGTTAATCTCATCTTGATTTAATGTAGATATGTCATATAAATCAAGGAAACCATCTGTTTCATATTTTCATACTTAGTGGAGTATGTGTTCTTATAGTTAGTCCCTATGATTTTTTACAATTTCTCTGGTATCTGTTGTGATAATGCCTTTCATCTCTGATTTTATTAATTTGTATCTCTTCTCTCTTTCTTTGGTCAGATTTGCTAAAGGTTTATCAATCTTGTTTATCCTTTCAAAGAACCAACTCTTCGTTTCATTGATTCTTCGGATTTTTTTGTTTCTATTTCATTAATTTCTGCCCTAATCTTTATGATTTCTTCCAGTCTACTAATTTTCAGTTTGCCATGTTCTTTTTTTCCAAGGCTTTAAGGTGATGCATTAAGTTGTTTATTTGCGACCTTTCTAATTTCTTAATAGAGGCACTTAAAGCTATAAATTTCCCTCTTAGGACTGCCTTCGTTGTGTCCCAACGTTTTGGTATGTTGTATTCTCATTATCATTTGACTCTATGAATTTTTTGATTTCCTTCTTGATTTCTCCATTGACCTATTTATCATTTGGTAGTGTATTGTTTACTTTCCATGATTTTGTGTATGCTCTATAGCTTTTCTTGCTATTGATTTGTAGTTTGATCCCATTGTGATCAGATAGAGTGCAAGAACTTATTTCAATTTTCCTGTATTTGTTAAGATTTGCTTTGTGTCCTAATATATGGTCTATTTTAGAGAATGTTTCATGTGCTGCTGATAAGAATGTGTATTCTACAGCATTTGGATGAAATGCCCTGTAGGTATCTGTTAGGTTCATTTATTCTATGATCTCATTTAATCCACATGCCGCTTCTGCCTGCCTATGTGGGCTCTAGATGCTCTGGATCTCTCCTGCTTCTTTGCTGCCATTGGTAATTTATTATACACCTCACTATTTAGTAGAAGAGTGTATTTTGCTGGTTTTTCTTTTTCTTTTTGCTTTCTTTCTTCCTTTTTTTTTTTTTTTTGCCTTTTTCTCCCCTAGGCTGCTTTGGCTTCGTTCCTATTTTGCCATCTTAACCGGAAGTCCTGTCTTCGAACTTTTTAATTCCACCCCTCTATCTGGGTTGAGTAGCCAGGGAAACTTCTGTCTTTAGCCAATAGCCTCCATGGTAGCCCTTGTATAGTTTTGGTATATCTGAAACATCTTTGCGTCCCTATGTAAACTACAGTCCATCTTCCAAAGGCTCTTCCATCCCATTTATGAGGGCCATCACACCCTGTCTATATGTTGCATCATAGTAGTGACTCCTGAAACTGTGCACATTTTGTGACGATTCTATACATTTTTAAAGAAATATTTTATTTGGGGCTGGAGAGATGGCTTATCAGTTAGGCACTTGCCTGTGAAGCCTAAGGACCCCAGTTTTAACTCGATTCCGCAGTACCCACATAAGCCAGATGCACAAGATGGCGCATGTATCTGGAGTTTGTTGGGAGTGGTTGTAGGCCCTGTTGAGCCTATTCTTGCTGTTCCTCTCTGCCTCTTTCTCTCTCTGTCTGTTGCTCTCAAATAAATAAATAAATAAATAATAAAATATTTAATTTATTTATTTGAGAGATAGATATATAGATAGATAGATAGAGAGAGGCAGATAGAAAGAGAGTGAAGGGTATACCAGGGCCTCCAGACACTGCAAAACAAACCCCAGACACATGTACTGCTGTGTGCATCTGACTGATGTGGGTACTGGGGAATTGAACCTAGGTCCTTAGTCTTCACAGGCAAGTGTCTTAACCACTAAGCTATCTCTCCAATCCCCATTCCATGCATTTTTTATGTTTCAAAAACCAATACCAGGTGTGTAGGACACAGCCATATTTTTAATTTAGGGATGAAATAAATGATGACATTGAAGAGCAGCTTCCTTTTTCAGTTAACTCTTTTCCAAAAGAGTTATTTGTTTATTTTATTTAAGAGTTTTGTATTTCTATCATAGTCCTTTTTTAAGCATTGTTTTCAGGCATCTTTTTATTTTAATGTAAAGCAGTTGGGCCATCTTTCTTAAGACTGTTCGTATGTTGACAATAGCAGCTTCGGGAACCTAAAACCAGTGTCAGTGACTGTAATTTAATTTGAGTCTTTTTTAAACTTAAAATCGTAAATCTCTTAGTCCAATAACTTTAGCCAAGCATATCAGTCCATTACAAATTTAATCTTGATGAAACTCTCTGGGCCTGGGCAGCATAACACAGCCAACCCTTATGTCAGTAGCCCAATTCTAACAAAGTTCCCTGCTGTCTTTTTTTTTTTTCCTTAGACTGCTTATAAGCCAAGCCTCTAAGTTTAATTTTCTCTGTACTTAGCATTTTTAAACTCTTACAATAATAGTCCTAAATACCTGGCTTACCACTCTAGAAGGTGTATTTAGTTGTAAGTACCGCATTCATGTCTGTTTCTTCAAAACAAAAGTTTTAAAAGACAAAATCCACATGGTCAGATTTATCTCAGCATTCTACCCCACTTCTGTTACCAATTTCTATAGTAGACAGCTTCAGGTCACTGAGATGAACTTCCAGACCAGATACAGTTATGGAAGGAAGGGATTTATTGACACATATCCAGGGGACGTTCTATAATGGCAGAAGAAGCTGGCCTCTTATTAAAACAGGTCCAAACAGAGAGAGAGAAAAAAAAGCCACAAACCAAAAACAAACAAACAAAAACAAAACAACAACAACAACAAAAACCCCAAGAATCCAAAGGCCACACCACAACAAACACAGTTCAGGAACTCTAGGTACTTTACATATGTTGAGATTGTTATTACAATTCCACCACCACAGCTTAGGGCTAGACCCTAAGATCTGCCCAGTGACACCTCCCCCAGCCAGGTGACTAATAAAATACCAAATATATTGGGGGCCTTCTATTCAAGTTACCACACTCTAACCATTTCTTCATCTCACCCTCCAAGTAGTTACTGTTCTATTCTCTGACTGTGACTAGTGAGTACCATGGAATTGAGAGCATAATTCTGTGAGGCAGTATTCCTTGGTGTCATCCTCAGCCATTTATTAAAGCTTGACCCTTTGTGCATCAAAAGTTTTTCCATGCCATTGGCTCCATGCTAAGCTATCTGAATGTCACAACTGAAGAAAGAGAATTGCAAACTTCTAATCCTGAGTATATGTGAGACCAACCCAATACCCACATTTCCCTGGCCCAGTGCAACTGAAACTGGGGTGCTTTGTGACCTTCAATCTGTCCCTGGAAGGGAACAACAAACTGTGATTAGATTCCTAAGCAACTGATAATTCCATAGTTTATATTTAGATACATGCAAAAGATGGCAACTACTATCTATAGTGCAGGAAGGACTCATATAGACCCTGACCCCCTAACACCTTTTCCAGGAAGCCCGTTCTTTTAACAAAAGTAGGAAATACCAGGATGTTTCTGTACAGTCCATGATCAGACTCGATTGTATAAAAATATATTAAATAGTTCCTGTGTAGCATGTTTTTAAAGACATTTTTTATTTTTTTTAACTTAAAAAATTTTTTTGTTTATTTTTATTTATTTATTTGAGAGCGACAGACAGAGAGAGATAGAGGAAGATAGACAGAATGGGCACACCAGGGCTTCCAGCCACTGCAAACGAACTCCAGATGTGTGCGCCCCCTTGTGCATCTGGCTACCATGGATCCTGGGGAATCGAGCCTCAAACTGGGGTCTTTAGGCTTCTCAGACAAGTGCTTAACCACTAAGCCATCTCTCCAGCCCTTTAAAGACATTTTATTCAATACTTATAAATCATTTTTCATTATAATGCAGTATGTTCAAAACAGTATTATAAAACTATTAAAGTTTGTACATTACTTTAGTTGAAAATCAGGTAGTTAAAAAAACCTTAGGGAGGGCTGGGGAGATGGCTTAGCAGTTAAGATGCTTACCTGCAAAATCTAAAGACCCATGTTCGACTCTCCAGATCCCACATAAGTCAGATGCACAAAGGTGAAGTAAGCGCAAGGTCGCACATGCCCAGTAGGTGGTGCAGGCATCTGGGATTTGATTGCTGTGGTTGAGGCCCTGCTGTGCCAATTCTCTCTCTCTCTCTCTCCCTCTAAATACACACACACACACATGCGCACACACACACATGCACACACACAAAGTTTTCAAAAAACCTTTAGGGAGAGGGCTGGGGAAACGACTCAGGATTTTGATTAAGTGCTTACTGTGCAAATGTGAGTGCTAAAGTTTGGATTCTCAGAACCCACATAAAAAGATTAATACTGTGGCAGGCATCTGTAATTCCAGCATGTTTATGGTGAGAAGGGAGGCAGAGACAGGAGAGTCACTTGGCAGCTCGTGGGCCATCTAGTCTGGCTAATGAGATGGTGAGGTCCAACATCTGCACTTGTCTTCTGAACTCCACATGCATGCCATGGCACATGTATGGCCATACTTACAACTGTTTCAGTATTTCTAGAAAGCAAAATGCACATTTATTATAACAACAGTACCTTTATCCCTAAAAAGCTGGTAATAGTCTATAATACAGTAACTGTTACCATTTATGTTGCCTTATAAATGTCAGATTTTTTTTCCTTTTTATAGTTCATTTGAACTATAAAACTAAAATAAGGTCCATATAATGTGATTCACTAATGTCTGACTTGGTAACTTTCCATTGGTAAATAGGACTGACTTTGTTTTCTCTCATTTTATTTATGCTTTTGCTACTTTTTAGGTTTTTTATTTGTTGGAGACAGTTTTACTTGTCTGGGACTCACTTTATAGCTCAGGCTGGCCTCAAATTTATAAGCCTCGTGCCTCAGCCTTTGAGTGGTAGGATTATAGGCACACATTATGACACCTTGTACATTTGAACATCTTTACAATTGTGGCATGTAGAATTAGATAGGTTTTATTTTGTTTTGTCTTATTTATTTATTTGATAGAAAGAGGCAGAGCGAGAAAGGGATAGGGAACAAATGGGCATGCCAGGGCCTCCAGCTACTGCAAACAAATGCCAGATGCATGCACCCCCTTGTGCATCTGGCTTACGAGGGTCCTGAAGAATCAAACTGGGATCCTTTGGCTTTGCAGGCAATCACCTTAACTGCTAAGCCATCTCTCCAGCCCTTAGGTAGATTTTAATCCTTGCTTATGATGTACTCTCATGGTGGGTCCAGGCATGCCCTCGTCTTTTCTTTTTTGTAATTATTCCTAACAAGTTTCAGCCCTCGATCAAATAAGAAACCTATACATTTTCATTTAGTTGCATTCTTTCCGGTTCTCTCTGCCTTGCCTCAATGTGCTATCCACCATCTTTTACTGTGTGAGCATTTTTTTTTCTCTGCTTGTCTGTTGATGTAGTTTCCTTGTATCCAAATGTATTCCTCATAAAATTAAGCTTTTACTTTTTACCTTTATATGAATTTCATTGTATTGCACTCAAACTTCTGGTACTTATTTTTGAACTTAAGTCTCTGATTCCTGTTGGTGTGTATCATTGTGAATATCCTCATTCATTTCTCTGTTCTCTTGTGTATTTGGCTTGTTTTGTCTGTGTCCAGAGTTTTGCAATTGTGAAAGATGCTGTTGTTTCTGATATGTGTGCATGTAAATATGCATTACAACTTGTTTTTCACTGAGAACAAAGAGTCTCCACTTTGCACATCTGGCTTTATGTGGGTACTGGGGAATTGATCTCAGGCTGTCAGACTTTGCAAAGCAAGTGTTTTTAACTGCTGAGCCATCTCTCCAGCCCTAATCAGTTATCTACAGGGCCCCTTACTAAGTATCTTTGTTTTCTATACTTTAACCAGTAGGAGCTCAATGATAAAATATCTGAGAGTTGTACTGAGTATTTCTTTTTGTGTGTAGGGCAGGCCAGGGTCTCTTGATGCTGCAAATAAAGGCCCATCTCCTGTCTGTGGGTAGCTAGGGAATGGAACTTGGGCAAGCAGGTTTTACAAGCAAGTGCCTGCAATCACTGAGCCATTTCCCCAGCCCCCTGCTGAGTATTTCATCAGGAAGAGTGAAGTATGATTCAGTGATTCCCAACAAGAAAACTAAAGAACGTGTTCTTTTTTATTTAAAACAAATGAGGAAGTTGATCTGTAATTCCTTCTTATTCTGACCTTTTTTTTCTCGTTTTTTATTTTTATTTTTTTCCCAAGGTAGGGTCTCACTCTAGCTCAGGCTGACCTGGAATTTACTCTGTAGTCTTAGGGTGGCCTCGAACTCACAGTGATCCTCCTACCTCTGCCTCTCGAGTGCTGGGATTAAAGTCGTGCACCACCACACCCGGCCCTTTTTTGACGTATTTATGGTAAAGTAATTGCTTCTAACTATGCTACCTATAATACCTATGCCAATGAAAAGTTGACCATTTTGTTTTATTTCATTGTTCAGGAGAAAAATGACCTGAAGCGTGCTGGATTCATGCTTCAAGAAGCAGATAAACTCGGCTGCAGACAGTTTGTTACTCCCGCAGATGTGGTTTCAGGAAATCCAAAACTAAATTTAGCCTTTGTAGCTAATCTTTTTAACACTTACCCATGCCTTCATAAGCCTGATAATAACGACATTGATATAAATTTATTGGAAGGTAAGTTCTTTCTGCCTTGGATTCATTATATTTCTTTTGGTCCTGTTCTCCTGTGCTGTCATAGGTAGGGGATTGTGGTGGGTGATGCAATTCAGTGTGTGTAGGCATGAGCGTTCACTAAGATGTTCAAAGTAGAAAATACTGGAATAAATCTTGTCATTTCTCCACACGAGTTTATTGAAAACTATCATATATTTAAAGAATTCCCAGAAATGATTCTACAATTCTATCATATACAGAAGGAATTATTAGAAATAAAAATTATTTATAAGTTTTTTCTTTCTTAGCAAGTTAACCTCCAGCAGTATTCTTTTTAATGTTTTTAGTATACATGAAGTTATAGTATTCATTACTGATTGTGTGTGGGCTATTGTTATCTGTCTCTTAATATGTAATACTTTCCTGTTTTGCTTCATGAAATGCAGATTTGACCCCTCCTAATGTAGGTACTGTATTTAGCACTTTTCTATATTCTATAAACATGTTCACTCTGAATTGTTATTAGTGGCATTTATTCTTTCCATCTGGGTTGACATTTATGTTTTACATTCTCATGCTGCTGTGTTGTTTATCTTAATATGCCTATAGAGTGAGTGGCAAGCAAATGCAGATTAGTTAAATAGAGCTGGTCTTTGATTATGTACTCTTTACCTGATTTCCCTTCTACAATGGTGGGAAATTGTCGTACACAATAGAAATTTGTTTTGACAATTGGACTTCATGATTTGATGTAAAGTCTTTATCCCTCTCCTGTGATAAACCTTATCATTTAACACAAATAATTTTTGAAAAGATTCATTTAGATTCTGTAGCATAGGTTATTTTGGATTTACATTGCACTTAACTAAATGTCATTGAAGCTTACAATATATGAATCGTCTTAATGACAGAAACAATCTTAATATATAGTTCTTTCTCCTTCTCTGTTACCCAGCCTCTCTTCCTCTCTTCTCCTATTCAAACACTGTCATCCACATGGACTCCAATACCCACATTAACGTTTGAAGGAAAAGTAAACCCAGTGGCTGCACTGGGAGAGACAGACAGTCCTGTTGCCCTGGCTGGTGGAAGATGGGGAGAATTTGATGTTGTATTCATTCTCTCCACTCCCCACCCTGACTTCCTTCACTAGTGGAACAGAGTAATTACCTTCAGAATCCTTTTCCCTTGGGCTGTCACAACTAGAGTTCTGATGTCCGTGTCACCTCATACAGTTTTGCAGCTAATGAAAGAAATTTTAGATTTAACAAATATATATTTTTGAGAAATATGATAATTCAATTCACTCTCCTTGAGTGAATCAAATTAAATAAAGACTATATTCTCTCTCTAAATATGTAACACAAGGGAAATGAAACACTGCAGGGCTTTTATTTTTTTTTAGCATAGAATGCTAGAATTTAAAAAAAAATTAAGTCAAAAGAAAGTCTGCTACATTTTTATCAGTCTGGAAAATTTCAAGATCCCTGTGTGTCTTGTAGCAGAAGGCATTGTTTAGAGTGGCATATTAAAAATGATCTGCTTTTTATAGTCACTGAATTCTTGCTAAATATCTTTTCCAACTTGCTCGCTCTCCTGTTTGTCATGTTTGGATTCTTTTGCTAGTGTTCAGCATGCTTTTGGGTTTTTTTTAGTGTGAACATGATTGCTACCTATTTCCACTAGTACTTATTATACTGAAGATACTATGGAAATATTTATCAATCATCTTTATCTAGAACATATGTATGTCCTGATAGAGATGTTGAAAATGTATTGGATATTGACTGTCATTGGAATAGTTTCTTCTGTAAATTTGTGCTTTTATAGATCCTCATGAAGTTTGAGCCTTGACCTTATCACATCCCCAATTCATATATTAGTATGTTCTCATTGGCAGATAATTTTATCTGTAGGAAACTAAAGCTATCAAATTAAGCCAACTACATAGGCTACACACAGAGAGAACATCTTAGAATTCATCTGTGGTAACAGAAAGTACATAGGCCATGGAATTGGAAAGACTTTGTTCAAATCATGGTTCCACCATTCAATATGAGTAACTTCTGTGAGCCTTGGCTTTCTCTTATATAAAACAGGAGTAATAATGCTTTCTTGGGAAGCGTACAAAGCAGGCTGAATGTGGTCATGAGTGAGAGTTTATCTTATGGTACATATTTATGGATGGTCAGAATGGGAGGTGGAAGCACATTCAGTGAGTAGTGATTAGCTGTTCCTTTCTGTCTTCTTAATAGCATATTTTACAACATGCTTTGAACATATTTGTTACTTTATTGAAAGTTTTGTCAATTGCAGGTATCAATTTGACCTGCAAAGTGACAGAATATTTTATAGCTCTATCATTATATATCAACAATTAAGATGTTAGCTCTAAAATTGCATTAGTTGTCTGTTATTGAAAAACATTTTCTAATCTGTAATACATATGTTTTTGTAATGCTGTACGTCATTGCTCTTATACAAATGCACAGTGCTTTTAGCTTTGAGCATTTACTTACCAAGACAACTTTAAATGGAGTGAGGTAAATAAATGCTTATTTATAAAAACTTTTGTTTCTGTGTGTTAAAATTAAAATGATAACAAATTGTTGAGAATAATAGGAGGAAATATGAATATCTGAAGCTTAAAAAAGCTTCAGAACTCTTTGAAAATGTAAATTTGATGTCTTTAAAAATAATATTCATTATTCAGGTTTAACATAATTTGAATTTTTTAAAATAAAAATTAGACCACTTTGACACCCAATCATTGCAATTTAAAGACCTAATTGGACTTTTTTTTTACAAAAATAATTAGATTTTCTTACAAAAAATGTAAAATTACTAGAAAAAAGAAAAAAATATATATACATAGAGATGTATAGATCATAATAGCATAGTTACAAATTAGACAAATAACCAAAAAGTAAATCAACTCACATATATCAAGTCATTGGTCATAGTGTACTTATATTTATGTCATGTTGGAAATACTTTAGAGATTTGATTTGTACCCTCTTAAGCACACCTATGAATATGGCAGACACAGGTCCTAGGAATATTTAGTTTGACTTGGTTCTTTAAAAAAATTGGCATGTAGATTGTTTAAATTAAAGTTGTTGAGGCAAAATTTAAGCAAAGATTATACAGTTAATAAGGCTAAAATTGAAGCAGATTCTAGCAAAAACTGTTAGGTAATGGCAGTGAAAACAACATGGAAATACAGTGAACAGTTTATTTCTGGAATAGTTGGTAAAAAATAACAGAACCCTTTAAATTGTGCAGGGTTGTAGCTGCTATTCTGGATGTATAGTTTTATACTGTCTGTGTCTGTCAGGAGTACTGGAGAGATGCTCTGTAGGAGTGGGCTGTGGAGCTCAGATGATTATATAAACTTTTATGCCAAACTGGCCTTCAAGAGTGCCATGGGCCAGAGTGACTAAACACCTATGGATTAGACATGGTGAGAGGCATAGAGCTTTTAGTTTTTTGGGAGTCTGGTGAAAAGATATAGTCCAGGTTATTTCATTGCCCCTCTAATTTGCTGAAGAATAAGCAGTCACATAATTAGTCACTTATGACTCCAGTCAGGAAATGGCTATAAGGCAGATGTGGCATGGAGAGCCCGTCTCTCTTCCCCCGTTGTGAACATCTTACTCATCTTTTCCTTGTAGATGGTGTATGCTCAGGGAGACAGATCAAACAAAAGAAACTTGAGGTGATCTTTGAGGTTGAGGCACTTACTATGATGAACTATGTCTCAGCACACACTGAATGTTGTGGGTGGTTTGTGTTCCTTATGTATTTCCAACAATGACAGTCTAACTCAGGAAGCCTGAGAAATGGTTATTCTGCTTCACTGCCTGCTTCTTACATTGCCTGAAATCCTCTCTTTCTTCATTATTTAGTATTATTTAGACCTTCCTGTATAAAACCATAATCTGTACAAATTTAGAAACACTGTATTTGAGAAAGGCAGATCTTTTCTATTTGTTTTAAAGTGCTAATGTTACCTTGCCTGCTAAAAACTTTTATTATGTTTAGGCAATCCTTCTTGCATATGACCATAACTTCAGATGAATTACATCTTACATGAGTTTACCTGCAGTTTCTGAAGAGAGAAACTCTGGCTGAAGGAGTAGTTCATGGAAACTGAATAAGAAAATCTAGATAGAGGAAAAAATGGAAGCTTCCTAGATAGGATAATATCCCTCCCCAAAGAAATTATAATATGAAAGGAACCATACAAAATATGTATGACAATTTTTGCCTGCTGAAATGATTTAAAAGATAGTTCTTTATTCTTTTGACTTGAATCATCAGTGTGAACTTATGTCTACTCTAGGAGAGAGCAAGGAAGAGAGGACCTTTCGGAACTGGATGAATTCCTTGGGGGTCAACCCATACATTAATCATTTGTACAGGTACTATGGTGTATTGTATGTTAGCCTTACTAAACATGGTCTAACTTATGTTTCAAACTGTAGATGTGTTTACATGAGAACCTTTGAGTTTGAGAAACTTTGATTTGAGGAAAATCATATGAATTTAGCCAACATAGAGAGTTTTAGAATACTGGAAATTGACAGTACAATACATTTTAAAAGAAAATGTTATTTAAAAAGACAATGTGACATTAGCTGTAATTTAAGATTATTATTTGTGTGTGTGTCTGTGTTAGTGCACATGTTCATGTTTGAGTGTGGGTGCATGTGTATGGAGGCCAGAGGATAACATTTGGGTTGTACCTTGCCTGTCCACCTCATTTGAGGCAGGGTTTTCCACTCTGGATTCTTGTTGTGCTGTTTCTTGCTGGGTTTGTCTTGAGCTTCTGGAAAAGTCTCATTTGCCTCTCATCTGCCACCAACATCAGTGTTCTGGGGTTCCAGAAGCATACCATGGCTTCTGGCTTTTATTTTTTAAGGTTTAGAGTGACTTTATTAGATTAAGAGAAAGAAAGAGAAGAAAGTGAAGAGAGCTGCTACCACGTGGAAGGCAGGAGGGGGTAGAGAGCCCATGTGGGAGTAAGGTGGAGAGGTCTCCCTCGGCTGAAACAAGGAAGCTTACCAGAACCTGGAAGTTCAGGAGACCACCAAAAGAGCTTGTTGCCTCCCCCCCCCCCATGCATCGATTTATAACCTTACTGGGGTGGGCTTCACCTTTGGGCTCAGGTGAGCCTGAGAGGCATGGTCGGTCTGGGCTAGAGGCTGGCTTAGGAAGATGGCAGCCATTATGCCAGGTTCTAGGGGCTGAACTTGACCAACCACAATGTTGTGATCAGATTTAAATTCTAGGAAAGGGGAACTCAGATCTAGGTAACTCCTTTCATCAAGAGATAAGGAGAAGCCAGCTTCTCTGATCTCTAGCAAAATGGAGATTGCAAGGGCAGACAGTCCTGCCTTTAACTTTCAGGGGCCCAATCACCCTAACTGCCTTTAGGGAGTCAGGGTGGAGATCACTCTGGCTTCTTCAAGCTGAGGGGGGTTGATGGATATGGCAGTTGGAATACTTCTTCAGTGGAACTATCTAAGGGACCCCAAAAGTGCATTGGTAGAGTGAAGGAAGACAGTCCTGGAAGAAAATGTTGGGAGAAAGAATAAAAGCAAGGAGTTAAGGGAAAGTAGGCACCCAGCAAACTGACACCTTTAGGGTTTCCATTCTTGTGGTTTTCAACATGGGGTTTGGGGATGGAACTCAGGTACTCCAGTTTGTGCTGCTAGCACTTTTATCCACTGAGCCATCTCTCCAGCCCACTGATTGTATTTTTTGATGAAATTAAGGAGATGGCTCAGCAAATAAAGTACTTGCTGCGTAAGTATGAGTACCTAAGTTCATTTCCCAGAACGCACATAAAGCTAGACATGCTGGCATATACTTGTAATCCCAGCCTGCCTACAGCAATACAAGAGGTGGAACAGGAGAATGCCCTGGAGGCTTGCAGGCCAGTGAGCTTGGCATATGTAGCAGACGAACAAGAGACCCTGTCTCAGATAAGTTGGAAAGACAAGGACCAACACCCCGCAGAGTAGTTCTCTGCCCTCTGCATGTACTGTGGCCCATGCACACCCGTACTTGCAGTGGGAACATACAGATACACACCACCCACATGAATTTCAGCATAGTGGGTTACAGTGACATGAAGTAACTCATTTTCCCTGGGTAGTCATTTCAATTTCTATAAATTATTTGAGTGAGAAAGAGAGAAGGAGAGAGGAGAGAGGAGAGAGAGAGGGAGAGAGAGAGAGAGAGAGAGGATAGGCACGCCAGGGCCTCCAAGCCATTGCAAATGAACTCCAGACATATGCACCACTTTGTACATCTGGGTTCTGGAGAATTGAACCTGGGTCCTCTGGTTTTGCAGGCGCATGCTTTAACTGCTAAGCCATCTCTCCAGCCCTTACTTCAATTTTTATGTTATTCTTTATTTTTTTAAAAAATATTAGTTTTCCATACATCATTATACTTTGTTCTTGCCCAATGCCCTATCTCACCTCCCTTTTACACTTGCTAGTTCCCTTCTTCCTTCCAAACAGCACCCTCTCTAGGCCCTTTCTCTTTAGACCTGTTCCTACTCTTACACCCTACCCTTTCTTTGTTTGTGTCCTACATAACATATCTATACAGAAATTTAACTCTAGAGTCTACATTTGAATCTTCTTTATGGTAACAAATAGGGTGAGATGGAATCTCAAAGCAGTTTTAATCTGTATTTTCCTAATGGCTAAGACTGCTGAATCCTTTTTCAAATATTTATTCACTATATGTATTTTTCCCTTTGAGAACTATCAATTTCATTCAATTCACAGTGCCATTTATTGATTGTCTCTCTCTCTCTCTATACACACACACACACACACGCACATTTTTTGAGGTAGGCTAGCTAGCCCAGACTCACTGGAAATTCACTGTGTAGTCTGAGAGTGGCCTTGAACTCATAGTGATCTTCCCACCTCTGCCTCTCGAGTGCTAGGACTAAAGGCATGCACCACCATGCTTGGCTTAATAATTTTGCTGTTAATCAGTTAAATTCTTTATAGAGTTCTTGTTTTGAAATGGTAGTACATGGTGGCTGGACAGGCAGTGAGGACCTGCCTGTCACCACAGCTCTAAGGAGGCAAAGATGGGGATCCCCAGAGCAAGCTGGCTTAATGAGGTTAGCTGAATGCACACGCTCTGGGTTCAAGTGAGAGACCATGTCTCAATAAATAAGGTAGAAAAACAGAGGGAGAAGCTGTCAACCTCTGACCCTTACGTACCCCCTGTGTGGGCAAGCATGCATACATGCATATGTACCCCACATCCACATCCACAAAATGACAGCATATTCTGAGAAGTGATAGGATGAAGAAAATATCTTACTAAATAATTTCCTGTGCTTTCTACTAGTGAGAACACTGTCTTTCTAGACATAGACAAGAGAAGTGTTTCATTTTTCTTTATTACAGGATCTTGCCTTGAAAAACTGCAAAAGAACTCTATTTGAGAAGGTTTTTTTTATATGAAAATGCCCAACTAAATCTATCAGCAATGTGCATACCAAGTAAACTTCTTAAAAATTAACTAAATTATTTTTTAAGCACAAATTGAAACTTAGTAAAATAACAGAAAGCCTCATTCACAGAGCACTTAGGCAGTAACTTCTATTCCTTGGGATATATTAAAATATTATTTAAAATCTCAAACTAAAACATATTAAAAATAAATAAAACTAGCGTTTTCTTATTCTGTTAACTATTATTGATGTGATAGACTTATATTTTAAAAACTCTCAACAGAATGGGAAAATGGCTTAGCAGTTAAAGGAACTTACTTGCAAGGTCTGCTGGCCTGGGTTCAGTTCCCCAGTACTCACATAAAGCCAGATGCCAAAATAGTGCATGTGTCTGGAGTTCATTTGAAGCAGCAAGAGGCTGTAGCACATCCATACTCAGATTCTCTCTCTCTTTCACTCATTCTCATCTGTCTCTCAAATTAATAAATAAAAATTTAAAAATATATTTTATTTTATTTTGAAAAATTTTTAGAGAAAGCGAGAGTGATATACAGAGAGACAGAAAGAGAGAGAGAGAGAGAGAGAGAGAGAGAATTGGTGTGCCAAGGCTTCAGCCACTGCAATCAAATGCGAGACACTTGTGCCACCTAGTGGGCGTGTGCAATCTTCCGCTTGCCTCCCCCTTTGTGTGTCGGGCTTGTATGGTATCTGGAGAGAGATTGAACAAGCACCTTAACCACTAAGCCATCTCTCCAGCCCTGAAAATATATTTTAAAGAAATACAAATTCAAGCTACATAAAGAGGTGCATGTCAATTAGACTGGAGTTTGCTTAGAGTAGCTGGGCAGCTGAAGCTCCAGTGTTGGAGGTGATGAGGGATTACATCTTTATGGACTAATCTGAAAGAATGTCTATATCATATATTATTGAGAAAAAAGAACAATAAGTATAGTATTATTTGATTGTGTTTAACAGTTGTCTTTGTACATACTTGTAAATAAATTCCTAAACAGAATTTGATTAGGGTATACCAAACTATGGAACCTGTAGAGTAAGAGTAGAAAATAGTGGAGACTTTTATCTTTAATTTTAGCAGTATAATGTGGCTTGATTTTATTTTCTGACAATGAGCATGCATTTTATCATTGAAAGTTAAATTTAAATTAGGGAATTAAGATTTGTTCAGACTCAAAGTACCAAGAACACTAGAGATCTCTATGGTTTAAAGAAGAGAATTATCCAACTTTTTTAGTTAAAATACCTGAGTATTAAATATTGTAATATTGACAAAGGGCTTTAGGGATATGCAGTTTTTTTTTTCTCTTGGGGAAAGATACTGTTCACCGTCAGGAAATTGTTAAAGCACCATAATCTTAAAGAGAACCACTGGAGACAGAAAGCAATAGGTTGATGTCTAGTTGGTACCATAACCATGTGTCTGTGAGTTTGTGTCTGAATTATATTCCTAAACCCACCCATAAGCATTTTAGTACCCTACCTACAATATACCCAGTCCATAACTAAGTAGCTAAACTTATGCTGATTTCAACTAAAAATTCTTCTCTCCAAATAAGATTATATAGGCATATATAAAATTTTTTTTTTGGGGGGGTTATTTTTGAGGTAGGGTCGGTCTTGCCCTAGCCCAGGCTGACCTGCAGTCACTATGTAGTCTCAGGCTGACCTTGAACTCACAGCAATCCTCCTACCTCTGCCTCTCAAGTACTGGGATTAAAGTGTGTGCCACCATGCCTAGTTTATGAGGTATATTTTAAGAACTATTAGTCATAGAGTTTTTCTGGAGTTTATTGTGAAATTTCTGAAAAATGATTTAACTTTCTGGGCCTTAGTTTTCCTATTTGCATAAAGTAATAATAATGGTAATAACAATACCATACTGTCAAGGAACGAGGATGAATTAATGTAAAGTAAAAAATTTGGGACTTGAGAGATGGCTCAGTGGGTAAGAGTATTTGCTGCACAAGCGTGAGCACCTGTTTTCAATTTGCAACACAAATGAAAGGCTGTGCTTGGCTGCATATGATAATCCTAGCACTGAGGGTGATGGAGACAGGATTGCTGGGGCTCGCTGGTCAGCCAACCTAGCCAAAAATGGGCAATCTCGAGGTTCTATGCGAGGCTCTCTCTCAAGGAAATACTGCAAAAGAGCAGTAGACTTAGATACCCAGTATCCTCTTCTTATCTCTGCATCCGTGCACACTCATCTGCACACATACAGGCATGTGCCACATGTGCACCAAAATATCTACCACACACACAGCAAAAAAGAAAAGAAAAATTCATGAAATACATGAGATTCCAGGACAAAGGCAAATACTTAAGTGATTTTTTAAAAATATTTTTTGATTCATTTTTATTTATTTATTTGAGAGTGACAGAGAGAGAGAGAGAGGCAGATAGATAGAAAGAGAATGGGCGCGCCAGGGCTTCCAGCCACTGCAAACGAAATCCAGACGCGTGCGCCCCCTTGTGCATCTGGCTAACGTGGGTCCTGGGGAATCGAGCCTTGAACTGGGGTCCTTAGCCTTCACAGGCAAGCGCTTAACCGCTAAGCCATCTATCCAGCCCTTAAGTGATTTTTTAATATAAAAATGCTCATGTGCTTACAGATAGCAGTCAAATCTTAATTACTTCATGTTAAACTTCCTCCATTACTTAGTACAGCCCCCTTCGCTATCACATGGTTTATGTTCATAGAATGAAAAGTATCTGAAATATGAACCTCAGTAAGTATAGCCCAGTAGGTAAACTGCTGGAGAATGGCCACATGACATTTCACTCTTAAAAATCAGTTGTTAATTCTTTATTCCTTCACATACAGAATTAAAGACAGACTCTACAGACATTTCAAGCTTCTTGGGAAAAAATTATTTTTCTGAATCCAAAGTAGTATTCTTACTTTTAAGAACTCCTACTTGCTCATAAATTCCTTCCTCTTAGCCTTCATTATTGAATAGGAACAGCTGCTTGCTGAATAGCTGTAATTTTCCTATAACTATTTTTAAAGTTTTATAAAATCACAATGCAAAGTAACACATAAACTCATTCTGCTGTACAAGCTTCAAGAAGTACGTAAATAGAGAGAAAAAAAACAGGATAATTCTTCCCTTGTTTCTTTCATACTACACTCCCTTTTTCCTTGTCCATAGGTAATTGCTATTAATATGCTTTGCATATGTAGATGTATAAGAAAGTTTGGCTCTAATTTTTAAAAATTATTTCAGAGAGAGAGAGGAGGGGGGGCAGATAGATAGATAGATAGATAGATAGATAGAGATTTGGCATGCCAGGTCCTTTGCAAACAAACTCCAGAAGCACTGCCTTGTGTATCTGGCTTATGTGGATACTGGGGAATCAAACCTGGGTCCTTTGGCTTTACAGGATAGCACCTTAATTGCTAAGCCATCCATTCAGCCCTTGGCTCTAATTTTTAAATAAATGAGATCCAAATGTATGAAGTGTTCAATCACTTGTTGTTTTTCCTTGGTAGGGTCTCACTCTAGCTCAGGCTGACCTGGAATTCACTATGTACTCTCAGGGTGGTCTCGAACTCTCAGCGATCTTCCTACCTCTGCCTCCTGAGTGCTGGGATTAAAGGTGTGTGCCACCACACCCAGCCTCACTTTTTTTTTTTTTTTTTTTTTTTTTTTTAGTGAAAGTAGAGGAATTGATTACTCAGGGGCCAAGGAGCTTCAGATGGCTCTCCAAAGAAGCTCTGGCCCTAAGCCGAGATTTTATTTTATTTTTTTGTAGTTTTTATAGCCAAGGAGAGGGGTAAGTGAACAAACAAGATGTGGCAATTTGTACACCAATCATTTTTGTAGCCAGGCCACCCTAACAACTCCATTTTACTTTGTTTTAGCTTAAACTGTCTTTTCTTCTTATCGTCCCTTTGGGCCCTTTCTGGACAGTTCCTTCTTTGGGATTTTTCCATCTGCTGACAAAGATAAGCTTTAACTCCTCAGCAATTAACTCTCACAGTAACTCAGTGAATCAGTTCAACTTTCAGCTTCTTTTCTACCATAGTCTCAGGTTGATCTTGAACTCACAATATTACTCCTACCTCTGCCTTCTGAGTGCTGGGATTAAAGGTGTGTGCCACCACACCTAGCCTCACTTGTTGTTTTTAAACTTAATGTATCTTGTAAGGTTTTTCATGTCAGTACATACAGATGGACTTGGTTATCTCTAATGGCAGCCCAGGAGTTATGGAATTTTTCTCAGTCCTCATAGTTATTTCCAAATTTATGAATATGGGGCAATCGATGTCTTTGTGTGTGGTGTGCATATGTGTATATGTATATATAGATGACTATAACCATTTATGAAAAAAATTGGACAGATTCTTAGGTTGGAAATTTCAGGTCAAATGATATGCTGCTTGTTACTTTCTGAGCTTTAAATAACTATATTTTTAAATATCCCCATCTACAGTGTATTTAATAAAGTTAGACAGTACCCACAATTTTCCTCCCTTACCTGTTTGTCCTTCCTATTCTAGTGACCTTGCAGATGCTTTAGTGATCTTTCAGCTCTATGAAATGATCCGAGTGCCAGTCAACTGGAGCCATGTCAACAAACCTCCGTATCCTGCCCTTGGAGGGAACATGAAGAAGGTGAATGAGACGACTGCATGTGTTACTGCTCTGATATCAAACTGGACTTAGGCCTGGGAATGTAGCTCTGTGGTAGAGTACTTGTCTATATGCATCAAGCCCTGAGTTCCATCTCCAGCACTGCATAAAACGAGGTGTGATGGCTCATACCTATAATCCAAGCACTCAGAAGGTAGAGACAGGAGGTTCAGAAACTGTAAGAACTCAGCCACATAGCAAATTCAAAGCTAGCCTGGGCTATACGAGACCCTGTCTCAACAAAACAACAAAAAACAAATGGGAAAAACCCAGATGATTGAGTTTCATAAATGTTGGTGACGTGTAATCTGGCCCTTCAGACTTCTTTCCTCCTTCCTTCCTTCCTTCCTTCCTTCCTTCCTTCCTTCCTTCCTTCCTTCCTTCCTTCCTTCTTTCTTTTACAAGAGAGAGATCAAGAGTGAGAGAGAGTGATAGAAAGAGAATTGATGCTCCAGGACCTCCAACCACCCTACACTACAGATAGATATCTTTCAACCCAAAATTATATTAAACAAATTAATGGACTAAATTTCTATAACTTATACTAGTATAAATTTGTAGCAACAAATAAGATGTTATTTACTAATAATACATATAAAAAGTTTTCACCCTCAGTAAAGAAATATGATTTTATTTTATTTTTATGTTTCAGTTCTTTGAAGCAAAGTCTCTTTGAAACAGGCAGACCAGGAACTCACTTTGTAGTCCAGGCTGGCCTCAAACTCACAGCAATCTTCCTACCTCAGTCTTCCAAGTGCCAGGATTAAAGGCATGTGCCATAACACCTAGCCAAGAAATGTAATGTTATGCAAGAGACTATTGCGCTAAATCCAGTGTTAGAGGAGTTAGAGGATATGTTCACCTTAATAACCTGTTTTTTTTTTTTTCCCCCGTTTTTCAAGGTAGGGTCTCACTCTAGCTCAGCCTGACCTGGAATTCACTCCGTAGTCTCAGGGTGGCCTCGAACTCATGGCAGTCCTCCTACCTCTGCCTCCCGAGTACTGGGATTAAAGGTGTGCACCACCATGCCTGGCTTCTTAATAACCTTTTTAGAATCAGTTTGGTAATACATATCAATAATTTTCAGTAATACCCTTTGTTCTAATAATTTCACTTCTTATACTTGATGAAAAACCACAAAGTCAGATGTTTGTCAAAATGCTTCTCACACTAATATTTATTAAGCAGAAATGAAAATCTACTTGTTTTACCTTTGCTTTCTTGTATTAACTAGTATTTGAGTATGGTTTGTATTTTCCAGATTCCTTATATGTGTGTTTTTCTTTCTCTTCAGCATGGAGGATCCTTTCAAGTATTTTCTGTAGAGCTGGTTTTGTCTTCAAATATTTGGTTAGCCTGCTTTTGTTGTGGAATGTCCTTATTTCTCCATCTATTTGAATGGATAGCTTTGCAGGATAAAGTAACCTTGGTTGACAGTTGTTATCTTTCAGAACTTGGAGTATATCACTCCAAGCCCTTCTGTCTTTTAAAGTTTGTGTTGAGTAATATGCTGTGATCCTGATGGGCTTGTCTTTGTATGTGACTTGATTTTTTCTGTCTAAGTGCTTTCAATATATTTTCTTTGGTTTGTATGTTTGTTAGTTTAATTATAATAAGGTGAGGAGAGGTTCTTTCCAGGTTTTGTCTGTTTGGTGTTCTAAAGGCTTCCTTGTATCTGCATTGGCATCTCTTTCCCAATTTGGGGGAAAATTTTCTTCTGTGATTTTGTTGAAAACGCCTACTATGCCTTTGGAGTGAAATTCTTCTCCTTCTACTATGCCCTGAATTCTTATGTTTGATCTTTTCATAGTGTCCTGAATATCTTGAAATTCCCATTCATACTTTCCTATTAGTTTGTCTTTCTCTTTGTTGGACTGTATTAGATCTGCCACCTGGTCTTCTACCTTAGATATTCTGTCCTCTCCTTCATCCATTCTACTGGTGAGATTTTCTACAGAGTTTTTTTATTTCATTGACTGTGTTCTTCATTGCTAGTAATTCTGACTTGGTTTTCTTTATTATTTCTATTTCCTTATTTATGTCTTGTACTGACCTCATATTTCATTAAATTGGTTTCTTGTGTCTTTCATTTCTTTGATTTCCTCTTTGATGTCTTTGAACATATTTATAATCATTCTTTTGAAGTCTTTCTCAGACATTTCCTCTAAATCAGTCTCACTGGAGGTCATTTCTGATGCATTAATACTTTTTGGTGGATTTATATTGTCTTGATTTTTGTGTTTCATGTATTATAATGTAGAGATTTTTGCATCTTGGATTAATTTAATGCTTGGATTTTCTAATTAGCTGCAGTATTATTAGATGTATCAATCAATCTGATGTTATATATCTTCAGGGTAGGAGCATAAGGTGCTAGGTGTGGCTCTTAAGACTCTCAGAGTAACTACAAAAGTGACCCTAGATGTTGGGTTTGCCTGCTATGAGAGTATTCAAGTAGACTGAGTGGAACAAAATACAGATTCTAAAATTTACCTAAACAATGTACACATTCAATGAGAAACTGCACAGAGTATTTATGCAGGAGTAGGTATTATGACAACTAGATCCTCTAACAAAGTCATAGTCCCTTACGCTGTGTATTGCTCCACACCCTTAATCCTGTCTACTAGGAGGGTAAGATTTCTGCTCTGTTGAAGGTTCCAAGTCAGCTTGTGACCAAGGGAGACCCTTTCTTAACGAATAAAAGAAAAGGAAACAAAGGCACTATAAATTAGGAAGCAACAAATAACAAGCCCAAAATACAGCCTATTTAAGAATGGCAAATCTGGGACTGGAGAGATGGCTTAGCGGTTAAGCGCTTGCCTGTGAAGCCTAAGGACCCCGGTTCGAGGCTCAATTCCCCAGGACCCACGTTAGCCAGATGCACAAGGGGGCGCACGCGTCTGGAGTTCATTTGCTGGAGACCCTGGTGCACCCATTCTCTCCCTCTCTCTTTCTCTCTCTCTCTCTGCCTCTTTCTCTGTCTGTTGCTCTCAAGTAAATAAATAAAAATGAACAAAAAGAATTAAAAAAAACTTTAATAAAAAAAAGAATGGCAAATCTGGCCATCAGATTTAACATATAATTTATCCTGACATGGAAGGTGCAATTAGCACTTCTGATTCAAGCCTATATACCAGGCTTATTTGGCGGGTACTGACCTGGTGCAATCCCAGTTGCTTTTTGGGATGGCTTTGGTCTCAATTATGATGTGCTCCTTCTTGGGTCCCTCTTGGCTGCGCTGTGGGCTCAGGTAGGCTGGTTGGGTCACTTGATCGCTGCTCTGCTCTTAGGTGCCGGGTGCTGTGTAGGTGAGCTCCTTTCCCCGGGTGTCTGGTGGTTGTGCTGGCAGTGGGGGAGGAGAGGCTGTGGATGGTGACTGAAGTTCTCCCACTGGTCCTCGTGATCCTCTTCCTCACCAGCCGTCCATTGGTCCCTGCCGTCCTCCCTTCACGTTTCTTGAGTTAGTGAGGAGCTCTGGTGTGAGTGGAGCCCCCCTCACCTGGTTCTTCCTGTGGTTCAGGCCAAGCCTTGCGGCTGTGGCCACGCGGACCTGGTTCTGCTGCTGCTGGAGCCGCTTCTGCCTGCTTCTGTGGGCTCTAGATGCTCTGGGTCCTCTCCTACTTCTCTGCTGCAGTTGAAAACTTCTTATACTCCTCACTTTTTAGTAGAAGAGTCTATTTTGCTGGATTTATTTTTGGCTTTTTCTCCCCTAAACTGCTTTGGTGTAGTTCCTATGCCGCCATCTTAACCGGAAGTGAAAATCTACTTGTTCAATAAAGTAAAATAAGTTATGATTCAACTAATAAAATACAGAAAAATGTTTCATCAAAATAGTATTTTAGGGGCTGAGGAGTGGTTAAGAGCACTTGCTGCTTAAATCCAAGGGCCTGAGTTCACCTGAGTTTGGCTCCACAGAATCACATAAAGAGCAGGATGTGGCTATACACACATGTCTATTACTTCAGTCTGCAGGTGAGGGGGGGCGATGGATCCCTGAGGCTTGCTGACCTGAGAAACATAAGCTTAGGGTTGAGGGAAAGACCACATCACAAGGAAGTACACAGATGTGCAGTAGGTAAGGACACCCACGTTCTCTGGCCATTGAACGCAGTATCGCTAACAGTTTAGACATCCTGCAGTTTTCCACTTTAATATGATTTGCCTATAGTTCTAGTCATGGAAGTAGAATTCCAGCAGTCTTCTTGAGTAATTTCACATGTTTTTTTTTTTTCAGAATTTCAAATACAAAATCTAATAGTAGAGCATCTTTTGAACCATTTGTTATACCTGAAACTACAAGATTAATTACAAAATGTCACAAGTGAATCATAAGCAAAATGATTCCTTGCAACAAGTACTAGCTATTTATAGAATAAATCATAAAGCCTGGGACCAATTCAAGATGTTTAAAAGATAAAGAAATTGTACTTTCATAGAATAGTACCACAGGGACTTAGTTCTTAGACTTTGGACAGTCATTAACAGATATCACCTTACTTCATGTACAAGGTTCATAAAACTGCATGACTAAACATCTTATTTTTTGGCATTTCTTTTCATTTGGATCCTTGTCTGTTTATGTAACTTTTGTCATCCAAATGACCCAAGCTTTCCTTCTGCCCAAAGTACCTGCAGTATTTGGCAATTCTTTCTTTTATTCCCCCTATAAGACCACTCTTGCCAATTTTTCTTGTTTCTTTGTATCTTTTAGCCTTTTACCTCTACGTATTTCTAGGCTGAGTTGTGGCTCAGGACTCTTAATTTCTGTATTTGCATTGTTAGGCAGCAAGTCCATTTTTAGGGTTTTAGGTACTACCACAAATACGGCTATGTGTAGAAAACTCATTTCTTATGGTTTCTCCAGTTTGGTACTACTCCAGATCTTCACAGTGTTCTGAAAATTTTGAAACCAAATATTGTCCAAACAGAGCACATGCTTTCTCTTGCTTTGCCCTATTTCCAGTTTCCTTTTCATTATTGGTTATATCAACATCTTAGCTTCTATACAAGCAACCTCAAGTTCCTATCTCACAATCATCTCCCCTAAGAATTTTGGTCAAGCTGTCTATAAAACAGATGGCCTTTTATTTTTTATTTTTTTTTAAATTTTGTGAGTTTATTTATTTATTTGAGAGTGACAGACAGAGCGAGAAAGAGAGAGAGAATAGGCGCACCAGGGCCTCCGGCCACTGCAAACGAACTCCAGATGCGTGCGCCCCCTTGTGCATCTGGCTAATGTGGGTCCTGGGGAATCAAGCCTCGAACCGGGGTCCTTTGGCTTCACAGGCAAGCGCTTAACCACTAAGCCATCTCTCCAGCCCAGATGGCCTTTTATTGAAATACTTTTTACAACAAAATGATTATTATAGTTTAAAAAAAAAGTCAGCAGGTGGGCTGGAGAGATGGCTTAGTGGTTAGGCGCTTGCCTGTGAAGCCTAAGGACCCCGGTTCAAGGCTTGATTCCTCAAGACCCATGTTAGCCAGATGCACAAGAGGCTGCACGCATCTGGAATTTGTTTGCAGTGGCTGGAAGCCCTGGCACACCCATTCTCTCTCTCTTTATTTCCCTCTTTCTCTCTCTGTCACTCTCAAATAAATAAATAAAAATAAAAATAAAATAAAAAAAAAAAGTCAGCAGGTTGTTAGTGGTACATGCCTTTAATACCAGCACTTGGGGGCTGAGGAAGGAGGACAGCCATGAGTTTGAGGCCAGCTTGGAGCTACAGAGTTCTACAGGTCAGCCTGGACTAGAATGAAGCCCTGCCTTGCTTCAAAAACAAACTAACAACAAACAAAAGAAAATGATTCAATGGATATCCATGGGAAACATCATTTTCCCCTCTTTCTGCTTACAATGTTACATAATCAGTGCTGATGTTAGTTCTGTAATTTAGAAATCCATTTCGTTTATGTTTGTTTGTTTTTGGTTTTGGTTTTTTTGAGGTACGGTCTTGCTCTAGCCCAGGCTGACCTGGAATTCACTATGTAGTCTCAGGGTGGCCTTGAACTCATGGCAGTCCTCCCACCTTTGCCTTCCGAGTGCTGGGATTAAAGGTGTGTGCCACCACGTCTGGCTTTAATCTTAATTATATACATTACCATAGCCTTTATTTCTGTTAAACAGGCTAACCAGTGATAATTAAATATGAGTGTTGGAATTTAATTTTGGTTTTAGTTTTTGAGACAGTCTTATGTATCCCTAGGCTTACCTTGAACTCAGTTTAGTCAAGAATGAACTTGAACTTCTGATCCTCCTATGTCACTTCCTAAGTGCTGGAATTTACAGGCCCATGACATTGCATCCAGCTGGAACTTTTTTTTTTTTTTTTTTAGGTATGGTCTCACTCTAGACCAGGCTGACCTGGAATTCACTATGTAGTCTCAGGGTGGCCTCGAACTCTCAGCGATCCTCCTACCTCTGCCTCCCAAGTGTTGGGATTAAAGGCGTGTGCCACCACGCCCGGCTTGGAATTTTTTTTAAAGAACATTATTTTCTTGCATTTTAAAGACATGAATCTCTATTTTCCTTGGTCTGTGAAGTGACTACAAGTTACAGCAGGTTTACAGGGTCTCTTCCATTTTTATTTGAAACAAACTAAACTTTGGAAATCTATATTCCCTTTTTGAACAATTGCTTATTTTACAAACAATAGCTATTTTTAAAACTTATGTTATTGTGCAGCATCTTATCTTTCCTTGGATTTTTTTTTTTTTTTTTTGGAAAAACATGGTTCTGTGTATCTTTAGTTGAATTGTTGGAAATGATACCTTAACTAACTTGGGAAAGGAAATTAAGAGAAACAACTTGTACTATTTTTAACTAAATGTTTATTCTATAAAGTATATAGTAATGTAGTTATAAGTGTATAATTTCACTGCAGAAAGAATGTTCTGGTACATATATCAGTAGAAAGCAGTAAATAGGTGAGTGAATGACTTACTTGGTGCTTATACATCAGATTTTTCCTGGAGATAGTAACTAAGCTAGAAGCACAGAGAGTGTGATATAGATTTGTATATCATCATTTTGTTCTTTAAAGGGAGTTTATACTATAGACAGCAAAAGAAAACACATAAACACTAATAACTGGAAGATGGTGCATAAGCATTCTAATGAGTTTGAGAATAGCTGGTACATGTTAGCCCAGGGCCTCACAAAACCAGGCAAGTACCACTGAGCTACATCCTTCAGCTAAAGCCTTTTTGAATCAGTGGGTCAGGAGCTAAAATTCGGAGGATGAATCAAATCTGGATTAGATCCTTTTTCCTTACTTTAGGCCTGGCATTACTCTCAGCATTGGGAAAGCTGAGGCAGGATAATCACCATTAGTTCGAGGCCAGCTTGGTATTACAGAGTGAGTTCTAGGTCAACTTGAGCTAGAGCAAGACCCTACTTCAAAAAGTAATAGAATCTCACTGTGTAGCCTTGGCTGGCCTGGAATTTATTATGTAGACCAGGCTGACCTAGAGCTTATGGCAATCCTCTTGCTTCTGCCTCCTGAGTGATGGGATTACACTTAACCTGGCTTAGATTCCTAATGCCTATTCCTTAAATTTGAATTTTAGACAAAACAGTATTATGTCTTGTAGTAGAATGTAGGAAACCTAGGTTTGTAGCCATAGATTTTCCATTAGTAAGAAGTGTAATCTATATATGGTAAAGAGTTTCAGGGAAGGAAGGCAGCTTAATACTTTTTAGCTAGTTATCTTAATGTCTAGATGAATCCCTTTTCTGCTTTGATTATTTCAACTATAAAAAGAAAACACTTATTTTTTTTCTTGGCTATTATGAAATGAAATGAGGTCATATGATGTGTCCTTGTTACTTTTCAGGTTGAACTAGGTGGGTATATTCTGGAGATGTTTCTAAAGATCTGTGTTAATACCAAAAGTTTTACTTACTTGTAGATTGAAAACTGTAACTATGCAGTAGAGCTTGGGAAGAATGAGGCCAAGTTCTCCTTGGTTGGCATCGCTGGACAGGACCTGAATGAGGGGAACTCCACACTTACTCTGGCACTGGTCTGGCAGCTGATGAGAAGGTAAAGGCTGATTTGTTTATGGGAACACTGCCTGTTTCTTTGGACAAGTCATTTAAACTAAAAACTCAGCTGTTTCTAAATATGCATGGACATAAGAAGTACACAGTGTAAAATATATTAAGTTTGTAAAATATGTACTACTCATTATATATTTTAAAACATTGTAATAGATCTGTCTACAGAAACACTGTGTTTTATTACTACTCTTAAAAATAGCTTTTTAAGGCTGGGTGTGGTGGCGCACGCCTTTAATCCCAGCATTTGGGAGGCAGAGGTAGGAGGGTCGCTGTGAGTTCGAGGCCGCCCTGAGACTAGTGAATTCCAGGTCAGCCTGGGCTAGAGTGAAACCTTACCTCAACCCCCCCCCCCCAAATAGCTTTGTAATGACTTGTCTTAAAATTGGAAATTCCATACAGTATTTTTTGGTTTTGATTAGTGAATTTTGTAACTTTGTAATATAACTAAAATGCAAATGACAGACTAAAATTTAAAATATTAGAAGTGAGCTATTTCTTTTTCTTTTTTTTTTTTTTTTGGAGACAGGGTATTGCTGCATATGCCAGGCTGTCCTTAAACCTGGAATTCTCCAATATTAACTTCCTAAGATTATAGATATGTGCCATCCATCTGGCTATTAAATATTTGTCTAAATATTGATATAATGATGTAAAAACAATGTCATATCTTTTAGTCTCAAGAACGTCTCTGTTGCAGGTATACATTGAATGTGTTATGTGATCTTGGAGAAGGTGAAAAAGTAAATGATGACATTATTATTAAATGGGTTAATCAGACTCTTAAAAGTGCAAACAAAAGTACTTCTATTTCCAGCTTCAAGGTAATCAAAAACTGAAATTTTTTTTCTAAATTTAATGGAAAGAATTTTAATTTAATTTAATTTCAGAATTAAATTAATATATCTAAGAAACATATGATGTTTGAATTTAGATAATCATTTGGCTTGTGTAAACTGGAATTACTCAATTTGAATTTTATATTTTTGATTAGTTGTCCTATTGACTATAAATGCAGGTTAGTAGATTGTGGTATTTTAATCTTAAAAATAGAATCAAGCTAAAAAGTCCAATTGTCAAATGAAAAAAAATAAAAGCCGTTGTTTATTATAGGACCTATAATGTTTTGTGCTCCCTAGCAGCAGTCTCAGAATTGTATTGACATCATTTCCAAGGCATAACAGAGCCAACCAAATCGATTCAAGTGGGAATTGAGAAAACTGGTAGGAATAAAAAAAATTGTCATCTGGCTGCATAATGTATTTAACACTCACTTCCGAGCATTTGTGGATGATTCATACAATGTAATCTGCACATACATACCACTAATTTTCATGCATTTTCATTGTGTTGCTTTTGCATGCAAGCTTGTGTTAGCTACAATAAGCATGTCTGCTTGTATACATTCAGTGACCCTTGTGTTTGTGATTTTATCATAGATCAAAAAGCAACAATTTGTATTTTAAAAAGAAACTTTAAAAGTTTAAACAGATGAAATGCTAAGTAATCCTAAGAGACATTTACCCAATGTTTTTCTTTCTTTGCCTTTATGTGTTTAATTACATGTGACAGAAGAAATATCATGTGTTGATAAATTTAACTATCTTAACTTTACCTTTGATAAAGGTACTGAAGGCCCAAATAATTTGAACAGAATAACTAGATGTTGACAGAAATGTTCTCTGAGTTCTAATTCCAGTGCTTTAAAAAAAAAATTCTTCTATCTTGGAAGGAACTAATGACATCAAATTTTTGTTGTATTTTTGAAAAGTAATTTTTAGCTCATGATTTGTCTCTATATTTTTGATATAAAACACAGTTAAAAATATAAAACAGGAATGATGTATGTTATACAATTCTCTAATTGGTAGTCTTTATAAAGTTACATGTACTTTTATACTAATTTATTAAAATAACATGTAAAATCAAATGCAATGAAAAACATTTAGAAACAGACTAATATTCATTAAGGTATTACTAATAAGTAGCCTTCTAGGTAAAGAAAGACATAAAGAATGAGAAATTAATTTGGCCTTCAGTGTTTACCATTTATTTGAAAGACAAAACTTGTACCACTAAGTTGGTGACAATCCTACAGAGAAAATTATAAAATTCTATTAGTGCAATTGACATTGTCATGTGCAGTCTAAGTGATCATTTCCAACCCCAGTCAATAAAGAGTAGATACAGAATTGATCTGTGCATCAGATAGAGTAGGGCTTTGAACTGGTAAAAGAAAAGAGAGGTAACAAGAATCCATTTTAAAGCAAAGGCAAGTCTGACTGACGAGGTTAGGAGAAATAATTTGGCTGGAGAGGATGGTTTTTAAGGCGTATTATACAAGACAATAGATTAGGTCAAGTTGAGGGAGGAATTTGTCCTAAACATTGCATATTGAGTAAAAGGAGTAACATGGGGCAGTTCCCTGATCTGAATATGAGGAGCAGAATGGGTTGGAGAAAGATTGATATGCAAGAACTATATGTGAGAGTCCAAAGGTGCGAAGTGGTTAAGTGTCTGCATAAGTGGGCACTGGGAAAGTTAAGAATCTATGAGCTACTCAAAAAGTACAGCTAGGATATGGCTTCTTGCTTTAGAAAGGCGAGGGAGAGAGAATGGGGAGTCAAAATTGTGAATATTTTGTACCTGGATAATTTGGGAAACAGATAACACTAACACAATAGAGATGCCATTAGGAAAAGGTGCTGCACTCAGTTTTAAGTATATTGAGTATGGGGTAATATTCAGGACATGGAAGAATTGGATGAAAGGAGATACTAAAACTGGGAATTCAGACTTCATTACCAGTTAAATAAAAGATATGGTTGGAAGATGAATACATACAAACCCTCTAAGGGAGAATGCTCAGAGAGAAGATGACTTGAGAGCATGGCTTTACTTAGAATTGAGGAGGCAGAAACATTACAAACGTGTTTGCTATTTAGTAGGTACTTGGTAACAAAGTCTTAAAATGGAGTTCATATGGTTAAGAAATATGGAGGAAATGCTAAAACAGAAGTTGGATTGGGGGGCTGGAGAAATGGCTTAGTGCTTAAGGCGCTTGCCTGTGAAGCCTAAGGACCCATGTTCAACTTCCCAGATCTCACAAAAGCCAGATGCACAAAGTGATGCAAGCACAGTGTCATGCATGTGCACAACGTGGCACATGTGTCTGGAGTTCGATTGCAGTGGCTGGAGGTCCTGGCATGTCAGTTCTCTCTTGCTCTCTCTTATATATAAAAAAAAAAATTTAAAAAGTTGAGTTGGGGAGGTTCTTCCCAGCCATAGAAGGTATTATGTCTGAAAGTTATAAGAACATATAAGCCACACTCAAGGCAAGTGCTATCAGTACACATTTTAGAAAAGACACATTTACCTTTGGTATTTGCAAAGTAATTTTCCCTTACCTAGGAGATAGAGAGACAGTATATCAGCAAATAATAATTGTAATTACCATTTACTGATCTCTACTTGTTACTGTGCTAAGCACTTTACATATTGTTTCATTCAATTCTCCCAATTCTAGGAGTAAATATGTGAGCATCAGAAAAGTTAAATAACCTGTCTACTTCCCTGCAACTTTTAAGTAGAACAGCTGGGTTTCATATCAAGGTCTATGTACTCACAGATTTGAAGCCAAGCTTTGGCATTCTATGGCCCTAGGTTTGACTCTTGCCTCAGCCATTTATTACCTATGTAATGTATTGCTTGTTTGTTCTGTAAATAAACAAAGCTTACCCGATGGTGCCCTGCTAGGAACCGTGGCTTACAGTGCCCTCAAAGAGCACGCTGTTCAGAGAAAGAAGCAAATAAAAACAAGAATCAGTATGGGATGTCAGCAATACTATGTAAATCAGGTATGGGGGCACATGAAGGACATTTGTTTGAAAGAAACCTTGGCTGTTCACATTAGTAGTAGCTAGGCTACAGCTAATGATGAATAAAAAAGACCCTATGTCTAATTCAGCATTTATTATTTGCATGGCCTTGGGCAAGCTATTAATTTCTGTCTTATAGGTTCATTGTCAGACTACGGAAGTTAAAAATATGGAGAAGTTAAATGTGCTTGTACACATTAAGGGCTCAATAAATGGATCTTGGTACCTAAGTAGTACTGCTAGTATATAGAGTGCATCTTAGGTGTTAAGTCTTTTAGGGAACTCTGGTGGCCACATCACTGTTTTTCCACTTTTGTTTTAAAGCCTATCTTTGTTTATTTTTATTTATTTGAGAGCGACAGACAGAGAAAGAGGCAGAGAGAGAGAGAATGGGCGTGCCAGGGCCTCCAGCCACTGCAAATGAACTCCAGATGTGTGCGCCCCCTTGTGCATCTGGCTAACGTGGGTCCTGGGGAATCGAGCCTTGAATTGGGGTCCTTAGGCTTCACAGGCAAGTGCTTAACTGCTAAGCCATCTCTCCAGCCCCTCCACTTTTGTTTTAACAAATGGCAATGAGAACAATGGAATAGAATATCAAATCTAGAGAAATAAATGATATAATCATCATCTTGAAAATCAAACTAAGTGTAGGCTTAACTTCTTTAAGATTATAGAAACTAGGATGGAGAGATTGTTTAGTGGTTAAGGCTCTTGTTGGCGAAGCCTAAGGCCCCAGGTTCAATTCCCTAGTACCCACATAAAGACAGATGCACAAGGGGGTGTATGCTTCTGGAGTTCGTTTGCATTGGCTGGAGACCGTGGCATACCCATTCTCTCTCTCACACTCTCAAATAAATAAATAAAATAGAAAAAAAGATTATAGAAACTACTTTTGTTTATATATGTTTTATTAACTTAAAGAAAAATGACAGAAATGCATTTTTATAAAAATTTAAGAGTTTTCACTATATTTCTTACCCCTTTGCAACAGTAAAATATCTTTAAATAGTACTGTACAAATCAGAAGAGTCAGAACATAGGTTTAATTTATTAGAAACAAGCAGATAAGTGATCTGATACTGTTGCAGTCAGGTTCGCGTTGCTGGTAGAAATCACCCAACCAAGAGCAGCTTGAGGAGAAAAGAGGCTTATTTTGGCTCACAGACTCAAGCAAAAGCTCCATGATGGCAGGAAAAATGATGGCATGAGCAGAGGATGGACATCACCCCCTGGCCCACATAAGGTGGACAACAGGAACAGTAGAGTGTGCCAAACACTGGCATAGGGAAACTGGCTATAATACCCATAAGCCTGCCCCAACAATACACTGCCTCTAGGAGGTGTTAATTCCCAAATCTCTATCAGCTGGGAACCTAGCATTCAGGACACCTAAGTTTATGGGGGACACCGGAATCAAACCACCACAGATACAATATTTAAAAACTTGGGCTGTAGAGATGGCTTAATTGTTAAGGTGCTTGCCTGAGAAGCCTAAGGACCCAGGTTCGATTCCCTGGGACTTACATAAAACCAGGTGCACAAGGTGGCACATGCATCTGGAGTTCATTTGCAGTAGCTAGAGGCCCTTCTGTGCCCATTCTTGCTCTCTATCTGCTTCTTTCTCCCTCTCTCTCAAATAAAATATTTTTAAAAACTTAATTTTTTAAAAGATTTTATTTTTATTTATTTATGAGAGAGAGAGAGAGAATGGGCATGCCAGGTCCTCTAGCCACTGCAAGCAATCTCCAGATGCATGTGCCACCATGTGCATCTGGCTGACATGAGACCTGGAGAATCGAACCTGGGTCCTTAGGCTTCTCAGGCAACACCTTAACCACTAAGCCATATCTCCAGCCCAAAAAGCGTAAATTTTTCATTCAACTCAGTAAAAGATTTTCCTAAGCTAAAGCATGAAGGAGTAGGAAGAGGGGGAAATCCTTGTTTCCTAAATTTAAATCAAGAAATATTTGGCAGTGGGGAAATGCTTAGTGTTAAGGTCCCTGCCTGCAGCCAAAGGACCTAGGTTCGATTCCCCAGGACCCATCTAAGCCAGATGCACAACATGGTGCATGCATCTGGAGTTTGCAGTGGCTAGAGGCTCTGGCATACCCATTCTCTCTCTGTCTCTCTGCCTCTCTCTATCTCTGAAACACATAAAGAAAAATAAAAAAGAAATATTTGAAGTCTCAAAGTGCCACAAATATAGAAATTAATAATCAAAATATAACACAATTAAATCAGTTGTCTATTTTTGAATCGTCATACAAATACATGAAAGTCAAGCACAAGGAAATTTCAAATTTATTTTACAATGACACAAATACTAAGTTTATTTTTAGAAAGTAACACTGTAGCCTCTAGCCTCCTCCACATCTAATCTGATTTCTTTTTAGAAAAAAATATTTTTGTTTATTTTTATTTATTTGAGAGTGACAGACAGAGAGAGAAAGAGGCAGAGAGAGAGAGAGAGAGAGAGAGAGGAGAGGGAGAGAGGGAGAGACTGGGCATGCCAGGGCCTCTAGCCAACTGCAGACGAACTCCAGATGCGTGCGTCCCCTTGTGCATCTGGCTAACGTGGGTCCTGGGGAATTGAGCCTCGAACTGGGGTCCTTAGGCTTCACAGGCAAGCACTTAACTGCTAAGCCATCTCTCCAGTCCTAATCTAATTTCTTAATTTGGGAGCGAGACAACTTTTCCTCCTTGTTGTACAAGGGATAAAGCACAGGTTGCCCCAGGCAAGCTCTACCAGAGACACACCTATGGTTCTCAAGTCACACTTTTAACCAGCACCCTAGTGATTTTCATGAAGGCAGTCTGCAACCTACACATTGAGAAAACAAGTATGAAATTTTGTCAGAAATAGAGAAGATGAGAAAAATCAAATCTGGATTACCAGCAATATACACTTAGGAGCCCTGCTTATTGTTTTTAAATTTTTACTTATTTATTTGAAAGTGACAGAGAAAGAGGCAGATATACAGAGAGAGTGAATGGGCGCGCCAGGGCCTCCAGCCACTGCAGACGAACTCCAGACGCGTGCGCCCCCTTGTGCATCTGGCTAACGTGGGTCCTGGGGAATCGAGCCTCGAACCGGGGTCCTTAGGCTTCACAGGCAAGCGCTTAACCGCTAAGCAATCTCTCCAGCCCAGCCCTGCTTATTTTTAAAACTTTCTACTTATATCCCTTCTAAATCTGAATTACAAGAATATATTTGCTTCTCGAATCCATAAACTAAGTTCATCCACATGCCCCAGCAACTCTTTCCTTCACAAAATATTCTTCAGATTGTTTTGTCAGTCATTTTTTAAGAACCCATGTTTGGTTAGAAACTGTGCTAGGTACTTTCATCTATATCCTCATAACATGGCCAAGACTTCTATGTCATTTCTATCCGAGGTTAGGAAAAGGTGCTTTAGGCTTCAAGAAATAGAAACTCAATTTAAGAGGTTTTAGATCAAAAGGAAAGGTACTGATTACAAGAGCAGAAATCCAGAGGTACTAGATTTCAGGACTAGTTGAAACAATGCCCCCACTGCCACCCTAGCCCCATCCCTTTAACATGTCATCTTCACCTTAAAGCTAGTTCTCCTCTTGGTTATAGGATAGCTGCTGGCTGTGACAGAAGTTTCATCTTACTCACACTTGAGAGGAAGGGTTGCTGTTTTTCCATAGCATAACTAGTAAGGCCCAAATTAAAATCACAGTGGGAATGTAATAAAATTACTCTATTATTTTTTTCAACCTTTGTTTTATTACTGCCCCTACCCAAGTTTTTTTTTTAGATGTTTTACATAATTACCCTTTCCCCATGAAATTATAGTAGAGATACGTTGCATATCTATTCATGTGCTATATGCATCACACATAAAATTTATTGAGAATGCATGACCTAGAGTTATTCAGATTCACTCTTGAAGCATTAAATATGGTCAGCTCTCCTTGAAGCTTATGTCCAATTGAGAGTATGGACACACAGCAGAAATATGAGTTCTGGAGAGAGAGAGGCCAGGAGTGAGTGGATGCTGGGTAGACAAGCAGTAGAGGCCATTATTTAAGCTGAGAAGGAACACATAACTTGTCCAAGTACTGGTAAGTGGTAGAGTCGATGCAGATCAGAAATTTTGGCTTTAACTACAACATACTATGCACTAGAATTTAGTCATCTTTATTTTATTATTTTAGGCAAGCCCAACAGACTGGTCTTTATTTTGTTTGTTTGTGTGGGGGGGGGGGAGGGAGGGAGGGAGGGAGGGGAGAGAGAGAGAGAGAGAGAGAGAGAGAGAAAAGAGAGAATTGGCATGCCAAGGCCTCCAGCCAGTGTAATTGAACTCCAGATATGTGTGTCACCTTGTGTGCATGTGCAACCTTGCACACTTGCATCGCCTTGTGCATATGGCTTACATGGGACCTGGAGAGTCAAACATGAGTCCTTAGGCTTCGCAGGCAAGTGCCTTAACCGCCAAGCCATCTCTCCAGCCTATTCATCTATTTTAAATTCACGTTGGAAGTAACTACAAAATGGAGAGTAACTTGGAAATTAGCACCAGGCTGTCATGGATTCAAATACTTATTCTGCACTTAATTGCTGTGTAAACCACTTGAGATTTCTAAGCTTCATGTATTTCATCTCAAAATGTAGGTATACTTTCTTTATTACAGGGATTTAGGATTAAGAAATGATGACAAAAAACTAAAATATGTAAAGTGTCAAGAACAGCACCTTTGTAAATGTTAGGTCTGTTTCACTATTTCATTTTCCTTTTTAAAAAATATTATGTGAAGTCTTGGAAATTTATGGTCTAAGCAAGATAGTAATACCAGAATTATAAAATCCTTAATTTAAGATCCATCTTTTGTTCCCTTTCAAAAGTTAGTTATTTTTACAGAATGGATACTATAGTTAGCATACTTAGGAACTGTTATGTCCATAAACTTTATTCAGGTATGGTGACAATTCTATATACTATGATTTCCATAAATATTGAAGGTAAATCACATTTTAAATAGTTTCGTACATGTGCTGGTTGTAAAAATGCTCAATAAGCTGAATATTAGGTAAAAGGAAAATTTATATATATTGGTTTCAGTTGTATGACGATGACCAGAAAAGCTGACATTTGTGAAAATTAAAGGTAGAATGTTTATTATTGTTCATCTTTATTTTCTAGGATAAATCTATTAGTACAAGCTTACCAGTTTTAGATTTAATAGATGCCATTGCACCCAATGCAGTTCGTCAGGAAATGATCAAGAGAGAAAAGTTGTCTGATGAAGACAAGCTGAACAATGCTAAGTAAGTAAGCCTTTATGGTCTGTATTAGAATATAGTGGCCTGTTCATCCTCTAAAATCCTTATGGGAAATCTCATTTGCACATTTTTGTGTAAAACTCTTATGGGGATATGTTTTAGCCTTTTTATAAAGCTAATCTCACCAAAATATTCTTTTGTTAAAATATTTTAAGTGACAACACAGCAGAGAATAAACATCAAGATATTTTTTCTTGTTTTTTTTTTAAGATATGCAATTTCTGTTGCTCGGAAGATTGGTGCCCGGATATATGCATTACCTGATGACCTTGTGGAAGTAAAACCAAAGATGGTTATGACAGTGTTTGCATGCTTAATGGGAAAAGGACTGAACAGAATAAAATAATAAAACATTTATCATCTGCCACATTAAACACATCGAATGCCTCACAGTTTACAGAATTTTGAAATGTAGTAGGTATGAGAGTATTTGTATGCTAAAATAGTTATGCATTCATAAATGAATTTAATATCCTGTTCATATTAGTTAGAATTTGTCAACTTTTTTGGTTAATATAGTTTATCAATCAGTCCTAATACTATAATATCTTACCAGGCTGATATTTCATGATTAAATTATTTTTATTTCTTAAAAGTCTTACCAAAACAAGACTAAATTTTCTTTTCATGGTTCTAAATGACCAATATAAAAAAGTTTTTGCAGGTCCTGCTGTGAAATGAGTTTGGGTTTCTTGATGTGTTACTTAATTTGGATTATAAATGTATTCAAAGTCATAATACAATTTAATCCTTTTATTTTCTTCCCATGACTATGTAAAGCAATCTAAAACTCTAACCTTTCTTTAAATTTCTATATTATGTAAAATATTAAGGTGATAAGTATAGCTCATTAACATTAATTTTTTTTATATATGAAAATTAATTCTTGAATAGACCCCAAATCACTCTTGTATAATTAGTAGGAGCTTTTTACTTAAGTTTTAACTGCATTGCTCCTTTAAATGTCCTAGTTGGATAATATAGCTTTATCTATGACATGTAGCACACATTATATTACAGAAATCTGTGTGTATGTTAATACATGTGTATGTATATGTGAGAAATCTGTGTGTGTGTTAATTAACATACACACAGATTTCTCATATATATAAATTTATCACCTGAATTACCCAGGTTTTCTTATAGTATATATAATTGGTCAGTCAGCCAACCATTAAGTATTTCTTTTGCCCCCACAGTGAGTATAACACTTTTCAGTTTATGGACATCTGATACATGAAGATTTGTTTTACAAATATTAATTATGAGCATGTATACAGTTATTTTTCACAAGATTCCTTCCAAATATTTACAGCCAAATATTGGCCAGAATATCTCAATCATATTAATGCTATTCTGTTATCTTCAATTTATACTTGCTAGTTTCAGTCTACAATAAAACTGGTATAATTTAGAATATTTTCACCAAATAGCATTAGTAGAAAACAACAGAAAGCTAATATCCAACATATTTTCATGTGGTTTTCATAGTCCATAAACTGAAATGTTTAAGATTTGTGTTACCCAGGAATAGTTAAAACTTGAAACCTACTTTTCGCTGAATTTTTAGCAGTAAAGCAATTCTGCTCAGAAATGTACTTCCTCCATATACTTCAGTGCCAGTGAGAAATATGACTGTGCAAAAAAAAAAAAAAAAAAAAGCTGTCCCTTTAAGTTTTCCTTATACCGCTGATTAAAACATATGTTAAGAGTGAGAGTGCCTATGTGTTTAGAAAAGAATGTTTTCATTAAATGACCAACAGGTAGAATTATGAAATGCATCTTCTACAAAAGAGATTTCTTTCACTTTTATATGTTGATGTTGTTTTCTTATATGAAGATTAGGGTATGCTTTTAGTCTTTTCTGAAATTATTTAAATCATGTTTTCCTCTTTTTTTTCGTCATTGTATTTACTAAGCTATCTGATTTACACGAAATTTGGCACTTTAAGGTGTTCTGTTTCTCACAAGTATATTTAATAAAAATGCTGTGAATGTAGAAATGTGTATTTATTTTATTTAAAGAAACATAGCGCCTTAAAATTAGTCTATTATAACTTATTTCCACAAAAGTAACTCCTAAGTTACTTTTATGTTTTATTAGTTTATTTCTTGGGGAGTGAAGTTCTTTTTATTGCTTTCATATCAAGAATTTTATTAAAGAAAAACTGCATTATTATTACAAATTTAGTTTGTGTTGACATAATTTGAATGAATAAATTCATTAGCACAATCTATTGTCTACTATAATCCAGGTGCTACATTAGACACTGGGGATTTAGCTAAGAAAACTATATATAGACAGAGTCTCCTAACATATCCTAGTG
This sequence comes from Dipus sagitta, assembly GCA_036346955.1. NCBI lineage: Eukaryota > Metazoa > Chordata > Mammalia > Rodentia > Dipodidae > Dipus > Dipus sagitta. Next base: position 34,914,621 of record CM070786.1, read on the forward strand.
GAGAGAGACAGACAATCAAGAAAGAGAGAATCCTACAGAAGGAGTAAAGTAGGGTCATGTGGGAACTGATGTGGGGATTTTTATTTTGGACTGTGGTCGGTATAGAGGACAAGTGCAAACGAAAAGAAACAGGCAAATATGGCTCTAGTGTAATAAAGAGGAAGAGTGGGTTTAGAGGTAACTAGGGACTGGGGTCTATCCTACTTGTAGGACTATATGTAAAACTTTTTTCTTCTCTGACTAGAGTTGTGATCTTTTTGTTTTGTTTTGTTTTTTGGAGTAGGGTCTCACTCTAGCCCAGGCTGACCTAGAATTCACTATGTAGTCTTAGAGTGGCCTTAAACTCATGGCAATCCTCCTACTTCTGCCTTCCAAGTGCTGGGATTAAAGGTGTGCCCAACTGTGATCTTTTTGTTGTTGTTGTATGTTTGTTTTGTTTTGTACTTCTGAATTGGCTACTTCTGAATCTAGCACACCACTGTTCATCATAACTCTACCATACCAATTCTACCATTGTTCTTCTCTATATCATATATACAAAATAAACTGACACATTATATAGGTGATGTAAACATACCTCAATTTATGCTAATGAGTTTACTAGAGAAACAAGAGAAAAAGGATGTTCTGCATCTGAAATGATCCAAAGATTTGAAGTATAATTACATAACTGGCTTACCTAAAGTAGGCATAGCTCTCAAATACCTGGGAACTTCTCCAAGCATTATTGCTAAAGTAGGTTGGCATTCATACCTCTGATACTAGCCCCCGTAACAGTTCTCTGGATAAAACCTTAGAAAATCGAAAAAGATTCAGATTAAAGTAAAATTTCTATCCCCATGTCTATCTATGTAAGTAGCTTTGAGCAATCTAAATTTTTAACCTCAAACACTGAAATTTTGGATGGGTAGGATTAGAGTTCTGCTACTGACTCAGTATTTTGCAGAATTAAAGTATACAAGTACATGTACAGAGATAAACATGTACCTCTGTTTTCACTGGCCTACAATAAAAAACTGACACTGTACCAAATATGCAGACTAGGAACTATATTAAGCAGTACAGAATGGAGAGATTTGCCTAGAGACAAGACAGGAAACAAACCCTGGAATAATTTAATAGATTATCAACCATTTTTGAAGTAAACATATGGGAAATGTTTGAAAAGGTGGACAGCTAGTCTTTTAAAGAAGACTTAGAGAGGACTTAGATAAAAAAATTATTTTTAGGAAATTTGGAAGTTAATGTAGAAAAAGGAATTGTATAAAGCAACCTGAACGGGTCAGGAAGTATTCCCCTCAAATTTAGGATACTCTGAAATAAACTTAACACCTTAAAACTCTAAAATTTACAGGCATAGTTCAGACTTTTTCCTAGAGTTGATTGTAGGAAGCAATACGAATTATATGTGATATGTAATTTTTACCTTCCCCTCCTTACCTTTTAAAGATAGAAGACAAAAACAATCTTGTATAGTGGTTAATTGCTTTGAATAAAGTGTAATTAAAAGTAAGTTATTCAAGGATGTTGCACTTGTTTTTTAAATATTTATTTTTATTTATTTATTTGAGACAGGGAGAGAATGGGAATGCCAGGACCATCGGCTGCTGCAAATGAACTCCAGATGCATGCACCACCTTGTGCATCTGGCTTACCTAGGTCCTGGGAAATCAAACCTGAGTCCTTAGGCCTTGCACCTTAACTGCTAAACCATCTCTCCTGCCTAGAAGTTGCACTTATTACTGAACTTCAGTTAGTTGTTGCCTATGGATCCATCTTTTAAGTTAGAAATGATAAATGTAATAAACCCACTGAAAATGCGTTTGATGGATAGTAGATCCGTAATATGTGCTCATCCAATGGTTACATGTAACCTTTTTTATTACATGTGAAGGCATCTGTAGCACGAGGAATATTACAGCCAATCTTAGCTCATAAACTTTATATATAACACATACATAATATAACCTTTAGAAACGAAGGTCATTAGCTCACTAGAAATACAAACTCTCAAGTCTGGTGGCGTGGTGGGGGTTCTCCTGTCGGCTGCAGGCAGAATGCATCAGAATAGGAAATACCTGGACCATTCCTCAATGGATCTCAACTAAACGTCCGTATCTCAGAGGCTCAATGGCACACTGCTGCATACTTACTCCTGGTGCAGCAGCAGGGCTGGCGGCGGGAAAACGACCTGCCACCGGCACCCGGGTGTGGAGAGCGGGTCCGGCGCGCCGAGGAGCCCCTAGGCCCCGCCCCGCCCCGCCAGGCCCCGCCCCCGGAGCCGGCCTTGCCGCAGGCCCGCCCCGGTGTCGTCGCCGGCGCGGGGATGGGGATGACGTGAGGAGAGTCGCGAACATCTTTCCTCGGGCGCCGCCGGGAGCCGGGCGCTCTCCCAAGCGGCTCTCGGAGCTCCTCTCCGGCCCACCTCGTCTTCGCCCTCGGCCGGGCCGCCCCGCGGCGCGGCCCCCGCGACTCCTGGCACGGCCCCGCGCTCGGCTGCCGCCCTGGCGCGCTCCACTCTGTCGTCCCCGGACGGGCGCGGCGCGGCGCGGCCGGGGCGCCGGCGGCTGGGGAGGGGACGCTGGCCCCGGGGTCGCGCCGGCGCGGCCGCCGGCCTGGGGCTGTCGGTGGAGGGCGAGTGCTGGCTCCGCGGGGAGGCGCCGCCCTCCGGGGCCAACGGGCCGCACGCCGAGGCGGCCGCGGGAACCACGCACCCCTTTTCCACCCCCGGGGCGGGGCTGGGGTCCGGGCCGGGGCCGATGAGGGCGCCGCCTCCGTCTCCCGGCCTGCCCCCGTCGTGGGCCGCGATGATGGCGGCTCTGTACCCGAGCACGGACCTCTCGGGCGTCTCCTCCTCCTCCCTGCCCTCCTCCCCGTCCTCCTCTTCGTCGCCCGGCGAAGTGATGGCGCTGAAGGATGTGCGGGAGGTGAAGGAGGAGAACACCTTGAACGAGAAGCTGTTCTTGCTGGCGTGCGACAAGGGTGAGAGCTAGGCCCCTTCCTGCGCCCCTGGACGCCCCGGCCTCAACTTCCTCGGGCCGTCCCGCGTACGCGAGTTCCCGCCGCGCCGGCTGCCCGGGCGGGGGCGGGGTCGCCGCGGAGCCCCGCGCCCTGCGCTGCGCGCCGAAGGGGCAGCCCATCCCCGGCTTTCAGCCCCAGCCCTGCCCCTCACCGCTAGAAAGAGCTGGTCCAGGCCACCGCAGCTGCCCCAGGGGAAGCTAGTCTGGGACCCTCCAATCTGAAAATTCCATGACCTTCTCTTAAGATTCTTCCTATTTATGGGCTCTCACCTTTTTGTTTTCTTTCTTTATATTCTTACTCTTTTAAGAACCTTTCTTCTGTTAGGGACAGATGCCCATTGCCTTGGCCCAGCTATGGTTGAGTGGTGTTAGGTGTTCCATTATCCTAAGAAGATACATATATTAGACAGGACTGGAAAAATTCTGCCTTAATTCTCCAAACTTTTATCAAACTTAGGAAACACCTTTGAGGGTTGATATTTTAAATTACAAAGGTTTATTGTCCCAGAGGCTTTGCAGGAGTTAAAAGTAGTAAAAATAATTTTAGGGCAAAAAATGTTCCAGGAATGGTGGCGCACGCCTTTAATCCCAGCATTGGGGAAGCAGAGTTAGGAGGATCACTGTGAGTTCAAAGCCAGCCTGAGACTACATAGTGAATTCCAGGTCAACTGGGCTACAATGAGACCCTACCTTGAAAAACAAAACAAAACAAAAAAACCGTATGCAATGTATTTAGTATGCTTTTTTTAAATCTAGAAATCAATCATTTTATTGCCACATTAAAAAGTCATCACAGAAGCATGCTTCTGAGGGATGGATGCATATAATAAAAAGAATAACAACTTGATTACCCTCAGACTTTTTATCTCCTATATGAAAAAAACTATTGAAAATTTTCTATTTGTGACTTTATGCAGCTTGCTATGTAATGTCCATGCTTCCTTAGGAAAACTGTTAGAACCATGCAGACTTTGAAAATCTGAATCCAAAGGACAGCTTATGGAAAGACAATTACAGAAGGTGTTTTGTTTGCCTGTGTATGTGAGTGGGTTTGAAGTAAATGGCAGCCTTTCTCACCCCACTTACTGCTTTTGAAATAGGATTTTATATTTTTACACAACTATACTTAATCTTTGCCAGAGGCCAAAAAACAGTTATTCAACTTTTAGAGAACACATTGACATGAACAAAGTCCACCTATTTCTATTATCAAGCCACTTTAACATTTCATATAGTGATACTAAATAATAATACAAAAGCATTTGTTAAAATTCACCATAGACACCTTTTGAGTAGTCTTGGACATGAAAAGAAGTGCAGAATGTATGTCTATAGTGTCACAAAAATTATGGCCTGTGGATAATGCAAAATTACTTGGTATTACTGGCATGGCTCACCTGCGTTCTTCCCCTAAACGCTCCTTGAAAGGAGAAGGGAAAAGAGTGTGTTGTACTAGAATGCCTAAGTGGCCACTGCTTCCCCCAGTTCATCATGTGTGGTTATTTAAAGCAAACAAAGTATGCCAGAAAAGGATTTGATATTCTGTTAAGTGCAGATGGAGAAATGTCTTAATAGAGTAGGATTGCGGTAGGTATTTGTATGGTGTCTATGCTTAGGATTACTGCACATATATTTCAAAAAGCATTTTGACAGCTTTATAGCTTATCTATAGTACCTCTTGAAACAGTTTGGTATTTGCCAGTTTCCCTTTTTACAACATCATTAAGAACTTTAGAGAGATTGGGGGTTGGATGCAAGTTAAATTTACATGCTTTATTGAAAAAAAAAACTAGAATAGTTCTTGCACATAGTTTTGATATGCATTTATTTTTTCAAAAATTGAAGTTAGGAGAGCATACATTTTTGTTTACATGCTTATGTTCACTAACACTCTTAAATCTTTTTAGTGTTGCCCAAGTCAAATCTAAAAGTGAAAATTTTCTTGAATAGCTATCACACCCATTCTTACATTGAAATCTTCATCGGGTCAAATGGCACACATTTACTTGGAAGTTGTTGGGGCAGAGTGCTCATGTGTTTTGTAGATCATTTTATCTCTTCACAGGGGCAGGCCATATAGGTGAGTGCTCTTGCACTTTCTAGCATGTGTGAAGCTTATCACTGCAACCTTGAAAAGAAAAAATTCCAGGTCATTTACTCCCCACAAAACCTCCATAAACCAGATCTGCCCTACATGTGCATATATACCTGTATGTATCAGTTACCTTCATGTTACTTAGTCTGGTTATAATTGAATGAATTTCAATCACTTATACAAGAAAAGGTGTCTACATTTAGACTTAGTAGTTGGAAATTAAACTTGCTTTATGTGGATATTTTAGAAACTTTGATTTCTGTGTCTTACATTTACCTACTAATAGTAAAAAGCAAGCATGCTATCCTTTAGTAGCTCCAGAGCAAATCACCTATTATCCTTATCATTTAATTGTCCTGTATGTTTAAAGTGTTTATTATAGTCAGCTCAAGGAAAATCTAGGAATTTAGAAAGGTAAAGCTTATGTAGATGAAATAATTGTATGTATTAGCAGTGGATAGGTGGTCCTTTAAAAGATATTACAAATTAAGTAATAAAAAAGGAAAGGACAGGAAAGATTGGATGGTTTGTAATAATTAGCTTTTATGTAAATAAATTCCATAGATTTAGACAGTATGATTCCAAGTAGGAGCACTTAGTAATGGCTGTTATTGATCATCAAAATGGTCCAGGTCTAAAGGTAATACTGGGCTCTTTTTCATATAAGATGTAGAGGAAAAAAATGAAGGTTTCTGTTCCAGGGCTGAAGAGATGGCTCATCAGTTAAAGGTGCTTGCTTGCCTGACAGCCTGTGTTCAATTCCCCAGTACCCATGTAAGCCATATGCACAAAGTGGCATATACATTTGGAGTTTGTTTGCAGTGGCAAGAGGTCCTGGTGCATTTCCCACTCCCTCCTTGTAAATAAATATTTCAAAAGAAACTTTCTGTTCCAGTGATAAAAAGTTAGGTTTGGGACTACCAAGTGAACTTCTTAGCAAGTATATGCATTTCTTTTTATACTTAGAGACTTTCATTTAGAGGCAAAGGCTAGTTAAATAAGAGCTCACTATAAACATACTAATGTATTAGATATTAAGTTGACCATGTCTTTTTTTCTCCCTCATTGAGAGTTAGTGTAATGAAAGTGACTATTTTATTTGTGAGAGGTTATGGTATCTCTCAGGCCTGCTAACTGGAAAAAGGATAATGTTTAAAAAGTGTTTAAACCAAGGAGTCAGGCTAATTTTTAATTTAAAGAAACTGTTGAGTAGATGGTACCTTTTAGAACATTTGTGAATGTAAACCCTTTTGTTGATTATCAGTAATCAGTTCTTATGCAGAAAAGTATGAAATTGTTCAGTCTTTAGCTTCTTGAAGTGTTTATGGGAAATTTAAGTTGTATTTTATTTTTAAATTTACTTTTTTGCCTATTTGTGTGTGTTTGTTGTTGGTAGTGGTGAACACAGGGACTCTTGCTACTGCAAATGAATTCCAGGCACATCATTTTTTGCATCTGGCTTATATGGGTGGCTTGGGAATTGGCCCCCAGGCCAGCAGGCTTTGTAAGCAAGTGCCATCTTCCCAGCCCCAGTTTTTTATTAGTTGGTAGTCCCTTGACATTTCAACATGGGGTCAGAGAAGGGAAAGCGGGCAGAACTTCACCTTTATGTCTGGGTTCATCCTAGATTGCGTTCTGTCACCTTGGTAATACGATTGCTACATTATATGGAAAGATGCTTTAGCTAAGTTCCTACATAAGCTCTGTGTACCTTGGGGCTAAGTATGCTTTTAAAATGTGCAACATTTCTGGAAGACTTACTTCCCACTGTTTCATTAACACCGCATTTAATATATTTAATGGTACTTTTTGTTGTAGCTATTTGAGAAGAGATTTTGAAGGGTGTGAGGTTAGGGATGAAAGTGCTGGGAACTAAAAATATAGAGTACTGAGTATTGCTGAGTAGTTTTATGTTTATAAGCAGTATCTAATACAAAGATATGCACTGTGAAGGGAGAATAATTTGTAGAAAGAAGAGGTAATGAGGGTACTGTAGAAATCATTCTACAGATATTTTACATTATCACTAGTTACAGCTCTTAAGAACTTTACACAAAGAAGCTTGTTTATTTATTTGAGAGAGACAGAGAATGGGCATGTCAGGGCCTCCAGCCACTGCAAACGAATTCCAGATGTGTGTGCCATCTTGTGCATCTGGCTTATGTGGGTCCTGGGGAATCAAACCTGGGTCTTTCATCTTTTCAGGCAAGTATGTTAAATGCTAAGCCATCTCTCCAGCCCCAAAGAAGCTTTTTAAATGGTCCAGGTTTTAAGATTTACTAGTTAAGAAATGTTGCCATAAGGAGTGGTTATAGTTATTTTAATGAAACAAATGGCTGGGAAGCTAGCTGCCTCACTGTCATTTCTTGGTAGTGATCCCATAAGAGTGTTCCTTTATATTGTTTTTAATTTGCTGCTATTATCTGTGTTATCAAACTATGTTCATGAAGTTTCTAATTGTGTTAAGGCACTAGAAAAAAATTTTATCAATAAATTAATACGTCCCCATCCTTCAGAAGTTTTTCTGTAGTGAAGATGCTTCCTTGAACTCCAGTAAGGGCCAGTAAGGAAAAAAAAAAAAGTATGTTTGCACTTAATAGATCTGCTTGAAGTGAAGAAGCAAATGCTCAGTGTAACCTAAATGGCCTGTGTGTGATTGGGAAAATGGGATGTTCCTAGTGCACAGCCATCTGTCCTCTGGGAAATTCTAACAGGTAATCCACGTCAAAACCCTATCCATTGCATGCTAAAAGGCTGAGGGATGCTAAGGGAGTAACTGAATGTATAGACCTTGTTGTAATTCCCTATGTTTCTCTCTTTAAAAAAAGATTTTTTTTGTTTATTTATTTATTTGAGAGTGACAGAGAGAGAGAAGGAGGAAGGGAGGGGAAGGGAGGGAAGGAGGGAGAGAGAGAGAGAGGGAGGGAGGGAGGGAGGGAGGGAGGGAGGGAGATATATATATAGAGAGAGAGATATAGAGAGAGAATGGGTGCGTCAGGGCCTCTAGCCACTGTAAATGAACTGCAGATGCATGCGTCTCCTTGTGCATCTGGCTTACGTGGGTCCTTGGGAATCTAACCTGGGTCCTTTGGCTTTGCAGGCAAGTGGCTTAACCACTAAGCCATCTCTCCAGCCCCTCCCTGTGTTTCTCTAAGGTTTGTCACAGTAGGACAGAGGAGGGAAATTGTTGCTAGGGATCCTGGGCTTACCCTGGCACTTTATTTTATATATATATATAATATTTAAATATTTTTATTTATTTGTGAGCAGAGATGGAGGAAGAGAGGTAGAAAGAGGGAAGAAGGGGAATGAATGGGCATGTCAGGCTCTCTTGTCACTACAAACAAACCCAGACACAAACACCACTTTGTTTAGCTGGCTTTACCTGGGTTCTGGGGAAATGAACCCAGGCTGTCAGTATATATATGTATAGTTTTTGAAGTAGGGTCTCACTCTAGCTCAGGGTGGCCTTGAACTCATGGCAATCCTCTTACCTCTGCTTCCCAAGTGCTGGGATTAAAGGCGTATGCCACCATGCCTGGCCAAGCTGTCAATATTTTGCAAGCAAGTACCTTTAGCCACTAGGCCATCTCCCCAACTCTACCCCTGGTACTTTTGTTGTTATTGTTTGATTCTTTTGAATATTTTTATTTATTCATGAGCACAGAGAGAAACGGTATGGTGGGCAGGTCAGGCAAACTCTAGATGCATGTACCAATTTGCATCTGGCTTTACATGGAGACTAGGGAATCAACCCAGGCCAGCAGGCATTGTGGGCATTTGCAGACATGAGCCTGTAACCACTGAGCAATCTCCTCAGACCTGGTATCTTAATGCTATTACATTTTAAAAATTTTCTGGCTGGGACTTGGTATGTTGATTACATGGTACTGCAGTTTCAAAAACACTGGTCTAGAATGATCATAGCAGCAGAGTGGGGCAAGGCAAATTTAGAATGGTAGCAAGACCCAGTTCTTAGAGGGCCTTGTAAACCATAGTAAACATTTTGACCTTTAAAGGTGGTAGAAAATCACAAGGGTCATGTACTTAATATGCTTTGAATTTTAAAAAGATTGGGCTGGAGGGATGGCTTAACAGTTAAAGGCGTTTGACTGCAAAGCCAGAGGATCCAGGTTCGATTCCCCAGGACCCACGTAAGCCAGATGCACAAGGGGGTGCATGCGTCTGGAGTTCGTTTGCAGTGGCTGGAGGCCCTGGCACGCCCATTCTCTCTGCCTCTCCCTCTTTCTCTGTCAAATAAATAAATAAATAAATAAATAAACAAATAAATAAAATAATAAAAAAGACCACTCTGGCTACAGGGAGAAGAATGGGTTAAAGAGGTGGAGCTAGAACAGAAGTGAGCAAAGTGGTTCACAGGCCTTTAAATCTGCCTGCATTTGTAAAGCTTAGAAGCTAAGACTGCTTTTTGCATTTCAAATACATACATATATATATATATATATATATATATATATATATATATATTTTTTTTTTTTTTTTTTTGGTTTTGGTTTTTCGAGGTAGGGTCTCACTGTAGCCCATACTGACCTGGAATTCATTATGTAGTCTCAGGCTAGTCTTGAACGCACAGTGATCCTTTTACCTCTGCCTCCCCAATGCTGGGATTAAAGGCCTACATCACCATGCTTAGCTGCTTCAAATATTTTTGAATTAAAAGAATATGGAAATTGTATGATTTGAATTTCAACGTTTATAGCAATTTATTTGCGTGTGTGTGTGTGTGTGTATGATAGCTATGCTAAGGTGTCTTGCTGCTGCAAATGAATGTCCATTCAACTTTATGTGGGTGGCTGAGGGATTGAACCCAGACTGGTAAAGCTTTTCAAGCAAGTGCCTTTAGCCACTGAGCCACCTCCTCAGCCCCTATAGACTTTTTTTTTTTTTTTTTTTTTTTGAGGTAGGGTCACACTGTAGCCCAGGCTGACCTGGAATTCATTCTGTAGTCTCAGGGTGGCCTCGAACTCATGGCGATCCTCCTACCTCTGCCTTCTGAGTGCTGGAATTAAAGGCGTGTGCCACCATGCCTGGCTCCCTATAGACATTTTTATTGGAACACATCCACATTCATTTGTTCACATATGCTTCATGGCTGCTTTTGTGCAAAAGGGTCTGAGTGTTTGTGATTGAGATGTCACAGTTCACAAAACCTAGTATATTTACTGTATGGTCCTTTCTTTTGAAATAATTTTGTTGTTGACTCTTGATAAGTATAAAGAATTATATGAGGAATACAGAATTACTGTAAGAAAAAGAGTCTAATGTGACTTGAATCTAAGTTCAGTTTGTACTGAGGCAAGTAGTTGTTTTAAAGGGAGTATGAGGAAATAGAGAGAGGGTCAGTGGGAGTGAATGAGTCTGGATTGCTACCTGGCATTAATGGGAGTTAGACTTCTGTACTTTCACAGTGGCGAGGAAACTGGCCCTTGTTCTCAAGCATTGATTGGAACAAACAGTGGACTCTTGGCAGCCATGAGTTTTCCCAGGCATACATTTGAAGAGCATCATCCTAGTGATGCAGCCTTGAGCGTCTTCTACTGTTTTGTTTGTCTTTATGGAGCATAGAGAAGGGACTGAAATGACTTAATGTTCAATTGGTATACTTCCTATGTAATAATAGATTGAAAAAGGGTTTATTTTTCATTCTGTGAAAAAAATATATCCATTTTGTCAAAAAAGTAAGTAGATTTTATTGCATGTCTTTTTATTTGTTTAAAAAGAGAAGGGATGCATATAACTCTTAAAAACAATTTCATTATGAAATGAAAATATCATCTATCATACACAGTTTAAATTGAGACCTTGCTGTAGAGCTAGTTTCTTTTGTCTATTTTAAGTTTCCTCTTTTTACATGTACACTCATCCTAAAATTTAAGACTATTCTGTTCTATTTAAAATATAGCACATAATTTTCAATGACTTGCATATATAAACTTTAGTAGTGCAATATTTAAAGAAGTAATAGCTGAAAATATTGCAGAATTAATGAAGGACCTAAGACCTTAGATTTAGAAAGCCTAATAGGCTCAAGCAGGATAGATTTTAAAAAATCCTCACCTAGGGCTGGAGACATGGCTTAGCTGTTAAGTGCTTGCCTGTGAAGCCTAATGACCTGGGTTCGAGGCTCGATTCCCCAGGACCCACGTTAGCCAGATGCATAAGGGGGCGCACGCGTCTGCAGTTCGTTTGTAGTGGCTGGAAGCCCTGGCATGCCCATTCTCCCTCTCTCTCTCTATCTGCCTCTTTCTCTCTCTGTCTGTCACTCTCAAATAAATAAATAAATTAATTAATTTAAAAAAATCTTTAAAAAAAATCCTCACCTAGACATGTGATGACAAAACTGAGTTTATATAGGTAGCATTTTTCTCCTACTAAGATACTGAAGTAGATTCATCTGAGACAAGGTCTTAAATGTTATTTTCTGGTAATAGTGATAACTTTAAAAAATTTATTGGGAACTTTAATATATGAACAAACTGGAACTTGGCCGTGTTCACATCACATTATTCTCTTTTGCCATCTCTCTCCTTCCCAATAGTGATTACTTAAAATTTTTTTTAATGTTTTTGTTCTTATTTATTTGTGTGTCTGGCTTATGTGGGTTCTGGGGGACTGAACCTGGATCCTTTGGCTTTGTAGGCAAGCACCTTAACTGCTAAGCCATCTCTCCAGCCCAGTGATAACTTTTGATGGGACTGTTTGTTCATCATGATTGGTAAAATTTTTGACTAAAATCATTATGAAGTATCTGTTAGGTTTTTGCCATGGAAGTTTAGTGCCCAAATGTTAAGTAGTAGTAGTATGGAGAAATTTTGTCACTAGTTTTCTTCTTGAGAGAATTAAGGAAATATGTTATCAAGGAAACTATTACTCAAGCTGGGTGTGGTGGCACACGCCTTTAATCCCAGCACTCGGGAGGCAGAGGTAGGAGGATCGCCATGAGTTCGAGGCCACCCTGAGACTCTATAGTGAATTCCAGGTCAGCCTGGAGTGAGACCCTACCTCGAAAAACCAAAAAAAAAAAAAAAAAAAAAAAAAAAAGAAAACTATTACTCAACTTCTTTCAAAATGTGTGGGGACTGTAAGGTCAAAGATTTAAAAATACTAGCAAGTTTGCAGTTTTAACAAATAAAATTTTGTTACCTGTTTTTCTTCCATTTATTTTAGTTTTCATATTATCTCTCTATCCTAAAATAATTTATTTTTCCTTCTGGTTTCTGCACTTACTGTCCTTTCCTTGTTTCTTATTTGTAGACTTCTGTGGAGTAAATTTATTTGCCATATAGATTCATTCATCTTATGTTTAAAAAGTAAAATGAAACAAAATCCTACCTGGCTTCCCCCCCTCTAATTAGCATTTCTTTTTGGATTTTTTATTTTTCTTATTCTTGGTAAAAATAGTTTCCATTTTTCTCACATGAAAGACTATTGTTTTGTAGCTATACTCAGGCAGGAAAGTCTGCCTGTTACTATCCAGTCAAGCATTAGCTCTAGTTAAGATTTAGAGTTTTGTTGAGCTGGACAGTACCTCGTTATTTATACTACAAAGTTTCAATAATTGTGTGTGTGTGCGTGTGTGTGTGTAAGAGGATGGGGGGAGTAAAGAGGGTTTCCTGGCAACTTTCCTCCTCACTGTATATATCCTAAATTATACATATATTCATACTGCTTTTGAAAAGTATGTTTCCCCTCTGAAAACTATAATATCCTCTACTTCAGTCTCCTTTTTAACAACTATGATGTATGACACAATGTGTATGTGTCTGAGATATAAAACTAATTCTTTACATTTCTTTCCCTAGCTGCCAAACTTCATTTTTGAGCATTTTCTTTATTAAATTGCTTTACATATCTTCTATAAGGTTCTGTCCTTGAATTTTTATTTTATGCTGCACAATTAAAATTTTTCTAGTTTTTATTTGCTTCTTATATACATATTATTTAATCAAGGCACACTTTTTATCTAGAAAATACAGTTTCTGTGTACATTTTCATGTGCAAAAATGAGTTTAGGAATCTAAAATTGGTTCATCTTGGCAGTTTACCACATATATGCATATTGATCACACTCACTCCACATTATCATCTCTTGTCTCCCTCCCACTCCCAATAAACTCTTTCTTCTTGCCTACTAATCCCTTCCTCCTTTTATGTGTTTGTAGAATCATCTACTGAGTTTAATTAGGGTTGCTCGCATGGACATAGGTAGGAGGTTATTGACTAGAGCATGGGGAACTTAGCAGTGGCTATACCACTGTTAAAAAGTCTCCCTAGCTGGGTGTGGTGGCGCATGCTTTGATCCCAGCACTTGGGAGGTAGAGGTAGGAGAATCACTGTGAATTCGAGGCCATCCTGAGACTACATAGTGAATTCCAGGTCAGCCTGGGCTAGAGCGGGAATCTACCTCGAAAAGCCAAAAAAAAAAAAAAAAAAAGTTTGCCTCTATCCTAGCAGCCATGACCTGCTAGTTGATTCTTAGGGAGGGATGGGACCTCATTAATCTTTTAATTCAACAAACTAAATTTTTCTTTTCAGTCATTTTTATTTAATATGTCTTAAATATTAAATTATGTTTGTATATTGTTATTTAGGTGACTATTATATGGTTAAAAAGATTTTGGAGGAGAACAGTTCAGGTGACTTGAACATAAATTGCGTAGATGTGCTTGGGAGAAATGCTGTTACCATAACTATTGAAAACGAAAACTTGGATATACTACAGCTTCTTTTGGACTACGGTTGTCAGGTACAAGGCTAGATAATTTTATCCAGTAGCTTCTAAAAAATGTTAGATATGCCATGCTTTTATCTTTCCTTGTAGTTTACTTTCTTTTTCTTTTTCCTCTTTTTTCCCATCCTTTCTTTTTCATTTTCTCCACCTCCTGTATGGTTTTGAGCCACCAAAAAGTTTACAAAAGAAACCCCCCAAAGTGATTTTTTAATGTAGCATTTTAAATTGATTTGTATATTTCTTCCCTACTGTCAGTTTTCTCTACAATGGTTACAAGTAAATTATCATGAATTACTAAAAATGATTTTATTTTTATTATCTATGTTAACACTATTTGTTATTATGTAACTAAAAAATACTGAAAGTGTTCTAGAAGTATCAAGGGTACAGGTTTTTCTGTGATCCATGTTATTTACAGGCATATAAAGAAAATGTACCACACAAAACAGTTTGTAGTTTTGTCCTTGATTTCCCCCCAGTTTTGTTACATTTTCTTTTTTGTTTAAAATTTAGTATTTTCTGTTGTCTAAATATGTCTAAATATTTTAAAACTGGGAAAAATAGGCCTTTCTGTTTGTCTTCATATCATTCAGAAAGAAAAGCAGGCAAGCATATAAGTCTTAAAAGAACTCTAAATTTGATGATAATCCTGTTTTTATTTACTTGTGATGGGCCATGATACATGAATTCTGGCTGTTTTACTGTTGAAATTGCTAATTAGGCCCAGTTTTTGGAGTGACATCAGGAAGCATGTACAGCACAGTTTTGAGTAGACAGGTAGTTCCGTGTATGTCTCTATTATTTGTATTACAATATGTTACACTATAGGACTATATAGCCTTAGAGTAGAAAAGGAAATTGCTTAACCAGCAATGTCAGCTATCAACACACAACTAAGAACCAGGCACTGAGTGAGTAAGACATGCTTCTGAGTAGACAGAGTCATTGCCATAAAGTTTCCAAGTTAAATTTGGTTATAGGAGCACCACTAGGGCTTCCTTCAATGATTGCATTTTCTCATTTTAGACTCCATTGTAGCAAATTCTACTTTTTAATTTTCTGATCCAAAAAGAATAAGAGATGCAATGAAAAGGGACATTAGAGAGGTAGCAGATCAAAATGAGACAGGGTACCTCTTTAATAAAGAGGTTATTAGCATTATATATCTGAGCTATGCATTAGAATAGTAATTAAGATTTATAACAATAGATTAGAACCAGTAAAAGTTAAATTATATTCACTTTGTAATATCTTAGAAGAATATAATATTATATATGTATGTATGTGTATATATGTATGCACACACACACATATATATATATAATATATGAAACTTCTAAAAGCTTAAGACTTTCATCAAAATGGTTTAAAATGTAAAATTAAACACTTAAAGGCATAAGCTTCAGTTACGTAGAAAATAAAGTTATAAGGAAATTCAGTCCTTGATGATTTTAGATAAAAGAAACACTATGGTGTAATTTCATTGTTTTAACCTATCTGGTTTTATGTACATAATGATTCTGCTTTTAGTTCTTTTTACATTCTTGATCACAATTTGTTACAGTCAGCCTATATAGCTGCTCTGTTTTATAGATCAGAAAACTGAGGCTCATAGACTTTAATGAATTGCCCAAAGTTTTATAATTAGTAAAGATAAAGCTAAGATTTGAATTTAATCTTCTGACTGCAAGTCCCATGTTCTTTCTAGGTCACTGTGTTGTGTCCAGGTTACCTATGTCTTATTCTGTCCTTCAACAAATGTCTAAACCTTTGGTTGGGTGTGCTTGTGGAAATGGATAAGCAAAATACATGTGTTCTTCACTAATGTTTCTTAAAATGAATTAGAAAATTAAAGTACATGTGAATTATAAATGAATTAAATAGTATGAGGTTGTATTTGATAAGTGCTATGTGGTAATAAAGCTTGATGCTTGTATATTGCTTTGCAGTTACAAAGTGTTCCTTGTGTTTTATTATATGTTTTATCAGTTCTCAACCAATAACTGCCTCCACCAGGGGACATTTAGCAATACCTGGAGATATTTTTAGTTTTACTATTACTGGCATCTGGTGGATATGTTGCTGAGTATCCTACAATACACAGGATGGCTACCACCATACCAAAAAAAAAGTCAATTGAAATTTTATTCGACCTATTTTTGAGAAACCCTATTTTATACCTAGACTTTTGTGGTTCATTGTAAACATTTTAGACATATAAGAAAGAGTAAGATCATTATGGATTGGAGCTATCAAGAAAGGTTTCTACCTAGCATGGGTGAGACTCTGGGTTTGATTCTCAGCACTGAGGAGAAGAACACATTTAAAAATGTATTAAGAAAGTTTATTTGAGCTCAGCCTTGAATTGTTAGCATTGATAGCATTTATACTGTGCTATTCTGTGCCAGTAGCCCTAAATATATCACCTAATCTTTATAACACCCCTCTGAGGTAGATACTAAAATCCTTACTTTACACAAGAAGCTGATGTTCAAAAAGATTAAATGACTTGCTCAGATTTACTTTGTCAATGTCAAACATGGAATTTGAACCTACGTTCTGGCTCTAGGATCTATGTTCTTACATATTCTTACTCTAGTGTACTCGTGTATGTGTGTGTGTGTGTGTGTGTGTGTGTTTAAACCTAATAGATAGGTAAAGAACAAGAGATATGGAGAAGAATGTAAACAAAGACACGTGTAATGTGTATTCTTAAGACAATGAAAACAAAACCTTTTTGAATAAAGTATTGGATAATATAATGGGAATTGTCAGGAAAAATAACTAAACTAGCAGGATGAAGATTTTGGTTTTATAAAAGTGAAGCATCACTAAGTGAAAAAAATTTGTGCATGAATATGTGTTTACATGTTTGTATGTATGTGGGTGCATGTGTGGAGGGCATGTAGATACCAAAGGTTGACATCAGGTGTCCTCTTCAGTCACCCTCCACTTTACTTATGACAGCATCTATCACTGAACCTAGAGCTCGCTTCATGAGCTAGGCAAGCTTGCCAGCAATCCCTAGGGATCCTCCTGTCTCTATCTCCTTAGCATTGAGATTACAGGCATGTACTACCATGCCTGGCTTTTATATGGGTGCTGGGAATTTGAACTCAGGTCCTTATGCTTGTGCAGTAAGTACTTTGTCTACTGAGTCATTCTCCCCAAAGCTCATTAAATGAATTTGTTGTCTGTATTGTATTTTTAAATTTTATTTTTGACAAGTTCATACACATATGTGATGTATTTTGTCATTAAATGAATTTTGATAAAGGGTATGATATGTGTCCAGGGATGTTTTAGTTAGTATTTTTAGACAGAAAAATCTGGCAATTGAATTTAGGAGAGATGGGGAAGGTGAACAATTTTATAGTCATCCAGATGTGAAGATGTTGAAGCTTGAACTGGAAGAGTAGCTATAAAAATAATAGAACCTATAAGAAAAGACACTTGCTTGGTATGCCTGACGCCCTGGGTTTTGTTCATCAGTGAGAGGGGTGGGGAGGATATTTGAGGATTGTCAATGAAGAATTAACAGATCTCATTGAATATTTAAATTTGAATGGGGCAATGAACAAGGTGTTTAAAATGACTTGAAAATCAAACTTGGGTAGCTGAGAGAAGGATGAAAGAAGGAAGAAGTGTCAAAATAAGGAGAGAGCAGGCATCATATAAGCATGAGGAAGACCACTGACACCTTGAGAGCAGGTGAAACCATGAGAAAAGGGCTGGCGGATTTGTTCTTGGAGACGTGAATATTTGACAAAAAGGTCATTAGAAGGAAAAAGATTCATTAAAGAAGACCAAATGCATGAGCCCAGGGTAGTTAGGATGGTGTGGCATTGTGAAAGCCATAGAAAAAAGTTATTTTGTCTGGAAATCAAGAAAAGTAAGCAGATAGAAAATGCCACTGGGTATTGACATTATGTCATCAGTCATTAGAAAACACGGTGAGCATTCACTTGGCACAGTGGAACAAGGAAGAAAATGAGTAATGAGAGAAAGATGAACTAGAGTGAGGGGAAGTTACAGGGATGGAAAATGGAACTGGCACTCCTGTGAATGAGGACCAAGTTCCTGGGGAAATTGGAAAGCACTAAAATATTAAATATTAAAATTTTAAGGTAGAAAATAGGTTTGGAAAGGAAATAAGTAGCTTCTTACTCTGAGTGTAGAGGAAAGAGTATGGGAATTGTTGAAAAGAAATTCCGAGGCAAGAAGGAAAACAGCAACCTTATAAATGCATAAGCATATGCATGGGAGATATTTTACTAAGGAATGGCTTAGATAGTTAAGAAATTGGAAAACAAAAGTAGTGGGAGTATTTTGTGTATGTGTATATATTTAAAATAGTGGTGTGTGCCTTTAAGCATAGCACTTGAAAGGCTGAGGCAGGAGGATCCCAAGTTCTAGGGTAGCCTGGGCTATGAGATTAAAAAAATTTTAAATATTTTTTCTTTAGAATTGCCATTTATCAAATAGCATACCATTTACACATGTTTTATAGCTGAAGCTTATCCTTTTAAGCATTGAATGATGTCACATACATCTTTATTGCTTACTATTATCTCTGAATATGATTTAACTTTATCATAAATTAAAATTATTGAGAATGTAATAATTTTACTTAGTTTCCTAATGCATGTTTGTCTTTGCATTAAATGTCTACAAACTGCTGTGTACTGACAATGATTTGTATTTTATTCTTTGAGTGGTCAGGTATTAGGTTTTGTTTGTTGGTTTTATTCTACCTATCTTTTATTTAGTAAAGTTCTGAAATGCTTGGAAACATTAGCTATCTGTTGTAAAGATAACTCTGAATCAGGATGTTTAGACCTGTTTCTTCTGGAAAATAATGTTCATAAAGCTAGTTTGTGATCACTATTTTGAACTCTTATTTTGTTTCAAGTTGCAGCTAAATCCACAGCTATATTTCATATGGTTGAAGTTGCCTGGTGCTTGATAGGAGTGGTGTTATTATAATTAGTTTGATTAAAGTTAAAAACAATAATTGAATATTTAATGGTAAGAGATAAAAGGTCCTTGTTTTTAAAAGTAGTTTGTATCAACTGACGAAACATATTGAAACAGAAAAGAAATGTTATGAAGCAGAAAAAATTTTTTAGGACTGTAAGTAAGAGAAGGGCATAGCTAATAAACCCTAAAAACTTTAAGGAAGTAAATTTCCCTTCTGGGTAGAAGTTTTTTCCTGATAAGAAAATATATGTGACTACTAAGACTTCAGTGTGGACACCAGCCTCATCTGTGGGGTATTTAATGCTGTTTTTTTTACACTGGTAAATCTTGTCATTTTTAGTCTTATTTTTGATATTCAGTTAAAGTGAATAAACACTTTATTCTTTCCAACTACAAAGACTGTGATAAATTGCTGATTTTAATAGTAAAAATTCTGTCAGTTAAAAATGTACAATGCCGGCTGTGGTAGCAAAAGCCTTTAATCCCAGCACTTGGGAGGCAGGGGTAGGAGGATCGCTGTGAGTTCGAGGCCACCCTGAGACTACATAGTCAATTCCAGGTCAGCCTGGGCTAGAGCGAGACCCTACCTCAAAAAAATATAAGATAAAATGTGCAAGTTGAAAACAATCAGGACATTTTCTAGAACAAATCTTTACTTATTCCCAGGTTTTCTTTCTGCTATTGCAGTTTGTCTTAAAATACAACAACCACAACCTGGTGTCATTGTTGCATGGTGCTTTATGCTAGCCCCTGTCTCTCAGTGTATTTATTGGAGCTCACAAGTACAGCTTCACAGTGAGCAGTGGGTTGTTCTGTAGAACTAAACAGTCACCGCTCCACCCTGCTTTACAAACCTTGCTAATGTAACTTTGTGATACTTGATAAGATTGCTATTATTATCAAATTTGTGCCATCTCAGTCAGCCATGTGTGCTTTGAAGGTGGGAACAGAAGACTTTCCCCTTTACATATTTTCTAATTCTCCCCTCTTCATACAATTGCACTGGTGATAATTCACCTAATATAGTAGAAATAGTTTCTGGCAATTTCTTGTATAAATTTGAGATGCTGAGAATTTTTTGACCCACAGTTGAAGAGTAGAGATGTTAAAGGATTTGTTTTTAACTTTAAATATTATATAGATGAACACTGTTCCACTAGTAATCCCTTCTATACGTGTTCACTACAATACCAGTTTATGCATACAAACCAGGACAGAAGTATATGTATTTTGGTACACTAAAATACTGCTAAGGCCAGCAAATGCACTACTTATACAATATAAATTTTTAAAAATTCAGTATTACTGAATATTACTGAATATAATACAGTATATTTTTTAAAAAATACTTTGAAATTAGTATAGTTTACCTTTTTAATCTTCCATTTTCATTTTTAACTTTTTGTTTTTAAAGTCCGCAGATGCACTTTTGGTGGCAATCGACTCTGAAGTAGTGGGAGCTGTTGATATACTACTTAATCATCGACCAAAACGATCATCAAGACCAACTATAGTAGTTAGTACTCTTAAATATTTATTAATTTGGATTTTTGAAAAATCAAAATAGATCTCCTGCCCCATTGCCATCTTTTAATCTCCAAAATATATTTTGTTTTTAAAAATAGAAATAGTTTTACTTTGTAAAGTATTACTTTAAAGTGAATTAACACTTGGAAAAACCACTTTAAAATTAGGTGATACTTTCATAATTTTGTCAGTGTGGACCAGTATTTTTTGTTTGAAATATCCTACAGGTAATGTTGAAAACACCGACTAGTTTCCAGATAGATCTAAGAATTAAGTATTAACCATAAAGCCATAAAAATGGGAAAAGTGCAGACAAATATTTAGATGATTGGGGTTGGAGGAACTGTTTGACCATAAAAGCAATGGACAAAAATTCCAGTGACACGGTCTTTGTTTTAGAAGTTCAGTCTCTCAAATTCAAACACTGGGCAAAACTCCAAAAGCTATAGATAACTGGTAAAGATTTTTTTTTAGCAAGTATCTTAAATTAGTGTTTTTAGTATTGAATTGATAAAAATATTTAAATTTAATTAGAGAAGACCTTTTTAAAAAATCTCAGAGAAGAAAATACAAAATAGTAACCCTTACTAATAATGAAATATAAGATACTGATGTCTGCTAATTTGCAAGCAATTTTGAAAAAAAAATTACCAGTAATAGCCAGGGAGTTAGTAGAGGTTTATATACTACTGGTGGGAAAAAGCATTTTGGAAAACATTTGGGCAAGACATGTCATATATAAGAAAGAAGCTTATATAGATATTTTACCTAGTGCTTTCTCCTAGGCAAATCTATGAAGGAAAGACAATTATTGATTTATGTTTTATTTGTAGCAGTGAGAAACCCTTTGTGACACAGCCTAAACATCCTAAAAGTACCTCATTGATAGATTTCTAACCTAGCAGGCCTTCTGAGTCCCAATACAGAAAGAAAAAGAAATAAATGAAAGCCTAAAATTCTAGAAGACCAGATAGCAAATATAAACAATTACATATATATGCAGTGAAATATGATGCAGTCATTAAAACAACTTCTGTTGAGATAGGGTCTTAAGTAGATCAAACTGGCCTCAAACTCCCTATATAGCTGAGGATGACCTTGAACTCCTGTTATTCTTGCCTCATGTATGAGCCACCACAATGAACTGAAATAATATTTTAAAAGAAGTTTTAGAATATGGAAAATATATTAAGTCTGATAAAACAAAGATAGTTATACATATAATTTGATTTAAAGTTAAAAATATACATAGAAAAGAGACTGTGCAGCTATAAGAAAACAAAATGCTACCTGTGGTGGTCATCTCTTACTGATTGATCAAATTAAGGAGATTTTTCTTTCTTTTATATTTTACTTTATTGCTTTTTCCAATAGAAACATAGTCACTAATAATATAATAAATATTAAATTAAAATGATATTTTTCTATGTATCAACTTCAAAATATCATAACATTTTTTTACTGGTGAGGGTTAGTGAACTGACCATTTAAAATAACTGCTTAAAGTATAAAACTGATGACTTCAGAAAAATTTTTAAGAATTAATTATAAATTGATAGCACCTATAACAGAACTATGAGAGGCTTTGGTAAATTTCATACATTGTCATGTAAACTGAAAGGTTTTACTTTCATTTATACTATTACAAAACTGTGGCATTATCAGCAACAACAACAAAGAGCGTGACTTTTTCCTGGAGTTCCTCTAGTTTAGGTGGTGCTAGGAACCCAACAGGGATAAAGGAAAACCGGCTAAGAATACAGTTCTTGTCCAAAGGCCCAGAAATATCTGGAATTTGTTTTTCTCTATTCACCTGACAGTTACTAATATATTTTGGTGTAGTGTTCCACCTATTAGTCTTTTAACTATTTCCTTCAGGGGACAGAGTAGAGTACTATATGCTAAATATTAGAACCAGTGACAGGTATTGTGTCATCACTACTACCATTGCCTGTCACATCTCAGTGTTGCCAAGCCTTGTCAGTCCTCACCTGCTCAGTAAAAACCATTTTTTGTCTGTGTCTAACAAATAAAGGTTTTTAGCCTTTATTTGAATACTTTGGATGATAGCAAAATCTCATTTTATTATTACTTCTAGACAGGTAATGTTAATTATTTTATATACTTTCTTTTATTATTTTAAGTGAATTCTTCCTTAAAGTATCTTTGGCTTGTGAATGTGTCTGTTTCACAATGGACTTTCTAGTAGATTCTCTAGAAATGCAGATTGTTTATTTGAAAACATATAGGCTGCATTATAAACTTTAATCTTACACATGTGTAGTAGAGTTTTTCCAGTTAATTATGCTTCACAAGAAACATGAGAACTACTTTTCTCTTTGGACTTTTTTTTTTTTAAATTTTTTTTTTCGTTATTTTTATTTATTTATTTGAGAGCGACAGACAGAGAGAGAAAGAGGCAGATAGAGAGAGGGAGAGAGAATGGGCGCGCCAGGGCCTCCAGCCACTGCAAACAAACTCCAGACGCGTGCGCCCCCTAGTGCATCTGGCTAACGTGGGTCCTGGGGAGTCCAGCCTCGAACCGGGGTCCTTAGGCTTCACAAGCAAGCGCTTAACCGCTAAGCCATCTCTCCAGCCCTCTCTTTGGACTTTTATCTTTTCTTTTTGACCAGTAATAAGAGAGAAAGGGGCTCATTTTATCTTCTTCTGTAATTGTTATGTAATTCATAAATAAGAACTGTCCAGTAAGTAAATGGGAAGCTCATGGACAAATTATTATAAAAGAGAAGGAAAAACATACATACCAGAAACTTACCAGTAACCAAAGGAAAGTAAATTAAAAATTTCATTATTTTTCATTCATGTATTAGTAGTGATCATGTCCAGTGGTGGTGAGTAGAACTTTATTATGAAATAGATGCATTTTTATATTATTGATAACATAAGCTATTAAAAGAACTTTGACATCAAGTCCATCAACATTTTTCGTTTCTACATCTAGGAGGATGCCTGTGTTAATGAGATAATTTTAAATTTGCAAAAAGCTGTTTATAAAGATGTTTGCTATAGTGTTATTTGAATTTGAAAAGTTCTCGATCACAACTTTCTTAAATTTAACTTCTTTAAATTGCATGCAAAATTTTATGTATGATTTTTTTCCTTTGAAGATTGTGAGCTATGGCTCCATGAAATTATTAGAAAGAATTTTTTTCTTTGAAATACTGTTTTTTTTTTTTATCACTGGTGACATTGTGCAAAAGATGTCCTTAAAAGGGGGTGTGGTAAAACAGAACTGGAAGGAAATACTGTACTGTAAAATGTCATTTGGCTAAGAGGAATATGGGTATTGTCATTGTTTCTTCTTTTTTATATTTTTCAGATATTTTATAATGACTATACACTACTTTTACATTAATAAAAATTACCATAATGTGAACTTGATGAGCTTACACTGGAATCAAACAGCTCTCAGGGAAACCTCTTTGAAAAAGTGAGAAGTATTAGAAAGAATATGCATTAGTCATAAAATAGCCAAACTTTTAATTTAATGCTGGTTCTTTACTTACTAATGTTTTCTTCCTCATTTCATATCATCACCAGACCCAGGTGCTCATGTAGTAGAAGGAGCTCAGGCTCCAGAGTTACACAAAACTGGATTGTGGTCAGCACCCTGCCACTGGTAGGTGGCTTGGGCACATTAATTTCTCTGAGCCTCAGTTTCTTCATGGTTACTAATTATGCTCAGTTTCCCAGGTTATTATGGAAATTCAATGGGATGATCAATGCAGAGTACCTAATAGTTCCAATTCTCATTAAATAATAGCTATGATTTTTGATACATCTGTAATAGGAAGTAGACTAGGCAGTGATTGAGACTATAGAGAAGTAGCTTTAGTGCTGTCACTCTGACAGAGTCTACTGTGATGGAATCTTTACTTTGCCTCATGCATTTCTACTGTGGCTGTTTTCGACATTTCTATCTTTCCATTGTGTCCTTTTTCTAAAATTCTTATCATACATGTTTCTATAATTTTGTAGAAATTAAACACTTTCCTAAGGTATTTCTCTAGATATCCTCACTTTTTTATTATCTAAGATATATGAATATTACCTATCAAAGATTTGATCTGTTGTGATTACATTGCATTTACTAATTAGGGTTAAATTTTATGTTTCAAAAAAATGAATCCAAGTATTTTATATTTGTTTATCATGTTCCTTAAAATAATTAAGTTCTGTATACCTTCCTTTTTTATTTTATCCTTCAAATAAATATATTTTTGAGGTCACAAAAATGACTTTTGGACATTTATATACATATTTTTCAGAAACTAATGGAACGAATTCAAAATCCTGAGTATTCAACAACTATGGATGTGGCACCTGTCATTTTAGCTGCTCATCGTAACAACTATGAGATTCTTACAATGCTCTTAAAACAGGACGTGTCTCTGCCCAAGCCTCATGCCGTTGGCTGTGAATGCACCTTGTGTTCTGCAAAGAACAAAAAGGACAGCCTCCGACATTCCAGGTTAGAAAATTAAGACTTTGCTAACTAGAAATATGGTCTGGTAAGGTATATGTCAATGCTGGTGGCTTTAAAAATTTTTTTTTGCTTATTTTTATTTATTTGTGAGCAAGAGACAGACAGAGAAAGAGGCAGATAGACAGAGAGAGATGGGCGCACCAGGGCCTCCAGCCACTGCAAACGAACTCCAGATGCAGGTGCCCCCTTGTGCATCTGGCTTACGTGGGTCCTGGGGAATCGAGCCTCGAACTGGGGTCTTTTTAAAAGTGTTTTGTCAGTGTGGCTTTAAAGAAATGTGGTGCTGGGATGACTCATGAATGCCTGGCTCCTTTGCTTATAAGGTGAAGTTTGAATTCTTTAGAAATGTTTACCAAAAGCTAAATAATTAGGAAAATATTTCTAATATGAATGAAGCTTACCTCATACTCATACTTGTATTGGTGAGGGTGCTGTTTACTTTTTAGAGACCAAGTTGATTAGTGTAAGAGCATTTCCAAGTGGCAGAAGTAGAGGAACACCACTTTTAATCTTACTTATAAAGAAAACAAAACTATTACTTTTTTTTTTTTTTTGGTTGGGGAGTTGTTTTTTAGTTTTTTTGAGGCAAGGTCTTGCTAGCCTGGAACTTAGTTGTGTAGACTATGTCAACTTCAACCTTGTGATCTTCCTGCTTGTGCTTCCTAAGTACTGGATTCTAGGTGAGCACCACTATGCCTGGAAGAACAAAACTACTTTCTGGTCACCTTCCTGCCCATTATGCTCCTTATCCTCTTGGGACAGATGGGAGATACATTTGTGGGAGGGGGTGGGTCTGGGACTGCAATGATAGAACCATTCAGCAAAACTTTTAGTTGGAAAAATCAACACAACACATTGTTTGTTTAATTCTAATTTTGAAGAAAACAAATACTCATTTTTTGCCCAAATGTTAGACCTAAAGCTCAAAATATAAACTTCAGGAAAGTAATGTTTAGTTGAAATTGACCATTGTTAGTAAAAAGGTATTGGGTGGTTAAATAAGAGCTGCAAACCAGTAGTTGACTCCATTGATGCTCAGGTTGAGGCCTGACTCCAGGAAGAATTGAAGACCAACACTCTGCAACTACCATGACTTTTGTGTCCTCTATTTCAGTGCCTCAACAGGCCACATTCTAAGGACACTTGCCCTCTTAACCAGGAAGAGCCTGGGCAGCACGGTGAACATTAGGCTACTGGTTGCCAAGGCAGATGCAGTGCTAAGCGTGAATTAAAGAAGCTTATGATGAAGATCACGAGTGAATTGGTCAGCAATGGCATTCATACTTAATGCGGGATGAAGACACCACTGCCGTGGTCAATACTATAGTAAATGGGCATTTGACTTAGCTGCTGTAGGAAGTATGGATGAGGTAAAAGTTGCACATCAGACGGTCACAGCTCACCAGTACTCTTGGCTGCTGTAGAATTGGAAAATGGGAGTCACTGTGACTTTGGCAGCGATGGGAAATGCTCACTTGTACAAACATGGAGGATCTGTGGGAGCAGAAGCATGGTAGTCACCTTGAGCTTTACAGGTGTAAACTGGAAGAAAGCGGTTTTATAGTGATGAGCCAGAGGACAAGCCCCTTGGTCTTCAAGATACAAGAATCATGAGGACAAGATGAAACTGATGATAGCACAGCGAATAAAGGAGGAAGAAGGTGTATTGAAGCTGAAAGAGAGCTTCAGGCCAAGTCTAAGTACCCTAAAAGAGTTTAAGATTAATTACTTAATTAAATTAATTAGTTTAAGTTTAATTAAGAGACTGAAATGAGAAGAGTTTTAGAAGGGAAAAAATTGCTTTTTCTAAAATGAAAGCTACCTCTGAGCTATTCCAGAACCAGTGCTTTATACATCAGGTAGCAAAATTAAGGACAGGGACTGGAAGAAGTAAGAATCGTCTCTGTCTCTGGAGTTCCACCCCTCGCTTTCTGTCTCTTGCTCGTGTCTGCTCCTCTCCCTGTTTCCTGAGTCCTTGTCTATCTCCTGGATTAACCCTGTCTTTATGACAGCTCTTCACTTTGATAGAGAATCATGGCCATAGAACATTTTACTAATAAAACTCTAATACTTAGGTTCACTTTCTAAAAAAAATTCTGGGGCTGGAGAGATTGCTCAGTGGTTAATGGTTCAGTTCCCCAGTACCCACATAAAGCCAGATGCACAAAGTGGAACATGCATCTGGGGTTCATTTACAGTGGCAAGAGGTCCCAGCATGTCCATACTCACTCTCTGGCTACCTCTCTCTCTCTCAAATAAATAACTAGATACAATTAAAAAATACAGAATTAAATAAATAAATAAATAAATAAAATACTGATCATTATGTGAGAATTTTTAGTATGGTCAGGAAACCAACTGGCTATCATGAACTCCTGCAATTTGATACCTGAGCTTGTGAAACCAGTGATGGATGGAAAGATGGAATATAGAGAGGGTCACGTATAGGGGGGCACATGAGTAGCAATTGGGTGGTCATCTCAAGCTTACAGGTTTTAAGTCTGTTAAAGTTACCAAAGTTTTAGAAAATGAGTTTTTTTCTTTTTGATAATTTCCTTTTATACTTTGTGTCTCTGATTTTATTTCTCTCACTTAAAATATCCTTTGTCCCTTTCACTGACTATAGCAAAATTTGTCATGACTTATCCTATTCAGAATGCTCCGTTGGCAGTCTTCTGCTCCATGTATTCTGCTTGTACCTTCCATAGGGCCATGTCCTCCTATCTCCCCACACAATAGGACTTCTGCTTTCATTTTCTCAGTGTCTATCTTTTATGCAGTTATTTGTTGAAAGAATGAATGTGCGTAATAGCTATCTTTGATTTAAGCATTGGAGTTTGATAAATAGTACCATAATTACTGGTTTCACCATGCTTTGGATTAAAATAAGGGATCTTCTTACCCTTTCATCTTTATATAGTGGTATTAAAATTAGATTCTCCAGTTATCCATATGTATTAACAGCAATTTGTAATTACCTGATTAAAGTCATTGCCCTGCTACCCTTGAGTGTCATTTGTTTATAAAATCAGCCAAACCTAGAGATTTTTTTTCCCTTTTCTGGTTGTATTATTGAATTTAGAGCCTCATATATGCTACACAGGAACTCTATCATTGAACTATATCTCCAGCTCTCATACCCATAGATTTTTAAAAAATTTAATCATGGGATTTGCCTTTTTATATAAGTTATGTAATTAAAATATTCATCTTGTAGTTAAGCCCATAGGTTTCTTTAAGAGCTCAGAACTCATTCTGAAGAAAATATCACTTGGTGGTGTTTTTTTTTTCTCTTTTTCAAGGCATCAAAGCTAAATGTCCTATAGTAGATAAAATATATATTTGCTTCTTCTGTAAAACTTTATAATTCTTCTGATCACTACTTCCCATATTTTTAATATATTTTTATTTTTATTTATTTTAGAGAGAAAGGCAGAGAGAGGGAGAGAGAGTGAGAGAGAGAGAGAGAGAGAGAGAGAGAGAGAGAGAATGGGCACACCAGGGCCTCCAGCCACTACAAACGAACTCCAGACGTGTGCGCCTGCTTGTGCATCTGGCTAATGTGGGTCCTGGGGAATCAAGCCTCAAACCGGGGTCCTTAGGCTTCACAGGCAAGCGCTTAACCGCTATGCCATCTCTCCAGCCTAACTTCCCATATTTTTTTTATTGTAGCATTAAAAAAGAGTTTTCTCTTTCCAGCTCCAAGTTTTATGGGTACAGTAGTCCCAGAACACAGATGGCCATCATAAGCAAGTTATTAAAATTATCAGTATACTTTGATTGTTTTTACAGTTTTTGCTTTGTACCAACTCTGTATCTAGTAAGCAGCTATTCATTTTTATGGAAAAATATTTTCAAGTTTAAGGTCAGTGCATAAACTAGAGTGCATACTTCTTTTGTCTTTGCTATTGTCAGAAATATTGTTAATTTGCTATGAATCTGGGTATTTTCTGCTGCCAAGTTATTGTCACTTTGCCTTGCATTCTTCTAAAGAGCAAAGGCTCAGTGTCATTGAAACTACAGAACTCCTTCATATCACAAGTATCTGATTATATATATATATTTTTTATCCCAGGGCAATCCTTTTTTGTTGTATACTAAACCAAAAAATTGAGGAATATGTCTTAGAATATAGTATAGAGCTAAAACTAACATCAATAATACAGAACTTTAATTTTTTTTAAAAATTTATTTATTTTGAGAGAGAGAGAAAGAGGGGGAGAGAGAGAGAGAGAGAGAGAGAGAAAGGGCGTGCCAAGGCCTTCAGCCACTGCTATCGAACTCCAGACACATGCGCCCCCTTGTGCACATGTGTGACCTTGTGTGCTTGTGTCACTGTGTGTCTGGCTTACTTGGGACCTAGATATTTGAACGTGAGTCCTTAGGCTTTGCACCTTAACCGCCAAGCCATCTCTCCAGCCCAAATTTTTTGATAGTTACCCAGGTGGTAATATCCTGAGGTTTTGTAACAAATCATATAATGGTATGACCTTTTATGCCTTATTGTAGCTGTGTTTAAATTAAAACAGAGCTGGTGAGTGGCTTAGCAGTTAAGGCACTTGCCTGTGACGCCTAAGAACCCATGTTTGACTCCTCAGATCCCACGTAAGGCAGACACACTAGGTGACGCATGTGCAAGGTCACATATGCACACAAGGTGGTGCATGCATCTGGAGTTTGTAGTGGCTGGAGGCCCTGAAATGCCAACTCACACTCTCTCTTTCTCTTTGTCTCTCATAAAAAAGTTAAAACACCCATGTATGTAAAGTGGCCCCTTTTATGTAATGATGAAGCACTATTCCAGTGCTCTCTGGGTTTCCAGGTTCTTGATATCTTACTCAAAGACTTGAAGAAAGGCACACACAGGAGTTATGCGGAAAGATACTTTATTAATAACAAAGTGAATAACTGCCGAAGGGGCAGCAGGCCACTGGAGTGGAGTCCTCAAGGGCCCTAGAAGTGGTCTGGGGTTTCTCTGTATAGCATGTTTATGGGAGGATGAATTAGTTGCTAGGGGCATAGTTTGGGTGGTTTTATGGTTTGGTGACAGGTTTGGGTATTATAACATTTTCTCTATTGCATGTATTTTTCCCATGATGCATCTGATTTTAATCACAATATGCTCAGCTATACATAGGTCCAAGATGGTAAATAGGAGTTTCTCCCTAAAAGTTCCCTTAGAAACCACAGCTTGTCTTCATGCACATGTGCCTAAAATCAGTCCAGTCTGAATGACCCCTGTTCTAATCCTGGATCTATCTAAAAATGATTTCAATGGCTACTGATTATGAAAAATGGTCACTAAAGGGAGGAGAAGTTTAGTTCACTGTGTGGAGTGTGGTTCCAGATTCTCAGCAGGTTGCTAGGTACGTGGTTTAGGAGACTAGTGTGTTTACTGCTCAAGCCAAGTAGTGCTTCAGTTGGCCAAACTATTCCCTCTGCTTGCCCTCCTCAGTACCTTTGACTCTGGGTGTATCATTATCTTCATTAGGATAGCATTCATATTTGTTTAAAACTGCCTTTCAGTGAAAGAATAAGAAAGGTTTTTTTTATTTTGAAATAAAAGTTTATTTATTTTGAAATATTTGACCTGTTTTGCTACTCACTTTCCCTGTCAGACAATATTCATCTTTATTTTCTCCTTATTTTATTTCTTACCTTTCCTCAGCTGAAAATGTTAGCCCAAGAGAATTAATTAATTGGGAGAATACTCTGCATGTACAGGTTGAACAAGATCACACATGGGCCGTTGTGTAAGAAGTATGGTTGTTGGCTAGTTGAAAATCAAAATCCTTTTAGACACAATTTTTTCCTGCAAAAACTCATGTTAAAATTTGATTCTAGGGCTGGAGAGATGGCTTAGTGGTTAAGGTGCTTGCCCACAAATCCTAAGAATGCATGTTTGAATCTCCAGGTACCAGGTAAGCCAGACACAGTGATGCAAGCATGCAGTGTTGCACATGCGCCACAAGGGGGCATACACCTCTGGAGTTCGTTCATAGAGGCTGAAAAGCCCTGGTGCCCATTCCCGCCCCCCCCACATCTTTCTCTCTTTCATTGTCTCTCTGTCTCTCTCAAAAATAAAATAATAAAAAAAATTGATTCTAATTGTGGTAATGTTGAGAAGAAGGGCCCTTTGGGAGATGATTATATTATATTTTCATGAATGGATTAATGTCTTTTTAGCAGTATATATTAATTATAAAGAATAATAGGGAGCTGGACGTGGTGGCGCATGCCTTTAATCCCAGCACTCCGGAGGCAGAGGTAGGAGGATCGCTGTGAGTTTGAGGCTACCCTGAGACTACATAGTGAATTCCAGGTCAGCCTGAGCTAGAGTGAGACCCTACCTCGAAAAATCAAAAAAAAAAAAAAAAGAAGAATGGGGGGCTGTGCAGGAGGAGGAGGAGCAGGAGGAAGAGGTGGTGGGCGCTGCAGCAGCCGGATCCAGATCCGGTGCTGGGTGCCCGCTTTGAAAGAATCTGATGCACCTGGAGGGGAGTGCTGACTGCCGAGCTTGTACGACCTCATTGGAAAGATGAAATCTGATGAAACTCCTCTTTGACCCAAGTTTACTCAAAGAAGTGGACTGGAGTCAGAATACAGCTACATTTTCTCTAGCCGTTTCTCCAACACATCCTGGAGAAGACCTGATTTTGAGGCCTGTATGTACTACTGACTTGAATAGAGGTTTTTTTTAAGGTACTGGGTCAGCTGACAAAGACTGGAGCTGTCAGCCCTGAACAATTTATGAAATCTTTTGAGCATATGAAGAAGTCTGGGGATTAGTATGTTACAGTTGTGGAAGATGTAACCCTAGGACAAATTGTTGCTACAGCAACTTTGATTATAGAGCACAAATTTATCCATTCCTGTGCTAAGAGAGGAAGAGTAGAAGATGTCGTTGTTAGTGATGAATGCAGAGGAAAACAGCTTGGCAAACTTAACTCTTATGTTGCTAAGCAAGAAACTGAACTGTTACAAGATTACTCTGAATGTCTACCACAAAATGTTTGTTTCTATAAAAAGTTTGGATATACAGTTTCTGAAGAAAACTACTGTGTCAGTGATTCCTAAAGTAAAAATCTTACAAGAAAGAGAATCATCAAAGGAGTTAATGCTGCAAGGCTTACTGTTCCTAGAGTTAAAACATTTTTGTTGCTGCAACCCAGTGACATTCATAAATACTGGCCTGAAGAAACATTGTAATATTATAATTGTATTAGAAGATTGCCTTGGGTTGGTGGCACATGCTGCCAGTTTAGATTACAAATGACTTATAAAAGGGCTGATTTTTAACCAAAGGAATATATTTTTAACTTGAATCTTTTCTTGCATTGTATTTTTCTAAAGTTTGTCTTAATTTCCTGATAGTCAAGAGTATGGGTAGTGAAGGGTTACATGTCTGCTATCTGTGCTACTCATGATTTTTATAAAAGTATATATTGAATAAGGCTGTTTCCTGTTACATTCATAAAAATTAAGCATTTTTGTTTGAAAGTATTATCTACATACATTTATGTGTAATTTCTCCTATATTATACAAAATTGGAAAAATTATCTATGAATTTGTGAATCTAATATTTGATGTACCTAATACTGGCAAACAACCTGGGTAGCTTTTTAAACAGAAGAAACAACTTATAAAGTGTGACAAGGTACAAAGTTCCACAATTTACATGTTTTACTAAAGGTTATTTATCTGTAGACAGTGTACCACCCGTCTCATGTCACATGTAAGAATTTATTAAAATTACCCAACAGCATATAGCATGGGACAGTCTGAGGTACTTTGACACGGTGACTTAGCAGCTCTCAGCATAGGTACTTTCATCCCATTTGTTCTTACTGTGGGCACCCGAAGCCTTTCTTCTGAGTGAAATATACAGAATTAAGTGTTCTCTCAAGAATGTGTAGTAATGCCTCTGTCACATCCTTAAAGTGATGATGGAAGCTTTTCTATCTAATGGGATTGTAATGGTACTATTAATCTGGTTGTTGTTGCTTTGATTTTATTATTTTAATGATTTTTTTAAAGTTGAAAAATTAGATACTTTATCAATGGTTCTAATCTTTTGCATTCTATGTTACATTAAACCTGTTTTTTTTTTTTTTTTAAAGAATAATGGGGCTGGAGAGATGATTCATCAGTTAAGGCGTTTGTCTGCAAAACTGAATGATCAGGGTTCAATTCCCCAATGCCCACATAAAGCCAGATGCACAGGTGGTACATGCATTTGGAGTTCATTTGCACTGGCTGGAGGCCCTGGCGTGCCTATTCTCTCTGTCTATTTCTCTTCAATCTCTCTCTGCTTGTAAATAAATGAATAAAAATACTTTAAAAAAAAGAATGATGGGTTTCATTATGATATTTTCATGCATGTATGTAATATTTTTGGTCATATTCACCCTACTCCCACTCCTGCTGATCCTCTTCTCAACTAGTTCCCATCCCCCCTTCTACGTTCTTATCTTTTTTTCTTTTTGGGGAGCTAATTATTATTATTATTGCTTTTTTGAGTAGAGTCTCAGTCTAGCCCAGGCTGACCTGAAAGTCACCATGTAGTCTCACAGTGGCCTTGAACTCATAGCAGTCCTCCTACCTCTGCCTCCTGAGTGCTGGGACTAAAGGTGTGCACCACCACGCCTATCTAGTTAATGGTTTTAACTATGGTTGCTTGCATGAGCATGGGTAAGTGGTTATTTACAGATGTTAGGTTTTTCAAGGTTTGCAATGGAGGACAAGATGGAGTTTTTTTTTGTATCTAAGACTTTACTGAAATGGGGGAGAGGGAGAATGGGGTGGGGAGGAGAGAGAAAGGGGTACATATATACCAGAGCAAGAGAAGAAGGGGAGGGAAGGAGAGGAGAGAACAGACGAGAGTATGCATGAAACTGGAACAGTGGAGCTGAAGGAGAGTGAGAGCCAGGGGGGTTTTATGGGAAGAGGAGAGCAACTGATCTATGAGGAAGGGACCTTGGGTGGTGTGCAGAGGTGTAGGCTGGGGAAGGTGGCCTTCTCTCCTTTCAGCCCACAAGTATTTTCAGTTGCCATACCAGGAGGCAGTCCAAGAGTCCCAGGGTTAGCATGGCCAGGTGGTGGGGAGAGAGGAGAATGGGTATAGAGCTCTGAGAGTCCAACAACAGGAACATGGGCAACTTACCAGTCAGTGGCTACACTACCCAAGAAAATGTCTCTCTTTTCCTGTGTAGGCATTAACTGCTTATCTATAGATCCTCAGGGTAGGGTCTAGTGAGTGGCCCCTCCCCCTTCAATCACCATTTAATTGCTTATGAATCCTCAAGTAGGTGTGGGGCCATGCGAACCTCCACCTGTTGACACGCCCCATCTTGGGCAAGTCCTGTGCAGGTAATCACAGCTGCTGTTAGTTCGTGAGTGCAGCTGATATGCCATGCCTCAAAGATAGCATTCTACAATATTCCACCCCTACCTCTGGCTCTCACATTCTTGATGGCCCTATCTGTAGTGCTCCCTGAGCCTTAGAGTAGGTGATATAGATGTCCTATTTGGGGCTGAGAACTCAATAGTCATTCTCAGTACTTTGTCCAGTTAGGATGAGTCTGCAGTAATTGCTCCCCAGTATACACAGAAGGTTCTCTGACCAAAGCTTAGAGAAGCACTAAACATAAGTATTTAGAAAACAGTTTGATGAGGATTATAGGTCTGTTTAGCAAAACAACAGTAGTAGGTTTTGGCCAGGCATGAATTCCCCTCCAGTGGAGCAAGCTTCAAATTCAGTCATGTAGCAGTTAGTTACCCTCCTAATAGTCATGCCATTTTGTACCATTGGGCACATCTTGCCTGGCAGGTTGGTTGTATAGAACACATGGTCCTACAGCTAGGTAAGACTTGATAACTTTTCTCCCCCAGAGGTCTACAATAGCACCTTCTGGCACTATGTTAACTCCAGCAGTTTCATCTCTTTTTCCTGCAAATGACATGATTTCATTCTTTATACGAAAATAATACTCGATTGTATGTATATGTATGTGTGTATATGTACACACATTTGTGTGTGTGACTTTTTTAATCTGTACGTTTGTTGGTGAGCACCAGGTTGCCTCCATAACTTGGTTGTTGTAGTGTTGCAGTAAACATTATTGTGCAGGGATCTTTAGTATATACTGACTGATTCCTCTCAGGTATATACCCAGATGTGGGATAGCAGGATGTTATGGTAATTCTATTCTTAGGTTTTTGAGGAACCTCCATACTGATTTCCATGGTAGCTGGATTAAGTTACCTTCTTATCAACAGTGTATATATTTCTTTTGTCTCCCCCATCTTTACCAACATTTTGCCTTTTGTTTTCAAGGTGTCTAAATCATATCTTCTAGACTTCTGAAGCCAAGTGTTTTGTTTTCAAAATATCAACTAAAAATAGATTTCTGGGCCTTAATAACTAAGACGTTTTATCCTGAGTCTGATATGTTTTCTCATGGCTACTTGTATCTCACACAATCTCTTTGTTTATATGGGATCTGCTTAGTGAGCAGCTTCTTGAAGGTTCCATTCCTAGTACTGCTCAGAAAAACAAGCCACGAGTTACACATTATAATAAAAGCCAATTGAAGGCAACTACTTCACCAGAGGTAATAACAGAAAAGAAAGCTGTAAAAACAATGCCACACAAACTATGCAGTTAAAAATTAATAAACGTGAGGCTGGGGAAATGGTGAAGTGGGTAAAGACACTTGCTTGCAAAGCCTGATGGCCCGGGCTCAATGCTCCAGTCCCACATAAAGCCAGATGCACAAAGTGGTGAATGTGTATGGAGTTCATTTGCAGTGGCAAGAGACCCTAGTGTACCCTCTCTTTCTCTCTTCCTCTTCTTGCAAATAAATTTAAAAAAATTCAAAAATTAGTAAGTGTGAAATAATAAAATAGAAGGTGGATATGGAAAGGGTTAAAAGGATTACTAAAGAAAAAGCTGAAGTGAAATGAATGTGGGGTTGGAGATGGCCCATCAGTTAAAGGCGCTTGATTTTGAAGTTTATAATGCAAGTGAAACCTCCCTAGGACCCAAGTAAAGCCTGATGCCAAGTGGTGCATTTGTCTGTGGTCCCATTGTGGCTATGACAGCAGAGGCAGAGACAAGAAAATCCAAATAAATGCTATTTTTTATTTAAAAATCTCACTTTTATATTGAGCAGAGGTGTCTTCATTAATTCCACCTCTCTCTGTCTGTCAGATTGTTACCAGTTTGTGTATAAGTTAAATAAGCCTGAATTTTTTTCTTTTTTTGTAATATCTAACCAGTTGATACTATACTATTTGTTAAAATGATCATTTTTTTTTTCCTCTAAAAGCCTCTGGAAAATATGTGTGTCAGTTTTTTTCCTAGACTTTTCTGGTTCATTGTTTTTACATCAGTGTCACTAGAGTAATTGTGTACATACTAGGTAATGGGATACAGATGACATTAAAGCAGGCAGATCGGGAGGTGTTTGGCACACTCTCCTGTTCCTGTTGTTCACCTGGTGTTGGCCAGGAGGTGATGTCCACCCTCTGCTCATGCCACCGTTTTCCCTGCCATCGTGGAGCTTCCTGCTTGAGCCTGTAAACCAAAATGAACCTCCTTTTCCCACAAGCTGCTCTTGGTTGGGTGATTTCTACCAGGAATGCGAACATGACTACAACAGTAAAGTGGTGCCGAGGAGTGGGATTGCTGCTAGACACCTGACTGTGTGGCTTTGGCCTTTTGGAGCTGATTTTCAAGAGGAATGTGGAAGGATTTGAAACCTTGGCCTAAGAGACGCCTTGCAGTGTTGTAATTACAGCTTGATGGACTATTCTGGTCAGAGTTGAAAGACCTGAATGCAGTAAGAACTATGGACTGTGAGGTTTGGCTTGTGAGGGTGAGAAAGAACTTTGCTCGGACTGGGCTAGCAGCTTGTGTGAGAAACTTGCTCTTATGCCCGTGTCCTGAGAAACTGTGCATGGTTGCTTTGCATAGAAATGAACTGGTGTGAGCAGAGGCATATGGAACAGAAAAAAAGAAAATCTTTGGGTGAACTGCTGCCTGCTCAATTGCAATTGAGAGATTACAACCTTTGAGATTGGCTAGCTGACCTGCACTGGGGCAACAGGAAGAATGTAGACTCTTTTGAAGGGGCCTGAGTGCTCATGGAGTGTCCTGTTCTTCAAAGTCCGTTTTATTACACCCTGGATTAACAAATTGGCACCCCATCTGGTATTGTGGAGTATAAGAAATGCAGGAAAAAGAGGGTCATTGAGTTTGCAACATGGTCTTGTGTTTTGGAAATGGCCATGGGCAGTGTGAAGCAGGATTGCCTGCATGGAGACCCCATGGGGCCATGAGGATGAACTATGGATTGCACTGGAGACCCAGTGGAGATGCCAGGACCATGAGATGGCTGCTAAGGAAAGCTGCCGGCCCCAATGAAGTTTTCCAGGACTGTGAATAGCCTAGCTGGAGGGGCGGAATTGGAACTCCAGAGACTTGTTGCTGGTTAGAATTATCAGACTTGGAGATTTGTCACTGGCTAGAGCTGTTGGACTTGGAGTTACAGAGTTTGTTGTTTGCCCTGTTTAAATCTTGTATTGGTTGAATGTTTGCTATGCCCAGTGTCATCTTTTGCAGTGTGAATGTTTATTCTGTGCCATTATGGTTTTTAGGGGGGATTTTTTTGGTATTATGGCTCAGTTAGAAGATCTTGGACTATGGGGATGTATGAATATCATTGGAATTGATAAAAACTATGGGGACTTTTAAAGTTGCATGAATGCACTGCATTTTACATCATGTATCATCAGTTTATGGGGGCCAGGGGTGGAATGTGGTGGTTTGATTCAAGTGTCCCTGATAAACTTAGGTGTTCTGGATGTTGGGTTCCCAGCTGATGGAGATTTGGGAATTAATGCCTCCTGGAGGAGTGTATTGTTGGGGTGGGCTTATGGGTGTAATAGCCAGTTTCCCTTTGCCAGTGTTTGGCACACTCTTCTGTTGCTATGGTCCACCTTATGTAGGCCAGGTGGTGATGTCCACCCTCTGCTCATGTCATTGTTTCCCCTGCCATTGGGGAGCTTCCCCCTCGAGCCTGTAAGTCAAGATAAACCTCTTTTTTTTCCCACAAGCTGCTCTTGGTTGGGTGATTTCTACCAGCAATGCGAACCTGACTACAACACATGGTTTCAGTTACCTGTAGTCAAACATGATCTGAAAATGTTAATTGGAGAATTCCAGGAAAAAGCAACTTACACATTTTATATAACTCTTTATTTTTTCTTTCTTTCTTTTTTTGGTTTTTCGAGGTAGCATTTCACTCTAGCCCAGGCTGACCCGGAATTCACTATATAGTCTCAGGGTGGCTTCCAACTCACAGCGATCATCCTACCTGTGCCTCCCCAGTGCTGGGATTAAAAGCATGCACCACCACACCTGGCTTCTTTCTTAATGTGTCTGGCCTCAAACTCCTGATCCTCCTGCTTCCTCCTCTTCAGCAATTTCCTACCAATGTGCACCACCACAACCAGTTTATATAACTCTTATTGCAATACATTGTT
Organism: Dipus sagitta; assembly: GCA_036346955.1. Classification (NCBI taxonomy): domain Eukaryota; kingdom Metazoa; phylum Chordata; class Mammalia; order Rodentia; family Dipodidae; genus Dipus; species Dipus sagitta. The sequence goes on from CM070786.1 coordinate 34,953,051, forward strand.
ATAATTGCTCTATTTAGCTATTGTTATTAATCGCTTACTGTACCTAAATTATAAATTAAGCTTTTTCATAGATCTGAGTGTATAGGAAAAGGAGGCACTCGTAGGTGCCCTTCCATTTATGATGGGGATGTATAGAAAATATATGGTGATTGTGTGGCTGACTGGAAGTTACGGCTCATTACTGTTTGCTGCCACTGTCCAGCCAAGAGAGAAAGGATCATACCTGGGAGATGAAAATTAGAAATCTAAAGTACAGGTTCTACTGAATGTACACTGCACTTTCACAGTATTGTAAAGTAAAATTTTTTTTAAAATGGAAGTTGAACCATTATGCGCTGAGGGCCATCTGTATAGTGTCTGGTACTCTTGGTGGTTTCAGACATCCACGTGAGTTTTGGAACTTAACACCCATAGATAAATAGGAAATATAGTATTTTCCCACAGTCCATGGCATGTCTTTTATCTTATCCCAAAGATTATTTTTAAATGTGCTATTTTATATAAGGTTTCTCCAGATTTCTTAATACTGGAAACTTCTCTTAATTCTGAGAGGTTACAAAAGGATATTTTATCCTTTTAAATCATATCTTATTGAGATATAATTCATAAGCTAAATTTTACCCCTTTAAAGTATAAAATTCCATTTTTAGGATATTTATAAAATTGTGCATGGATCACTATTTAACCTCAGAATGTTGCAACATTTCAAAATAAACCACATACCTACCCACACCTTTAGAAACCACAAAATCTACTTTCTGTCTCTGTGGATGAGCATTTTCTGGATATTTTATCTACATGACACATTTCATTTGTTTAATGGCCCTGTATTAAGGTCATTTCTCATCCTTCTTACCAAAGTTTGTGATATCCACATGTGTAATTTTCTAGTGAGCTGGTGATTTGTGGACTGTCCCTGAATCCCTCTGTGGCTTTCTTCTTTCCAGTACATCTCTATTAAATGTCCAGGTGGTCCCCTGATTGCCCCAACTTGAACAGAAACCTCAGTGTCGAATTGCTGCAGATTTTTCCTGTCCATTTTTGCCAAGTCCACCACTTTCAGCAGCAGAGCGGTTGGCTTTTGCAAACTACCAGTGAATTGATTTGGACTCCTCTGGTGCAGAGTCACAAGTTTTGTAGCTTATAGCTGGTAAAATGACATATCTCTTACTCATTGGTAGGGACATTTCTAGGCCATAGTTTCTTAAACTGATTGTGGAGATCCTGAAGAATTTGTCAACAGTAAAAAGTTTCTTAAATGTGTAATTGCTAACCAATAATTTAAAAACCAAATGTGTAATGAATTTGCAATGTTTCTGGCCTTGCCCCCAGTACATCATGTAACTTCAGTGTAGCCTCAGTTCTAAACATATAACATGTATACTTTTCATGCACTATGCATGCCTTCATTCCTTGCAGTGCCAACCAGTGCTGCCTGAAACAGCTTGGTCAGATGTGAGACAGTGTTTTCACTGTACATACAAAGTTTTTGCTCTTATCGAAACATAATTGTTTAATTGTGAACACAAAGATTTTTAATAATTTCCTACTGCCATTCGTTAGCTTGTAAGCTATTAAATTCATATGGCTTTGGGTTGAATTGTGTTAGAATGTTTAATTTTCAAAACTACTGTTTAAATTGATGACTTCGATTTTATTAAAAAAATTGTTCAATGACTTTTGGCTTAGACAGGATTCCTAAAAAATTTTGAAATGGCCTTCAACATATTTCTTCCATTTTTGTTTAACATATTTATGTGAAGCAGTATGCTTAGCATTGATAATTACAAAATCAAAATACTAACTCTGGAAAGTATTGAAGATCACATATTCTTCTTGAGTGCTAAAATTACAGGCTTGTGTCATCAAGCTCAGCCAAAGTGTTGAATGCATGAAATGAGACAGTAACTGAAAAACTGGATGCAAATATTTTCAATACTTGTTCCTCAAAATATTTAATTTATAAATGTTTCTCTTTATGAGGTTATCTTGAAACAATTACATTTATAGTTATTTTAAGTTTTATGATACTTTATAAACTTACACGAATTATAGGTTAAACTGTACTGACATGTATAAATAAGGTAATCAAATTTTATCATAGGTTTCGTCTTGATATATATAGATGTTTGGCGAGTCCAGCTCTCATAATGTTAACAGAAGAAGATCCAATTCTGAGAGCATTTGAACTTAGTGCTGACTTAAAAGAACTCAGCCTTGTGGAGGTGGAATTCAGGTGAGAATGAATGGGCATTATAAATTATGTAGGGTCTTTTACTTTAGAATCTTTTACTTGAATGTATTGAAAGGATAAACTGAAATTAACATTTGTTTATCTATAATCTAAAATGACCGTGTCTTGTTGCTGCTTACCTGGAATTTTCCTTCTCCCTTAAAGGAACATATCTTGGTGCTGTTTAGTTCAGTTCTTCTGTGCTCTCTGATCTTCTGGAACCACCTTAATCTCCCAGACAATCTTTCTGATATAGTGTCTTCAGTGCCCTCTGAAGGAGTTAAGATTTCCTACCAGCTCCTATTGCAACGTTTTGACAGGGATCTGTACCCACGTTTTCTGCCACGTATAGCTCTTGTTGGAGCCTCATGTCTTGTGTGCTACCCCTCATGTGACTTGGCAAGATTTGGAAAGCTCAATCTTCCACTTACTGGAAAGGGCTAAAAAGCTTGCAATTTTCTTTAACCTTAATGGCACTATATAGTGTGTTTGTGGTAGTTTTGTGTTCTAAAATAATCTATATGTATATAACTTTTCCAGTTTAGAATTATATAACTTTTCCAGTTTAGAACTACCATAATTTCAATACATTAAATTTTATTTAAACTTAATATGTTATGAACTATGTACTTGCATGACTTTATAAAACACAGTTAAAATGTAATTTTTGTTACTCTTTATTAGCATGAAATAAAGCTGTTAATTCTGTTTAAATATGTTAAAACATAATTGAGTTACAATATAAAATAGAATTCACCTCATCAGGTTCAAAAAGATTTGCAAGGCCTCCTGGCCCAGGTTTGATTCCCCAATACCCACCTAAAGCTAGACACAAAGTAGTGCATGAGTCTGGAATTCATTTGCAACAGCAACAGGCCCTGGTGCACCCATTATCTCTCTCTCTCTCTTAATAAAATAAATAAAAATTAGAAGCTTAGGCATTCACACAAAAAATTTAGCAAATTCTGTCCAATGTTTATCTAAAGATGGCATATGTTTGTAATACAATACATTTTTGATAAATTTTCTATTCTTAAACCAAATGACAGATAATACTTTCCTGTTTTGAAGAAATCCATGCTACTTTAAAAAAGATATATGTACAGGAGCTGGAGAGATGGCTTAGTGGTTAAGCGCTTGCCTGTGAAGCCTAAGGACCCTGGTTTGAGGCTCGATTCCCCCGTACCCTCATAATCCAGATGCACAAGGTGGCGTATGCGTCTGGAGTTTGTTTGCAGTGGCTGGAGGCCCTGGCATGCCCATTCTCTCTGTGCCTCTTTCTCTCACTGTCTATCTGTCTCTCTCAAATAAATAAAGATAAACAAAAAAAGGCATATGTACAAAAACTTAATGTCTTTTTTTTTTTTTAATTGGTTTTTCAAGGTAGGGTCTCACACTGGTCCAGGCTGACCTGGAATTAACTATGTAGTCTCAGGGTGGCCTCGAACTCTCAGCAATCCTCCTACCTCTGCCTCCCGAGTGCTGGGATTAAAGGCATGCGCCACCATGCCCGGTTAATTTCTTATAAATTATGTCAGATATGCTTTTAATAAGCAATTCAAAGAGAATAGTAAGATTCAGATAATAGCAGTTCTTTTTTGTTGTTTGCTTCAAGCAGGGTCTCACTGTTACCCAACCTTACCTGAAACTCACTCTGTAGGCCCAGGCTGACCTTGAACTGACTGGGATCCTCCTGCCTCAATATCCCAATTGCTGAGATTAAAAGTATATGCCACCACATCTGGCTTTTAACAGTAGTAATTCTAAAGGGAGTTCTTGAGGAGGTAAATTCTCACATGAATTTCACTCAAATAATTACTTAAAATATGACTCAAGGAGCTGGGTAGATTGCTTAGTGGTTAAAGGAGCTTGCTTGCAAAGCCTGATGGCCCAGGTTCAATTCTTTAGTACCCATATAACCCCAGATGCACAAAATAGCACATGTCTGGAGTTTATTCTGTTATGCTCATCTCTCACTTTCTTTCCCCTTTCTCTCCCCTTGAAAATAAATAAAAATTTTAAAAAAGAACCAAAATATCTTTTCAATATTAGATGTAGCATAATTGTATTTTAGACTATTATTTTTAAATCCTCTAGGTAAAAATTATTTAATAATACTGAGTAGATAGCATAAAATATTATTTGTTATTTATGAGTAATGTAAAAGGGAATTTTTGCCATAAAGAGAATAAAAGCAAATGTATTATGTGAAGAATTAATTGACAAATGTTATAAGAATTTTTAGGGGTATCAGTTTATATATGGGTCCACTCTGCTCATCTAAAATTATTTGTATGAGGGCTGGCAAGATGCTCAGTTGTTAGGAGCACTTCCTGTACAAGCATAAGGACCTGAAGAGGTCTGAAAGATCACTTAAGTTCAATCCCCAGGAACCACATGAACAGCTGGGCATGGCCACATTTGTCTGTAACACCATTCTTTTAGGGGAGCAGAGACAGAGAATCACTGGAGCTCACGAGAAACACGACAAGCTCCAGGATCAGTAAGAGACTGTGGCCAGCTCACATAAGAACTTGCGGAAGAGCAATGGAGAAGGACAACCTGCTTTCTGCTACAGACACCACAGGCAAGCATGTGGGGCACATAAACATGCATACACCACACATGCACACACACTTTACCACACATACCACATCACTCACACACACAAGTAAAAATAAAAATAAAAATTATTATGAGCACAGGAAGTATACTTAATTGTGTTACAGTTTGCAACCAACTTTGGAGAATTTATTTATCAGTAGGGTCCTATGATTGTCAACAGAAAAAGACTTCACACTTTAAATAGCCCTATCAGGCCGGGCATGGTGGCGCATGCCTTTAATCCCAGCACTCGGGAGGCAGAGGTAGGAGGATTGCTGTGAGTTCGAGGCCACCCTGAGACGCCATAGTGAATTCCAGGTCAGCCTGGGCTAGAGTGAGACCCTACCTCGAAAAACCAAAATAAATAAATAAATAAATAAATAGCCCTATCAGAATTAAAATGTCACTTAGTAAAATAATTTCTAGTGAACATAGTTTAATTGGAAGGTAGAAATGATATTTCTAATACTAGACTGCTGCATTTCATAGGAATGATTATGAGGAACTAGCTCGTCAATGCAAAATGTTTGCTAAAGATTTGCTCGCGCAAGCCCGGAATTCTCGTGAATTGGAAGTCATCCTGAACCATACATCTAGTGATGAACCACTTGACAAACGGGGACTACTAGAGGAAAGAATGAATTTAAGTCGTCTAAAACTTGCTATCAAATATAACCAAAAGGAGGTATGACACTTTCTGTGATATATTTTAATTACTTTCTCTACCTTGGTCTAGGGACTTAGAACAAAGGGTTTAGAACATCCTATCTGGGTTAAGATTCTAACTTTGCTTCATAAACTTTGTATCATTAGGAAAGTTATTGAATATGTCTCAATTTTAGGTTTAAGTACTAATGAAGAATAAGTAGTTAACCGGATATAATGGTGTATACATGTAATCCTAGCACTCAAGGAAGCTGAGCCAGGAAGATGACAAGTTAAAGGTCAGCCTGAGGTAGACAGGGAGAACTTACATGGTGGAGGGGGAAGAACAGACTTAAGAGGTTCAGCATAGGGCTGGAGAGATGGCTTAGCCGTTAAGCCCTTGCCTGTGAAGTCTAAGGACCCCGGTTCGAGGCTTGATTCCCCAGGACCCACATTAGCCAGATGCACAAGGGGGCGCATGTGTCTGGAGTTTGTTTGCAGTGGTTGGAAGCCCTGGCGCGCCCATTCTCTCTCTCTCCCTCCCTCTTTCTCTTTCTGTCTGTTGCTCTTAAATAAATAAAAATTTTTAAAAAAGAGGTTCAGCATAACCACTACTACCACTAAGCAAGTTCTGTCATTTTGAATAGTTACTATTAATTATAATGTTGATTTAATGTATTTGCTAAGTGGTAGCTACACAGGTAAACTTTGTATTTTATGTCACAGGGTCTGTTTTATTAAGCTGGTAATAAGTAGCACTTTCTATTATAATAGTGATTTTTATTTAATGATAAATTATTAAATCTTTCCTGATTCTTCTTATTTGTAACTAATTGTGATATGTAAAGGTGGAAAGGCATATGACAAAACTAAGGTGAATCTGACTCCTCTAACGTGATCCCTTTCTAGTAAAGGAAATAACCATTTCTACTTGCCATCCATAGAAATTCACATGAGTCAGGAACTTGAAGAAAGATTTTATTTTTTGAGATAACTCACTAAACAGTGGTATTCATATATAGATAATGCTAGTGATTTAGCAATGCTTCTTAGATTCCTTATTTTCTTTATCAACATAGATATTGGGATCAGATCTGCTTATCAAATTTATATTATAAAAATGAGGCCTAAAATAGATGATGGTAAATGACAATATTTGTGACCTTTGGTATTAAGAGCAGAATTTTTTTATTATTTGAAACTATGACCCTTACAATAAATTTTGACTTAGGAAATCATTGCAATAGTTAAAAAAATATTTTCATTTATTTACAAGCACAGAGAGAAGAGAGACTGACGGAGGGAATGGGTACACCAGGGCAAACAAACTCCAGATGTATCCGCCACTTTGTGCATCTAGCTTTATGTGGGTATTGGGGAACTGAGCCCAATTCATCATGCTTTGGAAGCAAGCATCTTAACCACTGAGCCATCTCTCCAGCCCTACCTGAATTTCTTAATGTTTACTTAAAAATATCCTAAGCAGGCCATGTCTAGATCATTACATCAAACCCTGTACTTTTGTATTACTCCAGGTTTCTTGCCCAAGATGAAACATTTAATGGGAAAAGAAAATTAAGTGCAAGAATTTGGATCAGAGCCAGTGTGGTGGTACATGCCTGTAGTTCCAGTACTTAGAAGGCAGAGGCAAGGGTTTGAGTTTGAGGCTGACCTGGACTACATAGGGAGCCCCTATCTCAAAAAAAAAAAAAAACTTGTGGTCTGGGGAGCTGGCTCAATGGATAAGGATCTTCCTACTTGAGTTCTGAGTTTGGATCCCCAGAATCCACATCAAGCCAGGAATAGTAGTGGGGATCTTATCTCTGTGCTTCTACAGACAAGATGAGAGACAGAGACAGAATTACCTGGAAGCTAGCCTGAGAAATCCATGACTGAACAAGAAACCCTGCCTCAAACAAGGTGAGGACATACCCAAGGACATGTGTTGTCACATGTGCCCTGTAGTCATACAAACACTTATTCACACACCAGAAAATTATGGTTACCCATTTATACTTTGATATGTGAAATCTGATTACATTATTGTACCCTGTGATACTAGCACACTAAGTTATACTTCACAAGAGCAGTATATTGGAAAAATATTGCTAGTTAAATTTGTAAACTGAGAAGCTTTTTTAAACATTCACAAATTAAATTCTGTACTTGAACAAGAATTTTCCTTTTATTTCCTGTTCTCACATGAAATAAACTTTTGACCAGTTTAAGAGTATTTTTAATGGCTCAGGCTTATAATTCCAGCTATGCCGGCTGAAGTAGGAGGATCACAAATTCAAGACCTGCCTATGCTAGAGTGAGTTCATGATCAGCCTGGTCAACTTAGTGAGACCCTGACTCTAGGTTCAATACTGTATTAAAGAGTAGCTTTGGGCTGGAGAGATGGTTAAGGCTTTTGTCTGTGAAGCCTAAGGACCCAGGTTTGATTCCTTAGTACCCACGTAAACCAGATGCACAATGTGGTGTATGCCTCTGGAGTTCATTGACAGTGGCTGGAGGCCCTAGTGCACCCAGCCTCTCCCTCTCTATCTGCCTTTTTCTGTCTCCCCTTCTCTCAAATAAACAATAAGTTAAAAAAAGATTAGCTTTAATGTATTTTAAGTAATTCTCAATTGTTTCATGGAATATGAATAGATTTAATATATAAACAATTTGTTAACATGACATTTTGTTTTCCAATAGCTAAAGTCAGCAGCTTCTTGACTGCCTTTTTATGAAGTGTACATTTTAATTTGCAAGTTTTATAAATATTATGCAAAGTATCTTTGTACTGGTTTATAAAGCTTGTAAAAGTTTTCAAATGTGACAAGAGGTTCATTAAGTTGATAATTTGGGAACAAGGCAGTATTCTAAGGGTTTACTGAATTTTCACAGCTTCATGGGTAGCTACTATTATCTGTATGCTATAAATGAGGAATGTGAGGCTTAGTGAGGTTTAAAAACTTGCTCAAGGTCGTTTTAGTCTTTGGCAAAGCCCAGATTTTTAAGTGATCAAGCTCCATAGTTTATACTTGTGACCTCTACGTTTGTATTAGTTGTAAGAAAACAGGAAAGAGAAAAAAAAGTATGTATAGAATTTTCTACGATTAAGATTTTAAATATCAATAAATTTCTGTTATTTTCTGTTCTATTTTTGCCCTTTTAATTATTATTTTAATTGTTTTTTACAGAAGTTGTAGTCTTATATTCCCTCTTCCCATGTCCCACTTTCCCTGAGGACTCTCCTTAGTGGGGTTGTTGGTGTTCACTGTTAGGTAATTAAGGTTTCAGACAATCTGGTGGGGGAGGCTGTGCCTCAGGATATATCTACCCAGCCTGTGGCTCTTAGAATCTCTTCCGCATGGTCCCTGAGCCTTGGTGGGTCTGTTCGTAGTCAGGTTTAGTGTTGAGTTCTCTGTAACTTCTGGGTTTCTGATTCATTGTGTTTTGATTTTTGTTTTTATGTCTTTGTATATATCCTTTTCAGTTTGTCTCCCAGTCTAACTGCCAGCAGTTCCTGAACACTGTTTGGTTTGGACAGATGTCAGGTTACCGACGTAAGCCTACCTGTAAGAAGATAATGACTGTTTTGACAGTTGGCATCTTTTGGCCAGTTTTGTCACTGTGTTATTTGATAGCTCCCAAGTCTCAATTTGGTAGAATCATTCATACACCATTTATGAAGTTTATTATTCATGGAGCCTCATACTTCACATTCCTGCTGTTACTAAATCTATACTCCCTTGTATACAATGAGGATAAGAAAAACACAATGGGGCCAGCCCTTGAGAGAATAGACTATCTGCTTATACTGTGGATTATTGGTAAGTATCAAATACAATCTAAAGATTTTGTCTCGATTTTGCCTGATATCATTATGAACATGGAGTTCATTTTGCATTTTAAGTGTTTGCAAAGCAAGAATTTGAACATTTCCATGATTGCTAAAAAGTCTGCAGATACTTTTACAAAGATGAAGATTCTTGAATGTTTTATAATTTAATATTGTTTAAGTACATGGAAGTTGAAAATTCTTTATTCTTGGACTATGTCATTCATGATTGTTAAACAAAAACATATTTTTAACAAGTTAATTATTCTGTCTCATTATCTTATTAGTCTTTCTAAGAACTTGGGAACTTTTATATTTTCCTTTATTTCTATTATAGAAATGATATTTAAATAGGCACCCCATGACTCATTCAATAGGTCATTTCTTTGAAATGAAAACCTGGTCTCTCTAGATATGGTAGGATTTTTAAAGAAAAATTATTTTTATATTATGAAAACTATTTTGTAAGTATTGTAAAATAAATATCTTAAATGATATTTAATGGGTCGTTGGGGTAGAACCATATTATCCATTTGTGTTTTATAAGACATTTCTGTTATTTTCTTTTGTATCTTCAGCATTGATTTACTTAGCATTTCCCATCTGTCCTAGATGTCCTAGAGCTAGAGAATATGAAAAATGTAGTCCTTTTCTATGGTTATAAAGTATTGATTGTCTTTTGATTATAGTATCCTTAATTATTTCAATTATTAGATAATTTGATGAGTTATTTTTACAATGTACACCTTTAGCTTTCCTTCAGCTATAAAAGTAATATTCACATAATAGAATTTTAATTTGAAAATCACTCAATTTCAAGTAACATGACTTTAGAGTTTTACTTTTTGCAGTATTCAATCTATGATGCATTAATTGTTGAGTTAGAAGGCAAAATAAAGTTAATGCACATATAACTAGGTCACAGAGAATTAAACAATTTTTTGTTAATATTTTTCTGTTTCCTGCATTTTTTCTTATCTAAGATTTAATATTTTAATTTAGGAAGTAGCATATATTCCATTATTACATATATCTTTCCAGTATAAACTTTATTTATATTATTATCTTTGTAAGTAAAAACATAGATTGCAGGACTGGAGAGATGGCTTAATGGTTAAGTTACTTGCTTGCAAAGCCAAAAGACCCAGGTTTGACTGCCCAGGACCCATGTAATCCAGATGCACAAGGGGGCACACCCATCTGGAGTTCGTTTCAGTAGCTGGAGGTCCTGGTGCACCCCTTCACTCTCTTTCTCTCTACCTGTCTATTTCTGTATCTATCTTTCTCAAATAAATAAATAAAAAGAAACTATAATTTTAAAAAGTATTAAAAAACATAGATTGCAAATAATTTATAGGAGGAGCCTTCCTTTATTCATGTTGTTTATGAAAGATCCATTGTGGTGGTTTGGATTAGGTGTCCCTCATAAGTTCATGTCTTCTAAATGCTTAGCTCCCAGTTGATGGTAATTTGGGAGGTGTAGCTTTGTTGGAGGAGGCATGTCACTAGGGGTGGACCTTGAAGTTTACTAACCTTCAGCTTGCCAGTGTTAGTCAGCATACCTTCTGTTGCTGTTGTCCACTTGATTTTGGCCATGAAGTGATGTCCAGCCTCTGCTCATGACACATTTTTCCCTGCCATCATGGAGTTTCCCCTTGAATCTGTAAGCCAAAATAAACCCTTTCCTCCCTCAAGCTGCTTTTGGTTGGGTGCTTTGTGTCAACAATGAGAAGATAACTGCAATATCCATGTATGTATACTTTAGTCTTAAATGAAATTTGATATCATTATCTATAACTTACTGCTTTGTGATAAGAAGGAATTTTCAAGGTGTATAAATTAAGATTCAAATTAGTCAAGTCTATATCCCTTTTTATATAGCCTTGAAGTTTTAAAATATTTTACTTATTTATTTACTAGAGTGAGAAAGAGGCAGAGAGAGAGAGAGAGAGAGAGAGAGAGTGAGAGAATGGGTATACCAGGGCCTCCAGCTACTGTAAATGAACTGCAGACACATGCCCCATCTTGTGCATCTGGCTTACGTGGGTCCTGGAGAATCAAACCTGGGTCCTCAGGTTTTGCAGGCAAGTACCTTAACTGCTAAGCCATCTTTCCAGCCCACTTGATTTTTCATAATAATAGTAAAACTGAGGGTATTTCATTTTAAGTTTGATGGTCCTATTTTCAGAAACAGTATGTGTATATATTCATGCATCCTCTCCACTTATTGTATGATTAATTTTCTGACCATATTCTGCCTCATGAAAGGAATACATATAAGTAAAACAGTAAATTCTAGAAGTGGTTCACTTTTCTCAACATAGCTGAGAAAACAGATCTGAATAAGCTTTGCCAAGGATGTCTTCTTCTTCTTCTTCTTTTTTTTTTTAACAAAAAAGCAACAAGTTTATCTTTAAAAAATTGAGTATTACATCATCCATTGCCTACTCCTAATTATAATTACTTTTTTTTTTTTTTTTTTTTTTTGAGTCAGGGTCTTGCTCTAGCTCAGGCTGACCTGGAATTCACTGTGTAGTCTCAAGGTGGCCTCAAACTCATGGTGATCCTTCTACCTCTGCCTCCCAAATGCTAGGATTAAAGGCATGTGACACCACACCCAGCCTTATAATTACTTCTTAAAGCAACATTTGTCTTTGTTTACAAATACAGCAACAGGTGATAAAACCCAACAGCTCAGATTGCTTACAGTTCATAGTACAATGGTGTACATCTTAAATCACATTTTAGGCAGTTTAACTTAAAATACATCGACAATTACATACATTAATTTTACCATTATTAAGTAAATGAAAAAATCACAATTTCAAGAAAAAATTTTAAACCCTTTATATAGCACACATAAGAAGCCAAGTTTACTTAATGGCAACAAGTCAGTATCTCTTAATCAGTGACAGGAAGTGAACGTGCCTTTATCCAAAAGAGGGAAAAGGAAAAATATACCATTACTTTGCACACTTGAATAGTTGCACTGATGAACACTACACTCTTGAAAGATAGTCTCAAAAAAAAAAGTCTATGACATTTTGTCCTTTAAAATGCTCCAAAGCAGGCTGACAATTTCCACAAGCAGCTATCTCCTAATATTTTGTACCTAGGTAACCAATCATGGGTATAAATAATGAGTTCTGTAAGGTCACTAACCCTAGACTGAGCTTCAAGGACAGGGATTTGCATCCATATCTCATGTCTGGCCTTCAGCACAGAGCCTGATCACAGACATGCATGCTGATTGAACAGTCCACAGAAGAGCTCTATAGCCAGAACTCGCATGCCATTTCAATCTGATTGTTTCCCATTTTTTGTTTTGTTTTACTTGCCGGCATTCTGAAAACGCAGTGTCTTGCTTCAGTGCAATTGGGTTACCAAGAGCATGGACTTCCCTGAAGCTCACCAACTCCTGTGTCAGCAGTTAATTCATTTGAGTTTAAACTGCTGCTTTTCAAAAACTTAATTGAAGGCCTCTGCTTAAACTTAATTTCCAGTTTGTATCCTTGGTACTTGATAAAGCTAGCTCTTATCTCTACATCGTTCAGGGTGAGGAAGACAATGGTACTAATTTTTTTTTTTTTGAAGTATGAGCAACTGTTATGCAAACCAGCAGTTTCTTACTGGAAACTGAGTAGAGCTATTTTCAATCTACACCAATTTCCAAAACTGTCTACTTGAGATTCAGAGATAGTGTTAGCGAGTAAATGAGCAAACATCTAGAAAGCACTTCATTGTAGTGATATGATTGAGGGCAAAAAGTCAGCCCTTTTCTTGTCTGCCCTATTCTGTAACAAGAGTAAAATGAACGAAGATGGCAATCCTTGGGTAATTAAAAATGGATGTTGTGAATAATCAATATATTACTTTACATTAGTGAATAGCCAGAGCTGTGAAAAGTATTTTCAAAAGCAAGAAAACATGGTAGGCAAGGCCAGAACAGAGAAGACAACATATCTGAAGCCCTTCATTAAGTACTGTATTCTGGACTATTCTGTAAGATGGTTCTGAGATATATTTTTCATTGTCATTTTGGGGACCAACATTTTAAAACCCAAAACTCCAGTTCAGAAACACCACTCATGTGCACACATCTCAAACTATCCCTATCAAATTAATTTAAAAATTGTTTGAAGTCCAAGTCAGTATATTCTGCAATTTTTACTTCCTGAACACCCAAAACACTTGTTAACAACACACATATATATATATATTTTGGTTTTTCAAAGTAGGGTCTCATTCTAGTCCAGGATGACCTGGAATTCACTATGTAGACTCAGGATGGCCTTGAACTCACAGCGCTCCTCCTACCTCTGCCTCCCAAGTGCTGGGATTGAAGGCATGCTCCACCATGCTTGGCTAATACACACACACACACATATTTTTTTGGTTTTTTGAGGTAGAGTCTCATTCTAGTCCAGGCTGACCTGGAATTCACTATGTAGTCTCAGTGCGGCCTTGTTCGAACTCATGGCGATCCTCCTACCTCTGCCTCCTAAGTGCTGGGATTAAAGGCATGCGCCACCACACCCTGCTATATATATATATATATATATATTTTTTTTTTTTTTTATTGACAACTTTTATACTTACAGACAACAAACCATGGCATTTCCCTCCCCTCCCCCACTTTCCCCTTCATAACTGCTCTCCCTCATATCCCCTCCCTCTTTCCATTAGTCTTTCTTTACCCACACAAGACCCTCATAATAGGAAAAAAAGCTGATGACATCAAATTAAAAGCATTTTTTATTCCCTTGTTAAGTAGGGAGAAAATCCAAAAATTTCCCTTCACTTCTCTCATTTGCTTACTGAATTTGTTGCTTTTAACTCTACCCTAAGCCCAGAAATAGTTTTTGACTTAGAGTACCACTAAGAATTGAGACATCTTTACCTTGTGGATAACTGGAGAAATGCTCTGTAAATAGAAAAATAAACAAAAGCAAATAATATTAAGGGTGTCTTCTTAAACCTCGCATGTAATTTGATCAATCTGGGCTTCTGTAAGTAAACAGATCTAAACTTACTATAGATGTCTAATCTATGATAATAATGAGCTTAGATGTCTAAGAACAGTTTGCCTCTTTGTCTAAAGTCACTCCTTAGTTGAATTTAGTACTTCAAGCAATAAGCACAGTAACTTTTTACTCATGATGGCCAAATTTTGTATGTATGTTTCCTGTTTTTAATCCTTAGGGCTCCAGAAAAAAATAGAGATAAAAAAGCAAGGTAGGAAAAGGGGAAAGAATTTGTTGAGAAATGTACAAAATAGTAAGAATATCCTCTTCCTTATTTTTTTTGTTAAACATGATAAAACAGCCCTTGCAAAACATATTTATGTAGTGTACCTACTCTGTCCCAGCATAGGATCAAACATACATAGTCCCTGCACTCACTGAGTTTATAATAATCTAAGTAAGCCCCCCTCCGGAGAATAAGAAGGGCATGATTGATGTTGAAGGTATAGTAATGTCAATTAGACTATGCACAGCCTTGTAGCCCAGGTTAAGCAATTTTGACTTTATACAAAGAATAGTGGAAGACCATCAACAGTTTTAAGTAGTTAAATGAGATTTGTGTTTTAGAAAGATCATTCTGTCCACGTGAAGAATGATGTGAGTTAGGAGAACAGGACTACGGCAAGAATAGGTGGAGGGAGGCTATATTAGTCAGGTTTTCTTTGTTGCTATGACAAATAGCTGAAACAATCTAAAAGAGGAAAGATTTATTTCATCTCACAATTTCAGGGAATTTTACTCCATAGTAATTGGCTTCATTGTTTCTGGGCCCAGGGTAAGGTAGACTATCATGGTGGAAAGCATGTGGCAGAGCAAAGTTTAAGCTCATATCATGGCAGTCAAGAAGTAAAGAGACAGTGAAGGGCAATGGACAAGGTATGCCCTTCAAAACACCCCTAATGACCTACTTAAGCTGAGCCCCATTTCTAAAAGTTTCACCTTCTCTCAAAATAGTGCCATCATCTGGGGGCCAAGCCTTCAGCACACAATCCTGAGGAGCAATCATAGAGACTAGTGAGACTGTTGCAGTAAGCCAAAGGACAATCTATGATGTCCTGGAAAAACAGAATGGAAATGAATTGTGAGATATTTGCATCGTAATGACAGTAGGACGTGGAGGTGCATAATATATAACTATGAAAGAGGACTAAGGAAAGGACATTGCTAAGCAGCATAGATAATTCTTCATGAAAACTGTCTTTGATGGTTTGAAGGAGGGTAGATCTTCAGTGTAGTTTGGGATGTGGCATGTAGGCAAAACTTGAGAGATTTATGAGAGAGGTCCTGTGCCGGGCTCCGCCGGCGGGGGCAGGTAGTGCCGAGGGAAGGACCAGGCCCGCTGGTTCCTCCCAAGGGGTTGAGGAGGAGATGAGCGTCCGACGACTCAGACCTCTCCTGGCTACCGGAGAAAAACCACACTGAGTCGGGAGTCTTGTCGAAGCAGGAACTCGATTTATTGCTATGAGCAGTTGCCTATATAATGTTGGGGACAAAGGCGGGGATTTTAGGATGGTGGGGAAAGGTAAGGGCCAATAGTAAACTGTGACTATTGAAATGATAATTCTAACTCCCATGTGGAAGTAGCAGGCAAGAAGCCATTAGGCATCTTGCTGAGTCACATCTGGCCATAGGCAGATCACCAAACTTTAGCTAGGCTCAGGAAGTTCCACTAGGCCTCACACCTGGGCCTTTCAGAGGCCAACAGTCCTGGCAGGTAATTGAATGATATAGTATAGAGCTCAAGAGGAAGTCAAGCTTGAGTTATAAATGTGTGAATATCTTCACATAAGTGGTGTATGAAACTGTGGGCATAGATGAGATACTTATGGAGAAAGTATAAAAAGGCAACAGAGGGCCAAAGATCAAGCCTTAAGGAATGTCAAGAGGACTGTGATTGCTGCTTACTCCTATTCCTTGCTAACTCTTTATTTTAAACTTTTTATTGACATCTTCTGTAATTATACACAATAAACCATGATAGTTCCCTCCCCTCCCCCATTTCCCTCTCCTTACTAATTCTTAAAAACAAACAAAATAGACCCAGATGAATAGAACATTAATTATGTGACAATGGCATTGCTTGTAATGGCTTATAATAATTTTTTTCAACACTACTTTTATTTATTTATTTATTTGACAGAGAAAGAAGGAGAGAGAGAATGGGAAACCAGGGCCTCCAGCCACTGCAAATGAACTCCACACACATGTGCCCCTTTGTGCATCTGGCTAATGTGGGTCCTGGGGAATCGAACTGGGGTCCTTTGGCTTTGCAGGCAAATACCTTAACTGCTAAGGCCATCCCTTCAGCCCTCAACACTACTTTTAGTCTGTTTTGCACAGTCTACTTTAGAAATTTGAAATGCATTCAGTGTATAAGCTTTATTTTTGGAGCAGATAAACTCATTGACAGTGGTCCTCGCCAGTCTTTTATATGTCTTCCTTTTTCAACCCAAAGGTATCTCTGCATAATATAGTACCTTCTTGTCAAGAGTTTTATTTAGCTATAAAATTGCATTTTATAGGAACAAAGCACTTCTGTGGCTTAGTGTTTTCATGTTAAAAAGCATAAATCTAAAGTGTCTTGTTTGATGATTTTTATAAGTAAAGATATGTACTGTATTGTATATTAGGATCTGGGATTAGACAATGATTTGGGTTGGCCGTGGAGGATTTGTTTAAGATTTCCTGCTTTATAGTCCTGGGGTAAGATTGAACAAGATGGACTCAGAAATTTCCATCTCTTTTCCTCTTGTACAAATAAAACAATGTTTAGATCGATAAATTGTTACTTGCCAGGCAATTTAACATTTTAAGACAGTTTTTGTCATTCATTTTGGGTAAAATCTTACCAAGTAGGCTTTCCTGTTAAATTGGCATTGTAGGCAAATATTGTGGTTTGTAGCTACATAAAATATTAGTACTGCATTCTTAAGATGTTATGAATAGAGGTTTCCAAGAATGTTTCATGAATTTCACAGAGGAATTATTCTTCCTATTGGTTAGCCAGAACATGATTTTGATTATTTTCATTTTAAATTAACACTCTGCTTGTGCTGCTTTATATTCTGCTTCAAATTGCCTTGATGAAGGAGTGAACTATAACTATCTTTGGCAGTTGTTCTACTCTCTGGTACTCCTCGAAATATATAACTAGAGGACCTTCTGTGCAAAAGAGGAAAGGGTATTTTGTTTGGTTGTTTTAATTTTTTGCATATTCATTGAGCAAAAAAAATCCTCTCTGAGCGTCAAGCACTATTCTGGAAAGAATATATATGTATGAGATCTCTGTTAGTAAAACAAAGCCTTTTCCTTGAAAATGTGTACAAAGTAGGGGAAGATAATCAATTGATAATAACTTAATATGTAATCATATCCAATTTCAGAAAGTAATAATTACTGCAGAAGAGTTAGGGGGTTGAAAGTGGAAGCTATAGGATTGTAGAGTAATCAGGGAAGGTGGTGAGCAAAGATGAAGAAGTTAGCCAAATATATATCTGTGTGAGGAATTTACAGATAGCATTGGAGAGCCAGTGTAATGTCCCTAAGGCAGAAGGTGTATGTACTTGAAAAATAGTGTGGAAGCAAGGAGGCCAACGTGACTAAAAAGGTGGTGGAATCTGGGTGTGGTGGCACACGCCTTTGATCTCAGCACTTGGGAGGATGAGGTAGGAGGATTGCCATGAGTTTGAGGCCAGCCTGAGATTGCATAGTGAATTCCAGGTCAGCCTGGGCTAGAGCGAGACCCTACCTTGGGGAAAAAAAAAAAGGTGGTTGAAGGAAAAATTATTAGGAGGTAAGGTCAGAGAAGAGGGATCATAGAGCCTTGTAGGTCATTGTAAAGACAGGTTGTGACACTACCTCAAACAAAGCTTAGGGAAGGTGCAGTACCTCTATGCGTAGTTAGTTGCAGTGCTCTTGCATCCTGATATTTACTCTTATGGGCACACAGTAGGCTTACATCTGCAACCATACTTAGCTTTGTAGACAGATACAAGACAGAAAATACACTGTGTCAACACAATAGCTTCAGATATCTCTTCAAATAACTCAAAGGTCCCAAGGCAGGTTCCCAGCCCCAAAGTAAGCTCTTTCAGTTGTATGGAATAAAGCTATATGTGGACTACCTTACCTCTGAAACCAAATCCAATAAGATTTTATACCAATATACCAAGTCTAGTAGGAACTGTATCTAATATGAATTATATTTCTCAAGATCCAAAAGTATAGCTGTTACTAGATGCATGCTGGGGAGACATCATACATGGAAGCTGAGGCCTGTTTCTCCATGTGCTTTTATACAATCCTATTCAAGTGTATCTTCGACTGTGAGTCTACTCATACTCCTTCCAGGCTGATGTTGTTCAACAATAAATGGGCATGCCATTTTTTGTAACAGGATTGAACACAGCTGACCTTCCTATTTCCCATGGAGAAAGATTTTGGGCATGGCATTGAGCCTTTCTCCATTGGGAGCTGTTCAGAGGTAGTTTTATTTTCCCTTTTTTTTTTAAGATTTTATTTTCATTTTTATTTACTTGTTAGAGACAGAGAAAGAGAGTGTGTGTGAGAGTGAGAATGGGCACTCCAGGGCTCTAGCCATTGCAAATGAACTCTAGATGCATGTGCCACCATGTGCATCTGGCCTGGGAAATTGAACCTGGGTCCTTAGGCTTCACAGGCAAGCTACCTTAACCACTAAACTATCAGCCCCCCTTGGCTTTTTTTTTTGAGACAGGGACATATCATGTAGTCCTGGATTGCTTGGACTTGTTACATAGACCAGTTTGACCTCAAACTTGTCGTAATCCTCCTACCTGTGCTTCCCAAGTGCTAGGACTACAGACATACAACACTATGCACTTCTTGAGGAACAAAATAACACTTGTATTTTAAAAGCATCACTCTGTGTTAAGTATACATTTTAGGGGCTGGAGAAATGGTTTAGCATTTAAGGTTAAGGCCTGCAAAGCCTAAGGACCCAGGTTTGATTACCCATGTAAGCCAGATGCACAAGATGGCGCATGTGTCTGGAGTTTGTCTGCAGTGGCTAGAGGCCCTGGCGCATCCTTTTCTTTCTCCCTTTGCCTTTCTCTCTGTCTCAAATAATTAAATTAAAAAAATACTTTTTTTAAAAAAGGAAGAATAGATTTTAGGTACAAAGGAGAAAGTGGAGATCAGATTTCTGTTATCTACCAGGAGAGGATGGTGGCTTGAAGTTGAAGTACTTGTGAAAAGGATCAAATACTAAGTATAATTTGAAAGAAAAACCAGCAGAATTTCTTTTACATTGAAGAATAAGATTGAGCAAGTGCAGTGGAATGCTTACTGCTGAGATGGGTGCTGTGAGGTTAGGGAAGAGATACCTCTGTAACATAGAAGTGTTTGTGGAAATTGAGTTTAGGAATAGACATTGTTATTTAAATATAAGTTGAATTTAAATACATAACTTTGAAAATCTTTGTTAGATAGATGTTATTTAAAGCCATTAAACTAGATGAGATCACTAAAGTAGTGAGTATAAATGGTGAAGATCAGAACTGAATGTGTAGGGGGTGTGTGTCTGTACACATGTCTCTGTGTTTAGCACCAATTTGTTTGTTTTCTTAGGTTGTTTCACATCACTTAACATCCACTCCAGCAAATGTAAAACTTAAATTATTTTATTCAAGTCATATTAAACCTAAGATTATTTTTCTTTATGTTTTTAAGTGTATTTTTTTTCACTTGAAGGTTCTTGTTTATCTTTTTCCTTTGGAATAAGGCCATATCTACCCCAAGGGCTATTTATTCATAACATTTTGACTCTAAAAGTATTATTTAGCTTATTTGATTAAAGTATTATCTGATTTGTTTTCTTTTTTAGGGATGATTTGGTCAGACATTAAAAGACTCTGGTATGAGGGACTGGAAGACTTCTTAGAAGAATCTCGTAATCAACTCAGTTTTGTCATGAATTCCCTCTATTTGGCAACTTTTGCTCTCAAGGTGGTTGCTCACAATAAGGTGAGTATTTACTGTGTTAGTTAAAGAGATAGAAGTTAATTTTTAAGAATGAAAGAGCCAAGATAATACACAATAATACTATGTGATTTAGGGTTATCTAGGTTCAAATCTGTGGTATGTTTTCAGTTTAAAACAATCTGTGAGCCGGGCAAGGTGGCACACGCCTTTAATCCCAGCACTTGGGAGGCAGAGGTAGGAGGATTGCTGTGAGTTTGAGGCCACCCTGAGACTACTTAGTGAATTCCAGGTCAGCCTGGGCTAGAGTGAGACTCTACCTTGGAAAACCAAAAAAAAAAAAAAAAAAAAAAAATTACCTTCTCTTGGGCTGGAGATATGGTTTAGTGGTTAAGGTACTTGTCTACAAAGCCTAAAGACCCATGTTCTACTTTCTAGATCCCACATAAGCCAGACACACAAGGTGATGCAAGTGCAAGGTCACATGTGTACAAGATGGCACATGTGTCTGGAGTTTGATTACAGTGGCTGGAGGCTCTGGCATGCCAATTCTCTCTCTCACTCTCACTTTTACTCTCTCTTCTCTCATTAAAAAAAAAAAAAAAGATTTACCTCCTCTTAAACATTTTTGTAGAGAGGCCAGAAAGGTTGTAAGAGCCACTGGGTGGGAAAGAGTATGCAGAGACATTGCCTACCCCCACCGTGACTGCTATATTCATGTGAATATCAGTAACCCCACTGAGAAAGGCCCTCAGTGGAATAGAGGCAGGAAGGAGGGGATCTAGTAGGATAATACAATGGGAATGGAACCAATACATGATCTGTCCATACAATGAAGTTCTTATCTTCTCATGCTGGGGACATGGCTCAGTGGTTAAAGGTGCTTGCTTGCAAAGCCCAGGGCTCAATTCCCTATCCACCCAAGTAACCAAAAAGTCTGGCATTCTATTTGTAGTGTCAGGAGACCCTGCCATTCCCCATTCCCTGTCCCCCACACATGCAAACAATTTTTTAAAAAATTGACCTTTCCCAAGGCCAGAAAAGTTAATGTTCACTATCTTTGTTTCAGCCTTGAGTTTAAAATTCTTTTAAGGTGTCATTCCAGGAACTAAAAGTCATAATAATTTTTGCTTTCTGACTATTTATGGATTATAGAGAAAACAGTTGATTCTATCAGTTTATTTTATTTAAAAACTGTTTAACTGATTAATGTGTGTAGCATATTGCTTATCTATGTTCAGTAACTGGAGTGTGAAGTTCCTGAGAAAACAAAAATTGGTCATACCGAGGTTAATGGCTTAATTGATTGAGTTGCATTGCTTTTCAGAATGATTTCCTTGGTTCAGAAAGTGAGTTCCTCCTACAGTTTTCTTACTCAAAACCAGGTGTTTTGAAAATAGGAGGATACATTGTTAATCTCAAGGGGGCATCTTATCACTGGCATGTTAATTTCAGGCAGCTGAGACATGTGGGGTACTCCATGTCCAGGTATGGTGATGCATTTTTGTTTACTTGAAAGGTGAAAAAAAGTTTCTGTGGTTTGCTCTAAAATCTCAAGTAAAAGGACTAGGTTAATTGAATATAATAGTTAATAATTGACAGCATGCATGTTCACAGTTTATATTATAGAAGTTAAGAAAATGAGATTTCATTCATTAAAAATTTAATTATTTGGGGCTATAGAGATGCTTAGCAGTTATGGAACTTGCCTGCAAAGCCTAATGACCCAAGTTCAGTTACCCAGTGCTCATGTAAAGCCAGATGTACAAGGTTGTGCATGCGTTTGGAGTTTGTTTGCAGTGGTTGGAGGCCCTGGTGTGCCCATTCTCTCTGTCTATCTTTGTCTGCTTGCAAATAAATAAATATATAATATTAAAAATATTTTATTTATTATTAACAGCATAGGCTTCATCATGTGTTGGTACTCTCTTTTCCCTTTTCCCTGCCCCCATTCCACTGGGAACCTTCCTCAGTGGGATTGCAAGTATTTCCCATGGGGTTGTGGGTTATGTGTTGTGGGAGCAGCAGTCAGTTTTTTTTTTTTTTTTTTTTTTTTTTTTTTTTTTTTTTGGTGGGGAGGGAATGCCTCTGGACATGATGTTTCAACCTGTGGCTCTTGCAATCTTTCCACCCCCTCTTCTGCAAAATTCCCTGAGCCATGGTAGGTGAGTTTTAAGTCTACTTCAGTGATGAGCTCTTAGGAGCCTCTGGATCTCTGCTTTGATAGGTGTTGAATATCCTCAGTGTCTGTCTCCTTCACCCTGGCGATGATTGTCAGGTTCAGCATGGAAGCAACATTCTTGCTTGTCTCCTCAATTCCTCTATGGTTTCAGCCGTGGCATGGCTGAAGTGCGAGGGATAGTTTATCTCCTCGGGTCTCACTACCCTCTGAAAAAGAACAGATTCTCCAATGGAGAATGAAGTCAGCAGAGTTTAAATGGGATAAGCATTATTAATTTAGGGAGAATTTGATGTCTGTCACCCCTCTTTTAGCCAAAGACTAGTGAGAGTTTGACACTGGAGAGTATAATCTTTGTCTCCATAGGATTCTGATCTGGTTCCCAATTCCAGATATGTTTTCTTTCTTTTTTTTTTCTTTTTTCTTTTTTCTTTTTTTTACATTGAGCAGATCACTTAGCCAATCAGAAAGCTATGGTTACCCACCAAGGCTGTGGGGCACTATTGCAGTGGCATGTTCAACCTGTTGGGGTATTTGATTCTGGGTAGCTTAGACCTCTGGTTGCTCAGACTATTGTGGGCTATCTGGGGACTGGCTGTCTTCAGTACTCCAGCCAGTTCTCTTCATGCTCTTTGTCAGCAGTATATGGTGCCTTCAGCAATAGGGTCTTCTTACCTTTTGCCTCAGGTAGGTAATCAGGTGCTTTGACAGAAGCCTGTCTTGTTTCGGGGACTCGTAGGTCCCTCTGATCAATAGCTCATTGTGGGTAGCAACCAATTTCTGGTACTGGGAGTTACAGGCCAAAGACAAAAACTTTTTTTAAGGTTAGGCTTCATCCCACCAATTCCAAAGTCCTTCTTTTCAGGTGCTCCCTCCTACTCCTGTTGAGGGTTATATCTTTTAGTCTGTCTTCAAGGATAAAGGTTCCTATGGTACCAGTTCATTTTGGATTTAGTGTTTGTTTTCTCTTCTCCCCTTCCTCTACCGTCAAACCCTTCTATCCTTAGTGTCTGGGCCTTGAGTTGCCTATCAGATATGTTAGCATCTCGAGCTGGTCCAGGTTAGGAACCACAGATGAGTGAGAATGCGTCATTTGTCTTTCTGTGACTGTGTGAGTTTGCTGAGTATGAACTGTTCCAAGTTTATCCATTTTTCTACAAATTTCATTGTATTGGTTTTTCTTACTGCTGAATAGAATTCCATTGTGTAAATGTACCACAACTTTGTTATCCATTCATCCAGTGATGAGCACCTGGGTTGGTTCCAGTTCTTAGCTATTGTGAATTCAGCAGTTATAAGCAAAGTTGAGCAAATATCTCTGTAGTGAAGCATGGAGCATTTAGGATAAATGCCCAGTAAGGGAATAACTGGGTCTCTTGGTAGCTCTATATTCATCTTTTTCAGGAATCTCCATAGTGGTTGTGCAAGTTTACATTCCTACCAACAGTGAATGAGGGCTCCTCTTTCCCCACATCCTTGCCAACAGTTGTTGTAGTTTGATTTTTTTTAATGATTGCCATCCTTACTGGAGTTAGGTGGAATCTCATAGTTTTAATTTGCATTTCCCTAATGTTTAAGGATGTTGAACATTTCTTAAGTGAATATTACCCATTTCTGAGTAAAAATTTCTGGAAAATCTCTATATGGAGTAAGTGGTATTGCTTCAGATACATACAAGTCTTTTATTTAGTTAAAACATTGTATTGATTAATAAAGAAAACTTTGGGTGTGGGGGCATTGCTCAATGGTTACAGGCACTTGTTTGAAAAGCCTGCCAGCCCTGGTTCAATTCTCAAGCCAGTCATGTAAGATGGTACAAAAAAAAAAAATGGTACAAGCTTCTGACATTTCTTTTGCAGTGGCAAGAGGCCTGGTGTGCCCAGACACACACACACACACACACACACACACTTGCATGCATTTGTGCAAATAAATAAATTAAAATTTATTTAAAAAACTCTCAAAACAGAGATTCCTGCATAAGAAGACATAATTTAAATAATTTTGTACTTACCTTTTATTTTATTTTTATTTACTTATTTATTTGACAGAGAAAGAGGGAGAGAGAGTGAGAGAATGGCTGTGCCAGGGCCTCCAGCCACGGCAAACGAACTCCAGATGCATGCTCCCCCTTGTGTATCTGGCTAACGTGGGTCCTGGGGAATTGAATGTGGGTCCTTTGGCTTTGCAGGCAAATGCCTTAACCGCTAAGCCATCCCTCTAGCCCTGTACTTACCTTTTACTTTTCTTTCTAACTCTAGTTTCATGACTTTGCTGATAGAAAGGACTGGGATGCATTCCATCCTACACTAGTTGCAGAAGGGCTTTTTGCATTTGCAAATGTTCTGAGTTATCTTCGCCTCTTCTTTATGTATACAACCAGCTCTATCTTGGGTCCATTGCAGGTAAGAATTATAATTTTCTTAAAGAACATTTATTATATATCATTATTACATCTTTCTGCTTACCTGTTGGAACACAGTTCTCTTAGGATGTTAAAGCTACACTTTGGATGTGGTGGTGCTTACCTGTATCCCAGCACTTGGAAGGGGATCAGGATTTCAAGGCCTTCTTCAGCTACTTAGTGGTTTTGAGGCCAGCCTGGGCCATATGAGACCCTGTCTCAATAAAACAAAAGAAAACAAGAAGAAAAAGGAAAACCAAATAACTTAAACTTTGCTTTTGAAAATAATTAGAAGGATAACATTCATCTACTTTGCTCATTGATAATACTTTACTTCAGAAACTCAAATGCTGTATTAAGCTACTTACTGTCCATGGGCCTTCTTCTTTTACTTTATGGGCATTCATGTTTAAAAATACACTTCAGATAAGAGAGTAATATAAAAGTATGCCTTTTATCAAAATGAATTTCATGTTTAAACTTTCAAATTATAAGATAAATATGAAAGATCCTGTGCAAACAAAATAATCATAGTTAATAATAATGTTGCAAGAAATATTGTGTAAGTACTATTTTACTTTTAATGAATAATAAGTGTACTAGGTTGGAGTGGATTATTTAAAATGAAACATTTCATAGAGATTCTGTGGTGTAGTTTTATACCTTCCAGTACTTGCTAGTTAAGAAATTGAGCTTTTGCTATGATATATGATTTGTCTGAAGGAGTGTGACTATTATGTATGAAACTCCAAAAGTAAATAAATTCTCTTTTCATCAAAGAAAGGACTCACAATTGGTTGAATTTATACCACAGAATTTAGTATTTATTTTTAGAAAGTAGAATCATCTCTTCTGGCTATACCTAATCTGTACTTCTGAAAATATGAACAATATTGGTAAGCCAAAATTTACTGGTAATTTAGATTATATTTTATATTTTCAAAGAAGACATTTCAGGGCTAGAGAGATAGCTTAGCCATTAGGTGCTTGCCTGTGAAGCCTAGTGACTCAGGTTTTATTCCCCAGTACCACATAAGCCAGATGCACAAAGTGGCACATACATCTGGCATTCGTTTGCAGTGGCTAAAGGCCCTGGAATGCCTATTCTCTCTCTCACTTTCTTTCTCAAATAAATAAATAAAATATTTTTTAAAAGAAGACATTTTAAAGTTAAAGACTCAATTACCTTTCCCAAACAGACATGTAAATAAACTATGTAAGAAAAATCCTGATTTGAGAGCCGGGCGTGGTGGCGCACGCCTTTAATCCCAGCACTCGGGAGGCAGAGGTAGGAGGATCGCCGTCAGTTCGAGGCCACCCTGAGACTCCATAGTGAATTCCAGGTCAGCCTGGGCTAGAGTGAAACCCTACCTCGAAAAACCAAAAAAAAAAAAAAAAAAAAAAAAAAAAAAAAAAAAAAAAAAAAAAAGAAAAATCCTGATTTGATTAGATTTGGTATAATCCTGCAATAGTATCGCCTTTTAAATTGTATTACTTTTTTTTTTTAATGAATAGGTAATACTCTTATAGTGGCTCTCTCCCACCACAATTCTGCTGAGGGCGTTCCTTACTGGGGTTATTGGTATTCATTATGGGGACCAAGTGACATCAGTCAGTCTCTTCAGTGGTGGGGGGTGTCATGGTGCTGTAGGCTATTACCACCCACCTTGAGGCTCTTACAATCTTTCTATCCCCTCTTCCTTTATATTCTATGTTCCCTGAGCCTTGGCAGGCAAGATAGAGAGGTCTGATTGAGTGGTGAGTTCTCTATAGTCAGTGTGACACAAGAGGGGGGCAACACAGTTCTGGCCCTGGGCTATAGTTCATGGTGTTAGGGCTATGATTTCTTCACCTTCTATGGTGTTCTTCTATTTGGGTTCATCCCTGCTGTGTTGAGGGTAATGACTTGTAGAATGGTATCTAGGAGTTAATTCATGTTTCCATTAATTTTGGGTATTTCCCCCTGTTCCCCATTCCCCTACTCCATAGACGTTTCCACCACTTCTTTTTTCTTTCATTCTTTCTTTCTTTTTGCTGTCCCTTGACATGTTATTGAGTAGTCCTCCCTCCCTATTTTACCCCTTTCCTAGCTTCATTCTAGTACTATGTCTATACTGCTGATACTTATTATGGCATGAAATTAACTGAAGCTGATCCAGGTTAGGAACCTCATATGAGAGAGACCATGTGGCTTCTGTCTTTCTGAGCCTGTGTGACCTCCCTTACCGTTTTTCCCAGGTCCATCCATTTTCCTGAAAATTGGATTATTTCATTTTTTCCTCACTACTGAGTATAATTCCATTGCGTGTATGCACCACATCTTCATTATCCGTTCATTTGATGATGGGCATCTGGGCTGATTCTAGTTCCTGGCTATTGTGAATGGAGCAGCAATAAAGATGGAGGAGCATGTGTCTCTGTAGTACATAGTAGTGGTGTGCATCCCTATGAATTTTGAGATGGCTTTTTCAACTGTGTGAAGAATTTTTTTTCTTTGATGGGATTTTGATTGGGATTGCATAAAGTCTGTATATTGCTTTTGTTAGAATAGCTATTGTAACAATATTAATTCTTCAATCCATGATCATGGAAGGTCCCTCCATCTTATCATGTCTTCCTCCAGTTCTTTCTTCAAACTTTTATGTTTTCATTGTATAGCTCTTTTACTTCCTTGGCTAGGCAGATTTGAAGGTATTTGATTTTTTTGTGTGTGGCTATTGTAAATGAGACAGCTTCCCTGATTTCTTCTTTTATATTATTTTCATTGATATATACAAAGGCTTGTGTGGTGGTTTGATTCAGGTGACCCCATAAGCTTATGTGGTCTGAATGCTAGATCCCCAGCTGGTGGCAATTTGGGAATTGGTGCCTCCTGGAAGCAGTGTATTGTTATTGTTCAGGGTGGGCTTATGGGTATTATAGCCAGCTTCTTATTGCCAGTGTTTGACACAGTCTCCTATTGTTGTTGTCTACCTGATGTTGGCCAGGAGGTGATGTGCACCCTCTGCTCATGCCATCATTTTCTTCTGCCATCATGGAGCTTCCCCTTAAGTCTGTAAGTGGATGTTTTTGGTTCTCTTATGTACAGAATCATGTCATCTGTGAATACAGATAGTTTGACTTCTTCCTTTCCAGTTTCTATCTCTTTTGTTTCTTTCTCCTGTCTTATTGCTTGAGCTAAGACTTTAAGCACTATGTTGAAAAGCAGTGGTGAGAGTGGGCATTCCTGTCTAGTTCCTGACCTTAATGGGAATGCTTCAAGTTTTTCCCTTACTTGCTTTGATAAAGTCTTTACATCTGTAGTATATTGCCTTTGTTATGCTGAGATATGATCCCTTCATCCCTATTTTCTCCAGAGTTTTAATAATGAAGGGATGTTGAATTTTGTCAAAGGACTTTTCAGCATATATTGAGATGATCATGTGGTTCCTGACTTTAAATCTTTTTATGTGATGTATCATATTTATCGATTTCTGTATGTTGAATGAACCCTGAATCCCTGTTATAAAACCTACTTGGTTGAAGTGGATGATACTTTTGATGTGTTCTTGAATTTGGTTTGCAAGGATTTTATTGAAAAAATTTGCGGGCTGGAGAGATGGCTTAGCGGTTAAGCGCTTGCCTGTGAAGCCTAAGGACCCCGGTTCGAGGCTCGGTTCCCCAGGACCCACGTTAGCCAGATGCACAAGGGGGCGTACGCATCTGGAGTTCTATTTGCAGTGGCTGGAAGCCCTGGCGCGCCCATTCCCTCTCTCTCTCTATCTGCCTCTTTCTCTGTCTGTCACTTTCAAATAAATAAATAAAAATTAAAAAAAAAATTGCATCTAAATTTATCAGGGAATCAGTCTGTAGTTTTCTTTTCTTGTTGTATCTCAGTCTGGTCTTGGTATTAATGTAAGGCGGGCTTCATACAAGGAATCAAGGAGCATTCCCTTCATTTCAATTGTGTGGAATAATGTGAGAAAAATTGGCTTTAGTTCTTCAATGAAGGTGTGATAGAATTCAGCAGTGAAATCATCTGTGCCTGGACTTTGTTGGGAAGATTTTACTTACAGTTTCAATCTCTTTTGATGTTACATCTTTCTTCAAGTGATTTATCTCATCTGGGATTAGTTTTGGTAGGTGATATGAGCTAAGAAATTCATCTGCTTCTTCCAGGCTTTCCAATTTTGTGAAGTACAGATCTTTGAAATATGTCCTGATGATTCTCCTAGTCTCATTAGGGTCTGTTGTACCTGCTCCCTTTTCATTATGATATTGTTGATTTGAACCTTCTTTTTTTCCTTTTGATCAAATTGACTAGGAGTTTATCAATGTTGTTCATCTATTTTTATTTTATCTTCTAAAAATATTTTTATTTATTTATTGGAGACAAAGAGAGAAAGAGAATGGGCATGCCAGGGCCTCTAGCCACTGCAAGTGAACTCCAGATGCATGCACCACCTTATGCATCTGGCTTACGTGGGACCTGGAGAATCGATCCTGGATCTTTAGGCTTCGTAGGCAAGTGCTGTAACTGCTAAGCCATCTCTCCAGCCCTTGTTCATTTTTTTTTTTCAACGAACTAGACACTTTGTTTCATCAAGTGTTTAGTTGTTTATTTTTTATTTCCAATTAGTTGATTTATGCTCTTATCTTGTTTCATTATGTCTGATACTATTGGAATTGGATTGTTCTAGTTTTTTCAGTGCTTTCCACTGGACGGTTATTTGACTTGAAATCTCTCTGTTTTGGTATTGAAGGCATTTAGTACTATAAACTTCCCTCTTAAGACTGCCTTCATTGTGTTTCATAAGTTTTGGTATGTTGTGTTTTCATTATTATTCAGTTCTAGAGATTTTTAAATTTCCTTTTTGACTTCTTTGACTACTAGTGCTTGTTTTATAGTGAATTGTTCAGCCTCCACATGTTTGGTGTTCTGTTGTTTTCTTTGTTGTTAATCTCTAGCTTTATAGTATTGTGGTCTGATATGGTGATGGAATTATATTAGTTTTTGTGAATTTGTTGAGACATGCTTTATACTCCAATATATAATGTTTTAGAAAAGGTTTCATGAGCTGCTAAAAAGAATGTGTGAAATATTTTGTAGATGTCAAGTCCAACTGATCTATGGTATTGTTTAACTCCCTTAACTTCTGTTAATTTTCTGCTTAGATGATCTGTCTCATGATGACAGTGGAGTATTAAAAGTCTACTATGATTGTGTTGGGGGTTATTTCTGCTTTATTGTCTAACAGATTTTGCTTTGTGAAATTTGGTGCTCCCGTGTTTGGTTTATGATTGTAATATCCTCTTGCATAGTTTCTTTGATGAGTATAAAGTAATCTTCTTTATCTCTTTTGATTATTTTTGGTTTGAGGTCTACTGTGTTCAATATCAGTATAGCCACCCCTGCTTGTTTCTTATTTCCATTTACTTGAAATATCTTTTTCCATCCTTTCATCCTAAGGTGATATATATCATGTTTATTGGTAAGGTGGGTTTCCTGTAGACAGCAAATGTATGAGTCAATTTTTCTGAACCAGCTTTTTTTTTTTTTTCAATTAAGTAGAAAGTTTGTATGGACATATCATGTGTTGGTACCATCATTTCCCCCCTCCCTGTGTTCATTCCCTGAGGGCCTTCCTCAGTAGGATTCACCATGGGGTTGTGGGTTATAAATTGTGAGAGCAGCAGTTAGTCATTGTGGGGGAGGGCAATGCCTCTGGGTATTTCTTCCCACCCTTTGGCTCTTACAATCTTTTTGCCTCCAATTCCACATCATTGCCCAAGCTGTGGTGGGTGTGTTTTAAGTGTCCTTTAGTGTTGTACTCTCAGCAGCTTCTGGATTTCTGCATTGGTACATTTTGAGTATTCCCGGTGTCTGTCTCTATCACACAGGTTGTCAGGCTCACCATGGAAGCGGCACTTTTGCTTATCTCACCAGTTCCTCTGTGGTTTCACCTGAGCTTTAGCTGATGTCTGAGGGGTGCCAGGGTGTCTTGTTAATAGAATTTGATTGTCCTCAGTTCTGTCTTTTGGTTAAGAAAAAGCAGATTCTACAATGGGGAGTGAGAACAGCATAGGTTTAAGGTGATAAGCATTGTTAATTTAGAGAGATTTTTGATAAGTATAGCTTAAAAACTAGTGGGAGCTTCTTGTTGGAGTCCGTAATTTTGGTCTCCTTAGGATTCCTACCTACTGCTATGGGTTCCTTTCCACGGAGCAGATCTCATAACCAATGAGAAAGACATTGGTTACCCATCTAGGCTGGGTGCCATCATTGCACAGGTATGTATGTCATGCCAGTCTGATTGCTTTCATATAGTAGTGTCCATTATGGGAATGGGAAGGTGGGAGGAGAAAAACACAAAACTGAACCTAAAATTAAATGGTACCATAGGAGCCTTCCACCTGGATAGCAGATTTCATTATCTAAACAATGGGCTGATCCCAGTACTTAGCAACTGTGAGTTGAGCAGCTGTAAACATGGTTGAGCAAATATCTCTGCAGTGAAGAGTAGAGCCTTTAGGGTAGATGCCCAGTAGAGGGATGGCTGGGTCAGTTGGTAGCCGTATTTTCATCTTTTTCAGGAGTCTCTATATTGATTTTCATAGTGGTTGTACAAGTTTGCACTCCTCCCATCCTCGCCAACATTTATTGTCTTTTTATTTTTTTCCTTTTTGTCTAATTTTTTATTTCAAGAAAGTTAGAAATCTACATTTTATAAAAATAATACATAAAGCATTAATATCTCTTCCTCTAGATTCACCAGTAATAAACATTTTGCCATGTTGCACTTACATCCTCTCCATCTGCATTTATAATTGAGAGTAAGTTTCAGACATTTTAATACTTCACTGCTAAATACTTTAATATGTATTTCCTAAGACAACATAATCATAATACTCAGAAAACTTAGCATTAGTACAATAGCACCATATGCACAGTTCATATTCGGATGTCTATTATTTTTCTCAATCATGTCCTCTATAGCTGTTGTTATCTTTTTATTTTGGGGGGTGGAGCAGGGAGAGAAGGATTCAGTGAAAAAATATTGTATTTAGTTGTCATGTCAGTTGTACTTTCATTTAATTTGTACTAGTTCTGCAGATTGGGTTTTCCTTTTTTCCTTTAGTGACATTGACATTATTGAGGTGTCCACATAAGTTGAGCTGCAAAGTATTCCTCAATTTGCATTTTTATTAATTAGTTCTTCATCATTAGAGCCAGGTGAAAAAAATATGGAACGTTTCACAAATTTGTGTGTCATCCTTGCACAGGGGCCATGCTAATCTTCTCTGCATCATTCCAATTTTAGTATATGTGCTGCCAAAGCAAGCACTCTTGATTTTTTAAAAGATTGTCATCTACTGGAGTAAGGTAGAATCTCATAATTGTTTTAATTTGCATTTCCCTGACCGTTAAAGATTTTGAACATTTTCTTAAGTGAGTATTACCCATTTTTATTTCTTCCTTTGAGAATTTCCTATTCAGTTCTCTGCCTCATTTTTTGAGTGAATTGTTTGATTTTATTTTATTGCTTATTTTTTTGAGTTCTTTCAGATCCTAGATATTCGGTTTCTGTTAGTGTTGTAGCTGGGAAATATTTTCTGTCACTCTGTAGGTAGTCTGATGGCTCTGTTTATGGTATGTTTGTCTGTACAAAAGCTTTTTAGCTTCATGAGATCCCACTGGTTGATTGTTTTTAATTCCTGGGCTATTGGGGTATTGTTCAGAAGTCTTTCCCCACTCTAATATCATGCGGCGTTCCTCCTATTTTTTCTTGCAGTTGTTTAAGGGTTTCAGGTCTTATAGTGAGGTCTGTAATTCATTTGGAGTCCATTTTTGTGCATGGTGAGGAGAGTGGTGTAGTTTCATTTTTCTACATGTGGCTGTCCAATTGGTCCAGCACCATTTGTTGAAGATGCTATCTTTTCTCTTGTGTAGTTGTTGGGTCCTTTGACAAATGTCAAGTAGCTATAATTACTTGAATTAGGGGCTAAGTCTTCAATTCTGTTCCATTGCTTTATATATCTGGTTTTGTGTGTTTGTATGAGAGAGAGAGATGAATTGATGAATTGGCATGCCAGGGCCTCCAGCCATTGCAGTTGAACTCCAGACACGTGCGCCATCTTGTGTGCATGTACGACCTTGCATGCTTGTGTCACCTTGGGTGTCTGGCTTAGGTGGGAGTTGGAGAGTCAAATGAGTCCTTAGATTTTACAGTCAAGTGCCTTAACCACTAAGCCATCTCCCCAGCCTATATATCTATTTTTATGTATGTATCATGTTTTTTTTTTCTTACTATGGCTTTGTAGTATAGCTTTAGATTGGGTATGGTGATACTTCCAGAGGTGTTTCTTTTCTGAGGCCTTCTGTATTCCATATGAATTTTGAGATTATTTTTTCTATCTCTGTGAAGAATGATTCTTGGATTTTTTTTTTTTTTTTTT
Organism: Dipus sagitta; assembly: GCA_036346955.1. NCBI lineage: Eukaryota > Metazoa > Chordata > Mammalia > Rodentia > Dipodidae > Dipus > Dipus sagitta. The sequence goes on from CM070786.1 coordinate 34,986,363, forward strand.
TTTGGTATTGTGTTGAATCTGTATATTGCTTTGGGTAGAATGGCCATTTTCACAATATTAATTCTACTTATCCAGGAGCATAGGAGGTCTTTCCATCTTCTCATGCCCTCCTCAGTTTCTTTCTTGGGTGTTTTTATGTTTTCATTATATAGCTCTTTCTCATCTTTGGTTAGTTATTTAAGATATTTGATTTTTTTGTGTGTGGCTATTGAAAATGGGATAGCCTTGCTGATTTCTTTCTCTGTATATTTGTCTTTTGCATATAGGAAGGCTACTGATTTGTGTGTGTTGATTTTGTATCCTGCCACTTTGCTGAAGTTTTATGGTAGAGGCTTTCAGGTCACTTACATATAGAATCATGTCATCTGCAAATAGGGCTAGTTTTACTTCTTCCTTTATGTATTAGTCAGGGTTCTCTAGAGGAACAGAGCTGAGAGAATGAATTGTATTAAGAGGGAATTTATTGGATTTGTTTATGGCAGTCCAACAATAGCAGGTTGCAGGCCTGAGAGTCAAGGAACCTGGCAGCTGCTCAGTCCACGAGGCTGGATGCGTTGGCAGTCCCAATCCAGCACTGAAGGCCTGGAGACTTCCTGGGGAGATGCTGCTCTGCAGTCCACACTGGAAAGCAGCAAGCAGCACAGGCAGTCAGGTGGGAAGAGGGGGTCCTTTCCTTGCCAGAGCTTCTTTAGATAAAGCCCCTCCTCCCTCCAAGTGGAACCACCCACTCAGGGTAAAGAGCTCACCCTGGGGGAAGGATTCCTCCTTTAGTTAATCCTTTCTGGAAGCAACCTGAGAGCCAGTTATGAGGAATGTCTGTGGATTCCTAAACAGATCAAGTGTACTTAACCATCACAAGCCCACCCATTGTCACCTTGACACCAAGCCATATCTCTTTACATCATACTTAATATCCAAGTGAAGGCAGTGACAAGGTCATAATTCCGCCTAACATGATATAGCTATCCCTCGTACAACTGGAAACACACAGTCTTCCTCCCCATTTAAAGCAAGGTTCATTGAGGAATGCTCAGTCTCTAATATAAGTCAAATATAAATTCAACAGTGGTTAACTAGTGATATGATCTTAATCAGTATTAATTATCTAATAGAGAAATAGAGGAAGAACAAAAGCATCTTAATATTGGTGTCGATATGTACAAACACTCTTAACAAGGTCAGACAGAAACACTCATGGCAATTACAGTCCTCGTTTTTTGTAACTGGTCACATGACCTTAGCTGCCTTCTACTACCCATTCTGTACTTCCTCCACCTTCAGCAAGCACCTCAGCAGGTCTTGGTTCTTTACCTGGAGGGGTGACTCATACCTTCACTCCTGAAGGATCTGGGCCATTTATCACACTGCCTTGATTGGATTGTTGCAGTTGTCCATCGACTTTGATAACAGGGCATGGTAACATCAAGAGACACCCTAAAGGATCTCCTGCACTCCAGACATACTCTTCCTTACCTCTATTGTGGAGGAGCAGTCTAATTTCTCCCTGGTAATCTGGATCACTTATCCCTGCTGTCACTGTAACTCCTTTCTCAGCCTGTTCACTCAAGGGCATCAAGATATCAAAGTGGCCAGGGGGAGGTCTTAGCTTCCAGTTCAATGGAATGTTCTTGGTGCCTCCTGGCAAAAGCACTCCCCCCTCTGGAACCAAGACCTCTAGGCCAGCAGAGCGTAAGGTTGTGGGGACAGGAAGCAAAAATTTGGCTAATGGGTCACTTCGGGTGATGGTAAGTGGTACCATTTCCATTTCCACCCCTTGATTCCTGGACCCGTGAATCCGGGCTATAGGAAAAACAGCACCATATATAGGATGCTGATTCAGAGCATACTGCTGGAGGACACTCCCCCAGCCCTCCAAGCTATTGCCACCTAGTTGGCACAGTAGCTGTTTCTTTAAAAGGCCATGCCGTCGCTCTATCAAGCCAGCTGCTTCAGGATGGTAGGACACATGGTAAGACCAGTGAATTCCATGATCATGAGCCCACTGCCATACTCACTTGGCTGTGAAGTGAGTTCCTTGATCAGAAGCAATGCTGTGTGGAATGCCATGATGGTGGATAAGGCATTCTGTAAGCCCACAGATGGTAGTTTTGGCAGAAGCCTTACATGCAGGAAGAGCAAATGCATACCCAGAATAAGTGTCTATTCTAGTAAGGACAAAACGCTGACCTTTCCATGATGGAAGAGGTCCAATGTAGTCAACTTGCCACCAAGTTGCTGGCTGGTCACCCCAAGGAATGCTAACATATGGGGGTTCAGACTTGGTCTCTGCTGCTGGCAGATTTGGCACTCAGCAGCAGCCATAGCCAGGCCAGCCTTAGTGGAAGTCCATGTTGTTGGGCCCATGCATAGCCTACATTTCTGCCATCATGGCCACTTTCTTCATGGGCCCATTAAATGACAGGGGTGGCTGAGGAAAGAGGTTGACCACTATCCACAGAATGGGTCAGCTTATCTACTTGATTCTTAAAGTCATCCTTCAATGAGGTCACCTTCTGATGAGCATTAACATGGGACACAAGTATCTTTATATCCTTTGCCCATCCCACTGTCCACATCACCTTCCCCAAATGTCCTTCTCACCAGTTTTCCAATTGTGCTGCTTCCAAGTCCTGGACCATCTGGCCAAACCATTGGCCACAGCCCATGAATCAGTGTATAATGCACATCTGGCCATTTTTCCTTCCAATCAAAATGCACAATCATGTGTACTGCCCATAGTTTTGCCCATTGTAAAGACTTCCCTTCACCACAGTCCTTCAGAGTTGTCCCAGAAAGGGGCTGCAATGCTACAGCTGTCCACTTCTGGGAGGTGCCCACATAATGCGCTGAACCATCTGTAAACCATGCTTTAGTCTTCTCCTCTTCAGTCAGTTGATCATAGGGCACACTCCATGATGCCATAGGTACATGCTTGGGGACAGAAGGCATTGTAACAGGAGTAGCAACCATAGGCATTTGGGAAACTTCCTCATGTAACTTATTTGTGCCTTCAGGTCCTGCTCCAGCTGGATCACCTCCATTTGATGATGGGCTGCTGCTGTGCACATCCAACTTTATGGCCTGGTGGTCAGATAACACCCAGCTCATAATGGGCAGCTCAGTTGCATAGTAACTTGGTGGCCCATTGTCAAGTGTTGAGTTTCTGCTAAGGTCCAATAGCAGACCAAGAGCTGTCTCTCAAAGGGAGAATAATTGTCTGCAGATGACAGCAGGGCCTTGCTCCAGAGTCCCAAGGGTCTCTGCTGTGATTCACCTATGGGGGCCTGCCAAAGGCTCCAAACGGCATCCCTATTTGCCACTGACACCTCAAGTACCATCAGATCTGCTGGATCATATGGCCCAAGTGTCAAAGCAGCCTGCACAGCAGCCTGGACTTGTTGAAGAGCCTTCTCTTGTTCTGGGCCCCACTGAAAACTAGTAGCTTCCGAGTCACTTGGTATATGGGATGGAGTGACACACCCAAGTGAGGAATGTGCTGTCTCCAAATTCCAAATAGGCCCACTAGATGTTGTGCTTCTTTCCTAGTGGTAGGAGGGGCCAGGTGCAACAACTTATCCTTTGCCTTAGAAGGAATATCTCTGCATGCCCCACACCACTGAACTCCTTGAAATTTCACTGAGGTGGAAGGTCCTTGAATTTTGGATGGATTTATTTCCCATCCCCTGATGCACATATACTGTACCAGCAACTCCAGAGTGGCTGCCACTTCCTGCTCATTTGATCCAATCAGCATAATGTAATTGATATAATGGACCAGTGTGACACCTTGTGGAAGGGACAGGCGATCAAGATCCCTGCAAACTAAGCTATGACACAGGGCTGGAGAGTTAATATAACCTTGAGGTGAAACAGTAAAGGTGTACTGCTGACCTTGCCAGCTGAAGGCAAAATGCTTCTGGTGGTTCTTATTGTAAGGTTCAGGAGTGACCAAGGACCACGGAGACCACTCTGAGACAAAGATGGAAGTTTTTATTCGGGGCTGCCAGGACTGACTCTCAAGAGCAGAGCAGTCAGCTTGGGGTTACAGATAGTGGGCTTTATAGGCTCTTCAGTTGGGGGAAGGTGAGGAAGGGAAGGCATTTTTTTGTTGGGCATAAATCTCTGTTCTTTACATTAGCCTTAGGGAGAGACCAGAAGTGAGAGATAAGGGGGCAGTAAATCTAGCTCTGTCGCCCTCCTGCTGAACTCCATTTTGTCCTGACCTAACATCATTTTAGCCTTCTGTTAATAAGAGAGGAAGGTTCTTGCTGACCATAGGGCCATGAGTTGTTATGGGAGAGGCAGTCGATGGGTCTCTCATCAGGGCAGGTGATGAGGAGGCCATGGTGTCTAGAGGTGGCAGAATGGTGAGATCAACAGCGCCAGTGTAGTATGTTGTTATGACTTGGTCCTGAGTGAAGCAGAGACTTCTCTTGCAATCAGGGCCATCGCTGGCAGATACCTGTTATAGAGAAGGTGAGGGAGATGGGCTCTGTGCACCCCATGAGAAAACAGAAGGGAGAATAAAGGAGCTTGTTATTCTTGTCAAAACGCCAGGTGTAAAGGGAGGATGGGTATTCAGAGGTGAGAGATAGAGGGCTTTGGGCAAGAGAGAGAAGGCAGAGGGGCATTTTGGGGTCAGAGGAAGAGTAGGAACACAAGAGTGTTTAAATTTGAGAGTGTCTGTTGGGATGGCAGTGTATTTATCCCTGGATGAGATAGGGTAAGGGCTAAGGAAAGAAGGGGCCTGAGGAATAGCAAGTGAAAGGAGCTGAGGTCAGAGTAGGTGAAGTTAATCAGGGACAGGCAGAGGCAGAAGGCATGAGTTGTAAATCAACATCAGACAGGGGAGCCTATTAGTCTGACTCATTTTTTATATTGTAGTTATATTTTTCTCATTGGGTGATTAAGACCATGTAGGCTGCCAGAATTAACTATATTTTGGAGGTCAATAATGGCTCTGTAGGAGAGACTTTCAGGGACCTGTGAGGAGTTCTATGACTCTCAACATTGTCGTCTGCTAGGATAAGTCAAGGCTGTGCTGACCATGTGGCCCTCCCTCTTTTGGGAAGCCTGGAGGACTGATTTTCCTCCAATGTGACTCTCCTGTTGCAGATGTGCTGACTTGGAATTCATTTCTGGGTTTCCACATCCTCTCTGATCAAAAAGATAGGTAACTTACCAGAGGCTAGAAGTTCAAGTGTCCCATCATCTCCTGTGGCCTTTTGACCTGGAGCAGGAACCAAAATATTGGTAATTTTTTTTTAACTCCAATGTTTCAAATTGATTTTGGCTTCTACATATGGTTATTACTCACTCAGAGAGACTGTGTGTATCTGATTAGCAAACAGATTAGTAAAAAGGGTGTAGAGAAGATCTGGTTAGCAAAGCAGATTTGGTTAGAGAATGACACAGTAGTTTAAAATCATTCTGATTAATATTTAAGTTTAGTTGTCAGGTGACAGTGTAAGCTATATCTGGGACATAGAAAGCATACACATTCTATTTTTTAAGTATTTGTCAGTTATAAGTACAGGTAGAACATTTTAGTAGCCCTGAAAACAATATTTTTATCAATTATTGTATCAATAACTTTAAGGCAATTGATTTAATTTAGAAATTGTATGTTAGGAAAAGACAAGACAGTATAAAAACTTAGCATCAGTGTTTGAAAACAACTTTGGTTAGTCTGTATATTAATGCAAGTATCAATTACTCCCCAAAATGGAAGTAGAACAGCAATTTAAAAGATTTTTTTCTAGGGCAGGAAACATGTATAAATATCTCTATAAGTAATGAACTTAAGATATCAGAAATGAGACAATTAAATGAAACTTTGAGACTGATTATACATAGCTCAAGAATAAAATAAAACTTGGTCATTGTTGAGTTAAGCAAGTCTGATTTTAACATGTATTAGAGACAGAAAGCAATTTCTTAAATAAGTGTCTTTTTCCATTGAACAATTTCAAGATTTAATTAAAGAAATATTTATGACTGTTACATGAAGTTTAGACAAACTATATTAACATTGTTTGTATACAGTAGATTTTTTTAAGACATGGAGAGCTTTTTCAGCTTTACTAAGAACAAAATCACAATAAGTCACCTTTTATAAGACTTGGATTATAACCTCAATGATAATTATCTAGCAAACCAGCATGAACAAGACAAGAACCATTTAAAAATTATAGAGTTTTAGACAGGTATGGTGATGTATACTTATTGATAGCCAAACATAATGGACTGAGGCAAAGATGGAAGTTTTTATTCGGGGGGGGGGGGGGGACACGAGCTGCCAGGACTGACTCTCAAGAGCAGAGCAGTCAGCTTGGGGTTACAGATAGTGGACTTTATAGGCTCTTCAGTTGGGGGAAGGTGAGGAAGGGAAGGAATTTTTTTGTTGGGCAGTAAATCTCTGTTCTTTACATTAGCCTTAGGGTGAGACCAGAAGTGAGAGATAAGGGGGCAGTAAATCTAGCTCTGTCGCCCTCCTGCTGAACTCCATTTTGTCCTGACCTAACACTTATGGACAGGTATAGAAAAGAAGGCATTCACAAGATCAATAGCTGCATACCAGGTACCAGGAGATGTGTTAATCTGATCAAGAAAAGAAACCACATCTGGTACAGCGGCTGCAGTTGGAGTCACCACCTGATTAAGTTTCCCATAATCCACTGTCATTCTCCAGGATCCATCTGTCTTCTGAGCAGGCCAAATAGGAGAGTTAAAGGGAGACCACCACCTCTGCATCCTTCAAGTCCTTTATAGTGGCATTAATTTCTGCAGTTCCTCCAGGGATGTGATCCTGTTTTTGGTTCACTATTTTTCCTGGTAGAGGGAGCTCCAATAACTTCCATTTGGCCTTTCCAACCAGAGTAGCCCTCACTCCACAAGTCAGGGAACGAATGTGGGGGTTCTGCCAACTCCTAAGTATATATATCCCATTTATGCATCCTGGGACTGGGGAAATAACCACAGGATGAGTTTGGGGACCCAATGGACCCACTGTCAGTCTAACATTTGCCAAAACTCCACTGATCACTTGACCTCTGTAAGCACCTACTTTAGCTGAAGGGCCACGGTGCTGTTTGGGGTCTCCTGGAATCAATGTCAATTCAGAGCCAGTGTCCAGTAAGCCCCCAAAAGGTCTGATTATTTCCTTTTCCCCAGTGTACAGTTACCCTAGCAAAAACCTGCAGGTCCCTCTGAGGAAGGATAGGACTAAGCTTAATATTGAAACTTTTGGGGATTGTGGGAGGGTCCTTCCGCAAGGGGACCTGGCCACCCCTTCAATCAAGGGGGCCAGGATCTGTAAATTGGCTCAAGTCTGGAAACTGGTTAAAAGGCCTTGATTCTCTTTTGCTATAACTCAAAGTGGCCTTTTGTTCCTCTGCTCTGGAACTTTTCTGCTTATACAGATCAAGCAGGAACTTAGTAGGCTTTTTATCTACTTCACTTCTGGGAACACCATGTTTAATCAGCTAGTACCAAAGGTCTACATGAACCATACTGTTACGAGCATTGTTTGCCTGTCCATTACAGTAAGTATACTCACCTTGCCTTTGGCAATTCAGTGCTGCTATTTGGCTCTTGTTACTCTGAGATCCAGTTAGACACATTGCATCTAAGTCACCTAATGCAGCAACTGAGGCTCCCACTGTGATGTCTTTACATAAAAGACCAATGATTGGGTACTTTAAGTATGCTGGTGCTCCCCTCACAAATCTTTTTTTTTTTTTTTTTTTTTACTTATTTTTATTTATTTGAGAGTGACAGACAGAGAGAAAGAGGCAGATAGATAGAAAGAGAATGGTGCGCCAGGGCATCCAGCCACTGCAAACAAACTCCAGATGCATGCATCACCTTGTGCATCTGGCTTACATGGGTCCTGGGGAATTGAGCCTCGAACGGGGGTCCTTAGGCTTAACAGGCAAGTGCTTAACCACTAAGCCATCTCTCCAGCCCACAAATCTGTTTTTTATAGTCTTAGTGAAAGGCACATCTTCTGGATGCTCTCATTGTGGGGGCAAAGATGAGTTTACATGGCAAATCCATTCCAGCATTCCAGGTTCTGTGAGCCTTTTAATCCCTTCATCAACATTAAGCCAAGGGATATCAGGCAGCTCGAGCTCACTCACAGTAGGCCATCTTTGGATCCATACTTCAGCCAACCAATCAAATAAACTCTTGGCACCCCTTCCAACAGCACGAGCTGCATTGTTAAATCTAAAATCTCTGCTCAATGGTCCTATTTCAGTAAATTCAGCCTGATCTAATCTTATGTTCCTCCCACCATCATCCCACACCCTTAAAATCCATTCCCACACATATTCCCCACACTTCTGCCTGTACAAGTTAGAAAGCTTCTGAAGTTCTTTAGGAGTGTACCTCACCTCTTCTTGAGTCACACTTTCTATCTCACCTTTAGGGGCATGCCTAACCTTCTGCCTTGTTACAGGCCTAAAGGCAAAGATGGGTGGGCACTGAGAAGCAGCAGCACCTCCTGCAGGGAGGGTCTTAACTGCTGGTTCCTCAGACAAAAAAGGAGTGTTCTCAGCAAGGGTGGAGAGGGCAAGACTTCAGGGTGGGGGTGGGGTGGGGATGCAACTGCCCCCAAAGGAGGGGAGGCCACATTCTCATGCAAAACAACTTCAGAATCTGACAGTTCAGTGTCCCCAGGTTCTTCAGGGTCTTCCCACACATCTCCATCCCAAGTGACAGGATACCACATCCTCACTTTAACTTCTGATAGCCTTTGAGGCTGGGAATTGAGCTTATGTTGCAAGTTAGCCAATTTTACAATGAGATCTTGGGTTTGGTTTTCTGCAATTACAGTCCTGTTCTGGCCAGAGAGGAGATTCTCCTCCAGGCCACCCTTAGAAACCTTCAGATCATGTATGTGGGTCTTAAGCTTGGAAATTTCTTTTCTGAGCTTCTGCTTTTCTCTCAGTAGCTTATCCAGAGATGCTAGAAGTAATCATCCAGCATCATCATCTGTCTTTTCTACAAATATTCAAAAGTTCTAGATACAGAGTCATTAAATTCCTTGCTATATTCCAAGATATGACTCAGGATCACCAAATTCATCTATCTCGTGGAGTTCTTTAAATAGTTCACATCATGGATTATTAGTGCCCTCCTTATTACCAGTAAAAGTGCTCTCTTTATTACCAGTAGAGCCTTTAGTGGAATTGAAGTTGGAGAACCAACTCCAGAGAGCACCAAGCTCACTAGGGAAATCCATCCTTACAATTCTGTTTCTCTAGAACCAGTCCTGGTACCACAATCTGTATTAGTCAGGGTTCTCTAGAGGAACAGAACCAATGGAATGAATTGTATTAAAAGGGAATTTATTGGATTATCTTATTGCAGCCCAAAAATAGCAGGTTGCAGGACCGAGAGTCAAGGAACAGCTGCTCAGTCTACAGGGCTGGGTGCCTCAGCAGTCTCAATCCAGCAATGAAGGCCTGGAGACTTCCTGGAGAGACTTGGCTCTTCAGTCCATGCTGGTCTTCAGTTCACACTGGAAAGCAGCAAACAGCAAGCAGTAAGCAGCCAGGTGGGAGGAGGGGATCCTTTCCTTCCCAGAGCTTCTTTAGATAAAGCCTCCTCCCCCGCCCCACCCCAGGGGCCACCTTCTCTGGGGAAAGGGCTTACCCTGGGGGAAGGATTCCTCCTTTAGTTGATCCTTCCTGGAAGCAACCTTAGAGACCCACTTATGAGGAATGTCTGTGAATTCCTAAAGAGATCAATTTGACACAAACTTAACCTTCACACTTTATAATTTGTATTTATTTTTAATCTTTCTCCCATCTTATTGCTTGAGCCAGGACTTCTAGTACTTTGTTGAAGAGGAGTGGTACGAGTGGGCATCCATGTCTTGTTCCCAATCTTTATAGGAACTTGGATTTTTCCCCATTAAGTATGATTTGGGCATTAGGTGTTTTGTATGTAGCCTTTATTATGTTGAGATATAAACTCTCCATGCCTCTCCAGCATTTTGATCATGAAATCATGTTGTATTTTTCTCAAAGGCCTTCTCTGCATCTATTGGAATGATCATGTGGCTCTTGTGTTTAAGTTTATTTATGTGGTATATTACATTAATTGATTTCCATATGTTGTATCTCTGGGATGAAGCGTGCTTGATTGAGGTGGATGATATTTTTGATGTGTTGTTGAATTCAGTTTGTAATGATTTTGTTCAGGATTTTTGCATCTAGGTTCATCAGGGATATAGGTCTATAGTTCTCTTGTGTCTCTGTCTGGTTTTGGTATTAGGGTGATGCTAGCTTCATAGAAGGAATTGGGGAGCATTCCCTGTTCTCTGATTATGTGAAAAAGCTTGAGAAAAGATGGGTTCAGTTCTTGGATGAAGGTTTGGTAGAGAGAATAGCTGAGAATAGAGAGTAGCTGAGAATCCATCAGGTTCTGGACTTTTTGGGGAGATTTTTGATTACATTTTCAGCTTCAGTGGATGTAATAGGTTTGGTAAGGATATTTATCAGCTCTGAATTTAGTTTTGGTAAGTGACATATGACTAGAAATTCATCCATTTCTACTAGGTTATCCATTTTTGTGGAGTAGAGGTTTTGGAAATGTGTCTTGATGATTCTTCAAATTTCATTCATGACTGTTGTAACCTTTTCCTTTTCATTTCTAATTTTGTTAATTTGAGACTTCTCTTTTTTTTGTTTGATCATGTTGGTCAGAGGTTTATCAATTTTGTTTATTTTTTTTTTCAAAGAACCAACTCTTAGTTTTGTCAACTTTCTTAATTGTGTTCTTAGTTTTCAATTCATTAATTTCAGCTCTGATCTTAATTATTTCTTTCCACATGCAATTCTTAGGGTTAGGTTGTTCTTGTTTTTCCGATGTTTTTAGGTAGATGGCTAGGTTATTAATTTGAGATCTGTCTATCTTTGTTATGAAGGCATTTAGTGCTATGAATTTTCACCTTAGGACTACCTTCATTGTGTCCCATAAGTTTTGGTATGTTATGTGTTCATTATCATTCAGTTCCAGAAATTTTACAATTTCCCTTTTGATTTCTTCTACACCCATTCATTATTTAATTAGTGTGCTGTTCAGTCTCTGGGAGCTGGTGTAATTTCTGTTGTTTCTCTCATTAATTTCTAGCTTTAATGCATTGTGGTTCAATAAGATGCAGGAAGTTACATCAGTTTTATCGAATTTATGGAGGCATGGTTTATGTCCTAATATACTGTCTACTGAGAAGAATGTGTATTCTATACAATTGGGGTGGAGTGTTCTATAGATGTATATTACATCTAGTTGATCTATCTTGTTGTTAAGTTGATTTTCTGCTTGGATGATCTATGTATTGATGATAGTGGGATGTTGATATCTCCTGCTATAATGGTATTGGGACTTATTTCTGGTTTGTGGTCAAGTAGGTTTTGTTTTATAAAATGTGGTGTACCTGTGTTTGGTGCATATAGATATATGTTGTGATGTCCTCTTGTTGGATCTTTCCCTTGTTGAGTAAAAATTGGCCTCATTTGTCCTTTTTTGATTAGTTTTCATTTGAAGTCTTTTTGTTATATATTAATATAGCCACACTCGCTTGTTTCTTCTTTTCATTTGCTTGGAAAATAATTTTCTATACTTTGACCCTGAGGAGGTGTCTGTACTTAGTGGTGATGTAGGTTCCTTGAAGATAGCAGATTTTTCTGATCCACCCTATCAACTGTGTCTTTTGATGGGTGAGTTAAGACCATTAATATCTAAGGTTATAACTGTGAGGTTCAATTTAAACCCTGCCATGTTGGAGGCTTTATGGGCTTTGATACTTTCTTGGGCTTTGTATATTTTCATGCTTGCTCTAGTTTTGGTTATTGTGTTCTTCCTCTTTTAGGCTCTTGAGATTGGTTGACTCTTCTGTGTGGAGTATTTCCTAAAAAATTCTATATAGGTTTGGCTTTGTGTGCGTATAATCATAGATCTGACTTTTATTATGGAAAAAATTTCCTTTCACATTCTATTATGAGGAATAGTTTTTCTGGGTGCAGTAGTTTGGGTTGGAAGCCATAGTGCTTTAGACTTTGAAGCACTCCATTCCAAGCCCTTCTGGCTTTCAGGATTTCCACTGAAAAATCTGAGGTAATTCTGATGAGATTGCTTTGTATGTATGAGTTGTTTCTGACTTGCTGCCTTTATCACTGTCTTTTTGCTTTTGTTGTTTAGAGTTTTAAGTATGACATGCCTTGGAGAGTTTCTTCTTTGGTCCTGTTTGTTTGGTGTTCTGTGAGCTTCTTATATCTGGATGAGTCTCCTTTTGAGAGGGTTGGAAAGTTTCTTGAATATGTTCTCCATGCATTTAGCCTGAATTCTTTCCCCTTCTGGTATACTCATGATCTGGTTGTGTGGTCATCTTAGGGTATCACACATTTCCCTCATATTCTGTTCACTTGATTTCTTGAACTTATCAAAGTTTTTGGACTTCTAAGCAATTTCTTCTTTCTTATCTTCCAGATCTGAAGTTCTGTTCACCACATGATTAACTTTGTTAGTGAAGGCTTTTAGATAGGCTTTTAAAATCTCTTATTTGATATTTGTTTTCTGTTGCATTTTGCTATATCATATCCATCACTTTGATGTGTTCCAATTTCAGGTCATGGTTTGATTTTCTTGATGCTTCTTGGAATTCATTCTTGCATTTAATCATGTCTTAAGGTTAATCAACTGGTTATTGAGATCCTCTATTTGTTGACTTACCTTCAATTCATTTTTCTGTCTTTTTGAGGTCTCTCCGGTTTTCTCCAATTAAGTTAAGCCTAGTGACAAAAGCTGTGTGCTATAAGAGATGATGCTGCTCAGTTTTATTTATGTGATTATTTAGTTTTTGATTATTTGCTTCCAGTTCAGTGATTTTTTTTTAATTTATTTTATTTTATTTTTATTTATTTATTTGAGAGCGACAGACAGTGAAAGAGGCAGAGAGAGAATGGGCGCGCCAGGGCCTCCAGCCACTGCAAACGAACTCCAGACGCGTGCGCCCCCTCGTGCATCTGGCTAACGTGGGTCCTGGGGAATCGAGCCTCGAACCGGGGTCCTTAGGCTTCACAGGCAAGCGCTTAACCGCTAAGCCATCTCGCCAGCCCAGTGATTTTTTTTTTTTTTGGTCAGGGTCACATAGCTTATTGTTCTTTTGTTTTGGGATTCTATTTTGGTTGCCTCCTCTACGTTTTCATTGGAAACTTCCATTGTGGGCGTAGGTAATCTTTGTGATCTCTCAGTTTTTTTTTTCTTTTTTCTTTTATTTTTGTGTGTGTGTGTGTGTGTGCTTTTTCTTTATTTTTGCATTGTGATTTACCCATCTCAGGGTAAAAATCTTGTTTTATTAAGGAGGAAGCATGAATTTGCCCTTGTAGGATCTTCTGTTTTGGGTTTGAACCATCTTGGAATGGGATGGCTTTGTATCCACACATGTGCAGGGTGTGGTGGCTGCAAGTGTGCCAGTGGCTCTGGGCTGGTGGCTGATACAAGAGCTGCTGTTGGTAGCCCTGATCATAGCCATGTGATCACGGCTTTCTTGTGGCGCTCCAGAGCAGTAGCACTTGCCCCTGCTCCCCTACTGTACCCAGCTGAGCAGGTTATAGAAGACACACTGGTACCCACTGGAGGGTGGTTGCCAGATACTCCTGTGCTCCCCTTCTGTGGCAGGAGCAATGCTCCAAGGGGCCCCAGGTGGATGCCAGAGTTGGGAGGGGGGAGTCACCTCAGTTCAGTCTGGCTAGGTGCTAAGTATGGGGGTGTTGGTGTGCAGAGGGGGCCACTGGCACAGCTTGGTGCAATCAGAAGAGACAACCATGGCTGGAAGGATCTGCTAGGGTGGGTGGTGTAGGGTGGGGTGGGTTGAACCCAATGGGTATCACCAGGTCAGCTTTGATTAAGGGGGGAGTATGGAGTGATTGTCTGCCTGTTTGCTTGGGCTGGTTGGCCTAGGGTGTAAGCAGAGTCCTCCTTGTGTGTGTCACCTCTAGCTGGATCTGAGTGTGACCCTAGCATGCTTGGCTTGCTTGCTGTCCAGATGGTCCTCTTTTCTCTCTTTGTTATTTCTCCTAAGGACTTTGGAGTGTGATCTGTACTGGGGTTCTGTAGGCCACAGGGCTGATGCTCCAGGCCTGATAGGCAGGTTGCTCTGAACTGAGGAGGTGTGGGTCCTTTCTGGTAACAGCTACCTCTGGTACCGGCAGGGAAGCATGTATACCTTATGCTGTGAAATCTGCCCCAGGAGCATGTGGGTACTAGGGCTGCAGTCACAGTCTTGGTGGTTTGGATATTCCAGTATAATGTGTTGTCTCCCAGCTTGAAGAAGTTGTTAGGACCCCCCCCCCCCTCGCCCAATATGGGTTCCCAGACAACGCCTGTAAGCAGCACTTCCTAATCCACTCCAGGCCAGGCCCCAGATATGCTGGCAATCTTCCCTGGTCTGAGTTCACAGGCCCCAATCATACTGGTACCTCACCCCGTTTGAGCCACAGGCCCCAAACCAGTGAGTACCTCACCCAGTGTGAGTGCACAGACCCCCAGTGCTAGCACCTCATGCAGTCCAAGTGCACAGGCACAAAACACTCTGGCACCTCACCTGGTCCTAGCATGCAGGTCCCAAACACCCCGCAGGTCCAGCTTTTAAAATGGTGTCTTTTTTAATATTTTATTTATTTATTTATTAGAGAGAGATTGGGTGTTCCAGGGCCCCAATCACTACAAATGAACTCCACACGCATGCACCACCATGTGCATCTAGCTCACGTGGATTCTGGGGAGTTGTTCTACTTTTAGTTGCTATTCTTCCTTCTCATACAGACGTGAGCATGATTAATTGTATCTTCAGTGTGGATTACTCTGTGCAGTATTCTTTGTATGATTGGCTTAGCGCATATAGTATTGTATAGCTGGCTTTTATCATGGGAAGTTTTCCTTTTGCCTTCTATTATAAGGGATAATTTTGCTGAGTATAGAATTTTGGGCTGGCAGCCATGGTCTTTTAGAATTTGAAATAGTTCATTCCAAGTCCTTCTGGCTTCTAGAGTTTCCACTGAAAAAGCAGAAGTAATTCTGATGGGTTTGCCTTTGTATGTAACAAGCTGTTTTTCTCTTGCAGCTTTTAGAACCCTTTCTTTGTTTTTAATGTTGAGAGTTTTGACTATAATGTGATATGCAGAGTTTCTTTGATCCTATTGGTTTGGTGTTCTATGTACATCTTATACCTTGATGGGGTTCTCTTTTGTGAGGTTAGGGAAATTTTCTTTGGTAATTTGGTTGAAGATGCTCCCCATGCCTTTAGCCTGTATTTCCTCCCATTCTTGTATGCCAGTGATCCAAATATTTGGTCTCTTTAAGGTGTTCCACAAATCTTTCATATTCTGTTCACATGTTCTTTTTTGAGTTTATCATTGTTTTTCGATGGATGGACTAGTTTTTCTGTCTTGTTCTCCATATGGTCTACTCTGTAGGTGAGGCTTTCGTGGGAGCCTTTTAGGAGAGTTGTTTCATTGCTGTCCTTTACATATTTTTTATCCAGCATTTCCATCTCTGTGGAATTATAGTTTCTTTTCTTGGTTAGATGCTTGTTGTTTCTTGCAATTTGTTCCTGAATTTGATTATATTCTCATTATGTTTATTCCACTGTCTCTTAAGATCACTTCATTGTTGGTTCTCTATTCCCTTTGTTCTATCGTTCTTTTTTTTTTTTTTTTAATTATTTTGTTTTGTTTTGTTTTCAAGGTAGGGTCTCACTCTAGTCCAGGTTGACCTGGAATTCACGATGTAGTCTCAGGGTGGCCTTGAACTCATGACAATCCTCCAACTTCTGCTTTCTGAGTGGTGGGATTAAAGGCATGCACCACCACGCCTGGCTGTCAAGTTCTTTTTTATTCTTTTTAATTTTTTTGAGATGTGTATTGAGTTCTTTTTGTTGATTTGGTTGTGTTTCCGTCATCCATGCTTTGAGTTCATTCTTGAATTCTTATTGTTGATTTTTTTCATTCAGCCATGCTTTAAATTCTCTCGTGAGTTTTTTTTTTTTATTTCAGTTCTCATTTAATTCTTCCAGTCTTTTGTTCATGGCCTCTTTAAGTTTGTTGAGTATACTTGTTGTAGCTTCATTTTGGGGTTCTATGGCTGGAATTTCCTCTAGGTTTGCAATATAGGTTTCCATTATGGGACTAGGCATCCTTGGTGAGGATCTTTTAGCTCAATGTCTTGCATTGTTTATTTGATGCTGGAGTTTGCCCATCTTGAGGTAGTTGTCTTGTTTTGCTAGGAATATAGCAATTAGTATGTCTTGTGGAGTATGCATTGATTGTCTTGTTCATGTGTGGTCAGGGTAGGAGTAGTATGGTGGCATGCTCACAAGATTTGCTGGGTGCTCTTGAGCTTGAGCTGGGTCTTCCTTGTATATTCACTCTCCTGGGAATTCTGGGTGATGCCCTGGAAGGCCTGTCCAACTCAGTGACCAAACAGAGTCCTGTTGTTTCTGTTACTTGCTTTTTGGGCCTTGGTGGTGGGCCTGGCTGTGGCTGCTTGGTGGCAAGCAGGGTCAAGGAATAGCCGGGATCCTACTTTTGGGGTTAGGTCTCAGTCACAGTGGTTGTGGGGCCTGCCTGGGCCAAGCATTTGTGGAAGTGGTATGGACTCAGTGATTTCAGGTTCATCTCTGATTGTGGACATGCCACAATATGTCCTCACAGGGGATCTGGGAACTGCCCCAGGCCAGCACACCCAAGATCAAGCTTTTCCTACTGTCCCCAAACAAGTACAGTCCTCTATCAGGCACTTCCTTGCCTGGCCCCTGACCACTCCTGGCACTTTCTCATGCCCACAGTTCTGGAGCATGGCCTGAGGTCAGGCACCTCTTTTGGGAATTCACATTGTGTAATATCACACTGAAGTATTTCAGAATTAGGTATACTTGTTTAACCTTGTTCAAGCCATCATTACCTAAATTCATTTGACCTTATACCTGTTTTAACTGAAATATGCTTATGCCTCTATATTTCTTCAGAACATAGTATGTGAAACAATGCTTAAGGCTACCTGTTATTTTTTTTTGTTTTGGTTTTGTCATTAATATCATCTACAAATTTTTAAGTTAAGATTCAACAATATTTTATATGTACCTTGACCTTTTTTTAAGCTAAAAAAGGATAGCATCACTAGATTTCTATGCTATGAAGATCTTATGAACTTCTAAAAGTGGTTAGAAAGAGGAAGCTATAATATTTTGGAACCATGAGTCAGTTTCTTACCTATTTCCAGTCAACAGAGAATAACAAGGACTAGATTTACCCTTCATCCCAAAATAATCAAAGATTGTCCCAAATTACTGCTTTGGGAGAAAGTATAGGCTGTTATGTGGATTGGCTAATATGGTCAGAACTTGACAGAAATTCTGGGTTTAGGAGAAAGATAAGAATCCAATGAGACAAAAATGGAAAAGCTAGAGTTTTCAGGAAATATACTGGAGAAGAGAGAAAAACATGGGTAAAAATTTTATAGAGATATGCAGATGGTTTCCCATAAGTATACAGTAACATATCAGAATATTTATATAAGTATACTATCCTGAACAGGAAAGAACCTTCTGACAGGTTTAATGGAAACAGTACTTAGAATTCACACAGGGACAGGAAATTAGGTTTTCTTACCAGCCAGACTAGAAGACCTCATAATACTCTGGTCATTGGGTAAAAAACTCAGAAAAGTGCTCAATAGTGATGACCTGTAGACTATACACTGTCCTAATATCTGAAATAAGTCTAAAATAAGGATTAGAAAGTATTCAACTGGAGCCAGGGAGATGGTTCATCAGTTAAAGGTACTTGTTTGCAAAGTCTGACAGCTTGGATTCAGTTCCACGGTACCAACCTAAAGCCAGATGCACAAAGTGGCACATGCAGCTGGAGTTCATTTGTTGTGGCAGAAGACCTTAGTATACCATTCCTTCTCTCTGTCATAGTCTGTCCCTCCTTCCATATAAATAAATTAAAAATATTATGTAAAAGTATTATTAAACTGTTCTAGTAACTTAGATGTGTTCAACAGAGCCTACCCCAAGATGACACAAATGTTAGAATTATTAAAGATACTGGGCTGGAGAGATGGCTTAGTGGTTAAGGTGCTTGCCTGTGAAGCCTAAGGTTTCTTGTCCAACTCTCCATGTCCCACATAACACAGATGCACAAGGTGATGCAAGTGTGCAAGGTTGCAGATGTGTACAAGATGGCACATGCATCTGGAGTTTGATTGCAGTGGCTGGAGGCCTTGATGCACCAATTCTCTCTCAATCTCTTGCTCTCCCTCATAAAAAAAAAAGAAGATACTAAAACAGGGTTGGAGAGATGACTTAGTGGTTTAGGCACTTGCCTGTAAAACCCAATGACCTGTGTTCAGTTCCCCAGTACCCACATAAATCCAGATGCACAGGGCTGGAGAGATGGCTTAACAGTTAAGGTGCTTGCCTGCAAAGCCAAAGGACCCAGGTTCAGTTCCCCAGGACCCACATAAGCCAGATGCACAGGATGGCACGTGCATCTGGAGTTTGTTTGCAGTGGCTGGAGGCCCTGGCATGCCCATTCTCTATCTGCCTCCGTCTCTCTCTCTCTCTGCTTCTTTCACTCTCTCTCAAAGAAATAAATAAAATAAAATAAAACTTTCTTTCTTTTTTTAAAAAAGTAAATAAATAAATCCAAATGCACAAAGTGACACATGCATCTGGATTTCGTTTGCAATGGCTGGAGGTCCTGGAGTGCCCAATATCTCTGTATCTCTTCTCTATCTTTCTCTGCTTGCAAATACATAAGTATATTTGAGAAAGGATATTTAAACATATTTATATTTAACATGTTAAAAGTTAAAGAAATGTAAGATAATTTTAAACAAAAATTATACAAATCAGACTTTTAAAGATAAAAAGACATGAAACACACACAGTACATGTGATTAATGGTATATTAGACATCATAAAAGAATACATGAAAGCTTTAAAACATTATTTAATAACAGAAACTATTCAAAAAATGAGAAGATTTTTAAAGTATCAATAAACATGTAACAACTTCAGATGTCCTAATATATTAATTTATGAAGGAGAAGTGAGACAAAAAGCAATATTTTTAAGGAAGTAGTAGCTGAAAACTAAGTTTGTAGATCCAAGAAGATCATCTCCAAATCTAAAAAACACAAATAAAGTTATACCAAGACACATCATATTTATTATAAATAATCTTGTCAGATGGACTGAATTTAGATTCACTGAAGAGTTTGCTGAGGCACACCACTGAGTGTGTCTGTTAGGGCCTTTCTAGAAAGGATTAACTAAAGAAAATTCACCCTGAATGTAGAGGGTACCATCCCATGGCATGGTGAATAAAAGGACAAAAAAAAAAGAAAAAAAAGAAAAGAAAGCAAAAAAAAGAATGCTGGCATCCTCTTTCTTTCTATTTCCTGTATGACATGGAGAAGCTCTTATGCCACATGCTCTGATCACCATTATGCTCTGCCTCATAATGCTCCCAGAAGCATGGAACTAAGTGACCATGGACTTAACACTCTGAAACCATGAGCCAAAATAAATCTTTTCTCTTATGTTGTTTCTGTCAGGTATTTGGCCATGGCAGTGATAAAAGTAAATAATACATTATTCAATTTGCTAAAAATCAGTGAGAAAGAGAAATTCTTAAAAACAGAATACTCATAAAATAAGGATGACAAAAGTTTTCTTGTCAGGAACAATGCAAACAAGGAGGCAGTGGAGTAACATTTTTAGAGGAAAAAAAATCAACCTGAACTTCTTCAGCTACTGACATGTTTTCAGTACTGAAGTTAAAATGACCTTCCCAGATAGAAAGGCTAAAAGAATGCATCACCAGCTGAACTGCAGTACAGGGAATGTCAGAAGAAATGCTTTAGGCAGAAGGAGTATGAAGTCTTATAAGAATATGAATTTAAACAAAGGGAACAAAATATAGGTATATACACAGAGAATGGTAATTATATAGGTAAATAAGTATTATCATCTAAATCTCTTTGAAAGATAGTTTGCTACTTAATAAAAATATCTGTAGGGTTAAAGCTAGCCTAGGTTTCTCTACTGTATATTAAGTACTGTAATATCATTTGAAAATAGGCTATAATAAGTTAAAGTTATATATCATAACCCCTAAAGCAGCCTATAAAAGTTATTATAATTAATAAGCTAACAGAGAGCCAGGCAAGGAGGTGCACACCTCTCTAATCGCAGCACTTGGAAGGCTGAGGTAGGCGAATCACTGAGTTTGAGGCCAGCCTGGACTATAGAGTGAGTTCCAGGTTATTCTGGGATAGACTAAGACCTTGCTTCAAAGAAAAGGGGGGGGGGGCTGGAGAGATGGCTTAGCGGTTAAGCGCTTGCCTGTGAAGCCTAAGGAGCCCGGTTCGAGGCTCGATTCCCCAGGACCCACGTTAGCCAGATGCACAAGGGGTGCATGCATCTGGAGTTCGTTTGCAGTGGCTGGAGGCCCTGGCACACCCATTCTCTTTCTCTCTCTCTGCCTCTTTCTCTCTCTGTCTGTCGCTCTCAAATAAATAAATACAAATAAAACAAAAAAAGGGGGTTACTTACCATTTCCAGGAACTCACTCCTGTCTCCTCTTGGGTAGGAGCTCTATATTCTTTCCTTCCCTTAAGCTCTAAAAGACCCAAGTCTGGATCTCTAGGTGAGAGTTTTCCATTTTCCAGAACCCCCTCTTGGGAAGAGCTGTGCATTCCTTCTTTCTTTAAAGTACTAACTATAATCTCAATAATCAAATCTTTCTAAAATCAGAAAATAAGCACACAAACCAAAACCAATAAGGGACATAAAATGGTATAAAAAAAAGCGTAAAGGAAAAAAAGACCAGATGGACTAAAGTGGAAAGAATAACATGATAGACCTAAACACATGTTGTATTACATATCATTGCTGTAACCACCCCAGTCCATAGACCTAAACACACCCGCATGTTGCATTAAATATCAGTGCTCTAACCACCCCAGTCCACAGACAGACCTAAACACACGTGCATGTTGCATTAAACATCAGTGCTCTAACCACCCCAGTCCACAGACAGACCTAAACACACCCGCATGTTGCATTAAATATCAGTGCTGTAACCACCCCAGTCTACAGACAGACCTAAACATACGTGCATGTTGCATTAAATATCAGTGCTGTAACCACCCCAGTCCACAGACAGACCTAAACATACGTGCATGTTGCATTAAATATCAGTGCTGTAACCACCCCAGTCCACAGACAGACCTAAACACACTTGCATGTTGCATTAAATATCAGTGCTCTAACCAACCCAGTCCATAGACAGACCTAAACACACCCACATGTTGCATTAAACATCAGTGCTGTAACCACCCCGGTCCACAGACAGACCTAAACACACCCACATGTTGCATTAAATATCAGTGCTCTAACCACCCCAGTCCACAGACAGACCTAAACACACGTGCATGTTGCATTACATATCAGTGCTCTAACCACCCCAGTCCAAAGGCAGAAGGTGTTACACTAGACTTAAAAGCCAGTGCATACTGAACACTGTTTACAGTAAATACACACATTTTAAAAGAAAAGTAATAGGAAAAGACACATTATGCTGATACTAATCAAGAGAAAACTGAAGTGGTTCTATTAATATCAGAGCCACTATAATTCAGAGCTAAGACTTACCAGGATAAAAAAAAGTAATTTGAATTTTTTTTTTTTTGTGTGTGTGTGTGTGTGTGTGTTTTTTGAGGTAGGGTCTCACTCTAGCTCAGGCTGACCTGGAATTCACTCTGTAGTCTCAGGGTGGCCTCGAACTCTCGGCGATCCTCCTACCTCTGCCTCCCGAGTGCTGGGATTAAAGGCGTGTGCCACCACGCCCGGCTTAATTTGAAAAAATTTAAAAAAATATTTTATTTATTTATTTGAGGGAGAGATTGAGAGAGAGAGAAGAGGCAGGTAGTGGGCGTGCATCCAGTCACTGCAAGTGAACTCCAGACGCATGTGCTGTCTTGTGCATCTGGCTTATGTGGGTACTGGAGAATTGAACCTGAATCCTTAGGCTTTCCGGGAAACTGCCTTAACCACTAAGCCATCTCTCCAGCCCCCAAGAAAGTACTTTCTTAATGATGAAAGTTCAATTCATTGAGAGATCATAATTATAAATATTTTGATATTTAGTAGAGTTTCATGGTACATAAAGCAAAACCTGGGTGAACTGCAAGGAGAAATACATATATAAATCCATAACTATAGCCAGATTTGTAATAAAGTCGTGTGAATTTGTAATTTTTATATGCCTACATAAAATTTTCACTGGAATTTTGATAGGATTGCATTCAATCTGTGTATCAGTTTGGGTAGCATGAACATTTTAGCAAAATTAAGTCTTCCCATCCATCCCCATGGATGCCTTTCCATTTGTGTTTATCTTCCTTTCTTTCTTTTCTTTTCCTTTTTTGGTTTTTTGAGGTAGGGTCTCGCTCTAGCACAGGCTGACCTGGAATTCACTATGAAGTTTCAGGGTGGCCTTGAACTCTTGGCAATTCTCCTACCTCTGCCTCCCGAGTGCTGGGATTAAAGGTGGGTGCCACCACACACTGCTTAGTTCTTTCTTTTTAAAAATATTTATTTATTTGCAAGGAAAGAGAGAAATAAAGAGAATAAGAATGGGCACACTAGGGCCTCTTACCACTTTTTCTCATATTCTGACTCTTTTTTTTTTGTTCCGAGGTAGGGTCTCACTCTAGCCCAGGCTGACCTGGAAGTCACTTTGTATTCTCAGGGTAGCCTTGAACTCATGGCAATCCTCCTACCTCTGCCTCCCAAGTGCTGGGATTTAAAGGCATGCGCCACCATGCTCAGCTCATATTCTGATTCTTTTCAGATAGTTGAATTATTAATATTATACAAATACAGCTGTTGTTAGTTCATTGTTTATATCAAAATCTTACTGAATTTATTTCTTCTAACAAATATTTATGGCTTTTTGTAAGATCATACCAAATTAAGATGGGGAAGCTTTCCAGTTTGGATGCCTATTACTTTTCCTTATTTATTATGTTGAATAGAGATGCAAAGAGTGGTCATCCTTGTCTTGTTCCTAATGTTAATGAAATGCATTGTTTTGGGGTTTTTTCAAACCACCAAGTATACTTGCTGTGGTCTTTCACATATGGCCTTTATTATGTTACTGCAATTTTCCTTTGTTCTATTTGTTGAGACTTTTAAAATTTTACAAGAGATGAATTTCATCATGTACTTTTTCTGGGTTTCTTGAACATACTGTGTAATTTTTACTTTCATTCTGCTAATGTGGTATATCACATTAACTTATTGTTTTTTTGTATCCTAGGGATACACCTTTATTGAGTAAGTGTATGAGCTTCTGAATGAGCTGTTGGGTTTGGTTTGATGGTATTTTGATGAAAGTTTCTTCTGCAAATGAGTGAGCACCCCCTTGGATTCAGACAGATTGGTTCAAAATACTGCTCCATCACTCACTGTTACTTAATCTCTATGAACCTGATTTTTTAAGAATTAAATGGGTGAGTGTAAGAATAGCAGAATACAGAGTGGGCTTTACATAAATGAGGTCCATTCCTCCAGTCTCTCTCTCTCTCTCTTTTTTTTTTTTTTGGTTTTTCGAGATAGGGTCTCACTCTAGTCCAGGCTGACCTGGAACTCACTATGTATTCTCAGGGTGGCCTCGAACTCACGGCCTCCCGAGTGCTGGGATTAAAGGCATGCGCCACCACACCGGCTCTCAATTCTCCTTTTTAACTAATTAATTAATTAATTAATTAACTGTGGTAGATCTGAAATAATAAATACAAGAAATAAAAGAACTTAGAAGCTTGATATAGTGGCTCATGCCTGTAATCACAGTGCTTGAGAGTCTGAGATTGGATTGTAATGAGTGTGAGGCCTGCCTAGGCTACAGAGTGAGTTCCAGGTCAGACTGGGCTACAGTGAGAAAAAAGAAAAGAAAAGAAAAAGAAAAAGAAAAAGAAAAGAAAAGAAAAGAAAGAAAGAAAAGAAGAGAAAAGAAAAGGTATATGGGGTATGGCTGGGGTGATTGCTCAGTGGTTAAAGGCTCTTGCTTGTAAAACACAAGTTCAGTTTCCTAGCCACCCATGTAAAGCTGGACACAAAAAGTGACACAAACATCTGGTGCTTGTTTGCAGGGGCAAGTGACCCGGGTGCATGTACACACACATGCAAATGAATAAAATTTTCAAAACCACTTGTAAAGTTAATATGATGTTTGAGACATGGATTCACACTTTATTCCTAGGGAGCTATTTCCTTCTAATGGATAATTATGAGCTTTAATAGTTGGTTGTATAAATGATAAATTATTCATGTTTCTAATGAGAAAGTCCAGGTGCTTTGCATTTTGGATTATTCTTGGAGGTAATTTCTTCTGAGAAGCATAGAATGTTAGAGGGCATGTAGCCCAGAGGCTTCCAGCTTGGTGGGGCTGTAAATCCACTGGGGAGCATGTTTAAGGTAGATGCTGAAGTTCTGCCCTCAGAGACACTCATTCGATCTATTGTGGCCAGTAGTGTGTGGTAAGTCTGATGCAGCATGTAGCATTGCCTTATTTCCTTCTGTAGATCTGGTAACTAAGGCTTAGTTCACATGTTGTTAGAACAGAATTCAGTGTAATCAAGTTAAATGTCTTAAATGTTCATATTTTCAAGTGCTTTAAATAATAAAGTATGATTATTGTCTTTGCAAATGCATAAAACTTATAATCTGTCCAAAATAAGTTTTTTACTTTTACTACTGTATTCAAGACAGTGCTAACTTGAGTGAGATCCACTGAACTGTTTAGTTCTTCCTCCTGCCAGGGTGGTGGTCTCTCTCAGTACTGCTCACCTTCATGTTGAAGTTGAGTACACTTACTCTTTAAAACTTGTGTTAAATTAAAGCTTCTTAAAACTAACTTATTTCTGAGGCAAGTCCAACAGACTGGCCTTTCTTTTTATGAGAGAGAGAGAGAGAGCGAGAGAGTGCGGCTGAGAGAATTGGCATACTAGGGCCTCCATCCACTGCAGTTGAACTCCAGTTACATGTGCTACCTTGAATGCATGTGTGGCCTTACACGCTTGCATCACCCTGTGTGTCTGGCTTATGTGCACTCTGAGGAGTCAAAAATGGGTCCTTAGGCTTCACTGAACCATCTCTCCAGCCCTAAACTAACTTTTGAAAATTAAAATTATATCATTGTAATGGGCTGGGGTAATAGCATAGTTGGTAAAGTGCTTCCCCTACAAGCATGAAGACTTGAGTTTGATCCCCAGAACCCACATCAAAATGATGGACAGTGAGACACACACTTATAATCCCAGCACTTGGGAGGTGGAGAAAGACTGATTTTGGGAGTTGCTGACCAGCTAGTCTGGTCTATCAGCTTTATCAGCTCCAGGGTGTACAAGCCAGGGTGGTAGCACATGCCTTTAATCCCAGCACTTGGGAGGCAGAAGTAGGAGGATCACTGTGAATTTGAGGCCAGCCCCGACTACAGAGTGAGTTCCAGGTCAACCTGGGCTAGAGTGAGAACCTACCTCAATAAAAAGAGTGAACAATGTGTCTGAGGAAAACCACCTGAGATTGTCTTCTGGTGTCCACACATGCACATGTATGCAATGCACACCACACATTAAAAAATTATATTATAAATACTCACTTTTTAAAAACACTGTTTAGAGATGAGCTTATATTGTTTGAACTTTCTTCAAAAGTAATCTTTTCTTTAGTTACCAAAAGCAGTTACTGTATTCTTACTGTCATAAGTAATTATATTGTAGCCAAGCCTGACTTTAAACACATGCTCTTCCTGCCTGGGCCTCCCTAGTACTAGGGTTAACAGGTGTACCCCACCATGCCCATCTTATACATGTTACTTTTGTTTGTTTTGAGGTAGGGTCTGACTGTAGCCCAGGCTGACCCAGAACTCACTCTGTAGTCCCAGGCTCACCTCAGATTCACAGCAATCCTTCTACCTCTGCCTCCCAAGTGCTGAGAGTAAAAGTATGTGCCGTCTGCCTGGCTGTACTTGCTTTGATTACTTAATGTTTTATTGGTATCTTTCTCTGCAAGTGTGTAAGTGTACTTCATTCTTCTGTAAAACAGTATTTGGAATATTCTAAAATTTTTGCTGCTTCTGATAATACTATATTGAAAATCTTTCTATTGGTTAAATTCTAGGACTAGAATTTCTAGGGCAAATAAATACTGTGAGATTATTCCCCAAATGTATATTTCAATTAAAAAAATCAAGATTTATTAAAAGTACCTAGTTGAAAATGTGTGAATGAAAATGAAATTAGGCTTGAATAAAACCTCTACATGCCTCTGCATGTCTAAAGTACAAATGGTAGTCACTAATTCTGGGCAGGGTCGCTTGGCTTGCACACATTATGCTTTCTTAGGACGGACACAAAATGAAAGCTGAGCACATGGGCAAAAGTGATTAGGGTTGTGCTAGAGGAAGAAATGCTATCCTTTAGGACGGTAGAGAGCTGACTGCAAACATCAGATGAAATACTTTGTTTCAAAATGTATGTTTGTAAATTTTAAGTATCCATATATGCATTTAATTCATTTTGTTTTTTTCTCACAGGCCTCTTTCCTTTTGTCCCGTGCAAATTGGGCCTTTAAATTTTTCCGTTTGGGGGCTGGGGAAATGGCTCACTGGATAACACACTCCCTGCTCAACCTTGAGCAGCCAAGTTCAAACTCCAAGCCCCATGTAAAAAACTGAAAGCCTTGGCAGGTTTCTGTAATCTGAGTATGCTAGTGCTGACAGTGAGAGAGGTGACAGAGACAGGAAAATCTCCTGAAAGCTCTTGGCAAGTGCAGCTAAGAACAGCAGAGTGACACTCCAGAACAAGAAGCCCTGCCTTGGATGAGATGGACAGGTGAAGACCAGCCCTCCACATGCATGCCATGGCATGTGCAACCAGTACTCACAAACGCATGCACATGCATGCATACACACAAATAAATAACAGAATTGAATTTTTTAGTATTTAAATTTCCCCCCATTTTACTAGGCCTTGTGGCACTCACCTGTATTCTAGCACGTCAAGAGGTAGGACAGGAGGATCATGAGTCTGAGGTCAAGGTGGACCACAGAGCAATGTCTCAACAACAACAAAAGTAATGACTAAAGTAGAAAATGATCTCTATATCTCTGCCCCTACTCCTACATCAGTAATGTCCCCCGCAGACCTAGACTAGCAAGGAATGTACCATTCAACACTCAGTGAGTATGGGATTAAAATGGCTTTTCCTTGCAGCTGGAATTTTGATATTCTCAAAATGCTGAAATATTTCAACCCAATAAAATATGGAGTGTGGATCATAAGTTTATTTTCCTTTTATTGCTGGGAATTTAATACCTAGTTTTCCCAATAATTTTAATGAACATTGTAATACACTCCACAGATTTCAATGGGACAGATGTTACAAGATTTTGGAAAATTTCTTGGAATGTTCCTTCTCGTTTTGTTTTCTTTCACAATTGGACTGACTCAACTCTACGATAAAGGCTACACTCCAAAGGAACAGAAGGACTGTGTAGGCATCTTTTGTGAACAGCAGAGCAATGATACCTTCCACTCGTGAGTGTCTTAACATTCAGTATATATACTTCTCTCTACCGTGTTCTGTATGTTACCTTCCTCTACTATGTTCTGTATGAGTCAGTAATTACAGAAATTCAACTTAAAATTTTCTTTTAAAAGTTCCCTTGGTGGGGGGTGCAGGGTGGGTAGACAGGTGGCTCATAGGTTAAAGGCCTTACTTGTAAAGCCTGAAGGCCTGAATTCATTCTTTAGTACTCATATAAAGCCAGATGCACAAAATGGTACATGAGTCTGGAGCTTGTTTGTAGTAGCAGGAAACCCTGGTGGGCCCAGTCTCACTTACTCTCTCTCTCTCTCATAATTAAATAAATATGTTTTTTAAAAGTTCCTTTGTAATATTTGTAAGCTTTAACAAATAAGTTATTTTTTCATGAATCATTTATAGTCATCTTTACCTCTAGAATCTTAAATAGTAGATCCAAGTTGTTACATTTGACTTTTCTACTGTAATGCACCTTAACAGAGGAACTGTTGACACCTTTTTTGTTTTGTTTTGTTTTTTCGAGGTAGGGTCTCACTCTAGCCCAGGCTGACCTGGAATTCACTATGGAGTCTCAGGGTGGCCTCAAACTCACGGCGATCCTCCTACCTCTGCCTCCCGAGTGCTGGGATTAAAGGCGTGCGCCACCATGCCCGGCTGTTGACACCTTTTATAACTTAGAAATTTTAGAAAATGATTTTGCCCTCCCACATATAGTAAAAATTATAACCAAAACCATTCATGCTTCAACACCTATGAGAGTTCATTCGAATTGAGAATCATCAGTGCTTGGTGAGCACTCTCCACCCCAGTAGAGCATCGAGAACGGAACAACCAGTTATAAGGTGGACAAAATGCCTTGTTTTTCTTTTTTCTTCCAGTGCTGGGGGTCCAAGTCAGATGCTCATGCATGTGTTTGACCTGAGCTATACCCTAATCCCCTCATTCTTAAAATAATGGAGGAGTATGAATTGCACATTTGTTGTACAAGAGTACAACATGCCAGCAATTCTTTGGGTACTTTGTGTGCCCTCTTAGTTGAAAATAAAATTCAGTGATATGTAACATAAACTGTGTGCTAGTCACTGTTCTAAGTCCTGAGTGATGTGATAGTGAACAAAACTACCCTAATGGAGCTTACATTCCAGCAAGGTGATGTAAGCCATAAAAAGATGAGTACAGTATGTGTTATGTTGCATAGTAACAAGGGCCAGAATGATAAAGCTTGGCCTAAGGAGTATGTGTGTGAGAAGGTTTTGGATAAGGGGCTGCAGAGTGTGTCATAAGAGAGAACGTTTGTTGTTGTGTTGTGTTGAGATGGGGCCTCTCTCACCCATGCTGACCTGGAATTCACTTGGTAGCCCGAGCTGGTCTTGAACTCAGTGATCTTACCTCAGCCTCTTCAGTGCTGGGATTAAAGGCATGAACCCTTATATCTGGCTAGCTATAAGAGACTTTCAAGTAAAGATTTAAAGTTGTTGAAGGAGCAGGCTATGAAGAAGATACCTGGGGAATATTCAGAGATAAAGGGAATAGCAGAGGCAAGTGCCCAGAGTAGGGAGCAAGACTGGCACTTTGAGGAAAAATCCAGGTAGTCAGAGTGGGTAGAATATGGTGAATCAGAGGGAGGGTCCCAGGAAATGAAGCCTGGCAGTTAATAGGAATTATGTAGAACCTGGAGGCCCTGGTAAGGATGTGGGCTATTGCAGTTCAGAGTTTGGTAGGCTGGCGCAGGGACACTGAAGCCGAGCAGAGTGGAGAATCTAACCAGAAATCATACCAGCTGATGTGTTGATGAGGAAGGAAGCAAAGAATTAAATAGGAATGGTCTATCTTCTTTAAAAAAAAATTATTTGAGAGAGAGAATGGGCATGCCAAGGCCTCCAGCCACTACAAATGAACTCCAGATGCATTCATCTGGCTTACATGGGTATTGGGGAACTAATCTGGATTCTTAGGCTTCCCAGGCAAGCACCTTAATGGCTA
This sequence comes from Dipus sagitta, assembly GCA_036346955.1. Taxonomy (NCBI): domain Eukaryota; kingdom Metazoa; phylum Chordata; class Mammalia; order Rodentia; family Dipodidae; genus Dipus; species Dipus sagitta. Next base: position 35,016,034 of record CM070786.1, read on the forward strand.
AGCCATTGCTACATTCCCTACATCTTCTTTTGAGTCTTTTTCTTGTTTAAAATAAGGCATGTGTGTACTGTAAAAATAAAATAAAAGCAATAAACTTACTTATTTTTATGTATTTTGCAAGGAATATTAATGTTGTATTTATGTAATTTTGGTGTAAATGAATTACTTGGTTTTGCCATTCTGAAAGAAATGCAACTCTTCGCAGGTTCATTGGCACGTGCTTTGCTTTGTTCTGGTACATCTTCTCCCTAGCACATGTAGCCATCTTTGTGACAAGGTTCAGCTATGGAGAAGAGCTGCAGTCTTTCGTTGGCGCTGTCATTGTCGGCACGTACAACGTCGTGGTGGTGATCGTGCTGACGAAGCTACTGGTAGCGATGCTGCATAAAAGCTTCCAGCTGATAGCAGTAAGTGCTCACTTTGTTAAAGCCTTGTGTTCTCTTCAGACCATTCTAGATATATGAAATAAAGTAACCAAAGATTATGGGAACTAAGGAATTACACTTAGTTTTTCTTTACTTATATACAAGCAGAGAGACAGAGAATGACAGAGAATGAGCACACCAGGGTCTCTTGCCACTGCAAACAAACTCCAGATGCCTGTGCCACTTCGTGCATCTGGCTTTATGTGGGTACTAGGGAATATAACCTGGACCATCATGGTTTGTACACAAGCACCTTTAACCTCTAACCCATCTTCCCAGCCCCGGGAATAGTATTTAAAAATTAAATATAGATTTTTAAAATGTAACATATAATAGTTGCAAATGTTGAACTGTTTTTTATCTGCAAGGTTTAAAGACATTTAGACAGTTTTAATATCTCCCTTCCCCCTCCTGCAAATATGTATATATGTATGTGTCATATTCTACACTGCTTTTCTTTTTCCTCATAGAATCATGAAGACAAAGAATGGAAGTTTGCTCGAGCAAAGCTGTGGCTTAGCTACTTTGATGATAAATGTACACTGCCCCCACCTTTCAACATTATCCCTTCACCAAAGACTATTTGCTACATGATTAGTAGCCTCAGTAAGTGGATTTGCTCTCACACATCAAAAGGCAAGGTCAAACGGCAAAACAGTTTGAAGGTAAGAAATTTGAGTTTTGAATTGCACTCTAGTGTTTAAGCAATTCCTAACTTTCCTTTCTTTCTCTCTCCCTTTTTTTTCCTTCCCACCCCTGTCTCTCTCTCATTTTCTGCTTTGTTTTGTTTTGTTGAGACAAGGTCTCACTATGCAGCTCTAGCTGGCCTGGAACTCACTATGTAGATCAAACTTGCCTCAAACTTGCATTGATCCTCCTGCAGAGTTCTGGAACCACAAGTGCATGCACCTATACCTGGCTCAGGTGTTTCTTAAAGCACAAGTATTCAAATATGATAAGGATTATGACTGATTTGTGTTTTCCTTTGCATCCTTAATATATAGCATAGTATCTATCGTAAAGATTCAGTAACTACTTGAGAGTAGGAGATAGAAAGAACTGGGTTCTTTTTAAGTATTTTATTTATTTATTTGCAAGCAGAGAAATACAGAGAGGAGGACGGAGGGAGAGAGAGGGAATGGGTGTACCAGAGCCTCTAGCCACTGCAAATGAACTCCAGACACATGAGTTACCTTATGCATCTGGCTTTACATGGGTACTGGGGAATCAAACTTGGGTTCCTAGGCTTTACAGGCAAGTATCTTAACCACTGAGCAATCTCTCTAGCCCAGAACTTGTTTTTGTTTTTTAGTTTTCAAACTTCCTAGTATATGTAATCTTACTTTGTAATTTGAAAATATGGGAAATAGTTCAAAAGTACTTTTTGTTATACCAGCAATCAGGAGGCAGAGGTAGGAGGATCGCCATGAATTCGAGGCCATCCTGAGACTACATAGTGAATTCCAGGTCAGTCTGGGCTAGAGTGAGACCCTACCTCAAAAAAACAAAACAAAGCAAAATAAAATAGATGGTGAAACCCTACCCTGAAAAACAAAACAAAACAAAAACTTATTGTTTAGCCATAGATAATAAATAACTACATGAGTCAGTTCATATTTTTCTATTTTTTAAGTTTTTATTTATTTATTTGAGTGTGGGTATGTGTATGGATGCACCAGGGTCTCTTGTAGCTACAAATGAATACTTGTCTGGCTTTACATGGACATCTGGGAATTGAACCCAAGGTGGCAGGCTTTGCAGACAAGGACATTTAGCCTCAACCCCTTTTCTAGTTCTTAAAAGTCATCCAGTACACGCCCTTCATTATAAATCAGGAATTGGCAGAATTTCTCATGAAAGGGCAGAGAATAAATATTTCACACTTTTCAGGTGAAAACAAAATCAAAAATAGTATGTAAGCAATGATATTGCAAGAGGAAAAAATATCCATAAAACTTCTGTTGATGAAGTTCAAAATATAACAGTAATTAAGTAACAATCACTATAAACCTATCTGTTAGTGAAAAGTGTGGATTGCTTTGGGTAGGGATAAAATTTTGCTTAATTAGGGTTGAAAATTACAGGATTGCCTATTCTAAAATTGATTTTAAATGTTCATCTATAAAACCCATTCATTGCTTACAAGTATAAACAGGAAATAGGGGCTGGGGAGATGGCTCAGAGGTGAAAGGCACTTGCTCACAAGCCTACCTACCTGAGTTTGATCCCTCCCAACATCGACGGAAAAGCAGATGCAAAGTGGTGTGCACAGCTGTAATCTCAGCACACCTATGGCAGTGGGAAGCAGAGCCTGGAGACTTCAGAATTGTGAGCCTGCTGAGTTGACATGCATGTAGTGGCCAAACGAGAGATCCTGTCTCAGACAGGGAAGGAGAAGACAGACACCCTGAGGTTGTCCTCTGACCTCCACGTGTGCCATGGCACACATACACCCCCCCACCAAAATAAGGGCCTTGGGAGATTACTCAGTGGTTAAAGGTGCTTGCTTGCAAAGCCTGATAACTGGGGTTTGATTTCCCAGTACCCACATGAAGCCAGGTGCACAAAGTAGTTCATTTTAGCAAAAGTCCCTAGCACACCATTCCCCCCCACACCTTTAAATAAATAAATAAATAAATAAATAAAAATGTTTAAAAATAACTAAAATAAAAGTAGATGGGTCATATTTGGCATGTGGGTGATAGTTTGCTAGTCCCTGTTTATAAAACAAGATATATTTGTGTTAAACAAGTACTGAATATTACTCATATCATGTGGCAAAATAGTCATCTAATAAAGTATTTTTATAAAAGTGTGTATCTATGAATATATTTGTTAAATTTACCAGTTTAAATATTGTTTCTGTGGCTGGGCATATAGCTTAGTGGAGAAACATTTTCCTAGCATGCACGATGCTCTGGTTCATTCTTCAGTACTGCGGAAGATATGTGTGTGTGTGCGTGTGCGTGCATGTGTGTGTGTGTGTGTGTGTGTGTGTGTGTGTGTACTGTTTCTGCCTCATCATTAGCATATTCTTGTTTTGAAGGAGTGGAGAAATCTGAAACAAAAGAGAGATGAAAACTACCAGAAGGTGATGTGCTGCCTGGTGCATCGCTACCTGACTTCCATGCGACAGAAGATGCAGAGCACAGATCAGGCAACTGTGGAAAATCTGAATGAACTGCGCCAAGATTTGTCAAAATTCCGAAATGAAATTAGGGATTTGCTTGGCTTTCGGACTTCGAAGTATGCCATGTTTTATCCAAGAAATTAATCATTTTCTAAATATTCAATAACAAATCTAAAAGACTGTATTTGCATAACTTGCAATTAAATTAGTAAGATATATATTGAAATAAATAATTATGTAAAAGCCATCCTTTAAAATATTTGTAGCCTAAAATATGTAAAATATGTATATAGAGTTAGTTTTTTAAAACCTGTCTGTGGCTTTTTGTAGAAGCAAAACAGGTTAAACAGATTTTTGTTAGCATGCTACTTGGTTTTCTTAATAGGTCAGTATTTAAATTTTTTTTATGTTTAAGAGAGGCAGTTGTCAATGTGCACATTTCACACAAGGTTTTAAAAAATGAAGGTTAGCAAATGTGGGCTGATTTCCTACTATAAGATATACTTGAAATATAGAACTCATAGATTTTAAAACTTCTGTTTTAGGAGCTCACTTGTGGTTCAGTATTTGTTGTTTAGGAATATATTATCTAAAATAATGGTCTATTTTTCTTTTGTTGTAGTCTTAAGTAACAAAGGAAAATCTCTAGTGGGTATTAGAATCTGTACCTGTCAATCTAAGTTCACTTCATTTTTTGTTATTGTAATATATTTACTTTTACATGGTTATAATCATTTTATATTTTTAATTATTTTCACTTAATAGCATTTTATATATACTTCCATGTACTGAGGTAATCATATATTTAAATTTTTATAGAAGTATGTCATTTTTGAAAAATATAGCCAATAGACATTTTTACTTTTTAGCCCTAGATTATTTGCTTATATTTATGAATTTGAAAAGTTACTTCTAAGCATTTGGTTGTGTCTAACTTTTCCTTCTAGTTTTTCAAGTTAGAGTGAAACTCAAAATTGCAAGAAGAAAGATCCTTCTTTACGGTGTGTGCTCAAAGCCTTGAGTATGGAAAGCATGGAGAGGCCCTTCAGTGACAGGGTTTGTTTTACGTTTGAATCAAGGTTCTTGAGCTCCTCTTCCAAAGTATTTTTCACAGGATTTAACATAGATTCTATAAAAGTGATTCCTTGCTTGCTGTTTAAAATGAAAAGAATTGTTTTTTAAATTTGGATGAGAAAATATGTATTTAAGCTTTACAGTGTTCACATAAGGAAAGTGGCTAAAATTTTTTTACAGGCTATTACTTATGTGCTTGTAGTATTTCCAGTTAAGAAGTGTGTAATGATCTTCTTAACTGATGCCAGGTGGTGGTGGGCCACAGGGTGCAGGTAGCCCTTGGTCTACAAGCACTGCCCATCCAGGGATCATTGTCTAACTATGTTAATGCTTTGTGTCATCTAGCTTTTCACTTTTTTTTTTTAATTTTCAAGTTCTAAATGTTCCTTCTTTAGGACAAGTTCTTATAAAATGTTTATTGTAAAGTTATATATTTTGTCTACAATGGAATTATGCACTTCCCATTTGGGATTTTACATCAGGATTTTTAGTCATTTAAAAAATACATAATTATTAAACTAAAATATTTATAGTGTAACTATTGTATGCATGAATTATCTATGAGGTATATTTTGAATGAGAGCATAATGTAAGAAAAATATGAATAAAACTTGACATTAGATTATAAATTGGCATAGTCTGCCCATTGTACTATTGTCTGCTTTTAAAACTTGAGGTATAGGGCTGGAGAGATAGCTTAGTGGTTAAGGCACTTGCCTGTGAAACCTAAGAACCCAGGTTCAATTCCCCAGTATCCACATAAGCCAGATACACAGGGTGTCACATGCATTTGGAGTTCATTTGCAATGGCTGGAGGCCCCGGTATGCCCATTCTCTATCTCTATCTGCCTCTTTCTCTATCTCTCAAATAAATAAAATATTTTGAAATTAAAAATATATTTTACTTATTTATTTATTAGAGAGAGAGCAAGAGAGGCAGATAGAAAGAGAGAATGGGCATGCCAGGGCCTTTAGCCACTGCAAACGAACTCCAGATGCATGCGCCTCCTTGTGCATCTGGCTTATGTGGGTCTGAGGAATCGAACCAGGGTCTTTAGGCTTCACAGGCAAATGCCTTAACTGCTAAGCCATTTCACCAGCCCAAAGGTTTAAAAAAATTTTTTTTTATTGACAACTTCTGTAATTGTAAACAATATCCCATGGTAATTCCCTCCCTCCCTCACTTTCCCCTCTGAAACTCAACTCTCCATCATATCCCCTCCCCCTCTCAATCAGTTTCTCTTTTACTTTCATGTCATGATCTTTTCATCCTATTGTGATGGCCTTGTGTAGGTAGTATCAGGTACTGTGAGGTCATGGATATCCAGGCCATTTTGTGCCTGGAGGAGCACATTGTAAGGAGTCCTACCCTTCCTTTGGCTCTTACATTCTTGCCACTACCTCTTCCACAATGGACCCTGAGCAATGGAAGGTGTGATTGAGATATTTCAGTGCTGAACTCTCCTCTGTCATTTCTTCTCAGCATCATGGTGCCTTTTGAGTCATCCCAAGGTCACTGCCATCTGAAAAGAGAAGGTTCTGTAACCAAAAGTGAGAGTAGCATTAATATATGGGTATGAACATTAAGAGAAGTGCTTACTGGGCAGTTTGGTGAGCATAGTACATACATTTCACCAGATACCAGCAGATGTTACACACCTAGTGCTCATGACTACTCCTATTATAGGTTTTCAGTATCAGGGATGTATTCCCTCCCATGGAGTGGACCTCCAGTCAAATTAGAGGGGGGATGATTTTCCCCATAACAGATGTGCCACTATTGCACCTGTTGGCTCATTTGGCATGGATGGCCAATTATAAGGCTTGCAGTATCCACTGCTGGGTATCTTCACTGGTGATTTCTCTCTCTCCCATTGAACTGCATGCATTGTTGCTTTTTCCTGCTTTCTGTCAGCTGGTCTTCATGAAGGAGGTTTTCAGCTCAGCTCCAGCAGGCTTTCTCAGTGACCTTGCAGCCCAAGTATGTGGAGTCTTCAGCAATAGGGTCTTACCATCTATTCCTGATGGGAAACCAAGGGCCTAGGCAATGGCCTATAATGTTTTGGGGGCATCAGGGACCTCCCTGGCCAATAACTCACTGGAAGGTATCCTATCCCTGGCACTGAAAATTTTCTAGTAACAATCTATGGCTCCTGTGTGTTCCATTGTCCAAAAAAGTAAGTTTCCATATGACTTATATCCTCTTAGATTTTGATTAGCCCTCCCTCCACCTTTCCTTTACTCAATCTCTTCCCCTGACCTCACTTAGACCTTTTCACCCCCATTAATCTGTTCTTCTACTTATGTATATACAATACCATCCTATTAAGTCCCCCCTTTCGATTCCCTTTATATCTCCTTTCTACCCTACTGGCCTATGCTACTGAGTTTTCTTCCTACTCACACAGAAGTCCAGTCATTTGTAGCTAGGATCCAATATTAGAGAGAACATGCAACATTTGGCTTTCTGGGCCTGGGTTACCTCACTTAGTATAATCCTTTCCAAGTCCATCCATTTTCCTGCAAATGTTTTTTGAAGTTTGTTGGGTTTAATTTTAGCATGAAGATTGCTGCAAAGTGATTTTAACCCATTTGTTTAAAGAACATTTTACACGATGCTACTTCTTTATTATAATACAAATAATTATTTGGTATTAGGCATTCAGAGTATAGAGTTAACTTGTTTTTAAATGCAAATGGTCAAGAAGACAGAAATCTACATTTTAGGTTTTTTTATTTTTGATTTTTCAAGGTAGGGTCTCACTCTAGTCCAGGCTGACCTGGAATTCATTCTGTATTCTCAGGGTAGCCTTGAAATCACAGTGATCCTCCTGCCTCTGCCTCCTGAGTTCTGGGATTAAAGGCTTATGCCACCACACCCAGCTAAATTTTAGTATTTTTGAATAGTTTCTGCATAATTTCCCTACACTTTTGTTAGCACTGTAATTGTGACCAGCATTACAGCTCTTAATAAGAGTCTAATCTTAGTAAGAGTGAAAAATTAATTAAATAAATGAGCATGAAAAAACTGTTAGACACTGCCATTAGTATATATGTTCATGTTCATATACATCTACACACTTACTTATCAAGCTCATCTTTAAACTGCATGGTAGTTTTTTCTTCCACTTTAACATTAGATACAGGTAACTCTAGCCATCATGAATGAAGGGCAAAACTGCCCCTGCATCTTTTTTTTTTTTAATCTTTTTTGTTTGTTTGTTTATTTATTTATTTGAGAGTGACAGAGAGAAGGAGGCAGAGAGAGAGAGAGAGAGAGAGAGTGAGTATGGGTGCGCCAGAGCTTCCAGCCTCTGTAAACGAACTCCAGATGTGTGCGCCCCCTTGTACATCTGGCTAACGTGGGTCCTGGGGAATTGAGCCTCGAACCGGGGTCCTTAGGCTTCACAGGCAAGCGCTTAACCGCTAAGCCATCTCTCCAGCCCTGCCCCTGCTTCTTGCCGAAACATGAACCTCACTGGAGTAAATTTGGATGCAAACATACTTTACGTAAATTTCTATTATTCTATATGAAAATCTCACTAAATATTTTCTTAACAGGGTGGAAGAATTTATTTTTTCATAGTGAAAGTTTTTGCCCTCTAAAAAATATTTAAATAGAGCAATTTACAGAAATATGTTCTCAAAATAATAGTTGTGTTATACTCTACAGTTATTTCCATATGGAAACTTCATCAAAATCAGTTTATCACAACCAATAAGCCTGTTCAATAAATAATTAAAAAAAACTTATCCAAGGCAATCCCAAATGAAAATGTATGCCATTTCAAAATTAAATGCACTCATTAAGAATTTGGGCAATTAACAGAAACCATGTATCACATTTGCTGGCATTAAGTTTAGCCCGTAAACAATAGTTTCTTCATTCCTTTATATTATCTTGTGAAATAAATAATTCAATCTAAACATGTGACTATCATTATTTTGTTTTACAACTTATTTCAAATTCTAAAGTTCACACACAAGGCTGCAAACTGGTGCAGGATTCATTTTATCATTCACCGACCTATGTGTAGTCATCTTTAAATATTCACTGAAGCAACACTGGTCCAACCAGACACAATTTTCGTCATTTTGTAAGTAAGTGTAGCCCAACACCTAATCATATTTGTAAATTATAAACATGAAAATATGTATTAGAGGCACATTTTCAAAACCAACACAGTATGAAATTTCACTTTTCATAGTCACTGAAATTGTTTCTTGTAGTTATGGCTGTTTGGTTTCCTTCCCCCTTCAGCACAAGATTGCTGGCAGCCATCCTTTAGAGTCAAAGCCCCTCAGGCATAAGCTGTCTGAAAAGGTAACAGGTAAACTAGCACCAGGAGAAGCACGGTACTAAATTTTAACACTGTTCATTAGCAGTTCCATCTTCCTGAGTTTGCACTTGTTCTTGGGCATTGGCTTCGGATACAACCCGACTTCAGGAGGTACTCCTTGCTGAGGCGAATCTGAGCACCATGCGGAAGCTGGAAAGAGCACAGAGCTTGAAGAGGATGAAGCAAAGTCCCACGTGTGTCACGGCTCTTCTCCAAGATGGCACACTCCAGGGTGGAAAGGCACCTATTCGTTGGTTGCATCCGAATTATATACTGGCTAGAAGTACTAGTTTTTAGCTGCACTTGTTTGGGAAGTCTGAATAAGGAATTCTTATAAAAGATATCCTTAGCCTGGCTCCATGTACCATCAGTGAGGATGGTTGTGGAAGGATAAACAGGAGCGTCTGTAATAAATTCTTCCAAATTAGTAGCCTCAGCACCTGGGTATAATATTAATGTACCAGACTTCCAGGAAACAGTTGCAAGTTCAACATCCTTTTCTTCACTGAAGCGACGACCAATCATAACTTTACACTTGTCCTGGGGGAGGCATGCTGTGAGCAGAGGAACTGTCCGCAACACTTTGCTTTCCTCTGCTGGATGCTGAATTATGTACAATTGGGTAGAGATATGGAGTGGGTGTACTGGTAGAAATGGACATAAACACACTTTCTGGGGCCTTCTGCAGCGGCTGCATTCAGGCCTGCACTCGGCGTGCTCACCGGCAACTCATAGGCTGTGGGCTCCCGCGCTGTCAGCTTCCAGCCACGCGCCGCCCTCGGGCCGCTCTTCTTCATCCAGCCACGGAGGCATCGGGGACCCGGGCCACCAAGCGACAGCATCCCAGAGTGTCAGCGCCTCTTCCTGCGGCTCCATGGCCCGTGCTCATCTGGCCCGGGGCCACGCACGCCACCTGCAAATTTTATAACTTCATTTTTCTTTACTGCTGAGTAAAACTCCATTGTGTAAATGTGCCACATCTTCATTATCCATCCACTCATCAGTTGAGGGACATACATCTAGGCTGGTTCCATTTCCTAGCTATTGTGAATAGAGTGGCAACAAACATGGTTGAGCAAGTATCTCTAAGGAAATGAGATGAGTCCTTAGGATATATGCCGAGGTGTGCTTTAGCTGGGTCATATGGTAGATCTATTTTTAGCTCTTAGGAACCTCCACACTGTTTGCCACAATGGCTGGACCAGATTGCATTCCCACCAACAGTGTAGAAGGGTTCCTCTTTTTCCACATCCTCACCAGCATTTATGGTCATTTGTTTTCAAGATGGCAGCAAATCTGACAGGAGTGAGATAGAATCTCAATGTAGTTTTAATCTGCATTACCCTGACGACTAGGGATGTAGAACAATTTTTACATGTTTATATGCCATATGTGTTTCTTCTTTTGAAAACTCTGTATTTAGTTCCATAGTCCATTATTGAAAGGTGGGTATTTATTTTTGCCATTTTTTTGTGCTTTAGTTCTTCCGGTTTTACCTTTGCTTTCTTGTATTAACTAGTATTTGAGTATCATTTGTTTTTTCTAGGTTCCTTATATCTGTGTTTTTCTTTCTCTTCAGCATGGAGGATCTTTTCAAGTATTTTCTGTAGAGCTGATTTTGTCTTCAAATATTCCTTTAGCCTGCTTTTGTTGTGGAATGTCCTTATTTCTCATGGATAGCTTTGCAGGATAAAGTAACCTTGGTTGACAGTTGTTATATTCAGAACTTAGAATACATTGGTCCAAGCTCTTCTGGCTTTTAAAGTTTGTGTTGAGTAATATGCTGTGATCCTGATGGGCTTGTCTTTGTATGTGACTTGATTTTTTCTGTCTAAGTGCTTTTAATATATTTTCTTTGGTTTGTATGTTTGGTAGTTTAATTATAATATGGCGAGGAGAGGTTCTTTCCAGGTTTTGTCTGTTTGATGTTCTAAAGGCTTCCTTGTATCTGCATTGGCATCTCTTTCCCAATTTGGGGGAAGTTTTCTTCTGTGATTTTGTTGAAAACGCCTACTATGCCTTTGGAGTGAAATTCTTCTACTATACCCTGCATTCTTACGTTTGATCTTTTCATAGTGTCCCGAATATCTTGAAATTCCCATTCATACTTTCCTATTAGTTTGTCTTTCTCTTTGTTGGACTGTATTAGATCTTCCATCTGGTCTTCTAGTTTAGATATTCTGTCCTTTCCTTCATCCATCCTACTGGTGAGATTTTCTATATTTTTATTTCATTGACTGTGTTCTTCATTGCTAGTAATTCTGACTGGGTTTTCTTTATTATTTCTATTTCCTTATTTGTGTCTTGTACTCCTTATTTCATTAAGTTGGTTTCCTTTGTCTTCTTTCATTTCTTTAATTTCCTCTTTGATGTCTTTGAACATATTTATAATCATTCTTTTGAAATCTTTCTCAGGCATTTCCTCTAAATCAGTCTCACTGGAGGTCATTTCTGATGCCTTAATACTTTTTGGTGGATTTGTATTGTCTTGATTTTTGTGTTTCATGTATTATAATGTAGAGATTTTTGCATCTTGGATTAATTTAATGCATGGATTTTCTAATTATCTGCAGGATTATTAGATGTATCAATCAATCTGATGTTATATATCTCCAGGGCAGGAGCTTAAGGTGCTAGGTGTGGTTCTTAAGACTCTCAGAGTAACTACAAAAGTGACCCTAGATGTTGGGTTTGCCTGCTATGAGAGTATTCAAGTAGTCTGAGTGGAACAAAATATAGGCAGATTCTAAAATCTAACTAAACAATGTACACATTCAATGAGAAACAGCACAGAGTATTTATGCAAGAGTAGGTATTATGACAACCAGATCCTCTAACAAAGTCACAGTCCCTTAGGATGCGTGTTGCCCCACACCCTTAATCCTGTCAACTAGGAGGCTAAGATTTCTGTTCTGTTGAGGGTTCCAAGTCAGCTTGTGACCAAGTGAGACCCTTCCCTAATGAATGACAGAAGAGGAAATAAATGCGCTATAAATCAGGAAGCAACAAATAACAAGCCCAAAATATAGCTTATTTAAGAATGGAAAATCCTACCATCTGTCAGATTTAACATATGGTTTATCCTGATGTGGAAGGTGCAATTAGCACTTGCAATTCAAGCCTATATACCAGGTTTATTTGGTAGGTACTGACCTGGTGTAATCTCAATTACCTTTTGGGATGGTTTTGGTCTCAATTATGCTGTGCTCCTGCTTGGGTCCCTCATTGTTGCGCTTTGGGCTCAGGTACTTTGCCTGGGTTACTGGATCACAGCTCTCAACGCCTGTGCCAGTTGCTGTGTAGGTGAGCTCCCTCCCCCAGTTCTCTGGTGCTTGCTGATGCTTGTGCTGGTGGTGGGGGAGGGGAGGCTGTGGATGATGGCTGAAGTTTTCCTGCTGGTCCTCTTCATCAAGAGCCACTCCTCCATTCTTCACTGTAGTCCTCTCTTCATGTTTTTTGAGTTTGTGAGTAGGCCGGCGTGAGTGGAGAATCCCCTCACCTGCCTTTTCCTGCAGCTCAGGCCAAGCGTGGCAGCTGTGGCCACATGGACCTGGTTCCACTGCTGCTGGAGCTGCTTCTGCCTGCTTCTGTGAGGTCTAGACCTCTGGATCTCTCCTACTTCTCTGCTGCAGTTGATACTTTCTTATGCTCCTCACTTTTTAGTAGAAGAGTGTATTTTGCTGGGTTTATTTTGGCCTTTTCTCCCCTAGGCGCCTTTAGTATGGTTCCTATACCCCCATCTTAACCAGAAGTCAAGTTTTTTTTTTTTTTAATTGAGATATAAATAGCCAGGTGTGGTGGTGCATGCCTTTAATCCCAGAATTTGGGAGTCAGAGGTAGGCGGTTCGTTACGATTTCAGGGCCACCCTGAGATTACATGTGAATTCCAGTTCAGCGTGGGCTAGAGTGAGACCCTACTTCAAAAAACTAAAAACAGAAAAAAAAACTGAGGTGTAATTCACATGCCGTAAAATTCATCCTTTTTGAGTATAAAACTTTTTTTTAAGTTATGATCGCAAAGGCCTAAAATACAACATATCATCATCAAACCCTCTAAGTACCCCTTTCCATTTCAAGTGGCAATTATACTAAAGTCTGTTAAACATTTCCTTGTACAGTTTTTACTATGCTTTCAAAAATATATCCACCCAAAGATATGTATGTAAATGTTCATGAAAGCTTTATTCATGGTTACTTTGATGGTTACTGTTAGTTGTCAATTGGATGGAAACGTCTCTGGGCGTGTCTGTGAGGAAGGTTCTAGATTAGGTTAAGGTGGGAAGACTCATTCTACTGTGGTAGGCACCCTTCCATGGCTGGGATTCCCAAGTGAATAAAAAGGAGAAAGCAAACCGAATACCAGCTTTCATTGCTTTCTGCTTCTTGGCTGCAGGCACAGTGTGACCAGCTGTCCATACCTTTTCCACCACAACCGACTGTATCTCTTGAACAGTGAGCCTGTTTTTCAAAGTCTGCTTTATTCCCCCCGGATTAACAAATTGGCATACCTACCTGGTATTATAGAGTATAAGAAATGCTGGAAAGAGGGTCATTGAGTTTGCAACACGGTCTTGTGTTTTGGAAATGGCCATGGTGTGAAGCAGGTTTTGTTGGTAGTCTGCATGGAGACCCCATGGGGCCATGAGGATGAACTGTGGCTTGCAGTGGAGACCCAGTGAAGATGCCGGGACCACGAGATGGCTGCCAAGGAGAGCTGCCGGCCCTGATGAAGTTTTCCAGGACTGTGAGTAGCCTAGCTGGAGGGGCAGAATTGGAATGCCAGAGACTTGTTGCTGGTTAGAATTATCGGACTTGGAGATTTGTCACTGGCTAGAGTTATTAGACTTGAAGCTACAGAGTTTGATGTTTGCCCTGGTTGTTTTAAATCATATATTGGCTGAATGTTTCTTTGCTATGCCCAGTGCCATCTTCTGCAGTGTGAATGTTTATTCTGTGCCATTATGGGATTTTTGAGGTTATTTTTTGGTATTATGGCTCATTTAAAAGATCTTGGACTATGGGGATGTATGAACATCATTGGAATTGGTAAAAACTATGGGACTTTTAAAGTTAGATGAATGCATTCCATTTTACATCATGTGTGGTTATCAGTTTATGGGGCCAGGGGTGGAATGTGGTGGTTTGAGTCAGGTGTCCCCCATAAACTTAGGTGTTCTGAATGCTAGGTTCCCAGCTGATGGAGATTTGGGAATTAATGCCTCCTGGAGGGAATGTGTTCTTGGGGGTGGGCTTATGGGTGTTAAAGCCAGTTTCCCCATGCCAGTGTTTGGCACACTCTCCTGTTGCTATTGTCCACCTAATGTTGGCCAGGAGGTGATGTCCACCCTCTGCTTATGCCATCATTTTCCCCTCCCATTGTGGAGCTTCACCTCGAGCCTGTAAGCAAAAATAAACCTCTTTTTCCCAGAAGCTGCTCTTGGTTGGGTGATTTCTACCAGCAATGCGAACCTGACTGCAACAGACCTTTTGAGGTGTGATGGGGTGGTTCTCTCCTTAGGATATGCATCTATCTGGAAAAGAGAAGCAGATTCTCCAACGGAGAGGAAAGTTAGCACCAGATAAATGGGATAACCCTTATTTTTTAGAGAGAATTTAATAGGTGTAGGCCCTCTTGTAGCCCACGATTGGTGGTAGCTTGATAATGGAGAGTGGGCTCACTTTTTGATATGGTTCTGATTTGTTTTCCAGCTCCAGCTATGGGTTCCATTCCACTGAGCAGATCCGTTAGCCAAATCAAGAGCAGTTGGTTTCCCGTTATGGATGTGCACCACTTTTGCACTTGTGTGAGCATCACAACAGGTTATTTGCTGCTAAGTAGGTTAGACCATGAGTTGCTTGGACAGATATTGGTCCTTTTCCCCCAGTCGCCCATGTAGCACTTTCTGGCACTAGTCGTGCTGACTGTCTGGGGACTGACTCTCTTCCAGCTTCCAGCCATGTCACTCTACGTTACATGTCAACTGCATATGGTATCTTCAGCAGTAGGGTCTTACCACTAACCTTTGGTGGGTCATCAAGTACTCTGACAGAAATCTGTCTTTCTTTTAGGAAACCTTGTAGGTCTCTCTGATCAAAAGCTCATTGCAGATGATAGCCACCTGCTGGTACTGGGAGTAACAGGCCAGTGCCCATGAAGAAAAGGAAGAAAAAGATAAGTAATATAAAAGAGTTAGAGAGAAGAAAGAGAGAGAGAGAGAAGCTGTAGAAGATTAAGGTCAGTCTTCATCATACCCTCTCGAATGCCTTGTGACTCAGGTGTTCCCTCTAAGGGTCTGGTGAAGGTTCAACCATTTGGTCTGCCTTTTAGGATGTATAATTTTATGGTACCATTGCTATTTAGGTCTAGATTTGTGTCCCCCCCCCCTTACTCTCCCCTCCCTCCACACCCACCCTATTGTCCGGTCCTCGAGATGCTTGCAAGATGCCAGCATCTTGGGTAGATTCAGGTTAGGTGCTGTAGATGAGTGAGATGATGCAGTGATTATCTTTCTGTGATTGGGCAAGTTCACTGAGAATGATCTGTTCCAGGTTCAACCATTTTTCTTCAAATTTCATTGTGTTGTTTTTTCTTACTGCTGTGTAGAATTCCATTGTGTAGATATACCACATCTTAGTTATCCATTCTTCTAGTGATGGACATCTGGGTTGATTCCAGCTCTCAGCTATCATGAATTGAGTTGCTATAAACATGGTTGAGCAAATGTCTCTGGACTGAAGCTTGAAGGTTTTAGAGTACATGCCCAGTAAAGGAATAACTGGGTCTGTTGGTAACTCTATAGTCAGCTTTTTTAGGAGTCTCCATATTGCTTTCCAAAGTGGTTGTACCATCCTACATTCCCACCAACAGTGGATGAGGGTTCCTATTTCTCCACATCCTCACCAGCATTTATTTTCATTTGATTTTTTTATGTTTGCTATCCTTACTGGGGTAAGGTGGAATCTCATAGTTGTTTTAATTTGCATTTCCCTGATGATTAGGGATGATGAACATTTTCTTAAGTGTGTGTTTGGCATTCATATTTCTTCCTCTGTGAACTGCCTGTCCAGCTCTTTGCCCCATTTTGTGAGTGGGTTGTTTGACTTTTTAAAAAATTTTTTTTTGTTATTTTTATTTATTTACTTGAGAGCGACAGAGAGAGAAACAGGCAGATAGAGAGAGGGAGAGAGAATGGGCATGCCAGGGCCTCCAGCCACTGCAAATGAATTCCAGACGCATGCGCCCCCTTGTGCATCTGGCTAACGTGGGTCCTGGGGAGTCGAGCCTCGAACCGGGGTCCTTAGGCTTCACAGGCAAGCGCTTAACCACTAAGCTATCTCTCCAGCCCTTGTTTGACTTTTTATCGTTTAGGTTTTTGAGTTTTTTGTAGATTCTAGAGATTAGGCCTCTGTCAGTTGGATATTCAGCAAATATTTTCTCCCATTCTGTGGGTAATCTACTGGCTTTGCTTATGGTATGTTTGTCTGTGAAGAAACTCTTCAGCTTCATGTGATCCCATTGGTTGAGTGATTGTTTAAGATCCTGCGCTACTGGGTTTTGTTCAGGAAGTCTTTTTCCATTCCTATATCATGGAAAGTTCCTCCTATATTTTCTCCCAGTAGTAGCCGAGTTTCAGGTTTTATAATGAGGTCTTTGATCCATTTGGACTTGAGTGTTGTTCATGGTGAGATGTGTGGATCAAGTTACAATTTCCTGTATATGGTTATTCAGTTTGTCCAGCACCATTTGTTGAAGATGCTGTCTTTTTTTTTTTTCCAGCCTATATTGTTAGGGCCTTTGTCAAATATCAAGTAGCTGTAGTTGCTTGACCCAAAGTCTGGGTCCTCAATTCTATTCCATTGGTCTATACTCCTGTTTTTATGCTGGTGCCATGCTGTTTTTATTACTATGTCTTTGTAATATAGCTTTATTTCAGGTATAGTGATGCCACCAGAGGTATTTCTTTTGCTGAGAATATGCTTGGATATCTGAGACCTTCTGCCTTTCCATATGAATTTTGAGGTCATTTTTTCTATGTTTGTGAAGAACAATGTTGCAATTTTGATTGGGATTGCATTAAATCTGTATATTGCCTTTGGTAGGATTGCCATTTTCACAGTGTTAATTCTGCCTATCCAGGAGCATGGGAGGTCTTTCCATTTTCTCAAGTCCTCCTCAATTTCTTTCCTTTTTTTTCCTTTCGTTTTTCAAGGTAGGGTCTCACTCTAGTCCAGGCTGACCTGGAACTCACTATGTAGTCTCAGGGTGGCCTTGGACTCATGGCGATCCACCTACCTCTGCCTCCCATGTGCTGGGATTAAAGGCATGTGCCACCATGCCCGACCTCAATTTCTTTTTTGAGTGTTTTTATGTTTTCATTGTATAGATCTTTCACTTCCTTGTTTAATGTTATTCCAAGGTATTTTTGTTGTTGTTGTTGTTGTTGTTGCTATTGAAAATGGGACCATAGCCGGGCATGGTGGCGCACGCCTTTAATCCCAGCACTCGGGAGGCAGAGGTAGGAGGATCGCCGTGAGTTCGAGGCCACCCTGAGACTCCATAGTGACTTCCAGGTCAGCCTGGGCTAGAGTGAAACCCTACCTCGAAAAACCAAAAAAAAAAAAAAAAAAAAAAAAAAAAAAAAAAAGAAAATGGGACCATGTCCCTTATTTCTTTCTCTGTATCTTTGTCATTTGTGTGAAGAAAGGCTACTGATTTTTTGTGCATTGATTTTATATCCTGCTACTTTGCTAAAGGGGTTAATAACCTTCAAGAGTTTTGGGATGGAGTCTGTCAGGTCTCTTACATATAGAATCATGTGGTCTGCAAGTAGAGCTAACATAACTTCTTCCTTTCCAAATTGTATCCCTTTTATTTCTTTCTCCTGTCTTATTGCTTGAGCTAGGACTTCCAGTACTATATTGAAGAGCAGCATTGAGAGTGGACACCCTTGTCTTGTTCCTGATTTCAATGGGAATTCCTCCAGTTTCTCTCCATTAGGTATTATTTGGGATTTAGGAGCTTTGTTTATAGCCTTTATTATTTTAAGATATGAACCAACCATGACAATTCTCTCCAATGTTTTGATCATGAAGCCATGTTGTATTTTGTCAAAGGACTTTTCTGCATCTATTAAAATGATCATGTGGTTTTTGTGTTTAACCTTGTTTATATGGTGTATTATATTGACAGATTTCCATATGTTGAACCACCCCTGCGTTCCTGGGATGAATCCCACTTGATCAAGGTGGATAATGCTTTTGACATGTTGTTGGATTCTGTTTGTGAGGATTTTGTTCATGATCTTTGTGTCTAAGTTCATCAGGGAAATAGGCCTGTAGTTTTCTTTTCTTGTGGCATCTCTGCCTGGTTTTGGAATTAGGGTGATACTAGCTTTATAGAAGGAGTTGGGGAGCTTTCCCTGTTCTCCAATTGTATGGCACAGTGTGAGAAAGATTGGTTTGAGTTCTTCCATGAAGGTTTGATAGAATTCAACTGAGAATGCATCTGGTCCTGGACTCTTCTTTTTGGGGAGGTTTTTTTTTTTTTTTTTTTTTCAAGGTAGGGTCTCACTCTAGTTCAGGCTGACCTGGAATTCACTATGTCGTCTCTCAGGGTGGCCTCGAACTCATGGCAATCCTCTTACCTCTGCCTCCCAAGTGCTGGGATTAAAGGCATGTGCCACCACGCCTGGCCTGGGGAGGTTTTTTTTTTTTTTTTTTTTTTTTACTACCTTTTCAATCTCAATGAGTGTGATAGGTTTGTTTAGATTAGTCTGCTCTGAGTTTAGCTTTGGTAGATGATATGTGTCCAGGAATTTATCCGTTTCCTGCACATTATCTAGTTTTGTGGAGTAGAGGTTTTTGAAATAAGTCCTGATTATTCTCCCAATTTCACTTATGTCTGTTGTGATCTCTCCTTTTTCATTTCTAATTTTGTTAATTTGAAGCATCTCTCTCTTTTTTTCTTTTTTCTTTTTCTTGATCAGATTGGCCAGGGGTTTGTCAATCTTTTTTATTTTTTCAAAGAACCAGCTCTTTGTTTTGTCAATTTTCTTAATTGTTTTCTTAGCTCCCAATTCATTAATTTCTGCTCTGATCTTAATTATTTCTTTCCATCTGGAGCTTTTTGGGTTGGATTCTTCTTGCTTTTCCAGTGCCTTTTGGTGGATGGTTAGGTTATTGATTTGGGATCTCTCTGTCTTTGTTATGAAGGCATTTAGTGCTATGAATTTTCCCCTGAGGACTGCCTTCATTATGTCCCATAAGTTTTGGTACGATGTGTTCTCATTGTCATTCACTTCTAGAAATTTTGCAATTTCATTTTTTGCCCACTACCCATTTATTGTTTGAAAGTGTGCTGTTCAGTTTCCAGGAGCCGATGGGATTCTTGTTGGGTCTTTTGTTGTTAATTTCTAGCAATATAGCATTGTGATCTGATATCATGCAGGGAATTATGTCAATCTTCCTAAATATTTGGAGGCAGGCTTTGTGACTTAGTATATGATCTATTTTAGAGAATATTCCATGGGCTTCTGAGAAGAATGTGTAGTCTGTGGATTTGGGATGGAAATGTTATATATTAGATGTCTGTTAGGTCTAAGTGATCTATGGTTTTGTTGAGCTCCCTTACTTTCCTGTTGAGTTTCTGTTTGGATGATCTATCTGTTACTGATAATGGTGCATTGAAGTCCCCAACTATGATGGTGTTGGTTATTTCTGTTTTATTGTCAAGTGGGTTTTGTTTTATGAACTGTGGTGCCCCTGTGTTTAGTGTATAGAGATTTATGATTGTGATATCCTCTTGATGGATCATTCCCTTGATAAACAGGAAGTGGCCTTCTTTGTCTTTTCTATTATTTTTGGTTTGAAGTCTATTTTATCTGATATTAGTATAGCTACACCTGCTTGTTTCTTATTCCCATTTGCTTGGAATATCATTTTCCACCCTTTCACCCTGAGGAGGTATCTGTCTTTAGTGGTGAGGTGGGTTTCTTGAAGACAACAGATTGAGGGGTCTAATTTTCTGATCCACCCTCTTGATGGGTGAATTAAGGCCATTAATATTTAGTGTAATGACTGTGAGGTTTGATTTGATCCCTGCCATATTGTGTTGGCATATATGGTTTGGTGTTTTCATGGACTTTGAAGTTTTTTGT
Organism: Dipus sagitta; assembly: GCA_036346955.1. Classification (NCBI taxonomy): domain Eukaryota; kingdom Metazoa; phylum Chordata; class Mammalia; order Rodentia; family Dipodidae; genus Dipus; species Dipus sagitta. The sequence continues at coordinate 35,036,159 of CM070786.1, forward strand.
GCCTACTCTGAGTTTGGTAATTGTGATCTGCTTCTTGTAGGCACTTGAGGTTGATTATTTGATTCTTGTTTGTGGAGAATTTCCTGAAATACTCTCTGTAGGTTTGGTTTTGTGATCATATAATTGTAAAGCTGAGTTTTGTCACGGAAAGTTTTTCTTTCACCATCTATTATGAGGGATATTTTTGCTGGGTAAAGTAATTTTGATTGGAAGCCATAGGTTCTTAGACTTTGCAGTGTTCCATTCTAGGCCCTTCAGGCTTTCAGGGTTTCATTGAGAAGTCTGAAGTAATTCTGATGGGGTTACCTTTAAAAGTGGTATGCTGTTTTTCCCTAGCTGCTTTTAGGATTTTCTCTTTGGTGTCAATGTTTGGAGTCTTAATGACAATATGTCTTGGAGAGTTTCTCCTTTGGTCCAGTCTGTTTGGAGTTCTGTTAGCTTCTTGTGTCTTGATGGGCTTTTCTTTTTAAAGAGTGGGAAAGTTTTCTTTGATTATTTTGTTAAATAAGTTCTCCATGCTTTTGGTGTGAATTTCTTCCCCTTTTGGTATTCCCATGATCCAGATGTTAGGATGTTTAAGGGTATCCCACATTTCCCTCATGTTCTGTTCACAGAAAATGTTGAACATATTGAAACTTTTGAACTCTCAAACTGTTTCTTCTGTCTTGTCTTCCAGATCTGAGTTTCTATCTTCCATATGGCTGACTCTATTCTTGAGAGCTTCTAAAGAGTTTTGGGCTTGTTCAATTATGTTTGCATTTTCTACGACTTCTCTATGCATAGTTTCCATCCCTCTGTCAAGCTACCTTTCGCATCATTTTCTGATTTTCTTGATGCTTCTTGCAATTCATCCTTGCATTTCTTTATGTCTTCATTTAGCATCACCAGATGATTTTTGAGGTCCTCTGATTTTTCACTCTCCTTCGTATCTCTTAACTGTCTTTGAACTCCTTCCATTTTATTATTTATTAGGTCTATTAGTCCCTATTTATTTATTTTTTATTGACAACTTCCATAATTGTAAACAATATCCCATGGTAATTCCCTCCCTCCCCCACTTTTCCCTTTGAAACTCCACTCTTCATCATATCCTCCATTATATCCCCTCCCCCCTCAGTCTCTCTTTTATTTTGATGTCATGATCTTTTCCTTCTGTTATGATGGTCTTGTGTAGGTAGTGTCAGGCACTGTGAGTTCATGGATATCCAGGCCATTTTGTGTCTGGAGGAGCACATTGTAAGGAGTCCTACCCTTCCTTTGGCTTTTACATTCTTTCTGCCACCTCTTCCGCAATGGACCCTGAGCCTTGGAAGGTGTGATAGAGATGGTTCAGTGCTGAGAACTCCTCCCCCACTTCTCAGCACTATGGTGCCTTTTCAGTCATCCCAGAGGTCACTGCTATCTAAAAAGAGAAGCATCTCTAACAAAAAGTGAACATAGCATTAATATATGGGAATGAACATTAAGAGAAGTGCTTACTGGGTAGTTTGGTGAGTATAATATATGCATTTAGCCAGACACTAGCAGGCTCATGACCTCCACTGTCATACATGTATCAGGCATGTATTCCCTCCGGTGGACTGGGCTTCTAGTTCAATTAGAGAGCAGTTGGTTTCCTCCATAACAGGCATGCCACTGTTACACCTGTTGGTTCATTTGGCCTGGTTGGCCAAATGTAAGTCTTGCAATGAATGTCCAGTGTTGTTTATCTCCACTGATGACTTCTCTCTCACACTGATCTGCATGCAGTGCAGCTTTTTCCAGCTTTCAGTCAGCTAGTCTACATGAAGGAGGTTTTCAGCTCAGCTCCAACAAGATTCCTCAATGACCTTGCAGTCCAAGCATGTGGAGTCTTCAGTAATAGGGTCATACCATCTGTTCCTGGTGGTAAACCAAGAGACTTGGCAATAGCTTGCAATGTTTTGGGGGTATCAGAGACCTCCCTGGCCAACAACTCACTGGGAGGTATCCCATCCCTGGCACTGAAAATTTTCTAGTAGCAATCTATGGCTTCTGGGTATGCCATTGTCCACAAAAATAGGTTTGCATATGGCTTATTCATACCCCCTTAGATTTTGACTAACACTCCCCACTCCCTTCCTTTACTTATTTGCTTCCCCTGACCTTACTTAGACCTTCCCACCCCCAGTAATCTGCTCATGTACTTACATATAAACAATACCATCCCCTTACATCTTCCCTCCCTTATAGTCCCTTTTTAGCGTACTGGCTTCTGCTACAAAGTTTTATTACAACTCATATACAAGTCTAAGCATTTATAGCTAGGATCCACATATGGAAGACAACATGTGGTGCTTGGATTTCTGGGCCTAGGTTATCTCACTAAGTATAATCCTTTCTAGGTCCATCCATTTCCCTGCAAATTTCATAATTTTGTCTTTCTTTACTGCTGAATAGAACTCCATTGTGGAAATGTACATCTTCATTATCCACTCTAACCAGAAGTGAGAGTAGCATTAATATATGAGTATGAACATTAAGTGTAGTGCTTTCAGGGCAATTTGGTCTGGGGAATATATGCATTTATCCAGACAAGAGCAGGCTTTATACCCCTAAGGCTCATGACCTCTCTTGCCATAGGCTTTTGATTAGGTTTTCAGTACCAGGCATGTATTCCCTCCCATAGAGTAGGCCTTGGGTCCAATTAGAGAGCTGTTGGTTTCCCCTAGAGCAGACATGCCACTATTTTAAAAAATATTTTATTTTAATTTAATTGACAGAGAAAGAGGGAGAAAGAGTGAGAGAAATGGGCATGCCAGGGCCTCCAGCTGCTGCAAACAAATTCCAGACACGTGCGCCCCCATGTGCATCTGGTTAATGTGGGAACCTAGGTCCTTTGGCTTTGCAGGCAAATGCCTTAACTGCTAAGCCATCCCTCCAGCCCCAGACATGCCACTATTGCACTCGTTTAGTCATTTGGCCTATCTGGCCAAGGTTGAGGCTTCCAGTGTCAACTGGTTTCAACGGTGATGACTTCTACCTCCCATAAGGCTGCATACAGTGCAGCTATTTCCAGCTTTCAGTTGGGTGGGCTACAGGGAGAAGGTTTTCTGCTCAGCACCAGCTTGACTTCTCAGTGACTGTGCTGCTCAGGCATGTAAAGTCTTCAGCAAAAGGGTCTTACCATCTTTTTCTCATGGGAAACCAAAGGTGTTGGCAATAGCCTATAATGTTTTGGAGGCAACAGGAACCTCCCTGGCCAACAACTCACTGGAAGGTATCCTATCTCCAACACTGAAAATTTTCTAGTAACAATCTGTGGCTTCTGGATGTGCCATTATTCAAGAAAGTAGATTTTCTTATGTCTTATTCATATATCTTGAATTTTTATTGACCCAACCCCCTCACCTTTCTTTTATACGATCTCTTCCCCTGACCTCACTTAGGCCTTTCCCCTCCCTGTAGTCTGTTCTTCTACTTACATATATACAATACCATCCTTTTAAGACCTTCCCTCTCCTCCCTCCCTTATAGCCTTTTGCTAGCTTATGGGCCTCTGCTACTAATTTTTGGTTCCAGATAACACACAAGTCTATACATTTGTAGCTAGGATCCACATATGAGAGAGAACATGTGACATTTGGCTTTCTGGGCCTGGGTTACCTCACTTAGTATGATCCTTTCCAGATCCATCCATTTCCATGCAAATTTCATTTTTCTTTACCGCTAAATAGAATTCCATTGTGTAGATATACCACATTTTTATTATCTATTCATCTGTGAATGGACATCTAGGCTGGTTCCATTTCCTAGCTATTGTGAATAGAGCAGCAATAAACATGGTTGTGCAAGTATCTCTAAGGCAGTGAGAAGAGTGATTAGGATATATGCTTAGGAGTGCTATAGCTGGATCACATGTCAAATCTATTTTTAGCTGTCTCAAGAACGGCCACACTGATTTCCACAAAGGTTGTACCACATTACATTCCCACCAACAGTGTAGAAGGGTTCCCCTTTCACCACATCCTTGCCAACATTTATTGTCATTTGTTTTCTTGATGGTAGCCATTCTAACGGGAGAGAGATGGAATCTCAAAGTAGTTTTAATTTGCATTTCACTGATGGCTAAGGATGTAGAACACTTTTTCAGATGTATATATGTCATCTGTATTTCTTCCTTTGAGAACTCTCTATTTAGTTCCATAGCCCATTTTTTGATTGGATTGTTTGATTTCTTATTGTTCTGTTTTTTTAGTTCTTTGTATATTCTGGATATTAATCCTCTGTCTGATGTGTAGCTGGCAAAGATTTTCTCCCACTCTTTAGGTTGTCTCTTTGCTCTACTCACAGTGTCCTTTGCTGTACAAAAGCTTTGTAATTTCATGAGATCCCAGTAGTTAATTAGTTGTTTTATTTTCTGAGCAATTGGGATTATGTTCAGAGAGTCATTACCTATGGCAATATGTTGAAGGGTTTCTCCTACCTTTTCTTCTAGCAATTTCAGAGTTTCTGGTCTAATATTCAGGTCCCTGATCCACTTGGATTTGATTCTTGTGTGTGGAGAAAGACAAGGACCCATTTTCATCGTTCTACATATAGATACCCAGTTTTCCCAGCACCACTTGTTGAAGAGGCTGTCTTTTCTGCAGTAAATATTTTTGGCATTTTTGTCTGTAGCTGTCTGGATTAACATCTGGGTCCTCTCTTCTGTTCCATTGATCTACATGTCTGTCTTTGTGCCAATACCATGCTGTTTTTGTTACTATGGCTTTGTAATATAGCTTAAAATCAGGTATGGTGATACCACCAGCCTTATTTTTGATGCTCAAAATTGTTTTGGCCATTTGAGGTTTTTTGTGCTTCCAAATGAATTTTTGGATTGTTTTTTCTATTTCTATGAAAAAATGCCATTGGAATTTTAATGGGGATTGCATTAAATGTATAGATTGTTTTTGGTAAGAATTGACATTTTCATAGCATCAATCTTCCAGTCCAAGAACATGGGATGTCTTTCCATTTCCTTGTGTCTTCTGCAATTTCTAGCTTGAGTGTTTCAAAGTTCTCATTGTAGAAATCCTTCACTTCCTTGGTTAAGGTACTTTAATTTTTTTTGAGGCAATTGTGAATGGGAGAGATTACCTGATTTCATTCTCTGCATGTTTGTTGTTAGTGTATAGGAAAGGTACTGATTTCTGTGTATTTATTTTGTATCCTGCTACGTTGCTAAAAGTGTTTATCAGCTCTAACAGTTTGCTGGTAGAGTTTTTAGGATCTTTTATGTATAGGATCATATCATCTGCAAATAGTGATAGTTTGATCTCTTCCTTTCCAATTTGTATCCCTTTTATGAGAGTCTCTTGCCTTATTGCTATAGCTAAGACTTCCAGTACTATATTAAATGAAAGTGGAGACAGTAGACACCCTTGTTTTGTTCCTGAACTTAGTGGAAAAGCTTCCAGTTTTTCTCCATTTAGTATTATGTTGGCTGTAGGTTTGTCATAAATAGCTTTTATTATGTTGAGATATGTTCCTTCTATTCCCAGTTTCTGTAATACTTTTACCATAAAAAGATGTTGGATTTTGTCAAATGCCTTTTCTGCATCTATTGAGATGATCATGTGATTTTTGTCCTTCAGACAATTTATATGATGTGTTACATTTATTGATTGCGTATGTTGAACCATCCCTGGGATAAAGCCAACTTTGTCTGGGTGAATAATCTTTTTGATATATTCTTATATTCTGTTTGCCAATATTTTGTTCATAATTTTTGCATCCATGTTCATGAGGGAGATTGGTCTGTAATTTTCTTTCTTTGTTCTTTGTCTGGTTTTGGTATGAGGGTGATGATGGCTTCATAGGAGAATGCCTTCCTTTTGTATTTTATGGAAAAGTTTGAGAAGCAATGGTGTTAGTTCTTCCATGAAGGTCTGGTAAAATTCACCAGTGAATTTCATCTGGGCCTGGGCTTTTTTTAGTTGGGAGACTTTTTATTTTTATTTTTGGATCTCTGTACTTGTTATAGGTCTATTTAAATGGTTTTTCTCATATTGGTTTAATTTTGGTAGGTCATATGAATCAAGGAAATCGTCCATTTCTTTCAGATTTTCAAACTTAGAGGCACATATATTCTTAGATTATGTCCTTATAATTGTCTGAATTTCTTTGGTACCTGTTGTAATGTTGCCTTTTTCATCTCTAATTTTATTAATTTTTTCTCTTCTCTCTTTCTTTTGGTCAAATTTGCTAAGGGTTGATCAATCTTGTTTAGTCTTTCAAAGAACCAAGTCTTCATTTCATTGATTCTTTGGATTGTTTTTTTTGTTTGTTTGTTTGTTTCCATTTCATTAATTTCTACCCTAATCTTTATTATTTCTTCTCATCTACTGATTTTTGGCTTGCCTTGTTCTTCTTTATCCAAGGCCTTAAGGTGAAGCATTAACTTGTTTATTTGTGAACTCTAATTTCTTAATATAGGCACTTAGAGCTATAAATTTCCCTCTTAGGACTGCCTTCATTGTGTCCCAAAGGTTTTGGTATGTTGTATTATCATCACCATTTGATTCTATGAATTTATTGATTTCTTCAGTGAACAATTGATCATTCAATACTGCACTGTTTAGTCTCCATGAATTTATGTATGCTCTGTAGCTTTTCTTGTTGCTGAATTGTAGTTTAATCCCATTGTGGTCAGATAGAGTACAAGGGATTATTTCAGTTTTCCTGTATTTATGGAGATTTGCTTTGTGTCCTAATATATGGCCTATTTTAGAGAATGTTCCATGTGCTGCTGAGAAAAATGTATATTCTGCAACATTTGGATGGAATGTTTGTAGATATCTGCTAAGTCGATTTGTTTCATGACATCATTTAATTCAGATGTCTCTCTGTTTATTTTTTGCTGGGATGATCTGTCAGTTGATGAGAGTGAGGTATTGAAGTCTCCCACTACAATTGTGTTTGATGTTATCTGTGACCTTAAGTCTAATAGTGTTTGTTTGATGAAACTGGGAGCCCCCATGTTAGGTGCATGTATGTTTAGGATGGTAATGTCCTCCTGTTGGAGTGTTCCTTTAGTCAGTATAAAATGACCTTCTTTATCTTTCCTCACTAATGTTGGTTTGAAGTCTATCCTGTCAGATATTAGCATAGCAACTCCTTGGTTTCCTAGGCCCATTTGCTTGAAATACCATGTTCCATCCTTTCACCCTAAGGCGGTATCTATCTTGTATTGAGAGATGAGTTTACTGGAGGCAAGAAATGGAAGGATCCTGCCTTTTAATCCAGTCTGCAAGCCTGTGTCTTTGGTTGGTGCATTGAGGCCATTGATATTAAAAGTTATTATTGAAAGGTATGAATTTATTCTCACCATTCTTGTTTTGTAGTGTTTCCTGTTTTCCCTTTACTCATTTGTTTTAACTGTTACTTGAGTGTGGTTCATTTTTTTCCTATTTCCTCCTGTGTGTATTTTGCTTTCTCTTTAGCAGGCAGAATTCCTTCAAGTATTTTCTGTAGAGCTGGTTTAGTTGTCATAAATTCCTTTAGCTTGTTTTTGTTGTGGAATGTCCATATTTCTCCATCAATTTGGATAGATAGCTTTGCAGGATAAAGTAATCTTGGTTGACAGTTGTTATCTTTCAGAACTTGTAATATATCATTCCAAGCCCTTTTGGCTTTTAAAGTTTGTATTGAGTAATCTGCAGTTATTCTGATGGGCTTGCCTTTGTAGGTGATTTGCTTTTTCTCTCTAACTGCTTTCAATATAATTTCTTTGGTTTGCTTGTGTAGTAGTTTAATTATAACATGGTGAGGAGAGGTTCTTTCCAAGGTTTGTTTGATTGGTGTTCTAAAAGCTTCTTGTATCTGCATTAGCATTTCTTTCCCAATTTGGGGAAATTTTTTCTTCTACAATTTTGTTGAAAACTTCATAAAGCCTCTGGATTGAAATTCTTCTCTTTCTGTTATACCCTGAATTCTTAGGTTTGATCTATTCATAGTGTCCCAGATATCTTGAAATTCCTATTCATACCTTGCTATTAGCTTGTCTTTCTCTTTTTTGAACTCTATTAGTTCTTCCACCTGATTTCTAGTTTAGATATTCTGTTCTTTCCTTCATCCATTCTACTGGTGAGACTTTCCACAGAGTTTTTTTTTTTTTTTTTATTTCATTGAATATATTCTTCAGAGCTAGGATTTCAGCCTGGTTTTTCTTCAGTATTTCTATTTCCTTACTCATGTCTTATAATGACCTCTTTATTTCATTAAGCTGGTTTCCTGTATTCTCTTTCAGAAGTTTGTTTTCTTCTTAATTCCCTTCATTTCTTCTCTGATTTCTTTGAGCATAGATATCATCATTTTCTTGAAATCTTTGTCAGGCATTTCATCTAAGACAGTCCCATTGGTGGTCATTTCTGACGGATTTATAATTTTTGGTGCAACTGTATTGTCTTGGTTCTTTGAGTTTCTTGTATTATATTGTAGTGATTTTTGCATCCTGAGTTGATTTGATGCTTGTGTTTTTTACTTATTTGCCAGTGTTCCCAGATGTGGCAACCCACCTCTATATACTCTCAGGATATGAGTTCAATGTGCCAGGTGTAGCTCTTGTCCCCCAATCAAGCCTCAGAAGTAATCCTAGGGGTTGAGTTTGCTTGGTAAGCAAGTATTCTGGTTGACTGGGTAGAATAATTTACTGGAAAATTCTAAACTTCAACTGAATAGCATACACAATAAAACTAGTACAAGCAATTGTGGGGATTAAAACAAACATATAGTCTTATAAAGACAAAATCCCTAAGGGTGTGTATTGTTCTACACCCTTAATCTTGTCACATGAGAGGTAGAGGTTTCTGTTCTGAATTGGGTTCCAGATCAACCTGGATCTGATCAGACCCTGCCCCCAATAATGACAGAAGCAAAAGACAAAGGTCCTATAAATATGAAAGCATCAAAGGCAACCATATTCAACCCCCAAATACAGGTTATTTGAAAATGGTAAAGCCAACCAAGAATATATACCCCATAACCTGCCCTGACAAGGAAAGAGAGATTAGCTCTTCCAATGCAGACCTATGTACCTGGTTTTTTAAAATATTTTTTATTTTTTGTCAGTCGTCCTTGTTACCTTTTGGGGTGGCTTCCAATTTAACCAATGCCGAGTGCCCACTTCGTTCCCTCAGTGTGGAGCTGGGGTTCTCTTCAGCTGCACTGGCTGCGCTGCTACTGGGGGCTGAATGTTGGAGGTTTGCGGTTCTGATGGTGGGGGATGGGAGAGTTCGGACTTCTGGAGTTGCTCACACCTTCAGTAGCTCTTTAGTTGATCTCAGTTGTCTTTCCTTCAGATTTCTTAACTTTGAAAGAAGGCTGATGAAGTTGAAAAATCCATTGTTTGGTCTCTGCTGCTGTTGCCGCCTGGCACACCTAAGAGGTTGGCGCTGGGTGGGAGCATGGACTGCGAGTGCCTCAGTGGAACTCTGGTCATTTTCCTCCTTCCTGGTGGATCTTGGTCTCTCTGGCTTCTCTGCTGTGTCCACGAATAACCTATACTCCTTCACTTTTCAGAAGAAGAGTGTATTTTGCTGGTGTTTTGTTTAAATCCCTCCCTAGGCTGGTTTGGCATGGTCCTATGCCACCATCTTACCCAGAAGTCCCATAACATATATTCTTGATAGAACTCCATTAACTCATTGAAGTAACAACCTAGCTGTTAGCAGGGCCCTCTAATTCATTCACTACCTCAGCTGGTGAATTCTGGTATGGGTGGGCATCTCAGTAGGAGGGTTTGGGAATGATTTTGGACCCTTCCAGATGAGTCATATTCATTGATTCATACTCAGGCTCCTTGCTTCCTTATGCTGTCTTAGCTGACAGTGCAGAGGGTTCTTCAATCTGAACATGTATTTTGCTGTCACTTAAATGTTTGGTCATCACTCAGGGTTGGCAATTACTGTATTCACTGAAAATATTATTTTATCTTATTTCTATAATCCTGCTCCTACCATGGAAGACATGGGTGTTTATTTTTTACTTTTATCTCTAATGTTCATTTCTTCCACAGGCCCTAGCCAGCAATCTCCTAGAAGGTACATTGTCATACCCATTACAAATTTAAGCTCCATTTTAAGCAATTCATCTACACAGCCTGATCCAGTTAATAGAGTATGAACAGGAAAGGGGTATCAAGCTCACTTCTAAGTTAAATTTTTATGAAATGACCAATTATTAATCTAGCAAAGTAACTAGCTGTCAGGAGCAGGCAACTCCAGGAGAATTCGTGGAGGGGGCGAGTCCAACTGGAAGAAGGTGCATGTAGCAGACATTCACCGACACCAGTTACCATGCAGAGCACTTTATTCCTGCCACACGGTGTTTATATCGGGAGTTTGGTCACAAGTGCACTCAATATGATGATCTTATCTGCAAAAGGGGTACTGAATCATGGTTATATAACAAGCTTCAGGCATTTTGTATGCTCAGGCAGAAGTCAAGCCTATTAAAGGTATGTGCCTCTATACTAGCCTAAATATTAGTGCTGAGTACCCAATGCTTCAGTCAGGAAGAGAGCTTTCTCCTGTGGCAATAAGGGCCTCTGATTTGGAATTAGAATGTTTAGAAGACTGTCTACTAGGAAGAGAATTCTTTGGGAAAGTCACTAATATACCTGGCCTTCCATTTCAGATACAAAATACAGGAGTTTAAACTAAATGTCTAAGGGGCAAAAGTTTACCTCTGATAGTCTTGCCCTGGGGATAGCAATGTTTTGCTGCCTCTTAAGTAAAAATCCAGGTTAACAGAGTGGAGCTGCTCTTTCCTGCTTTATCTCAACTTCCTCCCTGCTGCTGTGGAGATGTGATGCCCAGCTGAGCTGTCTGCTCTCACCATGGTTTCCCCACCATGAAGAAACTTCTCGGGAGCTAAGAAGATGGCTCAGCAACTAGAGTGCTTGCTGAAACTGTAAGCTGGAAATATACTCTTTCCTTCCATAAGCTGCTTCTGGTTGGATGTTTTGTCCAAGTAATGAGAAGGTAACCACTACAACAACCTTACATGTGAGTAATCTTTCTATTATTGAAAGGGAATAGTTTGGGTCTGGAGAGATTGCTCAGTATTTAAGAGCACTTCCTGTACAAGAGTGCCCAAGGAGGCCTGAGACACCACTTGAGTTCAATCTCCAGGACCCACATAAGCAGCTGGGCATGGCCATGTACCTCTGTAGCCCCAGAATCACTGGGTCCTATGAAATTTAAACATTCATTTAAAAAGGCAAGCTTCGGGCTGGAGAGATGGCTTAGCAGTTAAGCACTTGCCTGTGAAGCCTAAGGACCCTGGTTCGAGGCTTGATTCCCCAGGACCCACGTTACCCATATTCACAAGGGGATGCATGTGTCTGGAGTTCGTTTGCAGTGGCTGGAAGCCCTGGCGCACCCATTCTCTCTCTCTCTGTTGCTCTCAAATAAATAAAGAAAGAAAGAACAAAAAAATTAAAAAAAATAAAATAAATGAAAAGGCAAGCTTCAAGATCAGTAAAAGACTCTGACACAAAGAACAGGCAGAAAGAGCAATGCAGGAGGACAACCAGCATTCCCCTCTAGCCTCTGCAGGACAACACACCCACAACACTGTCACATGCAGACATGCACATGCATATAACATGCACACACCCACACCACATATACACACCACCATATTACATGTATGGACATATGCATTTACCTACCATACACACACACCAAACATACCACCACCACCACCACATTACACACACACATGCAAAAAAAGGAATAAATTTTATAGTGTTCCACTTTAATTTCAAAACATTTTAATAAGCATTGATTTAAAAAAGGCAAGAGAAGAATGTAACACCTCAGCAAATGCTTAAAGGTAAAACAAATGTCACTATAAATAGTATACTTATAAAAATCTCTCTTTTTTTGTATCCTTCATACAACTCAATTCTAAAATACCCTTTTACAGAGATGTATAAATAAACTCCAAGTGGCCAATGCTCAATACTACTAGTTTCCTATCACTGCTGGGCTGACAGGTTTCCAGATATCGTCTCCTCTCAGCACCTGCTCAGAACTTCCTCCATCAGCACCTACAGTCTCTGGAGCACTCAACATTGAACTGTATGAGTTCTTCCTTGTAGGGAAAGTAGATCTTTAAGGCGGCTTTGAAGAGGGCATAGCAGAGTTAACACTGCTTGCTTTTTAAGGCGCTCAGAAGCTTCTGGTTCTTGTGCTTGAACGTCTTGATAAAGCTGCTCGGCATGATTTTGCCTCTCCCATCTTCACCCACTTGACCCATAATAATGTAATTTAGACCTAAAGAAAGAGAATATAAAAATAAATATTTTAAGTGTGTTCTTTGAAGCAGACCACAGCTTACCTCTGGATAATAGCTGTTTTATTTCTATTTTGTTTTGAGACAGGGTTTCCTGTAGGTCAGGCTAGTAGCAGACTTGTTACATGGCCCAGGATGACCCTGAACTTCTGATCCTCTTGCCTCCACTTCCCCTGGGCTGGAATGACAAGCAGGTGCTACCACACCTGGTTTATGAGGATTAAATCTTAGCTTCCATCTAGGAAGGGCAAGCATGCCCTACCAACAGACCTACATCCCCGGTCCAGCAGTACTTTTCTGTAAGTGATGTTATACATTTCATATAGAATAAAACCTCATTTAAGACCATATTCACAAAGGCTAAATTCAAGTAGTAGTCATTTTTGCCTTCTAAGACAGAGAGTAGTTCATTCCTGTCATTCTACTGCTCTGTGTACTCTGCTGTGCCGTAGCTCTTGTAGTTCCTGAAAGCCTACCATGAACAATGCATTTCAAGGTTCCCTCCCTCACGGGGCCTCCAGTGCTCCATCATGAACCATCTTCAGATGGCTTCTCATAGTCCCATAATGCATCTGGTAACTAATGAACCATCCCTACTCTATTCTGTGGTTGTCTTAGGTAAGCTTTTAAGAAAACACATAGTTAATATTCTTCTTGTACTCATTAGTGCCTTGAAAAGTAATGAGTATTCAAAGTACTTGTATTTATTATACTTTTTATCATATTTTTTTAATTTTTTAAATTTGTTTATTTATTTATTTGAGAGCGACAGAGATAAGGAGGGAGAGAGAGAGAGAGAGAGAGAGAGAGAGAGAATGGGTGCACCAGAGCTTTCAGCCTCTGTAAACGAACTCCAGACACGTGCGCCCCCTTGTGCATCTGGCTAACGTGGGTCCTGGGGAGTTGAGCCTCGAACCGGGGTCCTTAGGCTTCATAGGCAAGCGCTTAACCGCTAAGCCATCTCTCCAGCCCATCATATTATTTTTATATATGAGTGTGTCTGGATAAGCTAGGCCTAGACTGTGGCCAAATATTTTCTTTCTAAGAAATATTTTTAAGCTGGGTGTGGTGGCACATGTCTTTAATCCCAGCACTTAGGAGGCAGAGGAAGGAGGATTGCTGACAGTTTGAGGCCAGCCTGAGACTACATAGCAGATTCCAGGTCAGCCTGGGCTAGAGCGAGACCCTACCTTGAAAAACCAAAGAGAAAAATTATTTATTAATTTGTGAAGAGTGTGCGAGAGAGTGAGCAGGGGCATGCCAGAGCTTCTGTCAATGAACACCAGATACATGCATCACTTTGTGCATCTGGTTTTATGTGGGTGCCAGGGAATTCAACCTGGACCAACAGACTTTGCAAGCAATCACCTTTAATCATTGAACAATCTACCCAAACCAGGGCAAAATATTTTCTAAAAGCAAAAAGTTGCCGTACAACATATGTAGTGTGTGTCCTGGTGTGAATGTGAGATGTTTCCCACAGCCTCATGTGTCTGAATACTTGAACCCTAGCTGGTGGTGTTGTTTTGGGGGGTTTTAGAACCTTTGTGAGCCGGGGCCTAGCTGGAGGAAGTGGGTTGCTGCAGGGGCAGAGCAGTGGGAATTTTGGGGTTAGAACCTGGCTTCACTTCTGTCCAAACTCTCTGCTTCCTGGCCTATCAAGATTTGCCTCACTCTGCCACAGAGCCACTGGCCCTCCCCCCATCTTTCCTACCATGATGGTGTAAGCCAGAAGAAATCAGTCATCCCTTAAATTGTGTCTTGTCAGATATTTGGTCACAGCAATGAGAAAAATGAGTACTGTACTATAGTATGATTCGAGTTATCTAAGTGTGTGTAAGCAGACTCATTCTTGTGGTGTTCATGGGGGTAGGCCAGGCTCGTGTGGATGTGACCAGTAAAAGGTAATCCACTATGATTCTAATGACCATTCTGAGCTTAGATTCCATCCTCCTTTTGCTCCCCAAACGTTATGACTTACTTCTTAATGTATGATGCTTCATTTCACATGAAGCAAGATTTAGAATATCTAATGCAACTTGAGTTGAGTTCACAAACCTTCTTAGGCTAAGTTTACAACAGTTTCTGGTTTCCACTGCCATTAATGTGCAAGATTCCAATAGGTCAGATGGCACTTAAGTCAATTTCTGCCCTTTTTATAATTTGTTTTGCTAAATTTGAGTTTAAGTTACAATGTAAATAATAAAAAAGTTCAGTAAGAAAAATTTTACAGTATCTTTGTGGAAATGATTTCAATTTTCATTTTATAACTCTCTCAACTTATTGAAACTAACATCTATCTATCTATCTATATCTATCTTCATCATCATCATCATCATTATCTGTTTATGTGTGTGCATGCTGTGGTGCATGTGTGAAGGTCAGAGGATGACTCTGAGGTGTCTGTGCTCCATCTCTTGCTGCTACAAATGAACTGCTGCACTGTAAAGGAAGTTGCTGGTCCTCAAGCTTCTGACTCTCCTGGCCCTGCTTCCCTTTGTTGTAGGTAAATTGGGATCACTGGCACATGTGCCACTTTGCATCTGGCTTTACAATGGGTACTGGGGAATTAAACCCAGGCCCTCAGGTTTTGTGAGAAAGTACCTTTAACTGCTGAAACATTTCCCCAGCCCCTTATTGAAACATTAAAAACTATCAAACATATATTACTTTTTATGAGTCAAATAACTTTTAAAAAAAAACATGCTTCTGGCTCTGGAGTAATTTCCCTTTCCCCATAATTTCTCTCACTAAACTTATTCCTACCCATGCACTTATTCCTTTCCATGCACCATGTCTATCTATCCGCAAATGAGTTCCAATTTGTAATTTTATCCCAGATATACCTCTCTTTTCTGATGCCTAGTTCTGCATTTCCTGTTGCTTACTGGATAGTTCTCTATACATAATATTGACACTGGACATGTGCCAGTTTAAGATCTTTCTACTGAACTGATCTTTTGGTGTCTATTTCCTTTTTAAATTTATTTATGGGAGAGAGAGAGAGCGAGCGCGACAGCGAGAGCAAGAGAGAGAATTGGGGCACAAGGGCTTCTAGCCACTGCAATCAAGTTTCAGATATGTATGCCACCTTGTGCGCATGTGTCACCTGGCTTTTGTGTGTTCTGAGGAGTTGACCCTGAGTACCTAGGCTTCACAGGCAAGTGCCTTAACTGCTAAGCCATCTCTCCAACCCCTCTATTTCCTTTTGATTTAAGTTCAGATGTTCTGGAACTCACCAGTTTTTTTTTCTGTAAGCTCTAAGAACTGGGGTGCTGGCTTAAAGTTGTTAGCCCTGATGCTACTTCCCATGCCAGCTACTGCCAAGAAGATCGGGCTCAGAAAGACTTTCTGATTTTCTTCCCTGGCTCTGAGCTCCCTGAGCAGAAAGACAACAGTTCCTTCCTTACCTCTTCTGACAAGAGGGCACTGCTTGCAGACCACAATGATCTTGGCACTCATGTTCTTGCCAGCCTGCTGGATTGCCAGGGTGCCCTCTTTGTAGATGTTGATGATTGAGACTGTGGCGTGCAGACTCCCACCCCGAGTAGCGGTTGTGATGATGGTGCCGGCCAATGCTGCGGTATACAATTGTCAAACAGTGTTGTGGTGAAGGCAAAACAAGGGCCCTGAAAATAAGCTTTCATCTTTAAAGTTTCAGAAATTAAACATTTTCCTGTGAAGGAAAAGGCCCTGGGGCTGGAGAGGTGGCTCAGTCAGTAAAGCGCTGGCTGCACAATCATGGGGACCAGAGTTGGTTGGCTAGACTAGCTGAATCGACGAGCTCTGGGCCCAAATGAGAGACCCTGACCCAATAAAATAAAGGGAAATGATCAAGGAAGACACCCCACATCAACCCCTGACCTTCACATGCATGCACACGTGTACACACCTGCATCCACATGCCTACACACACATAGCATACCACACATACGTGCAAAAAGAAAAAAAAAAGACAAAAGGTCCTGGCTGAGCACTTAAAATTGATAGTATACTTTTATCACAGAAATTCAGGTTAAAAAAAAAAAAGATCAGGCTGGGGAGATGGCTCAGGGCTAAAGGTACTTGCTTGCAAAACCTGCTGGTCTGGGTTTGATTCACCAGTACACACATTCAGCCATATGCACAAAGTGGTGCATACATCTAGAGTTCATCTGCAGTGGCAAGAGGCCCTGGCATGTCCAATTTCTCTTTCTCTCTCTGCCTATCAAATTAACAAAAGTTTGTTTTTTTTTAAAGATCATGGAGCTGTAATGTTACTGTGGTTGTTTGGTATTGACACCTAGGAGAACAACGTAAGTACTTTCTGCGTTGCATGCAGTGCATTGCTGAGGTATACACCCTTTAAATGTTCTATCCAGGGGCTGGGAGATGGCTCAGTAGTTAAAGGCATTTACTTGCAAAGCTTGCTGGCCTAGGTTCAATTCCCCAGCCACTCATGTAAAGCCAGAAACAAAATGTTCTATCTAATATGTGAATTGACTGCTGATTAAAGGAGGACTTATGAACCTCTGCTTGTGAATAATCAATAAGCCTTGAATTTTTAGTAGCAGCATCCTGCACAGTGGGGCTAAACCTTGGTATCTGCAGGTGAGCATCTCTCTTCTATGTCTGTCCCTGCTCCTCTCTAGCTTTTAAACTTTTGTTCATCCCATGGAGTTTGCCTTTTCAATGATCATTAAGTCTCTCTTTTTAAAAACAATTATCTTTACTTATTTATTATAGACAGAGAGAGGGAGAGAGAGGGAAAGAGAGAGAGAATAGGAATGCCAGGGCCTCTAGCTACTACAAATGAACTCCAGATGCATGCACCACCTTGTGTATCTGACTTATTTGGGACCTGGAGAATTGAACCTGGGTCCTTAGGCTTCTCAGGCAAGCACCTGAATCACTAAGCCATCTCTCTAACCCCAGTAACTCTCTCTCTTTTTTTTTTTCTGGACCTTTTATACATGTTTATCTCATTAGCAAATCAGAGTATAGAACTGAGGTATAATTTAAAATATTTTCTTCCACAAAAAAAAACAACAAAACAAAACTCTTGGGGGGAGATGGCTCAGCAGTTCAGAGTGCTTCTGTGCAAGCATGAAGGCCTGAGAAGGGCTAAGACTGCCAGAGTTCAGTTCCTCAACACCAGTGAGAACAGCTGGGCACGGCCACACACATCCATACTCCCAGTCCTGTGGGGGATGAAAACTGGAGAGCTGCGGGGCTTGTTGACTGAAAAAAATGGCATAAAAAAAAATAGCTTTGGGTTCAGTGTGAGACTCTGTCTTAGGGAAGTAGGCCAGTGAGCGAATAGAAGAGGATAGCTGATGTTCTCCTCTGGCCTCCACGTCCTGTGCACAGAGCGCTTGCAATTGCACGTACATGTGTATACAGCATATGCATGTCACATCATGTCACACTACACATACTCTACAAACACCCCAAAAGAAGTTTTAAAAACCTTTTAGCAAAAACCTGTTGATTTTCATTATATAACTGCTCTCTTTTCCCTATTGTGACACCCACAGAATCTCTCTTCTGAGTCACCTGAGGACAGATGCTTCTCTCTTTCTCAGAAGGGGCTATTGGCACTTTGGGAGGTAGAGGAACAATTCCATGTGGTGCTGGGGTTACATTGAATACACACACACACACACACATACACATACATATATATATTTGGCTTTTTTCAAGGTAGGGTCTCACTCTAGCTCAGGCTGACCTGGAATTCACTCTGCATTCTCAGGGTGGCCTCGAACTCACGGCAATCCTCCTACCACTGCCTCACAAGTGCTGAGATTAAAGGTGTGCGCCACCATGCCTGGCTACATTGATGATATTTTAACCAGTAGCATTCCCCAGTTATTGGCACAACCAAAAACTGCCCCATAGAGTGTTTTCTACCCTGGCTGAGAACCTGTGAGACCCTGGTGATAGTATTTAGTTAATATGCCATCCAAGTAGGTCATAGTCAGTGGGATAAATTGTTTTGGACTTAGCTAACATGACCCCTTTGGGACAATGTGAACCATCATGGCTTGTGTTGGGTTAGCAGAATGTCAGTAAGAAACCAGGTAAAATTGGGGGGGGGGGGTGGCTTGAGGCACAGGGATGTGATTCCTGCCCCATCTCCCATAGAAGACTAACCTGGATGTGGTAGCAACAACACTTAGCATTGTTTGTTTTTATTTTCATGCAGTTGTTTGAAGTTTAGTATGAAAACTACATAAGATTTAGGGCCCCAGTCCTCTTACAATATGGTTGTTTAGGCTACAGTCAGGGGCCCCTTTTGTTCTGGATAACCATTTGGACCTTAGCAACTTTCTTTTCCTGATAAGATTCTTTAAAGCTGCTTTTTAAAATATGGCCAAAATCTTGAGTAGCATTCACAGATGGTGCAATTTTTTAATTGGAAAAAAAATTCTCAGAAATTCTAAGTCATTCAGTACTATCTCCTCAGCTTCCAGCTTGTAAGAGTTCACAAATGGACTTCAGACTTCAACGTTTTCATTTAACACTTGGGAAAGACACTACAGAGGAAATACTTGAATTTCTTTTAAGGAGAGGTTGGCTTCTGGACATAAGCTTGGCTATATTTTTAAGTTACTTAAACTGAATCACAGATGTGTGAAAAAATGCTAGGTACATTAAAAAAAATACACAAGGAAAAAACTTTTTTTTTTTTGTTTGGAATAGCCAGTCAGAATATAGAGAGCAGTATCATGCATCAAGAGTCAAATTGTTAAACTTAATGCAAAAGGCACAGCTTTGAATGCTTATTTTTCTCACCTGTGAAATCTAACAATTCAAATAGCATATACCAATAAACTGGTGCACAGAAAAATATTTTCTTGAGCAAATGAATAGTGTTACTAGCCCTTCCCCATTAAATTCATGGGAATTCCTGTGAGATTAAGCACAATGTCTCAGGTTTCTCATTAGAGAGAAAAGGCTGGGTTTTGTTTCTTACCAAAGTTGCTTGAACAGTAATTGCTCTCCAGAGTCCCCATCCGTCTACACTTTTGTTGACACAGGGCCACAGTGGGTTTTAAACCTTAATTCAAAGAAGATATTCAAAGGAGAAAGATGTAAGATTCATGAAAATGAATTCAAGTATAATGGTTGTTTATATCTGAATCTATCCAGCTAAAATTACCATTTATTTCGCTGAGCCACCAATCTACCCTTGCAATGAAATAATTATAAGCCACGCAAAAGAAATTCTTCATCCTACCAGCTACTGCTCTTATTACTGAAGGGCAACTCAATACCGTCCACTGAATTTTAACCCTGAGATCAAAGATAATACAAATTTAGCCCTGTTCTCATCTTCCTTTATATTAACCTAGCACTACGAACAAACATTGATGTATTTTATGGAGCCCTGCATAGAAAAAAAAACAGATGACTAAGCTGAAAATAGAATAATTTTTCAGCTTACAAGAGGAAATCTCTGGTGTTTTCAAGAGAATGAGAAGATCTTTTTGGTGCATTTAAAATCTGCACTCACCTAAATGTGGCTAGCACAGGGTTTTAGAAATGCTCCTCACATGTAAAGTGTTACACTAGATGCAAGCTTTCAGTATTTATTTCAATCCTGGTCTTAGCTGTGAGGAGCTTAAGAACTGAGAAGTAAAAAGTTATCAGTTCTGGGGCTGTAGGGATGGCTTAGCAGTTAAGGCACTTGCCTGCAAAGCCTAAGGACCCAGGTTCAATTCCCCAGGACCCACAGAAGCCATATGCATAAGGTGGTGCATAAGGTCTGGAGTTTGTTTACAGTGGCTGGAGGCCCTAGTGTGCCCATTTAACTCTCTATCTACCTCTTTCGCTCTGTCTCTCTCTCAAATAAATAAATAAAATTTTGTAAAAAGTTATCAGTTCTGGGGCTGAGGAAATGGCTTAGTGGTTAAGGCATTTACCTGCAAAGCCTGAGGACCCAGGTTTGATTCCCCAGGACCCACATAAGCCAGATGCACAAAGGGGCGCATGCGTCTGGAGTTTGTTTGCAGTGGCTAGAGACCCTGGTGCGCCCATTTTCTCTCTCTCTCTGCCTCTTTCTCTCTCTCTCTCTTCTCTCTCTCTCTCTCTCTCTCTCTGTCTGTTGCTTGCAAATAAATAACTAAAAATAAAAAAGTTAAAAGTAAAACTAGACAGATAAACACACTGGTTCTTGACGAGAGCTGACTTTGCTTTAGGCGACACAAGCAATGTCAGGAAATACTCTGGGTGGCATAACTAGAGGGCACTAATAGTGTCCACTTTGCAGCTTCTTGCCTGCATTATGACCATATGGGGATGTGCTGACTGAATGTGAGGTTCATAAAAGGTTTGGTAGTAGTAAAAAGTTTCTGAACACACACCTCCAAAAATTAACTCAAAATCAAGCATGTGACAAGCCTGAAGGGTTTCTAGGAGAACTTGCCAGTGTTGCATCACACGGCTTCACCACAGCCTTAGTTCTGAGCACTCCATGTGCTTTCGCACTGTTCATGCTGTCAAGCCACACGCCACCAACACATGCTGCGTGAAACACCTCAGCTCAGATTCAAAACCACTGTATGTTTGGAATCGTGGTGTTTTCACTGTATATACACAGTTTCCTGCTCTATAGAGACCTAGTGATTTAATTAAGGAAAAAGATTTAATATTTTCCTACCATCATTTCTCAATGTTTAAGTATCAAATTAGTATGCCTTTGGATTGTATTGTGTTAGAATGATTGATTTTAAAATTTGCTATTTGACTTGCAACTCATAAAATATCATTCAATGAAATTTGGGATTAGGACAGAATTTCCAGCAATTTCTGAAATGGCCCTAAACATACCTCTGCCACTTTGTATTTATGTGAAGTGGCCATAATCTCAGTATTGACAACTACAAACTCACAGTACTGATCAACTCTGAAAAACATTAAGATTTTCTATGTCCTGAAGCATCAAATATTCAGCCAAGATTGAATTCTTTATGTAAAAATAAACAAGTATATACATTGTTATTAGTATGCAAATTTGTTTTCATTTTTAATGCTACTTTTGTATGTGTAGTATGTATGGTGCTCTCTGTGTGTGCGTATGTGTGAGATATGCACATGTATGTGTAGATGGGATGCTCCAGGCAGAGGCTAGAGTTGGGATCTCTCATTGATTCTGGAGCATGGTGTTTTTTTAAATATATGCATATGTAATTTTTAAAAATTCTTTTGATTATGTATGTGGCTTTACCCACAAAATATTACATATTTTTTTCATAAGCCATAAAATACGCAAACCATTTAGCATTAGTCTTTATGCAAATGAAGATCTCTTTAACCTCAGAGTAAGTACATGACATAAGCTTCTAACTTACAGCAGTGTGTAACAATAACATTGTTGTTGGCTGACATTTTTGCCACTTTTTTTAAATTTAAATTTAAATTTTTTATTAGTTAGGGACAAACTCACTATGTCAACAGCACATGTTGGTAACATCCTTACCTCACCACTGACCCCCCTCCAAAGGGCCCCTCCTCACTGGGGATCCTGTTATCCCCATTCTGGCCCCTCTTCTGCCAAATTCCCTGAGCCATGTTGGATTAATTTTAAGTCTACTTCAGTGATGGGTTCTTAGGAGCCTCTGGATCTCTGCTCTGGTAGTCATTGAGTGTCTTCAGTGTCTATGTCCTTCACCCTGGTGCTGATATCAGGTTCACCAAGAAAGCAGCACTCTTGCAGGGCATGATGTTTTTGAAAGTCTCAGCAATTTTCTGTTCTCTGTCCCCAGAAGACTGGGGTCACAGACATGCATGGCCACACCCAGCTGTTTACATGGATGCGGGGGGGGGGGGGGGGGGAGGGGGAAGGGGGATCAAACTCAGGCAGTCTCAGGCCCCCTGAGGCCTCATGCTTGCATGGCAAGTGCTCTTACCCACTGAGCCATTTCTCCAGACCCTGTTTTAGATTTTCATAAACAGCAAAATTATATGTATACCAAGAATTGTTTTAAAATTAATTTCTGTATTATTTATTATTTGTAAAAGTTTGGTTTCATATCTATTTTGTAGATTTATATACCCATTTTCTCAGGTGAAGGGGCTGGAGAGATGGCTTAGTGGTTACAGACAACTGCTTGAAAAAAATTTGCAGGTGAAAGGAGGTTGTGAGTGGAAAAGTCTTAAGAAACCCATGCTAGTGAGCACACGGGATGCTGCTAAGCACCCCACAGGACTCAGCTCCCATGACAAATATCTGGCCTCAAATGTAAATGAGAAGGTTAAGAAGCACTGCATTAAATGGAATAATGCAATCCTCCTTATCATCTTTAAAATGTTTAAGAGATATTTGCTAATTTTTGATTTTATTTGGAAAAACACTAGGAAGAACAAAACAAAACAACTGTAACAGAGATGAACTTGCTAGACAAACATCTGCAGCTGTAACACTGCAGTCCTACTCTGTTCTGCAGACTCCTCTGTGGATTTATTACTCATTCTTTTTAATGTGTGTATTTGTGTGCACAGATATGTGCATGCTATCCCCAGGAACATGTCAACCTTTCTTTTAAAATTTTTTTATTTATTTTGAGAGAGAGAGAGAGAGAATGGGCATGGCAGGGCCTTCAGCTGCTGCAAATGAACTCCAGACTCCTTATGTGCATGTGTGACATTTTGTACTTGTGTCACTGTGCGTCTGGCTTACATGGGATCTGGAGATTTGAACATGAGTTCTTAGGCTTCACAGGTAAGCTCCTTAACCACTATGCAATCTCTCCAGCCCATGTCAACCTTTTTTGATACAGGGTCTCTCAATGGCCTACAGCTTACCAATTAGGCTAGACTGGCTGACCAGCACACCCCAGGGATCCTCCTATCTCCACCTTCTCAGTTCTGGGTTTACAAACACATGCCACCACACCCAGCATTTATACATGGGTACTGGAGCTTCAAGTCGGGTCCTCATGTTTGTGTGGTAAACACTTTATTAACTGACCCATCTCCCCAGGCTCTTATTCCTTATTTACTCTTTTTTTTTTATTTGTTTGTTTTATTTTTCAAGGTAGGGTCTCGCTGTAGCCCAGGCTGACCTGGAATTCACTATGTAGTCTCAGTGTGGCCTTGAATTCATGGCGCTCCTCCTACCTCTGCCTCCCGAGTGCTAGAATTAAAGGCGTGTGCTACCACACTTGGCTTCTTATTTACTCTTTTACTTAAAAATATTTTATTTATTTATCGGAGAGGGAAAGAGAATGGGCACAACAGGGCCTTCTGCCACTGCAAACAACCTCCAGACACATATGCCACCTTATGCATTGGGCTTGTGTGGATACTGGGGAATTGAGCCTAGGTCATTAGGCTTCGCAGGCAAGCGCCTTAACCGCTAAGCCATTTCTCCAACCCCTTATTTACTCTTAATTTTTACTTCCACTTGACTTCAAAAAGGACCTGAGTGGATTATATTAAAATACATAACTTAATATTAAAATAGTTGCAATAGTTTAAATATACATTTTTCATTTTGTTTTCTTTATTTGAAGTAGGGTCTCTAGCTCAAACTGATCTGGTAAATATGTATTTTTAAGAAGAGATATAATTAAAAAAACTTTAGCAGGAAGGATCCATATTTTTGTTCTAGAACTTAGGGACTTCAATTGGGCAGTAAGCCTAAAAAATGAGTCAAAATCAGTGGTGTTTAAGTGACTATGATATTCATGGCCTTACTTACAATGGCTACACAAAGACATGTTTAATAGAAGGAAAAAAATGATATAAAAATAGAAGAGAGACTTGTTGCAAAGAAGAAGAAATCCAGCGCAGAGGGGGTAGGGAAGCAGAAAAGGGAGGATGGTGGAAGGGGACTATGATCATGATATACTGTCTATATGTATAGACGTTGGCAATAAAAAGTTACAAAATATCAGTGATGTTACCATGAAGAACACTTTTCCATGTGGGCCGTGGGAAACCTGCTCCTTTTCATCATCAGAATATCTGGAAGTTGGACGGGCATTCTACACTGCTCCTTCTTGTCGTTGGTGGATCCCTGTCCTTTGGTCTTTAAGTCAGAGGCAGAGAATGGACGCACCAGGGCGTCTAGCCACTGCACATGAACTCCA
Source organism: Dipus sagitta (assembly GCA_036346955.1). Classification (NCBI taxonomy): domain Eukaryota; kingdom Metazoa; phylum Chordata; class Mammalia; order Rodentia; family Dipodidae; genus Dipus; species Dipus sagitta. The sequence continues at coordinate 35,060,539 of CM070786.1, forward strand.
GACCCATACACCACCTTATGCATTTGGTCTATGTGGGTACTGGGAAATCGAACCTGGGTCCTTAGCCTTCTTACGCAAGTGCCTTAGCTGCTAAGCCATCTTTCCAGCTCCAGTATAGCATCCTTGATAGCTCCTTGGTCTCTCTTGTCCAACCAATCAAAAAGTCCTCTTACTGTCTCCTACTCATGACTCTGGACGGTGCCTGCATTTGTGTCATAGCTCTGTTCACCTGGACCACCAAAAAGCCTGCTCAGCGTCTTGACGCCCACAATCCATTGACCTCCCAGAGGCCAGAGAGGTCTTCAGAGTGAACGAGTCTCACCTTGAGCGCTGCTTAAACCCATCCGCAGCTTCTGCCACACTTGGGACAAAAATGACAGCACTTCCCTTGATGTCAGCACTTAGAAGGCTGAGGTAGGAGGACTGTATTGAGTTGACGGCTAGTCTGGGACTACAGAGGAAGTTCCATGTCAGCTTGGACTAGAGTGAGACCCTACCTCAAAGAAAGAAATCACTCAGAGCATGAGAAGATTATGATAGTCAAGCAGGGCCTGAAGATGAAGCTCTAAAGAGGGCCTGAGTGGAGGCCCTCACATACCACGGGAAGGAGTTTGAGCTTCTAGATTGCCATGAGGCTTTTATATTTAAGACAATTGAAACTTCAGCTCCTGTTTCACTAGGTGGTCACCAGTGCCTGCCAAACTGGACAGCACACTTATAAACAATGACGCTAACAAGGAAATGTCATGGCCTGCCTGAGGGAAGGGGATGCAGGTAAAGGAAAGTGAAGACGTCGCTCTGTGAGCGTGGCTATAGATGCTGTGGACATGTCCAGCAAAACAAGTGGAAAACAGCAGAAAAGAGTGATGAAAGCCAGTTGATTTGGGGGCGCTTTGATTTAAATGCCTAGCAGTCATTAAGTGTCTATGAGCTCATCATAATCGACACTTACACTTTCAGAGCAACTTCAGACAGAGAGCCATGGATATTTTAGAGGAAAGAGTAAGAACACCAGGTCTGTGGAGCAGAGCTGGAGATGCTAGACAACAGCAGCAGGCAGTGCACAGCCAGGCCACAAGGTGGAGTGCTCAGAAAACCAGAGCTTCCAGAAGTGCCTGTCTGTGGTCTGGACAGCCTTGTCCCCGTGGGCAATGAGAAAACAGTACAAGTAAAGCTCGGCTCCCTTCAGTCTATTCCATGTATTTCCTTTCCACTCTGTCCCTCCTCCATGGGTTTGGGTTTTTATTTATTTACTTAGTTTTATGTTATGTCTTTGAATCAGGGTCTCATTCTAGTCCAGGCTGACCTGAAACTCACTCTGTAGCCCAGGCTGGCCTCCAACTCACAGCAATCTTCCTACCTTCAGCTGGGACTAAAAGCATGCACCACTACACCCAGATGGGCTTGGATTTTTACTTTTGGTCCTAAAATCCCAGAGGGTGGTGCAGGTTGGAGGTAGAGACTAGTATAGGGAACCATTCTTGCGTTTCTATCTCTTAGATCATGACGCAGAACAGCCTCTGTAATCCGTTTCTGTAGTCCACTGAATGACTTTTTTATTTATTCCAATTCGAAAACCAATTATATATCTTATGTGACATGTTGTGAGAAGCAAAAACATGACTAAGCAAAACCCTTAAATGGACAGAGAAACCTACATTCAGATAATGAGGGAGGAAGAATATAGAGGCAGATAGGTAGCAACTATCAGATTACTGTTAGGCAGGAAGACTATGCTCTAGCATTCTACAGCACAGTGGGGGAACTATAGAATCATTTATTATGCATTTTATACACAACTAGAAGAGTTCAAAGCTTCCTAACAAAAAGAAATGATAAGGGGCTGGTTAAGTGTTTAAGGTGCTTGCCTGTGAAGCCTAAGAACCCAGTTTTAATTCCCCAGCACCCACCCACATAAGCCAGATACACAAGGTGGCGCATGTGTCTGGAGTTTGTACACAGTAACTAGAGGCCCTGGTGCACCCATTCTCTCTCTACCTGCCCCGTTCTCTTGCACACGAATAAATAAATAAATAAATAAAACAATAAATACTTAAGGAGATGGAAACACTAATAACTCTGGTATGACCTTAATACATTGTATATGCATATCAAATTATCACACTACAGATATATACTGATTGTTGTATCAATTTAAAAAAAAACTAAAGAAGGAACAAAACTATAATTTTGTAAGTGCCAATAAAGGAACATGAGGCTTATAAAGGCTGTGCTTATAATTGGCTTCTTAATTCTTATATAGGCATACTTTTCTTAGATGAGATTTAGAAATTATTAGCTTATAAGCATTCTTACCCTGTCTTTCATTAGTAGAATTATTATTCTCTTATGTAGGTTTTCATCCTAGTTTATTTCAGTTTCCAGTATCTTCCTCTTATTTTTTCTACTTCAAAAGAATTCTTGTTATGCTGTTAGAGTTTTATACAAACTTCTAAACACAAAACTTACCTGTAGTCACAGGGACTGTAGTGGTAACAGGCATAGCTGTAGTTGTGGGCAATTTTTTGGGTCTGAATTTGTAGTGACCAATAAATCCATCTGCAGTTAAGCTTAAGTCTGATAAAAACTGAATAAGAAGTTCATTTTTCTCAGATACAATTGGCCTAAAAGTAGAAAATCATGAAGGTTAAGCGGTGTCTCTCTAAAAGTGTAAAATCTAGTTTTCCATTAGTTTCTGACAACAGATTGGTCATTTGCTTGTAATCTGAAAATGAAATCACTTAAAAAGGGAATAGTACAATTCTGCTAGGAGAGAACATTCACCATGCTTCTCCCATTCCATCTTCACAAGAGTCCTCATAACCTCTTTCTATGAAACAGGCACTGACCCTAGAATTCAGTGATGTGCCATAGCCCTGATGCCAGTATGTGAAAGCCAGGACACAGGGATTCTACAGACAGTGGAAGGACTGGGACCAGGTAAACACTGATGTGAGTGATTTTCTACAAATATTTGAGGGTTTGCCTAATTTTGGGAACAGCACAGCATCTCTAAGACTGTGGATGCATGTTGACTTTTGGAACCAAGATGCAGAGAATATCCAAGGAAAAAAAAATGATGAAGCCTATGGAGACACAGAAAGGGACTGTCTCAGTGAGCCAGTAATGCTGGAATAAAGAAGGCCATGCAAGGTGTAAGGAACTACGTTTCACTTAAAAAATATTGTTTATTTTTATTTATTTGAGAATGTCAGAGAGAGAGAGAGACAGAGAGAGAGAGGGAGAGAATGGGTGCACCAGGGCCTCTAGCCACAGCAAACGAACTCCAGTCACGTGCGCCCCCTTGTGTATCTGGCTAATGTGGGTCCTGGGGAATTGAGCCTTGAACCAGGGTCCTTAGGCTTCACAGGCAAGCGCTTAACCGCTAAGCCATCTCTCCAGCCCCTACATTTCATTTTTAATGGGAGGTCTAATACAGGTCTGCAATGGAGGAATTTCTATTATAATTTCCATTAGGAAGATGCTGTTAAGGAAAAATATAATAATTACAGTGTGTGGCTCACAGACACCTAATTTTAGGAGATTGCTGGTTAGTTGCTACTACAGGGTTACTAGAGATGCTTCCTAAAGCTCAAGAACTCTTAAATCTTAGGGGATAATTATGCAAGATAGCAGATTCACTTCAATTTCTTAAACAACAGTAAAAAAATGCTATTTGTTACTACTTATTTATTTATTTTTGAGGCCAGTTCTCACATAGCCCAAGCTGGCCTTGAACTCACTATCTAACCTTCAGAGGATGAATTTCTCATCTTCCTGCCTCTACTTCCTGAGTGTTGGAATTACAGGCCTGTGTCACCATACTCAGTTTAAATCATGCTGGGGATCAATCCCACACCTTCATACATGTTTGGCAGGAATTCTACCCGCTGAGTTATATCCTCATCCCCAGTTAATTCTATTCAAAACTAATTCAGACACAGAAAAAGAGAAAACACGTTATTTGGTTGAATGAGCCAGTGATTGGACTAAGCTTTGCTGGGACACCTTCCTCCCCGGCCTCGCAGACGGAACACAAGGCAGCTCAGTCCGACTTCTCCTATCTGTGGCTGGCAGTGGGCAGATCTGTACTTGAACTGACCAGCTGGGAAAACTGCAGAAATTCTTCTGTCTTGAGTAATAACCTTATGATGCAAGGACAGGACAACCTTAAGTGTGACTTTTATGACATACATCTATAGTTCCTCCCCAAAGTAACCAAGGACATTTAAATAATTCTTCAGAGATCCAAGCTGTTAACTTGCTTTTGAAAAACACGTTCCATTCAATACATAAAAACAGTGCCCTAAGTGCAATTCTCATTTGTAATCACAAATAAAGCACGTTGATATTATTTAAATGATAACACTTAAAAAGCGTTCTTATAAACAGAAAAGAAAACCCCATTAGGACAGCTTTCCACATGTGATGTCATAACTGTCGTGACAATCCCTGCATTTTCTATGAACTCATGTGGAAGGCATTATATCAGGAATAGGACTTTTTTAGGGAAAGGTATTTTAGTAACATAGTTTTTTTTTTCCCCAAGGTACGGTCTCACTCTAGCCCAGGCTGACCTGGAATTCACTATGGAGTCTCAGGGTGGCCTCGAACTCATGGCAATCCTCCTACCTCTGCCTCCTGAGTGCTGGGATTAAAGGCATGCACCACCACGCCCGGCTTAACATAGATTTTTGGGGGGAAGTTTTTTCATGTAAATGTAATAGAACTCCTACCTTCCTTCCTTCAAGAGGCACTTTCTCCTCCAAAAGCCTCCTGGATCATAGCCTGAGTTAGGACCAAGCAACTCCATTTTGGAAAGTTCTTTATCTGCCATGTTTGGTTCCCTCCCACTACTTACTTATCACTGTCTTCTATTTATCTTTGTATTCTGGCTAGCCAACAGAGCACCAGGGCACAGTGGGGGCTTAATGTCTCTGAACTGAATTCAGTGGCACTGATTGTCCTGAGCTGGACACAAGGATGGTGAGGTGACATCTATCACCCTCTACCCAACCCCCAGTGCTCCTGTGAGTCATATTTTTAACAGGGGAAAAAGCTTCCCAAACAGGTTTTCTCATCTTTGGCACTGCCTTACCCCAGGAGAGTTCTGTCTGTGGAAAAATACTCCTCAGGATAAAAATACAACTTGGTGGACTGACAGTCAGATTATACCAGTCAGGCTCTTCAGATATGTAGCCAGCCATAGAGGCTCACACCTTTAATCACAAAACTTGGGAGGTTTGGGCAGGAGGGTTAAGAGTTTGAGGCAGGCCTGGGTTACACAGGGAGCCCCTGTCTCAAACACACACATGCACACCCCCCTCAGAAATGAGAGATGCTCAGCAATGCCTGTACTGCTTCCTCACATCACTCCTAAGGAGGCAACCCCTGGCCTGAATGTTACGCTCTCATTTTTGCTCTTCTTTATAGCTTATAACACACAACTTCATCATTGTATCGTTGTGTTGTATAGGTCTGTAGGCTTTAAATTGTCATACAAATAGCAGATAGGGTGTGTCTTTTTCTGTTTTATTTTTCCACCTTCATCTTCTAAGTGTGAGATTCTTCTGCTGTTTTTTTAAAGATATTTATTTATGTATTAGAGAGAGGGAGAGAATGGGCATGCTAGGGCTTCTAGCCATTGCAAATGAACTCCAGATGCATGTGCCACCTTGTGCATCTGGCTTATGGACCTGGAGGATCGAACCTGGATCTGCTAAGCTATCTCTCCAGCCCCATCTTCTGGTGTTTTTAATTGGTCTATAATGTGCAATGTAACACAATTTAACTACTCTCTTGTTGGTAACATTGGGCTGGCTATCCCTTCATATCACAAATTATATTGCTGAGAACACTCTTATATATGCTTTGTAATTAACATGAGCAAACTGTCTTTACTTGACATGCCAGGAGGGTAGAGTGCTATATGATAGATGACAGGATATAGGATTATTTCAGCTTTATTAAATAATGCCAAACTGATTTCCTAAGTAGTTGTCCCAACTTACACTCTTTTCAAAGGCTTACTCAATGTACTGCTTCCTTATTTTGGGAATGCTTTCTCATGTGTCTTGCCCACATATTTCTCTTCTTTTGTTGTCTTTTCTTTATTAATTTTTGAAGTTCTTTTTGTTATGCCTTGGAACCCAGGACTTCATCAAATAAATGTTACAAATATGTGTTTCCAGTGTGCTCTCTCTTTTCTGGTTTTGCATATATTTTATTTTAAAAAATATTTTTATTTATTTGAGACAGAGAGAGAGAGAAAATAATGCACCAGGGCCTCCAGCTACTGCAAATAAACTCCAGATATATGTGCCACCTTGTGCATCTGGCTTATGTGGTTCCTGAGGAATTGAACCTGGGTCCTTTGGCTTGGCAGGCAAGTGCCTTAACTGCTAAGCCATCCCTCCAGTCCTTACATATATTTCAATGGACAGAAATTGTCTTTAAGTTTCTGTTCCATCTGCTGTTGATCTCTGTATGATAATAATAAAGCTATAATTTTATTTTCCCATATGATGAATGAATTCTGCCCTAGGTTTTGGTGGGCTTTTCTTTCCCTCCTGGCCTGCAGGTCTCTGTGAGATACAATCTGCAGATGCATGCAGATACGTTTCTCTGTGCTTTCATTCATCAGTTTTCCTTTCTCTTTGTTCAAATTGCTGTCTCAATTTCAGTGGCTTTCTGGTATGGTTTCACACACGCACGGTGAGGCAATATTTCTGCTAGGCTTTTGTCTTTCAGGATTTAGTGTTGTTCCCACCACCACCCTCTTGCTAGCCCACGCGCATTTCAGAATCAGACTGACAACAATATTGAATAAAAAACAAATGTCGATCTGTTAAATGACCAGTCTTTCAATTCATGAGCATTGTATACAGCCCTGTGCACTTAGGTGTTTTAAAATATCTCTTAGTAAAGGTTTGATAATTTTCTCTATTAAGGCTTAGCATGTTTCTTTAAAATTTATCCTTGAACATCTAATATTTTGTCAATTTCAAAATGTTTTTGAGGGGCTGGAGAGATGGCTTAGTGGTTAAGCACTTGCCTGTGAAGCCTAAGGACCCCAGTTCAAGGCTTGATTCCCCAGAACCCACATTAGCCAGATACACAAGGAGGTGCACGCGTCTGGAGTTCATTTGTAGAGGCCGGAAGCCCTGGTGCGCCCATTCTGTCTCTCTCTCTCTGCCTCTTTCTCTCTCTGTCCATCTGTCACTCTCAACTAAATAAATACAAATTAAAAATATTTTAAAAAATGTTTTTGATCGGGCTGGACATATTGCCTAGTGGTTAAGGCACTTGCTTGAGAAGCCTATGGATAAATAAATAAATAATGCTCTCTTTGAAAAAGATAACTTCAAACAATGTTTTTATGGGCTGGAGAGGTGGCTCAGCAATTAAGGCACTTGTCTGCAAAGCCTAATGACCCAGGTTCTACTCCCAGCCCACATAAAGCCAGATGTACAAAGTGGTATATGCATTTGGAGTTTGTTTATAGTGGCAAGAGTCTCCGGTTCATTCATTTTCTTTCTCTCTCTTTTCTGTCTTTGTACAAATAAATAAAATATTATTTACAATGTTTTTAAAACATAAACTTTTCTATTCAAGATATTTATGAAAATATATTTTGAGTAAAATGTTTCCAACAAGTAAAAACATTAAGTCTCTAAGTCATACTTTGTTTTAGTAACATATAAAATCAAGTTGATAGGTTTTCTAAATTCAAATCAACTTTGAGTTCCTGGCTACAGTATACTTTTATAAGATATTTCTGGGCCTGGGAAGATGGCTCAACAGTTAAAGGAGCTTGCTTGCAAAGCCTGCTGGCCCTGGTTCAATTATCCAGTACACACATAAAGCCGGATGCACAAAGTGGCACATGTGCCTAGAGTTCATTTGCAGCTGCAAGAGGCTCTGGCATGCTCATACACACTCTCTCTCTTTCCCAACACACTCTTTCTCTTTCCCAAATAAATAAACACATTTTTTAAAAGAAGCTTGCTTAAATATATTTCTAGAGTTGGTTCGCATTTTTTCCTTTGGGGATTTGCTTCATCATATTCAGAAATGAGAGTGGTCTCTGATACCCTTTTCTTCTAAATCCTTCCTCTGACACCGTTTCCTAAAACAAGGATTTGCCTTGCTTTAGTGTCAAATTTATATTAGACTTACGAAATTAGTTGTCAAACAATCCTCATTTTTCCCTAAAAGAATCTGGGTAGTTCTGGAAATACCTGTTCCTCCGATGTTTTAGATGTCTAGAGAAAGGGGGCTGAACAGATGGCTCAGTCTGTGTAGTGCCTGGGGTACAAGCCCGAGGACCTGAGTCTGGATGCTCATCACCCTTGAAAATACCAGATATGGCGGTGCACACCTGGGAGTTCAGTGCTTGGAAAGCAGAGACAGGCAGATCCCTGGGGCCAACTGGCTAGCTTGTCTAGCTTAATTGGTTAGCTCTGGGTTCAGGGAGAGAACCTGTCTCAATAAATACACTGGAGAGCATTAGGAGACACTCAGTGTTGACCTCTGGCCTCCACACACACACCCCTGTGCACACATATGTTCCCATACACATATGACCATATGTACATACATGCATACACACTGCACACATAAACAAAAAATTTTAAAAAAAGAAGTCTAGAGAAAAACCATCTTGACTTGTTTCCTGCACCCTTGGTTTTAAAAACCTGCAAGTCCTGATGAAATAGCTTTCAAGATGACTTGCCAAGTATGGCTTTTCTTTTCCCTGTGTCCATTTTTTTTGCAAGAGAATATATTTTCTCTAATTATGGGATGCAATGTTCTCTGTCCATTAGTGCAATCTTGCTAATACAGGCAGGCTCAAACAGTCTGGCACAGACCTTCATCAAATAAAATCATCTAGGGGCTGGGGAGATTGCTCAGTGGTCAATAGCACTTGCTTGCAAAGCCAGCCAGCCACCCACACAGAGCCAGATGGGCATGCGTTTGCAGAGGCACACCTATACACACATATGTGCAAATGAGTAAATAATTGTTAAAAATCATCTAGATTTGTCATAAATGTTTCTTTTCCTGGATTTTTTTTTCATTTTTGGTTTTTCAAGGTAGGGTCTCACTCTAGGTCACGCTGAGCTGGAATTCATTATGGAGTCTCAGGGTGGCCTCAAACTCACAACCATCCTCCTACCTCTGCCTCCCCAGTGCTGGGATTAAAGGTGTGCACCACCACGCCTGGCTAGTTTCCTGGAATGTTTAGTCTGTTGTTCCCTCAGTTTTTTCTTCGTCTACCTGATGCTAGAGCTCACCTCTGCAGAGCCGTGACACGCACAGCACATCCGCCCCTGGGCACCCCTGTCTCTGTCTCTGTGTTTCCATGTGGCCGTTGAGCCTCAGTGGGGAGTTGTGTTTGCTGTCGGTGATGACCTACGCTCCACTGTCATGGGACCCAAGGATGTGTTAACAACCAATAGAAAACCTTCTAGAAAGTAAAAATAACTGGGAAATGTAATAGGAAGCAAGTTTAGAGTCATGGAAACATTAATGACACAAGTAGGCACTACTTACACAGGTGGACTGTCCCCACAATACTTCCCGATTCTCTTAGCGTCGTTGACTTCCCCACCATTAAACACGGCCACATAGTCATAGCGGCAGTAGTTGTCGCGCTCAACATCAAACTTCTCAAACTTTAGTTCTATAAGCTTTGGAGAAGGCACAATGTTAGAGATGTCAAAGAGTACTACTGAATAACCTCAAATGGAATTTTCTTATTTCCAGACTTGAAAAATACCATGATTTGTCTGTGTTAAAAAGATCTTATCCTACTTAAATATTGTTTCTTGTTTTTAGTTAACAAAACTGTAGTGTTCTTTTGCTTTATTTTTAATTATTTCAAAAGATGATCTAAAACCTAGGCCAATGGAAATATAACTGTAGCAATATACATTAAGTATGTTCTGGGGATCTATTACATAGCATGGTGACTATAACTAATAATAAAGTAACATATTTAAAACTGCTAAGCATAAATCTCAAATATTTATAATATGCATGCATAAAGGCATAACTATGCTAGGTGATGGGTATGCTATTCAGCTTGATTATGGTAATTCACAATATATATATTATTAAAACATGCTGCATACTGTTAACATATATACTTATTTGTAAACTACCTCAATAAAGCTGAGGGGGGGGGGAGAAAAAAGTAAGAAGGAAAAATAGAGACTGTAGTTATATAATAGGGTATGTGTTAGAGTGGTAAAGGATCATACATACTAACTACATTCTTCTTTCTAAGAAAAGTGACAGAAGTCAAAGTATTATCTAAGATATTCCCCATATTACAGTCTGTCAGGTTGTGGCATAGGTGTACGTGGTGCATGTGGGCCTATGATGAGTCCACAGAGTTATTTTCCTTTTGAGGAAATGTGACAGACAGTCCTATCACATATAAAGAATTAAAGTTTTAGGATGAGAGATCCATGGAGGTGGGAACCAGCTAGCGTGTCTTTCTTGTGCATCCCAAGCATAGCCTACTGGGGGTGTGGCTGATTTCTGAAGAGACTGCATGAAGAATTCACACACACAGTCAGTGTTAGGGTTCTTCATGCATTTGCTCTAGTGCCAAGAACATGTCCTAAATTTTTCAAGTGAATAGGACATTTTGATTTAATAGTCATTCCATCATTCTCCTTATAAGCAGATTCTTTAAGGGTACCTCCAATATGCAAATCAGAAGAAATCTCTGGGTTTACTAATAGTCATGGCACTCAGCTAGCTAGCACAGGTGACCAGGAGTCCTCCCTGCTCACTCATGGAAGATCGTGGAAATCAATTCCTGCTGGATAAGTGGCATTGATTCCTAACTACTCAAGAAGATGATGACATCACAGACAGATGCAAAGGTAAATTTTGATTTTAACATAATTTCCACATATGTACATATTTACCTATCTTTTAAAGTTTTTTCTTTTATTCATTTATTTGCAAGCAGAGAGAGAGAGAGAGAGGAGGCAGACACAGAAAGAGAATGGGTGCGCTAGGGTCTCTAGTTGCTGCAAACGAACTCAACACATGTGCCTGCTTGTGCATCTGGCTTATGTGGGTACTGGGGAATTGAACCTGGGTCCTTTAGCTTCATAGGCAAGCACCTTAACCACTAAGCCATTTCTCCAGCCCATATTTACCTACCTTTTAAAAAGGTCATAATCTGTGATGGGAGAATGTTGGTGTATACATACTTAAAATTGGTTTCAATTATATTACAAATATTTCCTTTTGTTGCTTATTGACATTTTATTAGGAACTAATAAAATGCTTTCCTTTTAAAAATTAACTGAACTTACTTTCCTTAGAAATTAATCACATAAAACGTTCTAAGAGAAGATTAAAAAATAAATAATAAAATAAGAGAGCGAAGGAGAAAGCTGTGATAAAATGTGGAAGCAGTTCTTTCAAAGGACGTTCCATAGATTTATATAGAAACTACTTAGGATTTAATTTTACCATTGTATTTTTTTTTTCTTTGGACAGAACTAGCAATGACTTCAAACACTATAATGATGATGCAGACATCAATTGGTTAAAAACAAAACAAACCCCCCCTCACATTAACAAAACTCAAGCTTTAAGTAATCAAAGGGAAAAAAATCATAAAAAAAGATGTTCAATTATGACCCACAAGTTAACAAAACTGGAGTGACTCGGTCAGCTATGTTAACAAATGTCACAGAAAAATGACCAACACAACTTCAAAAATTACATAATAATTAAAATATTTCAAACATATAATATTAAATGTTTCAAACTATAAATTATTCAATACACATAGTCTTCCATTATTAAATAAATGGCTGCATTCTTATTCTTAAAACTAAAACTAAGTTTTGAGATTATGATCAAAGTGTGAGTGTGTGTTTGTGTATGTGTCCTCAAATCACTGACTTGCAAGGTATATTTGTCTGGATAATTGTTGATTTTCTTTTGGTGTGCCCATGTGGCATCCATATACTCACACAATTGCCTGCACTGGGCAGAGCAGAATGGGAGGGGGTGTCCTTCTCCATCGCTTTTCCACCCATTCTTATCTGAGCCCGAGTATCTTACTGAACTCAGTGCTTGCCCGCCTGCCCCCAGACATTCTTGGGTCTCTGTTCCCCTATGTCACTGGGGTTACAGACACATGTGACCACACCCAGCTGCTTATGTGGTTCCCGGGAATCACACTACAGTGGTCTCTCTGCCTTCCTTGGGCCCCCATGCTCGCGCAGGAGGTGTTCCTAACCTGACTGACTTTAAAAATAAATATGTGGCAGGTAGCATTTGTGCAAGTTACACAAAAGATCAATTTTAAAAAGTGTTTCTTTAAAAAAACACGCACACAGTATCATTATGTTCACCTTTTACAGTGTTTGGACTAAAGTCAATAGCATTTCTAACATTATTACAAAGTTAATTTTTTTCACTTATGTATGAAAGTTTACCCAGCAAGAGTAAGAGTCCTACAATTAATATGTGAAAGTAGTTCCCAGAAAGGGCAAAAATTCATATAACCACAAATTAATACACCCTAAAAACCTAGGTCTTTTCTGGAATTGTGTGCTTTTGAGTGATGAATGAAGCTTTTTAATGGGAGCTTGAATAAATTTTATTCAGACAACCCCAGACACCTTCAAGCTGACCAGCAATCACAGGAGGCAGCTGGGTCTCTGAAGTATGTGGCTGGCCTTGCTTTGCTTTGATGGCTAGAATGACTATCATCAGCAAGTGGATTTGTAAGCGTCCAAAAGGGGCTCTGAAGTGTGCATAGGCTCTGAGATCTTTACCCCACCCCAGAGCTAGTGGCTGCTGCTTATAGCCTCAGGCTTATAATATCCACCATGGGCTTATGTGGAATTTGCTTGCCATTTGTATTTTTAAAACTGTTTTGAAAGTTATAATTACATATAGAGAATTAAGTCCATGACTTTGCAAGTCAAATGGTGCCAAAAGCAACTTTAATTTGGGTCTTCATATGAAAAAGCACTGGTATCCAGCAGGATCTCTCTCTCTCTCTCTCTCTCTCTCTCTCTCTCTCTCTCTCTCTGTATCCTTAGCTCCCAGCCCCACAACCAGAGGTTCACGCTGACAATTCACACATGCGCATTTTCTTCACATTTCCTGGAGCCTCACCTGGTTCTTTGGGGCTACAATGTGCCACACACAAGTGACTCCTACCGGGTAATCCCGGTCTGGCCAGTTGGGGGTTTTCAAAGAGCCGGAAGGTCTTTCGAGGCGTCCTCCACAATAGCGGTCTCCTGGAGTTATTAAATATAGAAAAACCCCACAAGTTTATATCCTAACATAAGTTACAGCAATACAGTCATGCAGAGGTTAGCACTGTGGAATTTTATGTGAGAGTGTAACAAAGCAAGACAATAGCAAGTGCTTTTAAGTTTTCTCTTTAAAAAATCATCACAGACAAAATGAATGGACTCAGACTTATAGATTTTCTTTTTCATTTTTTTTAACAAAACATTTGCCCTTATTCAGAAATCTTGTAGCACAATGAAACATACAGATTCTAAGAATCCTCAAGGCTTTGGCTACTTATTAAATGCCCATGAACATAACTTACATTAGTTGATACAGACAGTCCCCATTAATAGAAAATATTGTATGTGTGTGTGTGTATATCTTTAATAAGTTTTAAGGATAATTTTGTGTATAAAAATGATGCATATGGGCTGGAGAGATGGCTTAGTAGTTAAGGCACTTTCCTGCAAATCTAAAGGACCCACGTTCGATTCTCCAGGACCCATGTAAAACCAGATGCATAAGGTGGTGCATGCATGTGGCGTTCATTTGCAGCGGATGAGAGCCCTGGCATGCCCATCCTCTCTCCCTCTCTCTCTCACTGTGTCTGCTTCTTTCTCTCTTAAATGTTTACATAAAAAGATGCATATTTATAAACTTTCAGTATATTATTATAAAAGAGAAAGTTAAAAATTATTCCAATCCCTAAAACCAACCACAGATAATACTTGACAAACTAATTCAGACTTATGAAGCACATACTGAGATGTAATGCATACCTTGACAAAAGTAATTTAACGTAAAGTTGTGAATTTAATTTCACCTAAATTTAACTTATAAATAACTAAATTGAAACCAAAAGAATATACTTCAATGCAACATTTCTCAATTGTCAAAATAATATCAAAAATTAAAAATGTATTCTAAGAATTGAGCTTAGAATAAATTTCTAAACTGTTGATAGAAAATCTCAAGCATTAAACAGTGAAAGGAACATAATGGATTTCCATGTACCTAAACTGAAACAATTGTCATCATTCTATTTTATCTATATTGCCACCCAACCCCTACCACCTGAATCATTGCTTTAAAAAAATTATATATTTTATATTATAGGCATATATATATATATATATATATATATATATATATATATATATTGCCTTTTGTTGCTGCAAATGAACTCCAGACACATGTGCCACTTTGTGCATTTGGCTTTAAATGGATACTGGGAAATGAAACCCAGATCAGCAGGCTTTGCAAACAAGCAAGTCCTTGAACCACTGAGCCATCTCCCCAGCCCCATTTAAAAATATATATATTTGAGACAGAGAAGAGACAGAGTGAGTATGGGTGTTCCAGGGCCTTCTGCCACTGCAAATAAACTCCAGACATATGCACCACTTTGTGCATCTGGCTTTTCATAGGTAATGGAGAGCTGAACCCAGGCCACCAGGCTTTGCAATACCTTTAGCAGCTGAGCTAGCTTCCTTCTCCCCTTGTTTTTATTGTTATTTTAATTCACAGGCTTGGGAGAGGTAAATTCCCATATCTTGAAATGTATAAATCTTAGCTGTTTATGTTTGACAAATAGATGTGTCCATGTTTATGAGCTGCACTTCTGTGATAACTTAGAGTTCTTCTTTCACAAAACTTCTATATCTCTTCCTGACCTGCCAGTTCCTCACACTATTTTTCTGAAGAGTTTTCACCATTTTCTTCTAGAGCTCCATGTAACTTGAGTACTGGGGGCGCCCTGCTGGGCCTGGCTTCTCTTGCTTAGCACAACCTCTTAGAGGTCACTCCTGCTGCTGGGGCACTGGTAGTTTGTTCTCTACACTGATGAGTGGTTTCCTACTGTTTGAAGCAGCAGTGTGCACACTGGTTCTCTTCTTAATGGTCATTTGGCCTTATTTCCAGTTTAGGCTATTGTGAGTAAGGCTGCTATGATTATGTTTGTATAAAATGTTTTTGTTCACACATATTTTCATTTCATTTGCATTAATATGTAAGAGCCAAATTGCTTGGCCAAGAGTATATGTAGATGTTAACTTCATTAAAAAAAAAAAAAACAAAAAGCAAAAAACTACCAAAACTTTCCTCCAAGTATGTGCTAGTTTGTACCTCTCAAGGTACGAGCATCCTGGTTACTTCCCTTTCTTTCTTTCTTTCTTTCTTTTTTCTTTCTTTCTTTCTTTCTTTCTTTTTTTTTTTTTTTTTTGAGGTAGGGTTTTGCTGTACCCAGGCTGGCCTGGAATTTACTATGTAGTCTCAGGATGGCCTTGAACTCACGGCAATCCTCCTACCTCTGCCTCCTGAGTGCTGGGATTAAAGGTGTGTGCCACCATGCCAGGCTCATTTATTTGTTGTTTCATTTTTTGAAGCAGGGTCTCAATCTAGCCTATGCTGACCTCAAACTTGTGGCGATCTCAGCCTGCTAGTACTAGAATTAAGCCATGTTTGGCTTCATTTCTTTCTATCTTTTTATTTGAGAGAAAAAAGCAGAGCGGCAAAGAGAGAGAGAGAAAGAGAGAGCAGCGAGAGAGAAAATGGGCACATCAGGGTTTTTAGCCACTGCAAATGAACTCCAATTGCATACACCACTTTGTGCATTTAGCTTTATGTGGGTACTGGGGAATTGCACCTGGGTCATTTGGCTTTGCAGGCAAGCACCTTAACTGCTAAACCATCTCTCCAGCCCCACTTGCCCCCCACTTTTTTTTTGAGGTAGAGTTTCCTCTAGTCCAGGCTGACCTGGAATTCATGATGTAGTCTCAGGTGGCCTCAAACTCACAGTGATCCTCCTACCTTTGCCTCCTCCCCCCCACCCCCGTGCTGGGATTAAGGTTTGTGCCACCATGCCTGGCCCCACTTCCCTTTCTTGATACCACATCTTAATCTAGTTTGTAAGTAATAGAATCTCACTGTGGTCTTCATTTATTCCTCCTGGACAACTAATGATACCTATGGCCAGCAATATTCTTTGAGGACATATGTGCAGTGCTTCACTCATTTTTTTTTATTCATTGAGACCTCTATCTTTCTGTTGCTGGACATGAGTTGTTTTTTTTTTTTTTTTTTTTTTTTTTGAGACAAGCCCACAGACTGACCTTTTTTTATAAGAGGGAGGGAAGGAGAGAGAGAGAGAGAGAGAGAGAATTGGTACTCTAGGACCTCCAGCCACTGTAATTGAACTCCAGAACACCACTTCGTGCATTTGGCTTATGTGGGATCTGAAGAGTTGAACATGAGTCCTTAGACTTTGCAGGCTAGTGCCTTAACCGCTAAGCAATCTTTCTAGCTGTGGGCATGAAGTTTTATGCACTGTGGTGGCTTGAATCAGATGTCCCCATAAACTCCTGTGTTCTAAATGCTTGGTTCTCAGCTGATGGAAATTTGGGGGGTTGTTGCTGGGAGTGGGCTTTGTGGTGTGCTAGCCATCGCCCTCTTGCTAGAGTTCAGCTCACTCTCCTGCTGCTGCTTTCCACCTGCTGTGCCGAGATGATGTCCAGCCTCTGCTTGTGCCGTGCTTTCTCCTGCCATGGTGGAGCTTCCTCTTGGAAACTTAAACCAAAATAAACCTTTTCCTCCCATCTGCTGCTTTTGGTCGGGTGTTTGGTCCCAGCAATGAGAAGGCAACTGCAACATGCATCCTGGATACAAGTCCATTATCAGATATTTTGTGAATGTCTCTCTCATGCTGCGTACTGCCTGTTCATATTTTAATGCTTATTTAATTCTAATAACATTAGCATGGCACATATTTTTTCATCCTCAATCTATTTGACCTTTGTATTACAAGTGCTTTTTAAATAGACAATATCTAGCTGTTTTATGAAACAGTCTAATAATTATTATCTAATAATAATACAACAATAGTTAACTGGAAAATTCAATCCCTTACATTTAATGTATTTATGGATATTCTTGGGTTTAATATGCCCATTGCTATTTTTTTTCAATTTTTTTCCTCACCTTTCTTTCATTACCTGTGTTCCTAGCTTTCTTTAAGTTCGTTGGATAATTTTGGCGTTCCATTTTAATCATTTGGCTTTTAGCTAGAAATCAGTTTTAGTAGGTGCCCTACAGATTACAGTATACATATTTAAATCATCACAACCTAAAGGAGTTCACACTGGACTCCTTCACATCACTGTGTGTGTGTGTGATTGACATTTCATTCAGCTACCTTTCTTGTCAAACATAGAGCATTATATAGTCCATAACACACTATTCATCTCTTCATTCTTTGTAGGTGTATATGTGTGTGTGGTGGGTATGGGTGCACTTTGTATGTGTGAAGGCCAGGCACTGATGCCAGGTGTCTTTCTCAATCACTCTTAATTTTATTTATTGAGGTAGGGTCTTCCACTGGAACCCAGAGCTTGCCCATTTGGCTAGTCTAGCTTGCCCTGGGAACCCACTGTCTCCACCTCTGGAGCGCTGGGGGTGCAGGCGGGCCACCCGCCACGCATTTACATGGGTGTTAGGGATCTGAACTCCAGTCCTCATATTTGCAGTGGAAACACTTTATCCACTGAGCCATTTCCCTAGCCCCAGTCTTCAGGTTTTGGTGTTGAGCACATACATGTAAAGAGATTAAAAGAAGAAAATGTTAGGCAGGCTTTCAAATTAACCTTCCCTACTAGCCAGTCCCTCCCTTCTTACACACTGCCCCATGGTATCATTCCCCTCAACCTGAGGAACTTTATTCAACATTTCTTGTGACACTGGTACAAACTTATCTTTTAAATGATGACAAAGGTTTTTCCTTTCCTTTTCATTTTTAAAGTCTGCTCTGAGGTCTGGGTTGGCGCTTTTATTCTAGCACTTGAAGAATGCCAAGCATTCTTCAAAAGACACTCAGCCCTTTGCTGTCCTCATGCAAGTTGACTTTATCTGACTAACAATGATTTTTATCTTTTGAATTTTGTACTTCAATTATGATGTGATGAGGTATTATGGCTTGCTGAACTTCTTGGCACTATAAATTATGTTCTTCCCTCTGTAGATACAGTTTTCATTTCTCTATTTTTTCTGTACTATTATTACTTTTTTAAGAATAAAAATTGCAGATTGTCTCATTGGTGTTTGTCTCTTTTTAAAATTTCTTATTTATTTGCAAGCAGAGGGAGAGAGGGAGGGAGAGAAACGGAGAGGGAGAATGGGCATGACAGGTCCTCCAGTCACTGCAAATGAACTCCAGATGCATGCACCACTTTGTGTATCTGGCTTTATATGGATACTGGGGAATCAAACCTGTGTTGTTAGGCTTTGCAGGCAAGTGCCTTAATGGCTGAGCCACTTCCCCAGCCCTGACTCCTTTTATTAAATCTTTCTCCTCTTGCTTCAGATTGGATAAGTTTCAACCTCCATGCCATTTGTTGGTGCATCAGGTAAAATTTAAAAATATCAGAACTGTGGAGATGGATGGATGGATATATACATGCATGCTTCACATTTAAAAAAATTAAAAACTTTTTAATTTATTTATTTTAATTTATTTATTTTTATTTATTTATTTGGGAGTGACAGACAGAAAGAGGCAGATAGAAAGAGAGAGAATGGGCACACCAGGGCCTCCAGCCACTGCAAATGAATTCCCGATGCATGTGCCACCTTCTGCATCTTATTCACGTGGGTCCTGGGGAATTGAGCCTTGAACCAGGGTCCTTAGGCTTCACAGGCAAGCGCTTAGCCACTAAGCCATCTCTCCAGCCCTTAAAAACTTTTTATTGACAACCTGCTTCACATTTTTTATTCCATGAATCTCTATACTTGAGTTTTAACATAATGTTTATAAACTTTAAAAAAAAAAAAAGAACTGATCTTTTGAACAGCCTCGTGATGATTTGCTGGTATTTCTTGGCTTTCCTGAGGAGAATGGCTTTAAAGGAGTAAGAAGATTTCAAGTGCCAAGAACAGTGCTTGACACACAGTAAATAACGCATCACCGCAGCCATCATGCCTGTGACTATTGTGGAAACAATACCTCTTTCGTCTGGTGCAGCAGCAGAGAACGTGGCCATAAAGCCATTCCCCGCGGTGTTGGCGTCAGAAATCATCTGGACCATCATCTTGTTGCCACTGGCCACAAGCGCTCCGGGTCGGAATGTGCCGCAGAAGCGCCCAAGGCGCTGACCGTTGGCATGGCCGTTGTACACATCCACAAAGTCATAGCGGCACAGGTTGTCACTCTCAAGGTCTAGGAATCGGAAATTGAGAACAACTACTTTGCCCTCGGGGACCTGTCAAGAAAAAAGCCCAAGAGAAAACTGTTAAAGAAACAATACCTGAGGCCCCCAAGGATACCTGGGCACTAAAGACAGCACATGAGGGCACAATATGAGGCCGGGACGTGGCTCAGTTGGTAGTCTTTGCCTAACATGTATGAAGCTCTGGGTCCGAGCCCAGCACCACAAACGCACAAAGAAGAAAATGACCAGCATTATTCATTGTCCTTTCAAATCCAAGCCAGAAAACGTTCCAGCATACTTCATTTCTAATAAAAATATGTCATTTTTTGACGATTTTCACAATTCTCTAAAGTAAACAATCTTGATTATTCCTTAAGAATTAATTTCAACAAATCTGAAAAATTCTGGTCCAGTATTATTCATTGATGGCATTGCTTACAGAGAACACCTGTTCCAAATGATAATATTAGCATTATTTGCATACTCTAAAATACCACAGCACCCAGGCATGTTGTATGATGAATATTCACTTTAAAGTATGAGGAATGAGGAGATAGCTCAGTTGGCAAAGTGTTTGCTTTGAGAGTATGAGGTCCTGAGTTCAATTTCCAGAACCTACTTTAAAAGCCAGGCATGATGGTATATGCCCTATAATTCCAATGCAAGGGAGGCAGAGACAGGAAGATCCCTGGGGCCCTTTAGCCAGTCAGTCAGTCTAACCTAACAAGTGAGCTCCAGACCAATGACAGACTTTGTCTCAAAAGAAGGTGGGGGCTGGGGAGGTAGCTCAGCAGTTAACAAGCACCCATATGAAGCTGGATGGCATTTGTTTGCAGTGGTGACAGACTGTGCACACACATACACATGCAATAAAAAAATGGATAGCATTCCTTAGGAATAATACCTGAAGTTGTCCTCTGGCCTCCACATACATACACACCCATGTGTACACACACACATACACAATCATTTTTGCAAGCAATATAAAAGTGTTAAATCAAAAGGATGTTCCCATGAAGTTCAAAATTACGAGCTCATTTGGCACTTTTATTATTGTATTATTATATTATAGATAATTCTATAATAACTAAGTTGAGTAATTACTGATTCTGCTCTTCTTAAACCCAGTTTCTATTTATTGTTTTCCAGGTAAAATACCAGACAGCCTTGAAATATAATGGACTACTGATTGAGAAGATAACTTTTACTTTGTGACTAAGTGTTTTGCCATAATCACTCTCACAATTCTTCTGCTGTTTCCCTTTCCATAGGTAGAGAAAAACGGCTCCAAGAGTACTGGTAGGATCCCCTGGCTGTCAGTCTCATTTCTTTCCTAATTCACACTGTCTTCCACTTTCTTCAGTCGAGTTATTCAGTCAAAAAATTGTGATCACCTTTTCAATGAGACGAATTCCCCATCGACCAATGTAAGAATTTTGTCCCATAAAAACATACATACAACACGACACAGCTCAGTGTTGAAAACCACATGCAGGCAACTAAAACTGATTGGTTTATATCCTTTACTAATTAACTACCTCAGGTTTAATAGTTTCCCCACATTAGTGAATTCAGTGCCAGAATGTCATGACTTTTTGCTACAGTAAGATGAAGTGCTTTTTGTGTTAAACATTTACACATTCACATTCCATGGTAGAAGCCGTGAAGGAGAAAACCCAAGAAGGTGGTTATCTGGATTTTTCCTGGTTCCATTTTTTTTCTGCTATGTGTGTGTGTGTGTGTGTGTGTGGGCACACACATGTGCATGCATACATATGTATGTAGTGGGATTAAAGAGGATAATGAGATTGAAAGAGATCAAGATAATACATATGTATGTATAAAATTATCAAAATAAGTAAATATTTAAAACATTAATATAAATACAGCTCTCTGTGACTCACTGAAAAATTTCTGTCTGTAAGTGTTTAGCATTAATCACACTTCAGTCTGGGAAATCGAAGGCTCATACACCAAGTTTCTAAAGGTATAAATATTGGGAGAAGGTCAACAAAAACAAAAGATGTCTGGAAAAGCCATGTGGAAACCTACTTAGTACCTAATTTAAAAATATAATTTTAGAAAAGAGGGTTTGGGCACAAGTATCTGTCAGGGTGGCTATGGCTGTCCCAGAAGCCATTTCCAATTAAAATGAAGTTTCCTTTCTCCCCATCTCAGACTCTAGTTTTCCTACCTTCCTCAGAAATAACCCTTTCACGAGGTTAGTGGGTTTCTTTCCATGTCCTTCAATTGTTTTTGCCTTTTTTATTGCATGGTATGTACATGTATGGTATGTGTGTATGTATGCATGGTGGTCATGTGTGTGCACATGCGTGTGGAGGATGGAAGTCAAGGTCGGGTGTCTTCCTCAGCCGCTTGTCATCTTATTCTTTGCAACAAGACCTGTTGTTGAATCCAGAGCTCACTGATTCAACTAGGCAGGCTAGCCAGCAAGCCCTCAGGATCCACCTGCCTCTGCCTTCCCAGTGCACTGTGATTCCAAGTGTTTTCTACCACACCCAGCTCTGGAGATCTGAACTCAGCACTTTACCCATTGAGTCACCTCCTCAGCCCAGTTCAAAACATTTCCTACATATGTGGGTGTGTATCTATACAAAATACATAGCATAGTGTTTTTGCATTTGTTTTAAAAATTAATGGAAACATGAACTGGAGAGATGGCTTAGTGGTTAAGGTGCTTGTCTGTGAAGCCTAAGAATACATGTTTGAATCTCCAGGTTCCCCATAGACACACAGTGATGCAATCATGCAATGTCGCACATATGCCACAAGGCAGCGCATGGTGTCTGGTGTTTGTTCACAGCAGCTGAAAGGCCCTGGAGCACCATTCTCTCTCTCCTCTCTCTTCCTCCCTCTGTCTCTCTCTTAAAAAAATAATGGAAACAGAATAATCCTATACACATCACTGAGCAAGCTGAGCATCCTTGAATTCTCCAACTGAGAAAGAAGAAAAGGGAAAAATAAAAATGAAAAGACATGGGGCTTCATAAACTATTCTCTTCATCTGGACCTTATGCCCATTTTTGCCTTTTTTCTCTCAGTCTAAAGCTTACCCCTTCTTGGAGGCATCCCCTGGCACCCTGCATGTCCCTTGGGATGGACTCTGACCAATCAGCAGGTCTTGGGAATCTTGTTCAGAAGATGGGGCTCCAGGAGGCAAAGCTCTCTCCTGTCTTGCTCACTGTTGCACCCCAGCCCCTGGCACAGTATGTGGACCCAAGTACAGGCACATCAGAAATACTGGTTACATGAATCAGCCCACTGAGCACCAAATGAAACCCAGTTTATTTGCACAAATCATGGGTAAGGGTCTCACTGGGTGGCTCCACCTCTTTTACTCTAATATTTCCTACCTTGCTTGGCACCAGCGCTCCAAAAAAGGTGACTGTCCTTTCTAGGTCATTCTTTACAATAACAGGACGCAGCTTTTGTAAACTTATATTTGGAATCTTCTGTAAATGGTGCAGGCACTTGATGCAGACACTCAATGAAGATGCTTTCTTTGGTAATAATTAAATGAATCCACTGTTTTGTGAGATTATATTGGCCAGGGGATTTATTATCTGCCTGTAAGAAAACAATTCCAGGTCTGTGTTTTTCCCAGTCAACAGCTGAGTCCTGTGTGGGCCAAAGTCTAGGGCTACAACAACGACCTCAGCTCACCCCGCCACCCCTGGGACACCCTTACTGTCATAGCCACACATGCCAGGTCATTTGATGCCAGGCTCCTGCCAACAAGTAGGGGAAGTGCATTTTAAGTTGTTGGTTTGCATTTTCAGGACAGGATGAGTAAAATGTAAATGAGCAGCCAGCTTCACTGTGCAGAGCAGGACGTTTCTGTAGAAATGACTATGGTCCTGGGCCTGTGGCTTTTTGCCTCGGCACATCGCTTACTACTTTGAACAAAAAGATCTGGTTTTGCAGCATGTTTTTTAAACTTATTTTTATTTTATTTATTTGAGAGCGACAGAGAGAGAAAGAGGCAGAGAGAGAGAGAGAGAGAGAGAGAATGGGTGCGCGAGGGCCTCCAGCCACTGCAAATGAACTCCAGACACGTGCGTTCCCTTGTGTATCTGGCTAATGTGGGTCCTGGGGAATCGAGCCTTGAACCGGGGTCCTTAGGCTTCACAGGCAAGCGCTTAACTGCTAAGCCATCTCTCCAGCCCGAGCATGTTCTTTTTTAAAGTCATCATTTCAGTCTTCTAATATTTCCCTTTTCCATAACAGACTTTTGATAATTCATGCTCTGAAACGCAGACCAGTTTATTTACATTGAAGATGAGATGAAAGGCACTGAGTGTCACCTTGCACACACACGCTCAAATGTAGTCCAGGAAAATTTGCATAGAAATTATGCATAACTATTTGGCTATCTTCCAAGAGGTGAATATGTTAGAAGCATACAAGATCTTACTCATGTATATTCTGTGCACAAATACTATTTTAAGGGGAATTTTTGACCTGCTTAGAAAATAAAACACATTTTAATGAGAGGAAATAACATGTAATATTATGACCATTTTATTTTGTTCTTGAGAACCAAAACTTTACACAAGAGTGAGGAAACACCCAGTCTCCATGGAGACTCAGTTACATTGCCCTGCTAAAAACCACCCCAAACTTTACCACTGTATTTGTGATAAAATTCTCATCTTAACTGTAGTGCCCACACAGAGGCAGTGAACGTTAGGTGCTGGGTGTTATTTCTAAGCATTATACATTCTTTATTTTATATAACCCCTTACAGCAAGTCTATGCAGTCAATATTAAAAGCCCAGGTTTATGAAATGGAGGTACAGAGAGGTTAAGAATCTGCATGATATAGTACCTGACTATCTCTTGTCTTCCCGCTGCATACCAACTGGCTGTCGTGCAGGTCACTTTTCTGTTTAAGGAACCCTGCAAGCCAGTTCCCATCTCAGAGACTTTGTACAATGTGAGCCCTCTGCTTACCAACCCTTCTCCCTCAAGGTCTCAGCTCAAAGGTCATTTATTCACGGAAGTCTATCCTGAGCCCTTCAGGATCATATCTCAATGACACAGACCATATAGTTGCATTATTTCTTCATGGATTATTTATTACCCATCTTACCACAAGAATGTAAGGTACAGAGAACAGAATTTGTTCAGAGCTGAGCTCATTCCTCTCTCTAGGCACACATGAAGTAAACATTTCCTAGTCTCCCTGCAGTGAGGCTGAGGCCTTGTGACGGGAGTTCTGCCAGTAGAATGTCAGTGCAGATGAGGTAGGTGCCCAGTTCCAGGTCCAGCCATAAAATGTTCTTTATAATCCCTTGTGGTTTATGTCAGAAGTTCTTCTCTAAGAAGAGGATTCACTGGAGGAGCAGAGGTCTTAACAGATGACAGAATCACACAAGGAAGGGGCTACCATTGAGGACAGCCATCCAACTGCTGGACTGTAAGTGAATCAAGGAAAGCCATGAGTACCTTAGGCCACTGCTGTGTAGAAGACAGCTTGTTGGAGAACTGTGTGCTTTAAAAGGTCAATTGCCCATGTAGTATGTTCATCAGTACTTTCATGTTTAAAGTATTTTTATTTATGAGAGAGAGAGAGAATGAGAATGGGTGTGCCAGGGCCCCTTGCCACTGCAAATGACCTCCCGACATATACACTACTTTGTGCATCTGGCTTTACATGGGCACTGGGGAATTGAACCCTTGCTAGCAGGCGTTGTGCTGAGCCATCTCTCCAGCCCTACATCAGTAGTTCTTACTCAACACCTCTTAAGAGAGAAAACTGTTATTTTTGTTGTTTAAAAATCCTATAGAAACCATGCCATGAAGTGCCACCAAATACAGCCAACATAATCTTGGGCTCTGCAAATAATCAAGAAAGTGACAGTTTTGTTTAACTACAGACTGTGGGTTATACCTGGCAAGCTGTGTGTTCTGCTAAAGGCACCTCATTTTAGAGGGGCATGGACACTATGGGGCAAACACAATAGTGGAAAAATCAGAATCACCAAGGTACATTGTGGTTGTCAGCCCTCCATCACTGCGAAGAAACACCTGAGATGACCGACCTGTCAAGGAGGAAAGATGGACTGGGAGAGGACTTGGTAGGACAAGTGCTTGTCTCACAAGCAGGAGGACCTGAGCTTGAAGCCACAGCACCCACGTAAAAGCTGGGTGCAGTGGTGCACGCCTATATGCCTAGCATCAGGGAGGTGGAAACAGCAGGACTCCTGAGCCTTGCTGGGCAGCTAGTCTAGCTAAATCAGTGAGTGCCATGCTCAGTGAGAGACTTTGTCTCCAAAGATAAGGTGGAGAGTGATTAAGAAAGCTACTTCACCTCATCTGACTTCCACGCACACATGCACCTCTGCACATACACATGCGCCAACACACATGCAAATGCACATGATGCACACCACACACATACGCAAAAACATTAAGTGGAAAGGTTCATTTTGGCTCATGATTTCTGAGGTTGGCTCTGTTGCTTCTTGGCTTGTGATGCAGCAGGAAATCATGAGTGGGAGGGGGCAAAGATGGGTGCCTCATTGCAGACAGAAAGGGCCAGGGGCCCAGGTTCCCCTTTAAGAACAATCCTCAATGACCCAGTTTTCTTCCACTGGGCCCTCCTCCTCCTACAGGGTCTGCTAACTCATGAGCGCCACAGGCTGGGAACCAAAGCTTCAATATGCAGAGGCTTTTGAAGTATATTCAAGATCCACACTACAGCATACATGCTGAGGTCTCATTGGCCTTTGAAAGTATTAGTCCCTGAAATACCACCATATTGCTCTGACTCCTTTATCCGTGGCTGCTCAGCTGGGGCAAAAGCCAACCAGTAGTCACCAGCACTTCTTGAGCTGGTGAAATATATGGATCTTTCTCTCTCTCTCAGCAGAATCTGGTCACAAAATGAACAAGAGAAGGCTTCAGGCTGAGCCTCTTCTGTAATGCTGCTAAAAGGTGACACGCAGTCAGTGAGGCCCTCATGGCTGGAGCCTGGCCTTTTGGAATCATGAGGGTGCCTGAAACACACTTTGAAATACAAAACAGAAAGTGTACAGAAAAAGAAGAATGCACAGCAATCGGAACTCTAAGGAATTTATCAACAAAGAGGTACTGGCTCAGGTTTGGGTTGGAGAAGGAGATAATTTAAATGAGGCGCATTCCTTTGTAGGATTTCTGATTTTCCCAAGGACCCTACAGTGAACTTAAGTGATGGCTGATGTTTTGAGCAAGTTATACAGTCATTATCGACTTTCTTAACACTTAATCTTAACTTAATCTTTCTCAACACTTAACAGCTTAATCTTTTGTGAAGTATGAGCTGCTCTTGCTGCTGCTTCTGCTCCTCCCCTCTTCTTTTTAAATATCTATTTATTTTGCAATTTGGTCCTTAAAGGTTTATTACAAAATAAAAGTATTACCAAGTAAATCAAATAGGGCTGAATTATAGTCAAGTAGTACAACACTTGATCAGATTGTGCAAGGCCTTAGATTCAATTCCTACTGCTGCAAACAAGGAGCTAGAGATTTATACTAGGAACAAATTTCAAAAACACCCCAACAAAAGCATTCAGGTGGTTCTATTTTATAGCAAGCCTGCCTCAATTTCCTTGTACACACTGCATCTACGTCAAACCTCTACTCTTTATGTTTCCCACCAAACCAGGCAAGTGTTAGCCTGGTGGCTTCATGTGTCCCACCAGCCACAGCACCAGCCACGGCACTGGCACCTCGTGTGGCTGACAGAAACAACAGCATGAGTTTGGGATCCCACACCACCCAAGACTGCTCTTTGTGGAAAATGCCCAGTTGTGACATGGTAGTAGTACCTTCCCTTGAAAGGTGAGCTCTGTCGGAAAAGAGCTGGGAGGAGAGAGGCAGGTTACATCTCACCATGTGTTGAAACAGCTCTCTGCGGACCTGTCATCTTAATACTGGGGAGGCTGCAGCAGGATGATTGAGAGTTTGAGGTCAGGCTGGGCTAAACAGTAGAGATGGCTCCATGGGTAGTGGCACTTGCCACACAAGCCTGAGGACCAACTCGTGTAAAAAGCCAGGTGAGACCGCACACCTGCAAGTCTAGTCTTGAGGGTGTGGGACAAAGACAGGAGAATGGCTGGGATCACTGGTTAACCAGTCTGATGGAAAAGCGGCAGCTCCAAGTTCACTGAGAGAAACCACAAAGGAAAGCAACAGAAGACACTCATGGTTCTAGTTTTCTCTACAAACACGTATGCACACACATACTAATAGAAGAAGAGGCACTGCACAAATGTATGAAACACTTCCAGATAAGACCAAGGGAGAAGCTGGAAGTGCTAAGTGAAGCTCTGACATCCTGAATTAAAGCAACTGCTCTGAGGGCATTCATTACTTGTTGCTGCTACAAAATACCTGACAAAAGCAACTTAAGGAAGGAAGGGCTTCTTCCGGCTCACAATTTAAGGGTTCAGTCCATCATAGTGGGGAAGGTATGATGGCAGGAGCGTCAGGAAGCTAGTCACATAGTGTCCAGTCAGGAAACTGGGAGGCGAGTGCTGCTGCTCAGATCCCTTCTCTTGCTCATCTGGCCAGCACAGGGGTCTGTGGTGTGACGTTACCGCAGTTAGCTGAATCTGGAAACTCCCTCACAGGCAAACCCAGAAGTTTGTTTCCACTGAGATTCTAAATCCTGTCAAGTTGACAGGATCAACCATCACAATGAGCAATATTGCTTTGAAAAACAGGAAAATCTAGTACTAATGGCAAACCATGTGAGATGCCACAAGATGACAAGTACATATCAGAACTTCTCAGGCAAATGAGGACACAAGGCCACCCTGTTCTGCAGCATGGAGCCTTACCTACTGTTTGAAACCAGATCCCCGCAGGCACACAAATGAATAAATGAGTGAAAGAGGGTATCACAATGGCTTCGACTACATTAAGAATGAAGTCCAGGGCTGGAGAGATGGTTTAGCAGCTAAGCGCTTGCCTATGAACCCCAGTTCGAGGCTCAATTCCCCAGGACCCACGTTAGCCAGATGCACAAGGGGGCCCATGCATCTGGAGTTCGTTTGCAGTGGCTGGAAGCCCTGGCACGCCCATTCTCTCTCTCTCTGTCTCTTTCTCTCTCTACCGGTCACTCTCAAATAAGTAAGACTAAACAAAAAAAAATTTAAAAAGAAGAATGAAGTCCAAACTCTTCAGAATAATGAGGTACTCAGTCTGACACTTTGGTCTCATCTACCTCACAGCCTGTCTTGACTTCAGAGCCAACCTATCTATTCTCAAACACACCTGGCTCTTTCTTTATCGACCTCTTTGAAGCCACATGCTCTTATCCCTTGCCTGGAATATACTTTTTCTCCATCTCCAACCATCGATTCTCACTCAATTTCAAACTTGGGGCCAAACACACCTTCCCCAAGAAACTGTCTCCCCTCACCACATCCCCAAAGGTCAGACCCAGGATAATATTATATTCTCTCTTTAGCCTCCAGAGCACAGCATCTACAGCTCTCACAGGGGTCTTTAGCATGTCCTCTGCCTCATGGTGTCGTATGAACTGTGCCCAGGCCACACCGACCCCCTCTGGTTCAGCTGTGCCCATGTAACTGAACCGACACACAGCTGAAAAGTATACAGAGGCAAAGGTGGAGAAGAAAAAACAATTCTAATCTTCATTTCATTTATTTTGTTCTCAGGTGTGAGGATAGTTTTGGAATATCCTGTGCCATTTGATGATTTGTTCTGCAAATCAACACATATCCATCAAACATCAGTGCAGCACAGTAACGCATCAGTTAGGACTTGGCGTCAACTCCAAGGGTCCATGGGACCCTGACCCTGGGTGCTCCTGGGGCAGGTTGGCTCTCACTGAAACATGAGAAAGGCGACACCTGCATCAATCCATGTGGATAGGATTATAATTTATAAAATAAAGACACAAATTTGTTTTTCAGAATTGTGTTTCATGACAGGAGACTGCAGAAAGTCACAAAAATTAAATTGAGCCAATTTCTCTACATTTTCAAAAACTAGAACAGAGTACTTAAGTCGTTTCAGGACATTCTTTCAGTTCTACCAAGTTGTCAAAATGAGTTAATCCAGAACAAGATAAACATGACTGGTCGAGATTTGTGGAGGAAAAGTGTCCCTACATTAAACTACCAGTACGTGCTGTCTGATTTTTAAGGCCAACAGAAAAAAAAAAAAAAAAAGTCAAAGGAATCTTGGTAGGTAAGGGCCTTTCTGTCATAGGGCGAGGGGTTCTCATGTTTTCTCATAATGACACAGGAGTATAATTTTATCTTTCCAGAAACTTGTATAAGGTAAAGATGGTAACTATTCAATGACCCAAGGGAAAAAAATCTGAAATGACATTTTCAAGAAAATACTTCTATAATCTGAAATTTCATAAGACATATCTGTAAGGGATCAGAAATATAAAATTATACTGACATTTTACTGGGACTAACACAAAAAGGCCTTTTTCTTCATGGATTAGAGAAATCACAGTAGGGAAATCAGTATATTTGAATCAGAACAGATGCAAATGGGCATGTGCTGAAGGAGTGGGAGGCTTGTATTTACATGGCAGTATCAGGTTGCCTCAAGAGGGAACTAAATCAGTTTGAAATCTGATTTCTATATAAAAGGTATGTTCACAGTTGATTCTCTGTGACAACTATGAGAGAATCCCAGCCCTCGTCCTCTCCCCTCTTGGTCACTACTACTCAAAGGCAACCAGTGCAACCCTCTGGGCTATTTCTTCTAGAATTATCTGCTTGTTTCTTAATAATAAGCTTGTGTTGTTTTTTCTTGACTTACCCTTTTGAGTCATTCCCTCTGTGCTTCCCATTTTTCTCTCTGTTTCTCCATCAAGTTTCTGGTTAACCCGATACTCTGAATGTCCATTGCCGCAATCACGTAAATATTATTCGCTGCTGAGCTGAGCCGTTGCGTGTCTTGTATGCTTTGTTTTCCCTGGAGTTAACAAGCGCCTTTGTGACATTTGCTTAGTGTCCTGAGTCCCTGTCACTGACAGCCCTCTCAGTAACGGCCAGACCAGTGTCCTGTGCTTTCCATCTTCTCCTTGGAAACATGCGAAAGCTCCTCACCTTCCCGCCTCCTTCCTCTCCTATCTGGCCTGGCTATTCTCAATGTTTGCGGCGCAGTTAGCAAGCCAGGACTTTAATCCATCTCCAGCATCCCCTCAACTGTCATTTTGCAGGCTCTTCCCCTCTTGTAATTTTCTTACAAGGGGTTCCAAGGGCAAAAATGCAGTATCTTGCGTATCTAAAAATGTGTGTGCTCAAACTTCCTGCCAGTTTGGCAGGGTTCAGAATTGTCCTCGATCTATTTTTCTTGTCAGAATTGAACACCGCCTTCCAGCTTCCGGTAGGCTGGTGGTTGGTGCTCCTTCGTCCAGTGCCGTTTTCCTCCTCTTCAAGCTTGTGGACTCGACTTGGCTAAATTTAACAAAGACGCACCTTCTCGCCCGCTTGCTCAGTATCTTGCTTTGACTCTTCCCCCACCTGGATCCTCTGTTCTCTTTTGTAAAACTCTCCTTGGCTATATGGGCACTTTCTGGATAGAACCTTTAATTTTCTTCTCAGTATTTCCTCTCTCTTTGTTTTTATTACTTTAGAGTGTCTTCAAATTTATCTTTCAGTCCATTCATGTTTTTCTACTACTAAGTTATTAATTTACAGTAGTGGTTTCTGATTATGTTGTTCTCGTCTTTTCTTTTTGGTTTGCTTGTGTGAGTGTGAGGACAGTGTGGTGTGCACAGATGTATGTGTCCCTGAAGGTCCCCATGCGATGCGCTTGCCTGCGGTGGGGTGTGCTCACTCGTGGTGGCCAGAGCTCTGCTCCATCACTCTTTCTACCATCTTACTTGAGCTGGAGTCTCTTACTGACCCCAGAGCTTGCCAGGTTTTGTATTGTTTTTCCTGTGAGCTCCAGTGATTCTTGGGTCTCTGATCCCCAGTGGGACTGAGGTTACAGACAGGGGTAGACATGACCAACTATTTATGTGGGTCCTGGGGATTGAACTCAAATGGTCTCTCTGGCCTCCTCAGGCCCTCAAGCTTGCACAGGAAGTGCTCTTAACCCTGGGGCTACCTCTCCAGCAGGAGCACCCCCTCTTCTGAGCATCCATGTTTCTCCCGTGTGCACTGTACCCTTTGGACATCTCCCTGGACAGCGTAACGATGATGACGTGCTGCTTCTGCCCAGAGGCACCCGTGTTTTCTTGGAGCTCCCGTTTCTCTGTGTTCGGGATTCTGCCTTCCTCACATAGTTATTGATCCTCAGCTGCTGGTCACACTGCGAACTGAGAGCAGGCTGACTCAAGCTCCCGGGCAGGGCTTGTCTCCCACTCCAGTGTTGAGCACACAAAGCCTCCCAAATGCAGGTCCTTTCTGGGGCATTCTAAGATCTGGCACCTAGCCTGAGGGCTGAAGACCTTGAGGGGAAAGGGACTGGGGCCTCATCATCTGCACCCAGATTTTACCTCAACCTAGTCTCTCCTGAGAGAACCCAGGCAATTCCCAAATCCCACAAAAGATTCCCAGCCTTGATGGCAATGGGGAGAGAGGGGAAGGGGGGCTGGGAGAAAGTAGGAGGGTGGCAGGTAGCCCTCTTGCTCTTTTGGGGGCAGAGAAGGGAGCCTGGTAGAGTAATTAACTGCCCATACAAAGGCTTTCACACCCAACTGCAATTGTTAACCTCCCTCACCCTGATGCCTCCCAAGGTACCAAGTGCCTCCAACTCCTGAGCTGTGCAGGGGTCTGTGGCCACCCAGCAGTTTGCGTTTCACTGCAACCTGCTCTTGCCTCTAGAGACACAGCGACACAGAGCTCCCTTTCTAGTTGGGCCACCACTGACCACCGGCTTCCTTATCTAGAATTCTGTGGATATCTCTCTTATATTATTAATTCCATTCAAACCTTCTCACTCTAATTTTGGTGGGGTTCAGAGGGGAGCAGATGCAAACACACCTGCTTAATCCATCTTGCTTAAACAGAAGTCATTAAGGTGACTTTTATCAAGAACTACTTAGATGACACTATATTCTTTTTTGTTTTTTTCAGGCAGGGTCTCACTCTAGCCCAGGCTGACCTGGGATTCACTCTGTATTCTCAGGGTGGACTTGAACTCATGGCAATCCTCCTACCTCTGCCTCCAGAGTGCTGGGATTAAAGGCATGAGCCACCATGCCCACTTTATATTCTTAATTATATAGAGGAAAAAAAATTATGCATGAGTATGCTATTATAACATAAAATTATGCATGAGAGTACATATATGCTCATATATGTTTGCTTTGTTTTAATTTTTAAAAAATTATTTATTTATTTGTTTGAGAGAGAGAAAGAGGCAGAGAGAGAGAGACAGACAGACAATGGGAACACCAGGGCCTCCAGCCACTGCAAATGAACTCCAGATGCATGTGCCCCCTTGTGCATCTGGCTTATGTGGGTCCTGGAGAATTGAACTGGGATCCTTTGGCTTTGCAGGCAAATGCCTTAACCACTAGGCCCTCTCTCCAGCCCCCTGTTTTTTTTTTTTTTTTGAGGTAGGGTCTTGCTGTAGCCCAGGCTGTCCTAGAACTCACTATGTAGTTTCAGGCTGACCTCTGACTCACAGTGATCCACCTACTCCAGCTTCCTGAGTGCTGGGATTAAAGGTGTGCACTACCACACCTGGTAAGGAGTATAGTTTTTTAAAATATTTTATTTTTATTTAGTTATTTATTTGAGAGAGACTGAGAGAGAAAGAGAGAGAGAGAGAGAGAGAGAGAGAGAGAGAGGGAGAGGGAGAGGAAAAGGAGAGAGAGAATGGGCACACCAGGGCCTCCAGCCACTGCAAATGAACTCCAGACGCATGTGCCACCTTATGCATCTGGCTACTCTGGGACCTGGGGAATCAAACCTGGGTCATTTGGCTTTGCAGGCAAATGCCTTAACTGCTAAGTCATCCCCTCCAGCCCAGGAGTATAGTTTTTTAAAATGCTAGACCTAAGTACCTATGACAATAATTATGATTATGCTAAATGCTATGAAGGACTTCAAAGAACAGAAAGGCAGCCATGTTATATATTTTAATAGCTCGATACTGTTCTAATGTATGCTTGAATCATAATTCATAGAAGTAGTCCCATGTTTTCCTACATGTAGTTTGTTATTTATCATTAATAAATAATGCTATCACATGTACTCAGTTATACAAACCCTATGTTTAAGAGAATATTTTTGTAGTATGAGTTCTTTTAAATGGACACTAGAAATCAAGACACAAGGGCATTTTAGATTATAACAGGGTACCCATGCAAGGAAAGTTATTTATTTATTTATTTGAGAGACGAGAGAGAGAATGAGGCAAAGAAAGAGAGAATGGGTGCTCCAGGGCTTCCAGCCACTGCAAACGAACTCCAAAAGCATGTACCACCTTGTGTATCTGGCTTACGTTGGTCTGGGGGAATTGAACCTAAGTCCTTAAATTGTGCAGGCAGGCACCTTAACCTGTGAGCCATTTCTCCAGCCCAAGAAAAGTTGCCTTAATCCTACTTTTCATACTTTCTCCTACACTGGATGGTATCAGTACTCAATTTGGTAGGCAAAGAAAGAAGACATCATTGTTGTTTTGAATTCAGTGTGGAGGACATTTGCATGGGGAACCTGAGTTCACTTAAGGTGACAGGAGACCCAATAAATGAAGTCAGGTAAGACATCTCATCACAAATACCCTGGAGGTATCAAGCCCCACAGGCCCCATCCCAAATACAAGACAGTGAGGAGAAAGAGGTGGTTGTTTATCTTAGAAGTCATGTGGAGGGACTGCGGGTTCGGTAAGTTGGGTTCTGAAATGTAAGTGTAAGATACTACAGGCATATGCTGCAACACCAAAAGGCAGTAAGAATGCAGCGGAACCAGCAAGCGCTGTCCTGCCTCCGCGTCTGTCTCTCAACCCGCTCTCTTCTCTCCGAGTCATTTTCTCCCTGCTCGGCTTATCATGAATTCCAGGACAGCAGTCCTTGCATGCAATTGTATCATGAATTACTACACCCCAGGCAAGAAGTATTTCTTGGGTGCCAACAGAACCCAAAGAACTAGACTTGAATAATGACCAAGCAGACCACAGTGTGACCACAGACTGATGGCTTGTCTCTTGCCCTTTCTCCTAATTCTTCCCTTTGTGATCCAGAAGCTTTTTATCAGTCCCTGTAGGTCAGGGCTTAGAATGGTGGTTCCTGCCCCACCCCCTTTCTTCCTGGCATGGTACTTCTGAATAAATTCTCTCCTACTTCACCCCACTCTTCCCTAACTGGACTCTTTAGGCGGCAGGGGTGGAATCTGGATGTCTGGGATTTCCAGTGAGGCTATTGGCCTACGATTCTGGGAATAGCTGGTGGGGGTCAAGTTCAAGGCCAGCCTGCCACATAATGAGACCCCATTTCAACAATAAAAAAGATGAGAGGGAAGGGAAGAGTAACACAGCTACCTTTGCTATAAATTCTCTTCAAAATAACCAAATAAATAAATAAATAAATAATTTTCATTCAGATTTCCCTACTCCAAAAGCTTTTCAAAAACATAAACAAAACTAAGAACATTAGAAAAGTGGATAAAATAGCATGGTACTTAAGAAAAACCTCAGGATTCCCAGAGGAGCAGTTCGTCAGCAGGAGACAAGGCAGTGAATCACTTTGCTCAGATGGTGTGACATCTAAATTAAATGTTCTGTGACAACACCATATTTAGAGAAAACACAAAGACACTACTGGGTGGAAGAAGGAAGGCTGGAGAGGCTCGGCACCCTTACTAGTGTGCGGAGAGGCCACAGCAGGGGGCCAGCACATCTGGCACTCCTCTGTGGCCTCCTCTTTCTGTTCTTGGCTCTTCGCTGGCCGAGTTTAGACTTCGTGAAACGAGAACTGAGTTTCCCTCCCAGCTCTCAGCTCCTGAGGAGGTGTCTGCAGCCGTCCACTGGTGGACACTCCTCAGAACTGATGCCTGAGGAAGCCAGGAGCAGGTGCTGCTTTACCCCCATCCCCCGCCAGAGTCCCCACGTGCCCTGACATCTCCAACTTCATTTAGGCCAGCGTTTACATCTTGTGCTCTTGTTGTTTGAGATGGGTTCTATCTTTTACCCTAGAAACAGCTCTGTTAAGGTGTGGCTTACAAACCGGACAACTCATTCATTTTAAGTGCATATTTCAATGATTTTTTTTGTGAATTTATGCAGTTGAGCAGCCACCACCATTATCTAATTCTAGAATGTTTCTGTCACCCCCCCCCAATCACCTCTCAAGTCCATTTGAAGTTATTCTGCAATCCCCCCCCTCACTCAGGCAGCCACTAAGCTTAGTCTCTACAGATTTGCCTTTTCTAGACAATTCACACAAACAGGATCAAGTAATACAGGGACTTTGCATTTGGCTTCTATCACTTAGCACAGTGTCTCAAGATCCATCCATTCTGCAGCATAAATGAGTACTGCCTTCCTTTCAGGGCCAACTAATACTACGTTGTTTATCCATCCATCCACTCATGAGTTCACGGATGCCTGAAATACATGCACCTTCGGGTTATTACTGACAGCGCTTCTATGGCCATCTCTGTACAGGGCGTTTTGTGCATGCTTGTTTTCACTTTTCCTGTACCTGGGGTGCAATTGCTCGGTCATGTGGTAAAGGCTTAAAAGAAACTGATTCCCAAAGTGACCGCACCTTTTTCATACAACAGTTCCAGTATTTCCAGGGCCAGGTATGGTGGCACTTGCCTTTAGGGAATCTGAGGTAGGATCATCACCATGACTTTGAAGCAGCCTGGGCTACAGTGAGATCCTGTCTCAAAACAAACAAGCCAAAAAGTAAAAATAAAAAGTCCCAATGTCTCCACATTCCCATCAACACTTGTTAATTTTCTGTCTTTTTGATCACTGTCATTCTAATGAGTATGAAGTTTAAATTTCTCTAATTATTAACAATGCTAAGAATCACCTTACATATTTACTGGCCATTTATTTATCTTTTGGTGAGGAGTCAACTCTTTATCCTGTTTGTTAAAAATTGTCTACCCTATAACTCTTTTAAAATAACAGTACAGTACAAAGGAAAGCATTAAAACTTAACTTGTAATAGAGATGTGCCATAAGATCACAGCCAATCTGGTTTCATACATCCGCTTCATCCCAGAGTGGGACATAGGGCACCCCTAGAGAGTTGGCTAATGAAGTTGTTCCAAACAAAATAACTGAGCTAATGAAGAACCTCTTAAAAAGTGCCTTGGCTAGGAACGTTGTTTCTGTTAAGGTTTTGGATTAGTCATTTTACAGAGATAAAAAGAAACAATAGGGTGGGGAGATGGCTCAGAGGTTAAGCGCCCTTGCTTGCAAAGCCAGCCAGCCTGAGTTCAATTCCCCATTACCCACGTGAAGCCAGATGCAAAGTAGCACAGGTGTCTGGAGTTTATTTGCATTGACAAGAGATCCTGGTGTGTCCATACACACACATGCACTCAATCCCTGCCTCTGACAAAACAATAACAAAACAAGACAATTCTCAGGGTGGCCTTGAACTCACGGGGATTCTCCTACTTCTGCCTCCGGAGTGCTGGGATTAATGGCGTGTGGCACCACGCCTGGCTGAAGAGATTTTTAAAGACATTTCCAGGTTACGGTCCACCAGAGCAGAGACGGCGTGGCAGCAGGAGCTGGTCACATTCAGTCCATAGTGAGGAAGCAGAGCCAAGGTTCGAATGCTGCTGCTCAGCCAGCATCCTCTTTCTTACAAAGTCCAGGACCCCAGTCCAGTTTAAGGTGGGTCTTCCCACCTAATTAACTGAATTAGAAAAAAATCCCTGACAGGCAGGTCCAGAGGCTAACCTAAGTCTACATAATCCCAACAGGGATTTGAGGTCCTATCAAGTTGACAATCATTTTAAACCATCACTGTAGATACATCAAGAACTGTTTTTTCTTTAAAAAAATATTTATTTATTTATTTATTTAAGAGAGAGAGAGAGAATGGGCCCAACACCAGGGTCTCTAGCCACTGCAAACGAACTCTAGACACATGTACCACCACGTGCATCTGGTTTATGTGGGGACTGAGGAATAGCCATCTCTCCAGCCCTCAAGGGCTTCTTCAATTTAAGATTTATATTTCTCTCTTTTGAAGATTAGAGTTCATTTAACTTATTCTTTGGTATCACCTTAGTAATATTGAAAACATTTCCTGTAAGCAATAAATACCCAGGATACAAACAAAAATCAATGGAATAGAACTGAGTCTAGAAATAGACCCCTATTTGCATGGCTAATTTTTGAAAAAGTACTAGAGCTTCAAGGTGTGTGATGGTGCATTTTAGGTGTCAACTTGATGGGACTAAGGGATTCCTAGGTAACTGGTAAAACATTATTTTGGTGTGTGTCCATCCATTAGGGTGTCCTTGGAAGAGACGAACATGTGAATCAGTACAATGAGTTGGGAGGGTCTACCCTTACCAACATGGGCTGGTATCATCCAATCCATCCAGGAAACAAGGGTGGAGAAAGGAGCAATGTCTCTCTCTCTCTTCCTTTTCTAAGACACTCATGCTTTATTGTCATTGGACATTGAAGCTACTGACTCTACAGCCTTAGGACTCAAGGTCTTAAATATGTAGCCCCTGCTTGTCAGTTCTTCAGACTCAGAATGAAAGATACCACCAGGTTTCCTCTGGCTTGCAGAAAACAGACAATAGGACTTCTAGGCCTCCAATATTGTGTAAACCAGATTCCACCGAGGGGAAATTAGGTAGCCAGTTGGGAGAGAGGACCCAAAGAGTAAACACCAGGCTGGCTTCAGTAGAACCAGAGTTTAGCATCTGATCCAGCTTATCCAATCAGCTCTCTTGCCCCAGATCAATCAGTTCTCTGTCATTCAGCTGAGTCTGGTGGTAAAGGCCAACACAATAATATTATAACTAGATCCTTAGCAGGTGGGCAAGGCCTCTTTTGGCTGTTCATCTCTCCTGAACTTCAGGTCCCTGCTCTGGTAAGCCCTAGCTCATCTTTGTCCTGCTAGGCTGAGATGGGGGAGGGAGGACCACTCCCACATGGGCTCTCTACGCCCTCCCGCCAGCCACATGGCAGGAGCTCTCTGTACTCTCTCCTCTTTCCTTCTCTTAATATAACAAATTCTCTTTAAGTTTACCCTTTGGGATATGGATTTTAATTCATAAGATAAGAATCCTGGGCACCCTAAATGTATGGGTGCATTAGAGTATTGGTATATTGTCAAGGAACCCAAGACTACCATTATACCATGATAATAATAAGTAACAAAAAACGAATAAAACTTCTATTGGTTCTGTTTCTCTGAAGACTCCTTACTGAGACAGTGGGATGAAAGGACAGTCTTTCAATAGAAAAGTTGGAAAATTAGAAAACACATACACAAAAATGAATTGTGACCTCCCCATCTCATACTATACACAAATTAACTTAAGATGGCTTATGCGCTATTGAAAAAGCTAAAGCTATACATGTGTAAGAGAAAAATTCCAGAAGTATATCATGGTAATTCCAGGTGACAATAAATCACTGATCTCAAGAGTAAAAACTGGCAAATTGGACTTTAAACATTTTAAAATTTCTGCTCTTTAAAAGAAACTGACTCAAATGAGTATAAAGACCACAGATGGGAAGAAAGTATTTGTCTAAATAATTATAACTTAATGTTAAAAGATAAATAATTTGGGCTGGAGAGATGGCTTAAGTGATTAAGGCACTTACCTACAAAGCCAATGGACCCAGGTTCGATTCTCCAAGGACCCACATAAGCCAGATGCATAAGGGGGTGCATGCATCTGGAGTTCCTCTGCAGTGGCTGGAGGCCCTGGTGTGCCCATTCTCTCTCTTTCTCTCTTCCTGTCTCTTTCCCTGTTTCTCTCTCTCTAATAAATAAAAATATTTTTTTAAAAAGATAAATAATTCAATAAAAGAAAGGGGCCAAAGAAACAACATTTTATAATGACAAATCAATACCCAGTCGTCAGGAAAATCACAATTTGACATTATAATACCCAATAAACGCCCAATAGAACAGCTAAAGATGAACAAGACTGAGGTCATAAAATACTAGAAGGGGGCAAACAAATTTCAAACATTGCCAGGAGGAATGTAAAATGGTGAATGAATGTGGAAATTGGCAGTTTCTCACAGAGTTAAACATATGCCTATCCCATGACTCAGCAGTTCAGCTCCTAGAGAAAAGGAAACATACAGGTATGAAAAACAAACAAAAACACAAATCCTATCAAAAAAATGCTCATAGAGACTATATTCATAATAGCCCAGATCTGGAAAAAGCACACATGTCCATCAACAGAATGAATAAATAAATCGTGGAGTTAGGTATGGTAGTTCACTCCTGAAATTTCAGTGCCTGTTTCACACCAAAGAGTGAGGTAGGAGGATTTCCATGACTTCCAGGCCAGTCTGAGCTATGGTATAAGACTTTTTCTCAAAGACAAGGGACTGAGAGGGGAAGGGGACTGGAAGGAAGAAGGAAAAGAAAGAGGGAAGGGAAAGGAAAGAAGAAAGAAGCCAGATGTGGAGGCATATACCTGCAACGCCAGCACTTAGTAGGTAGAGGCAGGAAGATCAAGTGTTCAAGGTTAGCAGGAGCTACAGGAGATCCTGTCTCAAAAGACAGGAAGAGGGATGAGGAGACAGCTCAGCGGTTAAAGGTACGTGCTTGCAAAGCCTAATGGCCTGGGTTTGATTCCCCAGTACCTGTGTAAAGCCAAACACACAAAGTGGCACATGCATCTGGAGCTCATTCACAGTGGCAAAAGACCCTGGTGTGCCTGTTCTCATTCCTCTGTCTCTCTCTTTCTCTTAAACCAATAAAAATACTTAAAAAGAAGACAGAAGAAAGAATAAGAAAGGGAAAGAGAATGTCCTTAGAGCCTTAAGCATTAGGCTTGGTCCCTGGCTGGCTGTGCTGTTGGGAGGTGGTGAAAATTTTAATAAGAGATGGGGCCTACTTTGGAGAAGTAGGTCACTGGGGATATGCCCGTGAGGACGCCTTTCCCTGCCCCTTCTCCTCTCCCCTCTCTCCTTTCTATTTCTTGGCTGCTGTGGGGTGGGCAACGCAACTTCACCATGTGCTCTCTGCCATGATGCTCTGCCTTACCACAAGCCAGAAACAATGGAGCAAGTGACTTTGGACTGAAGCCTCTGAAACAGTGAGCCAAAACAAATCTCCTCTCCTTTAAGTGGATTCTCTTGGTCATTTCCTCACAGCGACGGAAAGCTAACACAAGTGCTGTGCGGGTGGGATGAGCATATATCTATCGCTATATTGAATCCAGAGCAGTGATTCACTTTAATCAATTAGCTAGAATTATACAGTATGGTGTATCACAACAAAACCACTAGCTTAATGCTAGCCACATGATTGTGCACATTTTAAACTTGCTACTTAGGAAAAGTTTGAAACTGATATGCATCTGGCATAACAAATAACCGAAAACCTAGTCATATTTTATCATCCTGTTATATATCATAAAAATTCAACAGTTCATTACATGCCACATTTAACCTATTAGTTTTACCAACTGTATCCTTGATTGGAAAGGACAGCCAGTCCATTATTTAATATCATCACCAGTAGTGAGAAATAGCAACAACAAAAACATGAATATCAGTTTTAGATCTCAAAGGATCTAAAACCAAATTTTCATGCAGTTATGAATTTTTCTGTGTGTGGTGATGGGGATTGAACCCCAGCTCTTGGGTTCAGTTCAGGAAATCACCTCAGGTGTCTGAGAAAACCAAAGCAAAATATAAAACTGGAAATAAAATGCATGTAAATTCTTCCCAGATGAACATACATGCCTCCAGGGCAGGGCAAAGAACAATGTTTCATTAGTTTCTCCCTTGAAAGCTACCCAGTATTTTTCCATATGTTAATCAAATATCTATTAAGCTCTGTACCTACTACATGTCAGGTTACATAATGGGCTGTTAGGAAAGGACTAAGGGTCCAATGTGGCGGTGCCCAGTGGTGCTGTGAACGGCGAGGGGTTCCTGAGTTCCAGGAAGTACTCAAGGGATGAGGACAATTGATCTCAGGATAGTACATGAATTAAACACCACGGTTCCAACAGCTTCCTCTGCAGGAAAAACTGATGCCGGCCAAACCTGTAAACAACTTTATGAGTCTTTAATGGCAGCTCTGTCAGTAGGGACAGAGTTAGAAAATACTGTTTAGCCCAGACATCAGCAGTAGTCAAAAACCTCCGAGAAGAAAGAGAAAAGGATTTGGATGATTTAACATTATTAAAGCAACTTAGAAAAGAGCAAACGGAGTTGAAATGGATGCAGTCAGAACTGAATGCTGAAGAAATAGTAAATGACAGGAGCTGGAAGGTGTTTAAAGAACACTGCCGAATTCACTTCAAGCCTCCAAAGACTGAATAAAAAGATACTTTTTTAAAAAGGACTGGGTCATCTCATCAGAGCTAAGCATGACAGACAACAGAGTGGGATTCCTAGGATAATTTCTGAGCCAACAGTCCAAAACCTTTTGTTGATTTCAGCCCCACTTAGCTAAGACCTCAAGTCTAATAAGTCTCATAATTATAAAATAATCTACTGCTATTTTATACTGATTCTATAAAAATGTTTTGTAAGTAATAATTTTTTGATTAGGGGTAAGAAAAAAAAGGACTAGGGTTAAGAGTCACTTCTCTGCTTTGTAAGGCAGCATTGTCTGCGACAGGATTTCTGAACTCTGGCCTCCAAGGACACTTAGTAGATATCAGTAACATACAAAGTTCACCAATGTGAGGCTTGATTTTCAATTTTTTAATATTGTCTTTTTTTTTTTTTTCAAAGTAGGGTCTCACTGTAGCCCAGGCTGACCTGGAATTCACTATGTAGTCTCATGCTGGCCTCGAACTACAGCGATCCTCCTACCTCTGTCTCCCAAGTGCTGGGATTAGAGGCATGTACCACCATTTCTGGCTTGATTTTCAATTCTAAAATTAATTGACCCATATTGTCTTATGTACTATGGTTAAAGTATTATGGTTAAGAGAGCAAAAGGAATGATTCTAATGTAAGTCAGTCCTTCCGGTAATAGCCTCAAAATCAATTTTGTTTTACATTCTTTTTAAGTTAGAAAGTCCCAACATAACTCAAAAATAGCAGGCTATCAAGGATGAGGGCACAAGCTTCTGTCTTCCTCAGACAGTTCTGGATAGTAAACTCAAATAAGATCTCAGAAATGGCAGAGTGATTCCTCACTACAAACACCAGTGTACTTTAAAATATTCGACTGATGGGCACATCACACTATCAATCTAGAAAGCTGGCTGATTCAATTTGGGCAATAGCAGTGAATAGATTCATGACAACGTTTCACTCTAGAAAGTGTTTTTCAAGCTTTGTTGCACCATTTAGGTGTGGTTTAAAATTATGGCCAGTCATGTAATTGACTTATTTCTCTGGAGAGTGAAGAAAATATCAACAGCTGAAAGTACTCTAGTTTCCCAATCAAGCTCTTTGTACCACAGTTCAACCTCGAAAGAGTCCAGGAACATTTCCTTTTTTTGCTTTGTTTTCTTAAGACAGGTCCTCTGCTACGTGTCCCTGACTGGCCTGGCACCCACTATGTAGATCAGGCTGACCTAACACAGGGAGCCTCTTGCTTCAGCTTCCCTAGTGCTGGGAATGCAGGTGTGACACACTATCCTCAGCCAATAGCTTCTTTTCAACATAAAAGAGTGATAGCTTGGCTCTGAATAATTGCTTCTCTTTAATAGTAGACAAAAAAAAAAAAAGAAAGAAAGAAAGAAAGAAAGAAAAGAAAAGAAAAGAAGGATTTCTTCGTGTGACACATCAGTCAGAGTAGGTCATCTGAAAGAGACAACAGCATGGGGGCAGATACCAATGCTTCTGTCAAATACACCTGACTTCACATGCAGAACTTGCATGGGCACCTTGCTCTTCAGCAGCCCAAATATGCAACCTGACAGCGCTGAGCCACTCACTTTAGTCGGCTGTGTTAGAGACATGGTTTCACCACTGCCAGTTGATCAGGTCGCTAATTTTTGTGACTTCCTGAGGCAGTTACCAAAGGCTTATCTCTCTGCTGCTAAAAGTTTTTGGAATGGCGTTCCATGCTGGCACCATTGCTTGGGGTCCAATGTACACCCAGCTTAACACTGAAAATGAACCCTGGCTTCCCGTGTCAAAACTGCTACACTCAGTCTCCCTCGCCCGAGTTGGCTGTGCTGCTGTCTTTCCAGTCTTCCTGATCCCAACTTTGACGTCATCTCTGACTTCTCGCCTACCAACAATTTTTA
Source organism: Dipus sagitta (assembly GCA_036346955.1). Lineage (NCBI taxonomy): Eukaryota > Metazoa > Chordata > Mammalia > Rodentia > Dipodidae > Dipus > Dipus sagitta. The sequence goes on from CM070786.1 coordinate 35,104,376, forward strand.
TTGACTCTGTTTTGCAATACGTTCAGGGACTGATCATCCCTTACCACCTTCCTAGCACCACGTGGGCCAAACCACCACAGTCTCTCAGTGGAGTTACAACAGTCTCCTAGCTAACCTCTCCTCTTGCACTCCACAGTCTATTTCAACACAGGATCCAGGTGATCCTTTTAAAACACAAGTCCCATTATGTCATACCTTCCCTGCTTAAAACCTTGGAGTGGCTCTTTGATATGTCAACTTGCCTAGATGATTGCACCTGGTTATTCAAACACTCAATTAGGATGGTGGTGAAGTGTCTGGCATCTTCACCAGTGCACTTGAAATACAAGAACTTATCCTCAGTGATGGATGTGCTTCACTAATCACCTGCAAGGCCTTGGGAGCAAACCTGAGACTTCCCTGAAGGAGATCCTGCCTCCACACAGAAGCAGCAGCTTTGCTCTGAAACTTTCTCACTGGCTGCCCTGCAGAGGAGCCAGCCTCCACCCCTATGACCATTTAAACTGGTACCTTGAAATGGGCTCTTTGCATGTGCTTATATGTGTGTAGATGTTAAATATATATGCATAAATATGTATAGATACAAACATGTATGGTATCAATATATACATATGTGAATGTATCTCCCATTGGCTCTGTTGCTCTGGAGAACCCCAATCCCTGTGCCTCCACCTTCTGCTTGTCCCTCTGGACCCATCTCACATCTATTGCACCTCTTATATGGTTGGCTTAGGTGAACAAATGCATTGTAGCAATTGCCTTCCTGTTGCTGAAACAAAACATCTGACCAGAAGCAGCCTACAGAAGGAAGGAGTTTATTTCTGGCTTCTGGTTTCAAGGGGAAGTTTCATCATGGTGGGGAAAGAAGGGCAGGAGTAGAGAGGAAAAACCACATCTCCACATCAGCAGGGAGGGAGCAGAGAGAGTGAGCTAGCTAAGTTCAACAAGCGAGGCTGCTCTTTAACCCCCTACACCCAGCCCCTAGCAACACAACTTGTCCTACAAGGCTCCACCTCCGAATAGCTCTACCAGCTAGGGATTAAGTATGAGGCTTAATCACAAACACATGAAGCTACAGGGGACATTTTAAATTAAAACCACCACACACATCAACTGTCTGCCAGTCGCTTTAGCCACGGAAGCCCCAGAGGATACTGAAGACATGGCAGAGGGTCACGTTAGGGCACTCCCTTCTCTGGGTCTTTCCGTGCGAGATTTCCTTATGCTGTCTCCTGGGTTCTGGTGATGGCTCCTCTCATTCTTCTTTAGGAATCAAAAGTGTTCGCAGCTAAGCTGCTACTAGTTGCGTATTATGGAATTGTTGTGACTTTGTATCATATTTGAACAGTTCCTTGTAAATAAATCACCATAATTCACTCTATTTTGAATGTACTATTAATTTTCTACTGGAGCAGGCTCTACACCTAAGTTTCCTCACATTTACTCCAGAATCACTGCCTATGGATCACAGGTAAGCATGTCAAGCTATTTCTGGGCAGTTCTAAGGTGTATACACATACACACACTGCCAAGGCTGCAGAGTTGTGAGTGGGGTGTGACAATAGCTTCCTCAATTTCTGCTGTCACCTAGAACCCAAGGCAATAGTCACAAACAGACCCTTCATCTCTTCCCTTCTCCATATTCCCAAAGCATCTCTTAAATCAAAAGTAAAACAAACTAAACATGAAGAACAAAAAAGTAATACTTGAGAACCAGAAGTGTAGTAAGTGGAAGGTCGTCTTTGGAGCCTCCACAAGAGCAGGGATACAGCATCTGTCTCCAGAAACTACAACCCTAACCACTAGGCTATGGTATGTCTCTATCAGGAACTACTGAATAGTTTCTTAGTATGTATAAGTAGAAGGGGCTATTTTTGCAATTAGTTAATTTGGTGCCGAGGGTGGAACCTAGGACCTTGCACATGCTGGACAAGTATTTTACCATTGAGTACTGCCTAACTGGCAATTTTACTAACAGTCCTTTCTCTGCCTTTCTAAACACCCCAATTCCAAGTCAAGAGCTCTCAGTTGGTGCTGAGTGGGAGGTGGTTGGGTAGAAAGGTTTGGAAGCACTTCTGTGGACACAATCTTATGAAAGGATAGTATTTTAAATGAAGAAAGGGCACAGTGAGAAGAAATGGGTATTTCCAGTGGGAATTCGCCATGCCCCAAGGGATTACCATCCAGCCTGAAACAAGTTGGCTTGTAGACAAGTTCTACACAAACAACACACTTTTATTCCTTATTACAGCCCTGGAGAAGAGGTTAGAAAAAAAATCAACATCACCACTATTTACTGAGCGCCTGCCTCCCCTGCAGCACTGTGCCAAGGGCCTTCTATCTACTACCTTCCAAGGCAGGTCTAATCATTACATTCAGGACTCCAACTTCAGAAAATTCCAGAAACTCCATCATATACCTAGTAGATGGGTAAGCAGAGAATAAAACCCATGTCAATATGACTTTGCAATGCCGTTCTTCTAGGCACTGAGGAATGACACACAGAAAATCCTCCACCATGAGCCATGTCACCCTGTGTCATTGTTACCCATTTCTGGGACACACGCCTGACTTCTGAGAACCTCCTTTCCTGTCCCAGCTCCCTTTCAGGAATGTAACTTCTCCATTATCACAGCTTCTGGGTTCAATACAGCACCTTGACCTTGGGTCATAAACATCATAATGAATTTACTGTAATGAAATACGATTTCTTCAGCAGAGGTCAGTTGTAGCCCAGGGATTTGGAAAGGTCCATGTGTAGCAATCAGGTCCTATCACTCACTTCTAGGGGCACCTAGCAGCAAAGTTGTAACTGGCTTCCATCTGTCTTTCTTCTCAGTCCGGTCCATGTAACAGCCTGTCTTTGACAAAGTGTTCTCTCTCCCCTTCACATTTTGGCAAACACTATTTGATTATGTGCAGTGCTTGAGAGTAAACACTTGAGGGGGGAGTCCAGGGTGGGGTGATGCAAGAAAGGTGATATTTAGTGGCAGGAGCTAGGTTCTTGGTAGCTTTAATTTCAACTCTCCACTTCTCTGTGGGTGTTGAGTTTATTTTGGGATGTTTATATTGGTTGTTTAAGACCTGCCACAGTGATTCTCATGATCTTGCAACAAATAATGTAGCTGAAGAAAACATTGATCAACATGCAAACAAAATACAACTTTGTATTAAGATGCCTCTAATGCTCCACTGGTCTTCAGCAAAAGGCTACCAGCAAATGAGAACACTCTCTATTTTTCTACTAGCTTTTAAGGAATTTGAAAATTTATAGAACAATTCAAATTTTCCCATAGCGTCACATGGTAAGTTGAACTCTGAAGGTAGACAAGGGGATGTGAAGGTAATTTTGTCAAGCCTTTTAATAATACATTAAAATCCTTCTAGGTGTTTTACCTTTATTAGATGTCTCCTTCATTTATAATGCTTTTTTTTTGGGGGGGGGTGGTTCGAGGTAGGGTCTCACTCTAGCCCAGGCTGACCTGGAATTCACTATGTAGTCTCAGGGTGGCCTCGAACTCATTGAGATCCTCCTACCTCTGCCTCCCGAGTGCTGGGATTTATAATGCTTTTTAAATATGTGTTCTCTGTGATCTATTACTATGTGTTTCTGGAAAGAATAGCTTTTTGTTATGAATAATCATCAAAGAGAATTTCTGGGCTGGAGAGATGGCTTAGCGGCTAAGCACTTGCCTGTGAAGCCTAAGGACCCCGGTTCGAGGCTCAACTCCCCAGGACCCACGTTAGCCAGATGCACAAGGGGGCGCACGCGTCTGGAGTTCGTTTGCAGTGGCTGGAGGCCCTGGCGCGCCCATTCTCTCTTCCTCTCTCTATCTGCCTCTTTCTCTCTCTGTCTGTCACTCTCAAATAAATAAATAAAAATAACAAAAAAAAATTAAAAAAAAAGAGAATTTCTTTCCGAAAAAAATGAAGAATTAATTTTCATGTTTTCTTCTCTATTAATTAAGCCCTTTTTCTAAGGTATATATCTGAAAACAGCACTAAAAACACAGACAGTATAAATAAGCAAATTTATAAAACATTGGGTTTTCAATAAATAAAAACACACTTGATTTACATGTGAATGAGCTAAGGAAAACAAAACAAAAACGGGCAACAGACGCCCTCAAAAGCAAACAGAAAACTAAACAAAATTTTAAAAAGAGGACTGGGGCCCCAGTGGGAAAATACCACCTACTTGTTAAATAAAATTTAAAATTTATATTTATCCTTCTTCCCAGAAGGGCTTAAGACAATAGGAAAAACTTTTTAATCCTTCTAGTATCTTAATAACTGAGACTTGGGGGCTAGAGAGATGGCTGGGTGGTTAAAAGTGCTTGCTTGGAAGACCTGGTGTTCCAGGTTCAAATTCCCAGAACCCACATAAAGTCACATGCACAAAGTAGTACATGCATCTGGAGTGGCAGGAGGGCCTGGCATCCCTATTCTCTCTTTTATTCTCTTATCCTTTCTCTCTGCTTTGAAAATAAAAATAAAAAATAACAGACCTAACTGAATAGTTAATGTATCATAATTCATAAGGTTTCTTAATAATAATTATATATTAAGCATAATTATAATTAGGAATCATACTTTCTTAATGAAAAGCAGAGCAAATAACAGTTGCAGTGCTCTTACCCTATTCATAGGACTTTCGCTTAGAGATACAAACATTTCCTGTTAATTATACTCCTTTTACTTTTTTAGGTATAAATAATATTAGCTCAAACATTGGGTTAAATTATTATTCAGACAGCTGAAATAACTGAGCCTAGTAAGATAAACTATATGTTCACTTTTAAAAAGCCCATACTCAAGATTAGAACTTAAGTCTCTATGTAATTTTCAAGCCTATGTGTAGTCTAAAGCCAGGAAATATGTGGTTAAGGCCAAAAATTCCATTCCTTTATCTACCCTACTGTGGTTATTCCAGACAAATAATAGTTATAGTAATTTTAGAACTCTTTCCTATAGCCCTAGGTATAATTAACTGACTTAAATGCTGAGTTTCTGCCTAAATTCATTATTTGTTTTCTAAATTATATACTGGCACTGATCTTACTAGAACATCACTATCTATTTCAATTGTGACATAACCCCATGCCCATCACTGCTAATTTTCTTCTCAGTAACCAAATAAGCCCCCATCCTACTTTTAATTTATGAGCTCTTGAAGCTAAATGTGAGAGCCACTCATACGGGTATCTGGAGGGTGCGGAAATGCCTCCACATTGCTCACTAGCTTGATTTGGGACTATGTGAAATAGACCTGAGAAGTCAAACCCTTACAAAGGCCTATACTGGGTGTCATCAAAATAATTTATACTGATACTGGTTGGCTTATCTCCCCTACCAGGTTATAAACTCCCTGGTAGAATCAGAACTTTTTTTCCCCTCCTAGATCCCAACACAATGGTGCACCTATATTGTAGTACTCAATAAGTTTTGGTGACTGTTTATTTACCAGATAAATATGTATATAAGAGCACAGTTGTATCACTGAATTTAGGAATTCTGTGTTAGCCTTTCATACTATTTTGAAACATGATTATGTTAGGCAGAATACAAGTCTGTGTACGTTACATTCATGTGTGTGAGTGCATGTATGCATGTTGGGGCTTCAGTCCTCAAGCACAGTTTACCTTATTATTATTTTTTTCAAGACAGGGTCATCCATTGGCCTAGAACTCACTAAGCAGTGCAGACACCTTTTCTTTCTCTGCCTTCCCAACACTAGGATTACAAGTGTGCACCACCACATATAGCTATTTTTTTCTTTTAAAAATATTTTATTTTTATTTATTTATTTGAGAGAGGGAAAGAGGCAGAGTGAGAGAGAGACAGAGAGAATGGGTGTTCCAGGGCTTACAGCCACTGCAAACAAACTCCAGATTGCATGTTCCACCTTGTGCATCTGGCCTACGTGGGTACTGGAGAATCGAACCGAGTTCCTTTGGCTCTGAAGGCCAGTGCCTGAACCGCTAAGCCATCTCTCCAGTCCTTCTTCTTCTTTTATAAATTTCATTTTTATTACCTTAAAGCACAAATTGTATTGAGAGTAAATGGAAATGATTGATGAAAGACTGCTTTGTGTACTATCATAGCCCTAATGGGATTTTCTACACAAACTGGTAATATCTAACATTTGAAAATCTTTCTTACAGACCAGTACAATATGTATGGACTTTGGATTAGTACCAAAAGGGTTTCAGGAGATGAAAGCTAAGGCAACTTATTTGATTCAGTGCCAAGCAAAACTGGGCCTGCCTCGGAATTGTGCCTAGGACCACTGGCTCTGTGTGCCACGCAGATTCCTTCTCACTCCTGGGACGAAACACCTGGTCAGAAGCAGCTTATACTAGGAAAGTGTTTATTTCTGTCTAGTTTCAAGGGGAAGTTTCATCATGGCATGGTAAAGCACAGACAGCCATGTCACCAAAAGGTCTCAGCCCTGCATGGATGGTGACTCCCCCATAGCTGCACAAATGGAATTGCAGTATCTGGCTCTCTAGTGTGGGTTCTGGGGATCAAACTTGGGTCTTCATGCTTACAAGACAAGCACTTTACCAACTGAGTTGTCTTACCAGACCCTGAATTGTTTTGGTTTGTTTTTTGGATTCAAGATTTTATTGTAATGGGGGACAGGGGAAAGAGGGGGAATAGAGAAAAGAGAGAGAGGGAAAAGAGGGAGGAAAGGGCGGTGCATGCACCTGATTTTATACATACACACCTATATACACACATACGTACATACATATGTACATACATTTGATATAGGGTCTTGCTCTGTTGCTATGTAGTCCTGGCTTGCATGGAACTTGCTATGTACAACAGATACCTCACACTTGCAGTGAACTTCTTGCTTCTGCCTCTCAAGTGCTGGGATTACAGGCATGAGCAACCATGCCCAGATAAAATACTAACTGTTTAGACCTCAGTTTCTCTACCTGGCAGATGCTTGCTTTCCCCATCTCAAAGAATTAGATGTGAGATAAAATGATTAATGAATATTTGAATGCATGGGAAAACCACATGTTATCATCTTAATACCATAATTTATATAATAACAAGTAGATTAAATGCTAGCAGGGTAGAAAAAAACACTTAGTTATTAAATAAGGGTACATTCATTGCTAGGAGCCGATCTGAAGATCTTTCTACTTGAAATGATTTATGCTCCTTTTCTTCTGCACAAAATAGCTGAATAAGGAAAATGTCATACACCGTTGATTTAAATAGTACAAATTATGCCCATTACCATAATTTCCTTCCCAACTTCAGCAAATATGAAGCTCTGGCCTGCCACATTGTTTACTTCCAAGTATAAAGAGAGAAAAAGTTCTCTTCTAGATGAACCCCCAAAACTAAATTTTAAACTGCTCAAAGGCTTGCTGATTTTTTTCAAGCCAAATTTATACTGAAATTGATAGTTAAAACTTTACTAAATAGCTGGCTGATTTCAGTACTCTTAAAATCTTTCTGAAAATACACAGACAATTACAAATAATAAAAGCTTTGTTGTTTTCATAATGATGGATGATAATATGACCCCATCCATATGTGGAATGCCTCATTTAAAAAAAACAAACTCACATGTAAATTATGCCCAGCTTTAAATCCGAGAACAAAATTGTTTCACCAATCTCTGCACACCTGCCCAATAATCACCACGTTTCACATTGACATGCTGTGTTGGTCTTAAGTTCAGAACTCAATTTTAAATAACAATTTCTACATTTTTACAGGGAGATTTCCCAGAAGGCTCTGGGTTTGGAGTTTTCTGGAATTTGCAGTTGCTGTAAGCAAAGGTGCAGGCTACTCTGGTTACCCATGCTTAGTATTTTCCACTTCCTCCCTGAGTGCAGCTGCTTGCACTGTTATTTAAAATACCATGCTTGTTTCAGATCATCGACTTCTATCTCTAACGCTCCCATGGGATTACACAATGAGCACGTAATGAGTGAAAATATCACAGAACACAGTATTGGGGATTGGCCAAGTTTGCAATGAACTTATAATGAAACTATTAGTGGACTGGTGATTTTGATGCAGTGGCTGGAGGTCCTGGCATGCCCATTCTTTTTCTCTTTATCTGCCTCCTTCTCTCTTGCAAATAAATAAATAAATAAAAATGAAATATTTTAAAAAATAGTCAATGTAGACAGTGTGTTGGATAATGCAGCTATCCAAGAAATTGTTACAAAATTGGAAGTACTATAATGGAAGTGGGGGGGGGTGTCGTTTAGTGGTATAGCTTGTGTTTTTCATGTTGTAGACTGTGGATTTCATCTCCAGCACCACAAAGGGGGTGGGTGCTATAATCTAAACTTCCAATGTGCAAACTATACTTCCACGCCACAGAGGCCAGGATAATAGGGTGGAAAGCTTGGCTATGACAACCTTTCTTAAAACATGGATGCTAAAATCAGACTTCCCTCATTTCACTGATAAGACAGTTCCGTGGGAACCAACTGGTGGTGAAATCCAGCTTGCTGCACATATCTCCAGCTGGGAAGGACAGAATAGGAGCAGGAAGTTTAAACAGCTTACTTCTGTCCACGTCAAGGGTCACTGTGAGTTCTTATCCCTGTGATGGAAGAGACATCTCAGGAATGTGTTAGCAAACAAGACTCTTTAAGGTATTTACACACAAGTGGTGCTGAGTGTGCCAGTGGGAACTCTAGTGCTGGTTTTCTAACTGCAGGAGCAGCAAATGAACTGGATCAACTGGTGTGATGGTTGCTCTTGACTGTCACCTTGGTGAGATTTAGGATTACCTAGACAACACGCCCCTAGGTGTGTTTGTCCGGGAATTTCCAACAAGTGGCCCAGATGTAAAGCAACACGCATACTCCCACCTTCACTTCTTTCTGACCAAGTGTGCTCATTGCTGGTTCCATCCTCTGCTGACATCAGATTCCCCCTTCCTCGGCTCTCCAATGTGGACTCAATACCAGTGACTCTGCAAGGATCTTCCAGGCTTTCTGCACCAACTGGAACAACTGATGTATCCAGGGTTTTCTGCCTGTTCAGCCTGTGAACAGCCCCTAGTGTAGAAGTCAGTTTAATACATCCTCTAGAAAACCAGGCCTAATACAACTGGCTTCGGGGAAGTCTCTACAGATCGTCTTTGGTAAGGTCCAGCAGAGCCCAGTGCAGGACAATAGCCACACAGGGGTCAGGGCTGGTGCATGGTCCTTTTAGCTGCTGCCTCTATCCCCTGAGTACATGCACATCTACTAACAAAATGTCTCAGGACAGAAAGCTCCTGTTTCTTGTTACCACTTGGTTCACTCTGTCATCTTCTTCTGATGCCTCAATAGCCTCCTCTCTGGTCCCAACAATCTTCTCTCCTTCTCCTTCATCTTCTCCTCCTTTTCCTTCTTCCTTCCCTTCTACCTTTTTCTACTTTCTATTTGTTTTCCTTCTCCCTCCTCCTCCTTTCTCTAGAGTAAAGAAGTATGGGTACTCAGGTTCTCAGATAGGCCTCAAACTCACTGTGATCCTCCTGCTTCAGGCTCCCAAGTGCTGGTGTTACAGATGTTCATCCCCACACCCAAGCTTGCTTCTAACTCCCTACAATTCACCTTCCATACAATGTCAGAAAGCGCTTTTAAAATCATATCTGATTCCACTGATTACAATGCTCCAGTAGCTTCCTACTTAAAAGCCAGACCACTGTCACTGGCCTCTGGGTCCTGGTCATCTTCTGTCCTCACCCCCCCACCACCACATTGTGGCTTTGCTCATCCACTTCCAGCCACACTGACCTGATTGTTTGTTCTGAAAAAAAAGTCAAATCAACCTCTTCACCTCAGGGATTGAATTTCAGGACCACATATACACAATCTCATCTTATCTTTACCATCCTGAAGTTTAACAAAAGTATGTTCTGGTGAACAGTTTGGAGGGATGGGAGGAGAAGTTGAATTGGGGAGGGTTGAGTGCTGAGCTCGCAGGCCTCACCTTCATGTGCATCCAGACGGAGCATGCCTAGCACTTCCTCTGCATCACACAGAGGAAATGAGCCCCTGGGCTTCTCCTGAAGCAAGGCTCTCCTTGGTCCAGACAACCTCCTCAGTCAGCCTGGAGCCTCAGCCACACAGTACCAAAACCCCAAAGCACACAGCCACCCATGAATTTCAACTTGTTAGGCACATGGTGCCTCCTGGATCATTTTGAATTTGCAGCTACTAAGTTACAATTAAAACACAACTGTAATGTAAAAACCTAGTTCCTTTATATTTGTTTCCCAACTTTGTTTCACATTTATGCTATTATGCACATTTCAAGTTGCTTTCTAGAACAATTCTCTCCTAGCTTCACATGCCAGAACGCCAGAATGAGGTGTGTGCCAACTCACTGATATTGCATAGGAGGGCATCAATGCTCAGAAATCTGGATTTTATGATATATGAGGGACAACTCATGCCTGCCTGCCAACTGTCAGACTTTTTGGGCATGCCTCATTGCAGACAAGTTGTACTTCCTATAACTCTGGGCTCATCAACTACTTCATCAAATCAGTTTCTCCATGTTAGCCTCAGACTCTCCTTTGTAAAGTGGGTGTAGTAATTTCTTTGTGGTTATGAAATGGACTCAGTGAGGTGCTGGTGAACTGCCTGACACAGGAAGCGCTAGTTTACAGTCAGAGGTAGCTACTTTAACTGCTAAGCCATCTCCCCAGTCCCAGAGCTACTTCTTAAAACATGATCTACAGTTAGGGATGCAGTTCTGTGGAAGAGCCTTTGTCTAGCACATGTACAGCCCTGGGTTCACTGCCCAGCATCACAAAATAGACAATCCCAGTACTCGGGAGGCAGAGGTAGGAGGATCACCATGAGTTCAAGGCCAGCCTGAGACCACATAGTGAATTCCAGGTCAGCCTGGGCTAAAGTGAGATTCTACCTCAAAGAATAAATAAATAAATAAATAAATAAATAAATAAAATCATAATGAAGGGGCGACACAACCTGATTACATGAATTTCCTGGTGACTCGAACTTTGCAATGACCAAATAACTTCCCAACAACAAAACAATGAAGCTAGCGTCACTGCTACGCTAACTAGAATGATGACTCAACCTAGCTAACTTTGAATCCAGATGATTTTCAGAGTTAATTATTTCTCAACCTGATTCTTACTTTGACTCAGCATAACGCAGCCTGGTGACATGAGCATTCTATTAGGCCCTGCTCTTACCCCCACCATCACCATCCTCTATTCGTAGATTGCCTTCAGTGGTGGTTTCAGAAAGGGTCATTAAATAATGGCTGGTTTCTTCGTTTGTGTTTTTTTCCTCATGGGCATGAAGTAGTCAAACACTACCTTTGATCTCCTCTATCCCACTGGGAATTCTGCAGCCATGAGCAACAGCTAATTTTCAAAGGTCATTACAACAGTCCCTTGACTGAAAATGGTCTTAATCATGCATCCATAACTCAACTGGGACAGGCTCAGGCACACATCTGCTTTAAGAATTTATTCCTTCCCCCATTATCTTGAGCCCTTTCTAATCGCTAACGCAGGACACCACTAGATTTCTTAATAAAAATCTCCCAAATAGTTGAAATAAATCCAACATTTTACTCTTTCAGGCATCTGTCTCTAAACCCAAGTCCTGAACCCAGAGGGAAAAGGCAGCGGCCTCATGTTTCCAGTGCCCACTTCCAGCAGAACACCTTCTAAAAGTGCTTACTGTGATTTTCCAAGTACACTTGCTATTCGGAGGGTACACTCCAGGAAAGCCTTCGCTGCCAATAAATCCAGACTCTCCAGTAAGAATGCCGCCACATGTGAAAACAGGTCTGGGAAAATAAGACATGAAAGGATACTTAATTTGAAGCATGCTCTAACAATCTAATGCCAGTTTCAAAAAGACGTATTACTATAGATGAGTTAATATTGCTTACTGAATCCTTGCACCAGATAAAAGATCTAAGGCTTGGGCTGGAGAGATGGCTTAGCAGTTAAGGCCTGCAAAGCCAAAAGGACCCAGGTTCCATTCCCCAGGACCCACGTAAGCTAGATGCACATGGTGGCGCATGCATCTGGAGTTTGTTTGCAGCCGCTGAAGGCCCTGGCGCAGTCATTCTCTCCAACCCCCCCCCCCACCTTTTCTCTCTCTCTCAAATAAATGAATACAAACTATATATATATATATATATATATATATATATATATATATATATATATATATATATATATAAAGATCTAGGGCTTGTCAGCTCTGAGAACACTTCAAATGTAGCCTGATGAAGCACTCGATTCAAGTTCCATCTGTCTTCCTCATTGACTTAAGGTTATCTAGACAGGTCAATAATAAAAATCCCCCCCCCCCCACACACACATGCAACGTTATGTCCTTGTAGGAAAATGAAAATGGACCGAATCGATTTAACTGGAGAGAGCAGGAGTGAAGGTGAGCGCCAGCCCGGATGAACTACATGGTGTTAAAGATAGACAGCAATTAGTACAGATACAGTTTGCAAGTTCCTCAATTTGGAGACAAGCTTAGCGGTCCTCCCCCCTTCACAGCATCCTTGACCATTCACAGTAGCCCCTTCCCCACGTCCACGAATCAGGGGGCTGCTCTGGCTGGAGGCGGAAGAGGAGAAAGGTGCCAGGGTTGGCCATCCGGCGGGTCCCACTGCCCAGCTCCTGAGCCCTTCGGAGGCTGGGAAGTTTCGGGCCCTGGAAGGCAGGGGGCACCGTGAAGTCGAGGGCGCACGCACGGGCGCAAGTGCTTCCCTCCACGAGCATCTGGGGAGACCACGCCGCGCCACGTGGTGACGGGCCGGCCGCAGGGCCCCGGGCGGAGCGCCGCGCAGCGCAGCGGGGGCTCCGCGGGCACCTGGGGCGCGGCGGGCCGGGAGGGAGCGGGGCGCGGCGGGGCGGGGCGGGGCGCGTTACCTCTCCGGGGTCTGCGGCCGGCACGGCGGGACGGCGGCGGCCAGCAGCAGGCAGAGCGCGGCGCAGGCGCTCGGGCGCCCCATGGCGGGCGCGGCGCTGGGCGGCTCCCCGCGGCGCTGGGCGGCTCGCAGCCGCACGGACCCGGCGCGGGGCGCTGGGCCGCTCCGCTCGCTCCCGCCCCGTGCGCCGCCGCGGGCCGCTTTTAAAGGCGAGCGCCGCGCCGTCCGTCCGTCCGTCCGACTCGACGCCCAATTTCCCCCGAGGACGCGCGCTGGCAGCCGCGGGCCAGCGCTGAATGTCCCGTTTGTTCTGGGCGGCGGCGGCGGGGGCGGCTCCGAAGCCCGGGCCGCCGCCCCTCCGCCCTCTCCCCGCGGGCGTCGCCCCGCGCCCCGGCCCCGGCCGCCGCGCTCCCCGCCCGCGGCCCGCACGGAAGCGGCAGCGCTGCGGGGTGCCGCCCGGAGGTCCGCGCGGTGGGAGGGGGCGGCTGGCGGTGCTGCCCGGTCGGTGAGCGCCCGCCGCTAGCCGGAGCGCTGGGACTCGGGCTTTGTCTGCTTGGAACATCCAGACCCACGGGGGAAGGAAAGCGCCTGTCGCCCTGCAGCCGCCGCGCCCTCCCACCTCGGGGGACTCCCTCTTACTCGTGGGTGGCGACCACTGGGGAGACGGTCCTGCGCAAGAGACTGATGAGTGAGTTGACGTTAAATGTCAAATGGAATCTGCTCATCTCACCATCCCAGGTTATGTTTCAACAACTGGAAACAGTATTGATGATTTAAAATTTACAGAAAATCTTATTATTATTTTTTTTAATGTGTGCACGCGCGCCGCTACAAATGAATGCCAAGTTCGGCTTTACATGGGTGGCTGGGGAATTGAAACTCTGCCACCAAGCTTTGCAAGCAAGCACCTTTAACCACTGAACCATCTCCTCAGCCCCTAAATTTTGTTTTTCTAAGAACAGTTCTAGCCTTGTGGCATCAAGACTCCTTTATTTAATTCCAGAAAACTTCAACCCTTTCTTTTGTCCAGTGCGTCCCAATAACCAGGGCTCAGAAAAGAACAGAATGGATTCATTGAGGTTTTCAGTAACCAAGCCACCCATGGAAGCTATAACTAACTCAATAACCAGGGCTCAGAAAAGAACAGCAATAGCAGAATGGATTCATTGAGATTTTCAGTAACCACACCACCCACGGAAGAGATAACTTAATTTTGATACCTCACTTTTTCTTTTTCTTTTTACCTTCTTAAAGAAAGGAAAACAATTTAGTATTTAAAAGACTTAATCTCTTACTAGTTGGAAAGAAGAGTTGGGAGAGGGAAAGGGAGTGTTGGGAGATTATGATCATGGTATATTGTCTATATTTATGGAAGTTAGCAATGAAAAGTTAAAGACTTCATCTTTATTAATGAACTTGTAATGTTAAGAACACACACACCTCTGACAAACAAATAAGTCAGCAAGACTGACTATAGGCACTGATATGACTACTAAACAGTGGGCAAACCCAAGAATCTGTCCCTGGAATCAGAATTCCCTACAGAGTCTAGATTGTCTCACTTTTGAAAAAGTGAAGGGGGTGGAGAAACAACCAAGGCACTACAATTTTTAAAAAAATTCCCTAAAGGCACCACACCCTGTATGACATTTTGTAAAAGGGATTACAGAATTTGGCAAAGTACATTTTATCCTGAAACTTACACTCTCAAAATAAAAATTTCTTTAAAAGAGCAAAAGGAAAATAAATTGTTTATTTTGCACACATTTCCAGAATAAGCTCTCCAAAACATGTTTTAAGATGGTAGTTCATTAAAAAGTCATAGTTTGAGTTACAAAGGCCAAATGTTACTCAATTCATTTTCTGGTGATGGTTTGGAGTTTTTGTAGCCCAAAAAACTCTTCATCCAAAGAACTAATTTTAAATTTTTTAAAAAAGTATTTGAGCAGAACTATGTAATACTAGTTTCTTTTCTTTCTTTTTTCTTTTTCTTTTTTTTTTTTTTCCAAGGCAGGGTTTCACTATAGCTCAGGCATTAGACCCTGAACCTTGGAAGGTGTGATACAGATATTGCAGTTCTGAGCACTGCAGTCATTTCTTTCCATCACCATGATACCTTCTGAGTCGTCCCAAGGTCACTGCCATCTGAAAAGAGAAGATTCTCTACCTGAAGTGAGAGTAGCATTAATATAAGGGTGTGAACATTAACAGAGTGCTTACTGGGCAGTTTGATAAGCATAATATATACATTTGGCCAGACAACAGCAGACGTTACACCCCTAGGGCTTATGACTACCCCTGTTTTAAGTTTTCAGTATCAGGGATGTATTCCCTTCCCATGGAGCAGGCCTCCGGTCCAATTAGAGGGCAGTTGGTTTCCCCCATAACAGACGTGCCACTATTGCACCTGTTGGCTCATTTGGCCTGGCTGGCCAATTATAAGGCTTGCAGTGTCCACTGATGAGTATCTTCACTGGTGATTTCTCTTTCTCCCATTGAACTGCATGCAGAATGCCTTCTTCCAGCTTTCTGTCAGCTGGTCTACATGGAGGAGGTTATCAGCTCAGTTCCAGCAAGATTTCTCAGTGGCCTTGCAGCCCAAGTATATGGAGTCTTCAGCAATAGGGTCTTACCATCTATTCCTGGTGGGAAACCAAGGGTCAGGCATCTTTTTTTATAGTAATGAAAAGTTAACAGAATCACCTTTAGAAAAGCATTATGGGACGCTGAAGTTACTTTCCTATTGCTGACATAAAAGCACCTCACCAAACGCAACTGGTAGGAGGCTTATCCTCTTGAGGGGAAGCTCCATGATGACAGCAGAAAGCGCAGAAAGGGAGTGAGCCAAACTAACACTGGCAAGCTAGGGCTCATATACCACAGAGTCCACCCCCAGCACACCTCCCCCAGCAAGGCTCCACCTTCCAGTTACCACCAGCAGAGAGCAAATATTCACACTGTAAAAGATGGCATTGCAAGAAAGATTGAACTAGTGTAATATCTAAAACAAACAGGACAAACATCAAATTATGTAACTCCAAGTCCTACACCTGTAACCAGTGATGAAGTCTCTGGGGTTTCACTTCCACCCCTTCAGCTGGGGTGCTTATAGTCTGGGGAACAAACAATCCTGAGTCAATAGCACTCCTTGGCAGCCATCCCATAGTCCTAGCATCTCAAAAACCCTGGGGTTTCCACTGAAAGCCACAGTTCATCCATGCCATGGCCCCCATACCTCTATTCTGCTCCATATTGCCTAGTGGCCATCTCCAAATAACCATATTGCAAATCCAATGACTTTCTCTTTCCTACACTTGGTATACTTCCAAATAACCAAATTTGTTAATTTTGGGCCGGAGGTGGGAGAATAAAGCCCAACTTTGAAGAGCAGAACACTCCTTTATCATTTAGGCCCTCTACTTTCAAAAGAGTCAGCATTCTTTCTGCTGTTAGTCTAAATGGTGGCAATTTCTCAATTGCAGCTGAACCAAGCTGCTGTCTCTAGCCTGAAGCTTTTATTTCTTTGTGTGTCATATCCATCTGCTCACACTAGTCCATTCCTTCTAAACTAAATCCTGCTCAGGTTCTCATGACACAGGCAGAACGCAGCAAGCCTCCCACACAAACTGCCTCTAGCTCAGTCAGGATAGAGCACTTTCATCCCCTCACAAGCCAAGCCGATATAGTCCATGGTTCTTTCTGCATTTGGGTCTTTCAACTCCGACCCGAATAGCCCATCAAATTCTTCCCTCAGCAATGCAAGCAATCTCTTAGGCCAAAGTTTCAAATCCTTTCACATTCCTCTGGCAAAAGAATTCCAGATGGCCAAAAGCCACAGTCATGTTTCTAGGAGGTACATACCCCCAATCGACTGGTGCCAATTTTCTGTTGTAGTTACCATCTCATGCTGGAATAAAGCACCTGACCAAAGCAGATGATGAGAGGAAAGTTTTTATTTTGGCTTATAGTCTCAAGGGGAATCTCCATGACGGACTCTGCTACAGTAAATGAACAGCAGCGGGAGAGTGAGTTGAACTGTAGCTATAACGCCTGTAAGCCCCACCCCTCAACAACATACCTCCTGCAACAAAGCTCCACTTCCCAAATTGCCACCAGCTGGGGACCAAGGATTCAGAATACATGAGTTTATGGGGAGCATGCAAGTCAAACCGCCACATAGGAGTTCTTTATTTATTTATTTTTTTTTCAGTATTCTCTGTAATAGTTTGGTATTCAGAACCACTCTGAGCTGGGAGTATCTTTTGGGGTAGAGCATGGGCTTAGCATGAGCTAAAGCCCTTGATTCTGTCACTGACTCTTGACTCTCCTAGCTTCAGGGCCTTTATTCTCTCTACCTCTCCCTTTTCCTTCTGACTAGAATTCTGTAGCTCTCTATCCCAATTCTCCAGAAATTGGTCTCATGGTGATGAACCTTACACATGTACTTTCAGAGTCCTCTTGGCTCTGTCTCAAACTTTACACATTAAATGTCTCAGCACACTTAGGGTTTATAATTTTGACCAGGACTGTACTTCTAAGTCAAATATGTGTTTTTAGGATAAAATAACATGGGGGCTGGAGAGATGGCTTAGCAGTTAAGCGCTTGCCTGTGAAGCCTAAGGACCCCGGTTCGAGGCTCAATTCCCCAGGACCCACATTAGCCAGATGCACAAGGGGGCGCATGCGTCTGGAGTTCGTTTGCAGTGGCTGGAAGCCCTGGTGTGCCCATCCTCTCTCTTTTTACTCTCTCTCTCTCTCTGCCTCCTTCTCTCTCTCTGTCACTCTCAAATAAATAAATAAAAACAAAAAAGGTTAAAAAAAGATAAAATAACATGGGTCATAGTAAAATTTTAAAATCACATGGTGAAACCAATGTCTTTTTTTTAATGAATGTCAGCACAACAGAATGATCACTGTTAGAATACTAGCTTTTTAGTCAGGATATGAACTATTAGTTAAGAAAAGAAACTAGGCTGGGCGCGGTGGCACACATCTTTAATCCCAGCACTTGGGAGGCAGAGGTAGGAGGATCACCATGAGTTCAAGGCCACCCTGAGACTACAGAGTGAATTCCAGGTCAGCCTGAGCTATAGTGAAACCCTACCTTGGGAAAAAAAAAAAGAAAAGAAAAGAAACTAGTATTACATAGTTCTGCTCAAATACTTTTTAAAAAAATTTAAAATTAGTTCTTTGGATGAAGAGTTTTTTGGGCTACAAAAACTCCAAACCATTACCAGAAAATGAATTGAGTGGACTTTTCCAATACAATTAAGCTTAGGTATGATATGGATAACCTCTGATTTTCTTTTTTTCTTTTTAAAAATTCTATTTATTTATTTGTAGCAAAGGCAGACAGAGAAAAGAGAGAGAAAGAAAGAGAGAGTGGAAGAGAGAGAATGGCACTAGGCCATTTGCCCACTACAAATGAACTCCAGATGTATGTATCACTTTGTGGATCTGGTTTCACATGGGAACTGGGGAATCCAACTAGGGTTGTTGGGATTTGTAAGCAAGTGCCTTAAGTACTGAGCCATCTCTCTACCTCTCTCCACAACTTTTCATTTTTTAAGAGACAGGGTTTTACTCAGCATAAACTGGCCTGGAACTTACTTTGTAGCCCAGGTTGACCTCAAATTCTTGGTGGTCCTTCTATCTCAACCTCTGAGTGTTAGGATTTCAGGTGCCACCATGCCTGGCTTCCTTTGATAATATTGAAAAGTGCCTGAGAAACAATCTAGAGCCTCCTATTAGACTGAGGGGGAGAAAGTGGAGAAGTGGCTAACAGGTGTAGCTGGACTCTCCCTTCCCATCATTTTGAGTTGTACCTGGAGGTCTGGTGCTCTGTGCTCCAGAATTCTTTTGTGCTGCTCAAGTGAGTGATAGTACAATGCTCAGGATGTTTCTATAATGTCTGTAATTCTCTGGAACTATCAGACAGAAATATTCTGTCTTTCATCTGGGGAACTCTGGTGCTTTAGAATTATATTAATGCAACGATGATACAAACAGCTTCATCTCTTCTTATTCACCTACTTATTTGGATACTCTTGTTATTTTATTGCTGAGGGTTTAACTGGAAGATTTGTGCACACTAGGCAAGTGCTCTGCTACTGACCTACCCTGTTAGTCCTGATACCATCTTCTTAAATAGTGTCACATTTAGTCTTTGAGTTCTGGGCAAGATCCAATTAGTGGATACCCTGTGTGCTTTTAGAATTGAAATTTCATTTTTTTAAAAAAAATATGGGTGGATATACATCAGAAAGAAAAGTAGACTTTCCTTCTATCTGCCCATTGCTCCCACCAAAACTAGCGTTAGAGAAGAACTGAGCTGGCTAAGCTTCTCAGTTATATTCAGTTATAAACAAGCCAGCAAGTAGAAGCAAGGGATGCTCAGAAGCTAAAGGTACTTGCTTGCAAGCCAGGCGTGGTGGCGCAGCCTTTGATCCCAGCACTGGGGAGGCAGAGGTAGAAGGATGAGTTTGAGGCCATCCTGAGACTACAGAGTGAATTTCAGGTCAGCCTGGGCTAGAGTGAAACCCTACCTGGGGGGCGGGGGGGGGAGAAGGTACTTGCTTGCAAAGTCTTCTGGCACAGGTTCAATTCCTTAGCATCCACGTAAAGCTGGACACAAAAAGTGGCACATGCATCTGGCATTAATTTGCAGTGATAGAGACCCTGAAGTACCCATACACACACACACACACACAGAATAGCAAGTAGTTCACAATGCCAATAAGAGAATTAGACTTATGGCTGATTTCCATGGAATAATGGCTGAAATTTCATCTCAGAAGTGACCCAGAGAGAAATCTGTTGTCATACTGCCACCAAAACAGACCACTAACTGCAGGTTCATGAGTTTACTGCAATTGCCCTGCAGCAAGCTCATCAGGTACATATCTGCTCTGGGAAACTTCACCTCCTAATGTTTCTGTCCCAAAAGCCAGACGTTCCTGCTGCTTGCTACAAATGAAAGCTCATCACAGAACCTCTTGGCCCATGCCCATCACCTTAGGCCAGGGTCTAAGGTGCGAATACATAGGACTGATGCTGTGCATGTCATATGCCTGCCTCTGAGCTGCAGGGGAAGCCAAGGACTCAGTACTGTGTGGAGTGAAGGTCACATAGTGTAGAAATCTTGCTGCCCAAATTAAAAAGACTACTCAAAAAAAAAAAAAAAAACCACTAGTGGGCAGACACGAGTATGATTAATGTTTATGATGGGGATCTACACCGTGCAATTGTTCCATTAACCTGCCTCCGTGCATCTCTATACAGGAGAGAGCAGCCCCAAGGAGTATCTTTATGTAAGAGGTAGCTGGGGTGATGTAATGTTTTAAGTGAAACAAGCTCCATTAATCTGCCCAGGATGGGCTGGGTCAGGGATTTTGTGTGAGTCAAATGCCGTCACACGAAAGCGGGCCAACCTGAGCCCAAAGGAGCCAGCTGCTTCTTGCTGCCGCCAGGGCCGTCTCTCCGCGACGGACCCCCACCATCATCACCACCGTGCTTGTCATCATTGCTGCCCTTTTCTATTTTAAGTTTTTGTTTTTGTTTTTTTTCGAGGCAGGGTCTCGCTCTAGCCCAGACTGGTCTGGAATCCACTATGTAGTCTTGGGCTGGCCTTGAACTCACAATTATCCTCCTATTTCTGTCTCCCCAGTTGTGAGGATTGCATGTGCCACCACGTCCGGCCTACTGAGCACTTCTTATATAAGAGGAACTGTGTTAAATCCTACATAATAATACGTCATTCAATTAGCTTGTCAATCCTGTGAGGCAAGACTGGTTATCATCACGTTACAGGTGAAGATTCTGAGATTTGTAGCTCTTAAGCCATTAATTTGAGATCTGTAACATGCAAGTGAAAGGCTGGGATCTGAACCCAGGTTGACTGGAACATTCAAGCTTTTAGTCAATCGTGTCTGTATTGAAGCCATCAAGTAACTCCTGGGACACACAAATGCTCATGGCACATGGAGGCTGTGGACAGTGGACTGGCCTGCGCTGTTTACTTTCCCAGGGTCCCTTCCTCAGGGAGCCACCCTTCCCTGTGCTTTGTGGTTCCGTGAACACTGGTGCCATTTACTGCTCCTCAAGCACTCCTCAAGCAGGGAGTGTGACCAAGGGCTGAATGAGGGCTCTCCCAGGACTGTTTTTCCCCTCTGGTCTCCTCTTTCTTTCCCTTGAAGTAGTGTAGTAATGTGTAAGCAAATGTTTTCCTGGGAAAGTAGAGCCAAACCTGAGGTAAGCGTTTCAAAACAACGGATCCCACACTTTCCACATGGAGACAGAACTCCAAGAATTACGAAGACTCTTGAAAGCTCAGAGCTCTGCCATGTTGTACTGAAAAGACTTGGGAGAAAGATACAAGGACAGTGTTAGTCGTGAAAGTGCCCTAGGCAGTTGTGGTTGCCCATGCCTATAATGCCAGCACTTGGGAGGCCAAGGAAGGAGGATCATGTGTTCAAGGCCAGTCTGAGCTACATAGCAAGACCCTGTCTCACAAAACAAAAACCCTCGGGGCTAGAGAAATGGCTCAGTGGTTAAGGTACTTGCCTGCAAAGCCTGACAGCCCAGGTTCAATTTCCCAGTACCCATGTAAAGCCAGATGCACAAAGTGACACATGCATCTGGAGTTCAATTACAATGGCTAGAGGTCCTGGCACGCCCATTCTTTCTCTCTCTCTCTCTCTCTCACACACACACACATTCTCTCTCTCTCTCTCTCTCCTTGCAAATAAATAAATAATAAATAAATAAATAAATAATTTTAAAAGGCCAAGGCTAAAGATGTAACTAACTCAATGATAGAATTCTTGCTTAGCATGTACAAGGTCCTGGTTCTGTTCTCAGCACCAAATAACAACAAAATAATAATAATAAAACAATAAGAAGACATCTGTATGGGCCATTGATAGGAAAACTGTAAAGTAAGCAGCCCAGTTAACACAAAATATCTCAGAAGTGTCTTACTGTGTCAACTTGCAGAGACAGACTTTTCCTATAAGAGGGATTAGTATCAACTGCATTCAATAAATACCTTTTGATTTGACAGATATATTCACCACATGAAAATAACCTCATCCAATAAATGGACACACTGTACCAGCTGAGTGCATTTTGTAGCTAACTGGTCTTGATTGTCTCTCTGGGGCTCAATAATACTCATGAACCTGACTCACGACAAGCCAGCATTTGTCTTCAAGGAAGGCAGTGCAGTAGGGCCAAGATGTCAAGACAGTCAAGCTGGCTGGAGATGCAGAACCAGAGGTGTAAAACCAGAAGTGCCCAGAGTAGCAGAGGCTGTCAGCCCCAATCCCTTTTATCCCAGATGTTACTGTGGCCCCTCTGTCATCCTCACACTGATCCTAGAAGTTCAAGGCAAAAGTTTGCTGTATTTATCTGATTCTTAACCCACACCAAGGAACAAAAACAACTGGCTTTTAAGATGTGTAGGTTTCCAACTTAGCAACCATCTTTCTTACTTTAATTTTCATTTTTAAAATGTTTTAATTTCTGGCTTTTTGAGGCAGGGACTTACGATGCAGACTGGCTTTGAACTCACGGTGCTCCTCCTGATTTAGCATCCTGAGTGGTGGGATTACGGGCATGCACCACCACAACTGGCTTTTTAATTTAAAAAATATTTTAAAAATTAATAAATTGTGCATGTGTGTGTGTGGGCACACCAGGGCCTCTTGTCACTGTAAACTCGTGGGTGGCTTGGGAATTGAATAGGGTTGGCAGGTTTTGCAAACAAGAGTCATCTTCCTACCTCCTACTTTAAAAAATTTTATTTGTGAGCAGAGAGAGAGAGAATATGGATGCCGGGACCTCTGCTACTACAAATGAATTTCAGATGCATGCACCACTTTGTGCATCTGGCTTTATGTGGGTACTGGGGAATTGAACCCTGACCAGCAGGCTTTGCAAGTAAGTGCCTTTACCTGCTGAGCTACCTCCAGCCCCTTGTCTTTTGGTTTTAGTCAAGATCTCACTCTTGTCCAGGCTGGTTTAGAACTCTGTATGCTGGGATTAAAGGCATGTGCCACCACACCCAGCTTCACCTCTCTATTTCTCTCTCTTTTAAGAAAAATATCCCTGAATAGAAATAAAACACTTGGTGATTATATAAAATCCAGAAAATATAAGAGATAGAGGACGAGAGGAAACCCACCTGTATGTCTTCCAAGGACAGCAGCACTGGCGCCTCCTCTGCCCAGCGTCTCTTCTAGGGCTCTGAAGGGTTTGCTTTCACCTCCAGTCCTCCTGGTTCGTTGCTTTTGCAAAGGTGCCAGCGAGGAGATCAGTGAGAATGGTTTTAGTGTCAACATCACCGATGTGAGGCTGTACGGAAGGTGCTTTCCTACAGGAATGCTAGCACATCTTTTTCTCTTCACTCCATTCACAAGTGACCTCCTGTTTGCTCCTTCCTCTCCTAAACTGCCACTTGAAGAATGGGCGCAGTAAACCATCGACTTCAGTCCACCCGTCTATTTGCTACTAGAGGAAAAGATTCACATTCATTGCTTACTAAACACTTGTATTTCCCACTTTAACCTGGTTTGGTATATACATTGCAAGACTGCTAAAGGATTACTATTTATGAAAAAGTAAGGTAACTAACTAAAAGGCATTATCCAAATATAAGTTACATGCAAATGAGGGTGTTGAAATTATGAGTCTGAGTCATTAAGAGAGTCCTTCTAGGGCTGGAGAGATGGCTTAGCAGTTAAGGCACTTGCCTGCAAAGCCAAAGGACCCAGGTTCGATTCCCTAGGACCCATGTAAGCCAGATGCACAAGGGGCCCATGTGTCTGGAGTTCATTTACAGTAACTAGAGGCCCTGGCATGCCCATTCTTTCTCTGTCTCTCTTCTCTCTATCTCTCTCTGCTTGCAAATAAATAAATAATTAATTAAAAAAGAGAAAGCCGGGTGTGGTGACGCACGCCTTTAATCCCAGCACTAGGGAGGCAGAGGTAGGAGGATCGCCGTGAGTTCAAGGCCACCCTGAGACTCCATAGTGAATTCCAGGTCAGCCTGGGCTAGAGTGAGACCCTACCTCGAAAAACCAAAAAAAAAAAAAAAAAAAAAAACAAAAAGAGTCCTTCTAATTCAGAGATTAAAAGATAAATAATTACAACACTCAGAAAAGTACATGTCCACATATATACAGTATGGTTATGAACACAGGGACAACTCCACGTTAGTAAACTGCCGTAAAGCTTGTGCCCTGAGTCCTTTGTTCTCAGAACTCTGAAAATATTTTATGGTCCTGTAAATACTATTGAAATAATATGCCCCAAAGAAGCAGAATTCTGAGTTCACATTTTTTTGTTAAGATAATTGCAAAGAAGAAATATGTGAGCAAAGCTCATTTTCAATGTATTTTAAGTAATGTCGACAGGCTTGAACACCAGCAGATATTGTGTGCATTAAATGATTATTAATTTTAAAGTCAGTGCTAGGGCTTGCTGGGGGAGGATGGGCTAGGAAGTAAGAGCACCCTGATGTGCAAGCATGAAGGCCTCGCAGGAGATGCTGAGACCATTGGAGCTTGATTTCCAGCACCCACATAAACAGCTAGACATAGCCACATATGCTTGTAACCCCAGTTCTGTGGGGAGTGGAGACCTGAGTGTCACAAGGGCTCATGAAAACAGCAGCTCCAAATTCAGAGAAGAGACTTCTTCTCAAAAAAAAAAAATATATATATATATATATATATGGATGAGTGAATGATGGAGAGGGATATCCAACATTCTCTGCCCCCCCCATGGAGTGTGTGCATCTGCACATGCATGTGCAAACACCACACCACATACACACACCACACACACGTAAAATAAATCAGTGATAGACTTACATCTTGCTTCATTAAGTCTGATAGGATTCTAATTGTTGATCCAATACAGAGTCTTTTCTCAGAGACATTGCAACTGATGCTTTCTTAAGTGGCATATCCCTGCCCACTGTGCACACACAGGAAGGGCGAGTGGTGAATGCACTCTGCCCGCGGCTGGCAATTGCTTCTGTTTTCTCTATTCGTCATGTTTCTACTGGCAATGTCTAGAGGGTTTTTTTTTTTTTTTTTGGTTGTTTCATTTTCTTTTTACTTTTGTGGTACATTCAAGTATTTTTTGTAGGCACTGAATATTTTGAGCAAATATACTTGGCATATATTTGTTACATTAGTTTTATTACTTTCGGTGTGTTGTATAGATGTAGGATGGGTGGATATATCGCTGTGTGTGTGGAAAGGTGCTTTTAAGACAGGGCAGGAGTTACACTAACACATGTCTGCTCTTTGGATCTCCCTTCTCTAAATGCCAAAGGGACACTACTCACATGCTTACATGTTTCCTCTTTTAATGTTACATACAGATGTGCGTGTGTGTGTGTGTGTGTGTGTGTGTGTGTGTGTGTGTTATAGAGTCAGGGTCTCATGTAGCTCAGATCAGCTTTGAAGTCACTTCTTACCTTCCTGCCTCCACCACTCAAGTGCTAGGATCACAGGCATGCACCACCATGCCTGGTTGTTTTGTTCTTAGCATTCACCAAAGTTTAATTGGATTCTCACTCCTACATATTCTAAAATTTCCTTTTCCTCTTTTCTCCTTCCTCCTTTCTCTTCCTTCATTCTTTCTCCCCTCTTTCTTTCCCTCCTTCTGTCTATCCCTCTGCTCCCTTCCCTTCTCTTTCTCCTGTTATGCAGTGCTACATAGGCCCTGGAGATGGAGTGGGTTAGAACAGACCTGAATCCTGCCCTCACTGTTGAGACTGCCCTGAAAAGTTATCTTTCAAACAGTCTCATTTATTTTGTGCTAAAGCACAAAATAGTTTTGTCCTTGAAGGAACAGATACCAATATAGGATTAGATGTGCAACATAAATGCTGTGAGGATAAATGGAAGAGCTACCATCAGCACGTAGGAGCCTAAGCCTTCAAGCAGTCTGTCCTCTGACCCGTGACAGGAGCCAGAGGAAGACTACTGCCGCTTTGAGCAACAGTGCCCTCAGGGCAGTGATGACCCGCGGGAGGGGGCTGTGATGGGGCTGGCGGGCCTGGCTCTGGTAGCCCGCTTAGGCTGTGGGCAGAAAGCAGTCAGGGGGAGAGTAGCCTTGGCCTTAATGAAGCAGCAGACCCCAGTGTGCAGCTGCCAGGGCTGCCAGCCGAGGGCAGTCTTTCCAGCAGATTCTGTCCTGGAGGGACGGCTATGGGACCCACTGACTTGGCTGCTGCTGGCCGGACTCTAGGATTTCATCCTCACAGGCAGCTCTGTGGTCCAGACCTCAGTGCAGGAAGGACTGGGACCAGAGCAGCAGAGACCTCGCCGCTGCCACGGAAAGACTGTGGCCCGCAGAACTCAGCTTGGCAGCTCTTCCTCTCTCAGCACCGCCTGCGGGCTCCTCCTCCACCTCAGCTTATCGGGGAGGTTTCTGTACTGTTGCATATGTAAAGAGGCTTGTCTGCAGGGCTGTCATTGATGTTGCGCGTTTTAGGGTGCCCAGGGCTTCAACTCTCTGCTTCCTCTGGTCATCCAGCACACACCTATCAGCAGGCAGGTATAGAGTTACATGCACAGCAGACACCTGCATCGTCTGTGTCTTCTGCCTATTCATGTCATGCCCTTCTAGGGACACCCTTGGGTTATATTTCTCTCTTTCTGTCTCTCTTTTTGAGCGAGGTTTTCACTTTAGCCCAAGCCTTGAACTCACTGCTATCCTCTGACCTCAGCCTCCTGAGGGCTGGGATTAAAGGACTTAACCTCCACATTTGGCATATTTCTCATTTTAAAAAATATTTATTTATATATTTATTTGTTAGATGAGAGGGAGGGAGGGAGAGAGAGAGAGAGAGAGAATGGGTGCTCCAGATCCTCCTGCAAATAGACTCTAGACACATGCACCATCTTGTGCATCTGACTTCATGTGGGTACCGAGGAATTGAACCTGGGCCCTCAGACTTTGCAAGCGAGTGCCTTTAACCACTGAGAATCTTTCTAGCACACATCTTATTTTTTCAAACAATATACAAAGAGATTACTACAGTTAAAGACCCGCCTACAGCTCTGCACTGGGACTATAGGAAAGATGCCCTGAGGGAAGACCCAACCTATTGAAGGCTCTAGCTAGTAAGAATGCAGATTCTTTTGAAAGGGCTCAAACTCCATTCCCAGCTGGCAGCAGAACTAGGTGGCACTGTCCATGTGGGACTGATGTTTTTTATTTATTGATGATTTTTTAATAAAAAGGTTGTGCTCTTATATCTCCTCTCCCCTGCCCCGATTCTGCTAAGGGTCCTCCTTGGTGGAGTTATTGGTATTCATTGTGGGGACCTGAAGGCCTCAGTCTGGGGGCCGGGGAGATGGTGCCTCAGGCTAATCCTATCCACCCTGAGGCTCTTACAATCTTTCCACACCTTCTACTGCAATGTTCCATGAGCCTGGTGGGCAAGATAGGGATCTGGTTTAGTGTTGCTCTGTTTGTAGCTCTGGATCTCTGTTTTTTTTTTTTTTTTTTTTTTGGTTTTTCGAGGTAGGGTCTCACTCTAGCTCAGGCTGACCTGGAATTCACTCTGTAGTCTCAGGGTGGCCTCGAACTCTCAGCAATCCTCCTACCTCTGCCTCCCGAGTGCTGGGATTAAAGGCGTGCGCCACCATGCCCGGCTAGGACCTCTGTTTTGATGAGGTTTGAGTGACCACAGTGTCTGTCACTTTTTCCCTGGAACTGGTTTTCAGGCTTGCTGTGAGAGCAGTATCTGTGTCACTGCTTCCTCTGTAATGACTTCTGGGCCTGGGTAGATGAGGTGGAGGTGATTCGTCTCATGGTAGACAGTGGCCAGCTTTTCTTGATGTATTGCCGTATCCTGGTTCTCCCCAGTATTCTCCACCCTCCGTAAGATAGAACAGATTCTCCAACCAAAGTGTGGATTAAAGGGTATGAGCACAGTTATTGGAGAGATTTACTCATGTGTATGTTCACTCTTCTCAGCTAAAAAAAAAAAAAAAAAAAAAGGGAAGTTCTCTCTGGAGTCTATTGGTTTCCTATCCCAGAGAATCTGACTTGGTTCCCAGAACTAGATATGAATTTTCCCCAACTGAGGAGGTCTCGTGTCCAATCCATGAGCAGGCGGTTACCTGCATTGGCTGTGTGCCACTGTTGAACAAGTGTACACTTCTTGCCCGGCTGGTTGATTTTGTATCTGGTAGGATCTTCTGCTTATTCACTCTGTTGGCAACTGTTATTCCCCAGCAGCTCCTGTAGCACTTTCCCGTGCTATGAGGACTGGCCAAGAGGAAACTGGTTTTCCTCTCAGATCCAGCATGGTCTCTTGATGTCCTGTGACCACAGGCTGTGGTGTCTTCAGCAATATGGTCTTACTTTTCAGCTAATGCAGGTAACCAAGTGCTTTGGCTGCGGCCTGCATTATTTTGGGGACCTCATGAGTCTCCCTGACCAACAGCTTATTGTGGACACAACCCAGTTCTGGCCCTGGGATTTACCAGCCAAAGCCCAAGGCTTTAGGGTTAAGTCTGTCCACCTTCCATGGGGCTCTTCTGTTTGGGTCCCCCTCCCCCTTATTGAGGGTAATGTCTTGGAAAATGCTATTCAGGAGAAAGCTTTCTATGGAATTTATTTATTTTAATATTAGTTTGTGTAATTATCCCCCGTCTTCCCTTCACCCTATGCCTCAAAGACTTTTCCACCCCTTTCTTTCCTTCTTTTCTTTTTATCTTTTTTTTTTTATTTTTTGGATTTTAGAGGTAGGGTCTCACTCTGGTCCAGGCTGACCTGGAATTAGCTATGTAGTGTCAGGGTGGCCTCGAACTCATGGCGATCCTCCTACCTCTGCCTCCCAAGTGCTGGGAGTAAAGGCATGTGCCACCACGCCCGGAAGACCTCCTTCTTTCTTTCTTTCTTTCTTTCTTTGTCTCTCTCTCTCTTTCTTTCTTCTCATACTCAACTTGTTATTGAGCAACCCTTTATTACCTTCCTCCCCTTTCCCCTTTTTCCTAGCTACATTCTAGTTCCAAGAGTATGCTTACTGCTGGTTACAATCACCTGAAGCTGATCCGGGTTAGGACTGAGAGGCAGTAGGCAGTTAGGGTGGTTGGGCTCCTGAAGGTAAAAACGGTAGGGAAATCTGCACTTGCCAGAAATCAAGGATGAGCTGACTTTTTATCTCTTGCCTAATTCCCTAGACCTGTTTCTCCACAAACAACCAACAACAAACACAACAAACCTCCTGGGAGGGAGTCTTTCATAGAATTCACACATTGCAGTTGGTCAAGTTTGGCCCCTGAGCTTGGTGTCAGGGCTGGCCTCTTCCTGAGACAATCCCCAGGCCTGACCACTAGCTCTCCCTCTGGTTCACCTGAGCTGGAAGATAACCCACTACTATAAGGTTATAAATACCTTTGCGGGGCCGGGGGGGGGGGGTTAGGCTCTCTGACCACTTGGGAACTTCCAGCTATGGGTGAATTTTACCCTTGGCTGGACCTGAGCTGGCTTGGCCCAGGCCCAGCCAGACTGAGCTGAGGAGAGAGCCCCCTAGCCCTTACTCTCCACATGGGCTCCTTTATCCCCTCCAACTCCCCACATGGCAGGAGCTCCGTGAACTTTATTTTCTCTTTTTTCTTTCCATGGTCTTCCCAGGCCCTCCGCATGTGATTGCTAGCCATGTGGGTGCCTTTCCTTGGATCTGTACTTCCCTCAATAAATGTAATAATTTCATAGTTATTATTAGTCTTCTTCTTCAATTCCTTGATTAAAATTAGAAACAAGCCTAGAGTTTGGGGTTCAAGGACTTTCCTGGACCCTAAACATCCCATCACAGAACCACATATGAAGGTGTGGTGGTTTGATTCAGGTGTTCCCCCATAAACTCAGGTGTTCTGGAGGTTAGGTTCCCTAGCTGATGGCAGTTGGAAATTAAAGCCTCCTGGAGGTGGTGTATTGTTGGGGGCGGGCTTATGGGTGTTATAGCCATTTTCCCCAAGCCAGTGTGTGGCACACTCTCTTGTTGCTGTTGTCCACGTTATGTTGGCCAGGGGGTGATGTGCACCCTCTGTTCGTGTCATTGTTTTCCCTGCCATCTTAGAGCTTCCCCCTTGAGTCTGTAAGCCAAAATAAACCTCTCTTCCCCACAAGCTGATCTTGGTTTGGGTGATTTCTACCAGCAGTGCGAACCTGACGGCAACAGAAGGAGAACAGCAGTGTTTGGCTTTCTGAACCCGTGTCAACTTGATTAGTATGATTATTTTTTCCAATCCATTTTCCTATAAATTTCATTATTTGTTTTTACTTAAAGCTGAGTAAAATTCCAATGTGTATATGGGCCAAATCTTCATTAACCATTCATTTGTGGATGGGCATCTGGGCCGCTTCCGGTTCCTGGCTGTTGTGAAGCCGTGCTGGTAACAATGGTAGAGCAGGCATCCCTATGGTAAAGAGCAGAGTCTCTAGGGATATGCCCAGAAGACGTGTAGCTGGATCTCATGGTAGTTCTGGTTCCAGTGTTTCGAGGAGTCTCCATGCTGATCTCCGTAGTGGATATACAAGTCTGCACTTAGACCAGCAGTGGATGGGGGCTCCTTGTCCCCACAGCCCCACCAGCATTTGCTATCATTTGATTTTTTTGATGATTGCCATCCTAACTGGATTAAGATAGTAGTTTTCATGTGCATGTGGGACTGGTTTTGGAGGCATGAAAAATGCAATATGAAGGGGGTCATGGAGTATTTCACCATGGTTCCCTCAAGCCAGTGATGCTAGGCAATGGGTGCACAGAGGCCCTGAGAGCCACTGCATGAAGCTGAAGGCAAACCCGAAGGTGCAATGGCGACCCAGGATTGGAGACGCCAGAGCCATGGAATACCCACCAAAGAAAACTTCAGGCTCAGGGCGAATCCAGCCTGGGAGAGAGGCGATAGGCAGCCAAGCTAAGGTGCGCCGCTACCTAAGCCTTTAAGAGCCCAGGAAATTTCATCATGAATCCCAGACACCAGATAGGAAGCTGTGGGATTTGGTGGTTTCATTGCTGTGGTTCAGTCTTTCCTTGCTGTGCCCTCATTCCTCCCTTTTTGAATGGGAATATTTACTCTGTCCCATTATATGTTGGAAGTATATAACCTGTGTTTTGACATTACAGGGCTCATAATTAAGAGACTGTCTTGGATTTCAGATGAGACTGGACTTTTGAACAGTGTTGGGAATTGGTAAAGATTTGGGAGACTTTTGAAGTGAATATATTTAGCATTATGAGATGGCCTGGAGCCTAATGAGGTCCTGGGGCAAAATGTGGTGGTTTGAATATAACATGACCTCCCGCACAGGTTTGTGTATTTCAATACTTCTTTCTTTCTTTTTTTTTTTTTGGAGGTAGGGTCTTTCTCTAGTTCAAGCTGACCTGGAATTAGTCTTAGGCTGGCCTCGAGCTCACAGCTATCCTCCAACCTGTGTCTTCCGAGTGCTGGGATTAAAGGTGTGTGCCACCATGCCCGGCTTCAATATTTCTTTTTGATGTTTGTTTGTTTCGAAGTAGGGTCTTGCTCTAGTCCAGGCTGACCTGGAATCCCCTATGTAGTTCCAGGCTGGCTTTGAACTCACAGTGATCCTCCTACCTCTGTCTTTCCAGTCCTGGAATTAAAGGCATGCACCAGCATCCAGCATGCCCAACAGAGAGAGAAAGAGGGAGAGGGGGAGAGCTGCTGTAAACGAATTCTAGAAGCTTGTGCCACCTTGTGCATCTGGCTTTAAGTGGGTACTGAGGAATTGAACTCAGGTAGTTAGGCTTTGCATGCAAGCACCTTAACTGCTGTGCCATCTCCCCCGCCTGTGTTTCAATACCTGATGCCCCGCTGGTGGTGCTGTTTGGAAAGGTTGTGTAACATTTAGGAGGTGGAGCCTTGCAGGAGGAAGCGGGCATGAGGGCAGCGCCTGGGGAGTTATAACCCAACTCCCCTTGCTGTGGTTCCTTTGTGACTGGTGAGGTGTGACATGGCCTTCACCCTCCAGTCTGCCATACTTTCCCGACCATGATAGAATTTCTGCTTGGAACTGTAAGTGGAATGCATAAGCCTTTTCTTTCCATAAGCCACTTCTCGTTGGGTATTTTGTCCTAGCAATGAGAAAATAACTGATTCAACCTTCAAAACTATTACCACAAAGAAAATTTGGAAATAACAGAACCAATAATGAACTCTTCAGGGCAAAAAGAAAGAAAGAAAGAAAGAAAGAAAGAAAGAAAGAAAGAAAGAAAGAAAGCAAGCAAGCAAGCATCCATGTGGACATACTTCAGGTGAAGATGCGGTGGTTGGTGGGAGGTGA
Organism: Dipus sagitta; assembly: GCA_036346955.1. Lineage (NCBI taxonomy): Eukaryota > Metazoa > Chordata > Mammalia > Rodentia > Dipodidae > Dipus > Dipus sagitta. Next base: position 35,136,626 of record CM070786.1, read on the forward strand.
AACCATGAGACTCTAGAGAGGTGCAGCAAGACATAGAAAAGCAAGGTGACCAAACACAGGAATGGAGAGTTGGGAAGCTGGTGGTAGAGGATGAGAGGTGAGAAGGAAGGGACCATGTCCAGGCAGTGGGGGCCATTCCAGATGACAGCATTCATTGTGACAGTTGGTCTTGATTGTCAACTTGACTGGATTAAAAAAATGTCTAGAAGCTGGAGAGATGGGTTAGTGGTTAAGGCGCTTGCCTGCAAAGCTAAAGGACCTTGGTTCGATTCCCCAGGACCCACGTGAGCCAGATGCACAAGGTGGCACATGCGTCTGGAGTTTGTGTGCAGTGGCTGGAGGCCCTGGCGCGCCCATTCTCTCCCTCTCCCTCTCCCTGTCTCTCTCTCTCTCTCTCTCAATCTCTCTCACTCGCTTGCTCTGCATCTTTCCCCCTCTCAAATAAATAAGCAAAAAATGTCTAGGAGACAGTGAAGCATCCGTGTGGCTTCTCCAGAGATAATTACACATGAGGGACCTGACACAGTAAATGTATTAATCCCTTGATGGATTCATAATACGACAGCATTATTGAAAGAGGAGAAAGGAGGGAGGTGGGCTAGCTGAAGGAAGTAGGTCACAGGGCATGGAATGGGGGGTCTCTGTCTTGTCCTGGCCCTTTTCTGTATGCCCTTCTCTCTGCTTCTCAGCTGCTGTGGGGCGAAGACACTCCTTGGCCACAGGCTTTTGCCATGGTGTTCTGCCCAAGTTCATGGAGAGAGGAGAGCTTGACGACAGTGCTTGAATCCAGTCAGACCTTAGGAAGCACCCTTGGACCTCCCCCCCCATCTCCTAACTCAATTCTTCTGTAAATTCATTTTTTACTTAAGCCAGTTGGGATCCGGTTTGGGGCTTTTTTTAAACATGCAGCTGAAGTGGCAAACTCATGTTGCTGCTTTTGTCTGGAGTTCTCCTACCAGCCATAGCTCCCTATTCACTAGCAAATGAACATTGTTCTTTGGTAATCTATTTCATGTTACTGCAATAAAATACCCGAGGCAATAAACCTATGAAGAGAAAAGGCTTATTTAGCTCATGGTTCTGGAGGTTTCCACTCAAAATTAGGTAGTCTTCTGACTTTGGGCCTATCTTGAGACAGCACAGCATGGCAGGAATCTGGGCTGTAAGAGACTACCTACATCGTGAGTCAGGAAGCAGAGGGACTGAGAGACTGATGCCCCACAGTCCCCTTCCGGGGTGCCCCCGAGTGACCAGGGACTTTATTATGTTCCATTCTTAAAGGCTCTGATGCCTTCTGATGGCTCTACCCTGGAAACATGCACACAAACCAGAACATTAAAAATAGGTTTTGAGCCGGGTGTGGTGGCACACGCCTGTAATCCCAGCACTTGGGAGGCGTAGGTAGGAGGATTGCCGTGAGTTCGAGGACACCCTGAGACTACATAGTGAATTCCAGGTCAGCCTGGGCTAGAGTGAAAGCCTACCTCAAAACCACCCCCCCCAAAAAATAGGTTTTGAAACAAGTTCCCTTGTAGCCCAGGCTAGCCTCATTCATTAGGTAACCGAAACTGACCTTAAACTCTTGCTTCTCTTATCTCCACCTCCCAAGACCTGGGATTATAAATGTGTGCTACTATAACCCGACTTAAGGTTTAAAAATTAAAAAAAAATTACTGAATATGCTGGCTCACACCTTTAAATTCAGCACTTCGGAGGCTGAGGTAGCAGGATTGCCCTGAGTTCAAGGCCAGCCTGGAGGGAAACCAAAAACTTTTTGATTGCTCCATAATATTTGTGCCTACTTACAAAATATAATATACAGTTTGATTCATGTGTATATTGGGTAGTGGTCAATTCAGGATAATTAGCATATCTGTCACTTGAACTTTTATCATTTCTTTGTGGCAAGTACATTTAAATTCCTTTATTCTAACTGTTTTGAGACATACAATGCATCATTGTTAGTTGTATTTGCCCAGTGTGTACTAGCACATCAGAACTTCTCCTGCTATCAATGTTGTACCTATTGACCCCTCTCCTCTTCTCCCCACAAGTCTCCCTGGCTCTGATACCACTAAGCTGCTCTCCACTTCTCTGAGATCTCAACCTCTTTTTAGATTCTACTAATGAGCGAGAGCATACACTGCATAACATTCTGTGCTTGACTTATTTCACTTAACATGTCTTCCAGGTGCCTCCATGTTCCCACAAATGATAGGGTTTCATGATTTTTGTGGCTGACTACTATTCCACTGAGTACATATGCCACATTCTCTTTACCCCTTTTTTGTTTATTTTTACTTATTTATTTGAGAGTGACAGTCAGAAAGAGGCAGATAGAGAGAGAGAGAGAAAGAATGGGCACGCCAGGGCCTCCGGCCAGTGCAAAAGAACTCCAGACGCATGTGCCCCCTTGTGCATCTGGCTAATGTGGGTCCTGGGGAATTGAGCCTCGAACTGGAGTCCTTAGGCTTCACAGGCAAGCGCTTAACCGCCATCTCTCCAGCCCTATCTACCCATCTTTTGATGGATATGAAGGTTGATTCCACACTCTGGTTTTGCTGACTAGTGCTGCAAACAACCTGGGAGAACAGCAAACCATGGCTCCCACTAGAAAATTTGTATTTTATTTATTTATTTATTTATTTATTTATGTGCGTGCGTGTGTGTGTATGTGTGTGTGTGCGCGCGCGCGTGTGTGCATGTGCGTGTGGTGCAGCATGTATGGAATTGCCAGGGCCTCTTGTCATTGCAAATGAATACCAGACGCTTGTGTCACTTTTGTGGGTGGCCTGGGAATTGAACCTAGGCTGACAGACTTTACAATCAAGCACCTTTAACCACTGAGCCATCTCTCTAGCCTCTCCATAACCTGTTTTAAGACTAATTTTAAGCACCAATCATCTGTACAAGCTTTCTTCCACCTCTGAGGGGACTTACCCCACCCTACTTTCTCTGTCATTTTGCCCTGTGAACACTTTTATCACAGCATAAAACTTGCTTATGATCTCTTATTCTTACTGTGTGTGTCTCTCTAGAGTTTGGTAAATCTACTGAGAGCAGGAGCTGCCAAACAAACGTGGGACTTGTGTGCTCACAGTCTACTCCAGTGTATGTACTGAAGGGCAATAACTAGTATTTGTCCCATGAATGAAGAATGAACAGCAAGAGTTGGTTCCCATGTTTTCAGAAAAGTGATATTTGTAGGCTGGGAGGTGGCTCAGTAGTTAAGAGTGCTTGCCACTTAAGCCTGAAGGCCTCTCAAGTTGGACACTGGCAAGTTTGACCACCTAGAACTCACATAGAAAACTCTGAGCGTGGCCACACAGGTTCGAAAACCCAATCGTCAGAAGGTGGATACTGGAGAATCACCAAAAAAGAGCTGAGGGTCACTGATGAGCAGCAGCTCTGGACTGAGGGAGAGATCCCATCTCAAGGAAAGAAATACATGGATGAGCAATAAGAGGATACCCAATGTGCTCCTCTGGTCTCCACATGCACAAACACCAGCATGCATATCCACATACACATGCGTACATCACACCACAAGCACGAGAAACAGAGAAAGGAGGGGAGTGGGGAGAGAGATTTGCATCCTACCAGGTAGAGTGAGGTAGCAGAGAATCAGGACAATGGAAGTGTGGATCTTTCAACTAATCATCTGTCTAAAATGTCTGGGTAAAACTCAATCCTGGGGCTCTCAGGTTAGCAGCAGGAAATCCAGTTCTGTGCAGAGGTTACCCATACCCAACACTGATGTTTATAGCAATTATTGCTCAAGTTTCCAGGAAGCTCAGTAGGCAGTTCTGGAAAACAGCTGAGGAAAGGAAGTGGGAGTTGACGTTCAGTTCCTAAGCAACTAATAAGTTCACTTTCTGTTTTTTAATATTTTATTTTTATTTATTTATTTGAGAGAGAGGGAGAGAGAGAGAATGGGTATGCCAAAGCCTGCCACTGCTGCAAATGAATTCCAAATGCATGTGCCATCTTGTGCATCTGGCTTATGTGGGTCCTGAGGAATTGAACCTGGGTCTTTTGGCTTTGCAGACAAGCACCTTAACAATTAAGTCATCACTCCAGCCTCTTTTTTATTTTAAAAACTTTTTATTTAGAATTTTCTTACATGTACATAATGTATTTTTATCATAATCCCCTTTTATTACTCTCTTTTCTTTCCCTACCTCTGTTCCCTTCCAATGAAATCATTATGTCCAACTAGTTCCTCTCCTATTTTGATGTCTTTTCCCTCTCATCTAGGATAGAATATTGATGGGCCCAATATTGTTCAGGTCTTGTGCAGGTAACAACAGCCACTTCATGGAAGACAGAATTCCAAAGCACTCCCTCCTAACCTCTGGCTTTTACATTGTTCCTGCCTCCTCTTCTGAAGTGTTTCCTGAGCCGTGGATGGTGTGCTAGAGATGTTTCGTCAGTGCTGAGCACTCAGCAGTCACGTATAGCTCATAAATTCTTACTGCTCAGGTGAATTTGTTTCTTATAAGCATCTTCTCTTCATTATTATGAGAAACTGTATGATGATATAAATATGATCAATAGTATGATATGATTACATTGATGTAAAAAGAATTTGACACATCATATGATTCCTAAAATGATTCTCAAGACAATTCTAGTAAACAGACCTGACTATCTGTTGTGTTCTGATGTTGACATTCTTCTTTCCCAGATCATAACTTCAACTCCAAGCCTTGGACAAGCTATTAAAAATAACAATAATATTTTCACCTTTTTGATGGGACAATAAAACCACCACTTCTAGTTAGTTCTCAATGAGGATTTAAGGATGGGAAACTAAAGTTAGATTGCATGGTTTTGGGTTCAACCCTATGCTGCCTGTCTTATAGATTACATCTGTCAGGATTTTCTGATCGTGAGTGACAGAGAAAAACAACTTAAATGTCCATAAGGAAAGCCAAAGTGTATTGGTTCTTATAATTGAAAAATCCAAAAGCAGATCTTGGCTCAAATGATATCAAGGGGACCCAGCCACTCTATTTCTCATTTTTCTTCCCTTCCACATTGGTTCAGTTTCCACAAATGATTGTCTTGCTGGAGAGATGGCTTAGCAGTTAAGGCACTTGCCTGTGAAGCCTAAGGACCCATGTTGGACTCTCCAGATTCCATGTTAGCCAGACGCATAAAGGTGAAGTATGGGCAAGGTTGCACATGCCCACTAGGTGGTGCAAGTGTCTCCAGTTCGATTTCAGTGGCTGAGGCTCTGGCATGCCAAGTCTCTCTGTCTGCCTAAAAAAAAATGGCTGTCTCATCAGTTCACAAGTTGCCTGAAGTTGTTGCAGACCTATTAGGTGAAGTGAAATTATCCTTTTAATAGGACTTGTTAAAAATCACTTTCAGGGGTGGAAAGATGGCTTAACAGTTAAGGCAATTTCCTGCAAAGAAAAGGACCCATGTTTGAATCCCCAGGACCCATGTAAGCCAAATGCACAAGGTGATGCATGTGTCTGGAGGTTGTTTGCAGTGTCTAGACACCCTGGAGCACCAATTCTCTCTTTCTCTTTTTCTCACTCTCAAATAATATATAAATAAATAAAATTTAAAAAATCACTTTCAGTTTTTCAAATGTTTTTATTTATTTATTTATTTATTTATTTATTTAAGGGGGAGGGGAGTGTGTACGGGTTTGCCAGGCTCTCTGGCTGCTTCCAACTAACTCCAGACACATGTACCACTTTGTGCATCTGACTTTACATGGGTCCTGAGAAATCAGACCTAGGCTGCTGGGCTTTACAAGCAATCCCCTTTAACTGCTGAGCCAGAGCCCCAGCCCCACTTTTGGTTTTATCAGCTCTCTTTGGATCACATTCTATCTCTAAACCACTGTTATCAGATGAAAATTGACATTCTTTCTAATTGGCTATGCTTGAGCCATACTGTCATACCTCAAGCCAAGTGTTGAGTCAACCCACCATACTTTTTTTTGTTGTTGTTTTTGTTTTTCGAGGTAGGGCCTCAGTCTAGCTCAGGCTGACCCGGAATTCACTACGGAGTCTCAGGGTGGCCTTGCAGAGCTGGTGACTAGCCCTGAGGGAGATTGTTCTATGGTGATGGCAAGGAAGAATGGAGGCTGAGTGATAAACAACAGATGTCAATTACCTAAATGTAACCCTTAGTACCTGGGGCCACAAAACAGTGGCGGCAGTGGCAGGCAGCAGATGGAAGTGACAAACAATATCACCACAGTGAATAAACTAGAACTCTTCTGTCTTTATCCCTGCAGCGGGGACTCCAGGCCCTCAGCTTCCTCACAGTCACTTTACGAATCCCTAGACAGTCTCTCGTGCTGTTTAAACACTTCTCTTGGGTGGCACTGAGCGCCTGCAACTCCTCGCCCCTTGCCATGGCCGCCTGTGAGGTTTCTGTGGCTGCCAATGCCAGCCCTTACTCTGCTGAGTCTCCAATGCCCTCCAGAGGCAGAAGAGACATTGCACACTCTGCAGAAAGGACCAAACCCTTTGAAAACCAGTCTCTTCCCACATCTCCTAAAAACGTTTGCACTGAGGCCCGTTCCCTTCGCTCCTATTTCTGCCACCCACTGAGAGATCTGATAAGTGTTGTGACCCAGGGAACAGGTAAGCCAGGTGGTAGGGCTGACGAATACCACTAGTTGAGGCTACGAAATCAAGGGTCCAGACCATGGATCCTGGATGTAGTGCCTTGTCCCGAGCCTATATACAGGGAGTGAGAGGAGCAGATTGTGAAGAGGTGGACTTGAGCTTGAGTTGGTGGCCTGGTGCGGACCCACAGCGCTCTCCCAGAGCGGCGGGCAGGCAGGCAGTGTGCTGAGAAGGGCCATCCTTATTGGGCCATTGAGATTTCAATCACACAGCCCTCTGTGTTGTTACATAGTCTTCCTTGCTACCCTCCTAAACTGTCCTAATGGGTCTGGGCGGGCCACCAGTTCACATCAGTGTAGACAATTGAGAACCATCAGTGACAGATTGCATTGTTCTTGGGCTAGGCCCAGGTTCTCAATCATTTCTCTCTTAAATGGATTTTTTCCTAGGATCTCTTTTCTTCTTCATGGAAATTCAATCAACCCTTCTTATCTTCAAGTTCTGCCCTGTGGGCTCAACCAAGCACTAGTTGAAAATATTGTGCATCTGTACTGAACTCATACAGGCCTTCCCCCCATCATTATTCCCTGAACAATATAACATAAAGTCTGTCTACATGGCATTTATGTTGTGTTAGGTTATTATAAGCAACTTAGATTTAAATTACATGTCCACCTGCCTTGGTTATATGCAAATACTACTCCATTTTATGTAAGCGCCCTGAGTATGTGCAGATTGTGGTATTCATGGGGTCCAAACCAAGTGCCCTGGATTCCAGCAGAACGGTACATGCCTGGGGACAGCAACAGAGTTGAAGGTCCCACTGGCCCCCCAGGCAGTCTCTTAACACTGAAGAATGGACATGACAAATAGCAATGCCTGATACCTGGCGCCTGCCATGTGGCCAGGCAGCACTAAGGACTTCACGTGCACTGTCTCCTTCACTCTTTATAGATTAGGAACTATTATTACCCGCAATTCAAAGATGAGGTCAGTGCAGCAAAGAAGTTTAACGAATGTTGACATTTGTCTACCTTGATCACTGGAACATTCTCAGTCCACCACCACAGTATTCCCCATGCCTGGATTTGAATGGTTATTCAACAAGTACCTTCTTAGCCAGACACGGTAGCCCGCACTTGTAGTGCTTGCTCTTGGAAGGTGGAAGCAAGAGGATCAAGAGTACAAGGCCAGCCTCTGCCACTCGTGAGATGAGGCCAGCCTGGCTGCCTGAGAGCCTGCCTCAAAAAAAAAAAAAAATTAAAAAAATCAGCTGCTTGTGATGGTGCTTGTCTTGAATCTCAGCACTTGGGAGGCTGAGGTAGAAGGATTGCAGGGAGTCTGAGGCCAGCCTTGAGCTACAGAGCGAGTTCCAGGTCAGCCTGGTCTAGAGTAAGACCCAGCCTAGAAAACAAACAAACAAAAACTAATTAAATAAGACCTGGGGATGCCGCTCCGTTGAAGAGTGCTTGCATGCATGAAGTTTTAAACCCCAGCAAAGCATAAACCAGGTGTGGTAGAGCACACTTGTAATCCTAGCACTCAGGAGGTAGAGGCGGGAGGATTAAAAGTTCAAGGTCATCTCTGCTGTGTACAGAGTTTGAGGCCAGCCTGGGCTAGAGGCCCGGTTTCAATAAAGAGAATAATAAACAAACAAACTTTAAAAACATATTTTTGGAGCTGGAGAGATGGCTTAGTGGTTAAGCACTTGCCTGTGAAGCCTAAGGACCTTGGTTCGAGGCTCAATTTCCCAGGACCCACGTGAGCCAGATGCACAAGGTGGTGCATGCACCTGGAGTTTGTGTGCAGGAGCAGAAAGGTCAGTTCCAGTTTGGGAAGACTGAAGGGACACTCCATTTCTGTCTGAGGGTAGGCTTCATGGAGGTGTCTGTCACACCTGGATGAAAGTTCAAACACGACACCTGGTCCCACTACCTTATGCCTTCACAGGTGCGTGACGCTCCTCAGGGAACCACCTGTGCACAGGCTCCACTTCAGAGATGGTCCCCAGGGAACGTGGCTCCAGTAAGCTAGAGTGTGTTCTTGGCCCAGCCATTGGCTCAAACTTGAACCAGGGTCTCTACGGGCTGGTTCTTCCTCAGAAGCAGCCTGGCAGGTGGTGGTTCTGCCATGTGCTCTTGTGAAAGCCTCTGCTCACTGCACCTGAAAGCAGCTCCAGGCTGTCCCTGTGCCTGGCCGCGGGCCCAGGGCAGACTCCTGTCGAGGTCATGGTGGTCACTCGTGACGTTATGGAGGCTGTCTGTTTCCCCCGGGAGGCTCTCGGGAGCACCGCTCAGCCTTCCAGCTTGTCTTCCCGCAAAGTGAATCCCCTCAGAGAGCTCTGTTCTTTCTTCCCATCTGCCTGTTGGCACATGCCATATACTTTTGAGCCACAGTGGTCTATTTTATCTCCTCAGCACCTCTGCAAACTCCCCTGACTCCACATTCCTTTCTCCAGTGTCTACCAAGCCCTGCAAAGTATGAATCCCAGCACTTGGGAGGCTGAGGTGGGAGGATTGCAGGGAGTTTGATGCCAGCCTGGAGCTACAGCGTGAATGGCAGGAAGCAGGACGCGTACTGGAAGAGACAACATCCACTTGCAGAGAAAACACCCTGCCAGTGCCTTGTCATTTATAGCAGAGGCGTCAGGAAGTCAGATATACGTACTTAGTAGTAGATGTCTTACTTATTCATCAGTAAAACAGGGGATGTGTCATTTAGTTGTTAAGATAATGAAATAAGAAAATGCACATAGAGCATTTGGCATGGAGCATTCAATGACCAGGCTTTAGTACCTCCTGAGCATTCTGTCCTCTTCCTTCCTTCCTTCCTTCCTTCCTTCCTTCCTTCCTTCCTTCCTTCCTTCCTTCCTTTCAGAGAGGGAAAGAGGGAGAGAGAGAGACAGAGAGAGAGAGAGAGAGAGAGAGAATGGGCACACCAGAGCTTCCAGCCTCACAATCCTCCTGGTCTTTCCTTTGGGCTTGGATAGACCTCCTATTCCCATCACATCAGCAATGTTTCCTCATCCCTCATTGGAATACCTTCTGAATCCAGGTTTCCCCTTACTTGAACCAGCCTTCTGATACCCCATCCTCAGAGGCCCCAGGCTGCCTTTCTAACTTCTCTTTTCCCCCACTACAGTTACCTCATTAGCTACAGTTATAATTTTTAAAAAGTATTTTATTTTTATTTATTTGAGAGAGAGAGAGAAATAGGGAGAGAGAGAGAGAGAGAATGGGTGCACCAGGGCCTCTAGCTGCTGCAAATGAACTCCAGATGCATGTGCCCCTTGTGAATCTTGCTTATGTGGGTCCTGGGGAATCAAACCTGGGTCCTTTTTGGCTTTGCAGGCAAGTACTTTAAGAGCTAAGCCATCTCTCCAGCCCTATAGTTAGAATTCACTGCTCAGATACCTGGTATGTTTCTTGTCTCCTGACTGGACCTTGATGGATACAACTTTTATTTTCCATTATATATGTGAAAAACAAAACAAAACAGAGGCTCAAGTTAGTTTGGTGGTTTCCCAGGGTCACATAGCTAGCAGGTGGCTCTTTGGGTTCTGAGTCCAGAGCTACTTGATTCCAGAACTGATGATAGCTGAGCGACTCCAGGCTGCAGCACCGTAGACCACTTTCCATCCCTTTGCCTCACCCATCCTGTCCCCTCCTGGGATGTGTTCCACCCGATGCCCTGTGACCTGGGACTAAAGTAAAGGTATAGTACAGCTGTTGTGTGACACTGTCTCCAACAGCTATGTCCCTCTCCAAGACCTTCTATTTAAGAAAATGACCTGAGTCAACTTCTACATGTTATATTAAGTAAAAAGGAATAAACCATAAATTAGTATAAAAGGGTGTAAAATTATCTTTATAGAAATGAATTCTGCCAGGGGGATCTCAAAACACAGCTATTTTAATTTCAATTTTATTTAAAAATGAGTTTCATGAGTACTTTTTGATGGAAGGTAGGTGGTCTGAGACAAGAAAAGAAGTTAGGTCAAAGGAGCAATCTTTCATTTCAAACGAGGTGGAATTGCTCATCTTTAAGATGAGAGGCAGGTATTGTAATGGTCTATTTGGGGAAAGACACAATGACATTGCTGGGAAGCTGGCCAAAGGTGGACTATTGTTGGATGTTTCTGGCTTTATTCAGAATATTTCTGGAACTCAAATTTCTTTCTAACAGAGATAGAATCTTTTTCTCATATGAAGAATATGCCATAGTCCTTTAGTAGAAAGTTTAATTTTATTGTGATAAATATCTAATATTATCTTAAAGAAAAACAAGTGAGTTGTTAAATAATCATTGTCAAGAGATAATGAGTAATGTCACTAGATGAATGGAAAGGGCCTACATCACATGTTTGTGAAAACAGAAAACACTGGCCAACTCCTGGGTCATTACCAAGGAATGAGGGCAGTGTTCTCATTCCAGGCACTGAGACACTGGTAATCCTGATGCTTCTCCACTAGGAAAAACAAAATCATCTAAGCAAAATGATCATTTTTACACATTTGAAGAACTAAGGCCACCTAATTTTTGTGTCATCAAGAAAGAATGTTTCTAAGGAAATCACTAATAAATACCATTTTTTTTTTGTAAGAAGTTGATTCTCAGAATCATGCCTAGGAGTTGAACATCCAGAAGTTATTAAATATCAAATGCTGCCCCCCCCCACCAAAGCCAACAAAAGTGAATGTTCTACCTAGCTAGCTGCTTCTCTTTTGTCTAGCATTCCAAAATCTTGCCTTTTATTTTTTTTAATTTTACTTATTTGTTTACATATGTGTGTATGCATGGGCATGCCAGAGGGTCTTGCTACTATTGCAAATGAACTCTACATGCATATGCCACTTTGTGCCTGGCTTTACATGGGTAATGAGGAAAAGAATCCAAGCTGTCAAGTTTTTCAAGCAAGTGCCTTTAGCCATTAAGCCATCTCCCCAGCCCCAAAATTTTGCTGAAGTCTCTCGTCTTCTTCTCCTTTAGCTGGGCTCTGTCTTTCTTTTCCCCCTTTAAGTAACTGTTATGCTTCTTGAAATCTTGCCCATTTGTCTGACATGCAGATGCTTTTAAACCCTGCTGCAGTTTTACTTCCGTTTCCTTCTTCTACTTGGAACTACCTTAGCCAGCAAACCGGTGGTGTGTTTGTGGCCATGTCTCAGCCTCCATCACTTCTCTTGGCTTCATAACCCAACACTTGGATGGGATTGATCCAACATCTCAAAACAAGAGATAGTTCCTTCTATGTCCTTTGCAGATTCAGCTCCTTCTGTCCATCTGTAACTAGCAGCAAAGCTCAAATCTGATCACATTCCTCGCTCCTCTTCACCTCTCCCCAAGGGATCTCATGGTTCCTTTTCAGTTATAAATCTCTTACCGCATCCAAGATTGCTTGATGGTCCTCTATTGTCCTTAGGATAGAGGCCAACTCTAGGGGTCCACGTAACTCTTCATTCCCTGGCTCCTGGACGGAATACCCTTCAGCTTGTCCATGGATTTCACCACGTGTACTCTGCATCCCAATCATCCTGTATCTCTTCCAGGTACTGGGATGTGCCACAGACTCCTCTGTCCTCAGCCTGTCATGTATTTTGTCACAGCATCAAGGAGAGTAACTAATATACTAACTTACCTGTTTTTTTTTTTTATTTTTGAAATATACTTAAAAATTCTAAACAAGATTCACAGAAAACTAGAGCAGAGAATGTCAACATCCTCACACCAGAGTGGTACATTTGTTATAATTGATGGATGTGCATTGATGCATCATTACCATCCAAACCTGTGGTTTCCATCAGGATTCATTGTTGATGCTATGCATTCTATGGGTTTGTAAAAACTTGTAATGACATATATCTACCACGATTGTGGTATTGTGCTCTCTAGCTTTCCCTGTCCTAAAAATCGTTGTCACTCCACATGCCCATCCCCTCTTCCTCCACCTGGTCTGCAGCTCTCTAGCTTTCCCTGTCCTAAAAATCATCATCACTCCACATGCCTATTCCCACTTCCTCCACCTGGTCCTGCAGCACCTGGTCTTTCTACTGTCTCCATAGTTTTGTCTCTTCCAGATGTCATATAAGTGGAGCCATATTGGCTTTTTAAATTTCCTTATTTCACTTGGCAATATGAGATAAGGTTCTTTCATGTCTTTTGTGGATTAACAGCTCGCCTCCCCTCATCTTCCCCCATCATTTGTAAACAAAAGTTTATTAAAAGGCACAGAAGCTCTTGCTGGGAAGGTTAATGAATGATACCAAATGTGCCTGTCGTAGAAGTTAGTTGCCAGATATCTCTTGGCTGCTAAGAATGGCTCATACAGAAGGTGAGAATTGGAAGTCATGTTTTCAGAATATGAATTGCTGGCAGCTGCTGTACCTGGAACTGATCGTCATCTGGGGATATAGCCTCCACCTGGGCTGTCCTGCTGACGCCAACTCAAAAAAACTGAAACCAAAGCCAAAAATCCCACAAAACTTCAGTCTATAGGGCTAGGAAGACTATAAGAGCCATAAGGTGGGTAGAAATATCCTTAGGCACCCCTAGACTGACAAAGGCCCTAATTACTCCTTAGTGAAAACCAAGGACCCTACTGAAGAGGACCCTCAGGGAAACAGAGACCAGGGGTTAAGGGATACAAGACTATGACCTATGTAAAGTTCATATATAAAAACTACACTCTAGCATTCCAGTTCTCAAAATCTCACAGAAAGTCAAGATTATAGCCCATTTCTTTTTGGTGCCAGATAACATTTGATTATTGGATGTGACAATAGCTTATTTTTGTCCATTCACTTATCTAAGGGACATCTTTGTTGCTTCCAAATTTCAATATAGAGCATCTATCAATATTTGCGTACAGATTCATGTATGGACACTAGTTCAATTCCTTTGGATAAATTCCAAGGTATATGAGTGCTAGATTGAACAGTCTGATTCATTTTGTGAGAAACAGGCAGTCTTCCAAAGTGGGAACACCAGTTTGCATTTCTACTGTCTACTCCAGAGCTCTATGCACACCTCTCTTGTAACACTTGGTCATGCTAGACCTGGGACAACCCCTTAGTATGGTGTTGTAGACAGGTTCGCATTGCTGGCAGAAATCACCCAACCAAGAGCAGCTTTGGGAAAAAAAGGATTTATTTTGGCTTACAGACTTTAGGGGACACCACAATGGCAGGGAAAATGAAATGATGGCATGAGCAGAGGGTAGACTTCATTTCCTGGCCAACATTAGGTGGACAATAGGAACAGGAGAGTGTGCCAAACACTGGCAAGGGGAAACTGGCTATAATACCCATAAGTCCGCCCTCAACAATACACTGCCTCCAAGAGATGTTAATTCCAAAATCTCCATCAGCTGGGAACCTAGCATTCAGAACACCATAATACCTTTGTGTGGGGGGGACACCTGAATCAAACCACCACATTCTGCCCCTGGCCCCCATAAACCAGTAACCATCCATGATGTAAAATGCAATGCATTCAGCCTATCTTTTAAAGTCCCCATAGTTTTTATTAATCCTAATGATGTTCAATCATTCCCATAGTTGAAGGTCTTTTAACCGAGCCATAATACCAAAAAATTCCCCCAAAACCCATAATGGCACAGAATAAACATACACACTACAAAGATGGCACTGGGCATAGCAAAGAAATAGTCAACCAATATAAGATTTAAACAAGGCAAACATCAAATTCTGTAGCTCCAAGTTCAACAACTCTAGTCAGTGACAAATCTCCAAGTCCACTAAGTCCAGCAACAAGTCTCTGGAATTCCAATTCTGCCCCTCCAGCTAGGCTACTCACAGTCCTGGAAAACTTCATCCAGGGCTGGCAGCTTTCCTTAGCCATCTCGTGGTCTCGGCATCTCCACTGGGTCTCCACTGCAATCCATGGTCCAACCTCATGGCTCTATTGGGTTTCCATTCAGGCATCCAGCAAACCTGCTTCACACTGCCCATGGCCATTTCCAAAACACAGGACTGTGTTGCAAATGACCCTCTCTCTCTCTTTCCTGCATTTCTTATACTCCATAATACCAGATCGGGCGCCAATTTGTTAATTGAGGGGGAAATAAAGTAGACTTTGAAGAACAGGACACTCCTTGAGCACTCAGACCCCTTCAAAAGAGTCTACATTCTTCCTGTTGCCCCAATGCAGGACAGCTGGCCCAATCTCAATGGTTATAATCTCTCAATTGCAGCTGAACAGGCAGCAGTTTCAGTCTAAAGATTTCTTTCTGTGCCATATCCCTGTGCTCACATCAGTCCATTTCTATGCAATACAACCCTGCACAAATTCTCAGGGCAGGGGCTTAACAACAAGGCTCACACAAACTGCTAGCCCAGTCCAGGCAAAGCTCTTTCTCACCCTCATAAGCCAAACCTCACAGTCTATAGTTCTTACTGCATTCAGGTATTTCAGCTCTGACCAGAATAATCCTTCAAGCTGTGCTTATAGTGCTGCAAGACATCTCATAGGCCAAGATTTCAATTTTTTCCACATTTATTTTGAAAATTAGCTCCACAGGGCCAAAGCCACACAGTCAGGTGTCTAGTGGCAACACCACTCTTGGTACCACATTACTGTTGAAATCAGGTTCGCATTGCTGGCAGAAATAACCCTACCAAGAGCAGCTTGTGGGGAAAAAAAGGTTTATTTTGGCTTACAGACTTGAGGGGATGCTTCACGATGGCCACCCTGAGACAACATAGTGAATTCCAGGTCAGCTTGAGCTAGAGTGAGACTCTATCTCAAAAAAACCAGGGCTGGAGAGATGGCTTAACGGTTAAGCGCTTGCCTGTGAAGCCTGAGGACCCTGGTTCAAGGCTCGATTCCCCAGGATCCACGTTAGCCAGATGCACAAGGGGGCGCACGCGTCTGGAGTTCATTTGCAGTGGCTGGAGGTCCTGGCGTGCCCATTCTCTCTCTCTCTCTCTCTCTCTCTCTCTCTCTGCCTCTTTCTCTCTCTGTTGCACTCAAACAAATAAGAATAAACAACAAAAAAAATTAAAAAAAAAAAACCAAAACAACAACAAAAAACCTGGGACTGGACTTTCACAGTGAGTACATTCCTGGACTGGTCTCATTGTTCCGTCCTGTAGTCCCTCAGGCATCTGGGTTTTTATCCTTTCATAAAATGAAAATCTGTGGAATCTAAATTAATCTATTTTCGTCTTAGAAAAATGTCAAGGCTCCTCCCTCAAAATACTGTTTAGTGTAAAGTGAGAAAAGATGGGAGCCAGTATCTTAGCAGGAGAAAAGTTGGGGGCTGAAAAAGCAAGGTGGCAAAATTATGTTGGGAAAGAGGCCATCGAGGTCTCATACCTGCGTCACGGAGGCCCATAAGGTAGGAAGCACCGGCCGCGAAGGCTCAGGATCCAGACAGGAGGGACTGGCACAGACCATGCGCAGCAATGGCCTTTCCTGACCCAGAACACACTGCTTAACGATGTTCACTCCTCAAACGCAGCTGCACATACTGCACGTCCTACAAGGCTGATGGACTTACAGAACTGCGGTGATTGTGGAGAGATGGAATGTTGCAGATTCAGAGCCAAGTTATCTTTAATTTAGCCCCCTTAATGACATTTATTGCCTACCTCTGGGTCTGACCTAACGTCCTGTGACATTCTTTTGTTCTATGACTATGAAAACTTGATAAAATTGTTAACATATTGCAATGTGGAATCTAAATCGACATTGCTAGGCCATAGCCACTCATCTTAGGCTCCAGAATAACCTGTTACTCCTTTTGAGGTGAGAGCTGTGGGTTTTTCCTCAACATCTAGTTGTTACCCACAGGCCGTTAACCTCAACAGGATTTTGCATGTTTCTCTTGCAAGCAAGAGAATGGCTTAGGATATCAGTGGATCAGTCCTCACAGTGACGTCCTTCTGAGCAGCCGTGCTTGTGCCCGTCACCCAGGAAGAGAGTATGGAAAACTCTGCAGGGGCTTCCTGTCTTTGGTGCCAGTGGTGCTCACTAAACGGAGGTGAGGTGGATCTACAGCCAGAAAACAAAAAGGCAAAGACTTGAAAGTAACTTTTGACCCAATAGCAGAACTGAGCAGCTAAGAAGCAGTAAATGACAGGAAAGTCACATACAACACCTCACTTCAAAGCAGCCATACATGGCATCAGGAGGAGTGCTAGCAGCGGCGCAATGCCGCCAGCCGCAGCGAGGCGGGCTTCCTACCTGAGACCTCTGCTCAGAGGAAGCCAGGGCTCTTGACATACACTGCAGAACGGAGTTCAGGGTGAGGCAAAGCTAGAGTTTATTAAACAATTGTTTTAACTTAGGTTTAAGCACAAGAAAAGAGAAAGAGAAATAAGAGAGATGGAGAAAGAGAGTGATTTATGACTAGGGCAGCTAGCCTGGGTTTGATGGCTCACCCCTTTAATCCCAGTATTCAGGAAGGCTAAGCTAAGATCACTGTGAGTCTGAGACCAGCCTGGTCTAGAGAGTGAGTTCTAGTTCAGCCGGTGTTAGAGTGAAACCCTGCTTCAAAACAAAACAAAAGCAAAGCAAAGCAAAACAAAACAAAACAAAAAGACTGCTTCCCCCCAGAGACTGACTGAGACCTTAATTACCCAACAGTGAACACCAACAACCCCACTGAGGAGAGCCCTCAAGCAGAGTGAAACAGGGGAGAGGGGTTTATAAATAGCTTACTTGTTGATTACAAGGTTAGTTACTTCCCAATTTCACACATCTGATAAATTCCTCTTAAATCCATAAAGACCTGAGTGTAGAGCACATCAGACCATCTGCC
This sequence comes from Dipus sagitta, assembly GCA_036346955.1. NCBI lineage: Eukaryota > Metazoa > Chordata > Mammalia > Rodentia > Dipodidae > Dipus > Dipus sagitta. Next base: position 35,154,002 of record CM070786.1, read on the forward strand.
CTGTTGCCTAGAAATGATGGGTTGTTTTTCTTTAGGGTCAGGCTACTGAACTCTTGATGGTGATGAATGACCCAACAGTGACTCCCAGCTGATTCCCCATCTTACAGGAGACTGATACTGGCTCTCTTCAGACTGTGCTTTTTGCTTATATATATGTTGCTTTCTGATGGCCAGATTTGGTATGCTGAGTAAAAGGTACTGCCTCAAATATGTCCTTAGTATGTGGTATAAGGAGTGGGGCATGTTCTATAGGTCTGTTTAGACAGTGACCTCCAAATTGTGACCACCACTTGTTCTTTTAGCACCTCCCTTAAGTGGGGCAGATGGATAGAAGAAGCTGCCTGGAGTCCTGTGTCTCTCATCTCACACGTCCTTAGACTCTGCTAAAACCCCAGCAGCTTAGGCTTTGGCTAAAATTTTCTCCATTGAGAAGATCTTATAAAAGCAGAATTCTATAGTAATTTTAAAAATGGTTTCTTTTCCTCTTCCTGCTGAAAACAAAGGGTTTGGTGAGGGGGGTCTCCAGTACTCATTGGTCATTAGACCTGGCAGAGCTTAAGTGTGGGGCCTCCCCTCTCCAACTTGGCCACACATGTCTTAGAATTGGTACCAACAAGTTTGCAGTCACAGCCAGGCTTTCCAGCCCAGTCCAGCGTGTGCGCCTTTCAGCCCGGTCCAACTGTGCTGCTCTGCATTTCCCCATCAGTCTCCCTGGGCCAGGGCAAGCCATTACCTTGTGCCAGCGTTTCTCTCAGCCTAGGGAAAGCTGACTTTTGCATTTGTTATGCTTTCTACCTGTTACTTTTTCTCTTGTCTGAACCTCTGTGTCTCCTAAAACTATCATGTTCATGTTTCAGGCTTCACTTGGAGTGTTCCCCTCTAGGGACCTATGATGGCTGATAGTGACCATCAGCTTGACAGCATCTAAAATCACCTGGGAGACAAACCTCTGGGCATGTCTACGAGGGACATTCTGTAGTGGGTTCATTGAGAAGGAAGAGGCACTCTAAATGTGGATGGCAGCATATCATGGACTGGAATGCTGGGCTGAATCAAAAGGAGAAAGTGAGCTGAGCTTGGGCATCCATCTCTGTTTCCGGATCGTGGGTGCAATGTGGCCACTTGCTTCATATCCCTGCAGCCATGCCCCCTGCCACGATGGGAGCAAGTATAGACCCTTCCTTCCTTACGCTGCTTTTTGTCTGGTATTGTACAGCCACAGGAAAGTTAATAGTGGAGCCTTCCCTGACTTTCGGGTATGTTAGGGACCCCTACCTCCTATGTGCTCACGTGGTCTCTTTGGACTCCTGTAACCTTCGTCCTTCTCTATCATGATGACCAGTTCACTTGTCAGCTTGGGAAGGACTGTCTCTGTCCTGTTCACGCTTTGTTCTCAGCACCACCCAGCAGTGCCAGGCATTTAGTCCTATTCAACAAACATGTGCTGGGCGCGGAGTGAATGAAACGGCAGATCTATCCATGTAATTTAGTTATCATTTGTTTATTTTTGTTTTATTTATTTATTTTTATTTTTTATAATTAACAACTTCCACGATGGTAAACAATATCCCATGGTAATTCCCTCCCTATCCCCACTGTCCCCTTTGAAACGCCACTCTCCATCATATCTCCTCCCCCTCTCAATCAGTCTCTCTTTTATTTTGAGAATTAATTGCTATATATTAACTCAATGACATTTACCAAGGGTCTACCAGTGCCCTGCATGGGTTATGAAGCTGATTATGAAAAACTACAGAAATATGGAAGTAATTTATAATATAACTGACAAAAGAAAAAAACACCACACCAAATGTACAACATGATTATAACCCTAAGAAATCTGTGGGAGGGCCCCTGGTGTTGTGTAGTGGTTTTAAGGATTTCTATTTTTAGTTAAAGGTTTTTTCTTCAGATGAAATCTTAGAGGTCCAAAATATAAATTAGAAAAAGCAGATGATTTTTTTTTCTTAGTATGAGGCATGGGTCAGAGCCTACTCGCTCCTTTCTTCCTCTCAGATCCTCCCTATACCACTTCACACTCCAGGGGGAGGAGGAGACCACTATGGTTTCTTCTCAGAGCATTATTTGAAAATTCCCCAAATAGACTTCTGTGTGACATTGCAGTTTAAAAACATACTCTTCTTTGATCTCTCGAAATGGCACTTAAAATAACTGCAAAGAAGCCCAAGAGGCCCAAGTCAGTGGGATACTGGGACTGGTGAAGAGGCCATGTCAGCTTATTTTTGGAACACGAATGGGGAGAGGTGAGAGGGGTCTAACCCAGCAAAGCTGCAACCTGTATGAAGGGTGGGGGTAGAGACAGAAAGACATTGGCTCATGGCCTAGAGCCCCAGAAAGATCCAGGAACTGGATTCTTATGGAAAAGAAGGCTGTAATGTGAGGCTGATACAGGGTTTGGGGATGCCTGGATTTCTTCCTCATCTTTCTGCAGCCTCATTTTTACCCCAGGAGCCAGGCTTCCTCCCTGAGAAAACCAGCAACAAGAGGATCCAGACCCAGAGAAGCAGCTGCCTGAAGGTGTGGACATATCTCACTGAAACGAGCAGACTACCTGACTGGCTTTTGGTGGGACATGCCACCCAAATGGGGCCGTTTGAATCCATTCTTGGCATTTTTATTTGCTAACATTGGGAAGGAAAAGCAGAGTTGGAAATAGGAAAAATTACAGGAGCCAGTTGTGGTGGTGCATGCTGGTAGGCTACTTGCTGAAGGGGATGAGGCGAGAGGATTGTGAGTTTAAGGCCAGCTTGAGTTGTATCTTTGCCCAGATGTGGTGGCCTGTAATCCTAGTGCTGAAGGATATTTTGGGTCCAGGTCTAGTAGAAAATAGCTATATATTTGGGCTGGAGAGATGGCTTAGTGGTTAAGGTGTTTGCCTGCAAAGCTGAAGGATCCTGGTTCAATTCTCCAGGACCCACATAAGCCAGATGTACAAGGGGGTACATGTGTCTGGAGTTCCTTTGTAGTGTCTTGAGGCCCTGGCACACCCATTCTCTCTCTCTCTCTCTCTCTCTCTGCCTCTTTCTTTCAAATAAATAAACAAATAAATATTAAAAAAAGAAAATAGCTATATTAAAGAAAACTTGCACCCTGCTGTAAATGCCCCTGCAGGCCAGGATGACCCACAGGGTAAAGCCAGGGAACAGAGACTAATCCCCACCCACCTGAACATTACTGATAAACTTCAGCTTACTGGAGCAAGAGTTATAAGAAATTTATAACCCTTTATGGTAACACTGCAGATGCTTATTTAACACCATGTCCACTTCTGTAGTTCTTCCTTGTTTGATTCTGCTATAGGTAAAAAGTATTAAAAAAAAAAAAAACACTCCATATGCCTAAGCCTGGGGATGGCGTCATTACAGAGAAATCTGAATGTCAGCCCACTAGTGTGAATCAATCTTCCTCTCCTCTGTCCAAATGGCTCTGAGTATCAGTCTGTCCAGGAATTCAGGCAATATTCCTGGAGGCCCCATTGAGATCAGACTGCCCGACCACTTGTTGGTTGGAAAGAGCTGCCACTCCCAGGCTCCACAGCCCACTGTGGGCCCTGCTACTGAGAAGTGAACACCCTCAATATGATTCCAGGGTCTCCTTCGAGGAGGCCGAAAGAAGAACTGTGGAGCCCCAGACCACGATGCCCAAACAACAAGGTGAGGTGAAGAACTGGAGCAGCTGAGTCAAGTAGGAAAATGCCAGGGTCGTCAGTGAGGATGAGTTCTGAGCCTTGAGGCAATTCTGAGATGACGGCCCTCCTTCCATCAGGACCAAAGTTTGTTCCGGTCTCAGTAACTGGCTAGATCAGGGTTATTAGTGGGACTCAATTAGGAAATTGTTTAAGCTCTGAGTGACTGAGTGTGGATGTGAGGATGTGAGTGATTGATGGCTCCACGGCTCTGAAGCTACGGAGCCTGGTTGGAACCCAACCTGTGCTTCCTCTGAGGTCATTTCACCTAAATGGGCACTCTTCTCCTGTAACAGGAAGCTCTGACCAGGTGTGGGGTTTATACTTGTGGCCCTAAGGTAAGACTTCTTAAGCCACTGTGAGGCAGCTGGCCAGGCGGCATCTGAGTGAGGAAGAACCTAGGGACTTTCCACCCCTCCCTGTGTACACAAAACACCATCCTAGCACATATAAATTAAGATGGGTTCCTCCTAGTCAAAGTGCCCCACAGTGCTCCCGACTATGTTAGAAAGATTTAAGGCAGGATATTCTGAAGATTATGGCATCAAACTGAAACTATCAAAACTGAGGACCTTCTGTGAAGTCTACTGGCCGTCCTTTCATGTGGAATGGCTGCCCGAGGGCGCTCTGGATCTGGCTACCACGTATAGAGAGAAGTCTGCAGCAGAGACCCCAGTCACCCTGACCAGTTCCTGTACATTGATTCCTCGTCTGGCTGACTTGTGCCCGCGGACTGCCTCCGCTTCCATGAACCAAGGACATCAGTTGCCGTGCTGGCTGCACAAACGACCAGACCAAAAGAGAACGCCCTGACCCATCGGGGCCCTGAACAGGACTTTGAGCGCTCTCCATATCTGTCACCCAGGAGCCCGCTGCCCCCTGCAGCTGATCAGAAGCCAGGGGCACCACTGCCTGCCATTTACCCAGCTCTGCCACAGGAAGAGAACCAAGGCCTTCCACTGCCATCAGCACCCCCTCCAGCTGAGAAATGGGGAAGATCCCCAAACTCAGGCCGTCTGACCACTAAGGAAGAGCTTGTACCCCTCTGTCCTTTGCTACACATCCCAGGCCCATCCCTTCCCAATGGAGACAGAACTCATGGGATGGGCCCAATGCCATATACATGCCACCCTTTTACCACCATCAGCCTCCTGAACTGGCATCACCACACTCAGAGCCATCCCAAGCCATGACAGACTTCCTGCCCACTACCATGCGTAGCTACCAGCAAACTTGGGATGATTGCTGTCAGCTGCTGTCCGTCCACCTTCTTCACCTCTGACGAGAGGCAGCACATTTAACAACCCGCTCTATTTGACCCTGAGGCCCGGAGCACAGATCCATGGTGAACACAGCCTCTGTCTAGCGGTCAGCTTCAATGTGTGCTGGAAATTACAAAACTACAGTTTTCACTGCAATGAATACCGATCAACTCATCCATATCATGGCCAAGGCGGAGGCTGAGAGGAAACAGCACATAGAGAAAAGGAGGAATACCACAGAAAAAGGCCCAAATCATGGCAGTGTCCCTCAGAGACAAAAGACCCAGATCGCCACCGGCCAATAAGGGAAGCCATCACATCCCATTAGAAAAGGACCAATGTACCTGTAGCTATTATAAGAAGTGAGGTCATTGGAAGAATGAATGCCCTAAATAAAAGAGAAGACAAAAGAACCCAAGGTTGGGCTGGAGGGATGGCTTAGTGGTTAAGGCATTTGCCTGCAAAGCCAAAGACCCAGTTTCGATTCCCTAGGACCTACGTTAGCCAGATGCACAAGGGGGGGGGGCGCATGCATCTGGAGTTCATTTGCAGTGGCTGGAGGCCCTGGCACGCCATTCTCTCTCTCCCCCTCTTTCTCTGTCAAATAAATAAATAATTTTTTAAGAAAAAAAGAACCTAAGGTTGTGAAGAGATAAGATTTGCCATGATTGTGGTGTCCAAGCAGGTCCATCCACCCAAGGCCCAACACCTAGGATGGGAGACTGAATCTGACTGAGGGTGACTGGGCCCCCAAGAGCCCATGCTCATTCCCCACCAGCCAACTCAGCAAGGACTCTATCACAGCTGTCAGGGCCACAGGGACCACCAAAAAGTACCAAGTTTGTGAGCCAAGTTCAGTGGGAGGCTACCAGGTTTGCACTGGATCCTATATGTGCCTGAAACTCCACAGCCCCTTTTAGGAAGAGATTTATAATCTGAATTAGGCACCACAGTATCAATGGACTTGGACCCCACCACCAACTCTGGCACCCTGCCAGTGCTGACTCTAGAAGTCCTCCCCAAAGAAGAGTGGTGACTGCGCTCTGGGGCCCTGGCAGGAAACACTCAAGACTCATGCCAACTTAGCTGGTATTTGGAGTGCTACCCCTAGGTGTGGGATACACAGAAGGAGATCAGCCTTGCTAAAGGCCACCCATCTGTAGCAGTGACCCTCAAGCCTGGTGCCACTTCCATAAGACAGAGGCAATACCCACTCTCCCTGGAATCCTAGCTCAGGATATCCCCCATATCAAAAGGCTCAAAGAAGGAAGAATTCTACCAGAGAATCAATCTCCATGGAATACCTCCATGTTCCCAGAAGCCAGGGACCAAAGATCATCAGCCAGTGCAGTGTTTCCGCTGAGTTGGTGATGCCACTGAGTCTCTACACCCCGTGGCCCCCAATCTACACACCCCACTGAGCTCGATAGCCCCAGGGCAGCAGTCTTTCCTTGCCTGGATCTGAAGGCTGCCTTCTGCTGCTTGTGGTCAGCAGAAGTAAGCCAACTCACATTTGCCTTCAAGTGGGAAGTTTGGAGATGGGGACGAAAAGCCGGCTGACACAGATGTGACTGCCCCAACGCTTCAGAACCTCCCCCACCATCATTGGGGAAGCTCTGGCAAAAGACCTAGAGAGCTTCCAACCAGCAGAATGCACTAAGCTGCAATGCGTAGATGACCGCCGCCCCCTCCAGGGAGGCCTGTGAGGAGAGCCCTGATGAACTGTGATGGTTTCTACAGGGGACAGGACACACGGTCTCAAAGAAGAAAGCTCAGACCAGCCAGGACGAGGTCACCTACTTAGGATGTCACCTCAGCCTGGGAAAAAGGAACTTGGGAGAGGGATGAAAACAAGTGATCACCTGGTACCCTCACCCTAAGACAACAAAACAACTCTGGGAATTTCTGAGGGCCCAGTTCTGCCGGCTCTGGATCCCAGAGTACTCAGCTGTAGCAGGGCTCCTTACCCCACCCTCCGTAGATCTGCAATGGACCTTTTAAAATGGACACAAGGGCTGGAGTAATGGCTTAGTGGTTAAGGCACTTGTTTGTAAAGCCTAAGGGCCCAGGATAGATTCTCCAGGTCCCACGTAAACCAGTTGCACAAGGTGGCACATATGTCTGGAATTTATTTGCAGTGGCTAGAGGCCCTGGCATCATGCCCATTCTCTCTCTCTCTCTTCCTCTCCCTCTCTCTCTGTCTCTAATAAATAAATAGAAATTTAAAAATGTAAAAAATAAAATAAAATGGACACAGAAGAAGTGGAATCCTTCAACCAGCTCCAAGGAGAATTAAGTGAAAACCCATGTTAGCACTCTCAGACATCACCCAGCCTTTCATCCTGTATGTATATGAAAAGAAGGGAGTCAGGTTAGGGGTGCTGACCCATAACTAGGACCATGGAATAGACCGGTTGTGTATTTATGTAAGCAGGTAGACCTCACGGTGGCAGGGTGGCCACTCTGTTTCCAGGTATTGGTGGCCACAGTACTGCTGGTGCAGGAAGCAGATAAACTGACTCTTGGACAGACCATCTCAGTCAGGATACCCCACCATGTCACCTCCCTTGCTCAGTGGGACAGCTAATTGTAGGATGACCAGAGAGCAGGTGGCCAGTACCACACTGTGCTGGGAAAAAGTCCCAGGGTGCAGATGAAGGCAGTTCGAACTTTGAATCCTGCCACTTGTTTGCCAGAAGAGGAGGGAGAGCCCCTCCATGCCTGCGAGGAAGTGGCAGAGGAAGTGTTTTCTTCCTGACCTGACATGAGGATGACCCACTCCCTAATCCAGACTCACTGATGGGAGCCAGAGTTTACAGCAAGGAGAATACCACACAGGGTATGTGATAACTACGGCCAATGAGGTCTTGGAGGAGGGGAGACTTGCCAATGATTAGTCGGCCCAAAAGGCCAAATTACATGTGCTCACCAGAGCCGTCCTCCTTGCAGGAGGGAAGTGAGCCACAGTTTATACTGAATCTAGGTATGCCTCTGCCACCCTACATATCCCTGGGACCATCTAAAAGGATAGAGGACTGTTAACATCAGGAGGGAAATAAATCAAAAACAGTGACCAGATCCTTCAGCTCTGGAAGTGATCTGTTCCCCCCAGCGCCCCCCCCCTCGGCCATCACAGTGCTTCACTGCCGAGCTCACACTCGAAACAGAGATAAAGTGAGCCAAGGAAACCAGCTGGTGGACCAGACAGACAGCCCTCCTCAGGGAAATGAACCATAGCCTCCTCTCCTGAGACCCCAGAAGATATGTTTTACCCTCCCAGGCCTCCCCGGGCAGCCTAAATACCACCCCGAGGAAAAGGAGGAAACATTAAAGAAAGGAGCAATTGAAAACTCAGAGGGATGGCTGGTCACCCAAGATGGCCGAATAATTATCTCAGACTGGGGCATATGGCCTACTGGTACATACCAAGAAGTGCCAATGACTGAGAAGGCCAATGACTGCAGGGAAAAATACTGGTCATACCTTAGATGTTGGTCCTGTGTAGACTTTGTCACTCTAGGGGCTTAGAAAGGAGCCCCTGAAAAGGGGAAGGGGTCTCAGTGATGTAAAAATTCCTGCCCTGAGCTAGAGAGAAGCCCTAGAATTAGTTAGGAACTGACTATAGAGATGCCCCCAATAGTGGGGCTCTCAAAACTATGGAATGAGTTGATGTGCCAAAAACCATTGGCAGGGAGCTAACCCACTGGCCATATTCAGACTAATCATTAAGCCTGACAGTGTGTTGCTTCCCATGAGCAGGGTCAGCACTCTGGATCCCTGGGCTCTGTGGCCAAACCCAAACCCAGGAACCCAAGGGCAACACTAATCCTCCCAAGTTCAACCCAGATGCTCCCCTGATACAAATGTTTCAACTGGCAAACACCAGTCATGAGTTGATAAGGCAAGCAGACCCAGAGCTCGGGAGAGATTGCTGGATCTGTTCGAGAGCTAGCCAGATGACCTACACTGGAGTAGGAATTACTAACCTAACCCTGTCCAGCATGACCTGAGATGATCTAGCCACCAAAGATGGCACCTGTGTGGCAGGTCCTTAGTACAGACTCTGGGAAAAACAAACTATTTAGGAGGAAAGGACAACTGCACAGGCTGGCTCCAGATGGTGCCTGTACCTGCTTCCTAGGGGGTTGACTGTACCCTACTTTTCTTGACCTCTGACTTAGATATATTCCCAAGAGGTGAGGTCTCCCAATACCTGACTAGCCATTCCAGGCAGAAGATGAGCTAGGTCCTAGTCCCCATCTTCCTGGGTATGGCCTCAATGGGGACAGCGGCTACTGGGGCACCTGTCATAGGGGTCCAGCAGGTACAGCACAGTCGACTATCTAATCAGATTCGAGAGGATAACCAGATCGATTCTTTGGCCTCAGTTGTGCTGCAGAACTGCAGCGGGCTAGACCTGATGGCAGAAAAAGGGGTTATCTGTGTTTTCTTGGGAGAGGAATGTTGTTTTATGCAAATCACTCAGGGGTAGTAAGAGAAAATGCCAGACAACTCTTGGAAAGGATGAAGACAAGGGAGAGAGCTGGAATGTCTTGCTGGCAGAACACCTGGAGCTCCTGGGGCCCTTGGCTGGCACCCCTAGCTGGGCCTTTGGTTATGGTCCTCTTGGCTCTACTGTTTGGCCCCTGCCTGATTAACATCCTGACTCAATTCATCAGGAATTGAATCAAAGCAGTAAGATTACAGGTCATCCGCCAGTATCAGAGGATCCTGTTAGAAGAGTCATAGGGATCATGAAGATGAAGAGGAGCGAATCTAGTATAAAATAACTATATTGAAGGAAACTTGCATTGGGTTGTAAAAGTCCCAACAGGCCAGGATGACCCACAGCGAGAAAGCAGGGTACAGGGATAAACCCCCACCCGCCTGCAAGTTACTGATAAATCTGAGCTTACTGGAATAAGAGCTACAAGAAATTTATGACCCTTTATGGTAAAACTGAGCAGCTGCTTGCTTAATGTCACATACATTTCTGTAGTTCTTGACTACTTGCTTCTGCTATAGATAAAAAGTATAAAAGACTCCACATGCCTAAGCCTGGAGCTGGCACAATTACAGAGAGATCTGGGTGCTAGCCTGCTAGTGTGAGATCTGCCTCTCCTCTGTCTGAACAGCTCTGAGTTTCAGTCTGTCCAGGAATTCCGACAACACAGGGAGGGATTGTGCAGGAGATCCAAGACCTGTGGACCCAAAATATTGGGTCCTTATCCAATTAACAAAGAGTGGAAAAAATGAACCCCAAGATGAGTTAATTATAAATTATGAGGTTTATTGTGGGGAGGATTAGGGTTTAGGGAGAAGGCTAGCTGAAAGATTCCAGCCAGAGGGGAATGTCCAGCTGGGAAGAGGGAGGGTAGATGGAGAGACTCTCCACAGAGAAAAGCTTATGGAGAAGATGTGCACACACACACACACACACACACACACACACACGGAAAGCAAAACATGAGAGCCAAAAGATCTCCTTTACAAAAGAGACCAGAGAGGATTAAGAGATGGTAAAGGACTTGGGGCTTATAGGGTTAGGGCAAAGTGAGAAAAGCACCCCAAAACAAGACAGAAAAATCTCCCCCACTTCCTAGCTGGACTGTGAAGGGGAAAGAGTTTACCAAAGCAAGGACCAGGAGAGTCTGGTGCAGGAGAATGAAGAGGCAAGAGAGAGATTATACACACATGCCACACCCGTTAATATGGGTCATTCATCCAATTAGGATGAGGTGTGTCAGGGACAGACCTGATTGGTTTGTGGACTCAAGGGGCTGACTGAGAAGGGGTCAGACCACCCAGTAGAGCTAGGCTGTGGAAGAAGCAGGAAGTGCTGTTGCTGAGGAATTGCATGTCGCCATCTTGGATGAGACTGGATCAGATGCTGGTTCTAGTCCTGCCAGGGCAGGCAAGGTGGCATCCATGTTTCCCTTGGGCCTCTGTCCCTAGCTGACTGCCTATAAAAACAAACAAACAAACAAATCTTTCTCCTGTTTCTCCTTCACCAACAAGTGAGAGGCAGAGGCAGGGAGATCAAGAGTTCAAAGGTAGTCTTGACTACATAGATGGTTTGAGGCCAGCCTGGGCTATGTGGTGAGAAACTGTTTCAAAACAACAAAGATTACAGGAGGTAAGGGTGGAGAGATGGCTCGGCCATTAAAGTTGGTTGCTTGCAAAGCCTTCCAGGGTTTAATTCCCCAGTACCCATGTAAAACTAGATGCACAAAGTGACACATGCATATGGAGTTCCTTTGTAATGACAAGAAGCTCTGGCATACCCATATTTTCTTCTCTCTCTCTCTTTTTCTCTCTCATAAATAAATAAAGATACTTTAAAAAATTGTAGGAGGCCATTGTTTTGGGCTAAGAGCTGCTCTAAGTCCCCATAAAACTGGCTGAAATTCAAAACGAAATCTCATGCCAATGTCGCATGTACCACATTATCTGACCTTAGGAGAGACCCGGATTAGCCAGGTCACAGCCAATTTCAATTGACATGACAATTAAGTCCTTTTGGCTGAATTCTCACACAAAAGAAGTAACCTATATCAGCTAATCAGCCATTTTCCTATTGTTCTGTCTTCTGTCCTCACCTCACAAGCCATTTTTTGTTCTTTTCTTTTTGCTTTCCAAGTTTATAATACAGTCTTCCACACAGCTCATTTGAGCATTTTTTTTTCTGCTATTTGATGAAGTGACATGTTAACCCATTCCATAATTGAAAATAAAGTCAGTTAAGATTGTTAATTTTTTGCAGTTTTGTGTGTGTGTGTGTGTGCACATGTGTGTGTGCGTGTGTGTGTGTGTGTGCGTCCTGGGTGTGCTGTCCTTCTCCCTGCCCTTGGCTCTGCCAGTTTCTGTAACTGCTCCTTTCATCCCTTTGTCCTGCTCTGCTCAGGCGCATGTGTAAAGTGCCCTAGACGAGAGTCTATGTCTCATGGCGGGAGGTGGACGCCTGAGAAGCAGGAGTCTCCGGTGTGCTTTAGAGCTGAGGCCTTTCTCCTGGGCTTGCACACGATGTCTTCTTCTCTGCGCATCTTCACCTGGTCTCCCTCTGGGTGCGCCTGCTCCCACCTCATGCTCTAAGCTGCCAGTCAGATTGGATAAGGACTGCCTAATGACTGCATTCGACCTGAAGTGTTTCTTTAAAGGTCTGTCTCCAAACACAGTCATATGCTGGGGTAGTGGGGACTAGAACTGTGGTGAGGGTACATCAGCCCACGGCATCTGATATGGACAGCAAATAGCTTTTGTTTACTTTACTTTTTTATTTACATGTGTGTCTGTGTGGTGTGTGCACACATGTATGTGCTGATGTGGCATCCTTTGTGCCCACCTGCTGTGGGCCAGGGAACATCAGGTGTACGCCTCCGGCTCTCATCTGCCAATTTTTCTTTGCAATGGAGTCTCTTACTAATTTTGGAGCTTGCTGTTGGGGTGCCCCAGTGATTCTCAGGTCTCTGCTCCTTATAAGAGAAGGGTTACGGAAGTGTGTGGCCGTGCCCAGCTGCTTACCTGAGTTCTGGAGATTCGAAGTCAGCCCGCAGGCTTGTGCAGGAAGTGCACTTAGCCACTGAACATCTCTCCATCTCTCAGCAATTACCTTCTAAAATTACTTCAGCTATTTTAAATTTAGCCTACCATTTGTGCCCAGAGTGCCAACTCACTACTAGGTGTTGTACTGCCTGGTGGATTTGGCCGTCTTCAGTAGCTATCGTGAAACTGCACTGCCATCCATTTCCTGTGTTTATGTTCCCTAAGATGGGAAGTTGACCCAAGTGTGAACAGCCAAGGAACCCAGATGACCAGATTGCTAAGTCCTACTTTCTGGCTACCTGACCCTGGTGAAGTTCTTTGAGCCTTGATTTCCTTCCCTGTGAAATGGAGTTGTTGATAACAGTAGATATGCGCGGGGTGGTTTAGAAGATTAGCCGTGTTAATGGATGGAAGGCACTTAGAACAGAGACCGGCATATGGGAAGCATTATGTCAAGTGTGCGCGCAATTATTTATTCATTCAGCAGTCTCTCCAGGGAATAATTATGTGCCACGTACATGGTAGGCACTTAGTAAATATTTATCCATTCTCTCTCATAAATGTATTGCTACAATAAGTGGTTCTTTTGTTGTTATTGACTTTGGTTTGCTTTTTTTGAGCCAAAGCCTCAGTCTATAGTCCAGGCTGGTTTTAAACTCCTATCTTCCTGTCTCCTCTTTTCGAGTGCTGAGGAGTTTGACCAGGTTCAAATGGAGAGGCATGAGGATGGTAGATGGAACTCCTTTATTAACACCTGCTGCTCTGCTCACTGGGCTATTCTCAAGAAAGCCCAAGGCAGAAACTCTCAGGACAAAAGAAATTCCTTACTTTATAACCTTTGAGGGGGCTGTCTCTAACTTGAGTGAAGGCCTTGCTACCGGGTGATGTGTCAGGGGCTGAGAGAAAGCACAGGATGGATTACAGAGTCCCACATCTATCCGGTCGTGTCACCCTGCCCTGGCTATCAGCTTTCCTCTCTCTCTGCAACCTGCGGTCAGAAGGAACTGCAGGAGGCTGCCTACTTTGTCTCCATACTACTAACATCTGTCCTGTTAAAGGAACAGGGTCTATGTGGTGGTTTGATTCAGGTGTCCTCCATAAACTTAGGTGTTCAGGCGCTAGCTTCCCCAGCTGATGGCAATTGGAAATTAATGCTTCCTGGAGGCAGTGTATTGTTGGGGCCGGGCTTATGGGTGTTATAGCCAGTTTCTCCATGCCAGTGTTTGGCACATTCTCCTGTTCCTGTTGTACACCTTATGTGGGCCAGGGGGTGATGTCCACCCTCTACTCGTGCCATCATTTCCTCTGCCATCATGGAGCTTCAAGCCTGTAAGCCAAAATAAACCTCTTTTTCCTCCAAGCTGCTCTTGGTTGGGTGATTTCTACCAGCAGTGCAAACCTGACTGCAACAGTAAAGTGGTACCAAGGAGTGGGATTGCTGCTAGACACCTGACTCTGTGGCTTTGGCCTTTTTGGAGCTGATTTTCAAGAGGAATGTGGAAGGATTTGAAACCTTGGCCTAAGAGATACCATGCAGTGCTGTAAGTACAGATTCATGGACTATTCTTATCAGAGTTGAAAGACCTGAATACAGTAAGAACCATGGACTGTGAGGTTTGGCTTATGAGGTTGAAAAAGAGCTTTACTTGGACTGGGCTAGAGGCAAGTTGTGTGAAAAGCTTGCTGTTATGTCCGTGTCCTGAGAAATTGTGCAGGGTTGCTTTGCATAGAAATGAACTGGTGTGAGCAGAGGGATATGGAACAGAAAGAAAAATCTTCAGGTGAACTGCTGCTGTTCAGCTTCAATTGAGAGATCACAACCTTTGAGATTGGGCCAGCTGACCTGCACTGGGGCAACAGGAAGAAGGTAGACTCTTTTGTAGGGGCCTGAGTGCTCAAGGAGTGTCCTGTTCTTCAAAGTCTGCTTTAATCCCCCCTGGATTAACAAATTGGCACCCTGCCTGGTATTGTATAGTATAAGAAATGCAGGAAAGAGAGGGTCACTAAGTTTGCAATATGGTCTTGTGTTTTGGAATTGGCCATGGGCAGTGTGAAGCAGGTTTGCTGTATGCCTGCATGAGATCCCATCAAGCCATGAGGATGAACCATGGATTGCAGTGGAGACCCAATGGAGATACTGAGACCACGAGATGGCTGCTAAGGAAAGCTGCCTTCCCCAATGAAGTTTTCCAGGACAGTGAGTAGCCTAGCTGGAGGGGCGGAATTGGAATGCCAGAGACTTGTTGCTGGTTAGAATTATCGCACTTGGAGATTTGTCACTGACTAGAGTTGTTGGACTTGAAGCTACAGAGTTTAATGTTTTCCCTGGTTGTTTTAAACCTTGTATTGGTTGAATATTTCTTTGCTATGTCCAGTGCCATCTCTTGCAGTGCGAATGCTTATTCTGTGCCATTATGGTTTTTTTGAGGTTATTTTTTGGTATTATGGCTCAGTTAAAAGATTTTGGACTGTGGGGATGTTTGAACATCATTGGGATTGATAAAAACTAAGAGGACTTTTAAAGTTGGATGAATGCATTGCATTTTACCAGTTTATGGGGGCCAGGGGTGGAATGTGGTGGTTTGAGTCAGGTGTCCCCCATAAACTTAGGTGTTCTGGATGCTAGGTTCCTCAGCTGATGGACATTGGAAATTAATGCTTCCTGGAGGGAGTGTATTGTTGGGGGTGGGCTTATGGGTGTTATAGCCAGTTTCCCCATGCTAATGTTTGGCACACTCTCCTGTTCCTGTTGTCCATCTTATGTGGGCCAGGGGGTGATGTCCACCCTCTGCTCATGCCATTGTTTTCCCCTGCCATCATGGAGCTTCCCCTCCAGCCTGTAAACCAAAATAAACCTCTTTCCCCCCCCCCGCAAAGCTGCTCTTGGTTTGGTGATTTCTACCAGCAATGCGAACCTGACTGCCACAGTCTATGATCTAACACTGAGCACTGGGCAGGTGAGCACCACCAAGCCTGATCCATAATCAGTGATTCTTCAAACCCTGGTGACGGTGTAGTGCCACCTGCCACTGTGACATGCTTCTACCATTCCTGTCTAGTCAATGGCCACTAAGAAGCAGATACAGCTCTGAAGCATTACTTTAAAAAAATATAAGCAAATGGTTAAGATTTTTAAAAAAGAGTAATTTTTTGTATAGTGTAATAAAAAATTCTGAGATGTTTTAAATTTAATTAATTAAATTTAAGTCAGAGGATGGTGGGGGAGAAAGATGATTCAGCTCACTGTATTGGGCCACAAAAGATTGTTTCACATTCCCGGATATGTGTGAAATCCTGACCACCAGGTGCCACTGTGTCCTGTTCTCCGGGACACTTTCTGGACTATAAACTCCAACCAATCCAAAAGCAACAAATGCTTCTGATGGCTCATGCTCCTATCCAAAAATGTCCCTGCTTTACACAGTCCCACCCTTCTTACCTATACCCAGTGCAGGTTCAGTGTAGACTATTTATGCCTTTCTTTTACAAATCCTTGTGAAACGACTCTTGGCTATTAGGTAGGTTAGGCATATTCCCAACTGCTATCAAGCCTGGCTACAGAGACTTGTCCTATGACACGGTTCTTTTCCTGGCATCTGTAATGGCTTGATAAGCCCTCTTATTTCAGAGATCCCTCCACCACAAGAGCTTTGGTTGGACAGTTGGAAGCTCTATTGTTTAGGATGAAAGACAGGTAGAAGTCAGGACTGCTGGCCTCTAGTCCTCAAAGTATCTTTATACTATGAGCTATCAGACACAAGTCTTAAACTTTCTGGGTTTTGGAGTCTGTATTTTCAAACTGAAGCTGAACTATGTAATACTTAGGATCTTTAAGCCAGCATTCTGTTCTGTTACTTATCTTTGAAAGAATGTCTTACATCATGATCAGATCCCTTAAAAGTTCTTTTAAGTTTAAAGTTAAACATTATACTCCCCTTTTTTTTCTTACTTCAAATATAATGGCAATAATAGCTTTTGGTAATTCTGAAACACATAAAATGCATCACTAGGTATCAGTTATAGAAATGAGAAAGGGGGGCTGGAGAGATGGATCAGTGGTTAAGGCACTTGCCTGCAAAACCTAATGACCAGAATTTGATTCCCCAGTGCCCATGTAAAGCCAGATGCACAGAGTGGTGCAGTCAGTGGCTGGAGGCCCTGGCATGCCCATTCTCTCTGTCTCTCTCTATCTCTCTCTGCTTGCCAATAAACAAATAAAAATAAGAAATAAGAAAAAAGTTAAAAGTTGGCAGTGATTAGTATTAGCTATTGCATCTTTTAATAAGTTAAATTTTTTGTTTCCCAATAAGTAACCCCCCCACACCCACACACAAAGACCCTAACATGGTTAAGAAAAGAAATGCTATTTTATAAAATTTCAACTTCTTGGTCATTCTTAATTCTTCAGAGCAGTGTTTGAAGTTTGTTGATCTGCAACTGTGGAATCTCAGGTACTGAGGAGAGTGAGGGAGTGAGAGGGGGAAGATACAAGAGAAGTAACTCTATGGTGTATGTTTCCAGTGAAGACTGTGAAACACAAACACAAAACACACAGAAACCAGTTGGGGACATAGCCTGGTGATAGGGCACTTGGTTAGCATGTAGGTGGCCTTCTGTTCAAGATCCAACACCACAAAACAAACTAACAAAAATCATGCAGAAATATTAACACATGTTCTCCAGTATATATAGAGAAATGCCACATTCCTTCTTTCCTTAAAAAATTCATGAACTGTCCACTGTTTTTGGTAATCTGTGAAAAGAACTGTGTTGCAGTCCTCCTGGAATTGGCATCGCAGTGAAGTAAATGTATCTGAACACAAGAACAGTAGATAGGTAAAGTGAGGATTAATTGTTCCCCCATCAACTCATGAGTGAACTCACACCAAGCAGAAGGGGACAGAGGTGCTCTCCAAGCCCTGAGTATGTGTCTGTCTGTAAAATCTCAGAGATCCCACAAGCAGGTGCACCTTGCATGTCTGCACCCAGACCAGATCCTTTTTAGAGACCTGCCTCCTTAGTATGCCATTTTTCAGTGATAATCATAGAATGAAGTAAAGAGTAATAATTGAACAATTATGTGCCAATAAAATAATAGCTAATAAAATAAATTATTATAATATCTAAAGAGGGGAAGTGATTGATTATACTTCTTAACTACATTACTATTGTGAAAAGGAGAAAAATGCATATACCTCATTAGCCTGCTACTGGAATGACTAATAACATTAAATTTTGTTTTTGTTTTTGTTTTTGTTTTTCGAGGTCGGGTCTCACTCTAGCCCAGGCTGACCTGGAACTCACTCATGGCGATCCTCCTGCCTCTGCCTCCCGAGTGCTGGGATCAAAGGGGTGCACCACCATGCCCGGCTTTAATAATATTAAATTTTATTAGCACTTACTTTCAAAAGAAACCAATGACAATTCTTAAGATATAATTGTGTATGAATTAAAACTTGCACTTGCCTAAAACAAAAAAAATCTCACCTTGCAGTTTACACTGTTTTGCTATTTTAAATTTTAAGGACAAGCAAATTCTCTACGTGAGTTTTTGTGAAAGGATCAAGTCGATAAGAAAGGTTGAAGTAGCTTCAGTTCTGCCATAGCCACTGTACTCCCATGACTTATTTCAAATCTAGTGTTCGAGTGTGGAGGCAGAGAGTTCCACCCGAGTTGATGATGGCAGTGGCCTGGAGCAAGTTCTGTGTGAACAATTCTGAACCTTTAAGAACTCAGTTCTCAAATAGTGCACGCAGATAAATCCATTGGTGCAAAGACTCCTCTGAGTTGATATGCATGGAATTATAGTGGTTATCAAAGGACTAGTAGTATGGAGCCCTATCTGTATTTATTATTGGATTATGGAGACTACAGAATTTTCTTTAGAGCTTAGGCCAAAGACGCATTTTGGAGGAGTTGAATACCAGCAATTACATAGAATTACTGTATGACAATATTAGAAGCAGACCAACTTTTAGTCTTTATTATTACTGTTTTAAAGAAATTTCTATAGCTAACAGGTTTCCTTACTCCTGGAGACACCTATCACTATGATGGGAACACCAATACTACAGGAAGTAAGGAAAATAATATTGAGCCTGTAAATTGAAGGCATGTGTATGTAGTGTTAGTAGTCATAGGCTTGCATGGGAACTTCACAAAGCCCCAGTGAACACTTCACCTAAGCAAGGTATGGAGTTTGCCCAAAGTTGCATAGGTTCTGAAATGCGTCCATCAGCTGTTTATCTATTAGGTGCATACAAAGTGGGAGTTAGGGTGTGTAAGACTATGTGTTTGAGGTGAGGGAGGGTGATGAAGAGCATCAAGAATGAACATAAAATGAATTTGGGTCCTCTCCTGGAAACAATGGGACATTGTGGCTTTAAGTGGTTTCTCTCAAATTGAAATACCTCATCGACAGATTTTAATTTCCACTTTGGGTTTCCCTAGTTTCATAAAAAAAAACTATGTTGGCACTATTTGAATATTGAATGATACAACTTCATCAGAAGAATCCTAGCTGTGCCTTATAAGAAAGGAAAAAAATCAGCTGGAGTCAATAACTACCAGTTCTCCGAGTGGTTGCTGAGGTGTGCAATCTGACAACAGTGAAGCTGCAGATGGACATTTCCAATGATCAGACATCATACCTGCAAATGCACAGCCAGGAGAATGCCGCCGTGCGTACACTAGATGTGTGTGGGAATGTTCTGACAGCTGAGTTCATTGGCCCTCCTCAGTGCTTTGGTCATCCTCTAGGAAAATCACCTTTGGACCTGTGAGAGGTGGTTTTGGTGATTGCTGTAAAAGATCTGGGGACACCATCACTACAGAAGTCATGCCTTTGCAAAGTTCTCCCTGCTCAGCCACTGGGGCCACTGTCAGCAGCTCCTGGCTTCACCCATGCTCAAGGTCACACCACCTCATGCCTCACACTGCAGGACAGAACCCTTTTGTCAGGAGGTGTAGAGGCTTGAATGTAAAATGTCTCCAGCAGGCTCACGTTTGAATATTTAACCCCCAGTGGTCGCTACTTGTGGAGACTTTAGGAGGTGGAGCTTCGCTAGAAGGGATGTGTCATGGGCGCGGGCCTGGGATCTTTGACATAGTCTACTTCCTTCCTGCTCACATGACGACGTGATGCCACTGTCTTCTTCTGCCATGCTTTCCTTGCCATGATAGACTTCCCACAAAACTGTGAGCCAAAATAAACCTTCCAGAAGATGCTTCTGGTCTTGTATTTTGTTTCAGAAATGAGAGAGTAACTTCTATATCAGGTGCAAGATGTGATGGGGCCACTGGAGGCACACGGACCTGATAAAGCGTAGGAAGCTGCAGGCTGCAGCCAGTAAGGGGATGTCCCTCTTCTGTGCCTACTCGTGACTCACTTTGTGATCTGAGACTCGCTGTGGGTAGGTGGCATAGCTGCTCCCCTATGCAACTCAGAAGCTCCGAAGTTAATTCCCATTGAAATGAGTTTTATCCATGGTGAGGAGGAGGATGAGAAAGAACCAATGGATCCATTCTTCCCTTCCTTTGCTCCCAAGGACTCTTCCGAGAAATGGTTCTACGTAACTATCTGAAAACTTCCACATGGTCAAGCAACCAGGTACTTTTTCTTTCTTCTTCTTCTTCTTCTTCTTCTTTTTTTTTTTTTTCTACTAAAATGGGCATGCCAGGGCCTCCAGCCACTGCAAACAAACTCCAGATGCATGTGCCACCTTGTGCATCTAGCTTACGTGAGTCCTGGGAAATCAAACCTAGGTCATTTGGCTTTGCAGACAAGCACTTTAACTGCTAAGCCATCTCTCCGGTCCCCCAGGTATACTTTCTAATCAGATGACCTTCTCTTTGCCTCCCTTCCCTCTGCCTCACTGGCCCATCTTCCTTTGCTTTTGCTGCCTTGAGTTTTCATCCTTCTAGGAAAGCTTTAGAATATAAAATCTGCCTCAGATTACAATTTCTGGGAAACCCAGACTCAGACAAAGAAAATGTTTACTGCAGCAAAATTGTCATAGTACTCAGACATTGTTTTGTGGTCATAAAAAGTAATTAAGCCATTAGCACAAAGACTAAAAATAGAGGGAAAATGAATTGAGAGTCTAGAAACTAGAATTAAAACAAACATGAACTCATGCAAAGAATAGTCTCCAACTACATTTCACTTCTATTCTTCCTCTGCTATTCATTTGCAAATTGTTCTGGAAACATTGTATTTTGAATGATTATGCTATTGTGAAATGCTTTGAACTCCCTAAAAAACTGTTTTGAGTATGTGTTGCTTGATAAGGGGTGGCATCTGAGAAATACATTGTTAGCTGGTTTCATTGTTGTGTGAACACGACTATTTCTAGTATCCTTACACACATCTACATACTACAGAGTCATGGTAAACATGAGATATATGAGGCTGCTGCTGGCCTAACACAGTAATGGTTGTTTACTAAGCTTTTCTTTATTGTTTTAGAAGTAGGAGTAACTGTAAGGCAGTGATAAGGGGCTAGAGATATAGCTCAGTGGCAGAGCACATGTTTAGCATGTGCAAACACTGAGATTGACCCCCACCACCATAAAGAAATAAAAAAAAAGATAAAAAATAAGCATAGTAAATGCATAAGCCATTGAGTCATTTATTCTTGTTATCAAATATTATGCATTAGGGCTGGAGAGATTGCTTAGTGGTTAAGGCACTTGCCTGTGAAACCTAAGGACCGTGATTTAATTCCCCAGGACCCATGTAAGCTAGATGCACAAGGTGGCACATGTGTCTAGAGTTCGTTTGCAATGGCTGAAGGCCCTGCCATGCGCAGTCTCTCTCTCTCTTTCTCTCTCTCAAATGAAAATAAACCAAATTAAAAATATTATACATTGGACAAAACTGTACTTGCTGTACATTTACACAACTGGCATTGCAGTAACTTTTTAAAATTCTTTTAAATCTTTATTTATGTGTGAGTGTATATGTGTATGGGCATATGCACCACAGTACACATGGCAGAGGTCAGAGGACAACTTTGAGGGGTCTGTGCTCCACCTTCTTTGAGATAGGGTTTTTTGCTGCTGCAAGCAATCTGCCAGGCTGCAAATAACCATCAGAGCTTTGGATTCTCCTGGCTCCTCCTCCCATTGCTATAGGTGCATGAGGATCACAGATGCATACACCACTTTTTATTCAGCTTTGCAAGGATGCTAGCACGTTTTGCAAGCAAGTGCCTTTAACCACGGAGCCATCTCCCCAGTCTCAGTTGCCCAGTTGTTTTTCTTGTTCTGTTTTGACCACAAGCATGTGAATATGATGTGATAATGGCTATGATGTCATCAGGTGACGGAATTTTTCAGCTCCATTGTAATATTATGTGGCTACTGTGGAATGCCTGGTCCACTGCCAACCAAACCATATACTGCAAGACTGTATATGGATGCCATAATTGACCTTGAAGACAGAAATGATGTTTAGAAGAGAAGTAGCAATTTCATGTAAAAGTTTAACACATTTTTTTTGGTAAAACTGACTATGATTAGAAATCCAATTCTAATCATCATTAAAAATCACCATTTCTGGGTCTGGAGAGATGGTTTAAGGTCATTTGTCTGCAAAGCCAAAAGACTCAGGTTCAATTCCCCAGGACCCACATAAGGCATATGCACATGGTGGTGCATGTGACTGGAGTTCATTTACAGTGGCTGAAGGCCCTGGTGTACCTATTCTCTCTGTTTCTCACTCTATCTTCTCTCTCTCTCTCAAATAAAATAAAATAAAATAAAATAAATAAAGTAAAAGCTTTTGTAAAAAGTTAAAAAAAAACACTGTTTCTGTCTCGGCTTTAGTTTTCTCTTCTTCTAGATGATGGCAGAGTAGTAATAAGCCACAGGGTTTTTGTGGGTTTTAAGTGACATAAGTCAGAATCTCATACATAATGCTTAATAAGTGATTATGACCCATAACAATCGGTGAGGAAAAGTTGTTCTTTGTGATCAAAGCTATCTTTATGCTTGTTATCCTGAGAAAGTTGGAGGTTTTGCCACACAAAAGGGTAGCATGCAGCTTTTCCAATCCTTTGTGTGTGTTCTTGTATGAGCATGGAAGTAAGTGTGCTCACTCCATGGGGCACCTTGCTCTGGCATGTTTCTTCCGTCAGGTGCTCTAAGCCAACATCTAACATTTTTCTAAGCATGAGGAGAGATGGAAATTAGGATAGACTAGAGCCCTTTTCTCCAGGGACCCCAGGATGAAAAGCAGAATGTCACTGCTTTTTGTTTCTGTTTGGAAGGAGCAGTTCTGGGCTGGGCAGTGGGGAGAGGCCAACACCCCAGGACAAAATGAAGACCTGAGGTTTGTACTTTTGATACACCAAATGTGCTCTTAAACAAACAAACAAACCAAAAAGCATGAGATGCCTGATCTCTGGGAAGGTCTGGAAGGAGAGCAGAAGAGCAGAGCCCCATGGTGGATGGCCAGGTGGGAAATGCGTCCCAGCAAGGAGCCCAAGAAGGCGGGGCGGGAGTGGTAAGCGCGACCTCGGTGGGGACAGCAGGAGTCAGAAGCCCTGCTGCACGGGCTGCTCTGCCTCAGGACACTGAAGTTCCCGCCTCCTGGGTGGTGGAAATCCTCCGGTAAGCTTGTCAGGCCGCCTGGAGCTCACGCCTCACTTCTCTGGTACCTCGCCCAGAGAGACCCTCCATTATACTGGGGCCTGCTAGTTCTCTGAAGCTAATTATCTTGAGCCATATGCGTCGACTTTGCACATGAGAGAAGGCTTCCTGAGTCATTTTACCATTTAGAACTCATCTCTGCTTGTTCTCTGTGCTCCAGCCACACGAGTCTTTCTTTCTGCTCCTTAAGCCTGTCGCGTTTCTGTTTTGGCATCTGAGCACATTCTGTTCCCTCTGCCTGGAAGGCTCATCCCGGATTGTCATGGGGCTGGATCTACAACGTCCACACCTCAGCCCTCCGTCCTCTCCTCAGAGGCCGCCTTGACCACCCTGCCTAACAGCGTCTACCCCACCTGCAGCTCAGACACTAATAAAGACCCTGTACCTTCCTTTCTCCCTTCCATTCTTTATTTTCTTACACCTCATGTGAAAAGCTGTGTTAGTCACACACACACTACACTTATTCCCTTTCTTTCATGGCTGTTTCCCCCATTCATCCTGGTTTCCATGTCTGTTCCCTGTGCTTCCACATAAAGTAAAGATTATGTCCTTAGATAATGACATATTATCAACATAAGGGGTTGCCAGATGCCTTAGAGTTTCACACATAATATTGTGCAAACTACTTCATTCTAGTGCTACGGGTTGCATTCCACCATGGGGCTGAGGATCCATGTGCACGGATTGCACACGTGTGCATCTGTAGCTGACGCTGGTGTTCTGAAGAGCACACTCACTCCCCTTCGCATGCATCCGACCGCGGGATCTGCAGTAAGCATCCACATCGTGAACCTCTGCGTGAGAATGGAGTGGATGTACAGCGAGGGAAAAGGTAACTGGGCCACATTTACTATACACATGTGTTCTGAGTGCTTTGCACACGTGAATTTACTCAATTGTCACAGCCCTTATGTGGTAGGCACGACCCTTATTTCACAGACAAAGAAACTGAGTCATGCAGTGGTTACCGCACAGGGAGCCACCGCCACTAACCTGCTCCTTACCTAGACTGCAGTGGTACTCAGCAATCCCTCAGCCTTCGAAGGGCAGGGGCTGCTGCTCAGGAGCCAGGGGTCCCTACTGTCACCTGTCCCTCACACTGGGCAGACTCGAGCACTGCCTGGGTAATGTCCCACAACTTTTGTCTAGCAGACATTTTACCTGGAGGTGGTGCCTGACAATGAGCTGTCAAGGGAGAAAACAGCTTGTGACTCTGCTCCTCTGTGACCAACAGCGACTCTCCTGCTTGGCCTATTGTTGCCCCACAGCAGGTCATAGCCACCCCTTCGCCCTGCCCAGTTTGTCATGCTTGTTCTGTGGCTTTGCAGGTTTATACACTTCTCTCTGGCCTCTCAGGCACCGTCAGGCTTAGATTTGAGGTTTTTTAAAATATATTCTTCACTACCTGAAATTATCATTTGTCTATTTGTTTCCTTGTTCATTGTGCCCCTCGCCCGCATAAGATGATAAGCCCCTCCCTTCAGCAAGGACCAAGTTTTTCTTACTTATCTCTATCAGCCCAGCTTAGAGCAGTGCCAGCATGCACTGGTCAAGGGGCATATAAGAAACAGCTATTCTTTCTTCACAAACCCCATTGAAAACATTGTGCTCTTCATTTCCTTCATTTAAGTTCAAGGATTAGAAAAAATTAAAGCAGCCTTTAAATATTTTTCTTTATTTATTTGCAAGGAGAGAGAGAGAGAACACACCAGGGCCTCTAGCCATTGCAAACTAACTCCAGATGCCTGCACCATTTTGTGCATCTGGCTTTAGGTGGGTACTGAGGAATAGAACTCGGGTCACTAGGCATTGTGGGCAAGCGCCTTAGCCACTGAGCCATCTCTCCAGCCTGCCTTTAAATTTTTAACTTATTGCTGTGTGTTTATGTATGTGTGTTGGGGGGAAGGTGTGGGTGTGTACACCACAGTGCGCTTGTGGAGAACAGAGGAGTTGTCTGTGCTCCACCTTTGAGACTTGCTGCTGCAAATGAGTCTGGCCTACAAGTGGCCACATGGGTGCTGGGGAATTGAACACAGGAAGCAGGCTTTGCAAGCAAGTGCCTTTAACCATCTCCCCAGCCCCATAGTACAGCTTTTGTTGCTATAAGAAATGGTGTTGTCGATGTTGTTCCTCATTTCTTTGTATCTCCTCAAAAGAGGTGGGACTGTGAATGTTAATGTGAGGGTTAATGAAAGAGGATATCAGCGAGGCTTATAGCAACCATTCTCAAAGCAGTGTCTAGAGACATCTTGTAGTGCACACACACACACACACACACACACACGCTCACATTCACACACACAAACATGTGTTTAAAATAGATTTTAATGTGACCAAGTATAAAACATTGGTCAATGCAATCTCAGCTTCTGCATTGCAACTAATCTTTGAAATTATCCCCTGTGAAGTTTGGGTACCGTGTCACAAAATGTCTCCAGTGACCTGAAAAGGCTACTAAGATACCCTTCCCTTTTCATACTTCATGTCTGTATGACTCAAAATATTTTACCTCAAACACCTTACAGCAAATTTAAGTTAGAAGCAAATGTGTAAGTCTTTGCAGTTTTCTATTGAGCTAGGCATTAAAAAGATTTTTAGAAACATACAATCTTTTCATTATATATCTTTGTTCTGAAAACCATAGTTCCTTTCATAAAAAATATGTCATTTATATTCATATGCAATGGAATTATTATTACTTAAAATAAATTAATAAATATTTTATATGTAATATACCACACAAGATTCTTTGGGGTTCTCAATAATTTTAAGAGCATAATGGGATTTGGCACAAAAAAGTTTAGTAATTTTTGCTTGATTATATTGCAGGGCAATAAGCTCCAAGACTAAACTCTGGGTGTGGAGAATCGAGAGACTTAGAATCTACAGCCATGGTCTTTAAGACTATTACTATTCATTTATTTGAATGTCTTTTTTTTTTTGCCTTCACTTCTCCCAGCCTTATTTATTGAAGCATGCTTGGGTGTATCTAAGGCACACACTATGCTGTTTTGACATTAGCACACACTGAAATGATTACATTGTCAAGCTAATTATCATGCTCATTTACTTATGTGTTTTGAGAACACCTAGGATTTACTCTTAGTGAATTTTAAATATATAAAATAGTAACCACAATCATCATGCCATACATTTAGTTTCTAGAACTTACTCATCTTATCATTGGAACTTAATAACTTTTGAACAACTTTTCCCTATTTTCTCTACCTCTGGCCCTTACTAACCATTGTTGCCTATTTCTATGATGTCTACACTTTACCTTCCACAGAGAGTATGATTTGATCATGTAGTACTTGTCTGTATGTGTTTGGGATGTTTCACTTTGCCTAATGTTCTAGGTTCATTTGTGTTGTCAAAAATAGCAAAATTGGGGGGCTGTAGAGATAGCTCAAGGGCTACGGCACTTGCCTGCAAAGCCCAAGGACCTTGGTTTGATTCCCCAGTTCCTATGTAAAGCCAATGCACAAGGTGGTGCATGCGTCTGGAGTGCTTTTGCAGAGGTTAGAGGTCCTGATGCACCCATTCTTTATCTCTTTCTCTCTGCCTCTCGCTCTCTCAATAAATAAAAATAGCAAAATTGTATTCTTTTAAAATATTCCCTATGTATGTGTTTACCACAGCTTCTTGGTCCATTCATCTGTCAGTGAACACTTAGATCATCTCCACATGTTGGCTACAGTGAATAATTCTGTGACGAACTTGAGAGTGCACATATCTCTTTGAGACACTGATCTTATATACCCAGAAGCAGGATTGGTGGATCATCTGGCAGGTCTATTTTTACCCTTTTAAGAACATCCAGAGGCTTCCCATAACGACTGCACCAGACTGTTTACACTGCAGCACTGCACAAGGGTTCTTCTTCACATGCTTGCCAGCAAAGATTATCTTCTCTGTACTAGCCATTTGTCATTAGTCAGTTTTTCATTACTTTTACAAAATGCCTGAGATACTCAAAAAGAGAAAAGTTTGTGTTGGTTCACAGGCTTAGAGGTTTCAGTCCATGGTCAACTGGCCCCGTTGCCTCTGGGCCTGGGTGAGACAGCTCATCATGGCAGCAGCTTATGGTGGAACACTGGCCGCAAGGAAGACAGAGAGAAATAGGAAGGTGAAGGGTCCCACTCTTTCCTTTGAGGGCACCCCCCCAATAACCAGAAGACCTCCCACAGTCTAAGTTTTCACCACTTTTCAATAGCACCAAGCAGGGGACTAAGCCTTTAATACACTAATACACAGGTCTTAGGGGACATTCCAGATCCAAACTACAGCATCTCCCTGACAGGGGACAGTGATGCTTCTTTGTTCAGAAGTAGTTGTCAAAACTGGTAGTTGATGATGCTTAAGGGGTTAGTGGCCAAAACATCTATCCACTGTCTTACTGATATATAAGTTTCCCTCCCTTTCTCCTTCCCTCTCTTCCTTCCTTTGTTCTTTCAGTACTAGGGTTCAGCCTCTGAGCAATATCTCCACTGAACTGCCCAGGCAGGCTTTGAACTTGTGAACTTCCTGCTTTAGCTTCCCTCATAGGTGGGTTTCACAGGCCTGCAGCACCAGGCCCAATTTCTTTTAAACTTAATAAAATTCATCCCAAGAAGAACTAATAACAATAATTTTTTAAACAAGCAAATTTTATCAACTTTAAACTTCTATGAGAAAACACTCTTCAAAAATAAGAAGCACAAGCCAGGCGTGGTGGCGCACGCCTTTAATCCCAGCACTCAGGAGGCAGAGGCAGGAGGATCACTGTGAGTTTGAGGCCACCCTGAGATGACATAGTGAATTCCAGGTCAGCCTGCGCTAGAGTGAGACCCTACCTCGGAAAAAAAAAAAAAAAAAAGCATGAGATAAAACACACATCTCAAGGGTGTAGCGATTTAGCATCAGGGCTTCTATAGCCTGAGTTTGGACACGGAGCCTGTTCACTTCTGCCTTGGGCTGTTGATCAAAGCAGTGAAGACTCACTAAGACCAAGAGGAAGCGCAGTCACATTGCAAAGAGGGTGGGTACGAGGAAGCATGAAGGACTGGGGCCCCTCGGCCTCCCGGGCACTGCGCTTGCCACTGCAGGCACAGGCCTTCTTTTCACTTCAAATCCCCACAGGCACCGAGTCTATCATCGTTCATTGAACTGACCCTAAGCTACCTGTCAAATCCCTAGATTCTGCTCTGACCAAATTTTCAAGCTATTTGAGCCAGTTGCTATTTAACTCTGAAATTGAAGACCTTCCCAAGGCTTGTGCGTAAATAATGAGGGAGTTACATGAGCTTGGTCTCTAAAGTACTTTCTTGCCATTAGATTAACAGAACAGTTGCTAGGGTAAGAATGGCGATGTGATCAGTTCACCCAAAGGGCATTGGTTTTGGCACTAAATGGTAAGGCACACTTTAGAAGAAATGTGTTGGTTCTAATAACCAGTTCTACTAATTATATTGTAAATTGGGTAGGAAGAGAGGAAATTAATTAAAAACGTAAATCAAGAGACAATCCAACAAATACACATCTCATAAATGAGACCCTTCTTGGCAATTCTGGAAGAAATAAGAACAATGCTTTTATTTAGTTTATTTTTTCCTCAAGTAGTTAAAAATCCTGTAAAAGTAATCCCTGTGGCCTTGTTATGTGAAAGACAAATGTCCTAATCTCACCTTGTGTGGCGGTTTGATTCAGGTGTCCCCCATAAACTTGTGTTCTGAATGCTTAGATCACTAGCTGGTAGCAATTTGACAACTGAAGCCTCCTGGAGGCAGTGTGTTGTTGGGCGCAGGCTTATGGGTGTTATAGCCAGCTTCCTCTTGCCAGTGTTTGGCACACTCTCCTGTTGCTGTTGTCTATCTAATGTTGGCCAGGAGGTGATGTCCACCCTCTGCTCATGCCATCATTTTCCCCTGCCATCATGGAGCTTCCCCTAGAGTCTGTTAAGCTAAAATAAACCCTTTTGTCCCCACAAGCTGCCCTTGGTCAGGTGTTTTCTGCCAGCAATGTGAACCTGACTGCCACACCTTGTGTATATATTTAGTAAGATTCTGTGAAAAAATGGAGAGAATCAGTGAAAAGTCCAGTCATTTAGTTATTTGACCTGCATTTGTTTGGCTTCAATGGTGTTCATTAATTGATTACTGCTAATAGAACAATGGAAAAACAATCTTTATTATTATTAATAGTGCCTAAACTACACCAAGTAAAAATGTCTATGTAGAAACATCCTCAGTCTCAGGGACACATGATAATAACATCCGCAGCTTAAAGAACCAGGCAACAGGGCTTCTAAGCATGGAAAATTCTTGAGACAACCTGGTTCTTGTTCACATGGAGCATGCGGTCTACTTGGGAAAGTAATAATGTTTTTTAACTAACAGAGAATAAGAGAGGAAAAATTAAATGGTTTGTAACTTAAAATGTACTTTTTTGTAGTTTTATTATTATAACAAAATATATTACAACCATGATATTTTATTATGTATTTCCTATATATTAATATCGATTAAATTTTATTGTTATTACATATAATAGCTATATCATAATAATTGTATATGTGTGATGTGCATGCATATATGTGGGTGACATGTATGTGAGGGTATGTGTGCATACGCGTGTATAAAGGTCAAAGGTCTTCCTTAGTCACGTTCCTTCTAAAGACAGAGTCTTGTGATGAACCTAGAGTTCACTGACTAGTAAACTCTAGAGGTCCTCTTGTCTCCACTCCCTCGCCCCAGTGCTGGGATTCCAGGCTCACAATGCCAGCTTTTAAATGGATCTACACTCAGGTCTCTCATGTTTCTGTGGCAAGCACTTTACCCATTGAGCCATCTCTCCAGCCCCTCAAAATGTAAATTCTGAAAGATTAATGAGAAGAGCTGGGGGAGGCGGGGATGTTCTCTGCATATCCATTAGCTTGAACTCATCTTGGAAGAGCCATGTTACTCATGTGGGATGACTGACCATTCCCCAGAGCCCAGAACCAGCTTGATCCCTAATTGGCTTAAATCAGTCAGAGTAATCCAACAATTTTGTGAAATTCCTGTGGTACAAGACTGGATGTGGGAGCCCAGTCAGCAGGAGTTCAGGACTTTTGTGGGACTTCTGGGATACAGGTGCTCTGTGGGGTGTGGAGGTGAAGCCTGGACCTTCTGACACCTTCCCAACCCTGGAGATGTCCTCGCTAAGTGCTTGTCACTGGGCAGAGATGTTTTGCACTGTAGAAACTCAGGGCCAGGTAGTCACAGTTCCAAGCCTCTTCTCCACAAGGCCACAGGCACGCCTGTCTGCTTGGCCATCAGGCCCTCTTGCAAGGCTCTGTGGGTGCTGAGCCGGCGACATGGAGCAGCCAAGGCAGTGGAATTCACTTTGGTAAGGCAGCTGCGGTGGCAGGAGTAGTGTTCTAGGGGAAGTTTTAAGAGTGCCCTTTGGTATGTGCATGAAAGGGCCATACTTGCTTGGCTCCAGTGCTGAAATGCTCTGGCTCACCACAGGCCCACGGCGGGAAGCCCAGCTAAACACGCCAGGGACCTTGTACCTTTGCTTGACATAGCTTTATCAAATATCCTCTTCCATTGTGATTCGGACTTTCTCATTTTAAGAGCCATCTATCTATCTATCTATCTATCTATCTATCTATCTATCTATCAATTGAAGATGTTTTTCAGGCAAGCAGATTTCTCATTGTTTTGCTTTATGAATGGGATGCCATGATCCACCCTTGAGATTTGCAAAACTTGAAGAAGTTATTACACTAACATACAGAATGTTGAGAATTTGAGGAGGAAACCCATATTTTCATTTCACATTTGATGGGAGTCCAGCATTTTTGAAATATAACCAAGGCATGTTTAAGTATAAACATATCTGACCTTTGATCTTGCATTCCCACCTTTTAAAATTTATATTATAGGCAAAACTGCCAATCAAGAATGTTTCTTAAGGCCAGGGTAATGGCTCAGTAGATAAGAGTGCTTTGCTGTGCAAACATGAGGACCTGAGTTCAATTCCCAACACTCATATGGAAAAAGGGAGTGGGGCTCAGCAGTTAAAAGCACTTGCTTACAAAGCCTGCAGGTCTAAGTTTGATTCCTATAACCCACATAATGACAGATATGAAGAGTGATGCACACATCTGGCACCCATTTGCAATGGCAAGAAACCCTGTAGCATGCACATGTGTGTGCACAAACTCAAATAAATAAAAATATGTTTTAAAAATCTGCTTTAATACTTGATTACCTGCCTGGAGCAAAGGGTAAGACACTATTGCTGAAGACACCATATGCTGCTCACACAGAGCATGGAGAGACCTGACTGGAATCTGGAAGAGAGCCAGTCCCCAGACAGCCTGTCTAGTGCTGGAAAGCGCTACATGAGCTACTGGGGGAAAATGGCCAACAATAGTCTGAGCAACCAGAGATCTAAACTACCCAGAAGCAAACATCTTGACAGGATATACACCCCAGTGCAATAGTGGCACACAGCCTCAGTGGGTAACCAATAGCTTTCTGATTGGCTAAGAAATCCACTTAGTGTAAAGGAACCCATATCTGGAGTTGGGAACCAGATCAGAGTCCTATGAAGACAAAGGTTATGTTCTCTAGGGTTAACCTCTCACTAGTCTTTGGCTAAAAGAGGGGTTACATACATCAAATTCTCCCTAAATTGATAATGATTATCCCATTTAAACTATGCTGACTTCACTCTCCATCTGAGAATCTGTTCTTTTTCAGAAGGTAGCAAGACTCAAGGAGATAAACTACCCCTGGCACTGCAGCCAAGCCACAGCTGAGTCCACAGAGGAATGAGGAGACAAAGAAGAGTGCTGCTTCCATGCTGAGCCTGACAATCAGCGCCAGTGTGCAGGAGACAGATGCTGAGGGTACTCACCACCTACCAAAGCAGAGATCCAGAGGCTCCTAAGAGCTCGTCACTGAAGTAGACTTAAAACTCACCCATCACAGCTCAGGGGATTTTGTGGAAGAGGGAGTGGTTGTAAGAGCCACAGGGTGAGACATCATGCCCAGAGGCATCCCTCTCCCGCAAAATAACTGACTGCTGCTCCCACAACGCATAACCACAATCCCATGGGGAATACCTGCAGCCCCATTGAGGAGGGGCCCCAGCAGAATGGGGGCAAGAACGATGGAAAAGAGGGTACCAACACGTGATGATGCCACACAAAATATGCTGTTAATAATCATAATAATAAAAGAAAAAAATAAAGGCTAAAAATCTGCTTTAATAAATCATTTTTATGTTTTTATGTTTTATGTTTTATGTTTATAGTGTCAAAGTGTGGGCGGTGGGGGAGACAAAACTGAACCTTCACTGGTTATGAAATGGTATATTGGTGGGTATTGACTTAAAGTCGGGTTTTCTCTCACTCTCATATTATATTTAGCTTGAATACTTCGTGTGGAAGAAGGCCCATGATACATAGTAGCAAGTGTGGAAAGTCTAACACAGAGTGCATGTATATATATATATATGCGCTGCTTAGCGGGACCAGGCTTTGTTAACTGGTCTGCCCAGCGTCTGCGTTTTATTTTGGAAGTTGGTTTTCCATCTCTGTGCCCATAACTCAGTCCTGGTGGCACCCGTCTAGGCATTTCTCTGGCCCCAGGCACTGCTTTGGGAATGGACTTTTGACTCAATAAGAGAGAGGTAAGGGGCACAAAATCTCAGAGCGTCTGTTGTTCCCATTGTTGGTGAGGTTCTCTCTCTCTCTCTCTCTCTCTCTCTCTCTCTCTCTCTCTCTCTCTCTCTCTCTCTCTCTCTCTCTCTCTCTCCTGGTTTTGGAAACACAAAATGTGAGCCACCAAGGGAGGCTTGCGTAAGAATGGACCTACACGGAGCAAAGCAGAGCTGAAACCACGCTCAGCGAGTGCTCCGGTTCCTCCCTAGATCCAGCTGTTTCGAAGGCTTCTGGAGTGCGCGAACCGATGAGTCCCCCTTTACGTAATAGCTCTCTGTTTCTGTTACTTGCAATCAAAAAGAATCCTAATAATTCCTAGACCTGGGTGATTTGACTCTGGCTTGATAAAACTGAACCTCTCTAAATACGCATTTGTGTTGGCATAACTGCTCACACGCATGCTTGTTTGGTGTGGCAGATTTACAGTACACTGATATGTTGACATTATGTCTCCGAGGAGTGTGGGGAGACGGAAGAATAATATTTCTCCATTGCATATCTCTGTAACATCTAGCCCTTGTAGAATTCTTAAGTCTTTTTTAAAAAACTCTTTTCTTGACAACTTTCATACACATAGACAATCTACTGGGGAGAGGGGATTATTCAGGTAGCTTTATTTTTAAGTAGCCAGTCAGGAAAGGGCCCAAACGAGATGTCACCCACACCCTGACTGCTTCAGTCTCAGCAAATCAGCTCTCTTGTCCCCCATTCAGGTGTGCTGACCTCTTCCTGAGCCCAGACCAATCAGCTCTCTCTCCTGTCCTGCTCATTCAGCCTGAGGGTAAAGGCCAGTACAGTGAGATTAGAAATAGATCCTTGCCGGGCTGGAGAGATGGCTTGGCGGTTAAGCGCTTGCCTGTGAAGCCTGAGGACCCCGGTTCGAGGCTCTATTCCCCAGGACCCACGTTAGCCAGATGCACAAGGGGGCGCACACGTCTGGAGTTCGTTTGCAGTGGCTGGAAGCCCTGGCGCGTCCATTCTCTCTGTCTCAATCTGCCTCTTTCTCTCTCTGTCTGTTGCTCTCAAATAAATAAATAAACCAAAAAAAAAAAAAAAAAAAAAAAAAGAAAAGAAAGGAAAAAGAAAAAAGAAATAGATCCTTGCCGGGTGAGCACAGCCTCTATTTGGCTGTCCATCTCTCCTGAATTTCCAGGTCCCTCTTCTAGTAAGCCCCCCTCATCTCAGTTGAGATGGGGTAGGGGACCCCTACTCCCATATGGGCTCTCCCCCCTCCTGCCTTCTATCTGGCAGGAGGGGCTCTCTTACGTTTTTTTTGTTTCCTTCTTTTAGTCTAATAAAGTCTAATTCTAACCCCTGACCTATGGATTTTATTTCTTTAAATACATAAGACAAGGATCGAGCAAATTCCAATTTATTGGTGTATTGGTCTATATTGGTGAATTAGCAAGGAACCCCAAAACTCTAGTTAAGATACCATGATCATAATAATCTCCCTCCCACCACCCTCCCCTTTCCCTTCTAAAATCCCTCCCTCCACTGAATCCCGGCTTTCCAACTAGTCTCTTATTTTGAGGTCATCATTTTTTTCTCCTATCATGTAGGTCTTGTGTAGGTGGCCTCAGCCACTGGGGGGTCCTGAGTGTCTGGAGGACAGTATTGAAAAGCACTCTTCCCTTCCTTTGGCTCTGACGTTCTTTTCACCACCTCTTCTGCAAAGGTCCCGAAGCCTTGGAGGATGTGATAGAGCTGTCTCAGCGCTGAACACTCCACTGCCACTTCCTAGCGCTTTGTTGAGCTTTGAATCTCCCCTTTGGTCACTACCGTCTGAAAAGACAAGTTTCTTTAACCAAAAGTGGGTATTTGAGTCTTTTGTATCATAAAATTTAAATGGGTAGTATATATATAGTATTTCCCAAATATCAAGCTTTATAGAGAAGGGAATAATGCAAATGATTTGGGAGAGCAATGAAAGCTTACACTTAAAATGAGAAAAGCGGGCTGGAGAGATGGCTTAGTGGTTAAGGCACTTGCCTAGGAAGCCTAAGGACCTAGGTTCGATTCCCCAGGACCCACATTAACCAGTTGCACAAGGGGCACATGTGTCTGGAGTTTGTTTGCAGTGGCTGGAGGCCCTGGCGTGCCCATTCTCTCTCTCTCTTCTTCCTTCTTTCTCTGTCAGATAAATAAATAAATAAATAAAAATGAAATATTAAAAAAACAAAAGAGGAGAGAGAGAGAGAGGGAGGGAGAGAAAGAGGGAAAAAAAGGACTGTTGAGATGGCTCAGCAGTTAAGGCACTTGCCTGCAAAGCCTAATGACCCAGGTTTTTAACTCCCCAGTATCCACTTAAAGCCAGATGAACAAAGTGGCACATGCGTCTGGAGTTTGTTTGCAGTGGCTGGAGACCCTGGTACTCCCATTCTCTCTGTCTCTCTCCTATCTCTCTCTTCTTACAAATAAATAAAAATATCAAAAAATAAATAAATAAAATGAGAAAAATATTACTAGGGTATGAAAACTAGAAAAGCTTCTTAGAAAAGTTCTTGATTTCAGATATTAAATAGAATTAACTATTGCTCTTTGTGTATTCATCTTTTGTGTGGTTCCTCAAGTGCCTCACCTGCAGTGGGCAGAGCTGAGAGTGGGGTGTCCAGCTCCATCACTCTTATGACCTTTCTTATTTGAGTCAGAGTCTCTTACCCCAAACTTGCCATCTTTTCCCTGAGTGCTAGCAACTCTCAGGTCTCTGCTCCCTTATGAGACTGGGGTTACAGACATGAATGGTCATGCCCAGCTGCTTATGTGGGACCTGGGAATTGAACTAGAGTGGTCTCTTAGGCCTCCTCAGTCCATCGTGCTTGCATAGGAAGTGTTCTTAACTGCTGAGCCATCTCTCTACTCCTGTGCATTCATCTTTGATATGAACTTACAAAGTTAGCATACCAAGTAATGGGTTTCGCTGTGACATTTTCAAACATACTTTGTTTTTATTTGTCCCCCTTTCCTAGTGTCATCCCTCATCCCCACTCTTACTGGTCCACTTACTCCCCACAACAGCCCCCTTCTATTTCATGTCACACTCCATTACCCTCTCCCCTTAAGATCTCTTCTTCCTTTCTCATGTCCCCTCTTTAGTTTCATGGCCAACACACAAATATGCATGAATGTTCGTGTGTGTAGACACACATACACATATACAAATCCAAGCCCAGGCTCTGCATATGAGAGAAAACATGTGGTGTTTGTCTTTCCAAGCCAAGGACACCTCACTTGACACAGTGATTTCCAGTTCCATCTGTTTTCCTGTGGGTGTCATGATCTCATTTTCTTTAAGGCTGAATAAGATTCCATTGTGCATATGTGCCATATTTTTCATCCATTCATCACTGTATTCATCTTGAACATAAAGTATGAATGTTCTTTAGAATGTCCTTGTTAGCTAACCTGATATACGTATGGCACTAACCCAATCAGCTATGGGGACACATCCCAGCTACTTGGGAAACTGAAGCATCAGAATGGCAAAACTAAGGCCAGCCTGGCTACTTAGTGTGTTCAGGGCTAGCCTGAGCAGCTTAGTGAGACCCTGTCTAAAAATGAAGGGGAGGAGGATTCTGTCTGAGGATGTATCTCAGTGGCAGAGAGCTTGCCTAGCAGATGGGTTCAATCCCCAGCCCAAATAGAAAAGAATGTAATGCATGTAGGAAGAATAAGACACAGGCTGTCTCCCTAATGATTAAAATGTAACAGCCAAGCATGGTGGTGTATGCCTTTAGTCCCAGCACTCAGGAAGCAAAGGTAGGAGGATAGCCATGAGTTCGAGGCCACCCTGAGACTACATAATGAATTCCAGGTCAGCCTGGGCCAGAGCAAGGCCCTACCTCAAAAAAACAAATAAACAAACAAACAAAAAAACGAGAAAAGAAAAAAGAAAAGTACTTCCAATCCACACTAAGAAGAGAAAGTATCAAATTACTTCACGCTGCTCCCATAATTTTGTCTTCCTCAAATTCTGAGTTAATGAGCTAATTAATGTTCTTATCATGACTTATTTTGCAATGCTTGAATTGAGTGACTATTTATGATCATCCTTGAGGCATTATTCTATAGTGGCATCTGTCATTTCTTGACTGTAAATATAGTCACATGTCTGATGCAGACTCCGGGTCTCATAGCTTCCTGAAGACACAAGAGAAGGCACAGGTGTGCCGGACTCAACAGTTGCGGTGTTTAGTCAGAACGCTTTTTCTCCTCCTGAAGGTTGAAGAACGAGGGGAGCAGTGGGAACACAGATGACACAAAGCAGAGGAAAGGGGCTGGAGAGATGGCTTTAAAAAGGGGCTGGAGGGCTGGAGAGATGGCTTAGCGGTTAAGCGCTTGCCTGTGAAGCCTTAGGACCCGGGTTCGAGGCTTGATTCCCCAGGACCCACATTAGCCAGATGCATAATAAGGGGCGCACGTGTCTGGAGTTCGTTTGCAGTGGCTGGAGGTCCTGGCGCGCCCATTCTCTCTCTCTCTGCCTCTTTCTCTGTCTGTTGCTCTCAAATAAATAAAAATAAATAAACAAAAAAATTTTTTAAAAAAAGCAGAGGAAAATAAACACTACCCCTAAGGTCTTTGAGTGGCATTTCACAGGTCTTATTCTTATGGTTCACCTCAAACCTGGAAGAGGTCATTTTCCTTCTGCACAGTCTTAATCTCACCTGAGAGATGGGCTTCCCCACAGAGAAAGCTCCTGGGAATTGTGACTCGCCTTTGGGAAGACGCTTGCCCAGTAACTAAGGTGTTGCATAAACAGATGCTAAACATTTATTTGCAACAAAGGCTCCCGGCTATGATTACTGTGCCCGTTGCCTCACAGCTCATCATACTCAGCTGCCTTGAAGCTCTCTTTGTCAGGAAGGGGATCAGTTTCAACTTAATTAAAAGTCAGGAACCATTTCCTTGAGTTTGAGCGCATCAGATTATCAGATTGCTTTGTTTCAGCAAATCCATTGTGCCACACACAGAAAACTTGGGTTTAACAGCAACTTCTAGGAAAAAAAAAAAAAAAAGGACATTTTTAGCAGTATAGGATTTTCAACATGCTATGTATGAAGTATTATCCATGAAATTTCATTAGAAAGCTTTGACTAATGATAACGAAAGAAATAAATAAGGCCCTCTGAAGAAAGCACATGCAAGTGATATTTATCTTATGAAATCCAACCAGTAAGAGAGTATAATCAGTTTTACTGATTTACAGCACAGGCAATATTCTTGTAATGTAAAATGTAATAGGCAGCTTAGACATTAAACTTTAAGTTCAGAATCGTCATCAATCTTTCATTCAGATCTGATAAGCTTCTGAAGTTCCTCCACTGGTAGGATGCTGGTATGGTTCTCCCACCTGTAGTAGTTCACCTGGAGGATATGACGTCCTCGCATACCAAGTCAGAAACAAATGCACTGCTTAGTATAATGGAAATGATGTGTAACTAGTTTTTTTTTCACTTAGCATTGGAATAAGGATTATGTTATTTTGCCCAACAACTTGTTTTATTCTCAGCTTTATTAATTCCAGCCAATACGTTAAGTTTTTATGAGTAGAATTGAAAATGTTGTTCTTTTAATCTTCTGAGCTAAATTCTGGGTCATGCAAAGATTAACTCAAGTGACTCCAAACTGAAAATCCTATAATTACAGAATGTCTGTGTAGATGGGCCGTGGCCTTCGCTCTCCCTCTCGTAGTAGGGAAGGCGGCTTTCTGAACTGCAAATTGTGAAAACCTCAGCTTGTTCATCTCGGGTGAAGCAAACAGGGTTGAAGATGCCGTCAACTCAGCTACCACTGGCTTCATTTAGTCTGAATTGAGGCCTTGGTTTCAAAGGAAGCCTGCTAAATTTAGAATCAACAAGAGTCTTTGTGATGGCATTACCTGTCTATAGTTTCTTCCCATAGCTTATTCTGAGTGGTTTGATTCGGGGGAGGATAAAGACTCTAAATTATGAAAAAAAAAAATTGGGATGCAGTTGTGGAGATAGAAATATCCACAAATTGATCAGACGATTTACTAGGAGATTTCTAAATGGCGGTGTGTGCTTTTCCATGGAGTATTTGAGGTGTTTGAAATAATTCTTTTGTGATTTTTCTGGCTGTTTATTTTTACCACTGACCGTCACTTAAGGGCGGACCATGTGACTCATTACTCTAATGGCCTGGGTAAGGAAGCCCCAGGGAAGGGAAGGCTTAGAACTGCAGAGCAGCCTCATTCCTAATTAAACTGTGGTGAAAAAGGCCCAGACTCGGCTGGAACTGCTTGGCAGGCTGGGGCAGAGGGCAGGCAGAGACCTGCACTACACAGAAGGAGACAGCCATTGTCACCAGTTTGGGGCTTTAACTGCAGCATCTCAAAGGGACCCGACAGTGGATATTTCCTAGATTCAAGGTTTGACACTTCGGTGGAAGAAAGACTGATGGCTAAAGTGACCTCTGCTTTAGAGACAGCTTCTTTTTGTAACTTTGATAAACATAAAAGCAGTGTTTTGTTGTTCTTTGAAGTCCTGGCAAGACAGGTGTGATGCTGTACTTATTTCCTAAATACTTTCTCAGCTTGGCTAGTTCCCCTAGAGCTGCATGATCAGTTGGAATAAGTACCATCACCAGACAGACAGACAGATTGGCTCTAACATTTCAGCATTCACATTCAGGATTCAGTAGCTCATCGCTTCCCCATTGCTGGCAAGTTGTGCACATGGAACATATACTCTTTATTCCCTCAACTACGTGGGATCAGTAATAATTTTACTGGGAATGTGGAGAAAACCACGTAACGTGGAGGCATTGGCGAAGTATATGAAAATGTCTGGCAGATGCTCCAAAATGTCACCTGCCTCCATCTCTCCCATCTGCCTGCTAAATCATTCATGGACACCGTGATTCTCTTACTTTCCAGCTCTTCAGTCCATTTTGTTATGAAAGCAAGAAAGTTGGGGTTGGGGATGTAGTTCAGTGGTAGAGGGTTTGCCTAACACACATGGCCCTGGTTTTGATCCCCAGTGCCACAAAGAAAGGTGAGAGAGAAAGGAGAAAGAGAGAGAGAGAGAGAGAGGGAGGGAGAGAGGGAGAGAGAGAGAGAGAGAGAGAGAGAGATGGCTACTATTCCCAGGTGCTCATGGAACGCAAGAAAACACAGTTCTTCCTGAACTTACTCAAGGGCCTGGTACTTTGTGAAGATCCATGAGATCTGCTACCATAGCCGCTGCTGGACGCTGGCTGTTTCAAGGGGATTTGTTCTGCACAGTCAACTGATGAGAAAAACAGCTTCGGCCTTTATTCTTGACCTCCTAACCCAGTATTGCTGCTGGCTAACCCTCCTCATTGATTTTGCCCTTTGGTCTGCTCTCCACCTGCTGTCTGCCCCATTGAGAAACTGACCAATCAGCATTTGCACCGTCCTGGGTGCCACGTTGACTGCTTTCTGCTAGACTTTCCTCCTCCCTGCTTCTCAGAGGTCCCAGACCTTCACAGTGGCCCTCACAGCTCTGCATACAATTTTTTTTCATACTTCCGTGAAGGATAGTGAAATCAATATTTCAAATCTGCTTTGTTGCCAGAATTCGATGATCTGTCACAGGTCTTGCCCAGTGCTCCCAGTCATTATTGCTAAAGTGTTTCTAATGCTGGTTATAGAATTACTCTAACTGGTTTCCTAATGCACTTCTGACAGCTAAACTTTGGCAACATTTTATTATACTTTTTGTAGTCAAGAGCAATACTATGTTATGGTTAATGGCTAATCTAATTGCATATCTCTTTTGCAACTGTCCTCCAAGATATTTCCTATAATTTTGCTGATGCTAACTCTGTTCTGAAGCATCCCACAACCTTTCTTTCTTAGTTTTGGCTGTTCTTGCTCCCTTCCTATCCCATGTCTCCCTCCCAGCCCTACCCCCCTGTGTAAATCTTCCCACCTCCAATATTCCCCGGCCTCTCCTTTCTGTTCCAACCAGTAGACCAGGCTTGCCTTGTTTTAAGTCATGAATGTCAGTAAGATGCTACAGTTCTAGAAAGTCTTTGGTATTCATGTCTAAATGGAATCAAAGTTAGATTTTCATAAAAGAAATCTCTTACTTCTGCAATTGGGAGTGTTTGTAAGTTATTTATGTTAACTAATTCAGCTGTCAGACTTTTCACATTGAATAAAGCAGCCCTTTCAAATTTTTTCCTTGCGTTGATGATATTATCATTTGACTGCTGTATAGGTCAGAGGTCCACCGACACTTTCTGTGAAGAGTGACAGCAAATGTTTTGGGTTTTGTATATCATACTCTTCTCCTCTGCAGCTATTCACTCTGCCATTGCGGCTCTCCCGCAGCCATGGGCAATACACGGATGAATCAAAGTGGGGTGCGCCAAGAAATCCTTATTTATGGACATTGAAATTTGAATTTCACATAATTTTTATGTATCATAAAGTATTACTCCTCTTTTGATTTTTTCCAACCATTTAAATATGTCTTGGCTTGTAGGGCATACAAAAATAGGCATAAGACTTTTTAAGTCTTAAGATTTGTTTTGCCCTGTGGCTATAGTTTTCTAATTATAGTACAGTTTTTGGATAGTAGCAGATTGAGGTTTTGTGGAAAGTGAATCCTTTACAATTAGGGAAACCTTCAATAAGAAAAGAAAGATAGGGTTGGGGATGTTGGTCAGGGCCAGAGTACTTGCCTAGTATGTTTAAGATCCTAGGTTCCATCTCCAAGGGGAAAAAGCGGGGAAAAAAATTACAAATACAAAATCAGGTACAGTAGTTTGGAACTGACCCATGCTAATGAGAATCCTTCTTTTGATCCTGGTGAATCTGCTTCTGAGAACTGTGAAGATTCTACTGCAGAGGTTCCCAGGCTGGCTGGAAAGTGGTGCTACCAAGGGAGCTTTGTAAATTGCAAGCTCCAAAGCCCTGAGAGATTGCCTGAATTAGATCCCATGAGGACTGTGCCTGAGAAT
The DNA here is from genome assembly GCA_036346955.1 of Dipus sagitta. Lineage (NCBI taxonomy): Eukaryota > Metazoa > Chordata > Mammalia > Rodentia > Dipodidae > Dipus > Dipus sagitta. The sequence continues at coordinate 35,195,811 of CM070786.1, forward strand.
CTGCCGCTTGCAAAGCTTCCTGGGTGATTCCACTATGCAGCAGTGTCGAGAGCCATTATCTTGCTGATCATTTTGTAACAGTGAATGGATTCACTAGAACTCGTACCTCAAGTGCATTTATACTGCCTTAATCATGCTGCATGCCCAGAGATAGGTTTTAATGATTGTCTTTGACTCATAGACCAAATGTTTAGCTTTATCAAGAATGCTCTTGGGCTGGGGAATTGGCTCAGTACATAAAGGCACATGCTTGCAAAGCCTGCTAGTCCGGGTTTGATTCCCCAATAACCATGTAAAGCCAGACACACTACACATGCATCTTGGCATGCTACACATGCATCTTGGCATGCTACACATGCATCTTGGCATGCTAATTCTCTCTCTCTCTCTCTCTCTCCCTCCCCCCCCCCTTTGGCAAAGGTCTCGCTATAGCCCAGGCTGGAACTTACTCTGTAGCCTAGACTGGCCTTAAACTCACAGTGATACTACCACTTCAGCTTCCTGAGTGCTGGCATTACAAGTGACACATAATACCCTGCTATTCTTTTTAACTCATGTGTAGTAAAATGGTTCTTTACCATTTTGACTCAGTTTAATATATTTATATGGTAAACTTTATTCTTAAAACTACTGGTAATTTTTTAAATTTTCTTTTTTTTTTGAGACAAAAAAAATCTCATGTCCTAGGCTGACCTTGATCTTATAATATAGTTGAGGATGACCTTGAACTCCTGATACTCCTGTCTCCACTTTCCAAATGTTGGAATTATAGACATCTGCTATTATGCCTGGCTATTAATTCTTTTTTGTATTTTAAAAATTTTTTTTGTTCCTTTTTATTTATTTACTTGAGAGTGACATAGAGAGAAAGAGGCAGATAGATAGATAGAGAGAGAGAGAGAGAGAATGGGCGTGCCAGGGCCTCCAGCCACTGTAAACGAACTCCAGACGCGTGTGCCCCCCTGTGCATCTGGCTAACGTGGGTTCTGGGGAATCGAGCCTCGAACTGGGGTCCTTAGGCTTCACAGGCAAGCGCTTAACCGCTAAGCAATCTCTCCAGCCCTTTTTTTGTTTTTTTGAGGTAGGATCTTGCTCTAGCCCAGGCTGAATTCACTATGTAGTCTGAGGGTGGCCTTGAACTCACGGCAATCCTCCTACCTCTGCCTCCTGAGTGCTGGGATAAAAGGCATGCGCCACCATGCCTGGTGATAAAAATCTTAAGTCAAGGGCTGGGGAGATTGCTCAGTGGCTAAAGCCACTTGTTTGAAAAGCTTTGTCAGCCTAGATTCAATTCCCCAGTACCACGTGAAGCCAAATGCACAAGGTGGTGCAGGTGTCTGGAGTTCATTTGCAGTGGTGATAGGCCCTGTTGTGCCCATTCTCGTTCTCGCTCTCTCTCTTCTCTGCTTGCAAATAAATAAATAAAAATATTATTTTAAAAATCTTAAGTCTGAGTTGGTACACATTTCATATAATCTACAAGGTAAATAAATGGCTCTTAGGGAATATCTCATAGCTGTCATCACAGCGAAGAGTCAAGCTACTAAGTGGAGTCACTTGCTATTGCCTAAGGTTAGTCATCAGATTTATAGGTCCCTGTGAGTATTTCATATCCGCTGGATGATTCATGTATGACTCTCATTCCTGTGACACCGAGGTGTCAGATAGGGGTGGTGTCTGCAGAGCAGAGAGATGTGCTGTTCTGATGGTCCGTTTTCGGCAAGTGGGAAACCAACGTTACTTTCAGTAAACAAACACAGCATCGCTGCCAGTGACACAGCTCTAGTGCCAACTGGAAGGTTCATGTTAGAATCAGAAAATCTGTCCCTGCCTTTTTGCTTCACTGTTATTAATAGGATATATATATATATATATATGGAATTGAATATCTCAGAAAACATGCAAACCCAAATGTCCCCATTTTTGTTTACCTGTCAAAAAGCAAAACTGCTGAGCCAGGTGTGGTGGCAGACGCCTTTAATCCTAGCATTTGGGAGGATAAGAGGATCGCTGTGAGTTCAAGGCCACCCTGAGACTACATAGTGAATTCCAGGCCAGCCTGGGCTAGAGCAAGACCCTCAAAAAAAAAAAAAAAAAAAAGCCGGGCGTGGTGGCGCACGCCTTTAATCCCAGCACTCGGGAGGCAGAGGTAGGAGGATCGCCGTGAGTTCGAGGCCACCCTGAGACTCCATAGTGAATTCCAGGTCAGCCTGAGCTAGAGTGAGACCCTACCTCGGAAAACCAAAAAAAAAAAAAAAAAAAAAAAAAGCAAAACTGCTTGCTTACTTCATTCACTCCAGAGCATACACAGAGAGTAACACGGGTCTGATGCATTGGCATTGGCTGTTTTGGGGGTAATGTGGCATGAGTGGAGACTAAGACTACCTTTCTTCCTGACTGGATGTCTTAATTTTTAGAAGCTAAGACTTGATTATGTCAAACTAGTTTCCTCCACAGCCAGCCATCCGTTCACCAGCTGACTTATTCGGGCATGCTCCGTCAAGCCCTAACTGACAGCTGAGGGGTGCTGAGGTCTTAGGGTGCAGACACCAACGGGGAGAGAGACGACAAGGGCATTTCACTGCTGCTGAATGATGAACAGGAAGGAAACAGTGAAGCCATGGTGAATGAGTGTGTAGTGGGTGAACGGAAGAGGTGGGAGTGACTACTCTCCATGGTCAACTGGTAGGTGGCATTTGGGCGGAGATCCAAATGGGGGAAAATGGTCTGCTATGCAAACCTCAGGGAAGAGGAACCTCAAGCTGTGCTATCTATCACATAGGTAAACGAATGAAGTTCATGACATGTTAACACACTGAAATAACATTTTGGTTATGGTGGGTTCAATTAAATGTATATTAAAATTGATTCATGACACCTTTAATTCCAGCACTTGGGAGGCAGATGTAGGAGGATTGCTGTGAGTTCAAGGCCACCCTGAAACTACATAGTGAATTCCAGGTCAACCTGGGCTAGAGTGAGACCCTACCTCGAAAAACAAAAAACAAAAAAAAAAAAAAAAAAAAAAAGAGAGAGAGAGAGAAGAAGAAAATGATTTGTTTTCAGAGATCTCACAGGCTAATGATTGATAAGTCATATCCAATATATAAAACAAAAGGTATGGTGGCACACACCTTTAATTCCAGCACTTGGATAGCAGAGGTAGGAGGATCGCTGTGAGTTCAAGGCCACTCTCAGACTACATAGTGAATTTTGGCTTAGCCTGGCCTAGAGTAAGACCCTACCTTATGAGACCCTACCTTGTAAAAACAAAACAAACAAACAAACAAAGAAACACCAATAGAAAATAGTGTTGGGGGCTGGAGAGATGGCTTAGTGGTTTAAGGCACTTGGCCTGTGAAGCCTAAGGACCCAGGTTCAATTCCCTAGAACCCACCTAAGCCAGATGCACATGGTGGCAAGTGCATTTGGAGTTGGTTTGCAGTGGCTAGAGGCCCTGGTATATCAATTCCCCCTCTCCATCTCTCTCTTTCTCTCTCATAAATAAACAAATACATAAATATATAAAGTATAAAAAATTTATTCACTGTTTTTCTTAACATTGTTAATGTGCCTGGGGGAAAATTAAAAATTACCTATGTGGGTTCCATATTTCTATTGGACACAACTGATCTAGAAAGAGTCTTAAATGGTTCTAGAGTGCACACAGGCCCCCATGAATTGAGTGTGTTAGGGTGTGTTACAGTAGAAAAATATCCCCAATCTAGCTGAGTGGGTGGCACACGCCCTTAATCCCAGCATTCAGGAGGCAAAGGTAGGAGGATTGCCATGAGTTTGAGGCCACCCTGAGATTCCATAGTGAATTCCAGGTCAGCCTGGGCTACAGCAAGATCCTACCTCAAAAAAAGAAGAAAATAAAAATCTCCCAAATCCATTTCACAGGTGAGGAATGGAGGTCTAGAACGGCAAAGCATCTTGTCTTGAAAGGGCTAGACTAGAGCATAATGATATGAGCAGTCAAGCCCAGCTCAAGCCTGCAGATGCAAAAGACGAAAACCTTTCAGGAGTGCTCAACCTTTGGACTTCTGTGGGCCACACTGGACAAATAAGAGTTGTCTTGGGGGCTAGAGAGATGGCCCAGCAGTCAAGGTGCTTGCCTGTAAAGTCTAATGATCAGGGTCCAATTCCCCAGCACCCACATAAAGGCAGATGCACAAAGAGGTACATGCATTTGGATTTTGTTTACAGTGGCTGGAGGCCCTGGTGCACCCATTCTCTCTCTCTCCTTGCAAATAATTTTTTTTTTAAGAAAAAGAGGGATGGAGAGATGGCTTAGCAGTTAAGGCACTTGCCTCGAATGTCTAATGACCTGGGTTCAATTCCCCAGTACCCATGTAAATCCAGATGCACAAAATGGTACATATATCTGTAGTTCATTTACAGTGGCTAAAGGCCCTGGTGCACCCATTCTCACTCTCTATTTCTCTTTCGTCTCTTTCTCCTTGCAAGTAAACAAATTAACTTAAATATTTTAAAAAAGGAATTGTCTTGGGCTACACATTAAACACACGAATGCTAGTGAAAGTTCATGAGACAAAAGAGGTCTGATGAGCTGGGGAGACAGCCAGTGAATAAAGCATTTCCAGGCAAGTGTGAGTTTGGATTCCCAGCACCCAAGTAAAACGCAGACATTGTGGTGGGCATTTATGATCCCAGTGTATCTGTGGTGAGAAGGGAGGTAGAGGCAGGAGGGTTTCCTGGAAGCCTGCAGCTCACCAGGCTTGGATAACACAGCGGTGAGCAACAAGAGAAAGAAAAGACTGCCTCAAACCAGGTGAAAGCAAGGACTGGCACCAGAAGTTATCCTCTGACTGCCACCCACATGCCATGTCATGTATGTGCCTACACTTACACATATGAACACACACACACCAAAAACAGTCCACCACTGACGAATAAAAAGTCCTCACATAATAATGCTAATTTGGGATGTCCCACTAACAGACTCTTAAAATTGTCAAACAGGTCCCAACTTTGTGACCACTAATAATAAATAAAATAAGCATATTTAAATAATAAAACTTTATTAATTCCAAAATATACTATTATAAAAAAGCAAAGAGGACAACATAAAATTAGTATGACATTGGACATTGTTATTTGAGAAAGTAATGCTACAGAATCTGGTCTGGTGGAAGGAGCTACATTTCTCAGTGAGTTCTCAAAGTGCTCATGGGATTTTTGTGATTCTAATTTTACTCAGTGGGCTTCATTCTTGATAACAGTTTCTCACAAATGTAGATGCTGCCAAAAAAAGTTACGATATGGAGCTGGAGAGATGGCTTAGCTGTTAAGGTGCTTGCCTGCAAAGCCAAAGGCCCTAGGTTTGATTCCCCAGGACCCACATTTGAGCCAGATGCACAAAGTAGCACATATGTTTGGAGTTCATTTGCAGTGGCTGGAGTCCCTAGGATGCCTATTCTCTCTTTCTTTCTCTCCATCTCTTTCTGTTTTTCAAGTAAATAAATAAAAATAAAATATTTTTTTAAATCATGACATTAATAAGGCATAATTGTGAAGCAAGGGATACTTGTCTCTGGGAAGACTGGACCTATAATAAAGAGTCATGATCCTGTTTTTCTCTAAGTTGGATGTCAGATTGCAGCTCTGTACACACCACTTAAAATTAACAGGTAGCATATTTATAACACCTGAAAAGGGAGTTGCAAATGTACCAAAATATTATTTTCATAGAGATTTTGAAATCTGTTTTCAAATTCTTGTATCAAATAAAGAAAAACAAGGCTACATGTTTTTGCTGTTCACAAGACTGTGTTTAGCCAGCAGGTCAAAATGCATGGAATTGTTCACTTTTATTTGAGCTTGCTAGAAGTTCTTTAGGAAGGCTGTTATGATTTAGAACATTGTATGGGTAAGCTGGTTGCTCACCTTGAAGACACATGTTTAACTCAATGAAATGATTTAATAATCTATTTAAAAAATGCTAAATTGTTGGGCGTGGTGGCACACGCCTTTAATCTCAGCACTTGGGAGGCAGAGGTAGGAGGGTCGCCATGAGTTCAAGGCCACCTTGAGAATACAGTGTGAATTCCAGTTCAGCCTGGGCTAGAGTGAGACTCTACCTCAAAAAACAACAACAACAAACAAAGCTAAATTTAGGGCTGAAGAGATGGCTTAGCAGTTAAGGTGCATGCCTGTGAAGCCTAAGGATCCAGGTTCAATTCTCTAGGTCCCACGTAAGCCAGATGCACATGGTGGTGCCTGCAGCTGGAGTTCATTTGCAGTGGCTGGAAGCCCTGGGACACCCACTCTCACTCTCTATCTCTCTCTTCCTCTTGCTGTCTCTAATAAATAAATTTTAAAAATGCTAAATATGGGCTGGAGGGATGGCTTAGCAGTTAAGGTGCTTGCCTGCAAAGCCAAAGGACCCATGTTTGATTCCCCAGGACCCATGTAAGCCAGATGTACATGGTGGTGCGTGCATCTGGAGTTCCATTTGCAGTGGCTGGAGGCCCTGGAATGCCCATTCTCTCTCTCTCTCTCTCTCTACCTACTTTGGTATCTCTCTCTCTCTCTCTCTCTCTCTCAAATACATAAATTAAATAAAATATTTTTTAAATGCTAAGTCTATAAAATATTTCATGTCAAGCTTTGGCACAAATTTTGTTTTTTATATCATAAATGGCTTGATAACATGCCTCAAATCATAAAATCTCTCAACATTTGGCCTTGACATAATCATCTTCTAAGGGTATATATTGTCACTGTGGTCAGAATCAATACTTAAGAGATCCTTGGAATTGGTAAGGATTTAATCCCTTGGCCCTTATGAAGTTCAATCTTGATAATGATTTTCATGTCACTATTTTTAATGCTTTTGTACACAAATTTTCTTGATTTACTTTGTAATGATACTCTTAGCCTCATTAAAAGTTTGGGTGGCAATTGCACCATCTTCTGTTAATATTACAAGTCCTTCTGTTTTACTTACTATCCCCAGTGCACCACTCATAATTATGCCAGATTTCTTGACAAATAGACAAAGAAACTCATGCTAGCATATTTTAATTGCCTTATATAACTCTCTTGATTGTAATGACACTGATGGAGTTGACATTGTATTCATCGCTGACATCACAGATACAGATGGCGAGTTGAGCTGTTTGTAGCATCGGTGCTGTCACCCAGTGCCAAGACACGAGGTTTTCAATTAGTGGCTCTGGGGCTGGGGAGATGGCTCAGCAGTAAAATGCACTTGCTTGCAAAACCTGCCTGCCTAGGTTCAGTTCCCTACCACCTATATAAAACTGGGTGCAAAAAGTGGCATATGCATCTGATGTGCATGTGTGTCTAGTGTGCTTTTGCAGCAGCAAGAGTCCCTGGGTATCCGTACATACACACACACACAAAAATAATAATAATAATTTTTAAAATTTAGTGATTCATCCGGGCATGGTGGCGCATGCCTTTAATCCCAGCACTCGGGAGGCAGAGGTAGGAGGGTTGCTATGAGTTCGAGGTCAACTTGAGACTACATAGTGAATTCCAGGTCAGCCTGACCTAGAGTGAAATCCTGCCTTGGGAAAAAAAAAATAAAAACTTAGTGATTCTACTTTCCAAATTATTTCCATTGATTTTTTTACTTTCTTCACTTTGCCTGTATTGTCTGCTGTGGCAAACTGATTTTACAGCTATCCCCTTTCATAGGACATATCATAAGATCATATTTGCCATACTTCCCATATATTGCTATTAAATATGCTGCCACATAACTATCTTTTCCACTATAATTCATCTGAATTGTAACTTTAAAAAATCTTTTGTGAGCCAGGCATGGTAGCCCATGCCTTTAATCCCAGCACTCAGGAGGCAGAACTAGGAGGATTGTTATGAATTTGAGGCCAGCCTGGGAGTATATAGTGAATTCTAGGTCAGCCTGGGCTAGGGCAAGACCCTCCCTCAAAAAAAACAAAATAAGGGCTTGAGGGATGGCTTAGCAATTAAGGTATTTGCCTGCAAAGCCAAAGGACCCAGGCTTGATTCCCCAGGACCCACGTTAGCCAGATGTACAAGGGGTGCATGCATCTGGAGTTTGTTTGCAGTGGCTGGAGGCCCTGGCATGCCCATTCTCTCCCTCTCTCTCTCTCTTTCTATCTCTCTCTCTGTGTCTCTTCCTCTCTCTGAAATAAATAAATATATATATTTTAAAAGTATCATCTGTCCACTTTTCTTTTTCTTTTAGTATTTTTATTTATTTGAGAGACAAAGAGGCAGAGAGAGAGAGTAGGGAAAGAGAGGGAGAAAGAGAGAGACTATAGGCACTCCAGGGCCTCCTGCCCCTGCAAATGAACTCCAGATCTGGCTTTACATGAGTACTGGCAAATCGAACCTGGATCATTAGGCTTTGCAAGCAAGCACCTTAACTACTGAGTCATCTCTCCAGCCTGTTTGGCCATTTTTCTTTGAACATTCTTCAGTCATAATTTTTCTTTTGGGGGCTGTTTTCTTTTGAGATGTTGTAGAAGCCATGTTGAGATTTTAAAAACTAATAGTAGATAAATGAGTATATTTATTTTTATTATTGAATTAATTGACAAGGTTATAGCAAGATCTGGGTCCTTCCACATCTCTGCTGAGGATTTAGTCCAAAGCAGAACCTGATTGTAAATTGTGGTGAATAACATGCATGGCATAGCTGAGGGATAGAAGTACCCTTAAATAATTAAGTAAAACTACTTACCTGCTGGCGTTGGAGAGAGAGCTCAGCCTGAAGCCAGCATAGCCTAGTTGGCCAGCTTGGTACAATGACACCTGAGGTGGCCTCCGTAGGCACACATACACATGTATGCACACACACATGAACTTCTCAACATGCATTTAAAAATACTTACTTGTCTTCTAGATATTGCATATATTGTTGCAATCAATAGTAGGCTAAAGCAATAATTTCTGTGCTTCACTTGCCAAGTCACCATCCTGCCAATTCACCAGCTGGGCTGTCTCTGTTTTGAAGAGGCTAGACCTCAAACAGCAGGAATGTACATGTCTTCACTTTATGTGACATTGTCACACAGCATGGCCATCTACAAACTTCAAACAAATTGCAAAATAAATCTCATAATATTTTAAGGAAGTGTGACCTAAAAAAATTCCCAGAAAAGCGCTAGATCTGCTCCATCTATTTCCACCAAGGCTGCACACACTCTTAGAACTCCTGTGATCACAGAACAATGGAATGTTGCGAGGTCAGAGCCAAATGACCTTGGGCTACCTTTAGCCTCTTAGTAGCCATTTGTTGTCCACCTCTGTGTCTGACCTAACATCCCGGTTGATCAGGTGTGATCCTTTTTGGAAAGTAAGAACAGACCCTCAGCTTCCACCAACCCAAGGGCTGAGAACGTCATCGGACAGCAGCGGAAGCCTGTGGCGGAGATGTCCCTGCCTTGTTGTAATGGTCAGCCAGCCAAGGTATTTGAAAAGTGTCTTGATTCATGACTTTCTTTTGTTCTGTAACCATGAAACCTTCATGAAATTGTTAACACGTTGGAACATGGAATTGGGGAAGCCTAAATCCGTGTTCTCCAGGCCATGACCACTCATATTTGGCTCCAAATAAACTACCTCTTATCCCCTTTGAGGTGAGAAGTATGTCTTTTGCGAAGTTTATGATTTTGTGTTACAGAGCATTCATAGCTGTCCTGGATCTCATGAGAGCCTTGAGCAGAAGGTTGGACACCTCCTCCTTAGAAGGGTGGCTGTGACCCCAACAGTGCTAGGCCTGGAATTTGTATCCCTGGCCACCCCTAGGTTCACTGGCTGTCACAGGCTACAGCAGCAACCAGACCGTCCACCCTGCTTGTCAGGAGGTCAAGGCAAGTATTGCTGCTGCCTCATGGAGCAGACACCCCAGGCCCCCATCACAGATGTGACTCATCTGTGCCCTGAAACACCTCACATCCCTCTGGCTGGTCACAATATATTCCTGAACCAGAGCGCAGAGCCTTTCCCCACCCCATCCCACTCCACCTACTGCTGCTGCGGTCTCACTTAGTTCTCAAAGGGGCCTTTCTGAGAACTTTACAGATAGGGAACCACTGGGCAGTGACCCTGTGTTACTGTGTGTGTGAGAGAGGGGGTGGAAATTAAAAAACTCCCCAACCCCAACTACTTGGGGTCCAGTTACTTTCCTTCCTGATATAAGGAACTTCAGGCTGCCACTATACAAGGTGCCTTGCCATGGGTGAGGGAAGGGAGACAGATGACATTGCACCAGACACAGGGATGGTGAAGGACCTTAAAACGGACCATACATCTAGGCAGCTATTCCACATGGGCAGCATTTTTCAGGATGGCTTTTGAGTTTTGTTTGGAATTTCTCAGCACTTGTGGAGGACACGAGGAACACTATGGCTTGACAGATACCTTCATAGGGACCCGTTATGGAACTGCAGGACAAGAACAGGGAAGGAAAATTTGTGTTTTAGTGGTACTCTGGTTTGTATATGACCAGTCCTGCTTTACCATGCCCGAGAAGAAAGGAAGAGCCTTGTCTCTCCATGCTTGACTCACAGGACAGCTGTGGCTCATTCTACAAGCTAGTCACCTGACACAATGGAACCAACGGTGGCTGAAAGGGCTCAGAGGAGAGCCTTGAGACCAAGCATGCTCAGGAGGTGGCAGCACAGCCTCCAGGGGCGTAGAAGCCCCCTCACCTTTCCCTTTCAACTTCTAATTTCACTTGGCCAGGTTTCATAGAGAGGAACCATGGCTTACCCCAGATCCCTGTATGTGACAAATTGGTACCTGTTAACAAGCACTTGGCAAGACATAGGGAATGAAAATGAGGGACTTCTTTCAGGATTTCACAACCTCTAATTTTCATATTCAATCCTTTCTCCAGGAGCTAAAAATGACAAAAAATTCAAAATCAAAATAAACTGAATCAAAACAAAAAGTCAAATCAAAATAGCAACAGAAGAAAACTAGAACATGATCATAGTCTTCAAGTTGATTTATTATATGCATATGTTTATAGACGTTCCTGTGCACCTTATATGTCTTTGAACTAAAATAAGACTATGAAGGGACTCCAGGCTGACATTTATATATTACCATCAAGAGTGATATAAGAATGTTATAATATTTGGGTCAGTTTTGTTGTTGTTTTGTTTCCCTTTTTTAAAACAAGGTCTCGGGCTGGAGAAATGGCTTGGCGGTTAAGACATTTTCCTGAAAAGACAAAGGATCCTGGTTTGACTCTCCAGGACCCATGTTAGCCAGATGCACAAGGGGTGCATGCATCTGGAGTTTGTTTGCAGTGGCTGGAGGCCCTGGCTTGCTCATTCTCTTTCTCTTCCTCTTTCTCCCTCTCAAATAAAATAAATAAAATATATAAAAAAGAAAACAAGGTCTCACTATATGTCTCAAGTTAGCCTGGAACTCACTATGTAAACCAGCCTGACCTCAAATTCACAGCAGTTCACCTGCCTCAAACTCCTGAGTGCTAGGATTAGAGGCATAAGCCACTATGGCTGGCAATCATGTTGAGGTAATAATTACATATTGAAGAGCATTACACTTGTATTGACAAATGCTCACAACTTCCTTTCTCCCAGCACTTTCCTACATATGTTTTTGTGTGTCGTAGAAGATCCATGTAAGCAAAGTGGAAACTATGTGAGCAATCAAGATGTGAGATCTCTCATTATGTCTATGAGCTTTTTGTTTGTTTTATTTTGTTTATTTGTTTTGAGGTAGGATCACACTCTAACCCAGGCTGACTTGGAACTTACTCTGTTGTCCTAGGTTGACCTTGAACTCAGACTAACTCTCTTACCTCTGCCTCCCAAGTGCTGGGATTAAAGATGTAGCCACCACACCTGGCCAACAAGTCTATGGTTGTAAAATAAATTCTATTAATCCTTATAGTCTTTTACTTCCCTCTACTCTGGTATACTTTACTTTCCCTGTCTTATCATTAAAAAAATAATAAAGATATTTTGCTAGTATGGAAAAATGAGCCAGGCATGATGGCTCATGCCTCTAATCCCAGCACTCACTCGAGAGGCAGAGGTAGAAAGATTGCTGTGATTGGATTAAGGCGAGCCTGAGACTACCGAGTGAGTCCCAGATCAGCCTGGGCTAAAGTGAGACCTTACCAAAGAAAAACAAAAAAATAAAAGAAAAATGATGCTTTAAAGGTAATTATATGCCTTAAATATCCACCTTTTTGAAGGAATTCACCGTTTTTTTCTGCCCCCCCCCCATCTCCCGGAATTCACCTTTTAAGAAAAAAAATACTTGAAGCTCAGAAAATGACAGTGGGTTTCTGAGAAGGAAAGAAATCATTTGCAAGTGATCCAAGCATTCTAACAAGCCTACAGGTATAATTACTTCCCTTGTAAGCTGCAAATGTGGAGTGAATGTTGTCTTAGTGTTCTTACACTGTTGTCTTTCTGATATCCCCATTGTACATATGTTTTACTCTTATCATTCCATAGTTCTTTGTCTTTTCTGGCATTTTTTTTCTCTTTATGTCTGTGTTTCTTGGTTTTGGAAGTGTGCGTGCGTGTGTGTGTGTGTGTGTGTGTGTGTGTGCGCGCGCACGTGCGTTTGCATTTATATTTTAGTCTTGCTTTTTCCCCACCATGCTAGGAAGCTAATGCAGGGCTTTGCATATACTCCACAAGTGCTCTTCCGCTAAACAACATCCCTTGATGGTTTTGTAGCCGAGAATGACCTCAAACCTGTGATCTTGAGTTCTGGGATTACAGGCGTGAACCACTATACTTGGTTTTGAGTCTTTCTTAAAGTTTCCATCTCTCTGTATATTGCTTATTTCTCCTATTGGAATCCTTATCAAGATTGTTTTAAATTCCCATCCGATAATTTAGTATTCCCACCATCTCTGAGCCTGGTTCTGTCTCTTAAAACTGTATTTTTTGCCTTTAGTAAGCCTTGTAATTCTTTTTTTTTTTTTTTAATTGAAAACTAGACAAGTATTCTAGGAAAACCAAACAAACAAAACATGGTAGTACTTCCTACAGAGATTTCTTTCTTCCATATTCCTGCTGTCTGATTCTGTGGGTCCACCTGTCCGTCTCAGATTCGGGGCAATACTTTGCTCTGTGGCCTCAGCCACCTGACAGATCTAAGCACGTTTGTGGGGGTTTGCCACTTCAGTTTGCTGTTAGCTTCATATTTGTTACTTGGAGTGACAACTTCCAAATTCCTTACATGTCATGCTGTAAACCAGAAGTACTCAACCTGGATTCTTTACTCATAGAAAATAGGAGCCTTCTGGTCAACTGAAAGGGGAGGAGGGACTTTCTCAGAAGGCTGTGTGTTAGCTCACAGGATTGAGAGAAGCTTGTGGGTTAGCTCACAGGATTGAGAGAAGCTTGCCTTGCTGGCCAACATTGGGTGACATGCCCTCCTGTGGCCTGGGAAAACAATCTTGCTAAGGCTCAGTGGGAACAGTCATGCCTCAAAGGAAATTCAGGGGGCTGCTAGTAGAAACTGAAGGGTGCATTGCAGGGATAAGCAGCTTTGTCCAGAACAAGAGGAAAGAACACAGCCTCTGCAGCCTTCACTTTTGACTCCTTTCCATTGGGATGGAAGGCCACAGGTAACTTTAGTTCAAAAACTCAGAATTCCAATGCTAGAGCTTTCTATGATTTTTTATATTAATTTCTGATTGCTAGTCAGGAGTTTGATATGAACACTAAACTATCTTGTTACATGAGAACAACACTTATCATTTGTAGGATTTATTAAGTATCCATGTTTTGTCTGCCTTCATTCATTTTAGGTTCCCATCAATGGAAAAAGTTTCTGGATAACTGTTTTCCTGTTTATCTTTTTTGCTTTAAAAGAACATATTTTCATTTATTTGAGAGAGAGTGACAGTGTGTGTGTGTGAGTGCATATGGGTGTGCCAGGACCTCCTGTCACTGCAAGCAAATGACACATTCATGCTCCACTTTGTAGATCTGACTTTTCTTGGATACTGGGGAATTAAACCTGGGCTGTTAGGTTTTGCAAGCAAGTACCCTTAACTGCAGAGCCATCTCCACAGCCCTATTTTTTGCTTTAAAATAAAACTAAACTCTCTGAAGGAGTTGCTTTGTCTTGCCATACCCAGAATCATTTTTTTAAAGACAAGGTCTCATGCAGCTCAGTGTGGCTTCAAACTCACCATGTAGTCCAGGCTGGCCTCAAACTCACTATGAAGCCACGATGATCTTGAATTCCTGATCTCTTTTCCTCCACCTCCCAAGTTCTGGGATTACAGACATGTACCACAAAGCATAGCTTTTCCCAGAATGTCTGATCATCTTTTTCTGCTTACCTGGTATGTCAACTTGAAATCAACTGGGGTTGTCTTTCAGATAGAGGTCTATAACACTTAGGCTGTTGAGATAGCTATAGTTGGTCAAAGAAACTTATATGGAAACATTTTAGAAGGTGTGTGCTACCCACCTGGGGGCTGGGTTAGAGCTGCTGTTGTCTTGGAGTACTTGCACACTCTTCCTCCTCCTTTTTGTAACAAAACGCTCTATCAGTTCAACAGAGATCCCACAGTGGGAGGACACTTGGCTTGACATGGCACTCACAGACCCAAACTCTTTCCCAAGAATCTGTCCTCACACTCCTCAATGGCTGAGGTTAGTGGTATGCCCTATCATACAGCATCAAGGTTGGATGAAGTAGACAGCTATTGGGTTTTGTCTTTTCCTCTTTTTGTCCTATGGGAAACTAGACCCTACCTTCCTGGTGGTTCTAGAAAGGACTCAAATCACAAGCAGTTATATTTTGTCTCCAGAATAGTCTGTGTGACCTAAGGTAACACCAATCAGATATTCTTTTCCAGGAATCTAACTAGGGGACAGACACAACAGGACCAGAGGCCAGCTGGGACTGGCTTATCTAGTAGCAGTACTCAGAACTGCTCTGGAAAGAGTCAGGGGTTCCCAGCTGGAATGCCCAGCACTGTCCATCCTGAGATGTGGGCAGTTCTGTGCATTCTGAGTACTGCCCATTATTCCTTCTATGAACCTTTTCTGTCCCTAATTACCAACCCAAAGCCTCCCACTGAAACAAGAGTCAATGTGATTTAAAGACTTAAGAGTCCTTTACAGCTTAGTGAAAGCGGTTGGATCTTCTCTCCTTGTGCTATTTGGGATAAAAATACCATAAATTCATACACATAGTCAGGGTCCAAGGATAGGCTGTTTTGTCCAGTACTCATGGATCACATACCGCCTTGAAAAACAATGACATGTAAAAGTGTTTTAGAACCTGCATTATGTAATTGTTTTTATAGAAGATAAAGCTTTAAAGTAGCTCATAATTTAACTTGTATCTTAAAAGTAATATACTAAGGATTCTTCAGGACAAAGATATTCTTCCTTTCTTCCTGTTTTTTAATTAAAATAGTACTTTTTCTTATGTTTATTAGTATTACACATATTTGTTTGCTTTTTTGTTTTTTATTTTCTTGAGACCATGTCTCTTTAAGTTGCCTGGGCTGGCCTGGAACTCACTATGTACTCCATGCTGGCTTTAAACCTGATATCCTCCTACCTCAGCCTCCACATATTTTACTGTTAGTTTAGTAATACTTTACTGTATGTCTGATCATGCACAGAAGCATATGGATGCAGTTCTAAACTTTGTGTTACAAATAATTTATTTTATTCCATACATTTTTCAGCAAAAAATGCATAGTTATATCATTTATACAGAATTTCATATTTAAGACTGTAGGGAACAAATGTCTCAGAAAACTGAAGTCATAGCCAACTGTACAACAGAAATGAATCACAATTTGTTCAGCCACATGCACAGAACTGACCCAAATGGTGTCTATTTCTATAGATTATTTTGCTAAATTTATCTGGAAATATGAAGTTATGATTAAGTAATACTCTCTGACATAATACACTGTGGACTTGAAACTACCTCATAGTCTAAGCATGGAAGTTCACACATCCTGAGAATGGCTCTCCAGTAGATAAATCAGCTCCTTAGGTAAGGACCTGAAGTCAGGGTGACCTAAGGATTAATTTTGCAAGCATTGGGAAAAATTCTTTCTTCATACTTGCATTATTTACTCCCATTCTTCTCCATCATCACTATTAAATGAGCTTAAGAAAACACATAAGAGTTTCTAATTGATCTCTGCTCAGTGCTTCCTCTGCCTCTGGGGTGAGGAAGAGCTTGAAGATGGTCCTTCAAGTAATGTTGTTTACTGCAAAGGGGGCTTGCTATTTGTACATTCTTGCAAATCTGAGGACAGTCATCATATTTAAAGCCTTAAGTTAGAAATGGATATGCCTCATAAGGCAGAAGGTTGAAGGCATAAATACACATGGAATCCTTTTAGGAACCTATTGTGTTCAAAGCTGGATTTGTGGAAAGTGAAGGCTTCGAGGGTGGAGGAAACAGGCTGGGAGAAGGCTGAAATGAAGATTCAGGTCATCAGCTACCACAGGCCTTATGTAAAAGGAAAGCAGCCATCAAGTCCTTCCCCAGCCCTAAACTGAAAGCTCTCCCTGGCCCCTGTAGCAACAGTGTGAAGCTTCCTCTTCTTTCCGGAGTGAGGACACCAGGGACTGCATGGTCAGGGCTGAGCATTTCACCCACTCTGAGACTCACTATGGTTACACTCTTGTCTGTGTGAATTGGGTACTTGGCCTTTTTAATGCTGGATACTCAATTGCTTGGTTAGAATAATTTTGCTCATGGTCTCCAATAAGGAAAACCAACCTGGAAGAAAAGTCAAACTTCTCTGTGGTCTCCTGGGAAAGGAAATGTAGTGAAGTTTTGAACCAGAATGCTTAAAGACTTAAGTTTAAATGTGATACACTTCTATCTACATGATGTGTTTTTGCTTTTAAAAAAATGGTTATCTTTCTTTAAACTACACAGTATTTACAGTTTTAAAGACTCATGAGGTCTTTAACATTTGGATAAGAGCTCCATGTGTTAAGACGCCCCAGACAAAGATGAGTGAGGATTTTCAAAAGCCTCTGGTACTTACCCATGCGCTGAGGCCTGTTTCAATGAACAAATTGCTATTACAAACCTTCAGAATATAAAATTAAAGTACTGCTTTAAAAATGTTCCATGAAAAACAATTTTTCCCATGAATTGTCTGTTTTGCATCCAGTGTATTAAAAAGATTTTACTTTCTAAGTAGGGATGGACCTAAAATAAGTGAAGTGTGTCCCTGTGTTTCACCTAGAAACAGGGTTTATGTGCATGCTGTCCTGTCTTGGTGTTGTGGCAAACCATGAGAAGTCAGGTCATTTTTATGGCATGGCTAAGTAACCAGCTGAAGAACTTCCCCCACTCTGCCTGGTCTGATGCTTATTGCATTTTGAAGTGGAGCTATAAGGCATGAGGAAGGTGGCCTGACACTTCTACACATTCCAGACATTTCCTTAAGAAATGCCATGTTTGGGAGGGCTGTCAGAGGTCGAGCACAAAATGCATTCAAGTTTCCCTGCTGCATGGAGAATCCCAGTGCAGTGGGAACTGTGTTTCCAACTATGCTAAACAGTGAATATGTGCACATATTGGTGCATATAGGTGTGTCTAGAGTTTTCCAAAGTCGTGTCCTACCACAACTAACAGCTAGGCCCTGACTATAAATATACACTCTCATATTGTAACTCGCTCACAGACTTGTAAGAAGCCATTCGAAAACAAACAAACAAAAAAGACCTACAAACTGGTGAGAAACTTGCAAACCAGAAATGCAATACATTTGTTCTTTGTGAAATGACAACAGAGATGTGTGTCAGGCTTTAGGAATTGTAACTAAGAACCAACATCTATTTTTGTAATTAATAAATAATTATTCACAATACTGAAGAATTAAAAACTTCAATAGGGAGGCATATAGCCTCTCTTAAAGGAATTCAATGTCCAGCTTTTGCCACTGGAGTTTTGTTTCAGTGTGACTATGCTTGTGTGTTTTTGTCTAGCAATGCATGTCAAAGGATACTGGCAATCTTTCAAGGAAATGATTCAAAAGGTGTTTTACAACTGGCTGATGCTAGTCCCTAATAGCATTTTGACCTATGTCCTAATTTTGGGGAAACAAATTAAGGACATTAAGCCAGGGGATAAATGAACTACTCAAAATATCCCTAGGCGCTCAGTGCTCGTCAAAAGCTACAGGATGTCATTAAGATGCCAATAGAACTCGCCGCCACCTGTTTAAGCACCCCCACTCTGGGAGTCCACATGCTTTACTAGGGACAAAACTTGCAGCCCAGGCGAACTGGTGCCCTATTCTCACTTCTAGTCTCACTGTCCCGTACCCGCTTCCTGTCTTTTTTTTGTATCTGATCCTTTTTTTGAGAAAATGATTTTCTACAGATTTATTGTTCTAATATATGTTCTATAACTTGTAATACAAAGATCTTAAAAGAGAAAACAGGCTGAAAAATTAGTTTTTAATTTTGGAGATTTAAGCATTTAAACTCATACATTTTTGCTTTTTACTTTATTACACTATATAAAATTCACTCAATGATATCACAATTTAGGCACTTTAAGTGAATCGCATTTCATAGTGATATGGATACTATAAACCTCCCAATAATTCATTATTATTATTCATTCATTATTAGTACCTTTATTGTGATGGCATGTTTTAAAATTCTGCATATATACATACTATTCCTTTACCTGCACCTGAATCTTACATTAAATTTTCAAGTTAGTTTCAACTTTAGGCCTAGGAGCAGAGAGAGAGAGAGAGAGAGAGAGAGAGAAATTGCAGATAAATTAACATGTTAATTGAAAGAAGATTCTAGCACATTACTCTTATACTACTAGAAATGAGAAAGACCCAAGCTTCTAAGTCTGTTCCACCACAAGACAAAAAGGTAATGCCTGCAATAATATGGATGGATGGATCCTTACTCAGTGTCTTACACACAGTAGGTGCTTAATGGTCACTAAGGGTATTATTATATGAACAAATGGAGAGACACCAACTCAGCAGACCCTACCAGTAAAATCAGCTGTTGGCAAACTTAACAGATGAAAATCAAGATGATAAAAATCATTTAGTGGATGATAACCTTTTGTTTAAGATTTTATAATCTAATTTTAAAGATGCCCATCTCATACGCTGCTCTATTTAAAAATTATCTATAGTCAATTAAAGGAATAAATCTATCCAAATATTATATATAATGTGTCCAAATAACATCTATATGCTTGGCCAGGCAACAGTTTGGCAGAGTGTGCAGAAACAACTATCCCTACATTCTAATACCAGTTTGGGAACTTAATTATGTCACCTTGAGCCAATGGGAAACTCTTGAAAAGGCAACAACTCCTACAAAGCCTGTCCATTATAACTTTGAGTAGAGTCACTAAAGCCATAAGATTTGAAGATTAAAAATCCTTATTTATTATTGCTGTTGGCCCTCAGATTCAGCGCCCCATCAGAAGAACATTACAAAAATCACAGCCATCCTCCAATTTTATATTCTTAGCAATGGTTCCCATAAAGTAGCATGATGGATTAGGCTAAGCAGTTTTCAGACTGCAAGCCCTTCCATACAGGATTTATGAATGGAAACGTGAAGACCGCTCTGGCTCTCTCTGTAGACCCATACTTTCTCCCTGGGCTATTTATAGAAACTGTATGGCCAGTGGAAAAAGATCACACTTATTTTTACAAGCCAGTCATGACAGAAAGAAAGAACTGCATTTCCTCCCACATGGAAGGTCACCTTCTTCACCTGAGTGGCAAGAAGGGATTGGGGGAAAGAAAGCCCTGTGACCAACTAAACCTGAGTCTTAGTCAGCCCTGGGACCAACTCATGGGGTGACAGGCACAGAAGTCAGTCAGACAAAGTCATTTCCCTGGCATGGCTCCAAGGGGCTGCTCCTTGAGGTGTCACTTAGATCATGGCTAACAAATAAAAATAAAATGTATTACATAATATGCTTCCAACTTCTGCCAAAATAGACTGCATGAAGAGAATAAAGTGAATTCTTATTTATAATTTATCATGTATTTCAAACAATCGAACACAATAAAGTTAAGATGAATTTTAGTAGATGTGGCAAAATAAAGAATGTGGGAAAATATTCTAAAGATATTTTATTCTGATTGCCACATTACCCCTGAAATGCATGGTAAACCTGGTTAGTTCAGTAAACACTTACTTCTAAAATCCAGCACTATCCATCTTGACAGAAATCTGATATAATTTAGCCAATAACCTGTACAGTTAAACAAAGCATCCCTGATCTTATATGGTGTGTGCAGTGCCTATGTGCAAACCAGAAGTGAAGCAGGTTCACTGTTTTCAACTACAATGATCTCTTGCTGGTGTTGGTGGCACATAAAGAGCAGAACAAGGAGAGTGAACAGAGAAGAAGACAGAGACAAAGAGAAAGAGTCCTGCTTCTCCCTGCAGCAGATGGGAGGGGAAACCTTTCGGGGGAAAAGTGTGTCATCTCACTGGCTCATGCATCATAATCACTTGAATATGATACGGGTATAATTTTATCCTTAAGTGGCCTTTGGCTTAAGGACAAAAGACACAGATCGAGAGGAGTATTTTGTTTGTGGACCCAGAAGATCTCAAACAGCAACAACAACAAAACATAAAATGACAAATTCTGGAGTTTAGTTACTGTTCTCAAATCCTTTTCTGACATCTGTCACTTTGAAGTACTTTCCAGAAGGAAGTTTCATTTGACAAAGAAGCTGCAAAGTTCTCTTCAACCTGCTTCTCTGGCTGCTCAGCCAACATTCTGTGAGGCTCTAGGAGAGATGTCAATGACACACAAATGTTTGCATGTGGAAATATCCTGATTTCCACAGCTGCTCTTGAACATATGTACTGAATCCAGGTATGGATAAGGAATAACGTCTGGGGTCAGCACACATGATCAGCCTCTGTAATCTAACAGGCATCTTCTTGTATTTCACGAGGAAAGAGATGCTGACATTCATCAGGAGGTGTGCAAAATGTATTTACAATCCCAAGAAGATGTGCTAAATTCAATATGCACACACATAAATTCAACTTCTGTGCACAAATGAACACACACGGCACTGGCTCCTCCGGGGAACTGTGCCAGCTTCTCTGTTTACAAATACAGTAGCAGTGAAAAGCATAAACAAAAACAGCAATCTTGTCATGAGCACCGTCCTACTAGTACTGACTGAGGTAAGGGTTTATCTACCTTGTGCGCTTGCTCTAAATTACACCATGAAGCCATGGTTCCCCATTCACCAATCTAGCTGGTCCTTACCTGGAAGGACATGCCAAGAAGTATGGCAAGTATTTAAATAATCTGCCTCAGTGGTTTGTGTTAGAGTTGCCATCTCAATGACAGGCAAGCATTTATAGCTAAACAACACTGGACAATATGGTCATTAGAAAGCATTTGGGGGTGTGTTCATCAATTCTGCAAGAATTTAGGGTGACTGCTAATAATTCTGTAGTATGAACGCAAATGAGACGGTGATGTTTAACTGGGTAAGGGTAGCCTTACTAAACTCAACTTCTGTTACAACCCAGGTAATATGCTCCTGACTTTCATAATGGAACTACCCCACTTAATCCTGGATATTACTTTTCTTTTTTTTTCATTTTAAGCAAGGATGCATAGCACTGTTGCCCTCTCCCCAACCCCCTCCCACCCTGTGGCCACATTAGGAACCTCAGCCACATTAGTGGTCTGGCTCCTTCTTTGTGTACAGAAGCCAAATGGTCTGCATGCCTGTAAACTACTACTTTTCCTATCAAAAACCTAGCACCAACCTCATCTTCCTTCCCTTCTGGATGGAATGTTAAACCCTGATTTGCAGGAAAATAAGCTTTCTCCCGCTGTTCTCCCATGCAAGGAACTGTATCTGAGGACCAGTCATTTGGGCATTGCTTCAAAAGGCACATTTATTCCAGTGGCAATTTAAATAAGTAGAGAAGAATAAGATTAAAAACAAACAAATGGAAAAACCCATTATGGGTTTTGTGGAATACATTAAAGTAAATAGGAATCAGGGACTTATACAAACCACTCGAGATCCTCACCAATAATCTAACCAGAGTCCCTAAGTAGTCATTCACAGTTTTATCATGACACTCATAGGCCTTTGGAAAAAACACTGTTTCAAAAAGTAGAGAACTAACGAGCAGCTCGCCCTAATGTCCAGTTCAAGTGTGTGCAATGCAGACGGCTGCAAAATTCAAAACTATGTGACAAAGAAAATTCAGTGCATATCACAGGCTTTGATAAATTATGAAAAATCATTGTATATATTATTACTTAAATAACATTTGAGAAGCATTTTGAAATAATTAACTTGTGTTCACATTCCATGCATTTTCTAGCAGGTTAAGCCCTGGGTTTGTGTTTTTGTGCCCATTACCCACAAAGAAAGCCCCATTCTTTTGACAAATCCAAGCATTTCCAGTCTGCCGTGGAAGTACCCAGGGGTTTTGTCTGTTTATCCTCTTTACTGCATACCTGACCTCACTAGGCTACTTGTTATTACCTCGGACACAGGAAGGAGACTACTGGACAAGCCAACTGCTTGGGGTTTGATTGGGGATCTTCGTCGTTGGCTTTGCAAAATCCCTCAGTGTCACAGACACTAACCTAAGTTTCTTCCCAGAGGCCTCTTCCTCCTACCCTGTCCCCATCGTCCTCTTCCGAAGGCCCAAGTGAGCTGGGAATCCCCTAGCAGCAGTGGACTGTACCGTCCACCAGCAAAGAAGGAAACGCAACAAAACTTACAAATCGACAGAACAACAGAAACTCCAAGCAAACAAACCCGTAGCCTCCTCCAGGGCGGGAGGTTCACTTTTTACTGCAGAATTCGGCGTTGTTCAGGAACTTCCTGATGACCAGCCCCAGGCAAACCACCAGCAGCAGCATGTAGCCCACGGTGCCCGAGAAGGTGGGCGCGGCGGGCGGCGCCTGGAGGAACTGGCGCAGGCCCTCCTCCACGTAGTACACCTGGTCATAGATGCTGAGGAAGGTGAAGATGTGGAAGAGCTGGTGGCTGTGGCCGATGATGTCGAAGAGGCCCGGCTGGATGCGCTCAGGGATCTTGCTGACGTTGAAGAAGGCGGCCACCACCAGCCAGAAGTAGCGGCGGTAGAAGTGCACGAAGAGGGTGGGGTTCTCGCCGCGCAGGTCGAAGAGCCAGCTCTCCAGCATGATGGGGCAGGCCATGCTCAGCGGCATGACGAACACGAAGGTGCGCAGGGCAAAGGGGTAGGCGCACCAGTCCGTGCGGCTCTTGCAGCAGGCCACGGTGCAGGCCACGGCCAGCACGAAGGCCACGGGCAGCACGAGGGCGCGGTAGGCCGCGATGAGGCGCGTGCAGTCCACGTGCCAGCCCAGGCGCTGCTGCACGTAGGGCGTCATGACCCTGGCATCCAGCAGGCTCAGGCCGGGCAGCAGGTAGTAGTAGTAGGCCACGGTGCTGCCGAAGCCGTAGTAGCTGATGGACGCGTAGTCCAGGTAGAAGAAGGCGGCGCGCAGGCGCAGCGACAGGCAGCTGAACACGTGCGCCGTGCAGCTCATGGCGAAGGTGAGCAGCACCCCGGACGCGTAGCACCACAGCGGCAGCAGCCACGGGTGGTGGAAGGGCACGTCGCGGCCGCTCAGGAAGAACAGGCGGCAGAACCGGCTGAGGAACAGCAGCAGCGGGATGAAGTGCGTCCAGAAGTTGAGCGTCTCGTTGGTGGGCTTCAGCACCGAGGCCAGGCACTCCTGCGCCGTGCACGGCAGGCGCCGGTAGCCGGACAGGATGAAGCACTCCACGAAGTCGTCGGGCACCTCGTCCCAGCGCAGCAGCGGCTGGGGCTTGGCGGGCGCCGGCGCGGCGGCGGCGGCGGCCGGGGCGGGCGGGCCTCGGGCGCCCGCGCCCCGCGACTGCAGGCGCCGCGGCATGGTGCCCGGGGCTCGGCGAGGGCGCGCGCGCGGGCGACCTGGGGCGCCGGGCCGCCCCGCGTCCGAGCCTTTGTGCCCCTGCCGCCCGGGACGCGACCTCCGCCCGGCGTCCGGGGCCCACGCAGCCCCTCGGAGCGCGGCAGGAGCGCGCGGCGCCCGGCGGCGTCCCGGCCCCGCTCGCCGCCGGCTGTCAGCGTGCGGCCGCCCGCGCTGCGGCGCTGCCCGGGGCCTCGGCGGCGGCGCGGCGGAGACTGGGCATGGCGCGGGCGGCGGAGGCGGGGAGCGCGGCGCGGCGCGGCGGGGGGAGGGACGCGGGCGCGGCGCGGCGGGCGGGGCGGCCGGCTAGGGTTTCGCGGCCGCGGCGGGGGACCGAGGGGGTCCCCGCGCTCGAGCTCCGTACCTCCCCCGCTCGCGCCGCGGCCGCCGGGCCGACCCGTTAATGATTGATGCTGGGGACCAAAGGCTGCCCGGAGACCCGGCCGAGGGCGAGGGTCGCGCGCGGGTTCGGAGCGTTCTAGAGGACACTGGGGACTCGAGTTCTCCGGGGCGGGGCGGGAGCGCGGCGGGGCGGGGAGATGCTCCACGGTAACCTGCGGAGGTGGCGGGGAGGGGCGCTGCGGTACCCGAGGCCCTGAGACCGTGTGGGGGATCCGGGCCGCGCCATTGTGAGACACCTGGTTCCCTCTCTCTCTCCCTCTCCATCTCCCCCCATCCTTGCGTGTGCACGCGTGCGTGCGTGCGTCCGTGTGTTGGCCTCCCCCTCGGTCCACCGCGAGCCTTACTTATCTCCTTTGCTCTAGCGGATCTATTCAGGTGCGTCACTATCCTATTTCCTCCCCTTTGTGCGGTCCAGAAGGACACCTGTCCTAACTGAACTCCCGCCCCGCTCACCGGCACCGGGCCCCAGCTCACCCTGCTGTGTCTTTAACTAGACATTGAGTGAGGAGACCGGAGCTCAGGGGCGGCTGCTCAGCTCCAGAATTTAATGAAAAATTTCAGTTGATGATCCGTCCGTTCAGAAAGCCTCTAACGATCTGAGGATTTTATTAAGGGATTCCCAAGCAAAGCTGTGCCCGAGTCATAGGAGGGCATGGACAAGGGAAGGCTGCAGGGAGAGGGCACCCTCTACTACCAACACCAACGAGAATTAAGACCTTTCTGAGAGACAGGGAGAGGGGGTGGTTTGGATAAAACCTATGTATAATTAACCAGAATTACCTGGCAGGCTACTTTGGGTGGCTGGAAACCAGAAGAAAAGGGGGATTTAAAGAATCCAAAGGTTTGTGGTGGGCAGCAGTGTAAGAACGTGCCCTGGCCTTTAGAGAAGGGCTTTCCTGAGTGTTCTCAAAGGTTCACTATGTCATAATCTGTCCTCGATTCCCCCGGTATGACTTGCATCCCTAACTCCGTAACAGAACCTAACTTTAAAGAAGCTAAGTGCGCCTCATTTTCAAGCTCTTCTAGGTTATTCTTTACCCCATTTTACAGACGAGGCTCCATAAGCACAGGAACATGCCCCACGTAGTGGATGGAAAGGGGATCCAAGCCCAGGAGGGTGCTCTTATATTTCATGTACAAAACTAGAATATCCAACAACCTTCGAAGAAAGTTGGTAGAGAGGATAGTTTGATTTAGGTAAAGGCTTTCAGTTTTCTTTTTAAAATTCATTTCATGGGGCTTAGTGGGTAAAGGCATTTGCAGACAAAGCCTGTCAGCCTTGGTTCAATTCCCCCTCACTGACTACAGCCAGACCCAAAAGGGTGTATGCCTCTGCTGTTTGTTTGCCACAGTAGGTGCACGAATTTACACACACACACATACACACAAATAAATTAATATTAAAAAATTAAAGACTTAAAATTCATTTCATTTTCATTTTAAAAATTAAGAGCAAGCTGGGGAAAAGGCTGAGTGTTAAAGGCGCTTGTTTGCAAAGATGACTGGCCCAGGTTTGGTTCCCCAGTATCTATGTAAAGCCAGATGCACAAAGTGGTACATGCGTCTGGAGTTCATTTGAGGTGGCTAGAGGCAAAAGGTCCTGGCTCCCATGCTCACTAGCACGTGCTCTTGCTCGCTCTCTCCCCCTACCTCCCTCTCTCTGTCTCTCGCCTTGCAATAAGTAGAACTAGTTTAAAAAATTAAGTTGAGAGGCTCTCTTCATCACTACGGCAAATCCTATGAGTAGGTTAAGGAAGAATTACTTAGTAGAGGCTCAAGACTATTTAAGTTATGGGTAGGAATGATTTATAGCTAGGATATCATTCAGTAGTGTAAATGTCTAGTCTTAACAACAGTACTTTTTAGTTGAAATTTCAGTCTTTTCTCTGGAATAGTTTCCACTAGTAATTGATTTAGTAAACTCTTACATAAGTAGGGCAAAGGTACACTTTGCTTTTGTGTCTTTTTGGCCTATCACGCATTCCTAATTAATGGATTTGCAATGAATAAAGTTTTACTAAGGTTTCCTATCAATTTTCTTTCTTTCTTTCTCCTCCCTCCCTCCTCCTCCTCCTCCTCCTTCTTCTTCCTTCTCTCTCTCTCTCTCTCTCTCTATCTCGTTTTCTGGTTTTCAGCTTGTTTTGTTGTAAAGTCAACTCCAGTTTCTTAACATCTGAACTAAGGAGCCATGCTAATTTGTGAAGGGGATTAAGAGCCAGTCATTCAAGCTGAGGAATGCTAAATCTGAATCCAAGGCAAATCAGAAAAACAAATTGTTCATATCCCATTTGTTCCCACACAAAAAACTTGAGCTATGGCCTGGAAAAGTGTTGATCTTATAATATTCCCCACATTTGCAACTTGTTGGTTGCATAATCCACTCACTTACATAATTGAGGAAAATGTAATAGAAAGTTCACATCTATATCACATAGGTGTTCTTTTATATGAAATATCTAGGTTTAAAAAAAATTATGTCTAGGGGGCTGCAAAGATGGCTCAGCAGTTAAGTCACTTGCCTGTCAAACCTAATGACCTGGGTTTGATTCCCCAGTACCCACATAAAACCAGATGTACAAAGTGGCACATGCATCTGGAGTCTGCTTGCAGTGGCTGGAGGCCCTGGCACACCCATTCTCCCTGTCTGACTCTCTTCTGTCTCTCTGTTTGCAAATAAATAAAAATATTTTTAAATGTGTATATAACACACACACACACATATATATATACATTACATTAAAGCAGAAGTTAGCCAGGTGTGGTGGCGCATGCCTTTAATCCCAGCACTCGGGAGGCAGAGGTAGGAGGATTGCCGTGAGTTCAAGGCCATCCTGAGACTACATAGTGAACTCCAGGTCAGCCTGAGCTAGAGTGAAACCCTACCTAAAAAAAAAAGAAAAAAAAAAAAAAAAGCAGAAGTTAAACTTACCTGAGGGGAGGAAGGAGACCAGTGGTGGGGGTTACCAGGGAGGAGATACCAGGAGATAAATATGAACAAAGCACAATGGTAAACATTCATGAAAATATAACAAAACCCCTTATTTTGCATGTTAATTAATGTTTTAAGTTTACTTCAAGCAAAATAATGGATTTGATTGTAAATGAATCTGCAAAATCTCTAGTTACTTAAAATAGCATTTATCTTTACAATTAAGACTAGTGAGATAGATGCTAATAAAATACAGCATTCTTTTACAAAGTAAAAAGTAAACTTTCATGTCATCCCTGTCACTTGTAAAGTTTTGAGAACTCTTCTTTTCTCCTTTTTCACACAGAACTTTTTCACACCAATTGATGTAATGGGAGAAAGTGATAATGAAGGAACATGATATACATGTGTAAGTGTGTACAAAAATACTAAAAACAAAGCTTAAAAATGTTCAAACCAAACATAAAAAAAAAAAAAAGAACTGATGCCACACACTGTGAGTGGTATTAGGGAAAGTTCTAGTTATCTGGCACAGAGCCCAGACAGCTCTCCTTGCTAGGTCTTGACACAGCTAAATCAAAAGGAACTAAGGAACAAGCAAAAGTTAAAGTAACTGTTTTCATGATAAAAAATATCATCAATGTGCCTGCTCTTAAACTACCACCAATCCATAGAATTAATTTCTCTAATTCTTACAACTGAGGTCTGAGAACATTTTCCCAAATTCTGCACAGGCTGGGTTTGGGTTGACCTCTGGTAATCTAACTGCCTCTTGTCAGTGAGAGCCACACTCACCGCTCTGGGCTTGGCAGATCAGATAGAAGCTGCGGAACTGCAGTCTGCAGGGAGTGCTGCCAGGGACCAGCTCTCCACAGAGTCCCAGATAGCCAGGAGCAACAGAAACTACACTGGAATGCTCGCACTGGAGATTGAAGCTAGCTGTCCCGAGACTGGGATGTGGTTGTACTTGGTGCAGATGAGGGAGCTGTCCCTTGGGGTACTGCAGGCTTCTGGCTGGGCTGTGCAGTCATCTGCAGGAGCTGTGGCAACCAGACAAATGCTTTTCCCAACCTGATTTCCTTTGGTCATGTTCTGGACCACATCCTACATTACTATAATGAAGTATGTACAAAAATTTCTCAAAAATTATATTATTTAATGGGGACAATTAACTATTTGTAAACATGCAGGGGAAAAAATGCCATTTTATAATATACCTGTTTTCAGAGTGATTTTTTTCTCTGTAGTAGGGCTTGAACCCAGGGCCTTGCATATTCTAGGCAAACACTCTAGCACTAACCTACATCTCAGGTCCTCTTTTTGCTTTTTATACCCAAATAGAGTCTCACTAAGTTGCCCAGACTGTCCTTGAATTCACTGCATAGCCTGTGTCTGACTTGAACTTTCATGCCTTGAGATTTTGATCCTTCTTCTTCAAACCAACTAAACAAAATACCACAATGGGGGGCTGGAGAGATTGCTCAGTGGTTAAGGTACTTGCCTGCAAAGCCTAACAACCTGGGTTTGATTCCCTAGTACCTACATAAAGCCAGAAGCACAAAGTGGGGCATGCATCTGGAGTTTGTAGTGGCTGGAGGCCCTGGCATGCCCGTAGTCTCTCTCTCTCCCCCTCCATGCAAATAAATAAATAATAAATAAGTAATAACTCTTGAAAAACCACAATGGGCCTACTACTACTTAGCCACTCAAGAATCTATATATTTCACAGAAAAAAATTAGAACCTATATGGACAAACATATTTTAAACTAGAGAAAGTATTAATATGTGGCTTCCTAAAAGTGAGAAACAGACTTAAATCTCCTGTCTGATGTTTTACATTATGTGATATTTTAACTCCTGGCCTTGTTAAGGAGCAACTTCAAGAATTCCTCAGCATCAGAGATACCACAGGCTGCAGTCATAGGAAATTGAGAGACCACGCTGCAACTTAGAAGGAGCCCTGGAACGTGTTATGCAAGCTGCTGGGAGACTGTGGTCACCAACAGTGTGAACAAGCAAGGGGATCCTGCAAGCTGCAAAGTCAACCAGCTGGGCAAGTACACAACTGTGCAATAGTGGCACACAGCCTATGCATGAAGCCCACTAAGTGGGAGGAAATCATATCCAGTACTAAGAACCATTCAGAATCCTGTGGATAAGAAGGTCACGGACTCTAGAGAGAAGCTCCCACAGTTCTTTGACCCATGCTGCTCTCACTATTGATTGGAGAATCTGTTTTTATTGATTGATTAATTGATTTTTTCATGTTATTTATTTAATTGAGAAAGAGAGGGAGACACAGACAGAGTGAGTATGGGCACACAAGAGCTTCCTTCCACTGCAAATGAACTCCAGATGCATGCACCACTTAGTGCATCTGGCTTTACATGGGTACTGGGGATTCAAACTCTGGTCCTTAGACTTTGCAGGAAAGCACCTTAACCACTGAGCAATCTCTCCAGCCCCCCTTTTTTCTCTTTACAGATGGCAGTGAATATCAAGGAGAACCAAAATCCATCAATAGGACATTGAAAATTAGCTGGTTGCCTAGCATGAAACAAGTCATCTCCATCAGATCTGCCAGAGCCCAGGAGACATCACAAAAGAAGTGGTGCTTAAACAGGAGTGCTGCTTTCACTGCTAGCCTGACAACCTCCTCCAGGGAGATGACAATAGACACTGAGGAGGCTCAAAATGTATCAAATCAGAAATTCAGAGTTGCAGAGAGCTTAACATTAAAGTAGACTTATAACACACCCAAGGGTCAGGGAACATTGCGGAAGAGGAGAAGGAAAGAATTTAAGAGCCACAGGGTGGGAAGGACTATCCTGAGGTACTCTCCCCCCACCACACACAGACTGATGCATTCATGACCCCACAGCAAATACCAGTAACTCCACTGAGGAAGGCCCCCAGTCAAATGGGAGCAGGAGAAAGGGGATATGAGAGCATAACCCTATGGGAATATGAACAATATGCAATATATTTGTACAGTAAAATTCATAACAAAATAATTCTTCAGCATCAATGACTGAACTTTCATTACACACCTCATGAAATAAGACAGCTAATAATGATTAGAATTGAAAAGTAAACATATATCAAATTGATGTAACATTTATTCTGACATCAAAATCAGACTGTACTATTACAAAATTAAAATGTGGCCCTGTATTAAAATGAAGCAATCCAAGCATGGTGGCTCATACCTTTAGTCCTAGCACTGAAAGGCTGAGGTAGGAGGATCACCATGAGTTTGAGGCCAGCCTCGATGACACAGTGAGTTCCAAGTCAACATGGGCTAGAGTAGGGGAGATGGCTTAGTGGTTAAGAGTGCTTGCTGCTTTAAGCATGGGTCCTTTCTGGCCAGAGACCATCAAATTCACCTACATACAAAGCTAGTCATGGCCATGCATGTCTGTAGCCCCAGTCAGTGGGAAGTAAAGACCAGAGAATCACTGGGGCTTGCTGACAGCAGCTCTGGGTTAAAGGAAATAAATGGGTGAGTAATAAGAAAAGGACATCTGATATTCTCCTCTGGCCTCTGCACGCACACATGAATAAACCACACATCACAAACCATACCACACATGCGTACACCACACATCACACATACCATATCACACACCTGCAAAAAACTGGGAAAAAATAGAGAACTCAGGGTTCTGATGCTCTCAGAATATGCAGGCTAAGCAAAGGGCTTCCCTTTTGTCCACCTTCCCTATTATTAGTCACACTCTTCCGGATAAGATGGTCACAACCAAATAATAGAGTCTGAGCTCCCTAACAGATCAAGTGTATGTGTGACAGCGCTTAGGGAAAGTGCAATGGAAAGTCTGGCGGGGGGGGGGGGGAGGTGGAAATGGGGGAGAGCCCTGGAGTCTGAGTTCTAATCTGGTGACATTGGGCCCAGATTTCTGACAGGGTTCTTTTTTGAAGAAAAGCTAAGGAAGATTTGTTGAGTATGCTTTTGCCTTTTCTTTTTTCTTTTTTTTAAAATATTTTTATTCTCTTTTTTGAGAGAAAGAAGTAGATAGAGAATGTGTGTGCCAGGGCCTTCAGCCGCTGCAAACAAACTCCAAACACACACACCACCTTGTTCATCTGGCTTATGTGGGTCCTGGGGAATTGAACCTGGATCCTTTGGCTTTGCAGGCAAGTGACTTAACTGCTAAATCATCTCTCTAGCCCTGCTTTTGCCTTTCAAGGTCAATGCCATATTCCTCCACCTCAATGAGTTCACCCTTCCTTTCTACCAGTGGTCTCCAAAGCAGGTACATATGGCAAGTAATTAAAATGAATGAAGTTTAAATGGATTGCATCCTTTTTAATGTCTGTACTCTGTGAGGGTAAGACCTACTTAGCATGCAGCATAGTGAGGGACTGTTTATGTCTGGCATGGGACTGATAAACGTGAGGAGTCTAAACAGTCCACTGCCTTTGCTTGTCCTGCCTGTTCCATCTCCTTCCCCAGATACAGGATGGACTCTCCTTCCTGCCTTGCCAGTCACTAAAAGAGTGTTTGAGAGTCACCATCTGTCAGTGCACAGTACTGAGGCTCAAACCATAGCCAACCGAGTGTCTGGGCCTTCAGGGTCCCCCATAGCTTCCCAGAGCCAGGGGAATGTCCCTCTGCCAGAGTGCTTCTCCTTGTCCTGCCCTGCCTGTCTCTTGACCAGAGCCTGTGTCATCTTCCTACAAAAGCCTAATATTCACTTGTTATGTTGAACCTAATTCCAAGTTATCCTCTGGGGAAGAGACGGCTATAGGCTGTTTGCTTTGGGTAAGGGCTTTTGGGTGGCTACCATTTACTTACCTTGAGAAACTGTCATGTGAGTGTGGAAGATAGATTACCAAGTTCCACATTATTTATCATTAGTTTTTCTTGAAACATGCTACTTTGCAGATCATATAAGCACCCAACACATCATAACTGGGAAATGTTAAAATACTGTGTAAGGGCTGGGCATAGTGGCACACACCTTTAATCACAAGACTAGGGAGACAGAGGTAGGAGGAATGCCATTAGTTCAAGGCTACCCATGACTACATAAGTGAATTTCAGGTTAGCGTGGGCTAGAGTGAGAACCTACCTTGATACCTGTACCTTGGTACATTTATACAATGGAATTCTATTTAGTGGTAAAGAAAAATGAAATTTGCGGGGAAATGGATGGATACGGAAGGGATTATACTAAGTGAGATAAACCAGGCCCAGAAAGCCAAACATCACATGTTCTCTCTCATCTGTGGATCCTAGTTACAAATGTTCAGCTTTATTTGTGAGTTGGAGTAAAAATTGGTAGCAGAGGTCAGTAAGCTAGAAAAGGGGTGGATGAGGGATGGAGGAGGGGGTGGACTTTAAGGGGATGTTACTGTATATATGTAAGTAGATGAACAGATTACTGGGGGTGGAATGGCCTGAGGTCAGGGGAAGAGACTGAGTAAAAGAAAGGTCGGGGGCAGGGTTAATCAAAAGTAAGGATATGGTGACTAAGCCATATTATATCCTACTTTTTTGGATAATGGCACACCCAGAAGCCATAGACTGTTATTAGAAAAATTTCAGAGCCAGGGATGGGATACCTTCCAGTGTGTTGCTGCCCAGGGAGTACCCTGGTGCCCCCAAAACATTACAGGCTAATGCCAAGGCTCTTGGTTTCCCACCAGGAATAGATGGTAAGACCTATGCTGAAGACTGCATATACTTGGGCTACAAGGTCATGGAGAAATCAAACTGGGGCTGAGCTGCAAACCTCCTCCCTGTAGACCAGCTGATGGAAAGCTGGAAAAAGCTGCACTGCATGCAGCCCTATGGGAGAGAGAAGTCATCAGTGCTGAAAACAGTGGACACCACAAGCCTCAAGTTTAGCCAGCCAGAAATGACCAAATGGGTGCAACAGTGGCATGTCTGTTATGGAGGAATCCAGTTGCTCTCTAATTGGACTGGAGGCCCGCTCTATGGGAGGGAATACATGCCTGGTACTGAAAACCTAATCAAAAGCCTATGGTGGGGGAGGTCATGAGCTTTAAGAGTGTAACTCCTGCTCTTGTCTGGATATATGCATATATTATGCCCACCAAACTGCCCTGAAGCACTTTACTTAACATTCATACCCATATAGTAATGCTACTGTCACTTTTTGATTAGAGAAGCTTCTCTTCAGATGGTGGTGACCACTGGAATGACCCAAAAGGCACCATAGTGCTGAGAAGATGTGATGGAGGAGTGTTCAGTACTGAAATATCTCTATCACACCTTCCAAGGCTCAGAGTCCATTGTGGGAAGAGGTGGCAGAAGAGTGTAAGAGCCAAACGTAGCGTAGGACTGCTTACAGTGCAGTCATGCGGACAGAAATTGGCCTCGATATTCACGACCTCACAGTGCTTAGCACTGCCTTCACAAGACCCTCATAATAGGAGAAAAAGATGATGACATCAAAATAAAAGAGAGACCAATGGAGAGAGGGAGGGAATATGATGGAATGTGGATTTGTGAAGGGGAAAGTGGGAGAGGGGAGGGAATTATCATGGTTTATTGTCTGTAAGTATGGAAGCTGTCAATTAAAAATAAAACCTTGTAAGCCTAGGTTAAAAGGTTAGGACTTAGAATCCTCAAATCTCAGAGTAAAAATACTATACAGTCATCTAGTCTGATTTCTCATTAGTGGTAATTGTTTATTATATACTCTATTCAACTTTTATGATTGGAGTTTTACATATATTATCTCTGATTCTCAGAGTACCCCTGGTCAGATAAATATGCCTTACTTATCTTCAGATAGAAAAAAAAAAACCTGAACAAACAAATAACATTGTTTAAGCCATTTGCCTATGGCAGAGCCAGAGTGAAGCCTCCTCTGTGCCCCGTCCTCACTCATTCACTCATTCTTCTGTAGGACAGCACCTCCTGAGAAACTGCTGCATGGCTATGCTAGCCTTGAGCATTTCCAGTAAAGGGACTTTCCCTCTTCCATTTAAAATTGTTTTCATTGTTATTGGAAAGCTTTGTTAATAATTAAACAAGACAACCGATGAGGAAAACACACTGGTGCATCTTGGCCCAAAGGTAAGCCACAATAGTTATGGAATATGGCTACTCGCTGGGTTTGGTTAGAAAGTCCCCCAAAGGAATGATGCCAAATAAGGCATGTGTACATGTGGGATGTGATGGTTGAATACCAAGCAGGCACATTTAATATAAAGAGCATCCCCTCCAAATGAATAATAATACCTGTTGATCTTCAGGGACAGTTTGCTGAGAGAGGCAGATAGTGATTCTGTGATTTCATAGATGATCTATGTATTTAGCACAATGTAATTGAGCATAGTAACTGATTAATCCAGGAAAGAAATTATTCATCTATGATATCATTGAGTACTTTACATTAAGGGGAAGGGATTTCACTTACTGGGCTGTTTGGGTCTCAAACTCAATTAAATGAATTTAAATGTAAGGGTGACCATTGTTAAGGTAACATATCCTTTAAAAATGTTTATGAGCATAATTAAGTGCCAATCAGTAAACAAATGGGAGCATGTAGTATAGTATCCTAAACATACTGATACTTTGAGAGTATGTTTTAGTGACCTCTCATGATGTGCAAACCACAAGCATTTGGGGTTACCCAAGAGGCTCCTCAGAACACCTAAGTCATTTCTACACAGTGAACAAGTAGTTCCCACAACCACATATGGGCATATTTCCTTGTGCTCTGCAAAGTCATTTTTTGCATGTATATGTGTTTGCGGGTTTGTATGTATTTGAGCACATGTATGTGGGCATGTGCGTGCATGGATGCATGTGTGTGGCGGCCAGAGGTTGATGACACTCTTGAACTTAGACCTGGCTGTTTCAGCTAATCTAGCGAGCGAGCTTGCCCTGGGGATCCCGTCTGTACCCGTGGGATGCTCGATGTACAGGCGGGCTACCACGCCCATTTGGCATTGTTACATGCTGGTCATCTGAACACAGGTCCTCGCATGTGGCAAGTGTTTTACTTGCTGAGCCACCAACCAGCTCTTTGTTTTTATTTTATGAAACAGGGTGTTATAATGTAACCCTGGTTGTTCTGGAACTCACAATCTGTCCCAGGCTGACATTGAACTTGTCACCATCCTCCTGCCTGTGTCTCTCAGGTATAAATGCTGGAGTTACAAGTGTGTGCCACCACAACTGGTATTTTGTATTTTTATTTTTTTCTTTTGAGACAGGGCCTCGTATAGCTCAGGCTGACCTCAAACTCAATATGTAGCTGAGGATGACCTGAACTCCTGATCCTCTGGCCTCCAAATGCTGGAACTAATTCAGGCTTATGCCACCAAGCCTGGCTGCTATGTTGTATTCTTGATCTCTGCTTCCTCCCTCCAGGATCTCTCCCTGCCCTCCTTCCTTTCCTCTTTCACTCTCTTCCCTCCCCCAGTCTCAACTCTAGATTCCTTTTTCTCACACACAATAATTTCCTGTTTAGAGATACTTCCCATGCTGAGAGGGGTTATTGGCTAGATCCATATCATTCAGGAGACAATCCTCCACCCCAGCCATGTATTTAGTAGGCGTTAGAAGCATTACTACATACAAAGCTGGTACTAGGAACTCAGGCTGTGAAAGAGCAGTGAAGTGAATTGGAGCAGAGCAGAGTGAAATCAGAATAGACCTTGTAGAGAGATGGCTCCACCATGTTTTAATGGATCCACCTTGGCATTACATACTTAACGCCATCATTTGGAAATTGGGAACATTTTAATGCCACCTTGAGTGCTATTAATCTTTGACTGTTTTCACTTCTAATTGATGTACTAGATCGATAATCTGCACCCATTCCTGACCCCAAACACCTCAAGGGTCAGAGCTGAGGTGAGGGTGTGAAATACCTCATAGTCATGAGTCACCCATGCTTGCGCACCCTCAGAACTGTCAGCTCTGGTTGTAGCTGGCTGGCTGGCACCTCGAGGTCTCTGCTCACCTGTGCAGTAGCTGTGCTTACTTACTTGAAAGGGACAAGTGAGTCTAGATGCTAAAGAGTGGGCCTTTCCTACTCTAATTTGCAGGAATGACCACTCATGCATTTTGCAGGCCTCCTGGTTGCACTGACCGTGTTTGTGGAGTGCACACTGGGGAGAGAAAAGGAGTGGGGATGGATCAGCTCTGGGCTCTAGTTCCAGCTTCCCAGTTCCGGCCAGAGTACAAGGGAAGCCGTCGATAAACATTTCAGCAGTATGCACACTTCATATCTCCACTTAGGGGAGATCAGCTACTTTAGGTCAATGTATTTTTCATCAAATTGTTTTTCAAATTTCATATCAGATAACTGGATAAGAGTTGTCAAAGCCGTAGATTTTTAAAATATTTTTTTTTTTTTTTTTGGTTTCTCGAGGTAGGGTCTCACTCTAGCCCAGGCTGACCTGGAATTCACTATGGAGTCTCAGGGTGGCCTCGAACTCACAGCAATCCTCCTACCTCTGCCTCCCAAGTGCTGGGATTAAAGGCGTGCGCCACCACGCCCGGCAGATTTTTAAAATATTTTAAACAATTCAGAAACAAAGCAGAAAATGAGAGTCTAATATAAGGGAAAGGAGTTCTCATGAAAGAAGGGACAAAGAAAATCTGATTTTCTTTTTCTATAGTTAAGTTAGCTGGGTGTGGTGGCACACGCCTTTAATCCCAGCACTTGGGAAGCTGAGGTAGGAGTTTGAGTTTGAGGTCAGCCTGGGCTACAGAGTAAGTTCCAGAAAGTGATCGTGCCCCAAAAATAAATAGATGAATAATTAAATAGGGCTGGGGAGATGGCTCAGCACTTAAGGTGCTTGCTTGCAAAACCTAAAGGCCCAAGTTCAGTTCCCCAGTACCCAAAGTACACAAAGGAGTGCATGCATCTGTAGTTCATTTCCAGCAGTAGGA
This sequence comes from Dipus sagitta, assembly GCA_036346955.1. Taxonomy (NCBI): domain Eukaryota; kingdom Metazoa; phylum Chordata; class Mammalia; order Rodentia; family Dipodidae; genus Dipus; species Dipus sagitta. The sequence continues at coordinate 35,233,011 of CM070786.1, forward strand.
GTCCCTGCCATGACCCTTTTGTCTTTCTCTCTTTCCTCACTCCCCCTTCTCTGCTTGCAAATAAATAAATAAATATAAATATGTTAGCCTCTACCACACCTTATAAAAGATGAGACTTTAAAAATAAATTTAGTAAGTTATTTGAATGAGAGAAAGAGGAAGAGAGAAAATGGGCATGCCAGGGCCTCTAGCCACTGCAAAATGAACTCCAGACACTTGCACCACCATGTGCTTACATGGTACTGGGGTGTCATACCTGGGTCATTAAACTTCACAGGGAAGTGGCTTAACCACTAAGCCATCTCTCCAGTCCAAGTGGACTTTTTTTTCACAAGAAATCAAAGAATGTGGAGCCCTACAATATGACTTGAACATATGTGCATTTTATGAAATAAAGTGACAATGCACATTGCTTCTTAAAAGTTAAATGTTCTAATATTTTACACTGATTTTATACTTATGCTGTGCTGTGTGGACTCAGTTGCGTAGAATGCCTTGCTTCAGGAGAGACTAACAAGGGTACAAATGCTAACAAGGATGGCTGAAACAGGGGTGTGGTGGTTTAATTCAGGTGTCCCCCTTAAACTTAGGTGTTCTGAATGCTAGGTTCCCAGCTGATGCAGATTTGTGAATTAACACCTTCAGGAGGCAGTGTTATTGTTGGGGGCAGGCTTATGGGTTTTATAGCCAGTTTCCCCATGGCAGTGTTTGGCACACTCTCCTGTTGCTATGATCCACCTTATGTTGCCCAGGAGGTGATGTTCACCCTCTGCTCATGCTATCATTTCCCCTGCCATCATGGAGCTTTCCCTCAAGACTGTAAGCCAAAATAAACCTCTTTTCCCAGAAGCTTCTCTTGGTTGAGTGATTTCTACCAGCAATGGGAACCTAATTCCAACAGTAAAGTGGTACCAAGAGTGGGGTTGCTGCTAGACACCTGACTGTGTGGCTTTTGCCTTTTGGAGCTGATTTTCAAGAGGAATGTGGAAGGATTTGAAACCTTGGCCTAAGAGACACCTTGAAGTGCTATAAGTACAACTTGATGGACTATTCTGGTCAGAGTTGAAAGACCTGAATGCAGTAAGAACTATGGACTGTGAGGTTTGGCTTATGAAGGTGAGAAAGAGCTTTGCCTGGACTGGGCTAGCAGTTTGTGTGGGAAGCTTGCTGTTATGCCTGGGTCCTGAGAAGTTCTTCAGGGTTGCTTTGTGTAGAAATCAACTGGAGTGAGCGGAGGGATGTGGCACAAAAAGAAAAATCTTTGGGTGAACTGTTGCCCATTCAGCTTCAACTGAGAGATTACAACCTTTGAGACTGGGCCAGTTGACCTGCACTGGGGCAACAGGAAGAATGTAGACTCTTTTGAAGGGGCCTGAATGCTCAAGGAGTGTCCTGTTCTTCAAAGTCTGCTTTATTCCCCCTGGATTAACAAATTGGCACACTACCTGGTATTGTGGAGTATAAGAAATGTGGGAAAGAGAGGGTCATTGAGTTTGCAACACAGTCTTGTGTTTTGGAAATGGCCATGGGCAGTGAGAAGCAGGTTTGCTGGTTGCCTGCATGGAGACCCGATGCGGCCATGAGGATGAACCGTGGATTTCAGTGGAGACCCAGTGGAGATGCTGGGACCACAAGATGGCTGCTAAGGAAAGCTACCAGCCCGATGAAGTTTTCCAGGACTGTAAGTAGCCTAGCTGGATTGGTGGAATTGAAATGCCAGAGACTTGCTGCTGGTTAGAATTATCGGACTTGGAGATTTGTCACTGGCTAGAGTTGTTGGACTTGAAGCTACAGAGTTTGATGTTTGCCCTGGTGGTTTTAAATTTTGTATTAGTTGAATATTTCTTTGCTATGCCCAATGCCATCTTTTGCAGTATGAATGTTTATTCTGTGCCATTATGGGTTTTTTGAGGGTTTTTTTGGTATTATAACTCAGTTGAAAGATCTTGGACTATGGAGATATATGAACATCATTGGAATTGACAAAAACTATGAGAACTTTTAAAGGTAGATGAATGCATTGCATTTTACATCATGTATAGTTATCAGTTTATGGGGGCCAGGGGTGGAATGTGGTGGTTTGATTCAGGTGTCCCCCTTAAACTTAGGTGTTCTGAATGCTCAGTTCCCAGCTGATGGAAATTTGGGAATTAACACCTTCAGGAGGCAGTGTTATTGTTGGGGGCGGGCTTATGGGTTTTATAGCCAGTTTCCCCATGGCAGTGTTTGGCACACTCTCCCATTGCTATGATCCACCTTATGTTGGCCAGGGGGTGACGTCCACCCTCTGCTCATGCCATCGTTTTCCCCTGCCGTTGTGGAGCTTCCCCTTGAGCCTGTAAGCCAAAATAAACCTCTTTTTCCCAGAAGCTTCTCTTGGTTGAGTGATTTCTACCAGCAATGTGAACCTGACTGCAACAAGGGGCAACTGTGGAACAGGCATGGAAATAACCAAGCTTCCACATTGCATGTTCGTCACCACCAACAACCTGGGAGATGGAGGGGCACCTTTGATTCTGCCCTGTGCTATAATGTGCAGGCTGCCACTGAGAAAAGGATCTTGAAAAATTGAGATGACTAATTTCTACTCTCCCTCTTTTCTTCTCTCCAGCCACGTGCCAGCCTTCCAGCAGTTCCTCTAAGTCACCAAAATGTGTCACTAAGAGAAGCTTCTGGTGGCTGTGCCCAGGCTGTCCCCTGCACAATGGCGCAGCTGAGGGGCAGGGGAGGTCAGATAGGGAGCCCATGCTCTGCTGCCTTTTTCCTGACTCACTGTGGAGCTGGCAGGCTCCCCAGGGCACTTGTACTTTCTTTTCTTCTCTACCTACATCTACTTCAAATGCTGTCCTCACAGTCTCCCTCCATTCCATTTTCTGCTTAACATCAGCACCTCTCAGAAGACTCGCTGCCCATTCTAACTGAAATGACAGGCCCCATCACTCTGCCCCCTTGCTCATGTTTTCTTTCTTCAAAAATATTTTTATTTATTTGTGTGTGAGAGAGAAAGAGAGAGAGGCTGGCTGTGTGGGAGTACCATGGTGTCTTGTCACTGCAAACAAACTCTAGATATGTGCCCCATGTTGTGCACCTGGCTTTACATAAGTACTGCAGAATCACAATTTGGGCGAGCAGGTTTGCAAGCAAGCTCCAAGTTTGTTTAGCAGCTGGGCCATCTCCCCAGCCCTATTTTTCATGTTTTCACTATCTGGGATAATATATATTCATTTTCTCCTCTGCTGAAGGATAAACTCTGAGAGTGTAGGAGCTCAACTTGCTGGTCTGTCAGCCCCAGTGCCTGGCACGTAGTAGGTACCTGATAAACATTTGTGGAATTATTAAGGCTCCCCAAAATTTCCTCTGAGCCCATGGCTAGGCTCAGCTCAGAACATTTGTATTGATGTTGCTGTGGCAGAGTCTTCTACAATTAACTGACCTCCTCCAGCAGCCAGAACCACCAGGGCAAAAATAGAAAACACAGAAGCTGCTGGCTGTGAGGCTCAGTGACCAAGGCAGTGGTTTCCACACTTCACAACTGATCACTTGGGGACCTTAAAGGAAAACAAAGGAGTCTAAGGAGAAGACTCAGAGGTTAAAGGTGCTTGCTTTCAGAGCATGCTGCTCAGAGGTTCAATTCCCCAGCCACCCACAAAAAGCCAGAAGAGCATTCAGTAGCTGGAGGCCCTGATACATGTGCATAAGTACACTCAACCAATCACACACACACATGCACACAAATGAAAATTTTTAAAAAATTGAAACAAAATGATGCAGGCTACATCCTCCACCCGCACTCTGCTGAACCTCTGGGAGGAGGAGTATTGACTTGCTGGAACATATAGTGATTTATCTGGAAAGAAACAACATCTAACACAGGGCCCACTGCAGGCAGGGAAGAGTTGCAGGGATTTGATTTGAATTTGAAAGGTCAATTGGAACAAAGTAGTTTGTATCAAAGAGAATTCCTGAAATCTTTTCTATTAATAGCATCACTTAGCACCCCAGCAGCTCAGCAGTCTGTGTAGGATTCAGCCTCGCCCTGTTTTCACCTTTCCTGAAACACAGAAGAGGCGAAGCAAATGTCAGTGCAGATACAGTACCATAGAGATATAAAAAATTTACACTGTTGGCCCATGGCCCGAGCTTTTTAAATCTACTTTTAAAACGCTAGGGGTTTTGCAAATGTCATAAGCGCTTTTAAGAGCACCATGCACTGATTGTTGGCCCACTGGTCACAGTGTAGCTAAGCGTACAGAGGCAGAGAGACTGGTTTACATGGAGGCCAGGTCTACTCCTACCTGACAGTCAGGACGGCCTGCTGCATTGGCACATTCATGGCCCCGAGGCAAAGCCCCATTTGGAGGAGAGGGCAGCCAGCCTCAGCTGCCCGCCGGCTTACTAAATCCTTCTCTTCTCGTCTGCTGCCCTTGACATGGCAGCTCTGGCAAGGGCCAGGTGACCTGAGGGCCTCCCATGGAACATGGAGGCTACAGGCAGAGTCTAGCACTAAAGTCCAGAGCTTGGGAAAGGAAAGAGCTCTGGGAAATAAGGACTGTGAGAGATGAAAGAGGATTTGAGCTTGGCAGTAATCATGGATGGGTTGAATCTGTACATTATGATGGTATGTAGCCTGATTGAGAATGGATTTCATTTCCCATTATGTGCTCATTAAGAAACTTAGAAGAGTACAATCATCATTACTATTACTATTACTATTATTGGGGTTTAAAAATATATTTAGGAGCCGGGCGTGGTGGCGCACACCTTTAATCCCAGCACTCAGGAGGCAGAGGTAGGAAGATCGCCATGAGTTCAAGGCCACCCTGAAACTACATAGGGAATTCCAGGTCAGCCTGGGCTAGAGTGAGACCTTACCTTGAAAAACCAAAAAAGAAAAACTATTTTTAGGAGCCAGGCATGGTGGCACATGCCTTTAATCCCAGCACTTGGGAGGCAGAGGTAGGAGGATTGCCATGAGTTTGAGGCCACCCTGAAACTACATAGTGAATTCCAGGTGAGCCTGGGCTAGAGTGAGATCCTTCCTCAAATTTTTTTTTTTTTTTTTTTTTTTTTTTAGGTCTGGAGGGATAGCTTAGCAGTTAAGGTATTTGTGTTCAAACCAAAGGACCCAGGTTTGATTCCTCAGGACCTACATTAGCCATATGCACAAATGGGGCCCACACGTCTGGAGTTCGTTTGCAGTGGCTGGAGGCCCTGATGTGCCCATTCTCTCTCTTTCTCTCTCTCTCTTTCTCTCTCTCTCTCTCTCTCCCTTCCCCCTCTTTTTCTGTCAAATAAATAAATAAGTAAAATATTAAAAATATTTTTTATTAATTTGCAAGGAGAAAGAGAAAGGGGTGGGGAATGAGAATAGGCACATCAGGGCCTAGTGCCATTGCAAACCAACTCCAGACACATGTGCCACTTTGTGAATCTGTCTTTACATAGGTGCTTGGGGAGTTGAACCCAGTCTGTCAGGCTTTGCAAGCAAGTGCCTTTAACTGTTGATCCATCTCTTTAGCCCTGGGGTTTATTTACTTTTATATAGACTATTTCTGTGTATCACTGGTGGTCTGTAACTCACTATGTAGGTCAGGCTGGCTTTGAACTTGCGGCAATCCTCCTGCCTCTGCCTCTGCCTCCAGAGTGCTGGGCTTACAGGCATGAGCCACCACATCTGGCCTAGTCTTGTATTTTTTAAGAGCAGTGGTTATGTTTCTATGTGATGATGCAAGGAGGTTGTAGCTGGGGATGGTTCCTGGAAAAAGAATAATTTATGCCTTATTGCCTGAGCTTTTCAGGGGCATTGTTGCAATGGCAATGCTGCCTGTCATTTGCACTCTGCATGTTTTCGTTGGTGATAGGTCCCACGATATTGTAATTTAGTCTTACATGCAAAAACTACATGGATGCACTTCCTCCACCTTCACTGCACACTCAACCTCCCAGCACAGTGAGGAGAGTCTCCTTGCTGTGGACCATTCCCACAGCCCAGCCCGCTCACGAACATTCCACAGGACTTTCCCTACTGGGAACTGTCAACAGAGATAGATGATTCTCTCCCTGGCTGAGGAGTCTTCTGCTTGTTTCTTCATGTGACGGCAGGAGAAAATTCAACTGTGGTAACCACACCTCATCCTTTCCTTCTCCATCAATGGCTGACTGCTTAGAATTGCACCACACAGGAAATCAAGACAACATATCCATGGTCCCTGGGCCTGGTGAGGCCCTTTGGTCCATTTCCCCAGTGCTTCCCTTCCTTTCTGCTGGACAGCTGTGTAAGGCCAGCTCCCTCACAAAGCCCAGAGATGTGAAGACCTACATACAAGGCCTCACCTGAGTTTCTGATTGTCACCACTGTACCTTCTCTGAGACGACCTGAGTATGAGCTGAGACAGAAGGGATTAAAAGGGCGTTGGCTGTCAAGTTACAGTGACCTGGGCTCACAGTCTGACTTTGTCATGGACCAAATGTATGACCTTGGGCAAGTTGTCTAACCCTCTCTGATCAGCAGAGATGCCATGTGGATTTCCTGCAAAGTTGTTGTGAAGACTGGCATGAAAAGTGTCAGCCACGGAAATGTATTAGCAAAAAACAGCTATTTTTGTCCCTCAGATGCCCTCCCCCTTACTGAAGAACAAGAAGTCCAGTCAGCATATGACACAATGTAAACCTAAAATGATCCCCTCCCATGGGTGTTCATCTTTAATAAGGACATTAAAGGGACATTGTCAAGGGACAATGCAAAGCCACTGAGATTTAGGGATGGCCCTTAGGAAGGGGGTGGACATCTGGGCATCCCATTCAGTGCAGGAAGGGCAGCTCCACCCGATGGAAGCTCCCCTGGGGGAGAGCTCAGAAGGCAGACATTCTGCTGGGGTTCTAGCCGGCAGTCAGCTTCAGTGGGGAGAGAGGCTGTCTGTCTGCATTGGCTGAAGGAGTGCAGCAGAGCAACCAGAAGCCCCAGGGAGGCAAGCTCAGGCTTGACCTGAACACTGTCCTCCTCTAAGCGGTAGGAGGTGATGGGGCCACAGAACCCGGTCACACACTCAGAACCCAGAGAGGCTGCAGCTGGGGACAGACTGACAACTCCCAACACACAGGCAACTGCTTCCCCTCTTCCCTGTAAAGTCTAGCAAGAATAGCTTAGTACATTGAAATGTCACTTGCCATTTGTTCTGATTTGCATAAGTCTGAATCTTTTTTAAGCAAAATTTAGGGAAATTTAGGGAAAGAAAGTTAATTACATTCTAAACAATTGACAACATTCTAAATTCTCTTTCAGTCTTTTTTAATAAACCTACAGTTGTTTCATATAATTATGATCCACATGTCAATTCCATTTTATGTTCTATTTTTAATAGTGATATTGCCATGAAATAACAGTATGCATCCGTTTCACAAAGTATCTCAGTGATCCAGATCTTTGTGTGGCTCTCCACTGGATGTTTGAGATGCTAAGAATTAATCATGACTACTAATTGCACTATTGTGAAAATACCTTCAGACCTTTTCTTAAAACAATTTTAGTTGGTTTTCATGCTCCTAAAGTCCCCCCGCCAAGTACACGCATGGTGCGCTCAGTAGGCGAATCGTTTGCCATGCAAGCATGGGCGCCCGAGTTCAGAGCTCTGGCACCTGTGTAGAACTACCAGGCATGGTGGTGGGTGGCCTACAGTACCAATGCTGTAGACGCACGATGGGAGGATCCCTGAGGCTTGCTGGCTGAGTAGTCTAGCTGAATCAGTAAGCTCCAGGTTGAGTGAGAGACCTGTGTCAAAAAAAAAAAAAAAAAAAAAGTGGCCTTGCCTGCAAAGCCCAAGGACCCAGGTTCAATTCCCCAGTACCCACTTGTGATCTTTAAGGTGTTGTCAACTTGATCTGTTTAGCAATGCACAGAAATTTCTTATGAGTGGGTCTCCGAGGTTGCTTCCAAGAAGGATTAAATGAAGGACAAAGTCCTCCCCCAGAGCAGGCGTCCCTTCTCAGAGGGGGACTTTACATAAGGAAGCTGTGGGTGAAAAGAGCCCCTTCCTTCCCCTTGGCTGCCGGAGCTGCTTGCTGCCTTCCAACGCGGATTGAAGACCAGCACAGATCGAAAACCAGCGGCTCCTCAGGAAGCCTCCAGGCCTTCAGATCGGGACTGCTGAGGCATCTGGCCACATGGACTGAGCAGCTACTGGGTTCCTTGATTCTCAGGCCTGCAACTGCTATTGGACTACTGTAAACTAATCCAATAAATTCCCTTTTAAATATAGTTCATTCTAGCGGTTCTGTTCCTCTAGACACCCTGACTAATATACCACATAATCCATACCCACAAGGTGGTGCATGTGTCTGGAGTTTGTTTGCAGTGGCTGGAGGCCCTGGCTTGCCCCATCTATCTATCTATGGATCTATCGATCGATCTATCATCTATCTATCTCTATCTCTTGTAAAATAATAATTTTAAAAATGTGGAGATGAAGGAAGACCCCAGAAGTTGATCTCTATCCTCCACATGCACATGTGTCTAGGTGACCCACACACAGATGAACACGCGCACATGCAAGCATACATACCACACACATAGACACAAATCTATATGCACCAACAGTTCATTAGCTCCTGCTTTATTAAATTGCTGCTTAGGAGGAAACATTAAAAAAAAAAAAAAAAAAAAAAAAAAAAAAAAAAAAAAAACACCAGACGTGGTGGCGTACGCCTTTAATCCCAGCATTTGGGAGGCAGAGGTAGGTGGATTGCTGCAAGTTCAAGGCCACCCTGGGACTACATAGTGAGTTCCAGGTCAGCTTGGACTAGAGTGAGACCTTACCTCAAAAACAACAACAACAAAAAAAAAAAAAAAAAAAAAAAAAAAACAGATGTTTCTCCTCACTATTCGTTCAACCTAAAAATATTCTACTAGGCTCACATTCCTTATCTATAGGCATCCACCAGATTGGCGGCCATCTCTGCCGTTGACCCTTGATACACACCCAGTGTGTGCATGACGGCTGGGCAGGGCCAGCTTGGAGGCAGAGGGAAGGTGCCTGCTGTGCGAACGGACTTGTGCTGGCCTCAGCCCCAGGAAGAGCAGAGGAAATGCAGTTTCTCCCTACTTAAAAATGTGCCTGTCCAGTAGAGGGTAGCAAGATACAAGATTGGACTGAAAGAGGAATTTACCATGTATAGCACTAGTAGTTATGAGAATACTGTTACAAGGTCTTTCAGTTCATAATTTAGAAAGAAGCTCTCTTATTTCTTCAGGTAGACAATCAGTCTATTCACCAATTGCACTTGGAAAGCAGTGAGATACAGTTTCTAAGCTTCTTGAGGCCAAGGATCCGCCCTGTGAGCTGCCCTACTCCCATCACCTGGTACTGCACATAACAAGCACTCAACAATCAACATCAGTCAACGTTCATAAGGGAAGGAATACATTCCAAGAAATAGGAAATCTCCTATAAACAAACAACAACAACAACAACAAAAACAGTTCTTTCTTTCCAAGGGGCTTTCTCAGCCACATGTAGAGCTATAAAAACAAGCAAACAAACAACAAACAACAACAAAAAAGTTAAAGCCAGGCATGTGGCATACACCTTTAATGCCAGCACTTGGGAGGCATAGGTAGGAGGATCTCTGTAGTTTGAGGCTAGTCTGAGACTATAGAGTGAGTTCCAGGTCAGCCTGGGCTACAGTGAGACACTACATTGGGAAAAAAAAAAATAGGGATTAAGATCTGGAGATATGGCTCAGAGGCTAAAGGCACTTGTTTGCAAATGCTGATTGCCCCAGGTTCAATTCCCTAGTACCCTTCTAAAGCCAGATGCACCAAGTGGCGCAAGCATCTGGAGTGTGTTTGCAATGGCAAGAGAGCCTGGTGCCTCTCTCTTTATCTATCTATACCACAAATAAATACATACCTACATATATATATATATATTAAAAATAAAAAGTAGTTAACAGTGGGTTGGGAATATACCTCAGTGGTTAAAGGTGCTTGCTTGCAAAGCCTACAGGCCAGGGTTCAATTTCCCAAAATCCACATAAAGCCAGATGCACAAAGTGGTGCACGTGTCTACTTTGTTTGCAGTAGCTAGAAGCCCTGGAGCACTCATTCCTTCTTTCCCTCAAATAAATAAAAATAAAATTCAAAATAGTTAACCATGACAACCCAATATTTAACAGGCTGCTAAAGTGACATTAGTCATGTTCTTGATGCAAAAAGCAGCAACAACAAAAGAAAATTAATTCTCAATTCCAGAATTATTTCATGAAATAAAACTCAACCCACAATTTTCTGGGAAGTTCCCGGAGTCTGCTGAGTTGGCTGGTGCCCTTGTTGGTGGAGGGAAGGAAGGAGGCTTGCTGAGTCGCACTGCTCTATCTCTAAGTGGTCTTGCATGCATTAATCATCAGGCAACACGCAGGGCTCCGCCCATTCCTCCTCTCCAGTTTCAACATAGCCTTTCACAAATTCCTGAATAATGCTGGAAGAAATAATTTTTCTTCCAAAAATTCTGTTAAAAATTAAAACTATAGCACAGATAGAATTATTTCCACTTAGAATTTTAAGTGGGTGTTAGTATGTAGCTACTGACGTTCTTAATGTATATCATGTGGCTAACCATTTTCTCATATCCTTTCAGTACTTGTTTGTTGACTTGCTTAAGGTTTCTAATTATATTCTCACATTATTTTCTGTCAGTTTTTTAACACATTGCTAGATTCAATTTGTCTATATTTTAATTATAATTGTATATATGTATTTTCTTTTAAAATTGTATTTATTTATTTATTTATTTTACAGAGAGACAGAGATAGAATTGGCATGGCAGGGCCTGAAGCCGCTGCAATCGAACTCCAGATGCTTATGCCACCTAGGGGCATGTGTGACTTTGTGCTTGTCTCACCTTTATGTGTCTGGTTTAGTGGACTGAGCAGCTCCCAGGTTCCTTGATTCTCAGGGCCTGCAACTGCTATTGGACTGATTGAGAGGGGAAGGGGATATGATGGAGAGTGGAGTTTCAAAGGGGCAAGTGAGGGGAGGGAGGGAATTACCATGGGTTATTGTCTACAATTATGGAAATTGTCAATAAAAAAAAATAAATTAAATTTAAAAAGAAAAAATATTATAGCCAGGCATGGTGGTTTATAATCCCAGCACTTGGAGATTTAGGTAGGAGGGTCACTGTGAATTCAAAGCCAGCCTGGGCTACAGAGTGAGTTCTAGGTCTGCCTGAGCTAGAATGAGAGCGTGGCTCTAAAATCTGTAATTTATATTAATATTGTTATGTTAGTATATATTAATATAATATTAATAATATTGATATATTAATATTATATTAATATAATCTAATAATCATGGAAGTTGCTAATAAAAATTTGAAAAGAAAAAATATAATCTATATTAAGATGACATTAAAATAATATTAAGGTTAATATTATATTAATATAGTCTATATTAATATAATAGATTAAAATCACTAATGTCTATTAGCTGGGCATGGTGGCATACCTCTTTAATCCCAGCACCAGGGAAGCAGAGACAGGAAGATCACTATGAGTTGGAGGCCAGCCTGGTACTGCAGAGTGAGTGCCAGGTCAGCCTGGGCTAGACTGAGACCTTACCTTGCAAACAAAAATCTATATTCTCGGGCTGGAGAGATGGCTTAGCGGTTAAGCGCTTGCCTGTGAAGCCTAAGGACCCCAGTTCGAGGCTCGATTCCCCAGGACCCACGTTAGCCAGATGCACAAGGGGGCGCACGCATCTGGAGTTCGTTTGCAGTGGCTGGAAGCCCTGGCGCGCCCATTCTGTCTCTTTCTCTCTATCTGCCTCTTTCTCTCTCTGTGTCACTCTCAAATAAATAAATAAAAATGAACAAAAATTTAAAAAAAAAATCTATATTCTCAAATACTTATCTGGGAGTTGTGGAGATGGCTTATCCCTTAAAAGGCACTTGCTTGCAAAGCCTGACAGGCCAGGGTTTAACTCTCCAGTATCCACATAAAGCCAGATACACAAAGTGGTGTATTCATCTGGAGTTCATTTTCAGTGGCAAGAGGCCCTGTTGCACTCCCATACACATGCACTTTCTTTCGCAAGTAGGTAGATTAAAATGTTTTCAAATCACAATGAGGGGGCTGGAGAGATGGCTTAGCGGTTAAGCGCTTGCCTGTGAAGCCTAAGGACCCTGGTTCGAGGCTTGATTCCCCAGGACCCACGTTAGCCAGATGCACAAGGGGGTGCACACATCTGAAGTTCGCTTGCAGTGGCTGGAGGCCCTGGTGTGCCCATTCTTTCTCTCTCTATCTGCCTCTTTCTCTCTGTCTGTCACTCTCAAATAAGTAAAAATAAACAAAAAAAAATTTAAAAAATAAAATCACAATGAGAAGCTGGTAGTGTACCTGTAGTATACCTGTAATCTGAGCACTCAGGATGCTGAGATAAGAGAATTGTGAATTTATAATTCACAATTATGAGTTCATCTTCCTCTCTCCCCTCATTTCCTTCCCCTACTCTTTTCCCTCTCCTCTCCTGTCCCCACCTCTCTCATGTAGTCTAGGCTGGCCTCAAACTCTCTATGTAGTTGAGGATGACCTTGAACTTGTGATTCCTCCTGCCTCCATCTCCAGAGTGCTGGGATTACAGGTGTGCACCAGTATGCCCAGTTCTATGTGGTGCTGGGGATCAAACCCAGGACTTTGTGCATTAGGCAAGTACTCTACCAACTGAGCTACATCCCTAGCTAGAGACTGTCTCAAAAAATAAGCAAACATAAGCCGGGCGTGGTGGCGCACGCCTTTAATCCCAGCACTCGAGAGGCAGAGGTAGGAGGATCGCCGTGAGTTTGAGGCCACCCTGAGATTTTTTCCACAGTGAATTCCAGGTCAGCCTGGGCTAGAGTGAGACCCTACCTCGAAAAACCAAAAAAAAAAAAAAAAAAAAAAAAAAAAAAAAAACACCCAAAAAATAATAATAATAATAAGCAAACACGACAAAACAAAAGATGTTTCAGTGGTTAAATACACTTGCTTGCAAAACCTGCTCGCCTGGGTTCAATTCCCCACTATCTATGTAAAGTCAGATGCATAATGTGGTTAATGCATCTGGAGTTATTTTGTAGCAGCAAGAGGCTCTGGCATGGCTTGCCTCTCTCTCTCTCTCTCTCTCTCTCCTTACAAAAACAAACAAGCAAAAAAAAAAAAAAAAAAAAACCAATGTAATTGTGGCACAACTGCAGTGGAATCCAGAGGCAGAACAATCGTATTTGAGAACTTGTATCACAAAATTTGAGGCCAGGATATAGTTCATTGGTAGAACACTTGCTTAGTATGTGCAATGCCTTGAGACTGGTCACCATTACCAACCACACACAAAAGTATCACATGAATGGAAAAGGGTGTGTGTGTGTGTGATTCTACTACAATTAACTATTCGTATTTGTGAGGATAAGGTCCAGAGTAAGATGGCTCAGACTTAAATTATCAATTTTGGTGTTAGTAAGTATGAACTTGGCTGGTTATTTAAATTCTCTAGTGCTTAATTTTCATACCTGTGTGAAGTAAAGAAAGCATTTTCAAAGTACCTAGCATCTTAAAATTATTCAACGCAGAGGTACCCAGTGTGGGTGGATAATGCTACTCCCAGAAACCATAAGTCATTAAACAAAAATTTCAGTACAAGGGGTGAGATACCTTCCTACAAGTTAGTGATTAGCAAGGTCCCAGAGGCCCCCCAAATAATCCAGACTAATGTACTCTTGGTTTCTCTCCTTATTGCTAAAGACATCACGTGTGTTGGTGGTAGGACATAGAGGTATCAAGCTGAAACTGAGCTGGAAACTTTCTCACTGATAGCTTTCATAGTTCTGGAAGGTGTTATGCATGCTGCTGGGAGAAAAGTCATCAATGGTCTTACCATTCTGTCTGCCTGCTACACTATTGACCTGCTAGCAAGATGTGCCTACTGGTGCAATAATGGCATGACTGTTATGTGAGTAACCAAACACTTTCTAATTGGATTTGGGACCTGCTCTCCAGGAGGGAATTCATGCCTGGTCCTATAAACTTGGTTAAAAGCCCATGGCTGGGAGGTTCCCTAGAGGGGAACCTACTACTGTGGTTTTACTGAATGGACATGCTGCACCATCAAACTCCCTTCTGAGTATTTATGTTTCGTCTATAAATAACCGCTGCTCTTAGCTTTGCTTCTTTTTGCAGTGGGTAACAGTCAATGACATAACTGGGCCAAGTGCTAAGAAAAAATGACTGTACAGTACACCTCTCCCCCAAAGTTCAGGGAAACATTGCAGAAGGATGGAGAGTATCTAAGAGCCAGAGGATTGGGAGAAATGTTATGGAACATTGCCTTCTGGACATGACATGGCCTTGTGCTCTGAACTCACAGAAGCTTTGGTTACCCTCCTAAGATCTACACAAGACCTGGCCTGTCCACAGTCCATCATGGATGGGGGAGGGGGAATACTCATAAGAGTCCACCTTTTTTTTTTTTTTTTTTGAGGTAGAGTCTCACTCTAGCCCAGGCTGACCTGGAATTCACTATGGAGTCTCAGGGTGGCCTCGAACTCACGGCGATCCTCCTACCTCTGCCTCCCAAGTGCTGGGATTAAAGGTGTGCGCCACCATGCCCAGCAGATTTCACCCTTTCTGAGGAGCAATTAGAAATTAATGATTGCTAAAGGAGGAAGAAGATATTTTCTTTAATGGTATGGCCACTGATAAGCTGCCCCTGCTCCAGGAACTAACCACCATCCACACTCATGCGGGTGACCCTAATTAAACTCAGCTGGACAATAACAAACAGCAACAACAACCATACTTCAAAGCAGAAGAGGCTGGGGAGATGGCTCCATGGGCAAGAGTGCTTGCTGCACAAGCACAAGGACCTAAGTTTAGTCTCCAGCACCCACGTCAAAAGTGAAGCGTGGCTGTGTGGCACTGAGTGGGTGTGGAGACAGGAGCATTACTGGGATTCCTGGTCATCCAGTCTAACTGAACAATGGGCAGCTTCAGGTTCAGTGAGAGACTTTCTCTCAGGGAAATGGGCAGAAGAGTGGTAGAGGTAGACACTCAGTGTAGTTCTCTGGCCTCTGCACGTATGCACACAGGTCATGTGCATCTGCACACACACATGCATGTATCACAGACACATACACACACATACTACACACACCCACAAAGCCACATGGAGGGCTGGAGAGATGGCTTAGTGGTTAAGCACTTGCCTGTGAAGCCTAAGGACCCTGGTTCAAGGCTCGGTTCCCCAGGACCCATGTTAGCCAGATGCACAAGGGGGCACATGCGTCTGGAGTTCGTTTGCAGTGGCTGGAGGCCCAGGTGTGCACATTCTCTCTCTCTCACCCTCTCTCTCTCTCTGCCTCTTTCTCTCTCTCTCTCTGTCACTCTCAAATGAATAAATAAAAATGAACAACAACAACAAAAAATGCCAAATGGATGAGGGCGACTAGTTGGGCAAAAGGAGACGAGCAGGAGGAGGAAAAGAGAAAGCAGCGGGGCCCAATGTGGTCAAAATTCATTACACACATGCATAAAATCGTCAAAAGGCGCTGAGAAAATGGATGAGCAGTTACATACACTTGCTTGCAACGTCTACATAAAGTGGTCCATGCATCCGGGGCTCCTTTGCAGCGGCCGCAGGGGCGAGGGGGGCGGTTGCTCTGTCATGCCCACGCTTGCTTGCTCTCCCCCTCTTTTTCTCTTTTTCTCTCCTGGTAGCTAAATAAAAATATTTTAAAATGTCAAGCCAGGCGTGGTGGTGCACGCCTTTAATCCCAGCAATCTGGAGGCAGAGGTAGGAGGACCGCTGTGAGTTTGAGGCCAGCCTGGGACTATGTAGTGAATTCTAGGTCAGCCTGGGCTAGAGTGAAACCGTACCTTGAAAAGAAAAGTAAATTAATTAGAAATTATTCAGTAAGTACTAGCTATCATAAATAGTCTTATTTCTTCACACTGGATAAAACCAAAACCCAGTTCTGAATAGATGGTTCGGTGGGTAAAGTGCTTTCTATACAAGGCAGAAGTTTGGATCCCTAGAACCCACATAAAGATAGACATGTAGTTAAGTGTCATAATTCCAGCACACATATAGCAAGAAGGGAAGGAGAGAACTGACAGCTGATGTTGTCCTCTGACCTCTATATTCATGCTCTAGCATGCATGTGCCTAGCACTCACACACATGAACATACACACATCATATACACATACACAGTATTTTTTAAGGTTTAGAGAGACTTTATTAGATTAAGAGCAGGAAAGAAGAAGTGTAGAGAACTCCTGCCAAGAAGGAGGCAAGAGGGGGTAAACCCCCACAATGACATTTTTGAATTAAAAAAAAAAAAGCCCAGATGGTTCAGCTGTTAAAGGTGTTTGCTTGCAAAGCCTGAAGGGCCTGGTTCAATTCTCCAGTACCATGTAAAACCAGACACACAAAGTGGTGCATTCACCTGGAGTTCATTTACAGTGGCAAGAGGCTCTAGTGTACCCATACTCTCTCAATCTCTCTTTCTCTCTCACACACACTCTCTCTCATAAATGAATTAATATATAAAATAAAACCCAGATGGATTAAAGATAGCTGTGAAATAAAACAATAAAGTAAAAGAAGCTATCAGAGAAAAAAGCTATCAGAAAAATATGATCATTCAACACATAAAAATAGGACATTTCTCAGGCTGGGGACATGACTCAACAGCTAAAGGCACTTGTTTGTAAAGCCTGCCAGCTAGGCCAACGGTACCCATGCAAAGCCAGACACACAGTGGTGCATGTATCTGAAGTTCTTTGCAGCAGCAAGGGGCCTGGGCACACCCAGTCTGTCTGTCTGTCTGTCTGTCTCTCTCTTCATAAATAAATAAATAAAGTATTTTTTTAAAAATAGGAGGGTGCTCACTGAAAGGTAATGAGACCCAAGGAGATAAGTTTCCCCTCGCATTTCAGCCAAGGCCCAGGAGAAACCACAGAGCAATTGAGGAGACCAGCAAGAGTGCTCCTTCCATGGTGAGCCTGACAGGCAGGGCCAGGGTGAAGGAGACAGACCTGAGGATACTCAACACATACCAAAGCAAAAGTCCAGAGGCTCCTAAGAGCTCCTCATTAAAGTAGACTTAAAATACATCCATCAAAGCTCAGAGAATTTTGCAGAAGAAAGGGTGGAAAGATTGTAAGAGCCACAGGTTGGGACATCATGCCCAGAGGCATTGCCTCCCCCCAATAACTGCTGTTCCCACAATGCATAAACCACAACCCCATGGGGAATATCAGCAACCCCGCTAAAGAGGGCCCCCAGTGAAACGGGGACAGGGAGGAGGGGAAAGATGGTACCAACACATGATGTATCCATACAAAATATGTGTTTTTTAAATAATTCAAGATTTTATTTATCTCAATTTATTTATTAGAGAGAGAGAGAGAATGGCCATGCCAGGGCCTCTAGCCACTGCAAACAAGCTCCAAATTCATGTGCCACCATGTGCATCTTGCTTACGTGGCACCTAAAGAATCAAACCTGGGTCCTTGGGCTCTTCAGGCATGTGCCTTAACTGCTAAGCCATTTCTCTAGCCCCCAAATTATGTTCTTACTACAAAAAAACTAACAAAAATAGGACTGCTATAGTTACCTTCATATTTCTGTGATAAGGCACCCAACCAAAAGCAGAGAGAGGAGGAAAGGATTTATTTTTGCTTACAGTCTCAAGGGGAAGCTCCAGGCTGGCAAGGGAAAGCATGGCATGAGCAGAGACTAGGCATCACCTTTGCCACAGCAGGTAGAAGACAGTAGCAGGAGAGTGAGCTCCATTCTAGCAAGGGGGACCTAGCTGTAACACCCCTCACCCCACCCCCCAAAACATACCTCTTCTAGCACCTTCCAAATTGTCCCCAGCTGGAAACCAAGCATTCATAACACATGAATTTATGGGGGACACCTAAGTCAAACCACCACTAGGACATTTGTGCCTAGTAAAAATTATGCAAAGTTTACATAGGAAACATAAGAAGGGGTATATAGCTTACTGGTAGAGCAGTTACCTTGTATGTTCAAGGTCTATCAATCTCTATTATTACAAAATCTGAAACACCAAAGATTCACTTAAAAAAACAGGCAGGATTTCTTCAATAGGACTTAGCTTACAAGTGAAAGGGAGCCAGCACTACCCAAAAGGAAAGACAAGAAATTAATATTTTTAAATTATAAATAACTCTTGCAATATGATGAGAATATAGAAGAAGGAGAGGGGACAGCAAGGGATGTGAATAATTAGTTTCTGTATAAAAGATGTCTGTTCATAATGATAATGCCTCTAATTCCAGCACTCAGGAGGCTGAGTCAGGAGGATTGCTATGAGTTTGAGGCCAACACACACACAAGAAAAAGAAAGATGCTTAACTACATTAAGTCAGGCAGCTGCAAATCCCAATAAAAGTAAGTTGTCTTTTTAAAAGTATTTTATTTATTTGAGAGAAAGAAAGAGGGAGAGAGAGAGAGAAAAAGGTAGATAGAGAATATGCACAGCAGGACCTCTAGCCACTGCAAATGAACTCCAGATGCATGTGCTACCTTGTGCATCTGGCTTACGCTGGTACTGGGGAGTCAAACTTAGGTCCTTAGGCTTCGTAAGCAAGCACCTTAACTGCTAAGCCATCTCTCAAGCCCTGTAAGTTGTCTTTAAAATCCATCACACTGGCAAAAATTCCCAGCATTGGCTGGGAGTGGAAAAGGTGGCAGTCTTCTGCATTGCTGTATAATCTGTGGGAAAGCTAAACCAGTTGACAAATCAATTAAAATGAAATCTGTACATGCATTTTGACCTAGTGATATATATATATATATCAAATTTTTTGTTTATTTTTATTGAGAGCAACAGAGAGAGAAAGAGGCAGAGAGAGAGAGAGAGAGAGAATGGGCGCGCCAGGGCTTCTAGCCACTGCAAACGAACTCCAGACATGTGCGCCCCCTTATGCACCTGGCTAACGTGGGTCCTGGAGAGTCGAGCCTCAAACTGGGGTCCTTAGGCTTAACAGGCAAGCACTTAACTGCTAAGCCATCTCTCCAGCCCCATAGATATATATTTCAAAAATTTGTTACAGCAGTTTTTTTTTTTTCAAGTTAGGGTCTTGCTCTATCCTAGGTTGACCTGGAAATCACTATGTGGTCTCAGTCTGGCCTCAAACTCACAGCAATCTTCCTGCCTTGGTCTTCCAAGTGTTGGGATTAAAGGCATGTGCCACCATGCCAGGCTGTTACACCATGTTTTTATAGACTACTTCTTGGGAGGGAGAAACCAAAATGAAAATTATCTGAAAATTTCTTAAATAAGGAAATGAATCAATAAATTATAGAATACTATGTAGTTCTGCAAAAGAATAAATTACATGCATATGTATTGACATATATTTATAGTAATACATGTTGATGTATTTATGTAGAGATATAGCAAGTTCCAGGGCAATGGCAAAACAGCTAACATTTGGGAACTTACAGCTTATGCTATGACGTGGCCTTCAAACCAAATAAAGCCCAAGGACTCATGTGTGGAAGCTTAGGCCTCAGTGTGCTGGACTTAAAAGGTGGTGGAACTTTAAGAGGTGTGACAAGGTGGGAGCTGGTTAGGCCGTTGAGGGCACTGCCCTCAGAAGGGATTGAGGTAGTTCTTGTGGGACCCGATTAGTTCCCACCCAAATGAGTTGTCATTAAAGAGTGAGCCTGACTCTTGAATTCTCGTTGGCTTCCTGTCTCACCATGGGATTCCTGCCACTTGTACACACCATGGTGCTATCTGTCATGATGCTGTGCAGCTGAAGAGGCTCTCACGAGACCTCCCAGTCCTGGTCTTTCAGCTTCCAAAACTGTAGCTACATAAATCTTTTTTCTATAAGATCTTTAGGTATTTTGTTATAGTAACCCCAAATGGGTTATTGTACTGTGCTAGTCTACTTGGGTGGGAAGTCCTCGTCAGACGCTGTTGCCAGGGTTCTCTCACCCTCCTGTGTTTCCTCCTCCCTGGTGTCTTCTGGGTTTTGGTTTGCTCAGCTTTTCTTATGTGGCTTCAGCAACGTATTGTGCATCGATGGCTTCCTCTCTATTTGAGTTTTATCTGCCTCCCTTCAGAAGTACCTGCCTAGTGGTGTCTGGGACATTAGGGGGTAAATGTGCATACTTAGCTTCCTTGAATGAGAAGCCTTTAATTTCATGTTGCTATATAAGAAATAAAGTGGGGGGGGGGCTGGAGAGATGGCTCAGCAGTTAAAGGCACTTGCAAAGCCTGACAACCCGGGGTTTGATTTCCCAGTACCCACATAAAGCCAGACATGCAGAGTGGCTCATGCATTTGGAGTTTGTTTGCAGTGGCCAGAGGCTGTGGCATGCCGTTCTCTCTCTCTCCTTCTCCCCCCTCTCTCTCTTGGGTTGCAAATATATAAAGAAAAAAGTACTTAGAGATAAGGTGGAGGGGAGACACTCTGCATATACCGATTTACACAGATAGACACAACCCGCTTATTAAACATTGCTTTGTTGTTGAGTGGAAAGCCCTGGAGATGTTGTGAACGCCACTGTATCACTGTACAGTGTGCAATGGCCTGAATCAACCGAGTGCCCTGCTATCCTCGTACAGCCTTGGCCACTTTGAGTGGTGTGTTCATGTGGAAGATGAACCCCGCACTGCTAAGCACAAATTATCTTCTTAAGGCCTCCAAGCTGCATCTAGCCTTCGAGCCCCAGTAACTGTAAGTTGTACTGTTACAGAATTTAAGTGACCTAGTGTCCTGTTGGCTCAGGCTGTGTCACAAAATCTCACAGACTAGGCAGTTTCAACTAGAGTTTTATTTTCTCCACTCTTGGGGCAAGAAGTTCTAGCTCTAGGTCTGGTGAGGTCAGTTTACAGCAAGCTCTCTTCCTGGCTTATAGACAGCTGCCTTCTCACATGGCCATGGCAGGGACAGAGCTCTAGTCTTGTTTCCTCTTCTTGCAAACGGGCAGCAGCATAAGGTCTTAAAGTCACCTTTGTCTCATGGAACTGTTATTACCACCTCTTGGGCCTCACATCCAAATACAACCACAGTGGGAATTAGGGCTTTGTTATGGGAGTTTAGGGGAAGGATGACATTCAGTCCATCACAACTCTCTCAGATTTCTGTGTTAAGCTGTAAAAAGTCCTATGGAGAAAAGCCTATAAGAAAACATGTAAGTGCACCTCTGTGACATACTCTGAGAGCAGAAGGAGATTTTAAAAGTACTTCAGGGCTGCAGAGACGGCTCGGCATTTAAAGGTGCTTGCTTGCAAAGCCTGATGGTCTGGGTTTGATTCCTCAGTACCTGCAATGAAGCCAGATACACAAAGTGGCGTGTGCTTCTGGAGTTTGTTTGCAAGTAGCAAGATGCCCTGGTGTGCCCATTCTTTCTCTCTTTCTCTTCTTCCTTGCAAATAAATAAATAAAATATTTAAAAAATATAATAAAAGTACTTCAGTACCCTTGATAGGTGTGCATTTGTAAAATCTTTTTTTTTTTTTTTTTTGGCCTTTCTGCCTCTCAGTGAAGCAGGCAGCATGTTCCATTATCAGTGCTCTAAATCACAGTATTAAGGAATATTCTGGTGAAAGCAATCCCATTTATTTATGTCCCTGTAGATCTGTGGTCTAAAACAATAAATTTAACCATAATAATTTGATATCCATTAATCATATAAATTAATTTTTCTCTCCCCTTTTTCTAGTATGTTGCAAATTCTCTGATAATTAAAGGGAGAGGTAAATATTTTTTAAAGGATAATTTAGGAAAAAGAATAAACCTAAAGATATGGAAATAATTAATTTGTATTTCTTTCCAGCCCATGATCCTGCCAAACCACAGACAAAGAGTTAATGAGCCCAGTTTTCTTCATTGTTAGCTCTGTTTCAAGAGCTAGAGAGGATGACGGGAGTTTAGAACCCAAATGATGGGGCTAGGAGATGGCTCAGACATTAAAGGCACTTGCTTGCAAAGCCTGCAAGGCCAGGACCCACATAAAGCCATATGCACAAAGTGATGAATGTGTCTGGAGTTCATTTGCAGCTGAAAGAGGCTCTGGTGTGCCCAGACTCTCTCCCTAGCCCTGCTCCCTCTCCCTTCTCAAATAAATAAAATAAATATTTTTTTCAAAAAAGAACCCAAATGATGGCCTGGCAAAGCTGGCAGGGCCTCAACAAGACAGATGTTTCATTCACCAAGTATAATCAGTGCTCTTTTAACCAGTGCTAGGTGCTTTTCAGAGTGATCTCACTTAGTCCTCTTGGTAACCCTTTTCTAGGAAATTGGAAAAGAGGAGAAGGCACAGAGGGGAGGCTGGAGAGCCAAAGAAGAAGAGGAAAAACTTGGCCAAGGTTTTGAAAGCAAAGTCTCTATTCTTCATCACCCTGACGTTCCATTGTCCACACCTGCAGTTTGCTTCATGTTGGTGCCCTTGAGGACAGAGGCCGTCTGTCTTGCCCAGCTCGTGGATCCATGTCTCACTGCACTCTATGGAGTCCTCCTGGTGGCCTCTGTTGTAGTTACTTCCCAGTTGATGTGACTTGCTAGGGATTTATTTGTTTCGCTCCAGCCAGACCTCTGAAGCCGGGGGTCACTTACATGACTACCTAATCTTCCTTCCCCTTCCTTCCTCCACAGCACCTTCCATATGACAGGCAGGGCGATCTTTGAAAGTGTGAACAGGGGTGGGAGGAGGTGGCCCAGTGGTTAAAGGTACTTGCTTGCAAAACCTGCCAGCTTGGGCTCAATTCCCAGGTCACCCACATGAATCCAGACAGGATTCTTTTTCAGTGGCAAGAGTCCCTGGTATGCACATGTGTGTGTGCACAGCATACCTGCATGCATGCGTGTACACACACACACAGACACACACACAACGTGTAAGTATTTTTTAAAAAAGAAAAGCCTGGGGCTGGAGAGATGGCTTAGCTGTTAAGCACTTGCCTGTGAAGCCTAAGGACACCAGTTCGAGGCCCGATTCCCCAGGACCCACGTTAGCCAGATGCACAAGGGGGTGCATATGTCCGGAGTTCGTTTGCAGTGGCTGGAGGCTCTGGCACACCCATTCTCTCGCTCTCTCTCTCTGCCTCTTTCTTTCTCAGCCTGTCGTTTTCAAATAAATAAATAAAAATAAACCAAAAAAAAAAAAAAAAAAGCCTGGGGGCAGGGATAGCTCAGAAGTTAAAGGAGCTTGCTTGCAAAGCATGACAGCCTGGGTTCAACCCCCCAGCACCCACATAAAGCCAGATGCACAAAGTGGCACATGCATCTGGAGTTAATTTGCAGCAGCCCATACACTTACCTCTCTTTCAAATAAATAAATAAAATATTTTTTTAAATGAAAGCATAGTGGGGCATGGTGGCACATGCCTTTAATCCCAGCACTCAGGAGGATCACAATGAGTTTGAGGCCAGCTTTGGGCTACAGGGTGAGTTCTAGCCTGAGCTAAACTGAGATCCTACCTTGAAAAGAGAGAGAAAAGAAAAAGTGTAAACTGGGACACCTGATCTTAAAATAAAACCTCAAACATTACTGTGGCCCCCAAACCATGACAGCCCCTGCTTCCATCTGCTCTGCAGTCTCAGGCCTCCTCTCCCCACCCTGCTCCTTTGCCGCATCGCACGGGCTCCTTCCTGTCTTCGGGGGTCACTCTGGGCTCTGCCTGCCAGGCTTTCACAGCTGCGTCCTTTTCTCTCCCTCTCTGGAGAAAATACACACACAAGGAAGCACGCCAAACACGATTCAGACAATTACCACAGCAGGGCTTTCTATAAGCTACTGAGAGCAGCCTCGGCCTATCAGTCCAAGGGGTCTGTCCACTGTGGCATATATCTAATACCCGAGTCAGTGATGGCTTCCAAGATGGGAAGTTGTAGGCAGAAAGAGTACACGAGAGAGTTTATCTTTCAGTCTACACTGTGTTGTACTGCAGAATTTTTTTTACACTATGCATATCTTGCTAATCAAAAAACTAATTGAAAAAAATGTGAAGACTTTTACTGGAGAGCGTTCCCTCTTCCTAGCGCCCTCTAGCGCCCTTTACTCCCTGGTGCAGCTACTCCCTGGGGCTGTGATTCTACTTAGGAGTGAGTCAGGACTCTTTCTTCCCACTTAGTAACTGGGGAAAAAAAGCCTTATGCCATTATTAGGTCGTGTAGGACATTGTCCACTGTCCCCTGTGCCAGTTATCATAAAGCTTGGCGTAGTGACTCACGCCTGTAATCCCAGCACTTGGGAGGTGGAGGCAGGAAGATCAGAAGTTCCAGGCCAGCCTGGACTACAAGATACCCTGTCACAAAGAAATAAACAGACAAGCCACTTATCATTAAGACAGTGAAAGATATTTATATCTTTTAAATAAACTTAAAAAATTTAAAGCATTTAAATAAAATAACATATCTTTTATTCATTTTCTTATTTTCTGAAATTCTCTTGAAATCTACAATTTTTTATTATACAGATCTAAAACAAACAAACAAAAAAAATCACTGGGTACAATATGCCCCCTAGTGGTTAAAAATACTCTCAACCTTCTTTTACCAACCCCCTATTTTCTCAAAAATCAATGAGTATATTTTAAAAATCTAAGTGAAAAAAATCTAAGTTCTAAAATAAACTATTAAATATATATATGTAATTTCTTAAATTATAATTGAACAGTAACTTTGGTTGGCTATTCCATCCACCTCTCCAAAGCCAATCTAGATTTCAGTCTAAATATTGACAACTGAGTTGGGAATGGAAAATGAAATCAACTACAATTAATTTGCCATGAAAGCAGCAAAGAAAGTACCATGAAGTAACAGCCGTCGAGACTGGCTATGAGAGCATGCCTCATTTTGGTGCAAGGTATGACTATACAATTCACAGGAAAACTTCAAAATTGGTGTCATTTGTGAAGGCCATAGTAAACTAGGATCTCTTGGAAGAAGCCTACGGAGAATTGGGGTGTAGTTTTCTGAGAGTACCTCTGCAGGAAGTTCGGTTCAGTGTGGCCATCTTCATGAGAGTGACTTATGATTGTACTGTGGTGGGAAAAGGCCATGCAGTATAGGTGTAGGCCACTGTTCCAGAAGAACTCCAGGTTCCTGGACTGTTGCCCTTGGACTCTTGAAGAAGCTCACAGAATATTAACTCACCATGTTTTCTTGGATTCATCACTTGGGAAAGTGGTTCAGACACAGAGATGTGATGCTGAGATAACTCTCCAGCTTGGCTGTTGTTTTCCTGGAACCTGACAGTTCTTTAATGTTTTATGATGAAAAAGGACACGGGTAGACGAGGGACAGAAGAGATGGGGGAGCGATCATGTTTCTTTTTCTCCCTGGATCTCGAGTACAGAGCTTTCAGATAATTACACTTCTCAGGTCAGGCTACATGGTCATTGTTGGTTTGGGCAGGATTCATCTTGTGGTTTATTTATTTATTGATTGGTTAATTAAATCATTTATCTCTTCTGCCCTTATCTTTTTCTCTCTAAGCCTTTGCCCAAAGGTAACAATTGTAATGTGCTTTAAAAAATGTGAGCTGGGCATAGTGGTGCACACCTTTGATCCCAGCACTTGGGAGGCAGACGTAGGAGGATTTCTGAGTTCCAGGCCACTCTGAGACTACAGAGTGAATTCCAGGTCAGCCTGACCTAGAGCGAAACCCTACCTCAAAAAACAAAACAAAAAAAGTGTATCTTTTTGCTTGTATGTGTCTCACAAAATGGGACTTATTATTTGGTGTGCAATTCACTTACTTATTATTCTAAAAATTGTTTTCTGAATCAGGGTTTCTTGTAATTCAAGCTAGCCTCAAACTTATTATATAGCCGAGGATGGCCTTGTTCTCCTGCATGTCCTGCCTTCACCTCCCAAGGGCTTAGATTCTGCTTTGATGTATACTTTTTAGCTTTTTTTTTTTTTTTTTTTTTAGGGTTTCACTCTAGCCCAGGCTGACCTGGAATTCACTCTGTAGTCTCAGGGTGGCCTTGAACTCATGGCGATCCTCCTACCTCTGCCTCCCGAGTGCTGGGATTAAAGACATGCGCCACCACACCCAGCCTTGCTTTTGTTTTTTGAGACAGGGTCTCACTGTAGCCCAGTCTGCCTTGAATTTAGAGTTGTCCTCCTACCTCAGCCTCTTGAGTGCTGCTACCCAGGGGTGAACCACCACGCCCAGCTAGTGTGTATTTTTAATTGACTGCTATATTGTATTATACAATTTGTTTGTTTTTCTTTTCATTTACTATATGCATTTGATATCTACTTATATTGTTATGTGCTCATTTTATATTTTTGTTGTTGCTTTTTTTTTTTTTTTTTCCTCAAGGTAGGGTCTTACTCTAGTCCAGGATGACCTGGAATTCACTATGTAGTCTCAGGGTGGCCTCAAGCTCATGGCAGTCCTACCTTTGCCTTCCAACTGCTGGGATTAAAGGTGTTTTTTTTTTTTTTTTTTTTTTTTTTGGTTGTTTGTTTGTTTTCTGTTTTTGTTTTTTTGTTTTTGAGAGAGGGTCTTGCTGTCCAAGAACTCACAATGTCAAGCTAGATACAAAGGGATAGGGAAGGAAGAAAATGGAATCTATTCCTTGGTCTCCCTTCTGGAATTGAACCAAGAACCTTTAATCTCTACATTTTTTCTTATTTATTTATTTATTTTTACTACCATCCATTTTTAAATTTTTTATAATTAACAACTTCCATGATTGTAAACAATATCCTATGTTAACTCCCTCCCTCCCCCTACTTTCCCCTTTGAAACTCCATTCTCCATCATATCCCCTCCCCCTCTCAATCAGCCTCTCTTTTATTTTGATGTCATCATCTTGTCTTCCTGTTATGATGGTCTTGTGTAGGTACTGTCAGCCACTGTGAGGTCATGGATATCCAGGCCATTTTGTGTCTGGGGGGAGCACGTTGTAAGGAGTCCCACCCTTCCTTTGGCGCTTACATTCTTTCTGCCACCTCTTCCACAATGGACCCTGAGCCTTGGAAGGTGTGATGGAGATATTTCAGTGCTGAGCACTCTTCTGTCACTTCTTCTCAGCACTGTGATGCCTTCGGAGTCATCCCAAGGTCACTGCCATCTGAAAAGAAAAAGTTCTCTAACCAAAAGTGAGAGCAGCACTAATATATGGGTATGAACATTAAGAGAAGTGCATACTTGGCAGTTTGGTGAACATAGTATATACATTTATCCAGATAGCAGCAGACATTATACGCCTAGGGGTCATGACTACCCCTGTTATAGGTTTTCAGTATCAGGGATGTATTCCCTCCCATGGAGTGGGCCTCCAGTCAAATTAGAGGGCAGTTGGTTTCCCCCATAACAGATGTGCCACTATTGCACCCGTTGGCTCACTGGCCTGGTTGGCCAAATATACGGCTTGCAGTGTCCACTGTTGAGTATCTCCACCGGTGATTTCTCTGTCTCTCATTGAACTTCGTGCAGTGTGGCTTTTTTCAGCTTTCTGTCAGCTGGTCTACATGGAGGAAGTTTTCAGCTCAGTTCCAGAAGGATTTCTTAGTGACCTTGCAGCCCAAGTATGTGGAGTCTTCAGCAATAGGATCTTACCATCTATTCCTGGTGGGAAACCAAGGGCCTCGGCAATGGCCTGTAATGGTTTGGGGACATCAGGGACCTCCCTGGCCAACAACTCACTGTCAGATATCCCATCCCTGACACTGAAAATTTTCTAGTAACAATCTATGGTTCTTGAGTGTTCCATTGTCCAAAAAAAGTGGGTTTCCATATGATTTATTTATATCCTCTTAGATTTTGATTAGTCCTCCCTCCATCTTTCCTTTACTCAATTTCTTCCCCTGACTTCACTTAGGCATTTTCACCCCCATTAATCTGTTCTTCTACTTACATATATACAGAGAGAGATAGAGAGAATTGGCACACCAGGGCCTCAGCCACTGCAATCGAACTCCAGATGCTTCCACCACCTAGTGGGCACTGCCTAGTGGGCATGTAAGACCTTGCGCTTGCCTCACCTTTGTGCATCTGGCTAACATGGGATCTGGACAGTTGAACATGGGTTCTTAGGCTTCACAGACAAGCACCTTAACCACTAAGCCATCTCTCCAGCCCCATTTTTGTTTTTTTAAATAGGGTTTCCTGACCTTGAATTTCTGATTCTCCTTCCTGTACCTCTGTAATCTGAGATTACAAGTATGTACAATCACACCCAATTTAAAAAATACAAGTATGTACAACCACACCCAGTTTGGTACTGGGTATCACAACAGGGCTTTGTGCAAGTCTGACATACACTCTACTATAAGCTGAGCTACATTCCCAGCTCAAGAGCTCTGCCTTCTCATGGGAATTCCTACATAGACTTCACGGACCTTTCATTGCCCTTTACTATGGGAGGGCATTCTGAGAACCATCTAGTGTTACAGTTAAATAAATACTTAGTCCTGACTGAAACTCATTATGTAAGCTAGGCTAGTCTTGAACTTGCATTACTCCTGCTGCCTCTGCCTCCTGAGTGCCAGGATTCAAACATATGACACCACACCCAGCTCTAGTCTATGTCTGAACTCTGTAGTGTATATTCTCCAGTTTTTCTTACTCCTCTCATCAAATGACATATGTGGAATTATTTCTTCACTCCGTACCACAAATACTGCTTTCTCCCAATGAACCTAAGGGAAAATATTGTTAGGATATATGCTCAGGGGAGAGAGTATCTGTGCCATAGAATATTAAATATTTAATTTAGCTGTGATACTAGATTATTCTTGAATGAACTAATCTATACTTTTCATGAGAGCAGTGAACGATCCACAAACTTGGCAGAAAATCCAATCATAAGGCAGAGTGGGGGCTAGGGCTCAGCAGTTAAAGATGCTTTTTTGCAAAGCCTGATGGTCCAAGTTTCATTCCACAGCACCCACATAAAGCCAGAAGCAAAAAGTCCAGCATTCCTTTGTAGCAGCAAGAGACTAGTGTGCCCACACGTACATTCACATATGTGTGATAATAAATAAACACATAAAATAAAACCAATTTTAATTTTATTTATTTTCAAGCAGAGAGAAGGAGAGACAAAATGGGCATGACAAGGTGTGGTGGTTTGAATGCAAATGCACAATAGGTGAATTTTTATTTTTAATTTTATTTATTTATTTGCAATGAGAGAGGGAGAGAGAGCATGGGCACGCCAGGGGTTCCAGCCACTGCAGATGAACTCCAGATGCATGCAGCACTTTGTGCATCTGCCTTTATATGGGTACTGGAGAATCGACCCCAGGTTGTTAGGCTTTGCAGGCAAGTGCCTTGATCCCTGAACCATCTCTCCGGCCCCCACACCTCACATTTTGATAGCCATAGCCAAATTGCCAGCTGAAGGAGGCTGGACTGACTTATCCAACCACAAAAGCATATGGACTGTCCGCTTTGTCAGGCCTCGTCCCACAAGTTTTCATGGAAATGAAAAAAGAAAAACTAAAATTCAAAGTTTACTAAACTGGATAAATTGGAGATGTTAATTTTGATTGGCTGGAAATGGGACAGGCCTCTATGATTTTTTTTTTTTTTTACTTTCATCTACATTGACCAGGGTATTTTCCTATTCTAATACACTAATAAAAGTCAAGCATAGTGGCTCATGCCTTTAATTCCAGCACTTGGTAGACAGAGGTAGACAAATCACCAGCTTGAGATCAGCCTGGGCTCCGGAGTGAGTTCCAGGTCAGCCTGGGCTACCGTGAGGCCCACCTCAAAACAAAACAAACAAACACACGTAAGAGCGAGAGGGAGAGAGCAGGGCCTCAGAGGAGATCCTGCTAGGCCTGCTGAAGTGTTCTGGCCGCCATGTCCTCATGGCTTTTCCCTGAGGGCTGCTGGCATTCTTAGTAGCACTGCAGAGTTAGCTTATTATCAAACCACGTTTGCACTGAGTATTTACTTTGAAAACTTTTCAGATCCTGTCCTTTTTGTCTTTTTTCCTAATGTTTGAGTCCTTGAAAAGGCCGTGAATGTTGGGGTAAAAAGAAAAAAAAATTGCCTCCTGATTCAGATACTTCAAGCCTCCACATTTTGAAATCCTTTCTATAATCAGTCACTGTCACAGAGGAATACCATCAAGGTGAATTGTTCCATGGCTAAACACTTTTAGAGGCCGAGGAAACGCTCAGTGGACCTTCTGTGTAAGCATGAGGACTGGAGTTGGACCCCTAGTACCCATGTACATGCCAGGCGTGTTTGGCAGCCTGCCTACAATCCCAGCACTCGAGAGGCAGAGACGGGGATCCTCGGGAAAAACTGGCTAAAGTTATGCGCTTTGCGTTCAGGCGAGGGACCAGCCCTGGTACATAAGGCAGAGAATGTGTGAAGAAGACATCTGATGTCAACCTATGGCTTTCACATGTACTTGCACACGTACAGACACACATGCCCACATGTGCATCTACATACATGTGAACATGCATATGCACACTCACACACACCACACCCATACAAAAACATTTTCTATGCTGAGTGGAAATCAGAATCAGCTTCTTGTTTGTCTTTGGGAGTAACAAGGGAAAATGCTGTAGTTTGAATACGAAGTGTCCCCCATATGGAGGCTGGGAAAATGGCTCGGTAGTTTAAGGCATGGGCTTGCAAAGCCTGCCAGCACTAGTTCAACTACCCACATAAAGCTGGATGGGCATTCGTTTGCAGTGAAAACACACTGGTTTATACACACACAAATAAATGAACAAAATAAAAATAGTCACTGATAACCTCATGTCTTTGTGACTAAGCCTCATAATCAATCCCCAGCTAGTAGGGCCTTTGGGAGATGGAGCCTGGCTGAAGAGTATGTCACCGAGGACACACTTAACGGTTTATTTGTCCAGCACACTGGGTGTTGAGAGCCAACTCACTCTTTCTGCTCCCTCCCAGCTAGTATTACCGACATGATGCCCAGTCTCTGCTCTGCCATAATGACACTTCCCCTTGAGACTGAAAGCCGAAGAAACCCTTTCCTCCCACCTGCTGCTTTTGTTCAGGTGCTTTTCTCCAGCAGCGAGCAGGTGACTGCATCGGAGGAGCTTTGCTCCCTGTCAGCAGCTTCCATGGACTCCAGGTCTGTTCTCCAGCAGAGAATTTTGATTTGCACAGTTCATTTTCTCTGGGGTTGATTTGCTTTTTCTTTTGTTTCTGGGGGTGGGGGTGGGGAGGAGGGCAGGAGGTTGAGGCAGAGTCTCACTCTAGCCCAGGTTGACCTGGAGCTCACCCTGTAGCCTAAGTTGGCCTTGAACTCTCAACGATCCTCTTACCTCAGCCTGTAGAGTGCTGGGATGAAAGGCATGTGTCCCCATGCCTGACATTGGAGTTGGTTTTCAAGGGCACCAGCAGAGAGTCCTCTTCTCCAAACAAAGCCAAAGATTCAAAAAGATGTCCAGCATGCAGACTTCCATAGTGTCAGTTTTTCTGCTCTTCCCTAGGTAACAGTAGGACCATTGGGAGTTTACATCAAGACAAAGAGCTGTCAAAACTCACCGGGTGTGCTGGTGTCGCACACCTTTAATCCCAGCATGGGGGTGAGGGGAGCTGAGGCAGGAGGATGGACTATGAGTTTGAGGCCAGTCCGAGACTACATAGTGAATTCCAGGGCTAGAGCTAGACTCTACCTCAAAAAACCAAAAACAGAAAGAAAAGTGGAAACTCAGGTGTCCACAAACAAAGGAAAGAAGAATGGGTAAACAAACTACAAGCTGGGGTGTAGGAACAAAATGGATTATTATTCAACTCAAAAGAAAGCACATTCTGGAGCTGAGGGTGTTGGTCAGTGGTCACGCACTTACGTAACATGCAGAAACTTTGGGTTTAACTCCCAGAAAACACACACACTCACATACAGATAAGGAAATTCTTACAATACTACACGGATGGACCTTCTGCTAAGTGAAATCAACCAGTCACAAAAGAACAGAAATTTCCAGGTACAGTGGCTCTTATACCTGCAACCTCAGCACTGGGAGGTTGAGGCAGGAGGATTGCCCAGAGTTCCAGGCCAGCTTGGGCTAAAGAGACTATCTCAAAAAATTATTTTAAATTAAAAAGATATTCTGTGACTCTACTCCCATGTGGCACCTATAAGCAATCAGATTCACAGAGCCAGAGGCTAAGTGGTGGCTGTCAGGAGCTGATGGGAAGGTGGAATGGAGGTGGGGTCTTTGGAGATGGCATCTGGCTATGTCTCCCAGGCTGCTCTCAAACTCCTGGGCCCAAGCAGTTCTGCCTCAGCCTGCCAAGTAGCGGGGACTACAGGTATACATCACAGCATTCTGCTGGGGTTATTTAAATAATAATAATAAATTAAATGATATTAAATAATAATAAAGAGGAGAAAAGTTCTGGAGATAGTGGTGATGATTGAACAACATATGAGTGTACTTAAAGCCACTTAATCACAATTAAGATGAAAAATCCCATTGTTTTTATCACAATGAAAGTCATATATTAATACCCTCAGCAGCATCTGCAAACATATGAAAATACTTGTGCATGTATCGGGCACCTGTTACCTGTTATTCATACACTCCATAGTTAATTTTTTCATTTATTTATTTTTATGTCTGTGTGTGAATGGGTGTGCATGTCACATCAAGAGTGTGGCCAGAAGCAGCGGGGATCCAGCAGCAGCAGCTCCAGCGGCAGCAGTAGCGGGGATCCAGCAGCAGGGGTGCCGATCTGCAGGGCCACAGTTGCCAGGCTTGGTTTGCCCCACAGGAAAAGCCAGTACCCAGTTCCAGAAAACAGAACAGTGGCACAACGTCCCAGCCAGCAACTTGACTGAGACCAAAAGCATCCAAAAAGGTAACTGGGATTGAACCAGGGAAGGGTCTCACTTGGTCACAAGCTGACTTGGATCCCTCAACAGACCAGAAAACTTAACCTCTTTGTTGATGGAGGATCTGGTTCTTATAATACCCACTCTTGCATAAATGCTCGGTGCTGTTGTTGACTGAATGTGTATGGGGTTTAGTTAAATTTTAGAATATACCTGTATTTTATTCCACTCAACCTACTTGAATACTCCCATAGCAGGCAAACTCAACCCCTAGGAACATGTGACTAGATACTCTGAGTGGTAAGAGCCACACCTAATATCTTAATCTCCTACATTGAAGATATACAACATCAGATCAATTGATACAGCTAAGAATACCCAGCTAACTGGAAAATCTAAGCAGTAACTTAATCCAAGATGCAAAAATATATACATTATAACACAAGAAACACCAAAAACCAAGGCAATATAAATCCACCAAAAAGTATCAATGCATCAGAAATGACCTCTAGTGAGAACGAGTTAGAGGAAATGCCTGAGAAAGATTTCAAAAGAATGATTGTAAATATGCTCAATGAACTCAAAGAAGAAATCAAAGGAATCAGAGAAGATACAGGACACCAATTTAACGAAATAAAGAAATCAATACAAGACATAAATAAGGAAATAGAAATAATAAAGAAAAACCAGTCAGAATTACTAGCAATGAAGAACACAGTTAATGAAATAAAAAACTCTGTAGAAAATCTCACCAGTAGAATGGATGAAGGAGAGGACAGAATATCTAAGCTAGAAGACCAGGTGGCAGATCTAATACAATCCAACAAAGAGAAAGACAAACTAATAGAAAAGTATGAATGGGAATTTCAAGATATTCGGGACACTATGAAAAGATCAAATATAAGAATTCAGGGCATAGTAGAAGGAGAAGAATTTCAATCCAAAGGCATAGTAGGCGTCTTCAACAAAATCATAGAAGAAAACTTCCCCCAAATTGGGAAAGAGGTGCCAATGCAGATACAGGAAGCCTTTAGAACACCAGCCAGACAAAACCTGGAAAGAACCTCTCCTCACCATATTATAATCAAACTACCAAACACACAATCCAAAGAAAAAATATTGAAAGCAGTTAGAGAGAAAAATCAAGTTACCTACAAAGGAAAGCCCATCAGGATCACAGCAGATTACTCAACACAAACCTCCAAAGCCAGAAGGGCTTGGAGTGATGTATTCCAAATTCTGAAAGATAACAACTGTCAACCAAGGTTACTTTATCCTGCAAAACTATCCATTCAAATAGACGGAGAAATAAGGACATTCCATGACAAAAGCAGGCTAAAGGAATATTTGAAGACAAAACCAGCTCTACAGAAAATACTTGAAAGAGTCCTCCATGCCGAAGAGAAGGAAAAACACACATATAAGGAACTTGGAAAACAACAAGCAATACTCAAATACTAGTTAACATAAGAGAGCAAAGGTAGAGCTGGAACCACACACACACACACACAAAAAAAAAAAAAGGCAAGCATAAATACACACCTTTCAATAATATCTCTTAATATCAATGGCCTCAATGCCCCAACCAAAAGACATAGGTTTGCAGAAAACAGGACACTACAATTTGTTGTCTCCAAGAAACTCACCTTTCTACAAAGGATGGACATTATCTTAGGGTGAAAGGTTGGAAAACGGTGTTTCAAGCAAATGGACCCAGAAAGCAAGCAGGGGTTGCTATCCTAATATCTGACAAGGCAGACTTCACTCCAACCTTAGTCAAGAAAGATAAGGAAGGTCACTTTATATTGATTAAGGGCACACTCCAACAGGAGGACATTACAATCCTAAACATATATGCACCTAACATGGGGGCTCCCAAATTCATCAAAGAGTGTGGCCAGAGAACAACTTCAAGGAGATTGCTCTGCCTTCTTTGAGACAGGGTCCCTTGCTGCTGCCAATGAACTGCCAGACTGCGTTTAAACAGCTGTCCTGAGGAGCTTGAGCTCTCCTGCCTGTGCCTCCCATTGTATGCATGCTGGCATCACAAATGCATATACCGCTTTGCATCCAGCTTTATGTGGTAGACTTTGCAAGTATCTTTAACCACTGAGCAATCTCACCAGCCCCTAAAGTTAATTCTGGCTCATTACCTCCCCACTTCCTGAAACTTTTGTCCGGTCCACAGAGGGTCACAGTGAATGACAATTTCCTGGGTACGGTTGATCAGACCACCTCACCTGCACGGGACTACACAGACCCTGGTTTCCCAGATTGGGACTTGATTGCCGGAAGTTTTTGTTAGTCTTGGCGGAAGAGAAAAATGAGGTGACGAATGGCTGAGCTCAAGGTAGTCTCCATCCTGCATGTTCCTTACTTACTCCTCCAGGGACCAGGCTGCTGAGGGGATTCCGCCTTCTGGAGAAGCAGAGCGAGCCCACTGCAGAGGGTCGTCGCTGCGGCCATCACTCAGGGTTTTGTTCTCTAATATTTTGCAAGCTGTTCTCTCCTAAACAAACAATAAAGAACACCATTATTGCCGGGCATGGTGGCACACGCCTTCCCAGCACTCAGGAGGCAGAGGTAGCAGGATTGCTGTGAGTTTGAGGCCACCCTGAGATTTTTTCCATAGTGAATTCCAGGTCACCCTGGGCTAGAGTGAGACCCTACCTCGAATTAAAAAAAAACAATTATTTATTTATTTGTGTGGGGGAAGGGCACTCCAGGGTTTCTTCCTACTGCAGACCATTTGGCTTTACATGAGTAGATAGAGAATTGAACTTGGCCAGGAAGCTTTGCAAGCAAGTACCCTGAGCCGTTTGCCCCACCTCCAGTATAACATTTTATTAAATCACATTTAAAGTTTTTCCCTCTAAGTTCCTTTCTTTTCATTTTTATCCACATGAGTGCAGTGTGTTCATATGTGAGTGGGTGCTGTGTACATGTGTGGGGCATACGTGTGGGAGCCACACATTGACATCCAGTGTTTTACCCAAGTTCTTTACTCTTTGAACTTAGAGCTCACCAGATCCGACAGAGTAGCTAACACATGAGACCGTCTCTGTTTCCCCAGTGCTGGGATTACAGACACCCCCCCCACACACACACACACACACCTGCCATCTTACCTGGGTGCTGAGGGTCCAAACTCAGGTCCTTTTGCTTAGTGACCAGCCAAACACTTTACCAAGTCACCTTCCCCGGTCCCCACATTATTTTCTTTTAAGCACATTTTTAGCCCCAGAACTAGCCCAGTTGCTTTAAGGAAAGCTTGGTTGATGGTGACAGGATATTAGAAAGATTTATAGTTGTAACAACAGAAGAGTCAAGAGCACCAAATGTGTAAGAAAGGGGGGTTTTATGTCTCCAGCTTCAAGACCACTACCACAAGGCAAGCTACTGAAGGATGTACAATATATGCATTTGCATGCTCTAGGGACGAGGGCCATTGGAAAAGCCATTCTTCAGCCTGCCATTGCAACTGTGACAAGCTTTCTGTGTTTTGTCCCTGGCTGGCAGGGCATAGCTTTGATCCTACCTTTCATGGGAATGGTTCTAATAAATACAGTCACAGCTAGTCCACTAGGTTCTGAAATAATTTCAGTATAGAAATCACACAATTCTCAGTTTGAAAAAAATAAATTGCAAGCCAGGTGTGGTGGCACACACCTTTAATCCCAGCACTTGGGAGGAAGAGGTAGGAGGATCACCGTGAGTTCGAGGCCACCTTGAGACTACATAGTGAATTCCAGGTCAGCCTGAGCTAGAGTGAAAGCCTACCTCAAAAGACCAAACTAAATAAATAAATAAATAAAATAAATTGCAAAGATTTGTATTTTTTATTATTATTTTGTTTTTTCAAGGTCAGGTCTCACTCTAGCCCAAGCTGACCTGGAATTCCCTATGTAGTCTCAGGCTGGCCTCAAACTCACAGAGCTCCCAGGTTTGGGGATTAAAGGCATGTGCCTCCACGCCTGGCAGTGTATTTGTTTTTGAATGGAAGTTTTAAATTCTGTTCAAACTATCATAATTTGAATTTTATTTTTATTTTATTTGTTTGTTTGTTTTCGAGGTAGGGTCTCACTCTAGCCCAGGTTGACCTGACACTCACTCTGTAGTACCAGGCTGGCCTTGAACTCATGATGACCCTCTTACCTCAGCCTTGAGTGCTGGAATTAAAGGCATGTGCAACCTTGCCTGTTGCTATTCAAATTTTCTTAATGAAATAATGCATGGCCAAGGTATTTATCCTTCTGAGAGGCTTGTAACAAGTCCTGGGAGTCAGCCCAGAGCTACAATCTTAAGAACTGGACAGATATTGCCAAAGATTCCACAGTGTCCTTCAGGAAGTCTCTGGTTGGTTTGCCAACAAGTGTTCAGTGAATGCCTATGTGCTCCTATTCTGCTCTAAGCTCTGAGGAGACAGCAGTGAACACATCAGATTAAACACTCTTTTACTGGTGACATGCCTGTTGTTATGCCCTAGACCCTTTGAGTGTCTCATCCCTTCTTCCTGAGAACACATCTTCTACCCACTAGACTTCCCAGTAATTATTTCAGAGCCTAGTGGATTAGTGGTGACTGTATGTATTAGAACCATTCCCATGGAATGTGGGGTCAAAGCTATGCCCTGCCAGCCAGGAACAAAACATGGGAAGTTTGTCATAGATGCAGTGGCAGGCTAAATAATGGCGTCTCAAATGACCCGCATCCCTAGAGCATGCAAATATGGTTTTTGTTGTTGTTGCTTTTTATTCTTTGTGTAAGAGTGTTGAACAGGGTTGTCTGGCCATTGGCATTCTTCCGCATATCCTCATATCCCTCAGGATTCTTTTCCCCCCTAGTTTTAAATTCTTTATTTTTCAGTTTGATGGTTTGTAAGTGTGTGCATGCAAGTGTGTATAAATTGTGTTACTTTTCTTTTTTTATTTATAGCTTCCATAATTATAAATAATAAACTATGGTATTTCCTTCTCCCCACTTTGCCTTGGCAATTCCACTCTCCATTATGTCCCCTGCCCCTCTCAGTCTCTCTCTATTTTGATGTCATGATCATTTCCTCCTATTATGATGGTCTTGTGTAGGTAGTGTCAGCCACTGTGAGGTCATGGCTATCCAGGCCATTTTGTGTCTGGAGGAGCACGTTGTAAGGAGTCCTACCCTTCCTTTGGCTCTTACATTCTTTCTGCCACCTCTTCCGCAATGGACCCTGAGCTTTGGAAGGTGTGATAGAGATATTTCAGTGCTGAGCACTCCTCTATCACTTTTTTTCAGCCCCATGGTGCCTTCTGAGTCATCCCAAGATCACCACCATCTGAAAAGAGAAGCTTCTCTAACCAAAGGGAGAGTAGCATTAATACATGGGTATGAACATTAAGAGAAGTGGTCACCAGGTAGTTTGGTGAGCATAGTACACACATTTAGCCAGACACCAACAGACATTACACCCCTAGGGCTCATGATTTTCCTTACCATAGGTTTTAGTATCGGGCATGTATTCCCTCCTGTGGAGCAGGCTTCCAGTCCAATTAGAGAGTGGTTGGATTTCCCTATAACAGACATGCCACTATTGCACCCATTGGCTCATTTGGCCTTGCTGGCCAAATTTAAGGCTTGCAGTGTCCACTGTTGTTTATCTCCACTGGTGATTTCTCCCTCTCCCATGGAACTGTGTAGCTTTTTTTTTGTCATCTGGTTTACATGGAGGTTTTCAGCTCAGC
This sequence comes from Dipus sagitta, assembly GCA_036346955.1. NCBI lineage: Eukaryota > Metazoa > Chordata > Mammalia > Rodentia > Dipodidae > Dipus > Dipus sagitta. The sequence continues at coordinate 35,271,549 of CM070786.1, forward strand.
TCCAGCAGGATATCTCAGTGACCCTGAAGCCCAAGTATGTGGAATTTTCAGCAATAGAATCTTCTCATTTATTCTTGGTGGAAAAGAGCCTTGGCAATGGCTTGTAATGTTTTGGGGGCATCAGGGACCTCCCTGGCCAACATTGACCCATTCATCATTTAGTAGTGTATTATTTAGTTTCCATAATTTTGTGTATGCTCTGTAGCTTTTCTTGCTGATTTGTAGTTTAATCCCATTGCAGAGCAGATAGAATTCAAGGAGTTATTTCAATTTTCCTGTACTTATTGCGATTTGTTTTGTGTCCTAATATATGGTCTATTTTAGAATGTCCCATGTGCTGCTGAAAATAATGTGTATTCTGCATCATTTGGGCAAAATGTTCTGTAGATATCTCTTAGGTTCATTTTTTCTATGACCTCATTTAATGCAGATGTATATCTGCTTATTTTTTGCTGGGATGATCTGTCAGTTGATGAGAGTAGGATGTTGAAGTCACCCACTACAACTGTGTTGGTGTTGCCTGTGACCTTCACTCTAATAGTGTTTGCTTGATGAAATTTGGAGCACCCATGGTCGGTGCATATATGTTAAGGATTTTAATGTCCTCCTGTTGGAGTGTTCCCTTAATCAATATAAGGTGACCTTCCTTATCTTTCCTAACTAATGTTAGTCTTAAGTCTACCCGGTCAGATATTAGAAGAGCAACACCTGTTTGTTTTCTAGGCCCATTTGCTTGAAACACCTTTTTCCAAACTTTCACCCCAATATAATGTCCACCTTTTGTGGAAAGGTGAGTTTATTGGAGACAACAAACTGAAGGATTCTGCTTTTTAACCCACTCTGCAAACCTATGTCTTTTGGTTTGGGCATTGAGGCCATTGATATTAAAAGTTATTATGCATTTATTCTTGCCATTTTTCTTGTTTTGTAGTTCTTCCAGTTTTACCTTTGCTTTCTTGCATTAACTAGTATTTGATTATGGTTTGTTTTTTCCAGGTTCCTTATAGGTACACTTTTCTTTCTCTTTAGCATGGAGGATCCTTTCAAGTATTTTCTGCAGAGCTGGTTTAGACTTCATATATTCCTTTAAGCCTGCTTTTGTTGTGGAATGTCCTTATTTCTCTGTCTATTTGAATGGATAGCTTTGCAGGATAAAGTAACCTTGGTTAACAGTTGTTATCTTTCAGAACTTGGAATACATCATTCCAAGCCCTTCTGGCTTTTAAAATTTGTATTGCCGGGTATGGTGGCACACGCTTTTAATCCCAGCACTCAGGAGGCAGAGGTAGGAGGATCGCCATGAGTTCAAGGCCACCCTGAGACTACAGAGTGAATTCCAGGTGAGCCTGGGCTAGAGTGAGACCCTACCTTGAAAAACCAAAAAAAAAAAAAAAGTTTGTGTTGAGTAATCTACTGTGATCCTGATGGGCTTGCCTTTATATATGAGTTGATTTTTCTCTCTAACTGCTTTCAATATATTTTGTTTGGCTTGTGTGCTTTGTAGTTTAATTATAATATGATAGTGAGAGGTTCTTTCCTGGTTTTGTTGGCATTCTATAGGCTTCCTGTATCTGTATTGGCATCACTTTCCCTACTTGGGGGAAGTTTTCTTCTATGATTTTGCTGAAAATACCTTTAGAGTGAAATTCTTCTCCTTCTACTATGCCCTGAATTCTTGTTTCATCTCTTCATAGTGTCATGAATGTCTTGAAATTCCCACTCATGTCTTCCTATTAGTTTGCCTTTCTCTTTGTTGGACTGTATTAGATCTGCCCCCCGGTCTTCTAGTTTAGATATTCTGTCCTCTCCTTGATCCATTCTATTGGTAAGACTTTCTACAAAGTTTTCTATTGGATTTACTCTGTTTTTCATTTCTAGTGTTTCTGATTGGTATTTTTTTCATTATTTCTATTTCCTTACTCATGTCTCATAATGACCTCCTTATTTAATTAAGTTGGTTTCCTGTGTTCTCCTTCAAGTGTTTGTTTTCTTCTTTGATTTCTTTGAGTATAGATAAAATAATTTTTTTGAAATCTTTGTCAGGCATTTCATCTAAAACAGTCTTGCTGGGGGTCATTTCTAATGGATATGTAATTTTTTGTGGGATTGTATTGTGTTGCTTTTTTGTGTTTCTTGTATTATGATTTAGAAATTTTTTATCTTGAGTTAATTTGATGTGTGGGTTTTCTAATTATCTGCAGTGTTCTTAGCCATGTAAATCTTACTTTATGTATCTTCAGTGTAGGAGTATAACGTGCCAGGTATAGCCCTTATACTCCAAGAGAAACAGCAGAAGTGACCCTAATTGTTGAATTTGCCTCCTATTCAGGTATTGTAGTAGACTGGGTGAATCAAATTACTGGCAAATTCTAAAATTCAACTGAGCAATATAGACATCCAATCAAAACCAGCACAAAGCATTTATACAAGCATGGAAATTAAACTAAACAGATAATCTAATAAAGCCAAAGTTCCAAAGGGTGTGTGTTGCTCCACATCCTTAATCCTGTCAACAGGTCGTTGAGATTTCTAGTCTGAAATGGGTTCCAAGTCAGCTGGAGCCAGTCAGTCGCTGCTCCCAATAGTGACTTAAGAAAAAGACAAGGCCCTAAATATCAGAAAACATCAAAAGCAACAATAGTGAATACCAAAATACAGCTTATTTGAGAAGGGTAAAGCCAACCAAGAATATATCATTCAAATGTAATACATAACCATTCCTGACATGGAAAGAGAGATTAGCACTTCCAGTGCAGGCCTGTGTATCTGGCTTTGTATAAGTAGGCCCTGTTACCTTTTGGGATGGCTTCCAGTGTTATCAATGCTGAGTGCCCACCTTGATCTCCCTCGGTGCTGGGCTGCCAGGGTTGAGTGAGTTCTCCAGATGTTCGTGGCCCTGACCACTGGGGGATGAGAGGCTTTGCAGGGTGCCTGGAGCTGCTCCAGAGCTGCTCAGCTGGTCCCAGTTGTATCTCCTTTAGCAGCTGCTCACTTGGCCTCTGCTGACTTCTTCAGGTTTCTCCTGTTTCCGGGGAGGCTGATGTGAGTGAAAAATCCCTCTTCCCTGGTTTCTGCTCCTACAGCTTGGTGCTGCTGAGTGGGTAGGCTCACAAATCAGGGCTGCTGGTATCTTGGTGGAATTCTGGATGGTTTCTTCTGCTTCTCTGCCATGGTTGATAATAACTTACACACCTTCACTTTTTGGTAAAAGAGTGTATTTTGCTGAGCTTCTGTTTATTTCCCTCCCTAGGTTGCTTTGGTGTGGCTAGTATGCCTCCATCATACTCAGAAGTTGTGTTACTTTTCTTATTGCTATGACAAAATAGCAGACAAAGGTCACTTGAAAAAGAAAGGATTTATTTTGGTTGATGGCTTGGGGGAATACAATCCACTTTGTCCAGAAGACTTAGTGGCAGTGTTGAGGTGAAGGCATGGTGGTGGGAGTGTGAGAAGAAGGCCTGGTGGGAGAGTGAGGTGAAGGCATGCTGGTTGGAGTGTGAGGACAAGGCAGGGTGGTGGGAATGTAAGGAGAAGGCATGGTGATGGGAGTTTGAGGAAAAGGCATGGTGGTATGTGTGTGAAGAGAAGGGATGGTGGTGGGAGTGTGAGGGAGAAGGCATGGTTGTGGGAAAGTGAGGAGAAGGCATGGTGGTGGGAGAGTGAGGGGAAGGCATGGTGGTGAGTTGAGAGAAGGCATGGTGGTGGGAGAGTGAGGACGAGGCACGTGGTGGAGTGTGAGGAGGAGGCTTGGTGGTGGGAGTGTGAGGAGAAGGCACGTGGTGGGAGTGTGAGGAGAAGGCATGGTGGTGGGAGAGTGAGGAGAGGCATGGTGGTGGGAGTGTGAGGAGGAGGCATGGTGGTGGGAGTGTGAGGAGGAGGCATGGTGGTGGGAGTGTGAGGACGAGGCACGGTGGTGGGAGTGTGAGGAGGAGGCTTGGTGGTGGGAGTGTGAGGAGAAGGCATGGTGGTGGGAGTGTGAGGAGAAGGCATGGTGGTGGGAGTGTGAGGAGAAGGCATGGTGGTGGGAGTGTGAGGAGGAGGCATGGTGGTGGGAGTGTGAGGAGAAGGCAGGTGGTGGGAGTGTGAGGAGAAGGCATGGTGGTGGGAGTGTGAGGAGAAGGCATGGTGGTGGGAGTGTGAGGAGAAGGCATGGTGGTGGGAGTGTGAGGGAGAGGCATGGTGGTGGGAGTGTGAGGAGGAGGCATGGTGGTGGGAGTGTGAGGAGAGGCAGGTGGTGGGAGTGTGAGGAGAGGCATGGTGGTGGGAGTGTGAGGAGAGGCATGGTGTGGTGTGAGGAGAGTGTGAGGAGGAAGGCATGGTGGTGGGAGTGTGAGGAGAAGGCATGGTGGTGGGGAGTGTGAGGAGAAGGCATGGTGGTGGGAGTGTGAGGAGGAGGCATGGTGGTGGGAGTGTGAGGAGAGGCATGGTGGTGGGAGTGTGAGGAGAAGGCATGTGGTGGGAGTGTGAGGAGGAGGCATGGTGAGTGAGGAAGGTGTGGAGGTGAGAGAGCATGGTGGTGGGAGTGTGAGAGAGGCAGGTTGGGGTGGGAGAGGATGGTGGGGGAGTGAGGGAGGGGAGGAGAGGAGTGGTGGGATGTGAGGAGAAGCATGGTGGTGGTAGTGTGGGAGGAGGAGGCATGGTGGGGAGGTGAGGAGAGGCAGGTGGTGGGAGTGGAAGGAGGAGAGGAGACGTGGTGGGAGTGTGAGGAGAGCATGGTGGTGGAGTGTGAGGAGAGGCAGGTGTGGGAGTGGAGGAGAAGGCAGGTTGGGGAGTGTGGAGGAGAGCATGTGGTGGGAGTGTGAGGAGAGGCATGTGGTGGGAGTGTGAGAGGGGGGTGGGGGAGTGAGGAGGAGGAGGTGGTGGGAGGTGAGAGGGCTGTGGTGGGAGTGTAGAGAGGGGGAGGGCATGGTGGTGGGAGTGTGAGGAGAAGGCAGGTGGTGGAGTGTGAGGAGAGGCAGGTGTGTGGAGATGTGGGAGGAGGCGTGTGGATGTGAGGAGCTGGTGGGAGTGTAGGGGAGGCATGGTGGTGGGAGTGTGAGAGCAGGTGTGGGAGATGTGGGAGAGAGGGTGGTGGAGTGAGGAAGGATGTGGGTGGGAGTGTGGGAGAGGATGGTGGAGTGTGAAGAGGCATGGTGGTGGAGTGTGAGGGGAGGCATGGTGGTGGAGTGTGAGGAGAGGCATGGTGGTGGGAGTGTGAGAGGTGTGTGGAGGGAGAAGGCATGTGGTGGTGGAGAGTGGTGGGATGGAGAAGGCATGGTGGTGGGAGTGTGAGGAGGAGGCATGGTGTGGAGTGAGGAGAGCATGTGTGGAGTGTGAGGAAGCATGGTGGTGGGAGTGTGAGGGAGGTGGGGGAGGTAGGAGCATGGTGGGAGTGTGAGGAGCATTGGTGGGAGTTGAGGAGATCATGGTGGTGGGAGTGTAAGGAGAGGGCATGGTGGTGGAGTGTGAGGAGAAGGCATGGTGTGGGGTGTGAGGAGAGGGCATGGTGTTGGGAGTGTGAGGACAAGGCATGGTGGTGGAGTGTGAGGAGAGGCATGGTGTTGGGAGTGTGAGGACAAGGCATGGTGGTGGGAGTGTGAGGAGAGTGCATGGTGTTGGGAGTGTGAGGAGAAAGCATGGTGGTGGGAGTGTGAGGAGAAGGCATGGTGGTGGGAGTGTGAGGAGAAGGCATGGTGGTGGGAGTGTGAGGAGGAGTCATGGTGGTGGGAGTGTGAGGAGAGGGCATGGTGGTGGGAGTGTGAGGAGAAGGCATGGTGGTTGGGAGTGTGAGGACAAGGCATGGTGGTGGGAGTGTGAGGAGGAGTCATGGTGGTGGGAGTGTGAGGAGAGGGCATGGTGGTGGGAGTGTGAGGAGAAGGCATGGTGGTGGGAGTGTGAGGAGAGGCATGGTGGTGGGAGTGTGAGGACGAGGCATGGTGGTGGGAGTGTGAGGAGGAGTCATGGTGGTGGGAGTGTGAGGAGGAGGCATGGTGGTGGGAGAGTGAGGAGAAGGCATGGTGGTGGGAGTGTGAGGAGAAGGCATGGTGGTGGGAGAGTGAGGAGAAGGCATGGTGGTGGGAGAGTGAGCAGAAGGCATGGTGGTGGGAGAGTGATGAGAAGGCATGGTGGTGGGAGTGTGAGGAGGAGGCATGGTGGTGGGAGTGTGAGGAGGAGGCATGGTGGTGGGAGTGTGAGGAGGAGGCATGGTGGTGGGAGTGTGAGGAGGAGGCATGGTGGTGGGAGAGTGAGGAGAAGGCATGGTGGTGGGAGAGTGAGGAGAAGGCATGGTGGTGGGAGTGTGAGGAGGAGGCATGGTGGTGGGAGAGTGAGGAGAAGGCATGGTGGTGGGAGTGTGAGGAGAAGGCATGGTGGTGGGAGTGTGAGGAGGAGATACGGTGGTGGGAGTGTGAGGAGGAGACACGGTGGTGGGAGTGTGAGGAGGAGGCACGGTGGTGGGAGTGTGAGGAGGAGGCACGGTGGTGGGAGTGTGAGGAGAAGGCATGGTGGTGGGAGTGTGAGGAGGAGGCATGGTGGTGGGAGAGTGAGGAGGAGGCATGGTGGTGGGAGAGTGAGGAGAAGGTATGGTGGTGGTGGGTGGGAGAGTGAGGAGAAGGCATGGTGGTGGGAGTGGTGGAGGAGAAGGCATGGTGGTGGGAGTGTTGAGGAGAAGGCATGTGGTGGGAGTGAAGGAAGGAGGCATGGTGGTGGGAGTGTGAGGAGGAGGCATGGTGGTGGGAGTGTGAGGAGGGGGCATGGTGGTGGGAGAGTGAGGAGAAGGCATGGTGGTGGGAGTGTGAGGAGGGGGCATGGTGGTGGGAGTGTGAGGAGGAGGCATGGTGGTGGGAGTGTGAGGACGAGGCAAGGTGGTGGGAGTGTGAGGAGGAGGCATGGTGGTGGGAGTGTGAGGAGGAGGCATGGTGGTGGGAGTGTGAGGAGAAGGCATGGTGTTGGGAGTGTGAGGACAAGGCATGGTGGTGGGAGTGTGAGGAGGAGTCATGGTGGTGGGAGTGTGAGGAGAGGGCATGGTGGTGGGAGTGTGAGGAGAGGGCATGGTGGTGGGAGTGTGAGGACGAGGCATGGTGGTGGGAGTGTGAGGACGAGGCATGGTGGTGGGAGTGTGAGGAGGGAGTCATGGTGGTGGGGATGTGTGTAGGAGAAGGCATGGTGGTGGGAGTGTGAGGAGAAGGCATGGTGGTGGGAGTGTGAGGAGGAGTCATGGTGGTGGGAGTGTGAGGAGAGGGCATGGTGGTGGGAGTGTGAGGAGAAGGCATGGTGGTGGGAGTGTGAGGAGAGGGCATGGTGGTGGGAGTGTGAGGACAAGGCATGGTGGTGGGAGTGTGAGGAGAAGGCATGGTGGTGGGAGTTTGAGGAGGAGTCATGGTGGTGGGAGTGTAAGGAGAGGGCATGGTGGTGGGAGTGTGAGGAGAAGGCATGGTGGTGGGAGTGTGAGGAGAGGGCATGGTGTTGGGAGTGTGAGGACAAGGCATGGTGGTGGGAGTGTGAGGAGAAGGCATGGTGTTGGGAGTGTGAGGACAAGGCATGGTGGTGGGAGTGTGAGGAGAGTGCATGGTGTTGGGAGTGTGAGGAGAAAGCATGGTGGTGGGAGTGTGAGGAGAAGGCATGGTGTTGGGAGTGTGAGGACAAGGCATGGTGGTGGGAGTGTGAGGAGGAGTCATGGTGGTGGGAGTGTGAGGAGAGGGCATGGTGGTGGAGTGTGAGGAGAAGGCATGGTGTTGGGAGTGTGAGGACAGGCATGGTGGTGGGAGTGTGAGGAGGAGCATGGTGGTGGGAGTGTGAGGAAGGGCATGGTGGTGGGAGTGTGAGGAGAAGGCATGGTGGTGGGAGTGTGAGGACGAGGCATGGTGGTGGGAGTGTGAGGAGAGGCATGGTGGTGGGAGTGTGAGGAGAGTCATGGTGGTGGGAGTGTGAGGAGAAGGCATGGTTGGTGGGATGTGAGGAGAAGGCAGGTGGTGGGAGGTGGAGGAAGCATGGTGGTGGGAGTGTGAGGAGAGGCATGGTGGTGGGAGTGTGAGGAGAGCATGGTGGTGGGAGTGTGAGGAGAGGGCATGGTGGTGGGAGTGTGAGGAGAGCATGGTGGTGGGAGTGTGAGGAGAGGGCATGGTGGTGGGAGTGTGAGGAAAGGCATGGTGTGGGAGTGTGAGGAGAAGGCATGGTGTGGGAGTGTGAGGACAGGCATGGTGGTGGGAGTGTGAGGAGAGGCATGGTGTGGGAGTGTGAGGAGAAGGCATGGTGGTGGGAGTGTGAGGAGGAGTCATGGTGGTGGGAGTGTGAGGAGAAGGCATGGTGGTGGGAGTGTGAGGAGAGTCATGGTGGTGGAGTGTGAGGAGAGGGCATGGTGGTGGGAGTGTGAGGAGAAGGCATGGTGGGGAGTGTGAGGAAAGGCATGGTGGTGGGAGTGTGAGGAGGAGTCATGGTGGTGGGAGTGTGAGGAGAGGGCATGGTGGTGGGAGTGTGGGAGAAGGCATGGGGGGAGTGTGAGGACGAGGCATGGTGGTGGGAGTGTGAGGACGAGGCATGGTGGTGGGAGTGTGAGGAGAGGCATGGTGGTGGGAGTGTGAGGAGAAGGCATGGTGGTGGGAGTGTGAGGAGAAGGCATGGTGGTGGGAGTGTGAGGAGGAGTCATGGTGGTGGGAGTGTGAGGAGAGGGCAATGGTGGTGGGGAGGTGTGGGAGGAAGGCATGGTGGTGGGAGTGTGAGGAGGAGGCATGGTGGTGGGAGTGTGAGGAGGAGGCATGGTGGTGGGAGTGTGAGGAGGAGGCATGGTGGTGGGAGTGTGAGGAGAAGGCATGGTGGTGGGAGTGTGAGGAGAGGGCATGGTGGTGGGAGTAGGAGGAGGAGAGTGAGCATGGTGGTGGTGGAGGGAGAGAGGCATGGTGGTGGGAGTGTGAGGAGGAGGCATGGTGGTGGGAGTGTGAGGAGAGGCATGGTGGTGGGAGTGTGAGGAGAAGGCATGGTGGTGGGAGTGTGAGGAGAAGGCATGGTGGTGGGGAGTGTGAGGAGAAGGCATGGTGGTGGGAGTGTGAGGAGAAGTCATGGTGGTGGGAGTGTGAGAGGGAGGAGGAGGCATGTGTGGAGGTGAGAGAGCAGGTGGAGGTGAGGAGAAAGATGTGGTGAGGTGAGAGAGATGGTGGTGGGGTGTGGGAAGCAGGGTGGGATGTGGAGACAGTGTGGAGTGTGGAGGCGTGTGGAGTGTGAGAAGGCATGGTGTGAGGTGAGGAGGCATGGGTGGAGGGAGGAGAGTGGTGAGTGGGGGCATGGTGGGGTGTGAGGAGATGTGTGGAGTTGAGGAGGCTGGGTGGGGTTGGGAAGGCAGTGTGGAGTGGAGGAAAGGCATGGTGGTGGAGTGGGGGCTTGGTGGTGTGAGGAAGGCATGGTGGGGAGTGTGAGGAGAAGGCATGGTGGTGGGAGTGTGAGGAGAGGCATGGTGGTGGAGTGTGAGGAGGAGGCATGGTGGTGGGAGTGTGAGGAGAGGCATGGTGGTGGGAGTGGAGGAGAAGGCATGGTGGTGGGAGTGTGAGGAGAAGGCATGGTGGGGAGTGTGAGGAGAGGCATGGTGGTGGGAGTGTGGGAGGGAGGCATGGTGGTGGGAGTGTGAGGAGGGCATGGGTGGGAGTGTGGGACTGGTGTGGGGAGGAGGCAGGTGTGGTGGGATGTGAGGGAAGGCATGGTGGTGGGAGTGTGAGGAGAAGGCATGGTGGTGGGAGTGGAGGAGAGGGCATGGTGGTGGGGTGTGAGGAGAGGCATGGTGGTGGGAGTGTAGGAGAGGCATGGTGGTGGGAGTGTGAGGAGAGGGCATGGTGGTGAGGGAGGTGTGTGGAGGAGAGGCATGGTGGGGGAGTGTGAGGAGAGGCATGGTGGTGGAGTGTGAGGAGAGGCAGTGGTGGGTGGGAGTGTGAGGGAGTGATGGGGAGGATGTGTGGAGTGAGAGGCATGGTGGTGGGAGTGTGAGGAGAAGGCATGGTGGTGGGAGTGTGAGGAGAGGCATGGTGGTGGAGTGTGAGGAGGGCATGTGGTGGGAGTGTGAGGAGAGGCATGGTGGAGTGGGAGGCATGGTGTGGAGGTAGAAGGCATGTGTGGAGTGTGAGGAACATGGTGGTGGGAGTGTGAGGAAGGCATGGTGGTGGAGTGGAGGAGGAGGTGAGTGTGAGGAGGCATGGTGTGGGAGTGTGAGGAGAGGGCAGTGTGGGAGTGGGAGTGGTGGGGGAGGAAGGCATGGTGGTGGGAGTGTGAGGAGCATGGTGGTGGAGTGTGAGGAGAGGCAGGTGGTGGGAGTGTGAGGAAGGCATGGTGGTGGGAGGTGAGGAGAGCAGGTGTGGATGGAGGAGCATGTGTGGAGTGTGAGGAGAGGCATGGTGTGGGAGTGTGAGGAGAAGCATGGTGGTGGAGTGTGAGGAGAGCATGGTGGTGGAGTGTGAGGAGAGGCATGGTGGTGGGAGTGTGAGGAGAGGCATGGTGGTGGAGTGTGAGGAGAGGCATGGTGGTGGGAGTGTGAGGAGAGGCATGGTGGTGGGAGGTGAGGAGGAGGCATGGTGGTGGGAGTGTGAGGAGAGGCATGTGGTGGAGTGTGGGAGAAGGCATGGTGGTGGGAGTGTGAGGAGAGGCATGGTGGTGGAGTGTGAGGAGAGGCATGGTGGTGGGAGTGTGAGGAGAGGGCATGGTGGTGGAGTGTGAGGAGAGGCACGGTGGTGGGAGTGTGAGGAGAGGCTTGGTGGTGGGAGTGTGAGGAGAAGGCACGGTGGTGGGAGTGTGAGGAGAAGGCATGGTGGTGGGAGAGTGAGGAGAAGGCATGGTGGTGGGAGTGTGAGGAGGAGGCATGGTGGTGGGAGTGTGAGGAGGAGGCATGGTGGTGGGAGTGTGAGGACGAGGCACGGTGGTGGGAGTGTGAGGAGGAGGCTTGGTGGTGGGAGTGTGAGGAGAAGGCATGGTGGTGGGAGTGTGAGGAGAAGGCATGGTGGTGGGAGTGTGAGGAGAAGGCATGGTGGTGGGAGTGTGAGAGAAGGCATGGTGGTGGAGTGTGAGAGAAGGCAGGTGGTGGGAGTGTGAGGAGAAGGCATGGTGGTGGGAGTGTGAGGAGAAGGCATGGTGGTGGGAGAGTGAGGACGAGGCACGGTGGTGGGAGTGTGAGGAGGAGGCTTGGTGGTGGGAGTGTGAGGAGGAGGCACGGTGGTGGGAGTGTGAGGAGAAGGCACTGGTGGTGGAGATGTGAGGAGAAGGCATGGTGGTGGGAGTGTGAGGAGGAGGCATGGTGGTGGGAGTGTGAGGAGAGGCATGGTGGTGGGAGTGGTGAGGACAGGCACGGTGGTGGAGTGTGAGGAGGAGGCTGGTGGTGGGAGTTGAGGAGGAGGCACGGTGGTGGAGTGTGAGGAGAAGGCATGGTGGTGGAGAGGTGTGAGGGAGGAAGCAGGTGAGTTAGAGCAGGTTGTGAGAGCATGGTGAGTTGAGAGAGGGGGAGTAGAGCGGGATGTGAGAGCGGGTGGGAGTGAGAGAGCAGTGGTTGAGGAGGCAGGGGAGTGGGAGAGCAGTGGTGGATGGAAGAGCAGTGGGTGGAGATGGGAGAGCTGGGAGAGAGGCTGTGGTGGTGTAGGAGCAGGGAGTGGAGCATGGTGAGGTGAGAGGAGGGGTGAGGAGCTGGGAGTGTAGAGACATTGGGAGTGAGAGGCAGGTGTAGGTGAGCTGTGGATTGAGAGATGTGGAGTGAGAAGCTGGTGTGGTGAGAAAGGCAGGGGGAGGTGAGAGAGCATGGTGGAGAGTGGAAGGAGTGGATAGAAAGGGGGGAGGTGAGGATGTGAGGGAGAGCTGGGTGGAGGAGGTGAGTGTGAGAGGCAGGGGAGTGGGACATGGGGAGTGAGGAAGGCAGGTGATGAGGAGAGTGGGAGGGAGTTGGGAGTAGTGGGAGGGAAAGTGTGGATGAAGAAGGATGGTGGAGGTGAGAGAGCAGTGTGGTGTGGGGGCTGGTGTGGGAGTGAGGGGGTTAGGAGATGGGGAGGTGAGGAGCGGTGTGGGAGTGGAGGCTGTGGGTGAGGAGGGCAGGTGATAGAGAAGGAGGTGGGAGTAGGACTGGGGGTGTGGAGCAGGGGAGTGGAGGAGGAGTTGAGAGAGTGTGGAGTGGAGAGGAGTGGGTGGAAAGTGTGGGAGGGAGGTGGTGGTGTGAGAATTGGGGGGTGGTGAGGAGGAAAGCGTGGGGTGTGAAGTGGTGGGGTGGAGAGCAGGTGGTAGTGAAGAGGTGGTGGTGTGAGAGAGCTGTGGTGGGGGGGGGGGGGGGGGGGGGGGGGGGGGGGGGGGGGGGGGGGGGGGGGGGGGGGGGGGGGGGGGGGGGGGGGGGGGGGGGGGGGGGGGGGGGGGGGGGGGGGGGGGGGGGGGGGGGGGGGGGGGGGGGGGGGGGGGGGGGGGGGGGGGGTGAGGAGGAGAAGGCATGGTGGTGGGAGAGTGTGAGGAGGAGGGTGGTGGTGGGAGTGTGAGGAGGAGGCAGGTGGTGGGAGTGTGAGAGTCGAGGCAGGTGGTGGGAGTGTGAGGAGAAGGCTTGGTGGTGGGAGTGTGAGGGGGAAGGCATGGTGGTGGGGAGTGAGTGAGGAAGGCATGGTGGTTTGGGAGTGTGAGGAGAAGGCACTGGTGGTGGGAGTGTGAGGAGAAGGCACGGTGGTGGGAAGTGTGAGGAGGAGGCATGGTGGTGGGAAGTGTGAAGGAGGAGGCATGGTGGAGGTGGGAGTGTGAGGAGAAGGCATGGTGGTGGGAGTGTGAGGAGAAGGCATGGTGGTGGGAGTGTGAGGAGAAGGCACGGTGGTGGGAGTGTGAGGAGGAGGCATGGTGGTGGGAGTGTGAGGAGGAGGCATGGTGGTGGGAGTGTGAGGAGAAGGCACGGTGGAGGTGGGAGAGCTGGTGGAGGGTGAGGAGGAGCATGGTGGTGGGAGTGTGAGGAGAAGGCCAGGTGAGTGTGGAGGAGTTGTGACGGAGCAGGCATGCCGGTCGAGTGGGAGCCACAGAGTGTGAGGAGAAGGCACGGGTGGTGGGTCAGTGTGAGGAGAAGGCACGGTGGTGGGAGTGTGAGGAGGAGGCATGGTGGTGGGAGTGTGAGGAGAAGGCATGGTGGTGGGGAGTGTGAGGAGAAGGCAAGGTGGGTAGGAGTGTGAGGAGGAGGCACCGGTGGTGGGAGTGTGAGGAGAAGGCACGGTGGTGGGAAGTGTGAGGAGAAGGCATGGTGGTGGGAGTGTGAGGAGAAGGCACATGGTGAGTGGGAGTGTGAGGAGAAGGCATGGTGGTGGGAGTGTGAGGAGGAGGCATGTGGTGGGAGGTGAGGAGAAGGCATGGTGGTGGGAGTGTGAGAGAGGCATGGTGTGGAGTGTGAGGAGAGGCATGGTGGTGGGAGTGTGAGGAAGGCATGTGGTGGGAGTGTGAGGAGAGGCATGTGGTGGGAGGTGAGGAGAAGGCATGGTGGTGGGAGTGAGGAGAGGCATGTGGTGGAGTGTGAGGAGAAGCAGGTGGTGGGAGTGTGAGGAGAGCATGGTGGTGGAGAAGTGGGGAGTGAAGGCAGTGGTGGGAGTGTGAGGAGAGGCATGGTGGTGGAGTGTGAGGAGAGCATGGTGGTGGGAGTGTGAGAGGAGGCATGGTGGTGGAGTGTAGAGAGGCTGGTGGTGGGAGTGTGAGGAGGAGGCATGGTGGTGGGAGTGTGAGGAGAAGGCATGGTGGTGGGAGTGTGAGGAGAAGGCATGGTGGTGGGAGTGTGAGGAGAAGGCATGGTGGTGGGAGTGTGAGGAGAAGGCATGGTGGTGGGAGTGTGAGGAGGAGGCATGGTGGTGGGAGTGTGAGGATGAGGCACGGTGGTGGGAGTGTGAGGAGGAGGCATGGTGGTGGGAATGTGAGGAGAAGGTATGGTGGTGGGAGTGTGAGGAGAAGGCATGGTGGTGGGAGTGTGAGGAGAAGGCATGGTGGTAGGAGTGTGAGGAGGTGGCATGGTGGTGGGAGTGTGAGGAGAAGGCATGGTGGTGGGAGTGTGAGGAGAAGGCATGGTGGTGGGAGTGTGAGGAGAAGGCATGGTGGTGGGAGTGTGAGGAGAAGGCATGGTGGTGGGAGTGTGAGGAGAAGGCATGGTGGTGGGAGTGTGAGGAGAAGGCATGGTGGTGGGAGTGTGAGGAGAAGGCATGGTGGTGGGAGCATGAAAAAAAGTCCTTGTGATTAGAGTGTCAAGAGAGTGCATGGTTGTCAGAGTGAGAAGGCATGGTAGTGGGAATATGAGGAGAAGGCATGGTGGTGGGAGCAAAAGTTGGAGGCATGGTGGTGGGAGCACGAGGTGAAGGATGGTGTTGGGAGTATGAGTAGACAACATGATGGTTGGAGCATTAGCTAAAGGCCTGGAAGTGAGAGCAAGAGGTCAAGTCATGGTGGTGGGAGTGTCAGGAGAAGGCATGGTGGTGGGAGCATGAGGAGAAGGCATGGTGTTGGCAGTGTTAGGTGAAGGCATGGTGGTGGAAGCTTTAGGAAAAGGTATTGTGGTGGGACTGTGAAGAGAAGGCATAGTAGTGGGAATGTGAGGAGAAGACATGGCAGTGGGTGAGTGCTGTGAATTCATGGTGGTGGAATAGTGAGGTGAAGGCATGGTGGTAGGGATATGAGAAGTCTTGGTGGTGAGAATGTGAGGAGAAGGTATGGTATTGGGAGCATGAGGAGAAGCATGGTTGTGGGAGTGTGACGGGAAGTCATGGAGGTGAGAGAATGAGATGAAGGCATGTTTTTGAGAGCATGAGGAGGAGGCATGGTGGTGGGAGTGTTAGGAGAAGGCATGGTGGTGGGAGTGTGAGGAGAAGGCATGGTTGTGGGAGCATGAGATGAAGTCATGGTGGTACAAGCATGAGCAGAAGGTATGGTGGTGGCAGAGTAAGGAGATGGCATGGTGGTGGGATTGTGAGATGAAGACATGGTGGTTGGAGCGTGAGGAGAAGGCATGGTTGTGGGAGAATGATAAGAAGGCACAGTGATGGGAGAGCGAGGATAAGACATGCAGGTGAGTGCATGAGGGCAAGGCATGGTGGTGGGAGAGTGAGGTGAAGGCATGGTGCTGAGAGTGTGAGGAGAAGTCACAGGGGCAGGAGAGTGACCCTAATGACTCTACCAGCAAACTGTTAGAGCTGATAAACAATTTTAGCAATGTAGCAGGATACAAAATAAATACACAAAAATCAGTAGCTTTTCTATATACTAATAACAAACATGCAGAGGATGAAATCCAAGAATCATTCCCATTCACATTTGTCTCAAAAAAATAAAATAAAATAAAGTACCTTGGAATAAATCTAACTAAGGCAGTGAAGGATATCTACAATGAAAACTTTAAAACACTCAAGCAAGAAATTGCAGAAGACACCAGGAAATGGAATAACATCCCATGTTCTTGGATTGGAAGAATCTATACTGTGACAGTGTCAATCTTACCAAAATCAATCTACACTTTTAATGCAACCCTCATTAAAATACCAATGGCTATCTGGTTTGGTAGGAGTTGATTGTTCACTGTGTCTATCTTCTTCATCCTTGTGCTGGTACTAGGTTCACCAAGAAAACAGCATTCTGGCTTGTTTCCCCAATTATTCTTAGTTTCAACTGGGGCTCTTTTGAGGTATGATGGGTGGTTCTTGCCTTAGGATCTGCATGTATCTGAAAAAGAGAAACAAATTCCCTGACAGACAGTAAAGTTAGCACAAGATGATACACAGAGACAGTTCCTACCCATAACTGATGGCTAACCCCAAAATGCACGACCCATATATCCCAACAAGGAGGGTCTTGTGAAGGGGGAAGGACAGGGAGGAGGCTAACAAAGGTGCCAACTTGATTGTATTTACTGAGTTCAAAACTAATAAAAAAAAATTACCAATAGCGTTCTTCACTGAAATACAGAAAACAATCCTAAAATTCATTTGGAAACACAAAACCTCAAATATTTGAGACAATTTTGAGCAACAAATATAAGGTGTCACCATACCTGATTTTAAGCTATATTTCAAAGCCATAGTAACAAAAGCAGCATGGTACTGGCACAAAGACAGATATGTACAACAATGGAACAGAATAAAGGACCCAGATGTTAATCCAGGCAGCTACAATCATCTGATTTTTGATAAAAAATGCCAAAAAAAAAAAAAAATTGGAGAAAAGATAGCCTCTTCAACAAGTGGTACTGGGAAAACTGGATATCTATATGTAGAAGCATGAAAATAGATCCTTGTCTTTCTCCATGCACAAGAATCAAGTCCAAATGTTTCAGGGACCTTAATATCAGAACTGAAGCTCTGAAGCTGCTAGAGGAAAAGGTAGAAGAAACCCTTCAACATATTGGCATAGGCAATGACTTTATGAAATAGAAATAATAAAGAAAAACCAGTTAGAATTACTAGCAATAAAGAACACAGTTAATGAATTAAAAACTCTGTAGAAAATCTCACCAGTAGAATGGATGAAGGAGAGGACAGAATATCTAAGCTAGAAGGCCAGGTGGCAGATCTAATACAGTCCAACAAAGAGAAAGACAAACAAATAGAAAAGTATGAGTGGGAATTTCAAGATATTCGGGACACTATGAAAAGATCAAACATAAGAATTCAGGGCATAGTAGAAGAAGAATATCACTCCAAAGGCATAGTAGGCATCTTCAACCAAATCATAGAAGAAAACTTCCCCCAAATTGGGAAAGAGGTGCCAATGCAGATACAGGAAGCCTTTAGAACCCCAGCCAGACAAAACCTGGAAAGAACCTCTCCTCGCCATATTCTAATCAAACTACCAAACACACAATCCAAAGAAAAAATATTGAAAGCAGTTAGAGAGAAAAATGAAGTTACCTACAAAGGCAAGCCCATCAGGATTACAGCAGATTACTCAACATAAACTTTAAAAGCCAGAAGGGCTTGGAGTGATGTATTCCAAGTTCTGAAAGATAACA
The DNA here is from genome assembly GCA_036346955.1 of Dipus sagitta. Classification (NCBI taxonomy): domain Eukaryota; kingdom Metazoa; phylum Chordata; class Mammalia; order Rodentia; family Dipodidae; genus Dipus; species Dipus sagitta. The sequence goes on from CM070786.1 coordinate 35,288,479, forward strand.
ACTGTCAACCAAGGTTACTTTATCCTGCAAAGGTATCCATTCAAATAGACGGAGAAATAAGGACATTCCATGACAAAAGCAGGCTAAAGGAGTATTTGAAGACAAAACCAGCTCTACAGAAAATACTTGAAAGAATCCTCCATGCCGAAGAGAAGGAAAAGAAACAAACAACAAACAAACAAAAAACAAACAAACAAACAAAAAACAATCCAAAGAATCAATGAAACAAAGAGTTGGTTCTTTGAAAGGGTAAACAAGATTGATAAACCCTTAGCAAATCTGACCAAAAGAAAGAGAGAAGAGACACAAATTAATAAAATTAGAGATGAAAAAGGAGACATCACAACAGACATCAGAGAAATTCAAAAAATCATAGGGACATACTATAAAGACATATACTCCACTAAGTATGAAAATCTGAAAGAAATGGATGATTTCCTTGATTTATATGACCTACCTAAATTAAATCAAGATGAGATTAATAATTTAAATAGACCTATAACAAGTATGGAGACCCAAGCAGTTATCAAAAATCTCCCAAATAAAAAAAGTCCAGGCCCAGATGGATTCACTGCTGAATTTTACCAGACCTTCAGGAAAGAACTAACGCCATTGCTTCTTAAGCTTTTCCATAAAATAGAAAAAGAAGGAATTCTACCAAACTCCTTCTATGAAGCCAGCATCACCGTGATACCAAAACCAGGCAAAGATAGAACAAAAAAAGAAAATTACAGACCAATCTCCCTCATGAACATAGATGCAAAAATTCTCAACAAAATATTGGCAAACATAGTACAAGAATATATCAGAAAGTTCATTCACCCGGACCAACTAGGCTTTATACCAGAGATGCAGGGATGGTTCAACATATGCAAATCGATAAATGTAATACATTATATAAATGGACTGAAGGACAAAAATCATATGATCATCTCATTAGATGCAGAAAAAGCATTTGACAAAATCCAACATCGCTTCATGATAAAAGTCCTACAGAGACTAGGAATAGAAGGATCATATCTCAATATAATAAAGCCTATTTATGACAAGCCTACAGCCAACATATTACTAAATAGGGAAAAACTGGAAGCTTTTCCACTAAAATCAGGAACAAGACAAGGGTGTCCACTGTCCCCACTTTTATTTAATATAGTACTGGAAGTCTTAGCCATAGCAATAAGGCAAGAGACACGCATAAAAGGGATACAAATTGGAAAGGAAGAGCTCAAGTTATCGTTATTTGCAGATGACATGATTCTATATATAAAGGACCCTAAAGACTCTACCAGCAAACTGTTAGAGCTGATAAACACCTACAGCCACGTAGCAGGATACAAAATAAATACACAGAAATGAGTAGCATTCTTATATGCTAACAACAAACACACAGAGAATGAAATCAAAGAATCACTCCCATTCACAATTGCATCAAAGAAAATAAAGTACCTTGGAATAAACTTAACCAAGGAAGTAAAGGATCTCTATAATGAAAACTATAAAACACTCAAGCGATAAATAGCACAGGACACTAGGAAATGGATAAACCTCCCTTGTTCCTGGATCGGAAGAATCAATATTGTGAAAACGGCAATCTTACCAAAAGCAATCTACACATTTAATGCAATCCCCATCAAAATTCCAACAGCATTCTTCAAGGAAATAGAAAAAATAATCCAAAAATTCATTTGGAATCACAAAAACCTCAAATATCTAAAATAATAATGAGCAACAAAAATGAGGCTGATTATTATAATTATAATAATAAATATATTATTAAAATTATACCTGATTTTAACCTATACTACAGAGCCATAGTAACAAAAACAGCTTGGTACTGGCACAAAAGCAGACATGTAGATCAATGGAACAGAATAGAGGACCCAGATCCAAGTCCAAGTAGCTACAGCCACGTGATATTCGATAAAAATGCCAAAAATACTCACTGGAGAAAAGACAGCCTCTTCAGCAAATGGTGCTGGGAAAACTGGATATTTATCTGTAGAAAGATGAAAATAGATTATTCTCTCTCTCCATGCACAAGAATTAAGTCCGAATGGATCAAAGACCTTAACATCAGACCTGAAACTCTGAAACTGCTAGAGGAAAAAAGTAGGGAAAACCCTTCAACATATTGGTCTTGGCAAAGACTTTCTGAATACAACCCCATTTGCTCAGGCAATAAAGCCACAGATTGACTGCTGGGACCTCATGAAATTACAAAGATTTTGTACAGCAAAGGACATTGTGAATAAAGCAAACAGGCAACCTACAGAATGGGAAAAAATCTTTGCCAGGTATACATCTTATAGAGGATTAATATCTAGGATATACAATGTGGTGGTTTGAATAGAATAGATGGCCCCCAATATATTCAGTTGTTTATTTGTTTGTAGTTTGCATCTTTAGCCACCTGGCTGGAGGCAGTCACTGGGTGGATCTTAAGGTGTGGTAGTGGGTTTGAGGTTTCAATCTAATGATATGCAAAGTGTGCCTAACAGGAGTTCCTGAAGTGTGCTGTGGCTTCTGGCTTTTTGGCATGTGCTTCTCTCTCTCTCTGCTTGGGCCTGTGAGGGCAGGCCAGCTTCTTCTGCCATTATGGAACTTCCCCTGGATCTGTAAGCTTCAATAAATATCCCTTCCTCCATAACTGTGCCTGGTCTGGAAGTTCATCTCAGAGAACCTGAAGCTGTCTGCTATATACAAAAACCTGAAAAAAATTAAACAATAAGAAATCAAACAAGCCAATTAAAAAATGGGCTATAGAACTAAATAGAGAGTTCTCAAAAGAAGAAATATGAATGGCATATAAGCATCTAAAAAAATGTTCTACATCCCTAGTCATCAGGGAAATGCAGATTAAAACTATGTTGAGATTCCATCTCACTCCTATCAGATTGGCTACCATCATGAAAACAAATGACCATAAATGCTGGTGGGGATGTGGAAAAAGAGGAACCCTTCTACACTGTTGGTGGGAATGCAATCTGGTCCAGCCATTGTGGAAATAAGTGTGGAGGTTCCTAAGACAGCTAAAAATTGATCTACCATATGACCCAGCTATAGCACTGCTAGGCATATATCCTAAGGTCTCATCACATTTCCTTAGAAGTACATGCTCTACCATGTTTATTGCCGCTCAATTCACAATAGCTGGGAAATAGAGGCAGCCTAGATGTCCCTCAACTGATGAGTGGATAATGAAGATATGGCACATTTATACAATGGAGTTCTACTCAGCGGTAAAGAAAAATGAAGTTATGAAATTTGCAGGAAAATGGATGGATCTGGAAAGGATTATGCTAAGTGAGGTAACCCAGGCCCAGAAAGCCAAGTGTCACATGTTCTCTCTCATACGTGGATCCTAGCTACAGATGACTGGACTTCTGTGTGAGAAGGAAAAAACTCAGTAGCAGAGGCCTGTAAGCTAGAAAAGAGATAGAAAGGGAAGAGAAAGGAAGAAAGTCGGGTACATGATAGGATGGTATTGTATATATGTAAGTAGAAGAATAGATTAATGGGGGTGAAAAAGCCCAAAATGAGGTCTGGAGAAGAGATTGAGTAAAGGAAAGGTGGAGGGACAGGTAATCAAAATCTAAGAGGATATAAATAAAACATATGTAATCCTACTTTTTTTGACAATGGAACACTCAGGAGCCATAGATTGTTGCTAGAAAATTTTCAGTGCCAGGGATGGGATATCTTCCAGTGAGTTGTTGGCCAGGGAGATCCCTGATGCCCCCAAAACATTATAGGCCATTGCCAAGGCCCTTGGTTTCCCACCAGGAATAGATGGTAAGACCCTATTGCTGAAGACTCCATATACTTGGGCTGCAAGGCCACTGAGAAATCTTGCTGGTACTGAGCTGATAACCTCCTCCATGTACACCAACTGACCGAAAGCTGGGAGAAGCCATTCTGCATGTAGTTCAATGGGAGAAAGATAAATCACCAGTGAGGATACTCATCAGGGGACACTGCAAGCCTTACAATTGGCCAGCCAGGCCAAATGAGCCAACGGGTGCAATAGTGGCACGTCTGTTATGGGGGAAACCAACTGCCCTCTAATTGGACTGGAGGCCCACTCCATGGGAAGGCAATACATCCCTGATACTGAAAACTTGAAACAGGGGTAGTCATAAGCCCTAGGGGTGTAACGTCTGCTGTTGTCTGGCCAAATGTATATACTATGCTTATCAAACTGCCCAGTAAGCACTTCTGTTAATGTTCACACCCTTATATTAATGCTACTCTCACTTTTGGTAGAGAATCTTCTCTTTTCAGATGGCAGTGACCTTGGGATGACTCAGAAGGTATCATGGTGATGGAAAGAAATGACCGCAGTGCTCAGTACTGCAATATCTGTATCACACCTTCCAAGGCTCAGGGTCTAATGTGGAAGAGGTGGCAGAAAGAATGTAAGAGCCAAAGGAAGGGCAGGACTCCATACAATATGCTCCCTCCAGACGCAAAATGGCCTGGATATCCATGGCCTCACAGTGCCTGACACTACTTACATAAGACCATCATAAGAGGAGGAAAAGATCAAGACATCAAAAGTAAAAGAGACTAAGATGGGGAGGGGTATGATGGAGAGTGGAGTTTCAAAGCGGTAAGTGGGGGGAGGGAGGGTATCACCATGGGGTATTTTTTTATAATCATGGAAGTTGTTAATAAAAGAAAAAAGCAGCCTGGGAACAACTGCAGGGCAGTGGAAAGTTTAGACAGGAGTTTACAGACAGAGGGCAGGTCAGAAAGACTTGGGCTGGGGAAACGGCTTAGTGCTTAAGGCATTTGCCTGCGAAGCCTAAGGACCCTGGTTCAATTCCTCAGTACCCACATAAGCCAGATGCACAAGGAGTGCCTGCATCTGGAGTTTGTTTGCAGTGGCAGGAGGCCCTGGCATGCCCATTCTCTCTCTCTCTCCCTCTTCTTCTGTCTGTCTCTCTTTCTCTCTCTCTCTCAAATAAATGAATAAAGTATTTTAAAATAAGAAAAAAAAAGTCTATGTCAGGGTAGGTCATGATCCTTAGGGGTGTAAAACCTGCTCTTGTCTGGCTAAATGCATATATTATGCTCATCACACTTCCCTGTAAACAGTACACTTAATATTCATAAATGAACATTAATGCTACTCTCACTTTTAGCGAGAGAAGATTCTCTTTTCAGATGGCGGTCACCACTAGGATGACCCAAAAGCCAACATAGTGCTGAGAAGTGATGGAGTTGTGTTCATCACTGAAACATCTCTATCATTCTCCAAGGCTCAGGGTCCATTGTGGAAGAGTTGGCAGAAACTATGTAGAAACCAAAGGAAGGGTATGACTCCTTATAATGCAACTGTCCAGACAGAAATTGGCCTTGATATCCATGACCTCACAATGTCTAGCAATGCCTTCACAAGATCCTCATAATAGGAGGAAAAGATGATGACATCAAAATAAAAGAGAGACTAATAGGCAGAGGAAGGAGATATGATGGATAGTGGAGTTGTGAAGGGGAAAGTTGGGGAGGAGAGGGAATTATCATGGTTAATTGTCTGTAAGTATAGAAGTTGTCAATAAAAATTATATATAAAAATGAATGCTTCCAGTACAATCATGAGGGCCTGAGGGGGCCTGAAACTAATTGAGTTTGGATCACCAGAACCCACATAAACAGCCTGTCACCCCAGTCCTGTGGAGAGCAGATATCAGAGAACTGCTGGGGCTCACCAATGGTAAGTTCTAGAATCAGTAAGAAACCCCACCCAAAGGAAAAACAGGTGGGGGAATAATGGAGGAGTACACCCAATGTCTACTCCAGTGCAGGCACACACACAGAGTGCCACATTGCCACATATACAGCATGCACCACACCACATGCCACCACATACCATACCACACACATACAGCACTATTTGCACAGAGTTCCACTTGAACCATACTAATTTTTATTAATTGTTGATGCTATAATTGCTTTGAAAATAAAGGCATTCTTTTCATCAGGATCATAGTTAAAATGGCAGTTTATATGCTCTTCAACATATTATGAACCCATCCTTGGGTTTCTTGATTTCTTAAAAACTTTTTCTTGACAACTTCCATGCATATAGTCAATATAACATGGTAATAAACCCCTCCTACCACCTTCCATTTTCCCTCTCTCCAATACTTTTCCCACTGAATCTCTTCTTTCTAACTAGCCTCTTCTACTTTGATATCATCGTTTTTTCCTTATTATTTAGGTCTTGTGTAGGTAACATCAGCTACTATGAAGGCATGAATAGAAAAGTCACTTTGTATCTAGAAAACAGTATTGTAAGCATTCCTCCCCTTCCTTTGGTTCTTACATTCTGCCACCTTTTCCACAGTGGTCCCTAAGCCTTGGAGGGTGTGATAGAGATGTCTCACTTAGTGCTAAACATCCCACTTCTCAGTACTATGGTGGCTTTTGAGTTATCTCAGTGGTCACTACCATCTGAAAAGAGAAGCTTCTCTAACCAAAAGTGAGAATAGCTGGGGCTTCCAGCCGCTGCAAATTAATTCCAGATGCATGCGCCACTTAGCACATCTGGCTTTATATGGGTACTGGAGATTCAAACCTAGGTCATCAGGCTTTGCAGATAAGCACCTTAACGGCTGAGCCATCTCTCTAGCCCTTTGACACATTCTTAATGCTCAATACAAGTTAGCATTATTCCCAAGGCCACAACCTGGGCTATTGTGTTCTAGTTGGGAAATGAGGTCTTAAGGAATTGTGGCTACAAATAGATACGTAATTCACCTTTGGAGAGGATTCTGAAGGAAAAGAGCTGTTAGGAGAGTTTAGGGGGTATAATTTAGCCTGGGGCCTCAGGAGAGGCCTTCCTTCAGATGTGAATTCAAGTTGAGACTTCCGGGAGGTAAAGAAACCATGGGGGGGGGGCTGCTGCAGAGGAAGAGGGCACAGCCTTAGTCCTGGGGAGACACTTGCTGGATGCCGACTGTGATTCTTTTGAAAAGAAATATAAAAGCCGGGTGTGGTGGCGCACGCCTTTAATCCCAGCACTCGGGAGGCAGAGGTGGGAGGGTCGCACTGAGTTCGAAGCCACCCTGAGACTACATAGTGAATTCCAGGTCAGCCTGGACTAGAGTGAAACCCTACCTCGAAAAACCAAAAAAAATAAAAATAAAAAAAAAAATAAAAAGTGAGAATAGCATTAATATATGGATATAAACATAAGTATTTAAAGGGCAGTTTTGTGGGCATAATATATCCATTTAGCCAGACAACAGTATCAGTTCCACACATGGCTTATGATCTCCCCTAATCAATAGGCTTTTGATCAGGTTTTCAGGAATTTTCTCCCCTGGAGCAGGCCTGTAGTCCAATTAGAGAGCAATTGGTTTCTCTCATAAAAGACATGCCAGCATTAGAAATTGGCATATTTGGTCTGGCTGGCCAGCATAAAACTTGCAGGGTCCACTGCTGGTTAAGACTGTGTCATAGTCAGCTTCATGCTGCTGGGATGAACCTCCAAATCAGATACAGTTTATGGGAGAAATGGAATTTATTTCAGGCTTACAGATCCAGGGGAAGTTCCATAATGGTGGAAGAAGTTGGCCTCCTTTCACAGGTCCACACAAAGAGAAAAACCATCAGCAGCACCACAAAGCAAACAACCAGCAACAAAACACCACCAGCAAAACAGCAGGGACCCAGGCAGAACTCACTCTGTGTACTGTAGGCTGGAAACAGATTTGCCTCCAGTAACACCTTAGGGCTGGACCCCAGGATCCACCCACAGTAACACCTCATACAGCCACGTGGCTGGAAATCCAAGGTACAACTTTACTAAAACATTTGAGTCTATTGGGGGACAAAAATTCAAACTGTCACAGTTTAGTGACTTTTCTCCTCCAATATGCTGCATAGCTCTTGCCAGCATTATGACAACTAGTCAACTGGGAGAAGGCTGCCAGCTCAGCTCCAGCCTAGTTTCTCAGTGACTTGTAGCCCAAGCCTGTGGTGCTTTCAGCAATAAGATCATGCCATCTAGTTCTGGTGGGCAACCATTAGCCTTAGAATAGTGTGTAATGTTTGGGGGATGTCAGGGGCCTCCCTGGCCAACAACTTGCTGGAAGGCATTCCACTCCTTGCATAACAATCTATGACTTCTGGGCACAACATTATCTACCTCCATGAGATACTTCTGCCCAAACTCTCTCTTTTTATTTTTTTCCTGATTTTTATTTATTTATTTGAGACAGAGAGAGGGACAGAGAAAGAGAGAGTGAGAATGGATGCACCAGGGCCTCCAGCCACTGCAAATGAACTCCAGATGCATGCGCCACCATGTGCATCTGGCTTACCTGGGACCTGGAGAACTGAACCCAGGTGGCAGGCAAGCACCTTAACTGCTAAGCCATCTCTCCAGCACAAACTCTTTATATATATATTATTGGCTAGTAAAAAAATTAGGTTTCCATATAGCTTATTCATAAAAGCTGTAATTTTGATTAACTCTTCTCCTACCCCCTCCTCTACATACCCATGCCCTCCCCCTCTCTGACTTTCAAAATAACTAAATAAAAATTAAAACAAAATTTAAAAATAATTTGAGTGGTTTCTAAATTATTGTGGGACCAAGGCATTGAGCTTTCTGTTCTACCCAGTTGATTAAGATGGTTCTGGACTGTTAGTAGTGGAATATTCGCTCCAGGGTAAGACATACACTGCAACAAATTCCCTACAGGCAAGCCTTGTAAAGCCTTATATGGGCAATGTGTCCACCATGGGTGGGGTGAAAGCCTGGCTAACTTGAGTCTACAGCCCTCTTCCCCAGAAGTCACTGCAGGAGCTGGATTGCCCTCCTCACCACTCTAGTATTGTCACTTTTCTATTTTTTTCAGGGAAAGCTGAATTTTATGAAAAATCTCATGATTTAAAAATGCTAGCTTAAATTTGAATGAGAAAATCTTCCTGATTGAGTCAAACAAAGCACTTCCATGAACTGTCTGATAGATCTGTCATTGAAAGAAGTGGCTTTATGAACACACACCAGCTATAGGGACTCAACATATGAGAAAAATGCCATCTAGTGTGATGATAGAACAGAAATGCTAAGAACAGTGAATTGTATGGTTACCACTTATGTGTAGTCTCTTGGTAACAATAATTATGAATCAGAGTCAATTCCATTTGAGTTAGTTTCATCTCTCACCATCCTTAATTTGTAGCTTGAGTACCAAGGCCAAGATTTTCTAATTTAAACACATTAAGGATAACTATAAACTGTTAATTAGTATTTTGAATTTTTTCACTTAGCATAGATTTTTTATTGAGAATTTTTGTTTTTGCTTGTGTGTGTAGTGTGTACATGTATGTGCTCTTTTGGCACCCCATATGCTTATCTGTGGTAGGGCCACTTGCCCCCTGTGGCAGGTGTGTGATTCAGTGTCTGGCTCTGGTTGCTCTTCAGATGGATTCTGAGCTTTTGGGGCTCTGAAGATTATAGGGTCTCTGCTCCTCTGCCAGACTGAGGTTACAAGTATGCATGGCCATACCCAGCTGTTTTTTACATGGGATCTGGAGATTTGAACCTGAGCAGTCTCAGGCCTCCTCAGGTTCTCGCACTTGCTCAGGAAGTACATTTAACTGTTGAGCCATCTCTCTTTTCCTTATTGAGAACTTTAATACCTGAACACAAGGTAATTTGATTGTATTTCTATCCTATTACTGTCTTTTGTGCCTCTCCTCCACTTTTATTCCATTGAGTCCCCTTCTCTTTCCAGGTAGTCCTTCTTCTGTTTTAATGTCTCATTCTTTTTGCCCTACTCCATTCTCTATGTCAAAACGTTGTTAGAGCCAGGTGTGGTGGTGCACGCCTTTAATCCCAGCACTTAGGCGGCAGAGGCAGGAGGATCACATGAGTTTGAGGCCACCCTGAGACTCCATAGTGAATTCCAGGTCAGCCTAGGCTAGAGTGAGACCCTATCTTGAAAAACCAAAAAAAAAAAAAAAAAAAAAAAATGTTGTTAGAACTGAAGAGATGGCTCAATGGTTAAAGGCACTTGCTTGCAAGCCTGGTGGCCTAGGTTCAAATCCCTAGTTAGTTCCCACATAAAGCGAGATGCACAAAGTGGCTCATGTATTTGGATTTGCTTTGCAGTGGCAAGAGGCCATGGCACAATCACTCCCTTATTCTCTCTTTCCTTGCAAATAAGTAAATTAAAAAAAAAAATTTGTGTGTGTGTCTGGGAGGGGGGGTATAAGTAGGGTCTCACTCTAGCCGAGGCTGACCTGGATCTCACTCTGTAGGTTCAGGGTATGCATCATCATGCCCAGTTAATATGATGGTGAGAGGTTCTTTCCTGATTTTGTCTGCTTGGCATTCTATAGGCTTCCTGTATCTGTATTGGCATCACTTTCCCTACTTGGAGGAAGGAAGTTTTCTTCTTTGATTTTGTTGAAAATACCTGTTATGCCTTTACAGTGAAATTTTTCTCCTCATACTATGCCCTGATTTCTTATGTTTGATCTCTTCATAGTGTCCCGAATGTCTTGAAATTCCCATTCATACTTTCCTATTAATTTGTCTTTCTCTTTGTTAGACTGTATTAGATCTGCCACCTGGTCTTCTAGTTTGGATATTCCGTCCTGTCCTTCATCCATTCTATTGGTGACTTTCTTCAGAGTTTTCTATTGGATTTACTCGGATTCATTTCTAGTACTTCTGATTGGTACTTCCTGTTGGGCCTTGAGAGGCTCGGACATGAGGCCTAGTGGCACTTCCTGAGCCTAGCTAAAGTTTGGCGACCTGTCTCTGGCCAGCTAGGACTCAGCAAGATGCTTAATGGCTTCTTGCCTGCCACTTCCATGTGGGAGTTGGAATTATCATTTCAATAGTCACAGTTTACTATTGGCCCTTACCTCTCCCCCATCCTAGAATCCCCTCCTTCATTCTCAACATTATATAGGCAACCGCATGTAACAATTAAGCGAGTTCCTGCTTCGACAAGACTCCCGACTCAGTGTGGTTTTTCTCCGGTGACTAGGAGAGGTTCTGAGTCGTTGACGCTCATCTCCTCCTCAACCCCTTGGGAGAAACCAGCGGGCCTGGTCCTTCCTCAGCACTACCTGCCAGGGGAGCCTGGCATCTGGCACCTAACCTGGGGCTCTGGGAACCCAGCAGACTAGTGCTCCGTGAGAGGCATTCGTTGAGGAGGTCAATCGGTGTACATGTGCGGGTGAGTGTACCCTCATAAGTTATGAGGCAGTCTTCATATTTAATGCACTGAACTTTGCTTCTATAACCTGTACTTGTTTGTCAACATCTCTTCGTTCCTTTTCTCTTTCCTTTCACTTTCGATTTGCTGGCAAGCTGCATCTGCAACTTTTGTATTTCTGAAGGCTTGTGCTTCTCTCTCTCTCTCTCTCTCTGCTTGGGCCTGTGAAGGCAGACCAACTTTTTCTGCCATTATGGAACTTCCCCTGGATCTGTAAGCTTCAATAAATATCCCTTCCTCCATAACTGTACCTGGTCTGGAAGTTTATCTCAGCGAACCTAAAGCTGTCTGATACAGACCGAGGAGTGGGCTGAGATGAACCTGACCATGTGGATGTTGATCTTTTGGAACCTTTGTTTTGGAGGAATAGGCATGGACTTGGTGCTTGCAACTGAAGGTGTCTTCTGGAGTGGTAAGCCAAATTTTATGGACTATTCTAATAAGAATCTTAAAATGAGCCGGGCGTGGTGGCGCACGCCTTTAATCCCAGCACTCGGGAGGCAGAGGTAGGAGGATTGCCGTGAGTTCGAGGCCACCCTGAGACTCCATAGTGAATTCCAGGTCAGCCTGGGCTAGAGTGAGACCCTACCTCAAAAAACCAAAAAAAAAAAAAAAAAAAAAAAGAATCTTAAAATGCTAAGTGCAGACAGCATTGAACTTCGAGGCTTGACTTATGAGCTTTCTAAGGAAAAGGAAAGACTGCAGGGGACTTTGTTGGAACTGGGCTACTGGCATAAGGGCTGGCTGTGTCCTGCTGCCCAGGCCCAGAGAGTTTGGTCAAGGTTAAATTTGTAATGGACTGATGTGCTTGGCTAGAGATATTGGACTGAAGAGATTTGAGATTTTTTGTTTTTTTGTTTTGGTTTTTCGGGGTAGGGTTTCACTCTAGCCCAGGCTGACCTGGAATTCCCTATGGAGTCTCTGGGTGGCCTAGAACTCATGGTAATCCTCCTACCTCTGCCTCCCGAGTGCTGGGATTAAAGGTGTGCGCCACCACGCCCGGCTGAGATTTAAGATTTTAAGCTGGAAAACCTCAAACAAGTTAAAATTACAGGCACAGAGACTGGATTTAGATTAGAAATGTTTAACTTGTTTAATTTTACAGGTTTTAATATCTTAAATTGGTCAAGACTATGGGAACCTTTAAAATTGAACTGAGTACAATTTATAATATGTGATGGTTACAAATCTATTGGGAACCAGGGGCGAAATGTGGTAATTTAAATAGATGGCCTCCCTCCTGGCAGCTTGTGCCCGGCCCTCCCATACTGGGAGTTGGTGGGCAATCCACTTCCTGGGAGACTGCCACATGGCTCCCTTGGACTGACCCAGGTGGGGACAGGGGAGAAGTCCGCCCTCTCGTGGTGACTGGGCTCAGTGATATTTTTCTTTCAGTCAATACCTTTTCCCATGCCTGCTGGGCATTGGCACATGTCAGGGAAAAATCTAAACATGCCATTGGTCATATGCTTCCATGTTTTGCCACTCTTAGACTGCCTGATCAAATTAAAACAGACAATGGCCCCTGCTTCATAAGCAAGGTCTTTGTAGATTTTCTCCAGACCTGGAAAATCTCACATTCCACAGGCATCCCATACAACCCTTGAAGTCAAGCTATTGTTGACCAAACACTTAAATCACAATTACAAAAACAAAAGGGGGAATCACTACCCCCCCCCATGGTCAGCTACAGAAAGCATTATTCACCTTAAATATTTTAAATTTTTCTAGAAATGACCCATTGACTGGGGCCTGGAGAGGACCAGACCCACTCCTCACAGCAGGGAGAGGGTTTAGATGTGTCTTCCCTCAAGATGAAAAAAGACCCATTTGGCTTTAGGCTTGTACTTTTAATGTCTAACTATCCTTCATACTCACAGCTTTAAAGTAGCTCCTGAAAAAGTTCAAACTGTGCCTCCCTTTAAGATCTTGGGCTCTATCTGTACCCTAGATAGTTTCACCTGTTAGACGCTCTGTATAATGTGGTTACATATTTGGGCGAAGAGATCCTAGGGTTAAAAGTTAAAACTAGTTTGGAGTGTCATGTAGATTTTCAATGGATTTGTGTTCCTTCTAAAAAATATAATGACAGTCAACAACATTGGGAAAATGCATTTAAGAGGTATTTGGCATAATGATAATATTTCCTTGGATCTGATTCAGTTACATTCAGAGATTTTGTCTTTGCAAAATAATCATCTTACTTTTGATGCAGCTAAAGCTGCTGATGACTTAATATCTGCTTTTAAGTCTGCCTTGCCTGGATGGAATTCTCTCACTTCTTGGATAGGAAGCTTTGCTGCTACAGGTGTTTGTCTTTTGCTCATTCTGTGTCTGCTGCCCATACTCGTTAAATGCCTTTTGAGATCCATTATGGATATCTGTACAGAAGTACATGGGATACAGCTACAGACCCCACCCTGGCTTCCCGAGACATTATCTTAAAGCCCCTGCAGAGGCTGGTAGTCAAAGATGGGTAAGACTCTCTCGAGTTAGGTCAACCTAGGACAGGGCGTGAATGATAAAATTCATGTACCGATGATGGGTTAGGCCTAAATATCGTAGAGGACAACCTAAGACAGACACAGTCTTTCTGCACAGAGGCCCAGAAGGGCCCGGTTCATAAAAAATAAAAAAGGGGGAAGTGTCAGAAGCCATTTGGCTGGCCTTGTATCCATAGCTCTGGCCTTTGCCAGCAAGACTTTAGCAAGACTATAGCACCTACATGTAAGCAAGATTATGAATATTCAGTGTCGGAAGCCATTTGGCTGGCCTTGATAGTCTTTTGTACTGAGAAGTGATTAAAGTGCAAAAACTCTGTAACAAAAAGGAGTTTTTTGATAGAAACTTGTGTGAAGCTCATGGAATTTTTGCCCATGGGAAAACTTTGTAAGAAGAAAAAGACCCATTTGGGTACCAGCGAGAGACCTAAAATATTTGTCCCAACAAGGAGACACTGACAATCACTTCTCCAGGGAGTGTCCCACCCCTGAGGACTGTTCCTAAAATGGTCTTCACCCTGCTAAACCAAACAATTCCCTCCCTTGTGGAGGATTGCTGGCTTTGCCTCCGATCTGGGCCTCCCCCGCTGCTTGCAGTACAGTTGCCCATATGACCTTAAAAAATTGCTCAGCCACCTTCCCCATCCCCGTCCAGCTTTTCCCAATGTTTCCTCTGGGCATTTGGGCCCTGCCTTCCCCTAATAATTCCAGTATAGATGTGGGATATATTCATCCTTCCTTCTGTACTTTTAACACAACTGAGCCCAGTGCTCAACACAGCCCGCCTTCTGGAATGGTTTATGTTTGTGGAGGCGGGATGGCCTATGACTTTCTGCCCACCAATTGGATGGGCCTTTGTGCCCCAGCCACCTTAATCCCAGATGTAGATATCATTCCTGGAAATAAGGCTCTCCCTATGGCCTCTTTTGATTATATTGGAGGTAGACCTATCTCCAACAACAGCTAGATTCCCTGGCTGAGGTAGTCCTACAAAATAGGAGAGGACTAGAAATACTAACGGCCGAAAAGGGAGGCATATGCTTGTTCTTACAGGAAAAATGCTGCTTTTACACCAATAAATCAGAAATCATCCAGGACAAGATTAAGAGGCTCCAGGAAGACTTGGAGAGGAGGCAGCGGGACCTCCAGGATAACCTGCTGCGGATGGGCTTAAATGACTTCTTACCCTACCTTCTCCCTCTACTTGGGCCCCTCCTTCTCCTTCTCCTCACTGTCGGGCCTTGTGTAATTAATAAGATTACACAATTTATTCACCAATGGCTAGAGGCAATAAAACTTCATCAGGTCAAAATACGTTATTATAGGCTCGCTACTCAGGAGTCAAGCTCCTCATATGACTGGCTGTCCTCATATGAGCGTCCCTTCTCCGCCCTCCATCTGACCAATGACAGGTAAGATCTCAGACAGGCTGGGACAACCTAAGACAGGTCGTGGAGTGGATTCTCAACGAGCTGGACACATGGTACCCAGTGACGGGTAAGATCCCCAGAGGGGGACAACCTAAGACAGGGGCCATGTTTTCTACCATGCTTAAAACAAAAGGGGGAGATGTTGGGCCTTGAAAGGCCCAGACACGAGGCCTAGTGGAACGTCCTGAGCCTAGCTAAAGTTCGGTGACCTGTCTCTGGCCATCTAGGACTCAGCAAGATGCCTAATGACTTCTTGCCTGCTACTTCCGCGTGGGAGTTGGAATTATCATTTCAATAGTCACAGTTTACTATTGGCCCTTACCTCTCCCCCCATCCTAGAATCCCTGCCTTCGTTCTCAACATTATATAGGCAACTGCATGTAACAACTAAGCGAGTTCCTGCTTCGACAAGACTCCCAACTCAGTGTGGTTTTTCTCCGGTGACTAGGAGAGGTTCTGAGTTGTCTGATGCTCATCTTCCTCCTCAACCCCTTGGGAGGAACCAGCGGGCCTGGTCCTTCCTCAGCACTACCTGTTGGGGGGAGCCCGGCACTTTCATTATTTCTTTTTCCTTACTCATGTCTTGTAATGATTTCTGTATTTCATCAAGTTGGTTTTCTGTGTTCTCCTTCAGGAGTTTGTTTTTTTCTTTGATTCCTTTGAACATAGATTTTTTTTTTTTTAAATCTTTGTCAGGCATTTCATCTAAAACAGTCTCACTGGAGTTCATTTCTGATGGATATGTAATTTTTGGTGGGATTGTGTTGTCTTGATTTTTTTGTGTTTCTTGTATTATAATGTAGAGAATTTTGTATCAAGTTAATTTTGATGCTTGGGTTTTCTAATCATCTGCCATGTAAATCTGACCTTATGTATCTTCATTGTAGGAATTTAAGGTGTCAGGTGTAGCTCTTCTACTCCAAGAGAAACAGCAGAAGTGACCCTAGGTGTTGAGTCTGCCTGCTATTCAAGTATTGTAATAGACAGGGTGAAGCAAATTATTAGAAAATTCTAAAATTCAACTGAGCAATATAGACATTCAATCAAAATCAGCACAGAATATTTATACAAGCATGAAGTTTAAACTAAACAGATAATCTAGTAAAGCCAAAGTCCCTAAGGATGTGTGTTGCCCCACACCCTTAATCCTGTCAACTAGGAGGTTGAGACTTCTAGTCTGAAAGGGGTTCCAAGTCAGCCTGGGGCCAGTCAGTTCCTGCCCTCAATAATGACAGCAGAAAAAGACAAAGGCCCTAAAAGTCAGGAAATGTCAAAAGTAACAATAGTTAACACCAAAATATTTGGGAAAGGTAAAGCCAGCCAAGAATATATCATTCAAATATAATACATAACTTTTCCTGCCATGGAAAGAGAGATTAGTACTTCCAGTGCAAGCCTATGTATTTGGCTTTGTATAAGCAGGCCCTGTTACCTTTTGGGATGGCTTTCAATCTCACCAATGCTGAGTGCCCACCTTGATCTCTTTTGGTGCCAGGTAGCCAGGGGTGAATGGGTTCTCCAGACATTCCAGGCCCTGATGGTTGGGGGATGGGAGAATTTGAATGGTGCCTGGAGTTGTACTGGAGCTGCTCAACTGGTCCCATTTGTATTCTCCTTCAGTAGCTGCTCAGCTGGTCTCTGCTGTCTTCCCTTTCAGGTTTCTTGCCTTTGCGAGGAGGCTGATGTGAGTGGAAAATCCCCTCACCTTGTTTGTGCTCCTGCTGCTCTGGACCACTGGCCAGGCAGATTCATGGATTGGGGCTGCTAGCATCTTGGTGGGATTCTAGCCTGTTTCCATCTTTCTGGAAGATCTTGGTTTCTCCTGCTTCTCTGCTATGGTTGATAATAACTTAGAAAACTTCACTTTTCTGCAGAAGAGTATACTTTGCTATGTTTCTGTTTATTTCCCTCCCTAGGCTGCTTTTGTGTGGCTAGTATGCCACTATCTTACCTGGAAGTCCTCTTATATCTACATTACCAATCTTAATGAAGATGGCCCAACTGCTTTACATGAAAACAATGGAGAGGATGCTTAAGGAAAGACTATGATAGAAATGCAAACTCTTGGAAATCAGTTGACTGGCCACCTGGCTGGAGGAGGTGTCACTGGGCAGATCTTAGGGTCCAGCCCTAAGGTGTGGTGGTGGATTTGCAATTCCAGTCTAAAGATAAGCAAAGTACCTGAAGTGTGCTTTATGGGTTTTTGGCTTGGAGCTTCGCTGTCTACTTGGAGCTGTAAAAGCAGGCCAGCTTTTTCTGAAATTATGGAACTTTTTCTGGATCTGTAAGATTCAAATAAATATCCCTTCCTCCATAAATGTATTGGGTCTGGAGGTTCATCTCAGCATAAAGCTGTCTACTAGAGTGTATACTGCTGTGTTGAATTTTAGAATTTGCCAGTAAATTGCTCCACCCAGTGTACTGGAATATTTGAATAGCAGGCAAACTCAACACCTAGGGTCACTTTTGCTCGGAGTAGAAGAGCTACACCTGGGACCTTAAACTCCTATTCTGAAGATATATAAAGTTGTATCTACATGGCTAAGAACACTGCAGATAAGTAGAAAACCCAAGCATCAAATTAACTCAAGATGCAAAGAGTCCAACAAAGAGAAATCCAAACTATTAGGAAGGCATGAATGGGAATTTCAAGACATTCAGTACACTATGTGTAAGGTTCAGGAGTGACCAAGGACCATGGAGACTATTCTGAGGCAAAGATGGAAGTTTTTATTCAGGAAAAAACATGAGCTGCCAGGACTGACTGTCAAGAGTGGAGCAGTCAGTTTGGTGTTACAGATAGTGGGATTTATAGGCTTTTCAATTGGGGGAAGGTGAGAAAGGGAAGAAATTTCTTTGTTGGGGCAGTAAATCTCTGTTCTTTAAATTAGCCATAGGGTGAGACCAGAAGTTACCCAGTGAGAGATAAGGGGGCAGTAAATCTAGACCTGGAGCCTTGTTAGGTAGGGGAGGGATAATGGCTGGGCAATTTCTTGAGGTATGTAGATGACTCCTCTGTCACCCTCCTCCTGTCTGTCCTGATGTCTGCCCTCCTGCTGTCCTGGGTGACTCCATCTTGTCCTGACCTAACACTATGAAGAGATCAAACATAAGAATTTAGGGCATAGTAGAAGGAGAAGAATTTTTACTCTAAAGGCATAACAGGTATTTTCAACAAAGTCATAGAAGAAAACTTCCCCCAAATAGGGAAAGTGATGCCAATAGATACACAGGAAGCCCATAATGGAATGCCAAAAAGACAAAATCAGGAATGAACCTCTCACTGTCATATTATAATTAAACTACAAAACACACAAACCAAAGAAAATGTATTGAATATAGTTAGAGAGAAAAATCACTTCATATACAATGGCAAGCCCATCAGGACAACAGCAGATTACTCAACACAAACTTTAAAAGCCAGAAGTGCTTGGAATGATGTATTCCATGTTATGAAAGATAACAACTGTCAACCAAGATTACTTTATTCTGCAAAGCTATGCATCTAAACAGGTGGATAAAAAAGGACATTCAATAACAAAAACAGGCAAAGGGAATATATAAACACTAAACCAGCTCTATAGAAAATACTTATATATAGAAAATACTTAAATATAGGAAAAAGGATCCTCCATGCTGAAGAGAAAGAAAAGCACACACATAAGGAAACAGGAAAAAATAAACCATACTCAAGTAATAGTTAATACAAGAGAGTAAAGGAAAAACCGGAAGAACTACAAAAGAGTGGCAAGAATAAATATACACATTTCAATAATAAGTCTTAATATCAACAGCCTCAATGCCTCAACCAAAAGACAGAGGCTTGCAGACTTGGTTAAAAAGCAGGATCCTTCTACTTGTTTCCTCCAAGAAACTAACCTTTCCATAAAAGATGGACACTATCTTAGGGTGAAAGGATGGAAAACAGTATTTCAAGCAAATGAACCTAGAAAAGAAGCAGGTCACTATCCTAATATCTGACAGGGTAGACTTCATACCAACATTAGTAAGACAAAGAAGGTCATACAATTTTGATTAAGAGAACACTCCAACAGGAAGACATTACTATCCTAAACATATGTACACATAACATGGGGGTTCCCAGTTTCATCAAACAAATACTATTAGAATTAAGATCACAGATAGCACCAAACACAGTTGTTGTGGGTAACTTCAATATCCCACTCTCATTAATTGACAGGTCATCCCAGATAAAAATAAACAGAGAAGCATCTGGATTAAATGAGGTCATAGAACAAATGTACCTAACAGATATCTACAAATGCTACAGAATACACGTTCTTTTCAGCAGAACATGAAACATTCTCTAAAACAGACCATATATTAGGACACAAAGCAAATCTTAACAAATACAGGAAAACTGAAATCATTCCTTGTACTCTATTTGATTACAATGGGATTATAAACTACAAATCAACAGCAAGAAAAACCATAGAGCATACACAGAATCATGGAAACTAAGTGATACACTACTAAATGATGAATGGGTGAATGAAGAAATAAAAAAGGAAATAAAAAAATCATAGAATCAAGTGATAATCAATGTGAGCATGGTGGCACAGGCCTTTAGTCCCAGCACTTGGGAGGCAGAAGTAAGAGGATCACTGTGTGTTCTAGGGCAGCCTGAGACTACATAGTGAATTCGAGGTCAGCCTGGTCTAGAGTGAGACCCTACCTTGAAAAAAGAAAAAAGAAAAAAAAAAAAAGATAATCAAATGAGTTGGGAACGACTGAAGGAAGTCTAAGAGGGAAAATTATAGTTTTAAGTGCCTATATTAAGAAATTAGAAAGGTTGTAAGTAAACAATTTAATGCTTCACTTTAAAGCCTTGGAAAAAGAGGAAAAGGGCAAACCAAAAACCAATAGATGGGAAGACATAATAAAGATTAGGGTGGAAATTAATGAAATAGAAACTTAAAAAAAAATACAAAGAATCAATGAGAACCCACCCAGCAGCACCGAGCTGCAGGAGCAGAAACAAGGTGAAGGGATTTTCCACTCCCATTAACCTCCTCACAAAGTCAAGAAAGCTGAATGAGAAGAAAGCAGGGTCCAGAGCTTGGGTACAACTCCAGGCACTCTGCATAGCCCTATATCCTCCAACTGTCAGGGCCATGAACATCTAGAGAACTCACTCACCCCCGGCTGTCTGGCAATGAAAGAGATCAAGGTGGGCACTCAGAATTGGTGAGATTGGAAGCCATTTCAAAAGGTAACAGGCCCTTCTTATACAAAGCCAGATACATAGGACTTCACTGGACATGATAATCTCTCTTTTGATGTCAGGAAAAGTTATGTATTACATTTCAATGATATATTCTTTAAAAAATACATATATAGACAACTTCTATACTTACAGACAACAAACCATGGTATTTCCCTTCCCTCCCCCGCTTTCCCCTTCATAACTCTGCTCTCTGTCATACCCCCTCCCTCTCTCCATTAGTCTCTCTTTGAATTTGATGTCATCATCTTTGTCCCCTATTGTAAGGGTCTTGTGTGGGTATTGCTAGGCACTGAGAGGTCTTGGATATCAAGGCCAAATTCTGCCCAAACAGTTGTATGTAAGGAGTGGTACCCTTCCTTTGGCTCTTACATTCTTTCTGCCACCTCTTCCACAATGGACCCTGAGCCTTGGAGGGTGTGAGATGTTTCAGTGCTGGACACTCCTCCATCCCTTCTCAGAACTATGTTGCCTTTTAGGTCATCCCAGTGGTCATCGCCATCTGAAAAGAGGAGATTCTCTAACCAGAGGTGAGAGTAGTATTAATATATGAGTATGAATATTGAGTGCTTTCAGAGCAATTTGGTGAGAGTAATACATGCATTTATCCAGACAAGAGCAGGTTTTATACCCCTAAGGCTCATGACCTCTCCTGCCATAGGCTTTTGATTAGGTTTTCAGTAAAGTACCAGGTATGTATTCCCTCCCATAGAGCAGGCTTTCACTCCAATTAGAGAGCAGTTGGTTTCCCCCAGAGCAGACATGCCACTATTGCATTCGTTCAGTCATTTGGCCTATCTGACCAAACTTGAGGTTTCCAGTGTCCACTGTTTTCACCACTAATGACTTCTGTCTTCCATAAGGCTGCATACAGTGCAGCTTTTTCCAGCTTTCAGTTGGCTGGGCTACAGGGAGAAGGTTTTCTGCTCAGCACCAGCTTGATTTCTAGTGCCGTTGCCACTCAGGCATGTGAAGTCTTCAGCAATAGGGTCTTACCATCTCTTTCTCATGGGAAGCCAAGGGCCTTGGCAATAGACTAAGGAGGCAACAAGGACCTCCCTGGCCAACAACTCACTGGAAGGTATCCCATCTCTGGCACTGAAAATTTTCTAGTAACAACCTATGGCTTCTAGATATGCCACTATTCAAGAAAGTAGATTTTCACATGTCTTAGTCAGAATATCTTGAATTTTGATTGACCCTCCCCCACCTTTCTTTTATACAATCTCTTCCCCTGATCTTGCTTAGCCCTTTACCCTCCCTGTAATCTGTTCTTCTACTTACATATATACAATACCATCCCCTTAAGACCTTCCCTCTCCTCCCTCCCTTATAGCCTTCTTCTAGCTTATGAACCTCTGCTACTGATTTTTGGTTTAGATCATACACAAGACTATACATTTGTAGCTAGGATCCACATATAACAGAGAACATGCAACTTTTGGCTTTCTGGGCCTGGGTTACCTCACTTAGTATAATCCTTTCAAGATCCATTTATTTCCCTGCAAATTTCATAATTACATTTTTCTTTACTGCTGAATAGAACTCCATTGTGTAGATGTACCACATCTTTATTATCCATTCATCTGTGGATGGACATCTAGGCTGGTTCCTTTTCCTAGCTATTGTGAATAGAGCAGCAATAAATATGGTTATGCAAGTATCTCTAAGGTAGTGAGAATAGTCATTAGCATATATGTCTAGGAGTGCTATAGCTGGATCATATGGCAAATCTATATTTAGCTGTCTCAAGAACCTCCACACTGATTTCCACAATGGCTGTACCAGATTACATATGTTGAAGTTTACCCTTCCTTTTTCTCTAGCAATTTCAGAGTTTCAGATTTGATATTAAGGTCCCTGATCCAATTGGATTTGATTCTATGCATGGAGAAAGACAAGAATCAATTTTCATCTTTCTACATACAGAGATTCGGTTTTCCCAGCACCACTTGTTGAAGAGGCTGTCTTTTCTCCAATGGATATTTTTGTCATTTTTGTCAAAAATCAGATGGCTATAGCTGCCTGGATTAACATCTGGGTCCTCTATTCTGGTCTATTGATCTACATGTCTGTCCTTGTGACAATACCATGCTGTTTTTATTACTATGGCTTTATAATATAGCTTAAAATCAGGTATGGTGATACCACCAGCCTTATTTTTGTTGTTCAAAATTGTTTTGGCTAATCAAGGTTTTTTGTGCTTCCAAATGAATTTTAGGATTTTTTTTTCTATTTCTGTGAACAATGCCATTGGAACTTTAATTGGGATTGCATTAAATATGTAAATTGCTTTTGGTAAGATTGACATGTTCACAATATTGATTCTTCCAATCCAAGAACATGGGATGTCTTTCCATTTCCTTTTGTCTTCAGCAATTTTTCACTTGAGTGTTTTTATAGGAAAGCTATTGATTTCTTTGTGTTTATTTTGTATCCTGCTACATGGCTATAGGTGTTTATGAGCTCTAACAGTTTCCTGGTAGAGCCGTTAGGGTCTTTTATGTATAGAATCATATCATCTGCAAATACTGATAATTTGATCTCTTCCTTTCCAATTTGTATTCCTTTTATGAGTGTCTCTTCCCTCATTGCTACAGCTAAGGCTTCCTGTACTATATTAAATAAAAGTGGGGACAGTGGACACCCTTGTTTTGTTCCTGAATTTAGTGGAAAAGCTTCCAGTTTTTCACCATTTAGTATTATGTTTAGTATTTAGTAGGTTTGTCATAAACAGCTTTTATTATGTTGAGATATGTTCCTTCTGTTCCCAATTTCTGTAATACTTTTACAATGAAAGGATGTTAGATTTTGTTGAATGACTTTTCTGCATCTATTGAAATGATCATGTGATTTTTGTCCTTCAGACCATTTATATGATGTATTACATTTATTGATTTGCATATATTGAACCATCCCTGCATCCCTGGGATAAAGCCAACTTGGTTGGGGTGAATAATCTTTTTGATATATTCTTGCATTGTTTGACAATATTTTGTTCAGAATTTTTGTACCTATGTTCATGATGGAGATTGGTCTGTTCTTTTTTTGTTTTGTCTTTGCCTGGTTTTGGTATGAGAGTGATGCTGGCTTCATAGAAGTAGTTCAGTAGAATGTTTCTTTTCTGTTCTATGGAAAAGTTTGAGAAGCAGTTGTGTTAGTTCTTCCATGAAGATTTGGTAAAATTCACCAGTGAATCCATCTGGGCCTGGGCTTTTGTTAGTTGGGAGACTTTTTATAAGTGCTTGGATCTCTGTACTTGTTAATAGGTCTATTTAAATGGTTTATCTCATCTTGATTTAATTTTGGTAGGTCATATGAATCAAGGAAATCATTGATTTCTTTAAGATTTTCAAAGTTAGAGGCATATATATTCTAAAAGTGTGTCCTTATAATTGTCTGAATTTCTTTGGTATATGTTGTAATGGTGCTTTTCATCTCTAATTTTATGAATTTTTGTCTCTTCTCTCTTTCTTCTAGTCAAATTTGCTAAGGGTTTATCAATCTTGTTTATCCTTTCAAAGAACCAACTCTGTTTCATTGATTCTTTGGATTGTTTTTTTTTGGTTTCTATTTCATTAATTTCTGCCCTAATCTTTATGATTTCTTCTCGTCTACTGATTTTTGGTTTGCCTTGTTCTTCTTTTTCCAAGACCTTAAAGTGAAGCACTAAATTGTGTATTTGTGAACTCTCCAATTTCTTAATATAGGCACTTAGAGCTATAAATTTCCTTATTAGGACTACCTTCATTGTGTTCCAAAGGTTCTGGTACGTTGTATGATCATCATCATTTTATTCTATGAATTTATTGATTTCCTTTTTGATTTCTTCAATAACTCATTGATCATTCACTAGTGTACTGTTTACTCTCCATGAGTTTCTGTATGTTCTGTAGCCTTTCTTGTTGCTGATTTGCAGTTTAATCCCATTGTGGTTAGATACAAGTACAAGGGATTATTTCAGTTTTCCTGTATTTGTTCACATTTGCTTTGTGTCCTAATATATGGTCTATTTTAGAGACTGTTCCATGTGCTGCTGAGAATAATGTATATTCTGCAGCATTTGGATGGAATGTTCTGTAGATATCTGTTAGGTCCATTTGTTCCATGACATCATTTAATTCAGATGTTTCTGTGTTTATTTTTTGCCAGGATGCCAGGGGTATTAAAGTCTCCCACCACAATTGTGTTTCATGTTCTCTGGGACCTTAATTCTAATAGTGTTTTTGATGAAACTGGGAGCCCCCATGTTAGGTGCATATGTTTTGGATTGTAATGTCCTCCTGTTGGAGTGTTCCTTTATTCAGTATAAAATTTCCCTATATATTTCTGTCAATATATTTTCTTTGGTGTGTTCAGTAGTTTAATTATAACATGGCAAGGAGAGGGTCTTTCCAGGTTTTGTCTGTTTGGTGTTCTAAAAGCTTCTTGTATCTGCATTGGCATTTCTTCCCTATTTGGTGAAAATTTTCTTCTATGATTTTGTTGAAAACACCTACTAAGCCTCTGCATTGAAAGTCTTCTCCTTCTGTTATACCCTGAATTCTTACTTTTGATCTTTTTATAGTGTCCTGGATATCTTGAAATTTCTATTCATACATTCCTATCAGCTTGTCTTTCTCTTTGTTGGACTGTATTAGATCTGCCACCTGGTGTTCTAGTTTAGATATTCTATTCTCTCCTTCATCCATTCTACTAGTGAGACTTTCCACAGAGTTTTTTATTTCATTGACTGTATTCTTCAGAGCTAGGATTTCAGCCCGGTTTTTCTTCAGTATTTCTATTTCCTTACTCATGTCTTGTAATGTCCTCTTTATTTCACTAAGCTGGTTTCCTGTGTTCTCTTTCAGAAGTTTGTTTTCTTCTTTAATTCCTTTGTTTTCTTTTTTGATTCCCTTCATTTCTTCTCTGATTTCTTTGAGCAGAGATACCATCATTTTCTTGAAATCTTTGTCAGGCATTTCATCTAAAACAGTGTCATACAGAAAAGGACACTGTGAGTAGAGCAAAGAGGTAACCTAAGAGTTAACCGAATGGGAGAAATATCTTTACCAGCTATATATCTGACAAAAGGATTAATTTCCAGGATATACAAAGAACTCAAAAAACTAAGAAATCAAACAACCCAATTAAAAAATGGGGTGTAGAACAAGAGAGGGCTCAAAAGAAGATATACAGATGGCCTATAAACATCCTAAAATATGTTCTACATCTTTAGCCATCAGGGAAATGCAAGTAAAACTTTGACTTTGCATCTTGACCGAATGGCTATTATCAAGAAAACAAATGACAATAAATGCTGGTGAGAATTCAGAAAAAGTAGAATCCTTCTACACTTTGGTAAGAATGTAATCTGGTATAGCCATCATGGAAATCAGTGCGGAAGTTTGTGGGGCAGCTAAAAATAGATTTACCATGTCACCCAGCTATACTACTCCCAGCCATGTATCCTAAGGACTCATCACACTACTTTAGATATACTTGCTCAACCATGTTTATTGTCATTCTATTCACAATAGCTGGAAAATGGAACCAGCCTAGATGTCCCTCAGCTGATGAGTGGAAAATGAAGATGTGGTACATTTACAGAATGTAGTTTTATTTTGCAGTAAAGATAATGAGCCAGGCGTGGTGGCACACGCCTTTAATCTCAGCACTTGGGAGGAAGAAGTAGGAGGATTGTCGTGAGTTCAAGGCCACCCTGAGACTACACAGAGAATTCCAGGTCAGCCTGGGTTACAGTGAGACCCTACCCTGAAAAACCAAAAAAAAAAAAAAAAAAAAAAAAAAAAAAAAAAAGAAAGAAGAATAAATAAACAAATATATAATTTGCAGGGAAATGGATGGACCTGGAAAGGATAATAGTGAAGTAACCCAGCCTCCAAAGGCCAGTTGCTGCATGTTCTCTCTCTCATATGTGGATCTTAGCTACAAATGTTTTGACTTGTATGAGTTGGAATAAAATTTTGTAGCAGAGGCCAATAAGTTATAAAGGGGCTATTAAGGAGGGAGGAGGGGATGGTATTGTTTAAATGTAAGTAGATGAGCAGATTACTAGGGGTGGAAAGGCCTAAGTGAGGTTAGGGAATGAAATAAGGGAAGGGTGGGGGAGGGTTACTCAAAATCTAAGACATTATGAATAAGTCATATGGAAATCTACTTATTTGGACAATGGTGGAACCAGAAGACATAAATTGTCAGTGGAAAATTTTCAGTGCCAGAGATGGGATACCATCCAGTGAGTTGTTGGCCAGGGAAGTTCCTGATGCCCCCAAAACATTACAAGCCATTTCCAAAATTCTTGGTTTCCTACCAGGAATAGATTGTTAGACCCTATTGCTGAAGACTCTACATGCTTGGGCTGCAAGGTCACTGAGAAATCCTACTGGAGCTGAGCTGAAAACCTCCTCCATGTAGACCAGCTGACAGAAAGCTGGGAAAAACTATGCTGCATGCAGCTCAATGGGAGAGAGAAGTCACCAATGGAGATAAACAACAGTGGACATTGCAAGTTTTAAGTCTTGCCAGCCAAATGAGCTACTGGGTGCAATAGTGGCATGTCTGTTATGAGGGAAACCAATTGGACTGGAGGCCTCTCCATGGGAGGGAATATATGACTGATACTGAAAAACCTGATAGGGGGAAAAAAAAAAAAAGAAAAAAAAAAAACGCCGGGCGTGGTGGCGCACGCCTTTAATCCCAGCACTCGGGAGGCAGAGGTAGGAGGATCGCCGTGAGTTCGAGGCCACTCTGAGACTCCACAGTGAATTCCAGGTCAGCCTGGGCTAGAGTGAGACCCTACCTTGAAAAACCAAAAAAAAAAAAACAAAAAAAAAAAAAAAAAAAAAAAACCTGATAGGGGAAGTCACAAGCCCTACAGGTGTAATGTCTGCTGGTGTCTGGCTAAAATGCACACATTATGTTCACTAAACTGTCCAGTAAGCACTTCTCTTAATGTTCATAGCCATATATTAATACTAGTCTCACTTTTGGTTAGGGAAGCTTCTGTTTTCAGATGGTGGTGACTTCTGAGATGACTCAAAAGGCACCACCATGCTGAGAAGTGGCAGAGGATTGCTCAGCACTGAAACATCTTTATCACACCTTTCAAGGCTCAGGGTCCATTGCAGAAGAGGTGGCAGAAAGAATATAAGAGCCGAAGGAAGGAAAGGACTCCTTGCAATGCACTGTTCCAGACACAAAATGGCCTCGATATCCATGACCTCACAATGCCTGACACTACCTACATAAGACCATCATAATAGGAGGAAAAGATGATGACATCAAAATAAGAGAGAGATGATGGAGAGGGTGAGGGGATATGATAGAGCGTGGAGTTGTGAAGGGGAAAGTGTGGGCAGTGATGGAAGGAATTATGGTTTATTGTCTATAATTATGGAAGTTGTCAATAAAAAAAATAAGCCAGATGCACAAAGTAGCTCCCATGTCTGGAGTTTGTTTCCAGTGGTGGGAGGCTATGGTGTGCTCATTCTCTCTCTCTCATAAATAAATAAATTTTCTAAAAAAGTGGACTACAGGACTGAATAGAGTTCTCAAAAGAAGCAATACAAACGGTTTATAAATATTTTACAAAATGTTTAACATCCTGAGGCATCAGGAAAATGAAAATTAAAACTACTTTGCAATGCTGTGTCACTCCAGTTAGGATTGTGACCATCAAGAAAACAAATGACAACAAATGGTAGCAAAGGTGTGGGGAAGGGACCCTTATTTACTGTTGGTGGTAGTGTGGATGTCTCATAAACCTGCAAATGGAACTACCCTATGACACCCCTGGGCATATACCCTAAAGCCTCTGAACTTGAGTCAGGGCTAGATGCCATTTCAGGGTGGCTGCCTGGGAGGGGACAAACCAGTGGAAGGTCAGCTGTGAGAAGGTCAATATGCCATTGTTGGAGAATTTGTTTTATTTTACAGATGGCATAGAAAATGGAGGAGCGACAAGATCCATTAAGACAAGAAGATAGCCAACTGCCCACCATGAAACTTGTCACTTCCATGACATCTGCCAGGGCTCAGAAGAAACTGCACAGGGAGTGGCCACATGAATACTGTCTTATTGTTAGCCTGACAACTAACTCCAAGGTGGTGGTAACAGATATGGTGATCAATCCAAACCTATCAAAGCAGACATCCAGAGGCTACAATACTAAATCAGACTAAATTGACAGGACTGCCATGGCTCAGGAAACATTATGGAAGAGGGGGCAGAAAGATTCTAAGAGCCAAACAGTGGGTAGGAATACCCTGAGTCATAGTCCCCACACTACCCCACAGGGGCTGACTGAGGCTTTCATGACCCCACAGTGAATCCCCACTGAAGACGGCCCCTAGGAAACAGGAGCCAGGGCAAGGGGATTAAAGAGTATAACCTGTTACAATATGTGTAGAATTAAAAGCAAGAAAAACTGGGCGCGGTGGCACACGCCTTTAATCCCAGCACTCAGAAGGCAGACAGAGGAGGATTGCTGTGGGTTCGAGACCAGCCTGAGACTCCATAGTGAATTCCAGGTCAGCCTGGTGTACAGCGAGACCCTGCCTCGAAAAAAAAAAAATAATAAATAAAAACATTTGCTGGGTGTGGTGGCGCACACCTTTAATCCCAGCACTCGGGAGGCAGAGGTAGGAGGATTGCCGTGAGTTCGAGGCCAACCTGAGATTACCTAGTGAATTTCAGGTCAGCCTCACTAGAGTGAGACCGTACCTCAAAAAAAAAAAAAAGACTCTACACTCCACTAGATACATCTTCATCCATGCTTATTCACAACTGTGAGGAAATAGAATTGAACTAGATGCCCATCAACTGATGAATAGATAATGAAAACATGGTACAAATGGAGAAAATGGAGATTATATGAAAATTTCAGGAAAATGGATGGGTCTGGAAAAAATTATAGTAATGGATATAAGCCAGGCTCAGTAAGAGAAATGATGTATGTTCTCTGTCATATGTGGATCTGAACTTCAAATGTTTAGACATGTATGAGTTAGTCAGTAGAGGCCAGAAAGCTAGAAATGGGCCATGGGAGGTGGGTGGGGGAGGGGACAGTAGAACACATGTGATATGAAAGTAAAGGGGTGGAGCATTGAAGATGGAAAGGTTTATGTGGGGTAGGGGTGGATGAAGAAGGGTGGGAGGGTTAACCAAAATGAAAGACATATGGAAAAGCCATATGGAAACCTACTTCTTTGTCAGCTAGTTAAAAATGGTAATTTTAGGCCAGGTGTGGTGGGACACACCTTTAATCCCAGCACTGGGGAGGCACAGGTAGGAGGATCACTGTGAGTTTGAGGCCACCTGAGATTACATAATGAATTCCAGATCAGCCTGGGCTAAAGTGAGACCCTAGCTTGAAAAAAACCACACCAAACCAAAACCTGAGTTTTAATAAAAATGGCCTGCATGGGTGGATCCTGCTGTTTCTGGACATCATAGGTTATCACAGAAAAATCCCAGTGCCAGGGATAGGATACCTCTCAGTGAGCTTTCAGTTAGGGAGGACTCCCCCCCCCCAACAATATAGATTATCAGTGCTCTTGGTTGCCTACCAATACTAGATGACAAGACCCTTTTGCTGAAGAAATCTTCTTTCCCACTGGCTAGCTGTCATAGTTCTGGACAGTGCAATGAAGGCTGCTAGGCAAGAAGTCATCAACAATCTTACCCAGAAAACTATTCAATCAGGCAGCTAAGATGTGTCCACTGGTGCAATAATGGCAGAACTGTTATGGAGTAACTGCTCCTGACTGATTTTGAGGCATATTCCAGAGGTGAATCATACCTGGTACTGAAAACCCAGTGAAAAAGCATTTGTGGCTAGGAAGGTGATAGGCTGTAAAAGGGAAGCTACTACTGTTGTTTGGCTAAATACGTTGTGTGTCTTTTTTTGTGTGTGAGGTAGGGTCTCTCTCTGGCCCAAGATGACCTGGTAATCACTATGTAGTCTCAGGGTGGGCTTGAACTCAACAGCAATCCTACTCTGATTCCCAAGTGCTGGGATTAAAGGCTCAAATTCCCCTTGCAATATGTATGTTCAGGCCCATGGACTGGTATTGTTCTCACTTTTGGTTAGAGAAGCCTGTCTTTGCGGAGGAGATTCAAAACTAACCAAAGGGATGAGAATAAATGACTATGGAGTGCTTAATACTACATGAGACATCTACATAACCTCTTCAGGATTCATGAATCATTGTGGAAGAGAAGGCAGAAAGAGTATATGAGCCAGAGGATGGGAAGGAGTGCTATGGAGCCGTCTTTCAGGCATGACATGGCTGCTACATTCATGACCTCACTGTAACTGTCATAAACTGCACCGAATACACACAATACTGGGCCCATTAACATTCTGACACAGATGATGGAGGTGGGCATAGGGTCCCCATCCCTTCATGAGGACTTACTGGCAATTCATGGAGGCTGGGGGACCGGGAGACATTTTCTGCAGTGGCATGGCCACTGGTAGGATCCATGTGCTGTGGGAAATAATGCCCCACTTGTGCTTATTCTGGCAACCCTAATTAAACTCAGTACTGCACACATACACCAAAGTAGAAAAGTGACTAGCTGGGAAAAAGGGATTTAGTGGCAGGGGGTGCCAGATAAAACAGCTATGCACATGGATAAAAGCTGTCAATAAAAGTTAAAGAAAATCTAACTTAAATAAACAAAGAAGGTATGGGGAGATGGCTCAGTGGTTAAAGGTGCTTGCTTATGGAGCTAGAGAGATGGCTTAGCAGTTAAGACACTTACCTGTGAAGTCTAAGGACCCAGGTTTGATTCCCTAGTACCTACATACGCCAGATGCACAATGCAACACATGTCTGGAGTTCGTTTGTAGTGGCTAGAGGCCCTTGTGCACCCATTTTCTCTTTCTCTCAAATACATAAAATACTTTTAAAAAACATGCTTGCTTACAAAACCTGCAGGTCTTGGTTTGATTCCCAGTACCCATGTAAAGCCATATATACAAAGTGGTGTATGCATCTGGAGTTCATTTGCAGTGGCAAAAGGCTCTGGAGTACCTACATTTTCTTTTTCTATTTGTAACAAAATAGATTACCTCTTACCACTTCTCAGAACATTATTTTATTTCATTTATTTTGTATTATTTATTTTCATGGTAAGGGTATCACTCTAGCCCAGGCTGACCTGGAACTCACTCTGTAGTCCCAGACTTGCCTGAACTCACAGCAATCCTCCTACCTGTGCCTCCTGAGTGCTGGGATCAAAGGCGTGTCTCACCACACCCATGAGAGAGAGAGAGACAGACAGACAGAAAGAGCACGCTAGGGCCTCTAGCCACTGCAATGAAACCCCAGACGTGTACACCACGTTGTGTGCATGTATTACCTTGTGCGTCTGGCTTATGTGGGTTCGGGGAGTTAAACCTGGGTCCTTAGGCTTCGCAGGCAAGCACCTAAACTGCTAAGCCATCTCTCCAGCCCAGAACAGTATTTTAAAACAAAAGTTTGACCACATCATAGCCCTATCTATCTAACCCTACTGCATCTAGTGAATAGAATTCTAACCCTTAACCACACTGGTTACCTGTCTTGGGTGTATTTGCTCTCTTGCATCTCTGGTCCAATAAAACTTGATTGCTTATGGGGACTTGCATTCCAGTCTGTACTGACTCATGCCACAAGGCTTTTATTTCAATGACTCCTGTTGGTCTTTCCATTTTCCTTACCTACCTCAGTTCCTCTGTGCCCTCAAGTAAGCTTTCTTCTGAATCCAGACTCCGATTAAAACTTTAAGAAAGTACTAAGTATAAGCCTTTAATCCCAGCCTCAGGAGGCGGAGCCTAGGACTACAGAATTTGTTCCACATCAGCCTGGGCTAGAGTGAGACACTGCCTTAAGAAAAAAAAAAAGTACTAAGTACAGAAAACTTTGTGCTGCTTCCCGCGTTTTTGTGATTAACAATGAAAATACTAAAAGTGCAAGATGTAAAATTTTAACACACCCACCCACCAGAAACCAAGCTAACCAAAAAGCATGGGCACAGTGGCTCACGCCTGTAACCGTAATCATGGAGAGGCAAGGCAGAATTGAGTTAGAGGTTGCGTAACTTTGAGTAACCTGAGTCTCTTTAAAAAAAACAACAACAAAACAGCCGTCAAAAAGCAAAACGAAATTTAAAAACCCAAAATAAAGCATTATTTTACGTGCATGCTTGATTCAGAATACAGTCTATATTTTCAATTTTCTCTCGTTCACCATTTGCAAGAACCCCTGTGCAGACGTCTTAGAGACCCTACTGGATCACCCTCAGGTTGGGCCAAATGCTCCTTTGCTCTGCTCTGCAGTTACAACTGTTCAGCGGCGACGCACTCAGACCCGGGATCTGGCGGGACGCTCTGCGCGCTGCAGTGAGGAGCGGCTTCCTCGCCAGCCCCGACAGCACCACCGGTCCGCACCTATCACGCGCTGGCTCTGGGCAACTCGACCGGAACATCAGTTGGCCTTGAAATCCGGACAAGGAGATTCTCTAAAATTCCGCCGTGCAACGTGACCAAGCACGGAGACTGGCAGGAAGACGAGGGGGGCGGGCGGGGCCTGGGAAGTGACTGTCACCGGAAGTCCTGTGGCGCGGCTCCGTCTGAGCTCTCTATTTCGGCACTCGACTGCTCAGCCTCGCAGGTCTCTGGCGGGCTCTGCTGGGATCCGCTCTTTCGGCGCTCGACTTACCCGTGCTGCTGCCGCCACCGAAGGAGGAGCAAAGCTCAAGATGGCGGACAAAACGCCAGGCGGATCTCAGAAGGCCAGTTCAAAGGTAGTTTGCTAGAGGTCTTCGTAAGTCCGTGGGTCTGCCGCGGTCGTCCGGCGCCTGCACATGCTTCTGGCCTGCGAGGGCTGACTGGGGTGGGGGCCCGAGCCCTGGTCGCCGCGGTAGGCCCTGGCGCCGCCGCCGCCGAGGTGCGCAGCTTGCGGGAGGCCTGAGCGCTCCGCTCCGTCCCAACCCGGGGTCGGCTCGAGCCGGCGCGCCGGCGGCGGACGGCGTGTGCGGGCTTCTCCCTGCGCGCCTGGGGGTGAAGACGGGGTTCCGGCCGAGGCACCGCTGCTTGCGGCGGGACGCCACGGGACAGCGCCCGGGAGAGGCGGGAATCGCTCCCGGCCGGGGCTGGACTGTCCGTTTCCTCTCCCTGCGTGCATGCTTTGGGATCCCACTCGCTTCGTGGTCGTCCTCGATTTCCTCCATGCCCTCCCGGAAACAGTGGCCTGTGGTCTCAAGTTTGCGGGCTGAGGCCCAGCCGGGGAAGGTCGTAGGTGGGAAGTGCGGGGAGCAGCGCTCCCGGGTGAGTGCCGCACTCCACACGTGGCTTCGAAGCGCCTCTCTTAGGGGGAAGTGGGACATGGGCATCACTTTGGAGGGTCTACACCAGCTCGTGACGAATTCCACCGAAAGGGAAAACTTGTGTAGACTTGGAAGCGGAGATGGGCCCTTCGCCTTTGCGTGCACAGGGAAACCGGTGCACGTCTTGTGAACCCTTGAGCCCTGGATGGAGCGTTAGTAAAGTTGTGTTACCATCTAGTTTTAGTTGTTGTCTTGGTCAGGATATTTAATCGGTTTTTTTGTATTATTATTTTTAGGTCTGAGTTTCTCATCTTCACCTCCATATTAAATGTAGTACGTACAGTCATCAAATAGTGAAGCTTTAGATGCTGATACAAGAAATTGGCTAATACTTCAAAGGTTTAGGGACTTGACGGTGTGATTGTAAGTCAGTTATTAGGAATTAAGTTGACAGGAGAGAGCTTTGCATTTGCTGTTTTGTTTGAGCAACATACCCATTTTATACTTGGTTTTTTAGTTTCTTTTTTCTTGGAGGCAGTCTCACTGTAGCCCAGGCTGACCTAAAACTGTAGCCCAGGGTGGCTTGGGATTCAAGGCGATCCTCCTCCTTCAGCCTCCTGTGTTTATGGGTGTGAGCCACCACACTGTGTTCGTTTTCTAATAAAATTGAGTTTTCCTGACATTTGCTGAATGATATTCACCAAACCTTTAGTTTGTAAATAAATAATGGGCTTACTAAACATTGAGTTAGGTGAAGCTATAGTAAGGGGTCAGTTTGGGGTGTCTTTCATTAAACCTGCTCTCATTCAGTTTCCTTCCTTCTAGTAACTTTCCCTCTTCTTCCTTAGGGAGGAGGTACCTATGTGAGTATCTCACTCTGCCTTCTCATTTCAGGTTCATGACAAACAGCTTCCCACGGTGTTTGGGAGCTGTAACTTAAGCTAGCTGCTGTACTACTCAAAGCTTTTGTTTCATCTTAAAGTACTAAGTATCCCCTACTTGAGGTTTTGGATACATTGAAAACATTGCAGTGTATGTTTAGACTTCATTCTGAAAGAATACTTCTCTTGGTAGTGAATGCTACTGGATTTTTTCCATCAACACACTTGCAGTTTATATTCTGTAGATTATCATCTATTGTCAGGTTTCTTACTGACATTTGTGAAATGAATCAGGATAATCATTCACTCATTTATTTTCTTTTCAATTACCTGGTCTCAGTCTGTGCTGGCCTTAAACGTCCTGTGTAGCAGAGGGCTGCTGGAACTGCTGAACCTCTCATCTTTACCTCCCAAGGGCTGGCATAGCAAGAGTGTACCATCATGCCTGGCTCTTTCTTAATTTTCCTTGTTTTGTTTTTTCTAGGTAGGATCTTGCTCTAGCCCAGGCTAACCTGGAATTTACTATGTAGTCTCAGGCTGGCCTCAAACTCATAGCAGTCCTTCTACCTTGGCTTCCTGAGTGCTGGGATTAAAGGCATGTGCTATCACACCCTGGTATTTTTTTTTAATTATTTCTAAGAAATAAAACTCAGTCACTTTTAAAAATGTCAGGATAAAGTATTTCTTGAGTTGGAGAGGAGTTTTGTTGCCATATTGTAGCTTTGATTTTGAGAGGAGAAAGGCCCAATAATTGTTACATAAAACATTATTTACCATATTTCTTTATAATTTAATTTATAAAAATTCTTTTACCTTGTTTTGTTTGTATGCTCGGTACTAGGCATGTATTTCTTCCTGTGGAGCAGGCCTCCAGTCCAATTAGAGTGGTTGGTTTTAGAGTGGTTGGTTTCCTCCATAACAGACATGCCACTATTGTACTAGTTAACTACATTTGGCCTGGCTGGCCAATCTTACAATGCCCACTAGTGTTTACCACCATTGATGATTTCTGTCTCCCAAAGGGCTGCATGCAGCATAGCTCTTTTCAGCTTTCTGATACCTAGTCAACATGGAGGAGGTTTCCAGCTCTGCTCCAGCTTGATTTCTGAGTGACCTGCAGCCCAGGCATGTGGAGTCTTCAGTAGTAGAGACTTACCATCTAGTTCTGGTGGGCAACCAAGAACTTTGGCAACGACCTGTAATGTTTTGAAGGCATCAGGGACCTCCCTGGCCAACAACTCACTGAATCTATCCCACCCCTGGCACTGAAAATTTTTCTAGTAACAATCTGTGGCTTCTAGGTACACCATTATCCAAAGAGGTAGGTTTTGATGTGGCTTATAGTCATAACATCTTAAAAAAAAAAACTTTTTAATTTTTTTTAGTTTTTTTTGTGGTACTGTCTTGCTCTATCCAAGGCTGACCTGGAATTCACTCTAGTCTCAGGCTAGTGTCGAACTTACAGCAATCCTCCTACCTTTCCCTCCTAAGTGCTGGGATTAAATGCGCACACCTCCATGCCTAGGAGAGGGAGAGAATATGAATGTGAATGGGTGTACCAGGACCTTCTGCTGCTGCAAACGAACTCTAGACTCATATGCCACTTTGTGCATCTGGCTTTATGTGGATACTTGGGAATCATACTCGGGTCATTAGGCTTTGCAGGCAAGTCCTTTGACTGCTGAGCCATCTCTCCAGCCCACATCTTAAATTTTGATTAACCCTCCTCCCACCCTTCCTTTACTTAATCTCTTTCCCTGATGCCACTTAGACCATTTTACTCCCAGGAATCTGCCCCTCTACTTACATATCTACAACACCCTCCTTTTAAGTCCTCCCCTATCCTCCTTCCCTTATAGACCCTTTCTAGCTTCCTGGCCTCTACGTGACTTTCTCTTAAGATATAAAGTGATTACTTTTTTGGTGAGAGGTAGTTGGTTGTGTTTTGGGGTAGAAGTGAGACTTAAGATTCTTCCCCTCCTTTTTTTTTTTTTTGTATATAAGGTCTCACTCTTTAGCCCAGGCTGGCTTCATACTTGGTATGTAGGCTGTCATTTAACTCAAGGCGATCCTCTTTAGAGGCCATATCCAGTGTGAACTTTCATTTTCTTGATTAGTCTGTTTTATAATTTGTCTGCAGCACTGAGGCTGGAATAGGACTGTTGATGTTTCCTAAGAACCCATTTTGGTTTTCCTTTTGATTTCTATTTCTGAAATTTTCTAGGAAAAGTAAACCTAAGAAAAGATAGTCATTGCCCTTCGTGGCAAAAGAGATCATTTGGTGTGCAAGTTGAAGACTTCTGCTGCTTTTTACAAGAAACATAAGTTTTAAACATAAAAGTAAAAAGCTTGCTACAAGATTTCAGAATAAAGAACATTAATCTTAGAAATTAATTGCCTCCATCCTTTTATGGTTGCTAAGGGTAGGTCTCAGGGCCTTGCACAGACCAAGTGGGCATTGAGCTGCTATTCCCCTAGCCCTCAAATAATTTTTTTAAAGTCAAGTGAATTGGCCAGTAACATTTGAGGATATTGGTAAAGTTACAAGTCTATTTCAGAAGTTAAAAAATGTTTACAGGTCTGCAGAGATGGCTTAGTGGTTAAGGTGCTTGGCTACGAACCCTAAGGATCCAGGTTCGATTCGCCAGTACCCACGTAAGTCAGATGTACAAGGTGGTGCATGATGCATCTGGAGTTTGTTTGCAGTAGCTGGAGGTCATGGCTTGCCCATTCCCTCTCTCTCTCTCTCGTGTATGTGTGTGTCTGTCTCTATTTCAAATACATAAATAAATAAATTATAATTAAAATATTTTAAAAATAAGTTCTTAGGTTAGAGATATTCAAAATATAAACAAAGCTTGTCATGTATTGATATTGTTTGGGATGCAATTAATTTATTTTAGATTTATTATTTAACTGTATTGTACACAGTATGTCTTAATGCTTTAATAAAGCCCCCTCCCCTCCCCCTCACAAGTGGAAACCTTGGTTTGTTTTATTTTGTTTTGTTTTTTCCAGGT
Source organism: Dipus sagitta (assembly GCA_036346955.1). NCBI lineage: Eukaryota > Metazoa > Chordata > Mammalia > Rodentia > Dipodidae > Dipus > Dipus sagitta. The sequence continues at coordinate 35,326,120 of CM070786.1, forward strand.
AGGGTCTCACTCTAGCCCAGGCTGACCTGAAATTCATTATGTAGTCTTAAGGCGGCCTTGAACTCCTGGCCATCCTCCTACCTCTGCCTTCCCAGTACTGAGATTAAAGGCTCAGCCATGCTCTGCTAAAACCTTGGTTGGGATAGTGTAGGAAGCTAGGTTGCTGCTACCTAATGAATGGATTAGCATAGTGTGTTGACAGTGTAAAGTTTAATTTTTGGTAAGTACTTGACAGGTTGAGACAGATAATTTTTAAAAAGTCCTTATCCAGTTTTGGAGGAGCATGCTGTGTGGTATGAGGACATCATTACACATTAATACACAAGGCAGAGCTGTCAGAAGTATGTAAAAGTCTTAAGTGAAGGTTGGGGAGTCTTCAAGAACTTGGTGGAATTTAAGTAGTGACAGAGTTTTGAAGGGCATAATTAGGGCATTAAAAAGAGGAGTAGGGCTGGAGAGTTGGCTTAGTGGTTAAGGTGTTTGCCTGCAAAGCCAAAGAACCCAGGTTTGATTCCCCAGGATCCACATAAGTCAGTTGCATAAGGTGGCACATGTGTCTGGAGTTTGTTTGCAGTGGCTGAAGGCCCTGGTGCACCCGCCCCCCAACCCACGCACCTCTTTCTCGCTTTCAAACAAAATAAAAAAAAAAAAGAGTAAAGTGAAGAAAAATGAATTGCTGGGGACGAACTGCTGTGTGGTTCGGTTTAGGTAGTGCTTAGTGAACTTGCAGGGCAGCAAAAGGAGCTGAGACTGGAAAGATAAGTTTGGGCTAAATTGTGGAGGGATTTGAATGCTAAGAAATAAAATTAGATAGCCATGGAAACTCAAGTCCTGTTAGGAAAGATTCGAGGATCCTCCTGAAGTCCAGAGGCTCCAAGCTCATGGCAACAGTGCTGGCACCTACCAGGGATTGCTTCGAAGTCTCTCCTCCATGCTCTTCTGGGAAGCTTTCTCCAGTAACCTTCCTTGCCCTGTCCCTCTGTGCCTTTGTGATATAGCCACATTGTTTCAATAATTGTCTATTATTTTTAAGTTCATAGGGATAGGAGCTCCATCTTACATATATTTCTAGTGTGAGGCATAACATCAGTCTAGTAAGAGGTGCCCAGGAAGTGATTATGTAACAGGAAGATCTGTACAGCAGTGGTGTCTTTAGAAGGAAAGGAAGGGTCTTCATGGAAGACCTGTGATAAAAGGGAGGGGAACAGGATTTGATATTGGCTGATAATGGGGGCAAGGAAGGATCCAGGGTGACCTGTTCCGTGGTGTTCTCTGCTAATATGCTGTAAGCAGCACTGTTCTAAGTGCTTTATCTGCCCTTCACCATAATCCCGATGTAGGTGCTTCTTAGCTTTACATAGGAAGAAATTAGGCGCACAGTTACCAGGTTGGGCAGTGCTAACACACCAAGAAGTCTGATTTTAGAACTGTATGTGCAACATTTTTGCTACTTCCGATTATGGGTGACTGAGAGTTACTACTCTCAGAAATAAGAAAGACAAGAGAAAATAGTGTTGAAAGAATGCTAGATATGCATGATTTGAGGAACTTGCAGACATTCAGGTGAGGATGTTCAGGAGATAAACTTTGGGAACAGTTGAAACCTGAATGATGGCTAAGCTTGGGCAGTAGTAGAACTCATTTCAGTACAGCACAGTTGATGTGCTTCTTTGGGGAGGGGTTGTTAAATTGGCCGAGGTGAGAGGAAAGGCGGACAAAAAGGAAACAGGGAATGGAGAACTCAATAGGCATGCTGCTGTGGATAGTTTGCTAATTTGAAGTCAGGTGTGGGGCTTTCATTTGAAGTAAGGTGCCCTCAGCTAGCACAATAGAGGGCCATGTGCTGTCTTGTTGTATGTAGTTTTTACCTTGATCCTCTCTGCTAGCAGAATGTTCCTTGTTGCTTTTAACTTAATTTTTTATTTTTTTCAGACAGGCTGTCATGCTAGCCCAGGTTGGCTCTGATCACTTTGAAGTGATTTTCCTCAAAGGTGTGAGCCACCAAGTCCAGTTTTTTTTTTTTTGAGGTAGGGTCTCACTAGCTCAGGCTGATCAGGAATTCACTCTGTAGTCTCAGGGTAGCCTCGAACTCTTGTTGATCCTCCTACCTCTGCCTCCCTAGTGGTGGGATTAAAGGTGTGCGTCCCCACGCCTGGCTTACCAAGTCCAGTGTTTTGTTTTATTTCTTTATTTATTTTGCTGTCACCCCTCCCATCCCTACATTTCTGCCCTGAGATAGATTTTTCGCCCTTGTGGCTCTTTATACTAACTTCCTTATTCTGCCTTTTCATTTCTTTTGAACCTTTTCATTTTGGTGAGGAATTGTCTTGTAGACTTCAGAAGCTCTTTAATCATTAGTTTGTGTTCTTCAGTTTTGAAAAAAAAAAAAAAGCCCAAACTTATTCCACATCCGTTATAATCTAAGGAGAGGAAGAAGCTGAGCTTCTGTAGTATTACATTTGGTGTTTACCTCAACCATTAATTTTCAAGTCTGGTCATTAAATTTTATTTTTTTTTCTGTTAGTCTTAAGTCTGAAAGAACCCCAGTCTGAATGTTGTAGCATTAGCAGCAGCAGATCAGTAGTAAGTAAGTGTGAAATTTGCAGTAAATGTGGCTGTTGCCATTTTTGGTTCATTGAATGAGGTAATTGATCTTCCTGAATCTCACTTTATTTGCCAGCTCATCAAAATTGTGTTCTTTGGATGGCTGATGGTAATGCTTTGATTATTCCCAAATTTGATGAATGCTTATTTAAGTGATATTCATGATTAGATTACAGAGGTAGCTTCATCTCTTAAATGACTTGGAGTCCTTAAAGAGTATTTACCTGAGATACTGCGTATCTAGGTTTTTGCGGCTTTTATTTCTGAAACCATTTGAATGTGGCAGCAGTAGGTAATTAAAGAAATGCTGTCATTTTCATAACTACTTTCTTGTAAGCTGCTGCTTCTGTGTGAATTTCAGGATTATTTTGATAGTTCCCTTGCTGTTTGCAGAGATTTCCCTTTGGGATTTTGAGTTGTTGAATGAAATTGTGTTAAATAAGTAAATTTGAGTATCATTGATATGTTCTTAATTCTGAGTTTTCCCACATAGTAATGCAAGTGCTGAAAAGGTGGCTTGATGGATGAATTTTTCTGTAAAGTTTGTGGTTTGTCACAAACATTGTGTATATTAAATTGGTGTCTGGGTATTTTGTAATTTGTGCCTAGAGAACTCACGGTGATCCTCCTACCTCACAGCCTCCTGAGTGGTAGGATTAAAGGGGAAAGTTTTGTTTTGTTTCCTTCCCTAACACATTAGTCTACTTTTTTTTTTTTTTTTCAAGGCAGGGTTTTGCTTTAGCCCAGGCTGACCTTGAATTCACTCTCTAGTCTCAGGGTGGCCTTAAACTCATGCAATCCTCCTACCTCTGCCTCCCAAGTGCTGGGATTAAAGGTGTGAGCCACCATGCCTGGCTTCTTTAGCCAACTGTTAAGAAAGACTAGCTGGTGCAGAAAAATGATGGGAGAGCCACAGTAAAAGTTGAAGACAGAAAGTAGATGGCAGGGCTGGGGAGATGGCTCAGCAGCTAAAGGCGCTCACTTGCAAAGCCTGCTGGCCAGGGTTCAGTTCTCCAGTACCCACATAAAGCCAGATGCACAAAGTGGTACATGCATCAGGAGTTAGTTTCCAGTGGCAAGAGGCCCTGGAATACCCATATTCTCTCCCTCTGTACTTGCAAATATAAATAAAAATATTACTTAAGAAAAAAGAAGGGCTGGAGAGATGGCTTAGTAGTTAAAGCACTTGCCTGCAAAGCCTAAGGACCAAGGTTCGATTCCCCAGTACACATGTAAGGCAGATGCACAAGGTGGCACATGCATCTGGAGATTGTTTGCAGTGGCCGAAGGCCCTGGCATGCCCACTCTTTCTCTTTCTCTTTCTCTTTCTCTTTCTCTTTCTCTTTCTCTTTCTCTTTCTCTCTCTCTCTTCTCTTTCTCTCTGTCTCTGTCTCTGTCTGTCTCTCAAATAAATAAATATTAGAGAAAAAAAAAAGAAAATAGTTGACAGAAAGAATGAAGATGGGGGATATCTCAGTGCTTGACTATTGTAGTTACCTTCTCAGTGCTGGGACAAAGCATCTGACCAAAAAGGAGCTATGGGAAGAAAGCTGGTGTTTTTGGCTTATAGTCAGTCTCAACGGGAAACTTCATGATGGCAGGGGAAAGATGACAGAGCAGAGACTGGACATCACCTCCTTGCCACAGTCAGGTGGGCAACAGCAGCAGGCGAGTAAACTGACTTAACATTGGCAAGCTAGGGGCTAATAAACCTCAAGGTGCACCCCCAGTTAACACACCTCTTCTAGCAAGGTTCCACCTCCCAAATGGCCCCCAGCTGGGGAGCAAGCATTAAGAATACATGAGTTTGTGGGGGACACTTGATTCAAACCACAGCTGTCTTGTTTTGCTTTTGCCTGGGCCTTAGTAGAATTCAGAAAAGTAAATTGAGTTGGTATAAAAATACGGCCAACTGTTTTTAGCCTTATGTTGGGACAAGGTAAATAAAACAGTACTGTATGGAGCAATATTAATCTTCCTATATTTGTTTTTTCTACTACATATTAATTTCTAATTTATTTTAAAAATTAATGTTCATTTTATTTTAAATTTAGAACTGGGAGTTAAGGTCTGGTGAAATATTTGTGGTCATAAGGTTATTGACTTCACTTTTAACACAAATATGCATAAAAATAAATAATGCCTCACTTTAACAGGTTAAAAATAACGTCTTAATGGCAAAATCAAATTGAGCCTCCAAGTAAAAATTTCAGAAATATCCCATGTGTTGGCTAGTAGTTTTTCAACTTAGCTTCTTTGCCCTTAGATGTATAGTAACAAAATAAAACATCATATGCTGTATGCAATCTGAAATGTAAATCAATTTCAAGAAAAAATAACATGAAATTTTAATGGCTGAAAGTTGTGGGAAAGTGCATTATTTGAAGACTGAGTTTTCCCAACAATTAGCCTGTGGCATGCCACACTAGAAGCAGTTCTCTTGAAACAAGTTGGGGATGGTGGCTGATTAGAGGTTTAATGAAGAAACTTTCCTTTTTCTGCAGCAGACCTGTACCTTTTACTAGCCAGTGAGGTTAGTTGTGGAATTTCTTGCTGTTGGAATCCACTGTCTGTGTGGTTGTGAGTAGCTGGAGAAAAGGAGGATCTCCTAAGTTGCTGTTTGGGCAGGGTTAATGGCACTAGTTTATGACTTGGGACAGATTTTTGTGCAAATATTCTATTGAAAAATGTTTAAAATAGGGCTGTGTGTGGTAGTGCACACCTCTAATCCTAGCATTTAGGAGGCCAAGGTAGGAGGATCACTGTGAGTTTGAGGCCACCTTGAGACTACATAGTGAATTCCAGGTCATCCTGGGCTAGAGTGAGAACATACCTCGATAAACAACCACCACCAAAAATTAAATTTCCTGTGTATACTCTGAAAAAGAAACTATGGTTCAGATATATTTATAAGCATTTATATTATGGTTTTGGAAATACTCCGAAATTTAAAGGCTTGACTTGTACATTTACTTTGGATCACAACCTTTTTGCCAGAGATTATCTGTTCACTGTCATTAGCTTAAAAGAAATTGCCACAAGTTAGCAAAGATTATTAAATTCCTGCAACATTAGAAATTGTAAAGAGGTATTTTCTAATCCTGTAGATACTTACTTATTTTATTTTCAATACTTATAGACCAGATCATCAGATGTTCATTCATCTGGATCATCAGATGCACATGTAAGTATAAAAATGTATTTCCTTAAAAATAAATTATACTTTCTTTTTGTCTATATATCGGTACATATGATTTACATGATAAGTAGGTTATAGTGCATGTACATTTTTCTTTTACCCTCTTTTGTTAGGTGTTATTTGCATAAACCCTCAAGCCATGTTAAACATTTCTTGTGTTTTTTTTTGTTGTTGTTTGCTTGCTTTTGTTTTTCGAAGTAAGGTCTCGCTCTAGCCCAGGCTGACCTGGAATTCCCTGTGTAGTCTCAGGGTGGCCCCGAACTCACAGTGAGCCTCCTACTTATGTCTCCTGAGTGCTGGGATTAAAGGCGTGTGCTACCATACCTGGCTTGTTAAACACTTTTAATATTTATATTTCCTAATTTTTAAAATTGTGCTTGTAAAATTTTGTATACGTGAGTGTTTGTGTTTGAACAATGACCGTAGTAGCCTTACATTATGCATACATTGTTTTTTCTTGCTGCACTTTGTTCATGTCCCTGCAAATCAGCAAGCATAGCTCTAATCTGTACTTTTAGTGGCATAAAGTTCCACAGTAGAGAAGTGTAATTATTTCTCTGTTGGTGGGTAGATGCCTTTTTATTTAAAACTTTTTGAACACTATAATAAATGCTTTTTACATACCTTAGATTAGAACAGTGTTCAAAGTGGTTTGCAGACCACTACTAGTTTTGTTGAGAACCGTTCAATGGACCTTTGAATTCAAAGTTATTTTGCAATAATTCCAAGGCATTATATATCTTTTTTGTTGTTGCTTTTTTTTTTTTTTTTTGAGGTAGGGTCCTGTGCCCAGGCTGACCTGGAATTCACTCTGTAATCTCAGGGTGGTCTCGAACTCATGGCAATCCTCCTACTTCTGCCTCCTCTGAGTGCTGGGATTAAAGGCCTGTGCCACCATGCTCAGCCGTTATGTATCTTTCTTACTATGTTTATATTTTCACTAATGGTGCCAAAGCATTGGATGGATAAACCGTTGGTACATTAGCGTAAATCAAGGGAGTGACTCAAATACATACTGCACTCATTATATTTCAGCCATGCTCAGTAGAAACATACTAGTTTTAAGCCGGGCGTGGTGGTGCACGTCTTTAATCCCAGCACTCGGGAGGCAGAGGTAGGAGGATTGCTGTGAGTTCGAGGCCACCCTGAGACTACAGAGTGAATTCCAGGTCAGCCTGAGCTACAGTAAGACTCTACCTCAGAAAACCAAAAAAAAAAAAAAAAAAAAAAGAAACATACTAGTTTTACTTGATGTTTTCAGTGGGTGGGCCTGGGAGTACATGTCTCTAATTTCAGCACTTATATGGATGAGTGTAGGATATATGAAATCATGAACTTGAGGCTATCCTAATGTAGCAAGACTTTGTCTTCAAATTTAAGAAAAGGGAATTTTTTTAGTGAAGATGTAAAAGTTAAGACTTGACTCATCTGTGGGTCTTGAATATTCTGTACGATGAAACAAGAAGTATATATACAAGGCTTTGTTGTGTACTAAACGTGTTTGTATTGAGGAGAAGTACTTGTGTGATTGAGTTGAAAATGAAACTAGCTGCCCTTTTCATAGGCTGCATCCTTGAAGGGATAATTGACACCCAAACTATGATTATCTGATGTGGATATTTGGCAGACATTTTCTTTTTGGGAGGGGGCAGTTATTGTGTCATTTTATTTTTTTAAACTTTATTGACAGCTTCTGTAAGTATGGACAATAAACCATGACAATTTCCTCCCATTCCCCCTTTCTCCCTTCCCAAATCCCCTCCATTGGATCCCTTCTTCTTTCCAATCAATCTCTTCTATTTTCGTATTATCATGAAGGTCTTTTTGTAGGTAGTGTCAGTCACTGTGAGGTTGGCAATTTTTTGAAACTGGAGGAAAGAAACTGTTACTTAAAAGAGTAACAGATGTTGTTAATATAATATTTGAGCTTTCAAGGATCAATTAGAATTAATGAAAACTTTTCTTGTTCATTAAGCATTTGCTGATGAAATCAGTGGTGACATTAAAAAATGTTTTTAGTAGACTACAATGAAATTTGTTACTTAGACAGTTGGATTTGTTCTAGTTTTGATTTTTGAAATCATTTTTAACTTTTCCTGAAGATGGATGCATCTGGACCCTCAGATAGTGATATGCCAAGTCGGACACGACCTAAAAGCCCAAGAAAACACAATTATAGGAATGAAAGTGCCCGTGAAAGTCTTTGTGATTCTCCTCATCAGAATCTCTCAAGAGTGAGTATTGGGGGCTGGAGAGATGGCTCAGCCGTTAAAGGCGCTTGGTTGGAAAGCCTGCTGGCCTGGGTTCAATTCTCCAGTGCCTGTGTCAAGCCAGATGCACAAAGTGGTGCATGGGTCTGGAGTTCATCAGTAGTGGCAAGTGGCCCTGGTGCACCCATATTCTTTCTCTCTCTCCTCTCTCTCTGCTCACATTTTTTTTTAAGTATTGGTAAAAATAAGAAAGGGTAATTATAGCATTTTTTGTTTGTTTCATTGTTACATTATTTAAAAATAACATTTTTTGGTAATGATAAACTAAAGTTTATGTAAGGAAATGGTTTTATAGCTCACATGAGTTGTTTCATTGAAAGTATTTAATTTGAAAAAATAATTTTGAATGTAATGTAGTTATTGCTAAATTTGTTTTTCCCCTTATTTATTGACTCACCAGAAGTGCATAGATCATTAAACATGGTCCTGCACTTGGAGAGTTGGTGCTGTTTTTGTGGAAGCAGACAGAAATAGGTACTGGGCAGTCTGAAGTGCAGCCCCGGGCAGTATGGAGCACAGAGAAAGAGGCTTTTTAAGATCCGCTCTGCAAAGCACCTCTGGGTCATTTAGTTTTAGGGTTTTTTTTTTTTTTTTTTTAATCTATTTCAGATAACTTTTCCTGGGCTAGGGAAATTTAGTGGCAGAGAGCCTTCCTAGCATGTTTGAGACCCTGGGTTCAGTCGTGAGTACTGTCTAGAAAAATGTGTGCAGATTAGTTTTTCTTGTGAATAAGTTTGGAAAATATAATGAACAAAGCCATTAGCCAGGATAAACCACTGATTACACATTTTTACTTTTTACTTAATATATTTAAATATAAATACAGTTCTTATTTACTTTTTTGAAATAACAGTTTTTAGGAGTACGTTTTAAAAATACCCTATGTTCAGTTCTGATATTTCTTTTCATTTCAGCAAAAACTACAAACTGTAGTAGATGACTGTATTAGTCCTCTGAGTAAGCACTCTGTTATTTCCTTAGGTCCTTCTCTCTTGAATATTCTGAAATGTATTGAATTTATACGTAACACTAAGAATATGTACATAAAGACAAGCTTCTTATTTCTCTTCACAGCCTCTTCTAGAAAACAAATTGAAAGCATTCAGTATTGGAAAAATGAGCACAGCTAAGCGAACTTTGAGTAAGAAAGAACAAGAGGAATTAAAGAAAAAGGTAATTTAAAAAATGTGTGAGTATATGTGTGCATATTCATGTGGTGGGGAAGTGGGAGAGTACCATGGAGGCTGGAGGACACCCTTGGGTGGTCACCCTCTGGAACACCATTCATCTCCTTTGAGACAGGGTCCCTCACTCACCTAGAAATTACCAGTTAGGTTAGACTGGTTGGCCAGCAAGCTGTAGGGATCCTCCCATTACTGCCTCTCCAGTGCTGGGATTACAGGTATGTGCTATCTTACCTGGCATTTTTCACATGGTTCTGGGGATTGAGTTCAGGTCCTTGTACTAGTGAGGAATTATTTTACTTGAGTTATCTCTAAAGCCTGAAAAAGAGAATCGTTGAAATATATTCTGGATTATCCTTGGGAATGAATGTGTTTAAAGGAATATCAAGTGTGTCAACAGTAGAGCAATGTTTCCCAAAGACTTTTGACTTCTAGAATGTTCTCAACTCTTACCTACAAGTCAAGTCTTTGAAATGAGGTTCATTCAGTTGAATCCAGCTTCTCTCCCTGTGTTCATGGACCTTTTAGTTATTTTCTGGTATTTTCATTCTTTTTGTGCAAGTATGGGTGTGGGGGTATGTACATATATTGCATCCATTTCCCATGGAATGATAGCATGCTATATAATAGTAAGGGTGCTTTTCTTCATATTAATTGCTTAAACAAGATTACTTCTAGTATAGAAATACTCTATGTATTTTCAAAGCTTTGTAGATAAGTAATTGTTTAGCTAAAATGGTGTTGAGGGGATTTGTGATTTGGCCTTTTGCCATTATATTACAAATAATGCCAGGGTGTTTTCTTTCTTTCTTTCTTTTTTTTTTTGGCAGGTGGGCGGGCGGGCGGGCGGGCGGGGTGGGGGGTTGAGGAAGGGTCTTGCTCTAGCCCAAGCTGACCTGAAATTCATTCACTATGTAGTCTCAGGGCAGCCTCAGACTCACAGTGATCCGCCTACCTTGGCCTCCTGAATGCTGGGCTTAAGGTGTGTGCCACCACCTGTGGCTAAAATTTTAGATAATGGTATGCCTTTGTTTTGTTTTTCCTGGTTTGTCTGTGAGATATATTCACAGAAGCAAGATTACTGAGCTGAATAATAACAACTGCATAATGGTAGTTGTGTTTCATTTGTCATATTGCCAAGTTGTTCTCTCTAGGGCAAGGGCAGTTTGATTCTTGTCAACATTGTGGTGATTTTTTTTTTAAGGTAGGGTTTCACTCTATTTCAGGCTGACCTAGAATTCACTGTGTAGTCCCAGGCTGCCCTCAAACTCAAGGCACTTCTGTTACCTCTGCCTCCCCAGTGCTGGGATTAAAGGTGTGCACCACTTTGCCCGGACCAGCAGTGACTTCTCCCATAGACTTGCAAACAGAGGATGTTACTGAAGGAGTTTTGCCATTGTGCTAGATAAGAAATAATATCTCAGTAGTTTTAAATTTATAGTTCTTTACTGGGAAAAAGGTATGCAGTTCTTATGCGGTTTTTTAAAAAAATTATTTATGAGAGAGCCGGGTGTGGTGGGCATGCCTTTAATCCCAGCACTTGGGAGGCAGAGGTAGAAGGATCACCATGAGTTCAAGGCTACCCTGAGACCACATAGTGAATTCAGGTCAGCCTGGACTAGAGTGAGACTCTATCTTGAAAACCAACCCCCCCCCCCCAAACAAAAATTAGTTATGAGAGAGAGAATTGGCATACCAGGGCCTTTGCCCACTGCAAATGAACTCCAGATGTGTGTGCCATCTATATGCATGTGTCACCTGTGCACATGTGTTACCCTGTGCATTTGGCTTATGTGGGTAGTGGGGAATCGAACCTGGGTCCTCAGTATTCACAAGCAAGTGCCTTAACCCCTAAGCCATCTTTCCAGCCTCTTTTATGTGTTTTTTTTTTCCCTGAAAAATATCTTCCCATCTCCAACCTTCTTTTTTTATAACTCTGACTATAATACAGAGTGTAATGCCCCCCTTTTTTGTTGATTTCTTTTTATTTTCCTTCAGGTTTTATTTTTCTTCGTAAAAACCTATTGTTATATAGTCAGATTTGTCAGTCTTTCCCTTTGATTTTTGTGTTAAAATTTTCACATTTCTGGTTTACAAAGCAATTTTCCTTTTTGTTTTTTTGAGTTAGGGTCTCACTCTTACCTAGGCTGATCTGGAACTCACTGTGTAATCCCAGACTAGCCTTGACCTCACAGAGATCCTCCTACTTCTGCCTCTTGAGTGCTGAAATTAAAGGTGTGTACTGCCACCATGCCTGGCTTTCTTTATATTTTCTACAAGTACTTACATGTTTTCATTTTAAACAAAATCAAATTTTATTTAAGCAAGTTTTCCTGGTACGTGTAAAGAATTGATTTTATTTTTACCCGTTTTTCAGATTGTTATCCATTTGTCCAAGTATCATTTTTTCAAAAAGTAAATATATTTCCCACTGATTTGAAATACTCCTTTTATTGGAATATTTTATTCCTTTTACTGAACAATACATTTCCACATACTTTTGGATTTCTTTTCTAGTCTGTTTTATTTTATTTCGAGGTAGGGTCTCACTCTAGCCCAGGCTGATCTGGAATTCACTATAGTCTCAGGTTGGCCTCAAACTCACAGTTATTCTTTTACCTCTGCCTCCTGAGTGCTGGGATTAAAGGCATGAGCCACCATGCCTGTTTTTTGTTTTAAATATTTTATATATGATGGGGGTGGGGTAAGGAGGGAGAGGCTATGGAGGGTGTGCCGGGGCCTCTTGGCCACTACAAACACCAGATGCATGTGCCACTGTGCATCTGGCTTTACATGGATACTGGGTCTTGCTTTGTAGCTTAGGCTGGCTTGCAGCTCTCTGTCCCACTGTCTCTGCTTCCTGAGAGCTGGGAGTACAGGTGTGTACCACCACACCCAGCTTGATACTCTTTTTTGTTGTTGTTGCTGTTGTTTTTTGAGGTAGAGTCTCTAGCCCAGGCTGACCTGAAATTCACAATGTAGTCTCAGGGCAGTCTTGAACTCACTGTAATCCCCAGTGCTAGGATTAAAGGCATACCTGGCCATACCTGGCTGAGCTTCTTTAATACTTTATGTCAGGAGAAAATATTGCTGCTTCTACTACATTCTCATTGTTTGAAAAGAAACTCTGTATGCACTGAATTAAGTCATCATGCTTTGCAATGTGATGTTTTCATATAGTCAGTTTTCTTATACTTTGGCCTTTAATTGCTTTAATAAATTTACTTGTCAGCCTATATTTGGTGGGATCTTTTCTGTTCCTATAGATTGGCTGTAAAAGCCAAACTTCTTATAGCTTCAGTGTTAATTACTGTGTAATATCCACCAAGGTTTAGATATTAGAATTTCTTAACTTTGGAAGGATGAGGTTTTCATTTACTTTTTGTGTGTGTGGTGTGCCTGAGCCTAAGATTTCACATGCTAGACAAGCATTCTACCTCTGAGTTATATTCCCAAGCCACATTTATATGTTTCTTAATGAAGGTAACTATGTAGGCCAAAGTAATAAAATGTTTGTTTATTATTAGAGAGATAGAGAATATGAATGGGTGCACCAGGGCCTCTAGCCACGGCACACGAACTCCAGACGCATATGCCACCATGTGCATCTGGTTTATGTGGGTTCTGGGGAGTCAAACCGGGGTTCTTAGACTTTGCAGGCAAGTGCCTTAACCGCTAAGCCATCTCTCTCCAGACCCCAAAGTAATTTTTCATGTTACTAATATTTCATTATTCAGGAGGATGAAAAGGCAGCTGCTGAAATTTATGAGGAATTTCTTGCTGCCTTTGAAGGAAGTGATGGTAATAAAGTGAAAACATTTGTACGAGGAGGAGTTGTAAATGCAGCTAAAGGTAAGAGTAAGCATTACATCCTTTAGCAAACCCTAAGTTTTGATTGAATGTCTGACTTAATTATGAAAGATTAACTTTGAATACCATATTTCTTTTCATTTAGCACCCTCTAGTGGTTTATATTAATGAGCAAAATGAAGGTACAAATAAAGGTTAAGGAGGAGATACTAAATGGGATTACTGAAGAGATATGAAGGAGATAATAAATAACGGCACCTTCCAGATTTTAATATATATCATTGTTTTGTTATAAAGTGATTAAATTGATATTTTTGAGAGTAAGGTGGTAATATTTGAATTTAATTTCATGCTTATCAGTAAAATATTAATACTGAAAGGATATTAATTTATGTTTAAATAAAAATAATCAAATGATGTGAATAATTTCCCAACTTAGTATTTTAAATTTCAGAAGAACATGAAACAGATGAAAAACGGGGTAAAATCTATAAGCCATCTTCAAGGTTTGCAGATCAAAAAAATCCTCCAAATCAGTCATCCAATGAAAGGCCACCATCTCTTCTTGTGATTGAAACCAAAAAACCTGTAAGTCATTATTAAATATTGACCACATGTGCCCTAAGTGACACTGCTGTCATGGGTGCTTTCAGTGCCTCAGTTGTAGCAGAGATTTGTTCTTGATTAAGTTTTGATGCTTTGTCAGTAATTCACATAGATAAGAGGCAGTAAAATTAGGTAAGATACACATCTTCTATTCTTTTGAGCATTTATTACTGTCTTTCACATTATATTTATTGTAAGTCAAAAGTTGCCTATATTTTGGATGTAAATATACAATAATGTCATTGTCCTTTTAAATAGTTCTGGGCTAAGTTGCTTAACTATTGGCAACATTGTGCTTCTCAGGAAGGTTTTGGAATCATTTAGGAATTACTGTCAGAACTAGTGGCACTGTTCTTTAAATAGTCTCTGGTTTAAAAAGTTTTTCTTTGGGGGTGAGATGTTTTTTAAAGCTTTATTATTTATTTATTTGCACGTGTATGTGTTCACATACACCAGATGCTTCAGTCATTTTTTTGTGCCCAGCTTAAGTGACACGAGTGGCTTGGGAATTAAATCCTGGCTGGCAGAGTTTGCAAACAAGTGCCTTGAACCACTAGCCCATGTTCCCAGCCTTACCCCCGCCCTGGTGGGGGGTGATATTTTTATGGGGACAATAGATGGGTATGTGATTAGGTTACTTAGAGGCATATTGGGGGGTAAGTCATTATGCAATTGAATAATGAGGTTGATCTTTCTTCTGTGGCTTTTAGGATATTTCTGAACACAATTTAAATGTTTTTATTTATTTGAAAGAGAGAAAATTATGGGAGTGGCAGGACCTCCTGCCACTGTAGTTGAATTCCAGACACTTGTGCCACTTTGTGCATCTGGCTTTATGTGGGTACTAGGGAATTGAACCTGGGCCATCAGGCTTTGCAAGAAAGTGCCTTGAACTGCTGAGCTATTTCTTCAGCCCTTAAAGCAATTCTTAAAGAGCTTTATTGAGATGTAATTCACATGCCATAAAATTCACAATTTCACAGCATGCACAATTAGGTTGTTTTTTAGTATATTCATAGTTCAGCAATTGTCATTCTCTAATTTCAAGATAATCCCCCTCAAAAGAAACTATTAGTTTTGTTTTATCTTTTTTCTTTCACTTATAACTTGTCATATCTTTCATAGCCACTGAAGAAAGGGGAGAAAGAAAAGAAAAAAAGCAATTTGGAACTCTTCAAAGAAGAATTAAAACAGTAAGTTTTATAGTATGAAGTATTGACTATCATAGGTATAGTGATCTGATACTTAGCAGATAGAGGTATGTATATCAGCCATTATTAACTAGTTTGCCATGCGATTATTATAGGTATTACAATGATAGTTGGTGGAGTATGTTTGAAAGTCCAGCATTCAAGTTGCTTGCAAAATGTAGAATTGATTTAGTTGATTTATTTCCCATCTGGAATCCTGTTTACAGTGGAATCACTTTGCTCAGAGGGGTAGTGGTAAGGGGTTGTCAAATCTTATAAGAAACAACAAATTTAGTAGTTTTAATGTTGATTTTCTTCTTTACTTTAAAAGGGCCTTTTTCCCCCCTGGTTAGAATAATAGAAGTTTGCATGTGTCTCTGTTGTAATGAGGTTTCATTAAGCTTGCTTATTATTGATTATGATAAATATATCAAGTTATTTGAAGATAATACTTGGATAAGTTCTATTATTAAATGAGAATAACTATATTATGGCTTGCTCTTAGTTGACTAAATATTTTCAACAGAATTCAAGAAGAGCGTGATGAGAGACATAAAACAAAAGGCAGGTTAAGTCGATTTGAGCCTCCTCAGTCTGATTCTGATGGTCAGCGTCGTTCTAGTAAGTGACATTTATTTTAATGAGGATACTTATGATTTGTTATTCTAAAAGCTAAGAGTTGTTCTCTCTTTTCTCCTTTAAGTGGATGTGCCTTCAAGAAGAAATAGATCATCTGGTGGTAATACCGTGTTTTTGCTTTCTTGATAAATAAATTTTCCAGCTTTGTGTTTTGCAGATTATAATTTTTTCTCTTTATTCTAGTACTTGATGATTATGCACCTGGCTCACATGATGTTGGAGATCCAAGTACTACTAATTTATACCTTGGAAACATTAATCCACAGGTAATGTTAGTAAAATAAAATGAAATGTTGGCCGGTGTGACTTACTCTGATAGAAGAAAATTGCTTGGTTAGTCAATTTAAAAACAATGAAGTCAAGATTCTGATTGGCAAATCTGATGGAATAAGTCTCTGAAATTATTTCATAAAGTTGGGTCTTTCTGGTATGACCAAATCATTTTGTTACAGATTCTTGAGAACAGGTCTGCTTTTTCAGTAATTGGACTGTGCTCTGAAATGCCTTGCTACATGCTCATTCTGTTAGCTAATCAGTGATAGGCAGTACTCTCCTGAAACCTCCTCCTGCTCATAGCCTGCTTCCTTATGGATTCCTTTTTCATTCTTATAGCAGCAGGCTAGTGTTTGTGTCTTTGTCTTTTTAAAATCATTGTTTTTTAAAAAATATTTCTTTTTAAAATTTATTTGAGAGAGCAAGAGAGGGAATGAGATAGACAGAGAGAGGGAGAGAGAGGGAGGGAGGGAGGGAGAGATTGGGTGCACCAGGGCCTCCAGCCATTGCAAACGAACTCCAGATGCATGCACCACCTTGCGCATCTGGCTTATGTGGGCTCTGGGGGAATTGAACCAAGCTCCTTTGGCTTTGCATGCAAACACCTTAACTGATAAGCCATCTCTCTTGCCTCTAAATATTTAAATTTATTTATTTGAGAGAGGGAATGAGGCAGAGAGAGAGGGAGAGGGAGAGAGAATGGGCGCACCAGGGCTTTCAGCCACTGCATATGAATTCCAGATACATGTGCCACCTTGTGCATCTGGCTTATGTGGGTACTAGAGAATTGAACTGAACTCCTTTGGCTTTGCAGGCAAGCACCTTAACCGCTAAGCCATCTCTCCAGGCTCCTAAAATCATTGCTTTTTTTTTTTTTTTTTTTAAAGAGAGGATCTTGCTTAAGTAAGCCCAGGTTGGCTTAAAACTCTTTGCCTTCCATGTACTGGCATTGCAAGCCTGGGCCACTACTCTGGCTTGTCTTTTTCATGTCTCAGTGCTTTTCCTGCCTCAGTATTATTAGTATGTTTTGGAGGATATAGTCTTGGAGAATATTTTGCCTTAGAAATTATAGTTGATTCTGACCTGGTTGCATTTTTTTCTTTTTCTGCTCTTGATTACACTACAGTTGCATGCTGGAAAGTGACAGTCTTTTTCTTTTTTCTTCCATTGTCAACAATTACACCCCTTTAACTTACATGTGCTAACCACTGTTGTGTGAAGATGCTATTAAATTCTTAGACAAACTACTGCTGTTAAACATGTTTTTTTAGATTCTAAAATCTTAAAACAGGAAGAGGGGAGTTGAAATGTGCTTCAGCAGCACATATATGAAAATAAAATTGGAATGATACAAAGAAGATTAGCATGGCCCCTGTGTAAGAATGACGTACAAATTTGTGAAGCATTGCATATTAAAAGAAAAACGTGCTTTGGGTTTCTGTTGTCCCCTAAGCACTGAACCCTGGCATTTTGTTTAAATAAAACCGGATATTTCTAATATAAAAATACTGTAACTGCCCTGGGGTAGAGAGTTCCTTCTTAGTGCTTGACTGTAATCTTGTAGCATTAATATGTTGCTTGTCATTTTGCAAAAATGATTTGGCTTTCTGTTTTTATAGACTGCTTTGCCTCTCCCCTTTCATTTTTGTCGTATACTGAAACATTCTTATGCTTTAAAATAGATGAATGAAGAAATGCTGTGCCAAGAATTTGGAAGATTTGGACCATTAGCTAGTGTAAAAATTATGTGGCCTAGAACTGATGAAGAAAGAGCCAGAGAGAGAAATTGTGGTTTTGTGGCCTTTATGAATAGACGAGATGCTGAAAGAGCTTTAAAGAATTTAAATGGTGAGACATTTTTATCATCTCTTTATAGAATTTGGACATTTCTTTGGTTGGAAGAAAAAGTATTTATAAAAGTTATAGTGGGGGATTGAACTGAAATTGGGAAGGCTAAAAAGGAAATTCAATTCAAGTCACCAGAAATACTTTTATTTCCTTTTGAGGCTTGCCAAAGTAACTTTTGTTTTTCTTTCTTATAGGAAAAATGATTATGTCTTTTGAGATGAAGTTAGGTTGGGGCAAAGCTGTACCTATTCCTCCACATCCAATATACATTCCGCCTTCCATGATGGAACATACCCTTCCCCCTCCTCCTTCCGGACTGCCTTTCAATGCGCAGCCTAGAGAGCGGTTAAAAAACCCCAATGCTCCCATGTTGCCACCACCTAAAAATAAGGAGGATTTTGAGAAGGTAATTTAAAAAATGTACATAGGATTGCATCTAATTTATAAATACTAAATCTGTGGTAGTGTTTCTTTCAACAATTTATAGAAATGTGTGTGTTACTCTGTTTGGCAACTCTTAAATAAGTAGATGTGTTCCCTGCCTTAGCCCATGGAAACCCTATATTGACATAGTAGGTCATATTTATATTTGTGGCTATCATTCCTTTTTTGACCACTGGTCAAGCTCCCCTCCCCCCCTTTTTTTTGCCCAGTGTTGTATCTAGGTTTGCTTAAGTGTAGTATCTGAATTTACTTTGTTCTGAGAAAATGATAGTTTTTGTTTGGTTAAAGTGACTTTTCAATTAGAAAGATCACCTAAATAGTTGAGTTGTTTGGATAACAGCAAGCTAACTTAGTTTTCAAGGTCTTGAGGTATTAGAATATTTGAGAACATATACAGTATTTAAAAAATAGTTCATTGTAGTAAAAGCAAAGGGTGAGTATTTCTCTTTATTAAACATAAAACCAACTTAATTTCAAGTTACAAGAATTTGTTGGTTCTATTATGAATTAATTACATTTAAAATGACAGGGCTCGTTTTAAAGGCTTGGGAACAAAGTAAAAACTGTATGGTCAGAGGCAAACAGTTAATTATTTCACAAATTAAAATCTTTATCTGATAATTCTCAGTGTAGTACCTATTTCAGTGCATTGATGTGCATTCTGCAGGAGTGTTCTGATTCTTTGCATTTGGTGAACATTAATTGTTCACTGAACACATCCATTTGCATTTATGTAATTGCTTAGTGTATAATTACTTCAAATGCAGTGATTGCCTGCAAAACTTGTAATTAGATGTGTAGTATTTTCAATGCATATGTATATTTTTGCTTGTTACTTGTTAACAATACTCACATATTCTATGTTTATTATCTGATGTGACTTCATATACAGACTCTGTCGCAAGCCATAGTCAAAGTGGTTATCCCAACAGAAAGGTACATGTTTTTCTTTATTATTACTGATCTAAATATAGACAATATCCCCTTCTGAATTGAAAAAAAATGGTGTTGAGGAAAAGGTAATATCTTGACTGAGCAATGGTTCCTTCCCAGTACTTTTTTGGGTGGGATATGTAAACTTTAACTTTTGTATGCTTTTGCATTTTATGTCAACTTTTTTCATTTTTGTTATTATTAATGTAGGGAGTTTTATAGTTCTAGAAGTTAGACTGTATTAACTAGATTAATGTGAAGTTGTTAATCCGATAATGGTAAATGCTTATAAAGGGACAATAGGTATTTTAAATAAAGCTTGGCTTAAATTTTAGATAATGTTTCCATTTGACCCAGTCTGTTACTTTATCTTGGTTTCTACAGTTAGTATATGATCTTGGTTTTAGTTCTTATTGAAGGCATCGTTTTATTTATTTATTTCTTTTCCTATTTGATTTTAAGAGGAAATTCTTAATGTTCTCATGGGCACTAGACATATTAGGAACCCTTTTTTCACGATAGCAAAGATACTTAAGTCTCTTTCTTTCTTCTCTTTTTCCTTTTTAAGTATACTGTTAATGAACAATTCATACTCTAGGTTTGCTCTTGCTCAGTCAAGCTAAGCCTTTTCCCAAACACAGTAACACAACACTGGTTGAATAAT
The DNA here is from genome assembly GCA_036346955.1 of Dipus sagitta. NCBI lineage: Eukaryota > Metazoa > Chordata > Mammalia > Rodentia > Dipodidae > Dipus > Dipus sagitta. The sequence continues at coordinate 35,345,784 of CM070786.1, forward strand.
AAATGAACACAAAAGAAAACCAAATTCTCTTTGACGTTGGCCTTGGTGAGCAACACCAGCTGAACTGTCTGCGGCAGCGGGGGACCAGGAAAACATCATGGGATGGATTGGGAAAGTATACAGTTTTTGGCCAGACATTGGTACGATCGACTCCAATAAATGTGGTTTTATTATAGCTGAAAGACTTTTTTTTTTTTTGTTGTGGTTGCCCAGAGTAAGATAATTACCATTTTGAAATAAAATAATGCACTTTAAAATACAATATTTTTGTACTACACTGTTTTGTTCTGATAGAAAAGTAATCATTTTTTTAAAAATAAGAAAATTATATAGTCCTTAGAAGTTTGATTATAATTCCTTAATATTGAGTTCAAGTCAACAACTAATTGTCAGATTTTGATTTTAAGTAATCATATGAAATATTTCAAAACTTTGTTTAAACTTGCAATTTTATAGAAATAGATTTTATCAGTTACAAGCCTGTTTAAAACTATAGTGGGTTATTTTTCCACTGATAAGACATTCAACAGAAAACTATTTTTATAGCACTCAAAAAAGTATGCTCAGTAACAACTACATGTGAATCAGCTTATTTCTAAACATACTTTTGAGTATTTTACTGGAAATTCTTTATGCACCATTAGAATGAATTCTTTGGGTTCCAACTTGCTAAACCATTTTTCACCTGTGTTAAATTACTGAACTCAAGCTGCTTTTGACTTAATTGATAACGTTTCTTGGTATATAACCAGTGGGAATTTTGGAATTGAATACTAACTTTTCATTATCTCCCTCAAAAATTCATTTTCCTTTGGATATTAAGTACTGCATATTTGCAGAGCAGTTAATACTTCTGTGAAGGAAAAATAATTTTAAGATAAAATTAAACAATTGAGGTTGAATCAAGAAGTTTTAAATGTATACTTTCCCCTTTGTAATGATTTAAACCTCCATATAAATTTTGTCCTTTAGAATTGAGGTTTTATTTATTTTTTCCTATTGTGTAGAAATGTTAGTGTCCATTTAAGTAGGCTTGTATGAAAAAAATTATAATCAACATAAGAGACATTTATTGTTAAGGTATTTTGAAGCAGAGCATTATAAACCCCCTCTCCCCCAAATCTGTCTTCTATAACTGCATTCTAGCTGTTACATTAATTTGAGCTGAGAGTGCTAAACATGTGATGTAGTGTATGCCTTAAACCAAGAGCCAATATCCTTTTGCTTTTCTCAATGGTTACTTGCCAACTTAGTATTATTAGGGGACTGGTGAAATGAGAAGTCTCATTTTGCCAGTGACATAATCAATGACTTAAATTTTGTTTGGAGTCTCATTTTAGATTCAGATTTTAAAAAATAAAGACTTTCTATGAGTCCAACCAATAAAATGACTGTAGTTAAAAAGTAGTCATTTTTCTTTTTGGCATAAATATTGGAAGATAATTGTTACAGATAGTGGGCATCTCACCATGTCTCATTTTGGAAAGAGTAGGACTCCATTCACTTACGGCTTTGACAGTATAATGTCTTCATTGACTCATAATGTACAGGCAGAATTATACATGTCATGACTTCTAAGCCAGTTTGAAATGTGCTTCAAAGGGATGCTGCCTCATTAAGGTTGGATTTCATAAAAACTCCATCTGGTATATGTGACTAGAAAAGTACAAGAATTTGTATGGATTTTTTAAAATTAAGTCAGGCCTTATATTAATAGTTTGGCATTTTTATAAATTATAGGCATGGCCATACCATTTAAATATTATTATGAAAGTACTTGTATTAGGAACATTTTATTTTAAAACTGAGATAGTGTGTAAATTTTTAGATGGCTATAATATGCAAGTTACCGGTTTTATCTGTTTCCAGCTTTGCAGTTAGTTATGATCCATAATTTAATATTTTGCATTTGAAAAATAACCTTGGCATTAGATTATTAAAGCTTTGTAACTGTGAGGCTGCCTTGTGGTCCCCACCCTGCCTTGACCCCCTTCCCACCCCTCTACCCCCACTGCTCATTCCCTTCTAATTAATGCACAAGGCCTTTAATACTCTAAGTAACTTTTTGTTATTAATTCTGTTAGCAGAATGATCTTTTTTTCTGCACAATTATAGTAATTTAGGTCAAGTGTAGTTTTATGTAGTAGTAGGTCTGAATCCATGTTCTTTAACTGTGTTGTTGTTGTAGGAATTTGCTCGCCCTAATACATCGAATGATAGAGTTTGTTGTGCGTGAAGGGCCGATGTTTGAAGCTATGATTATGAACAGAGAAATCAACAATCCTATGTTCAGGTGTGCTTTTTGTTTTTAAATTGTGACAATGAGTCTCTAATGTAAATTTTAGCATTGATCATTTCTAAATGGCAAAAAGTGTATTTAAACTGCTGTTACACAATCACTACTATCATCCATTTCCAGACCATTTTTTCAAATTCGTAACTAAAACCCCTGTGCCCATTAAATTAAATTAATTTCCTGGCCTCAGCCCCTGGCAGTCAACATTCTTCCTATCTTTATGAATTTGGTTATTATTGGCATCTCAGGAGAGTGGTATCAGACAGCATTTGTCCTGTTGGGACTGGCTTATTTCACTTATGTATCCAGGGTTCACCATGGTGTAGCTATACACTAAAATTCTCTTCTTTCTGTCAGGTGGGAGGATATTAGAATGGTCTCATTTTGTAGCCTAGGCTAGCACCAAACTTGTGATCATCCTCTTGGCTCAGCTTTCTGAGTTGTTGGGATTACCAGTGTGAGCTACCACACCCACCTCCTTTTTAAGGCCAAATAATATTCTATTGTATATGTATACTGTATTTGGTTTAATCATCAGATGTTCATTGTAAAGCTGCTTTTAATTTAGTTTTTGGTATTAAAAGTATTTTCAAATATGAAAATTTAAAAATAGGATTTTCGTAGGATAAGAAGTTGATCTTAGTAATTATATTTGAATATGTTTAGGTCAATTTTCTATCACATTTTGAATTAATTGAATAGTATTGCTTTCAACATTTTCTGTTTTGCTTTTCAAGGAGACATTTATAAGTGAGAAATTTTAACAAATGACTCTGAAAGGGAATTGTCTTCCAAATTGTTGTGATATCTCAGATATTAATTGAATATTCTCAAGTACTGTAGAATCACTGCTTTTGAAAATACATGTTGAGAACATGTCTCTGTGGCCTAGGTATAGCATCTGATCTGTAAGTGCTCTGTGAAGCAATCACAAATCTCAGCAAGATGAACCTTCTCAGTATTCATGTTAGTAAGATAATCTGGGCTTGGGCCAGGAATACATGCAAGATAAATGAGATTGATAGACAATTTAGCTGTGGTTTTCTTTAGAACTAAATAGGCAAATAATGTTTTTTTTTACTTGTTTATTATAAAGAATATAATATTTATTGCTTTGCTGTTGGCTTTGTTTAGGTTCTTATTTGAAAATCAGACACCAGCCCATGTTTACTACAGGTGGAAGCTTTATTCTATTTTGCAGGCAAGTAGAATTAGTTTTCTTTGTTACTCTGTTAATTTTAACTCTTGAGTTATTTGACCCTTCTAATAACTTTTTGGGTGTTTATTAGGGAGATTCTCCAACTAAATGGCGAACAGAAGATTTTCGAATGTTTAAAAATGGATCGTTTTGGAGGCCACCACCATTAAATCCATACCTGCATGGAATGTCAGAAGAGCAAGAAACAGAGGCTTTTGTAGAGGAGCCTAGTAAAAAGGGAGCACTTAAGGAAGAGTAAGATGACCCCCCCCTTTTCTGTTACACATTCAAAAAAGTTGTTTAGTAGTTGCTTTCATTAATAGTCTTGCTGTGTCTATCTTAACTGTGAGATACAATGTTTTCCTTAGTGAATGTTTAAAATAGTAATATGTTTCATCATATGTGTTATAATTTTAAGCATAAATGCAAACCTGCTTCCTATTGACTTTCACCTCTTCCTCCTGGTAACATAGTGATCATCTCTTAAGGATAAGTGAGTTCTTCAGTATTGGAATACTTAAAAAATATATATTTTATTTTTATTTATTTATTTACTTGATGGAGAAAGAGGGAAAGGGAGAGAGAGAGAGAGAGAATGGATGCACCAGGGCCTGCAGCCACTGCAAACAAACTCCAGAAGCATGTGCCTCCTTGTGCATCTGGCTAACGTGGGTCCTGGGGAATCAAACCAGGGTCCTTTAGCTTTGCAGGCAAAAGCCTTAACCACTGAGGCATCCCTCCAGCACAGTATTGGAATACTTTTAAGTTCTTACAGAAATTATTGGAATTGTGAGAATCCTTGCTGAGTGCAGGGGTCGGACACTGATTATATAAAGCTTTTCATGGAGTTTGCTGTGGGCAGTGAACTGTGAGGTGGCTGCAGTGACAGTGTCAGTGCCCTCCTAGCACTGACCCAGTGCAGGTAGACACATTTAAAGAGCAGAACCTCATCTGGTAGCTGCTCAGTTTCTTTTCTATTCTCATGGGAAGAAAACTGGCTAGAAGAATTTTTATTACTTAAGGTTACATATTCATTGCATAGTCTATAAGGCTTGATACTCATTGCATCAGTGCATTATTTATCAGGCTGATTGCTGTTGGAGGCTTATAATTATGAGAGCCATATGTTTCTGTAGGTGTACACTCAGTATTTTAATTCTGTGCTTGGTCCGGAGGCTAAATCTGGCTGCCTCCTGGTTCACTGAATTAGGTTATATAGGAAAACAGTTGTGTTCAGTTCTTGTAAAGAATGATTGTTGGCTAGGGCTGTAGAGTAAATGATAAAGACCCATGTGGTCTCAAGAATCTAAAGCATTTCTGGTCTTACTCTTAACAGAAAAAGCCCGTCCTAATCCCTTGCAGAAGTGCTAAAGTAACACTATATTCAAAGGAGAGTAAAGATTTTGAAGGCTATTTTTCAACATAAGAGGATGATAGGACTGGGACACTTTTGAAGACTTGGAAAAATGTCCATAATTTTACATTTAATTAATTTTTTTGTTTGTTTTGTTTTTTGAGGTGGGGTTTCACGCTCTAGCCCGGGTTGACCTGGAATTCACTATGGAGTCTTAGGGTGGCCTTGAACTCACACAGATCCTCCTATTTCTGCCTTCCAAGTGCTGGGATTAAAGGCGTGCACCACCACACCCAGCTAAATTTACCTAATTTTTAAGTTAACAGAAGTCACTGGAATCTGTTAGTTTTAGAAAAGTATTTTCTCTATACAAGTTTTAAAAAATTGAAACAAATATGGGGGTGGGGTCTTAAAATTTAGTCTTCAGAATTATTTTGTCTGAGTGGGTTTTAAAGAAACTAGTTTGAGCAAAAGCTATAATGGCATTTACATGTATGTTGGTAAATATTAATAAGGTAAAAATTTATATTCAGACAGAGGGACAAATTAGAAGAAATCTTGCGAGGATTAACTCCTAGGAAAAATGACATTGGCGATGCAATGGTTTTCTGCCTTAATAATGCTGAAGCAGCTGAAGAGATAGTGGATTGCATTGCTGAGTCCTTGTCCATCCTGAAGACTCCACTTCCTAAGAAGGTATGGAAGCGATTTCTCTTTGTGAACATTTAACTAAGAGCAGGGAAGAGAATAGTTGACTTCTTTTTGATTGAAACTGGTTTCCTTTTTGCACAAAGAACCTAACTGATGAAATCATTCCTGTAGTTTTAATTTTCCTGAGAAACTTGTTCGGTTTACTTGTATACAGGTTATTAACAAATTGAAATGTAAATGAGTAAACAAATTTTATTTCTGCCAAAGACGTAATTGTGGTGATGCTGAATTTCACAAACTAGTGATTATTAAATAATAACTACACATTAACTATCTGCTACTGATTTAAAGAATAAAAATACAGATGTTTTTCTAGATGTTATTGGTTAGTGATTTTTTTTTTTAATTTTAGCCTATTTAATGTTGTCTTTTGTTACAGATTGCCAGATTATATTTGGTTTCTGATGTTTTATACAACTCATCAGCCAAAGTTGCCAATGCTTCATATTACAGAAAATTGTAAGTATAATGTTATAAATTGATATTCCTGAAATAAAATATCTAACAGTACAGAGGTCAAAACATAAGCTTGTTTTGTTAGCATCCTTTATTAATAAGAAATAATTTGTCTGGGTGTAGTGGCACACACCTTTAATCCCAGTACTCAGGAGGCTAAGGTATCTGAGTTCCAGGCCAGCCTGGGACTACATAATGAATTCCAGGTTAACCTGGGCTGCAGTGGGACCCTACCTCAACACCCCTTCCCCCAAATAATTTGCATTTATTCATTTTATATTTTTGGTTTTCTAAGGTAGGTCTCACGCTAGCTCAGGCTGACCTGGAATTCGCTATGTAGTTTCAGGGTGGCCTCGAACTCTCCATGATTCTCCTACCTCTGCTTCCTGAGTGCTGGGATTAAAGGCGTGTGCCACTAAGCCTGGCTGTGGGATTGTTTTTTTTTTAAGTAGACTTTTATTAAATTAAGTCAATGTGAAGTGTAGTTTTTGAAAAGTTTAAATATTTTTAGCTTTCTGTTTTTAATTTTATTTTTGTGTGTATGTATATATAGTATGCATGTATATATATATATTTTATATATGCATGTTCATGTATGGGTACATGTATTACTGGAGAGATCAAAGGTCAACAACATGTGTGTCTTCTTGCTCTCATTTTTTTTTCTAGCCCAGGCTGACCTGGAACTCACTATGTAGTCTCAGGGTAGCCTCGAACTCACAGCAATCCTCCTACTTCTGCCTCCCAAGTGCTGGGATTAAAGGCATGTACCACCATGTCCGGATTCATTTTTTTGTTTTTAGTGTTAGAATCTTTCTGTGAACCTGGGGCTCACCATTTCAAGAAGACTGGTTAGGCAGGGAGCTCTAGGGATCCTGTTGTTTCTGTTACCACACACTACTGCACCCAGCTTTTATGTGGCTGTTGGAGTTACAAATTCAGACCTCGTGCTTTCAGGGCAAGCACTTGATTGATTAAACTATCTTCCTGGCTCACAATGTTAATTTTTTTTTTAGGGCAATAGGGAGTTATGCTGCTATGCTGCAATTTATGTATGTTGTCTTAAGTCCCATAGGCCTAAGAATTGATCCTGAAAGGAAATTTTAGAAATGGGGGTCCTGACTGGAGATGGAGTTTAGATTATTGCCTGCCTACCATCGTAAAACCCTGGCTTCAGTCCCCAGTATCACATAAACACACCTTTAATCCCAGTAGTTGAGAATTGAAGGGAAGAAGATCAAAAGTTAAAGGTCATACTCAGGAACATAGTGAGTTTGAGTTTAGCCTGAGCTGCATGAGACCTTATCTTAGAAAAAGGAAGAAACAAACAAACAAACAAAAAAATGCAGGTCCTATTCTTAGTTTCTCTTAATCTTAATACTTTATGAAACAGAAGGTAGAGAATTACTTGCTGTTGAAGGAAACTAGTACATAAACTCAGGGAATTTGTGGGAGAAAAATTCAGAATAATAGAGGAGTTCAAGCAGTTTATTTCCAGTTTTAGATTTTAAATACATTCTTCTTAATGTTTAAGAATTTCTTCATTTACTAAATCTCTAAGTATTTAAATCCTGAGTGATTTTTCAATGTCTATCATAATGAAGATGTGGGTTTTTTAACAAATGCTATTTTAAAGAATGTATTATTTGAATTTCAGTTTTGAAACAAAGCTATGTCAGATATTTTCAGACCTCAATGCTACCTATCGTACAATTCAAGGCCATTTACAATCTGAAAACTTTAAGGTATGTGTTTTATTGCTTTTGCCCTAATGTGTTAAGTAGATAGAGAATGAAGGTCATAGAAGACTAAGAAAGTATGTATAAGACATACAAATGTGCATGTTTTGTAAATTACTGTTTTTAAATTATGCTGACATTTCACCTTCATTATAACAAACTATGAAACTTAAAAAATACAGCTTATGTTAAGTTCTGTGGCAATCTTTATTTTATATGTGTGTTGGGGGTGGGTATTGGTCTCACATGTGCATGTCATGGGGAGGTCAGAGGACAGCCTCAAAGTGGCTTGTGCTCCACCTTCCTCAGGTTCTCTAGTGATGCCACTGTGAGTTTCAGATTACATTAAATTTTATGGAGGTGCTGAGATAGGAACCTAGGCCAGCAGGCTTTGCAAGGAAGCACCTTTAACCTCTGAGCATTTTCCCAGGCCCCACTTTTTTCTTTCACTAACCTCTTAAGCTATAGGCCAATGTTAAGAAAAGTGAGTCAAGGGCTGGAGAGATGGCTTAGCAGTTAAGGTGCTTGCCTGCAAAGCCAAAGGACCCAGGTTCCATTCCCCAGGACCCACATAAGCCAGATGCACAAGGTGGTGCATGCATCTGGAATTCATTTAATGTGGCCTGATGCCCTTGCATGCCCATTCATTCGTTCTTTCTCCAACAAATAAATAAAAATTTAAAAATGAAAAGTGAGTCAAAGCAAAAAAACCAAAAAACAAAAAACAAAGTTAAATTGAAAAGAGATTAAAGGGATGGAGAGATGGCTTAACTATTTAAGTGCTTGCCTGTGAAACCTCAGGACCTCGATTTGAGGCTCGATTTCCCCAGGACCCACATAAGCCAGGTGCACAAGGTGCACATGCATGTGGAGTTCATTTGCAGTGGTTGGAGGCCCTGGTGCGCCCATTCTCTAACTATCTGCTTCTTTCTCTCTCTGTCTGTCTGTTGCTCTCAAATAAATTACACAACAAACAAAAAAAATTGAAAAGAAAAAGAAAAAGCGATTATATTTTTGTGGGAAGAGTTTGTTAAGGATTTTTTTTTTTTTAAGGTAGGGTTTCACTCCAGTCCAGGCTGGCCTGGAATTCACTATGTAATCTCGGGGTGGCTTTGAACTCACGATGATTCTCCTACCTCTGCCTTCCAAGTGCTGGGATTAAAGGCGTGTACCACCATGCCCAGCTAGAAAAAAAGTTTGTGTTTGTGTTTGTAATGTGTGGTGTGTGCACATATATGTGCCCCTGTAGCACCCAGTATGCTCACCTTTTTAGTAGGGTTTCCCTGCCAGTGGTGGCCTGAGGAGAACATTGGTGTCCTGCTCCCTTGCTCTTCCTTCTGATCTTATTTTTGTGGTAAGGTTTTCCTTTTACTGATTCCAGAGCTTGTGGGGCTCCATACATTCTCAGATTTCTGCTCTCCTATGGGACTCAGGTCAGAGACACATGTTGTCATGCCTAACTGTTTCATGTATGATCTGGAGATTTGAACTTGGACTGTCTTGGGTTCATGCTTCCTAAGAAGCACACTTAACTACCAAGCCATCTCTCTAGCCCAATAATTTTTAATTTTTATTTATTATTTGTGCATATCTGTAAGGGCACGTCCGAGTCTCTGTCAGGGACACACAAATGCATACACCACATTTTTGTGTCCAGCTTTATGTGAGTAACTAGGGAATTGGATGTGAGCTAGCAGGCTGTATAAGGAAGCCCCTTTAACCCAACTCCAAGAAACTTTTAGCTTGAAAAAATGTTCACTAACTTCATTATTTAAGGTATTCAAACAACTCACATTAAAATTTTTTTGAACTTTATTTTTTTTAAATTTAAATTTATTTTAGAGAGAGGTAGAGAGACAGTTGCCTGGGCCTCAGACATTGCAGTAGAACTCCAGACGCTTGTGCTACCTAGAGGGCATATACAACCTTGTGCTTGCCTCACCTTTGTGTGTCTGGCTAATGTGGGATCTGGAGAGTAGAACTTGGGTCCTCAGGCTTTGCAGGCAAGCACCCCAACTGCTTAGCCATTTCTCTAGCCCTTAAATTATTTTTGACCTTAATTTGTGTGTGTGTAGAGTGTACGGTGTGGTGTGTTACTGTGTACTGTATGTACATCTACATCTGTGGGTGTAGAGTGTATGGTGTGTGTTCATATGTGGTGCATGCACATGTGTGTACCGATGAGCACTCTGACTATGTGTGGGGGCCAGAGGAGGACTTTGGGTGCTCTTTCCTATTGCTCTTCTGCCTGTTTCTCAAGATGGGGTTTTCCTCAACACACAGCTGCTATTTTTAGGCAGTAAGGCCCAACAATTCTCTAGTCTCTGATACAGACCTATATATATATATCCATATTCTGCATGAATTCTGGGGGAATCAAACTCAAGTGGCTTCTGGATTTCCCAGGCCCTTATGTTTAATAAGTGACAAGCATTTTAAACCACTAAGCTGTCTTCCCAGCCCTAGATCTTAAATTTTAGTTGTTGGTTACAAGTATAGGAAGTGGGCAGGAAAAAAAAAAGTTTTAGCTGCAATCAGGAAATACTTCATTGAATCATAATGGATTCAAGTCAGAACTTGGCTACTTTAAGGCTGGGGAGATGGCTCAGTTGGTAAAAGATATACTACAAAAGTGTGAAGATGGGAGTTTGGACCTCTGACACCCATACATGTAATCTCTGCACTTGGGAGGCAGAGACATGGATCCCTGGGCTGAGCTTGTTAGCTAAAATGAGCTGAATCCACAAGTTCTCAGCCTTTGGCCTTCACACTCATGTACACATACACACACATGAAATAAAATAAAACATGGCTACTTGGATTTCCAGCTTTCATAAGTTACTATAGAAGAGTTTCTCAGAATGTGGCTCATTTATCATACTGATAGCATGGAGTTGACTTTATGTGGCAAAAAGCTGTCTTTTTTCCCCCAGTTATTTTAGTTGGAAGATGACATTGAATTTTTTGGTTTTTCAAGGTAGGGGGTCTCACTCTAGCCCTGGCTGACCTGGAATTCACTATGTAGTCTCAGGGTGGCCTTGAACGTATGGCAGTCCTCCTACCTCTGCCTCTCAAGTGCTGAGATTAAAGGCATGTGCCACCACGCCCAGCTTGAATTTTTTTTTATTTATAAAATTATATATAGTTATTTAAACTAAAAAAAAAAAAATCAGCCTAAAGGAAAATTCAGCAAATAACAGCGGTCATCCTCATGAACTAAAATTTGAAGACATATTGCCCAAATAGTCATTCATTGTTTCCTATATATTTAGCAACGGGTAATGACCTGCTTCAGAGCATGGGAAGATTGGGCCATCTATCCGGAACCATTTTTGATCAAACTACAAAATATTTTCTTAGGACTTGTAAATATTATTGAAGAAAAGGAAACAGAGGTAAGTAGTTTATTTTATTCATTTACTTATTCAGTTTTTTGGGGTGGAGTCCCATTCTAGCCCAGGCTGACCTGTAATTCATTATGTAGTCTCAGGGTGGCTCTGAACTCATGGTGATCCTCCTACCTCTGCCTCCCGAGTGCTGGGATAAAGGTATGTGCCACCACACCTGGCTGTATTTCTGCTTTTGAGAACTGCCTATTCAGTTCATTATTTAGTTTTTTGGCATTTCATGTTTGCAGTTCTTCGTAATACCTGAATATTAACCATTTGTCTGATATGTACTTGGCAGAGATGTTTTCCATTCTGCTGGTGCTCTGTTCTCGGGGCGGCTTCCTTTGCTGCGCAGAAGCTTCTGCTTATTCATCACTGTGGGTGTCTTTCCATCTTAGGGTCTTCAGATTCTTTCTTCAGTGTCTTAGTTTTCATGGTAGAGGTCTTTCACCTCCTTGGTGAAGTTTATTCCCAAGGTTGTTTGGTTTTGTTATTGTTGCTTTTGCAGCTGTTGTGAATGAGATTTTTTTCCCTCAATTTAGTTTTGACAAGTTTGTTCTATAGAAAGGTGCTTGTTTTTGCCATTGATTTTCTATCCTGGTGCTATGCTTTAAGTGTCTATCAGTTCTAGGAGTTTCCTAGTGGTGTCTTTAGAATGTTTTAAGTGTAGGACCATAAATACTTCAAATATGCATAATTTGATTTTTTCCTTTCTTATTTCTATATTTTTTGTATCTTTCTCTTGTCTTATTACTCTGGCTCAGACTTTAAGCATTATATTGAATATGAGTGGAGAGATTGGCCCTTGTCTCATTCCAGATTTTACAGGAAATGCTCAGTTTTCCCCCTCTTAGTATAATGTTTGCTCCAGTTTTGTCATATATAGCCTTTTTTACATTCAAAGCATATTACTTCTATTCCTACTTTCTTCAGGGCTTTTATCATGAAGAAGAGATGATGAACTTTGTCAAAAGCCTTTTCCACATTCATTGGCTTCCTTGCTGAAGTGTCTTATGTGCTGAGTGGCTTTTACACATCTGCGTATGTTGAACTAACGTTACATCCCTGGCGTGAAACCAGCTTGGTCATTTTATAAAATGCATACATCTATGCATGTCCATGTGTGCAGGTGGAGGCCAGAGGACAACACTGGGTGTCATCTTCAAGATGGCCGTCTATCTACTCCTTTGCAGAAAGGTCTCTCCTTGCCCTTCAGTTTTTCCAGTTAGGCTAAACTAGCTGCCCATGGAATCCCAGATCCTCATTTCTCCACCTCCCTGAACTGGGATTACACATGTGGCCACCATGCCTGCCTGGAGTTTTGTTGTGGGCACTGGTAATTGAACTCAGGTCCTCATGTTTGCAAAGGAAGCACCTACTGAGCTATCTATCCAGCGCCTTTGTGTGTTTTTGAATTCAATTTTCAGAAATTTTACTGAGAATTTTTACATCTATGTTTTACAGGGAAATTGGTTAATCTAGTTTTCTTTCCTTGTTGTGTCCTTGTCTGGTTTTGGTATCAGGGTAATACCAGCTTCATGAAAAGAGCTTGCCGATGTTTATGAAATCAGTTTGAGGAGCACTGATATTAGTACTTCTTTAAAAGTTTGTAGAATTTGGCAGTGAATCTAGCTAGTCCTGGACTTTATCTTTTTTGGGAGGCTTTTTATTACTGTATTATTGTATGGGTCTGTTTCAGTTGTTTATATTTTGATTTAATTATTTTGGTATTTATCTTTTATTCTTTTTATTTATTTCATTTTTATTTTTATTTTATTTCATTCTATTTATTTTTGAAATACAGGCTTTCAAAGGACTGCCTAATAATTCTTTTAAAGATTCATTTTTATTTATTTGAGACAGAGAGAGAGGGAGAAAGAGAGACATAAAGAGAGAATGGGTGCGTCAGGGCCTCTAGCCATTGTACACGAACTCCAGACACATGCGCCACCATGTGCATCTGGCTTATGTGGGACCTGGAGAATTGAACCTGGGACCTTAGGCTTCACAGGCATGCGCCTTAACCACTAAGCTATCTATCTCTCCAGCCTGATTGTTCCTTTTTTTTAATTGACAATTTCCATAATCATAGTAAACCATCATAATTACCCCCCCCCCACATTCCCCTTTGCAACTCCACTGTCCATCCCATCCTTTCCCCCTCTTAATCAGTCTCTTATTTTGATGTCTTCATCTTTTCCTGTTATAATGGTCTTGTGTAGATAGTGTCAGACACTGCAAGGTCATGGATATGCAGGCCATTTTGTGTCTGGAAAAGTGCATTGTAATGAGTCCTACCCTTTTGGTTCCTACATTCTTTGTGCCACCTCTTCCACAATGAACCCTGAGCCTTGGAAGGTATGATAGCGGTGTTTCAGTGCTGAGCACTCCTCTGTCACTTCTTCTCACCACTGTGGTGCCTTCTGAGTCATCTCAACCTCCATCTCAGAAACATCTCTAACCAAAAGTGAGGGTAGCATTAATATATGACCTAATATTTATTTTATTTCATTGGAATCTGTATTTATTTCCCCCTTTCATATCTCCATTAATTAGTCTCTTCTTTTGGTTAGTTTGGTGAGAGGTTTGTCATTCTTTCTTTTTCTTTTCATTTGGTTGATTCTGTGTATTTTTCTTAGTACTCATTTCATTAATCCTTCCCTGATCTTTATTATTTCTTCCTTTTTACTACATTTGCTTCTGAATTCTTGTATTTCTAGGACCTGGAGACATATTATTAGGTTATTTATTTGAGATTTTTCTGATTTATTTTTTAAGGTGAGCACTCATAAATAAAAACTGTTTTCTTAGAACTGCCTTAGCTATTTCATTTGATTTTAGAAACTCTTTGCTTTTATTATTTGTGTGTGTATGGCATGGCATGCCTGTGGAAGTCAGAGGTCAACCTTGAGGTGATAGTACTCTCCTTGTTTGAGACGGGCTCTCTTATGGTTCTCCCTGCCTCACCAGGGAAGGCCAGGGTAGTTGTAGCTAAGTCTGCAAGCTTTGGAGTTCTCCTGGCTGTGCCTCCTATTGCCATATGTGTGTTCAGAATTAAGATGCATGTGCCACTTTATATCTGTTTTTTTTCTAGAGACTTAAAAAAAATCTTTTTTATTTAGTTATTTGAGAGACAGAATAAGGTGCATGCATCACAATGTGCATATGGCTTTATGTGGGTACTGGGGAATTGAACCTGGGCTGGAAGGCATTGCAAGCAAGTGCCTTTAACAGCTGAGCCATCTCTGTAGTCCTCTAGGAACCTTTTTTTTTTTTAAGTGTTGTAAATTTTTTTTAATTTTAATTTTAATTTCGAGACAGAGGGAGAGAAAGAGAGAGAATGGACATGCACTGTTCCGGCCCACCATTTTATTGTTGAGAGAGGGAGAAGGAGAGAGGATGGGCGCACAAGGGTCTTTCAGCAGCTGTGGATGAACTCCAGATGTGTATGCCCCCTTGTGCACATGTGCAACATTGCATGCTTTCATCACTTTTGAATCTGGCTACGTGGGACCTGGAGATTCGAACATGCGTTCTTAGGCTTCGCGGGCAAGCTTCTTAACCACTAAGCCATCTCTCTAGTCCCCCCTTTTTTCTTAAGTTAGTGTCTCATGGTTCCAAGGTTTCCTCATGCTCCCTTTTTAGCATACGATAAATTCTGAAATTGTGATCCTCCTTCTTCCAACTCCTTAGTGCTGTGATTATAGGCAGATGCCACCACCCTTGGTTTAATGCTGCACTCTGGATTGAATCCAGGACTTTGTGCATGCTAGGTAAGCACTTTACTAACCGTGCTGCATCCCCAGCTCTGAGGTTCGTTTTGATTCTTTTGTCTTTGTTAAGACTTGATTTGTGGCCTAGAGCATGGTCTGTTTAGAGAATGTTCTGTGGGCTGCTGAGAACAATGTGTTTCTGTTTCTGTTGGATGGAAGTCTGCATATACAAAGTCCATTTGATTGATGGTATAGTTTATAAAAGTTTCTTTGTTGAGTTTTAGTTTGTCCTGAATAGAGATGAAAGTGAGGTATTGAGATCACTTACTATTACTGTATCAGGACCTATCTTAGCTTTTTATGTCTGTTTGTTTTTGTTTTATGAAATTGGGCATCTCAACATTTGGTGAATATATATTTATAATTGCTATATCTTTGTCATGAACTGTTTCTTTTATTAAATTGTAGTGGTAGTGGCCTTCTCTATTTCTTCTGACTACTTTTGGTTTGGAGTCTACTTATCAGATGTCATAGTAGCTACACTAGCCTGCTTTTGGTTTTCCTTTGCTTGATAGTTTGCATTCCATCCTTTGGCTCACAGCCTGTGTTATCTTTGCTAGTAAGATAAGATGTGTTTCTTAAAGACAACAGAAAGTAGGATCTAGTTTGTTAATCTGTTTAGCTAGTCTGCTGGTGAGTTGAGTGTGTTTACTTAGATGTAAGATTATTGTAAGATATTACTTATTCCTGTTCTTCTCCTTGGTTGGACTACTGTTGGTTCTCTTTCTTATCTCTTAGTTATCAGGGGGTTTCTAATGTACTATGTTGGGGTTTGTTTAGCCATTCCTCTTATGAAATTTATTCTTTCCTGTGCTCTCATGATTTAGACTGTCTTTCTTCCTCTTGTGTATTTTCTTAAAATACCTTCTACAGTGCTCTCTTGGAAGCCATGAACTGCCTTGGTTTGTGCTTAGTTTTAAATGTTCTTATTTGTCAATTTTCAAGATAGTTTTGCTGGATATAGCAATCTAGGTTGGCAGTTATTTACTTTCAAAGCTCTTGAAGTTGCATGCCTTCCCGCAAGGGTTGCTGATAAAAGATCTGATTTTAGGGGGAAGAGACATGGCTACATATGTTCATATAAGTGTGGGTTCATGTGTGTATGGAGGGCAGAGGACAACCTTGGGTGTTATATTCAGGAACACTGTCCACCTGTTATTGAGACAGGTTCTCTCATTGGTCTGGAACTGTCCAGTTAGGCTTGGTTAGATAGTGAGCTCCTGGGAACCTTCCTCTCTCCACCTAGCTCCACCTCCCCATCTGGAATTGCGGGTGTGTACCACAGCACTCTTGGGATTTTGTATGGGTTCTGGGGCTTGACTTGGGTCTTCATACTTGTGAGGTGAGCATTTTACCGACATTTTGCCAGCCTGAGAGAGGGATGCTATTCTGCTGTTTCTGTCTTTGTAGATGAGTTGGTGTCAGTCCCTTTGTCATTTAAGTTTGTTACTTTGTTTTTGTTTCTTTAATTTTGACACCTTGTCTTCCTAGTCGTATATATTTGGGGTTCTAAATGCCACTTCTCTTGTATTTGAATATCTATTTCTTCCTCTAGACTTGGGGATATTTTCTACAGTAATTTCATTGAAGAGATTATAACATTACCTGTTATGTCAGCTCCTTCTGTCCCATATATTCTTGCTTGATCACATCTCAGGGTTCCTGAACATTGTGGTCATGCTTCTTCTCCCAACTGATATTATTTATTTGAGAGAGAGAGAGAGAGAGAGCGAGTGCATCAGATAGAGGGAGAATGGGCACTCCTGGGCCTCTAGCCATTGCAAATGAACTTCAGACACATGCGCCACCTTGTGTATTTATTTGGCTTACGTGGGGACTGGGGAATTGAACCTGGGTCCTTAGGCTTCATGGGCAAGTGCCTTAATCACTAAGCCATCTCTCCAGTCCCCCCAACTAATATTTACATGCAGTATTTTGTCAACCTTGTTTTGTTTGCCTGATATTACTTCTTGTACTTGGTTGAGTTTATTGGTGGTGCTTTCTACTGTGTTTTTGATTTCCAACACTTGTATTTTTTTTTTTAATGCTCACTTTCCTTGCTGAAATTTTCTTCCATGTTGCCGAATTTTTTCATCAGCATAGGTAGTTTTCTCATCTATTTTTCTTTTTCCTCTGTGTTGCTGACTTCCTTTTCTAGAACCTGGTGTAAAATCATCTGCTTGTTTATATCATTGATGAGTTTTACTAGACATTTCAACTGACATTTTACCTATAAAAGTGTCTGTCAGTTACTTGAGAATTTAGGATCTTTTGGAGGAGTCATGTTGCCTTGCTTCTTGGTGTTTCTGTGTTGCAATTTGTATATGTGTTGGTTTGGCTATTTTGGATTTTTTAAAAAACAATATTTGCAAGAAGAGAGAGGAAATACTCATGCCGGGGTCTCCTGCCACTGCAAACAAACTCCAGGTGCATGTGCCACCCTGTGCATCTGGCTTTACATGAGTACTGGGAATCAAACCCAGGCATCCAGGCTTTGCTAACAAAAACCTTGAATCCCTGAGCCATCTTTCCAGCTCTTCTGGATTTTTGTGGGGGATCTTACTGAGCAGCCTGATTTTGAGGGCTCAGTTCCCAGAGTACCACTTGACAAGGATGAATCAAGTTGCTTTGGAGGCAGCTTTCTTGGTCCCCTTCCCTTGCCATGGAACTGTATAATCTTCTTTGTGTCTGTTCTTTTCCAGGATGCTTTTACATCTGGATTTCTGAAGGTTTTCCTCCATTTCTCTCTTTGGGATACTCTATTTTTTCTTAGTCACTAGTTCACTTAGAGACAGTGCCTAGTCTGCCATATTCTCAGAGTTCTTGTTTCAGATTCTTAAATGTACACTATTTCCCCCTTTCATTGGTCTTTTTTACATGTTCTACCCTCTTTCTGAAACTTCTATTTATCTAGGAATACAGTCTCAGCCTGGGCATTAAGTTTAGGACAGCTTCTCTGACCTCTTCCAATATTAAATACTAAAACAGGATCATGATATACTATCTTTATTATAGCAATTAATTGTATAGCATTTATCTAGTTGTCTGACTTAATTTCATCTCAAGGAACATCAACAATAACCTTTAGTAAGCACTAGGACATATGAATAGCATGCTTGGTTTTGCTCATTATTGTCTCACATGGTACTGGGCACCAATAATAAGCACTTTGTAAATGTTAAACAAATAAATGTACAAATGATTACTACATTTGACAGACTGGGTCATAAAGTGTGTCTTTGACCATATCTAAGAATGTTGGTATCCAGTCAAGTTTTAGTGTGTGTTGGATTTTAAATTACTCTTACTGCATTAAGACTTAAGCAAGTCAAAGAAAGTATTACAGTAGTACGCTTCCATAGGATGTACCAGATGATCTTGATGGTGCTCCCATTGAGGAGGAGCTGGATGGTGCACCCCTGGAAGATGTGGATGGAATTCCCATTGATGCTACTCCAATTGATGATCTTGATGGAGTCCCTATAAAAAGTCTTGATGATGATCTTGATGGAGTGCCTTGTAAGTTCAGTTTTCAAAACACTGTCTGACTAAATTTATTTACCTAATGCTTTTATTTCCACACATACTGACACAGGAAACAGTTATACAATTTGATTGTGTCAAGTCAGTAACTTTTTTTCTGATATTTTAAAGTTCAGATGTCTTGTAAAACATTTGACTGTGCCAAGCGAAATAAGTTTATTATGGTTATCTTTTATGGGACTCAGCTTCCTGTATTACTAAAAATTTTTCTTTTTATATTTGTTGTCATTTAAGTATAGTAAAATCTTGTGTTCTGTTATGATCACATGCTGGATTCCTGGTTTCATCAGGTTTTGTTGTTGTTATTTTGTTTTGTTTTTCAAGGTAGGGTCTTGCTGTAGTTTAAGCTGACCTGGAATTCACTGTGGAGTCTCAGACTGACTTTGAACTCATGGTGATCCTCCTCCTTCTGCCTCCCAAGTGCTGAGACTAAAGTCATGCGCCACCACACCTGGCTATCAGTGATTTGTTTTTTTCACCTTACAGATTGAATTTTTTTACCTGCCTAAAATTATATTAAAATACTGAAAAATGTATGAAATTTTTAGCCTCAGCAATGATTGAGTGTTAAAGTTTCATTTTTAAACTATCCCTCTCTATTTGCTTAAAATGGTACCAGTATGTTCTGAGTAGATATATGCACTAGTCCCCCTATGTACAGATTTGTTGTCCACAGTTACAGTTACCCACTGCTCACCTTGGTCTGCAAATATTAAACGAAAAATTCCAGAAAGTAATGATTAATGATTTTTTTTGAGGTGGGGTCTCACTCTAGCCCAGGCTGACCTAGAATTCACTATGTAGTCTCAGGCTAGCCTGGAACTCACAGCTATTTTCCTACTCTGCCTCCCAAATTCTGGGATTAAAGGCATGCACTACCATGCCCAAAATTTATAAGTTTTAAAACAACTTTTAAAAAATTATTCTATTTATTTCAGAGAGAAAGATAGAAAGGGAGAGAGAATGGTAGTGCCAGGGCCTTTAGCCGCTGCAAATGAACTCCAAACACATGTGCCACCTTGTGCATCTGGCTTAATGTGGGTCCTTTGGCTTCATAGGCAAACACCTTAACCACTGGGCCACCTCTCAGGCCCCTTCACTTTGCTTTTTAATAATTTTATGAGTATTTAGTAGCACATTAACTTCAGTTATTCCTTAGTAGATTTAATGGCTCCTATTTTTGTAATAGTGGATGCTACTGAAGACTCAAAGAAGAGTGAGCCTATATTTAAAGTTGCTCCATCAAAATGGGAAGCTGTTGATGAATCTGAGTTGGAAGCACAAGGTGAGTAAAAGTACAGTGAATAATTAAGCTCTAAGAATTTGAGTACTAAGTTAGTAATATAGTTCAGTGGTAGAGTGCTTGCATGGCAAGGCCCTGGGTTCTTTCCCTAGCACTTGAAGAGAAAAACGTGAGTATATAAAATAACCATTGATATCTTTATTTGTGTATATGTGATTTTCTTGTGTTTTTATAGCATGTTTCAGTCTTAAGACTTACTGTAACCACCTTTTATGTCTACTGTAAGCTTTCATTGTTGTTGCTGTAATTTCTTAGATCCTTCAGTTTGGAAGCTTTAGAATAATCAGAGAAATTGCTAAAAAGCTTGAGGGCAGGCGTTTCAGTAGAAGGTGTAAGTGGGAAGCTGTGCTTATTTAATCTACCTGGAGGTCAGTTTTGGAGAAACAAAACTTTGATCCTCTTGTAATGCTTATGAGAGGAGTTTAGACATGTTTTTCTTATTTACTTGGGCTTGGCTCCTAGTGTTAATATTTGTAGAGCCTAATGAAATGAATCTTAATCATTCAACATCGAAATAAGTATGATAGTTTTGTTGTCAGTTTTGAATTTGAGTAACATTGCAGTGTAGGTAAAGAGAAAAGAAATATTTAGCATGTTGAATTAGGTATTTAAATAATAGATGAGCATAGATAAAAACTTTAGTAATATAATCTTTCAATTCTAAAGCTGAGTTTCTACTGTGCTATGGCAAAAATGCTAATTTACTTTATGGAATTACATCTTTTCCCTCCATTCAGCTGTAACAACTTCTAAGTGGGAGTTATTTGACCAGCATGAAGAATCAGAAGAAGAAGAAACTCAAAAGTAAGAATCCAAGTCTCAAATATACTTAGCTTTTTTATGTTTGCTTTTTTGAGGTAAGGTCTCACTCTAGCTCAGGCTGACTTGGAATTCACTGTGTAGTCTCAGGGTGGCCTCAAACTCACAGCGATCCTCCTACCTCTGCCTCCTGAGTGCTGGAATTAAAGGCATGCACCACCACGCCCGGCAGCACTCCTTTTTTTCATTAAGATCTATGGTTGAAATAATAGTGAAGAGGAAAATTTCACTTTTAAAAATGTGTGGGCTTGTCACTTTTAGTTATGCATTGTTTTTTCAATAAATAGAGAGTTTTGGGGTCTGTCTTCATACAGCAGTCATGCTGCTTCGATTTGGTCCTCTGGGCTTTACATCATTACCTGCAGCCACTAGTTTGTTGATTGCATTTGTTTTCCATCAGTCTTCCAATGTTGTTTTGGACTTCACAAAAAGTGAGTTTTGAAATATTTAGTGGAAGTTTATACTTTTTTTCTTTTGGATAGTACATAACTAACATACCAGTTTGTTACTTGAAATGTAAATACATCAGAGGAACTAAGGCAGTAAAAAGGGTAGCCTTTTTAGTCTTTACTGTTTTGTAATCACTCCAGAATTGTTTTTGCACTTGACATTGTGAAGATAGGAACCTCAAGTTTGTATTGGTGAGTTTTAGGGAGTGTCACACTTTTCAAGATCATTGCCGTGGAAATTTTGTTTTCAAATAGGAAGAGTTAGTATGAAGAACAGTTGTGTAGGATATCTGTTAGTATGAGGAGGTTTTTGTTTATAGAGTGTCTCTAGTCTTGTATTGTTCTCCATTGGAAGAAGGAAAGCCTCTGTGTGCTGGCACAGTGTTGGCATATGTGTGTCTTCTGTAAAGCCAGCTGGTTTTTGGATTGTTAAGGTAGTGTGATCAATCAGTAGTTTGTAGAAACAGTTTCATGTGATGAGGAAAACTGGGACAGTGATACCTTTACAGAAATGTCATCTGAACAAGTCAATAATGATTGACAGAATATTTACAAAATAGAAATATGTTTTCCTAATGGAAATAGCTATCTGAAATTGTTGAGAATTGAGAACAGTTTAGTTTATTTTGAAATGGTCTCACTGGCTTTATGTCTATGAAGGTCTGTCATTAGTCGCATCTCAAGATTGTTGCATCACTGCTTTAAAATAGATAGTGTAGGCCGGGCGTGGTGGCACACGCCTTTAATCCCAGCACTCGGGAGGCAGAGATAGGAGGATCACCATGAGTTCGAGGCCACCCTGAGACTACATAGTTAATTCCAGGTCAGCCTGAGCCAGAGCGAGACCCTACCTCAAATAAATAAATAAATAAATAAATAAATAAATAAAATAAGACAGATAGTGTCTTACTAGTTATTTAATTTAGAAGGAAGGACAGAAAAAAAATTAAAAGAACTCAAAATATATTATCCAGTTGATTTTTTTTTTTTTTCCTAAAGCCATTAATTTTTTGGCATAAAACTGATTTTGTGGTACTGCTTGGAATTCATTTAAGTGTTGAAATAATCATTGGTAATTTATATTTTGACTTCTATAGGAAGTCCAAATAAACCATCATAATATAAGCATAATTTATAGAAGTACAATGGAAGGAACATAATAAACTTTCTGACCCTTCAGATTTTCTTACGCCTTACTGCTGCTCTCTAGAGGCTAACTCCAAAACTGCCATTTGCTTAGTGCTCCTTGATACAACTAGTAATTATTGTATTTGTGACACAATGTGATTTTCTTTTTGAGTGGCAATTGAAACACTTTGGGAAAAAGTTCTATAAATGCCATTTTGAATGAATTCTATTTTTGACTAGCGTTTTAAATTTCATTTAGCTTAAAAGTACAGCTAAAAGGGGCCAGGTATGTTGGCACACACCTTTAATCCCAGCACTCAGGAGGCAGAGGTAGGAGGATTGCTGTAAGTTCGAGGCCACCCCCTGAGACTACATAGTAAATTCCAGGTCAGCCTGAGCTAGAGCAAAACCCTACCTCAGAAAACCAAAAAAAAAAAAAAAAAAAGAAAAAAAAGAAAAAAAAAGAAAAGAAAGGAAAAAAAGAAAGAAAGAAAAAAAGACACCTGGAAGGTATGGTGAAATTTGAACCTAGAGCTAATGACTAAGAGTTAAGGACAAAACCAACTAAAACAAACTGTTAAGGTCTCAGAACAATGTCATTTTCATCCATATAGTCCTTTGTACATATGTAAGCAAAAATGATTTAAAAAATCACTGGACATACTATCCTGTTACCCATGCTTTCTCAGTTTTATGAATACAGTTCCATGTAAGTCATATCTGTTTTGTATTCATCTGGCTGAAAGCAAACATTCAGATACATGTACAATTATGTTTGCCAGCAAATATTTGAAATTGAAAAGGAAATAAATAATAGACTAGAACTTATTAAGAATGTCCATTGAGGACTGGTCCAACTTCAGATAGGGAGAGGAGGAAAATGGACCCAAGAGTGCTGGGTATAACTCTAGGAGCTGCTGAGTATTACCTGGCACATTTAGGCTAGAGATTTAAAATTCATTCGGAGGCTGGAGAGATGGCTTAGTGGGGGTGCTTGCCTGCGAAGCCTAAGGACTCATGTTCAACTCTGTAGATCCCATATAGGCCAGACGCACAAGGTGATGCAAGGTCACACATATGTATGTGCCTGGAGGCCCTGGCATGCCAATTCTTTCTCTCTCTCGCTCATTAAAAAAAATAAAGTGTTTCTGGGCTAGAGAGATGGCTCAGTGACTAAAAGCACTTGCTTGCAAAATCTGATGCCCTGGGCTTGATTTCCCAGTATCTATGTTAAGCCATATACACAAAGTGGCATATGTGTCTGAAGTTCATTTGCAGGAGCAGGATGCCCTGGCATGCTCATTTGTGCCTTTTCTCTCTCTCTCCTTGCAAATAATCAATAAAAATATTTAAATTAAAAAAAATAAAAACATGTCCATTGAGTAGATACCACAGATAACCAATGGACATATTTATTGATTGAACCTTTTCTAGAATAATTCTTTAATAAACAGCTGTTTACTTACAAACTTTAATCATGTAAAAGCACCAAAGACTTGTAAACTTTTTATGTACCGTAACACAAGAAATTCTTAGGTTTTATAAAATTAACAAACTGTTTTTAGGAATTTTTCTGGCAAACAAATGACCATAAAAATAAAGTCAGGTATAGTGGCACCCAGCACTTGGGAGGCTGAGATAGGAGGAACACCATAATTGTGGCCAGCCTGGTGCTACAGAGTGAGTTCCAGGTCAGCCTGGGCTACAGTGAGACCCTACCTCAAAAAATAAAATAACTCAAATGAGATATACAGTGGCTGTGTGTGTGTGTGTGTGTGTGTGTGTGTGTGTGTGTGTGTTGAGGAGTAAGCATGGTAGGCAGTTTACAAGCAGAGATACACAGAGAGAAATAGAGAATGGGTATGCCAGGCCTCTAATCACTGCAAACGAACCCCAGATACACATAACCACCTTGTGCATCAGGCTTATGTGGGTACAGGGGAATCAAACCCAGGTAGGTAGGCATTGCCATGTCTCCAGCCCCCCTAATTTTTATATTGAGGCAAAATTTTAGTAACTTTCCCAGGCTGGCCTAAAAGTTGCAATCCTTCTGCTTCAGCCTTCCATGTAGCCAGGGTATGCAGGATATGGATGGATATATCTATATATATCTATATATCTATCTCTATCTCTATCTCTATCTCTATCTATCTATCTATCTATCTATCTATCTATCTATCTATCTATCTATCTATCTATCTATCTATCTAATCTATCCACACACACACACACACACACACCCCACCCACCCACCCATTGGCACTGTGTTTGCTTTTGGCTTTTTCTTCCTTACCTAAGTACTATATGGAGAGGTACCTATATGTAGCATAAACGATTTGTGTGGCTTTGAATCTAGGGCATTGGGATTACAAATGCCTAGCTTTTTTACGTGGGTTTTGGTGATGAAACTCGGGTTCTCGTGCTTGCCTCTTAAATTGCCCAGGCTGGCCTTGAACTCTCTCTGTAGCCCAGATATGTCTTCATGTTCCACTTCAGATATGTCTGAATGTTCCACTAGGCCCAATGAGGAATTTTGTTTATACATTACTTTGCCCAAATTTATTTGCCAATAACCCATATGTGGATACCCCTAAACTAAGTCCCAGAACATAAAACTTTTTTAAAGGCCACTAGTTTACTTCAATGACATTTTGTTAATTGTATTCTAGTACTTATGTCTAGTTTTGTCTGTAATTGCCTGCCTGTTTGGAATGACAGTAGAATTTTTCTTCTTTACCTGGGCATGGTGGCACACTCCTTTAATCCCAACATTAGGGAGGCAGAGGTAGGAGGATTGCCTTGAGTTTGAGGCTATCCTAAGACTACATAGTGAATTCCAGGTCAGCAAGGGCTAGAGCAAGATCCTGCCTCAAAAAAAATTGTTTTTTCTTCTTTGTGTTTTGTGACTTATCCATGTTAGTCAGTTAGGTTTATACATACATATATAATTACTATATATAATTAATTTTTATTTTATTAATATATAATTGCTATATATAATTAATACATAATTGCTATATATAATTAATTTATTTGAGAGAGTATTAATGTGACTGAGTATGGTTATGTTGGGACTGCAGACACATGTGCCACTTTGTGCATCTGCCTTTACTTGGGTACTAGGGAATCAAACCTGGGCTGGGAGGCTTTGCAAGCAAGTGCCTTTAACAGCTGAATAATCTTTCCAACCCCCAGATATGCATGCGCACATGAGTGCTCTTGCATGCTTGCTTCAGGGTCTTTCTGCTGCAAACAAATATTTAAATACCTGTTCACCTTTAAGTGGGTGGCTGGGGAGTTGAACCTGAGTCAGGAGACTTTGCAAGCAAATGCCTTTAACCCTTGAACCATCTCCTCAATCCCTTAAGTTTTTGTTTTCTTCCTATGTGACAGAATAGTACAACTTTAAGAATTCTAAGTGTTGAAGTTTGCTAATATTTAAACTTTATGTATTGTTTTATTCTAGGGTAATGTGTTAATCAGGGTGAGTCTGTATGCTGCATTGATGATTTCATGGAGACTTTTGTCACAAATGCACACCTCCTGGATTATAGGCTCTGCCGAAGGAAGGATAAACATTTGGCTTTTTTTTTTTTTTTTTTTTTTTTGAGGCAAGCCCAACAGGCTGGCCTGTTTTTTGTTTTTATGTGAGAGAGTAGGAGTGCGAGAGAGAGGGAGAGAGAAGTGGCGCGACAGGGCCTCCAGCTACTATAATAATCAAACTCTAGACATGTGTGCCACTTAATGCACATGTGTGACCTTGCACAGTTGCATCTGGCTTACCTGGGACATGGACAGTCAAACATGGGTCCTTAGGCTTTGCAGGCAAGTGCCTTAACCGCTAAGCCATCTCTCTAACCCCACATTTGGCTTTTTAAACACAAACCTTCATGAAATCACTAAACCTGAGGAGTATGCTGAACTTATTGATTATTCATACCATTTAATTACTGTAAGGAAGTTGCAGCATGAAAGGCTTATTAACGTAAGAGCAGTTATTAAAGTATGATAATGTTGAGGCTCAACCTTTTCTGTATAGGAAATAAAGGTTTACAAATTATATATATTGCAGAAAATGTCTTAGAAATAAGTTGCACTCATATGTTCTGCTGGTGTTATTTAAGCTCTAGGACAGTGGAAAACAAAGTATGTAGATGGTAACACTTCATTTTTACTGCTTTGGTATACAATGTATTCTCTTTATTCTAAAGCCAAGAAGAAGAAAGTGAAGATGAAGACGATACTCAGAGTTCCAAATCTGAAGAACATCATTTGTATTCTAATCCAATCAAGGAGGAAATGACAGAGTCTAAGTTCTCTAAGTATTCTGAAATGAGTGAGGAAAAGCGAGCTAAACTTCGTGAGATTGAGGTGAGTACTGCAGTAAGGGCAGAACTACTCTTCTCTGGCTGTTACTTTCTCCACAAGACTCACACAGCTCTGCTTAGAAGCCTCAATACAAGATGATACTGTGTCAGGCTTCTTAGATCAAGTATGCTTTCTCTCATAATAGCCTTTTCTTCCTTTCTGGAAGCCTCACTTCCTTATGTGTGATTTTTACCTCTGGTATATGTGTGTATTTTTGGGTTTGCTTGCTTGCTTCCTCATTTGATGTCTAATTTCCCCATATGCTGTACTTTGTGTGAGGGGAAAAAGACATAAGTGTCATTTGTTCATCATTTGTATCAGGCTGGTGATGAGACATGAGACATCCTCTGAAGAAGAGGATTGTATTGAGTTGATATCTGATCACGTAGGAAATCTGTTACATGGCAAATGCCTAGTTTCTAACTAGGAAAGGTGAAATATTTTGTGGCATATTCAAGTTACAATGGGTTTATTTTACAGGCTTATACTTTTTGTGATGGGGTACAGAGTAATATATATTGGATGAATCTTGATATTAAGAAGGGAAAATTATATTGGCATGCCCAAACCATCTTGAGCAAGCTTTTCCCTCCCCGTTTCCAGTCTTTTCTCCTTTTTAAAATCAAAGGCTATTCCCAAATGTCAGAGAGAATAGCATTTTTGAATAGTTCTAAGTTGACACACCTTGTCTAGTAAATGCCAGCAGTAGCCAGCCTAGACCCTAAAAGGAATGTATGAGTTTTCTGCCCATTAGCCTTTATTTAGCAATAATTTTGAATGCCTACCATGTGCCAGCAACTTTTCCTAACTTATGGTACCAACCATATTAATTACCTTGTTTCTGATTATCTGAGGCGTGTTCTGGGTGGTATGGCCATATATCTCATTTCTACTTTTGTGCATAATCACTAGTGGGTATATTCATACCCACCACTTTCTCCAGTATCACCAAACCAGAAAGTTAACAAAGAAAGCATTTTGTTTAATCCTGTGTAGAAGAATGAGCATGATTTCAGTGATAGTAGAGATAAGAGTTTTTCAATTAGAAATTAATTTTTTTCTAGAATGAATTTATATATTCTTTAGATTTTAAGGGATTGAGGTGTTGCATATCACTGAACACACCATTTCATCCTGTATGTGCACTAGCATAAAGCTGTGTATCTTCTTGAGTAGCTCTGCCTCCCTGATCTGATGAAGCTATGAAGGAGTAGAAATAGCGGGTATGGTAGCACATAGGGAGGATTTAAGTTTGAGGCCTGCCAGGGCTACATAGTGAGTTCAAGGCCAGCCTGGACAACTTAGTAAAAGCCTGTTGCAAAATGGTGTGGTTGGACGAGGTTGAGGCTGTAGCTAGAGCACTTGCTGTAACTTGCAAAAGTTATGGGTTCAACCCTCAGGACCAAGGGAAAGGGGGAGTAGAAACAAGACTGAGTCAGTAAAAACATATTTTCTTGATAACTGAAGTTGCCTTTTAACAAATGCCAACACAGACTACTTTGTTTCCTTGTTAGAGAAGAGATCCACATAGTGTAGCTTTTAGTTAAGTTGGCTTATTTTTATGAGTATTATTTTCATGTTTTCTGCGTGTATGTGTATGCTAAACATTTGTGCATGTACTCACACACACACAAACATACATACATATCTTGTGTATATAGATTTCTATTCTGTATGTGGTCTTTGTAATCTTGCCCCGTCTTTGTTGGATAGTCAACATAATTTTTTCTTCAGCTATCATAATACCTGTTTCATAATTGGAATATCAGTCAAATCCTAGTTTTAAAATGTAGACAATGTCTCTGTCTTTGAATTATCTAATCCTTCCTGTTTGTTTACTCTGAGACATTTAGTTTATATAGAATCAAGATTCATAAATGGTGACAAATTTGGACCAGAATTTAGGGGGTGTGCAGTTCATTCAGTAAGTTTCTCTGCCCCTTAGTTTGAAAATCAGTTTCTGAATTTAAAATACATTGAGTGATAATCCTTTTATTAGAGAACCATTTAGTAAAAAATAGAGTTCTAAATTAGGTTTTCCAGTTAGTTTTATTATATATGATAGTTTTTTAAAATTATTTTTTTCTTGTATTTTTGTTTTGTGTGGTCTTAAATTTTTTTTTTTAATCTTAAAAGCTATTCCCAGGTTGGAGAGATGGCTTAGTGGTTATGTTTGCTTTCTACAAAAGCATGAGGGCTTAGGGGCCCCTGAGGTCATACAAGCTTGAATCTCTAGAACTCATGTAAATTTCTCTGTGCAGCTATGCATGTCTGTAACCCCAGTCCCATGGGGAACAGAGACCCAAGAAGCACTGGAGCTTGTGGGAGGAAAAATGACATTAGTAAAGATTAGTAAAGACTTAGTTAGTAAAGTAGTAGACTTAGATTAGTAAAGATTAGTAAAGATTAGTAAAGACTTTTATACAAGCCAGAATGGTAGAAGAGTGATGGAGCTTAATAAAGCCCAAGGATTTGTGTTCTGTAATACTGACATTCTCTGCCATGTTGACCAGGAATGAGTTCTTAACTTTCAGTGCCTAAGCTAGAGTTGTCTTCCTATGCTGATGTCCTCAGTGCTACCAGTGAAGGATGGAGGAGTGGAAAGGTGGGTACGGAACCATGTGCGAAGTCTTCTGTAGGGTGAAGAAAGAGCCCTCTCTAGCCTTGGTCTCCAGTGAAAGAATGACTTGTTGAGTAACAGTGGTGTATGGCACTGTCACAAAGCACTGGGATGGGATGAGGTGGTTAAGAAGCCATTGATTGCATTAGTCACTTGCTGTTGTGGTGAAAAGCGTGGCTACATTTGTTCTGGACACCTTGGACTTAGATCTCAATTAGACAGTATCACCAGAAACTCTTATGTTGGCTTTCTATGATGATATGAAAAGAGATTTTAAACCATGTGTGCTGGCAGACACCTGTAATTCCAGCATTTGGGAGGTAAAAAAGGGGACCACCAGTTCCCAGATAGCCTGAAGCACATAGTAAGGCTCTGTCTCAAAAAGCAAAAACATAAAAAAGTTCTTTAGGAATGCCTGCTTTCCTCTCAATGTCGTTTTATTGCTTGACTCCTGAATTACATTCTAGAGAAGAGAATTAGTTTGGTCATGGGAGGCTTCATGAGGTGGTGAACTCACATATTTCCATTGCTCTTCTTTCCTCAATCTTAACATGATACTGTCTTATAAATGCACTAATCAAAATGTGAAAAAAATGCAAAGACTTAAGATGGATAAAACTCTACAGCTCTGATTATAGAAGTGAGTTAGTGAATTAGGGCAAAATTTGGAGAACTTACAAGAAATATTCACGAAGTCTAAAATTATGAAAATACATCTGTGATGGACAAAGGGAGGAGTTGTAGCTCATTTCCATTTTGTGAGAAACCTTCATTTGTAGTGAGGGAGAAAAGCCTAAAACAAATGAGATCTTGGGTTGGAGAAATGGCTTAGTAGTTAAGGCGCTTGCCTAAAAAGCCAAAGGACCCAGGTTTGATTCCTCAGGACCCATGCAAGGCAGATGCACGAGGGGGCACATGCATCTGGAGTTCGATTGCAGCTGCTAGAGGCCCTGGCGTGCCCATTACCTCCCCTCCCCCCCCCGCCCCGCCTTTCTGTCTCTCTCAAAGAAAAATTTAAAAAAATTGAAAGCAAAACCAAATGAGATCTCATTTTCCCATTAATAAATCACATATAGCCCATTTAAAGGACATAGCAGTGTTTGAATAGAACAGATAAAATGTTAGCCTATGTAGTGATCCCATTAGATATGAATCTGTTTTCCTCATTGGTTCAATTCCAACAAGGTAGACAGACTTGGGACTGCAGTGCAGTGATGCCCTAGAGTCTGCCTTAGCCTCTTCCCTCATTTAGTTTCATAGGCGGGTATTTTTATGTTTGTAAATTCTGTGAATCACTTAAATTTCCATAAGTCTCCAGAGAGTTTTAATTTCAATTATTTTGTGATGTGGTTGTTTTTAAAATATATCATAAATTTGTTTTCAGTGATTTTTACATATTAAAACATTTTTAATCAGGTGTGTAATGCACACATGTAATACCCAGAGCCCAGATGCTGAGTCAAGATCCTCACAATTTTGAGGTCAGCCTGGGCTACATAGTCAAATTTTAGAAAAAAAAAATCAAAATATTTAACTCTCCATAATAAAAAGTAAAAGTAGCCTCATCTAGTCAAATATTCCCTTCCTCTGTGACCGATTTTTTAAATCAGCTTTTTATGTACATGCTTTTAGGTCATTACTTGTGTGTCTCTGTGACTGTATGTATATAATCAGCCAGAAATGTCTGGAACATGCAAGTGATCGACTTTTACAAAACTATTACAATGAATATCTGTATACAGATAGCTTAGGGTATTCTAAAGGATACATTTTAAGAAATGGAGCCGGGCGTGGTGGTGCACGCCTTTAATCCCAGCACTTGGGAGGCAGAGGTAGGAGGACTGCCGTGAGTTCAAGGCCACCCTGAGACTACATAGTGAATTCCAGGTTAGCCTGGACTAGAGCGATACCCTACCTCGAAAAACCAAAAAAAAAAAAAAAAAAAAAAAGGAACAAGAAATTATAATCTTTTAAAATCAGCGTTTTACTCTTGCTGTCTTAAAAGGTATGAATATGATTTAACCCCTTGTGATTTTTTTTTTTTCTTCTGTTTTCAAGGTAGGGTCTCACTCTAGCCCAGTCTGACCTAGAATTCACTATGTAGTCTCAGGGATTTAACCCTTTGTGATTTTCTTTTGTTTTCAAGGTAGGGTCTCACTCTAGCCCAGTCTAACCTGGAATTCACTGTGCAGTCTTAGGGTGGTCTCAAATTCACAGCGATCCTCCTACCTGTGCCTCCTGAGTGCTGGGATTAAAGGTGTGCCGTTTGTGTTTTTGAAAAAATACTTTCATTATTTGAGAGCAGAGAGAAAAAGAGTATGGGCATGTCAGGACCTTTTGTCCCTAGAAATGAACTCCAAACACAAGCGCCACTTTGTGTATCTAGCTTTACATGGGTATTGGGGCATCAAACCCCAGCTAGCAGGCTTTGCATGCAAGCTCCTTTAACTGTTGAGTCATCTTCCCAGCCCTTGTTGGTACTTTGATGTTCAGTGATCACACTATTATGAATAGGGTTGAAAATTTCAGGCTATGGGGCTCTAGGTTTGGTTCTGTATGAGCCATAACCAGAATACTGCCTTCGTTTTTAAGATGCTTATTTTCCTATGACCTGCTTTAATCTTGCTGCAAGAGTACTTGCTTTTAGTCACGTTGCCTTTCTGATTTGGAGAACAAGTTACCAAAATCATTATTATGGTGTTGAGTGTTAAGTAGGTTGTAGATGGTATCATGCACAGCTAATGGTTTTATTTTATTTTGTTTTTCAAGGTGGGGTCTTGCTATAGCCCAGGCTAACCTGGAACTCACTTTGTAGCCCCAGGCTGACATGAACTCATGGGCAATTCTCCTATCTGACTCCTGAGTGCTGCCGCTAAAGGCATATATTAAAGACCATGCTTGGCTTGCTTATGGCTTTTTGAGTTCTTTTCTGTGGCTGTTAAGATAGCATGTGGGCTCTTGTCTGACAAGAGAAATTTATATTGTGGTTATATTTTGACTGAATTCTAATCTGTTTTCTATTTTGCTGTAGGAGAAAAGCAATGTTTCAGAAGTGGTTATGGGAAATACTTATTTTAAAAATGTCTCACCCCCTTCCCCACAGCTCAAAGTGATGAAGTTTCAGGATGAATTGGAATCTGGCAAAAGACCTAAAAAACCCGGCCAAAGTTTTCAAGAGCAAGTAGAACACTACAGAGATAAACTTCTTCAACGAGTAAGGAATAGATTTCTTCAATAAAATGCATTTCCAAAGTCTTTTATTGGCTTTGTAGAGTAATGTGCTTAAGGAAAGTATATTGGAAATTTTATACTTGAGGTGTAAATGTTAAATGCTGTAGACAATTAGAAAAACTTTATTGTGGGTACTACTTGTGGTTAGAAGATTAATCCTGGAGCTGGAGAGATGGCTTAGCTGCAAAGCCAAAGGATCTTGGTTCAATTCCCCAGGACCCATGTAAGGCAGATGCACAAGGTGGTGCGTGCATCTGGAGTTCGTGTGCAGTGGATAGAGGCCCTGGCACGCCTATTCTCTCTTTCTTTTTCTCCCTCTCTCTCTTCCTCTGCATCATTTTCTCTCTCTCAAATAAATAAAATATTTTTAAAAAAGATCAATCCTGCTAGATCATGGTTTCAAAACCAGGTAACCCTATAGTAATATATATCCCATTCCACTGATGACAGTGAGACAAAGGTGGACACAGGGTTTTGGAAATACTGGTGCTGGGAAGTCCTTGTTCTTGCCTATTGTTTCTAAGAAGGTACACTAAGTGAATTCTATGTTTTTGAGGGATTTTTAAATTTTTTTAATTATTTATTTTTATTAGAGAAGCAGAGAGAATGGGTATGCCAGGGCCTCTAACCATTGCAAACAGACTCCAGATGTCTGCACCACCCTGTGCATCTGGCTATGTGGGTACTGGGGAATCAAACCGAACCCATGCACCTTAACCGCTAAACCAACTCTCCAACCTGACCTTTTATTCCTGTGTATAACAAATAGAAATATGCAGGCAATTTTAAAACTGGAAGCCCACATAGTAATTTTTGTAAGATCCCAGGACTTTGTGGGAACTGCTATTTTAGCCTATATTATAGTTGTCATTACAATAATAGTAAATGGTGGTGAAAAAGAAATAAGAAATAGGGGCTGTCCAGGTGTGGTGGTGCATGCCTTTAATCCCAGCACTTGGGAGTCAGAGGTGGTAGGATCGCCAAGAGTTTAAGGCCACCCTGAGACTACATAGTGAAATCCAGGTCAGCCTGAGCTAGAGTGAGACCTTACCTCGAAACTTTGGAAAACCAAAAGTAAAAAAGAAAAGAAATAAGAAACAGGGAAAAGCTATAAGGCAGCTTGCAACTACTAGGAAGCAGTTATTTTTTTAGAACTGTTGGTTGGGAGCTACCTAGTAAAGTGACGGTGGAGCCACACAGCCCTATAGAATTCTAGTGCCATTTTCTGCTCTGCACCACTAGGTTTTTCTTTCTGAAACTGGGTTAACAGTTCCAATTTTGTGAGGTTATTAGTTAGGAAATAGCAACTTTTACTTTTAGCATTGAATTAGAATGCTTAAAAAAGTAGATTTCTATAAGATGTGCATTTCAATAAGGAAATAATTTTCAACATTGGATTCAGTAAACTGTATCTAATAGACTAGTAGAGAAAGTCATTCTCTTTTTGAAATTAATACTCTGGATTTGGAGCAGGTGTCAGATTACTCATCTGCATGAACAACTGTCCTAGATACCCTGGGTCTAATGGTAACAAGCTGAAAATGAATAATGTGTAAATTATAGGCTTAGTTCCCTTGTGTTCTGATTGTTAATTGATTGGGTTTCTAGAAGGTACAGACCCAAGGATCAGCAAACTATGGTCTCTGTTTTGTTTTTGTATGTCTAGTATGTACACATCTATGTGTTCATATGGTGCCCTGTGTGTTTGTCAGCAGTGGCCAGAGAACATCACTTAACTGCTGAGGCATCTCTCCAACCCATAAGTAAAGTTTCGTTAGAACAGACACTCCTGTCCATGATGGCTCTCCTGCTGCAGTGGTACAGCTGATTGAGCTGTTAAAAGACTGTGTGGCCTACAAACAGAAAATATTTAATAATGCTATCTAAAAAAGCTTACCAAATTTTAATATAGGCTTTTTTTTTACTTTTTGAAAAAAAGAGTCAGCTATTAGATAACTTTTTTGATGCATACAAATAGAGAAATGTAATTTCTGTTGGTAAAGAATTTAGTTGATTTAGTATCCTAAGCTACTACTATTACTCTCTTATCAATAGAAATTAGACTTTTAAGAGAGAAGTACAGTTCTAGCACCTGTAGCATGTAGGGTTGAGCTTATTTTTTTTTCTGGTTTATATAATTATGTACTCAGTTTATATTTTTATAAGATTTAAACTTCCCCTTGTAACTGGTCTTGCTTCTTACTAATAAAATCTTGACAGATGATTAGTGTTGGCTGCCATTTCCCCTTTTTGGTTAGAACTCTTTACTAAATGAGCCTGCTATATAGTTAGAAGAAATACTTGTGACCATGCCCCCCCCCCCCTTGTTTTTTAGGTAGGGTCTCACTCTACTTCAGGCTGACCTGGAATTCACTATGTAGTCTCAGGGTGGCCTTGAACTCAAAGCGATCCTCCTACCTCTCCCTCCCGAGTGCTGGGATTAAAGGTATGCACCACCATGCCTGGCATGACCATGTTTTTAAGTCTCTGATGGGAAGGTCAATACGTTGTTAGCTTTTTCTTTCTTTTAGTGGGTTCAGTATGAGGGGGTCACACAGCTCATGGACTAAAGTTTATCTTGGTCTAGTGTGACTGGGCATTGTCATGAATCTTTCTAATTCTGGTTTCCTATCTTGAGCTTAAGGATCATTTGTACTATTGTTAGTGGTGTTGTAAAGGGTTATATGAAATGGTATAAGGAAACTTGTTTAGTACATTGCTTGGACTATGGTAAGTACTCAGTAAATATTTATCTACTGAAATGTCTGGCTTCCCTGGAAGGATAGATAAGTTTTTGAAAATCATATGGTATTGCACTTTAATAGTAATTTAAAAAATTGTTTCCCAAAAGGCAAAATATGGGCAGATATATGGGATTTGCCTGGATTGGTGTTTTTTTTAAACAGCTGAATATTTTCTTTAAAACAAAACAAAACAGGAGAAGGAGAAAGAACTAGAAAGAGAACGAGAAAGAGACAAAAAGGATAAAGAAAAATTGGAATCTCGATCCAAAGAAAAGAAGGAAAAAGATGAGTGTACTCCAACAAGGAAAGAAAGGTATATATAACATGTCTACTGTTTAATATGCTTGTTTGTTTTAAGAATAATGTTTTAGTTTATAATTTCGTTACTGATACCAACATACTGGAAGCGGTTTTTCACAGTAAGCATTCCTGGCCTCTGCTGTATGAGGTAGAAGTAGTGAGAGAACAGGGCAGTCAGTGACCTGCCACTTGGCTTAATTAATTTGAACATCATTTGTCTACCTGCTTTATATGGTATCCTTATTTCAATACAAGAATTCAATTACAATATTAAGTATCAAACCCAAGGCTTAAATAATAAGACAACCTGTTAGATTTTCCTGTCGCCGCCTCTATAAGCATTTTCCTATTCTTGAAAGGCAGTTGTATACAAAGGGTACAACGACTTGCTTCTTGCTTTTGAAGTCCATCATTCTAGAATTTCTCTTTCAGCTTTTATTTCTTTTATAGATCCTATATAGCTGACTTAGTGAAGCAATTAATAGAATTGAAGTTTTCTAAATTGTAAAGCCAGTTGATTGCAGATAAAAACTTCTGGCTTAGTCACTGCAAGTACTTAAACGACTAAGTTGTAACAGTTGGTTAAGTACAAAAGTAACTTTCTGGTCCTTTATTATTTTAACATTTTTTTTTCAGATTTACTGAAAGTTGCAGGAATAGTATAAGTAACCCCTAAATGTTCAAATATTTCTGTTTCTGCTTAGCTCTTCCTTTTCTAGTCTGCCTTCAGGCAGTTATCATGTTTGGCTGTACAGGGCCCCATTCTCTTAACTAGATGCATTTAACCTCAATAAAATACTAGATCAAGAAATGTAACATTGTTAAAAAAGTACACTGTCACTGTTGTCTTATTCAGAAATTTTAATTAAATTTTGTTGATTATCTCAGTAATCCCTTACAGCAAAAGAAAATCCAATTTAATTGAATTTAGTTGTCTTTTGATCACCCTGACTTAAGACATGCTTGTTCTTAATATAAAAAAAGACTTGTGCATGCCTTTAATCCCAGAGGTAGGAGGATCACCTTCAGTTCAAGGCCACCCTGAGACTGCATAATGAGTTCCAGGTCAGCCTGGACTTTCTAGAGTGAAACCCTACCTTGAAAAACCAATAAAAATAAAAAAAAAATATATATATATATATATATAAAGGACTTTGAATGTTGTTGGTATAAGCTGGTAGCAAACAGTAGTTAACCTGATAAAAAGAAAAACTAACACATCAGTCCTTTGCTCACTTGTGTAATACTTTGGGGGCTTTATTCCACAGGAAAAGGCGACACAGTACATCCCCCAGCCCATCTCGAAGTAGCAGTGGTCGAAGAGTGAAATCCCCATCACCAAAATCAGAACGATCGGAGCGGTCAGAAAGATCTCACAAAGAAAGCTCACGGTCCAGGTCATCTCATAAAGATTCTCCTAGAGATGTTAGCAAAAAAGCCAAAAGGTAAATGCAAATCATTTAAAAAATATATTCAGGGGTGGAGGGATGGCTTAGTAGTTACGGCATTTGCCTGCAAAACCAAAGGACCCAGATTCAATATCCCAGGTCTTACGTTAGCCAGATGCACAAGGGGGCGCACGCGTCTGGAGTTTGTTTGCAGTGGCTGGAGGCCCTGGTGCGCCCTTTCTTTCTCTCTCTCCCTCTTTCTCTGTCAGATAAACAAATAAATAAAATTTAAAAAATTATATTTCAGATACAGTTAACTTGTCATCCCTACCACCTTTGAAAATGATATGGTTGGTAGTTTTTTTTTTTTAAGGATTTCAGAAAACAAGAGATACACTTTTATTTTAGGTTATTCCTCCCATATCTGTACCCCAGTTTCTCATGGCTAAAGTATAGAAGACTTCTAGTATGTCAAAGACCAGCCAAGAATTTTAAACATATCCACTGTTTCCTGTGGAAAGAGAATAGCTGCTTTACTTTTCATCTGTTCTTTATCTTTTGTAGAATATTACCAGATTTTTGTCAAAGCTGCAAGGAAAATACACACACATACACAGGAATATTACTAGCAAGTTTGTGGGCAAAGATTTTTGAAAATAAATACCATAGATGCTAATTATTACCATTTTTTTCAGTACGCAGTGTAGTTTTTTTTTTTTGTTTGTTTGTTTGTTTGTTTTTGTTTTTCGAGGTAGGGTCTCACTCTAGTCCAGGCTGACCTGGAATTCACTATGGAGTCTCAGGGTGGCCTCGAACTCATGGCAATCCTCCTACCTCTGCCTCCCGAGTGCTGGGATTAAAGGCGTGCGCCACCACGCCCGGCTCTGCAGTGTAGTATTTTATTTGAACTTTCAGTTTAAGAAAAGTGGTTCAGAAATATTTGATACTACGGAGGAATTGTCTTTGGCTATAAATGTTTTATATGCTAATTTTTTAATTGCAACTATTTTCAGTAAACTGAGGTGGGGGAAAGCTGCAGTATAGCTTGGGGGTGGGGGGGATAGGGATGATGAGATGGGGTGTGGAGCTAGTTTGGAGAAAGGGGAAGTGGGGAAGGGACAGGGACCAGGAGGACAGTAAAACAAAACAAAACAAAGACAAAAACAAAAACCTTTTACCCCTTTTGAATATCCCTTGTATACCTGTGTGTGCGTGTGTGTGTAAAGTATATATGGGTTTTGGTTTTGTTTGTTTGTTTGTTTGCTTTTTTCGAGGTAGGCTCTCTAGTTCAGAGTGACCTAGAATTCACTATGTAGTCTCAGGGTGGCTTTGAATTCACAGTGATCCTCCACCTCTGCCTCCCTAGTGCCGGGATTAAAGGCATGTGCCACTATGCCCAGCTCTATATTTTGGTTTTGGAAATGTTCATGAACAGAACTTTATACCATTATGCTTGCTGTCTTTTTAAGATAAATTTATTTATTTGCAAGCAGGGAGTTGGGGGGCAGAGATGGGCAAGCCAGGACCTCTTGTCATTACAAATGAACTCTAGACACATGTGCCACTTTGTGTGTTTAGCTTTACTTGGGTACTGGTGAATGGAACCCTGGCCATTAAGCTTTGCAAACAAGCACCTTTTAACTGCTGAGCCATCTCCTCAACCCCAATATGCCGTCTTAGATGGTGCCCTTGGATGATAGTGGAAGGAGTGAATGATTTTTCTCTCCAAGATTATAGCCTGCAATGCTACTGCTTTTTGAAAATTGTGTGAATATTTTGCCTTCCATCTTGTGCTTTATCTAGCAGAATAGAAGATAGCATTTTGGGGTATCAGTTACCTGGGAAAGCATGTTGAAAATGTACATTCTCAGTAGAGTAGGGATACAACTCAGAAATTGGTTTTTGCAACAAGTTTCTACAAATGATCACAGATTTTGTACTATGTGTTGATGTAATACATAGTACAAAATAAGTAAATAAGTACGCCTGTGTGTGTGCATGTGTATGTGCGTGGTGGGAATTGTGTAAATTTGAGCTTACAGTTTTGTGTTTAGTTCAGTTAGTATTGTCTCCTTAAATATATTTTTAGACAATTTAAAGAGCTTAATAGCTTTCAATAGCTTAAGGACTTGAAAAATTGCTTTTTTGTTGTTGTTGTTCGTTTTCTCAGGTCACCATCTGGTTCAAGGACACCTAAAAGATCTAGGCGATCACGGTCTAGATCCCCTAAAAAATCAGGAAAGAAGTCCAGATCCCAGTCCCGATCTCCACACAGGTCTCATAAAAAGTCAAAGAAAAACAAACACTGACATTGTCAAGATGCTGTCACTTAGCGGAAATGCAATTTTGTTTTGTGCCTGAATAGTCTTGTTTTTTTTTTTTTTTTAAAAAAAGCAAAAACAAAAAAAAAAAAATCAAAAGAAAGAGCATTCCTGGGTTTTTTGTTTGTTTGTGAATGCATGTGTAAATTCATGAGTAACTGCATCTGTAGACCTGTCATTGTTTTATATTGTATAAATTACTTTTGTTGTGGCTGTTTCTCAGATGAAATTTTTATTGTGCTAATGAATTTCATCAGAATGTGGACAGTGGATCTGCTGGCAGTAGTAGTGTTTTGTTTTAGGATGTTGTGACTTAGCAAAATAACACAGATGTCTCCCCCGCCCTTTTGTAGCTTTGACAATTTGAATTAGATTTCAAATAAAATCTGAACAGAAAACTATAATGTTGTTTTTTTGCCCAATTGGTGATATCAAGTCCCTTAAAATCCTAATAGGTGAATTTGGCACTACTGTTGTGTTTCTTATACCAAATGCACTTTACATGCTCCATTATTGAAGTAGCTAACATTTTCTATTTACTAAGATAACTACCAAAATAATGGGACCGAGGCTCCTATTAAAAGGCTTGTTATCATTTCTATGATAAAGTTCTCTTGGATAATACTCATACCCAGAGATCAAAAGACTTAAGTGGATATGATCTGGTATTTTGTTAATGTAATACCTAAGACATTTTTCGTTTTTTCAAAGAAGCAATATGATTTCAAAACACTCAACCCATGTTCTGAGCAACTATGTATTTTTAGAGGAAAAATTAAATCTCTATCTTTTGATTTTATCTTCTATCATGAAAAAGTTTATTTATAAAAGAAATTTTATAACAAGATTTTGCCATAGAATTTTTTTGTATAATAGATGCCTTTTTATAATTGTTGGTAGGCTGTCTTTCAAATACTGGTGTCACAATATTTCTACATGTTTGTTTAAAACACCTTAAATTTTTTGGGAGGGATGTGGTTTGAGGTATAGCTTTCAATAAAAATTTAACAATAAAATGGTTTTCAGGCAATTTGAACACCCATTGGTTTATAAGTTCAATACACAAAAAGTTTAGCTTGCACAATTTGCAGAATTGAAGTTTATTATAACTTGCTGCAGTCTGAGGAAGAAATAAGAAAAGTTGTGTATGTTGAGCAAAATATGGCCATGAATATATTATAATAAAGGGTTATGTAGATTTGAACTGACAGTATTTGTCAATCTTGCTTTCAGTTTTTCATTTACCCACCTTATGGTGTTTTCTCTCTATTATTATTTTGGTTTCACTTACCTAAAAATTTTTTTCATCTTGTTTAATCTTTACTAATCACAAAATATGACATCCTGTACCCCTGATTTGTGGAGTAGGCATGTTAGTTGAACAGTAAGGCATGCCATTTGCAAATTGGGTGAATCTACAATAATGTTGTAACATGCCAGTCAAACTATTTTACATAATGATTCTTAATATGAAGGTACATCTTAGAAGTTATTACCTTATCAGTCACTCTTGTTCATTTTGTTAGGAAATGTTAATTCCTAAAAGTTGCTCAGAATAATTAATGTGAACATTTGGTGCTGATATTTAAAGCCCTATAAATAACGGTCATTTTTAAAGTAATACATTATTTTCCTCCCCTGTTTATTGCCTGGGAGAATGGAATTTTATATAATCTACTTTAATTTGTAAAAATGATAGTGTTGAAGTGTTGGTGATTTTCAGCTTTCCTCGTTCACTGTCGTCTTTGGATAAGCTTAGAATTGGTCAGGTAATGATTTTTCCAGTCAAGTTGTAAGTTATACTTATTTTCTCTCTCTTTGTTAAAAAATATATATTGGAGAAGTGGGAGTAGAAAATGTTAGGTTGGCTTTGAGTATTTGTGATATTTTTCCTACTATAATAGAATTAGAAATTTTCTTTATCTGAATCCAGATATAACTATTACAGTTTATCTTATAGTGGTAGAAAAAAACTGGCTTCCTTTGGGATAGGTAAACATTTGCTTAGGCCAATTCTTTGAGTTTATTAATGTGTGTATAAGCTTGTACTGGATGTTATTTTCTTGAATTGCAAATAGTATTAGGTAATTTCCAATTCTACTTCATGAGAAATCTAGAATAACCCTTTTAAA
Organism: Dipus sagitta; assembly: GCA_036346955.1. NCBI lineage: Eukaryota > Metazoa > Chordata > Mammalia > Rodentia > Dipodidae > Dipus > Dipus sagitta. The sequence continues at coordinate 35,387,046 of CM070786.1, forward strand.
TTAGATGATCTTGGCATGATGGTACACACCTATAATCCCAGCACTCAGGATCATGTAGAGCTTTGGAGTTTGAGTGTGGGCAAAGTAACAGGATCCTGTCTCAAAAAAAGTTTCTTATGGATTCCATGAAAGTTCAATGGGATCAGGAATTGGTGAATTTTAAGGAGAGAGCCATTTCTTCCCCTCCAGTAGCTTATTTATATCTTATCTAGAGAACACACTTTTATGTAGTAGAATGTAAGTTGACTAAAATGTTCATGGACATGACCGTTACAGGAAAGACTGTGTCCAGATAGCTATTGCCCTATGTCGCTGTTGCATGTAAGAGGACATCATTTTGCCTGCCCTGACAAACATGGTTTAGACGCTTTACCTTCCAACCTGACTTTATTTGCAGGGACTCTTTACCAGCTTAATGACATTTCACTCCTCTCTCCAGGTAAGAGAAAGTAACTGTGACTGAAAAGGAGCGTGTTGACTTTTATTTTGACATTGTATCTTACTGATGTTTGTAAACGAATGGAAATTTCTGAACTGTAACATGCTTGAGAAGTTAAAGAACTAATATAACAACAACAACAAAAAAGTCCTGATCCAAAAGTATGACTTTATTTGGCTCATGGCTTTTCTGCTAAAGTTTGCAGAAATTACTCCCTATTGACCTAATTTTTCTTTATTGCAGACCATTCCTTTGGGCTTACCCTGAGACTTCTATTCCAATTAAAGAATCTTGGGAATACTTGCTTGTGACCCATATATTTTTCCCATTGATAATATTGAGCACTTAAAATTAAAGAGATTTTAACTATGATTAAATTCATGTTTATGAGAAATATTCTGTGCATATTTGCTTTTGTAATGGTGTAAGTTTTGAAAAATTACATGGCCATGATAATGGTTTGTCATGATTATTACTGCTATTATTATTAAAAGGGCAAATTAATCTCTTTTACCAAAGCAACTTAAACTATTCTGATGACTACAGCAATGTGATTTCTTTAGCTGAAAAAGTTTTTAAAAATGAACAGTACCATTTTTCTAAAGTTGTATATTTTTAAATACCTTTTTTTTTTTGTTTTACTCTTGTAATTTCTAATGGAAATGCTAACAGAAAATTCAGTACAGATATTAGTGACTACACTGTTTAAAGGATTGTGTGACTACACACACACACTTGTAAGCTGTTTGGTGTCCTCATATTTCACATGCATATTTGGAATAGGTATTTGGGAGTGTTTATTTGCATTCTCTCCTCCCCCCCATTTTTTCTTTTCATTTTTCTTACCATCGTCCCAGGACTTAATATACAAATAAACATACACAAATCCCAGGGAACGTGTTGTGATGATAGACTAAAAGGTGGGAACATGCTGCTGCTTAGAGAGCCTTGTTCCGTTGTTGAGACTTCAACGCATACTGTTGAGTAGTACCACCTCATGGAACTTCATCGTAAACGGAATCTGTGGATAATTCCCAGTTTGTACAGTTTGTAGCTCTATAGGTAAAATGCCCTCACTCATTTTCATATGTAGTTGTGCTTGGAATGTTTGTGTTTTACTCTTTTACTTCAACAGGCTCTTTTATGTTATGTTTCTGGTGGCTTAAAATAATCAGAAAGGACAGTTTTTCAGAAGTGGGACTTCTTATTTGAAGTCAACTCGGCTGCTGTGTTCTGCGGTAAACAGTTGGGTGCTGTCACCCATAACTTAGTTTAAGGGTTAGGCTTAGTGTGGAGCTGCTTCCCTTGAGACTGTTACTTTCTGGCTTTTCTACATAAAGATTAAATAGTTGCAAACGAAGTTTGTGGGGTTTCACTTGTTTTTGACTTTTAATTACTTCAATAAAATGTTTTCATAGTAAATTTAGACTGTTCATATAATTTTCTCCATATGGTCTTTCTAAAGTGAGCCCTGTAAAAACTAGTTTTCTTCCAAGTGTAATAGTGGTGTGCCACATTTAGCAGTTGTAGCTAAAATGTTACTACATCTTACACATTTAAACTGTCAGCTCGGGGCTGGAGAAGATGGCATAGGGGTTAAGGTGTTGCCTGCAAAGCCAAAGGACCCTGGTTCAATTCCTCAGGACCACAGAAGCCAGATGGACAAAGAGGTGCATGCATCAGGAGTTCGTTTGCAGTGGCTGGAGGCCCTGGCACACCCATTCTTTCTCTCTCTCTCTCTCTCTCTCAAATAAATAAATAAAATCTATTAAAAAAAAAACTGTCAGATGGTTTCATGATAGATGATTTCCTATTAATTAGGACATTTCATTTCTTTATTCTATTTGTTAAAAAGATGTTTATTTCACTGGAAAATTTAAACACAAAAAAGGAAGTACTATAATAATATATCTTCCAACCTATAAATGTCAACTCATTGGTTCTTTTAAAAGAATTTATTTTTAATTGTAAAATGCTCTTTACAAAATTTACCATCATAACCATCTTTAAGTGTACAGTTTACTGGTGTTAAGAACATTCACATTGTTGTAAAACCATAATTTTCATCTTGGAAAATCAAAACTCTGTATCCATTAAAATCCCTGTTTCCCTTTCTGTCCTGTCTCTCACAATCACATTCTACTGTTTTTGTGAGTGTGACTACTCTACAAAGTGAAATATGGTACATTGCTTAATTAAAACTCTTTACCATTTGTACAACCATGTGCTCTGTGTTCTCTTTCATGGTTCAGTGTGATGTAATTTCACATCCACACCTCATAGCCTGGCATGCTAGGATGTACTTGGGAAGCAAGTGGATGCTGAATTTGCAGTGGATTAGTATTGATGACCATGCTTCACTGCTTTTATGTTTTTATTTATTGCCTGGTGGGGGAAAAGAGAAATTTTTACCACTGAGTGTTTTGTAGTTTGATGTTCATTTTGTACAAAGGGCAAAGAATAAACCTTTCTGAATTTTAAAAAATGCTAACTTTATCTTAGAAAACACAGTATTAAACTCTTCTAGAATAAAGAACTTAACTTTTTAAAAAACTTGCTGTGGCTTGGAATAATGGGAGAGGAGGAAGAACTTGGGCTGTAAAGTTGAATTTGGATTTTTTTTTTTTTCCCTTGGTTTTTTGAGGTAGGGTCTCACTCTAGCTCAGGCTGACCTGGAATTCACTATGTAGTCTCAGGGTGGCCTTGAACTCATGGCAATCCTCCTACCTCTGCCTCCCAAGTGCTGGGATTAAAGGCGTGCGCCACCACGTCTGGCTCCCTGAATTTGGATTTTATACCAGCCCACAAAATGGTAGTAACAACTTTGGTCACTGAAGAATGCAAAGCATTGATGGCTGCAGTACAGAGGCACTTGTGTTAATATTACTCTACCTAGGAAACTAATGATGGAAACACCTATGATTAAAATTAAAGTCAGGTAAAGAGTAACAATTTCCACAGCACTAATACCTTTAGGTGAATTTAAAGAATGCTTTCTTTACATTTGGGTAAGAGAATTTATAAATTGGTGGTATGTTGATGTATTTATTGCATACCACCTACCACTTCATAGTCTGCTGCCCCATCCTGTTAACACTTCTCAATTCTATTTGGCAAAACCATTTTTGTTAAGTAGACTTAAAAAATTACTTTTTATCAGTTATCTCTTAGTGTTGTGGAATTTCCATGGGTTAGTGTCTGAAAGGAGGACTCTTCACAAGGAAAACCTTAAACAGCTGAAATGCATGTGTGGGATGAGGCTGGGGAAGATCATGGAGCTGAGGAAGCACTGGATTGGTTCTCTGAAGTCAGATCTACACAAGATGCTACAAATCATCAGCCTGGAGCTGTATGCATCTGGTACACTGGCAGAACAGTGTTGGAGGAAGCAGAGAGGCTAAGCAGTGAGTTTGATCATGCTCTTGTGTGTTGTGTCTATTTGCAAATTAGTTTATGGCTTCAGATTATACAGGAAGAAGAAATGGGCCTTAATGCTGCTTTGAGAATAGACATGTGCTTTAAATTGGAAAAGGAAATTACACTTTAAGTTCTATCATAAATGACGGCTTTTAGTTAGTGGTAATGTCCTAAGGACATTTTTTAGAGTTTTCCAAGCTGTAAAACATGAATTTTGCACAAGCATAACTTTGATTAAAAACAGCATGTGAAGCTGGGCATTGTGGCACATGCCTTTAATCCCAGCACTTGGGAGGCAGAGGTAGGAGGATCACTGAGAGTTCGAGGCCACCCTGAGACTACATAGTGAATTCCAGGTCAGCCTGAACCAAAGTGAGACCGTACTTCAAAAAACCAAAAAACGAAACAACACCACCACCACCAACAACAACAAAAGCAGCATGTGAGGCCCTCAGATAGCTAAAACACTGAATTTGAAAAGTACAAACACCTTACTAAGAGTGACTTCCCTAGCAGAATATTCCTAACATGTGGTAGTATGAGTTGATTATCCTTCACTTACTTTTAGGAAAGTATACGATCTGGTCCCAGTATAGCCTCCCAGAGTGTAGTGAGATATCAGGTACCAAGTATTTTAAGTAGCCATCTTCTCTAATTGCAATAATATTTAGCTAGCATGAATTTAAGTCTATTAGACGTCAAGATCGTGCATTATGAATAGCTTTCATATCTCATATAGTGTTCAGAAAGTAGCCTCTTTTATTTTAAGAATGCATTCTCCTTAGGAAAGTCTTCACCCTGTCCAACTCTGCCAAATAGTGTGTTTAAGTGCCACAAGGCAAAAATAGCACTCATCAGATATTTCTTAAGAGACATCTATGTCTAAGAATACAGATTAATTCTGAATTGATTGCCCTGAAAGCATGTTTAATTTGATTTAAATAGCAGGTATGTTAGAGAAAGTTTTTAAGCAGGGAATGATCATTTTACTTGTTTGTTCTCATGATTGACATTCGAACTTGTTAAAGCTTTTCAGAATATTCTTTATTTGCATATGTTTTGAAATAAATCTAGCAGTCTTTTTTTTTCTTTTCAAAAAAATTTTTTATTAACAACTTCCATGATTATAAAAAGTATTCCATGGTAATGCCCTCCCTCCCCCCACTTTACCCTTTGAAACTCCATTCTCCATCATATCCCTTTCACCTCTCAATCAGTCTCTCTTTGATGTCATGATCTTTTCCTCATATTATGATGGTCTTGTGTAGGTAGTGTCAGGTACTGTGAGGTCATGGATATCCAGGCCATTTTGTGTCTGGGGGGAGCATGTTGTAAGGAGTCCTACCCTTCCTTTGGCTCTTACATTCTTTCTGCCACCTCTTCTGCAATGGGTCCTGAGCCTTGGAAGGTGTGATCGAGATATTTCAGTACTGAGCACTCCTGTCACTTCTTTCCAGGACCAAGAAGTCTTCTGAGTCATCCCAAGGTCACTGCCATCTAAAAAGAGAAGATTCTCTACCAAAAGTGAGAGGAGCATTAATATAGGGGTATGAACATTAAGAGAAGTGCTAACTGGGCAGTTTGATAAGCATAGTATATACATTTAGCCAGACAGCAGCAGACGTTACACCCCTAGGGCTTATGACTACCCCTATTTTAAGTTTTTAGTATCAGGGATATATTCTCTCCCATGGAGTGGGCCTCCAGTCCAATTAGAGGGCAGTTGGTTTCCACCATGACATACATGCCACTATTGCAGCCATTGGCTCATTTGGCTTGGCTGGCCAAATATAAGGCTTGCAGTGTGCACTGATGAGTATCTTCACTAGTGATTTCTCTGTCTCCCATTGAACTGCATGCAGAATGGCTTCTTCCAGCTTTCTGTCAGCTGGTCTACATGGAGGTTTACAGCTCAGTTCCAGCAGGATTTCTCAGTGACCTTGCAGCCCAAGTATGTGGAGTCTTCAGTAATAGGGTCTTACCATCTATTCCTGGTGGGAAGCCAAGGGCCTCAGCAGTGGCCTATAATGCTTTGGGGCCATCAGGGACCTCCCTGGCCAACAATCCACTGGAAGATATCCCATTCCTGGCACTGAAAATTTTCTAACAACAGTCTACAGCTCCTGAGTGTTCCATTGTCCACAAAGTAGGCTTCCATATGATGTATTTATATCCTCTTAGATTTTGGTTAGCGTTCCCTCCACCTTTTCTTTACTCAATCTCTTCCCCTGACCTCACTTTGGGCCTTTTCACCCCCCATTAATCTATTCTTCTACTTACATATATACAATACCATCCTATTAAGCCCCCTTCTCCCTTCCTTTCTCTTCCCTTTATATCTCTTTTCTAGCTTACTGGCCTTTGCTACTCAGTTTTCTTCCTACTCACACAGAAGTCCAATCATCTGTAGCTAGGATCCACATATGAGAGAGATTGCAACGCTTGGCTTTCTGGGCCTAGGTTATCTCACTTAGTATAATTCTTTCCAGATCCATCCATTTTCCTGCAAATTTCATAACTTCATTTTTCTTTACCGCTGAGTAGAACTCCATTGTATAAATGTCCCATATCTTCATTATCCACTCATCAGTTGAAGAACATCTAGGCTGGTTCCATTTCCCAGCTATTGTGAATAGAGTGGCAATAAACATGGTTGAGCAAGTATCTGAGGTAATGAGATGAGTCCTTAGGATATATGCCTAGGAGTGCTATAGCTGGGACAAATGGTGGATCTATTTTTAGCTGTCTTAGGAACCTCCACACTGATTTCCACAATGGCTGGACCAGATTGCATTCCTACCCACAGTGGAGAAGGGTTCCTGTTTTTCCAATCCTCACCTGCATTTATGATCATTTGTTTTCATGATGGTAGCCAATCTGATAGGAGTGAGATGGAATCTCAGTGTAGTTTTAATCTGCATTTCCCTGTTGACTAGGGATGTAGAACATTTTTTTTTTTGGATGTTTATATGCCATCTGTATTTCTTCTTTTGAGAACTCTCTAGTTCCATAGCCCATTTTTAATTGGTTTGTTTGATTTATTTAATTTTTTTGAGTTCTTTGTATATCCTAGATATTAATCCTCTGTCAGATGTATAGCTGGCAAAGATTTTTTCCCATTCTGTAGGTTGCCTCTTTGCTTTATTCACAGTGTCTTTTGCCATACAAAATCTTTGTAATTTCATGAGGTCCCAGTGGTTAATCTGTGGTTTTATTGCCTGAGCAATTGGGGTTATATTCAGAAAGCCTTTGCCAAGACCAGTATGTTGAAGAGTTTCCCCTACTTTTTCCTCTAGCAGTTTCAGAGTTTCAGGTCTGATGTTAAGGTCTTTAATCCATTTGGATTTAATTCTTGTGCATGGAGAGAGAAGAATCTATTTTTATCCTTCTACAGATACATATCTAGTTTTCCCAGCACCATTTGCTGAAGAGGCTGTCTTCTCCAGTGAGTATTTTTGGCATTTTTATTGAATATCAGGTGGCTATAGCTACCCAGACTTACATCTGGATCCTCTATTCTGTTCTGTTGATCTACGTATCTGCTTTTGTGCCAGTATCATGCTGTTTTTGTTACTATGGCTCTGTAGGATAGGTTAAAATCAGGTATGGTGAAACCACCAGCCTTATTTTTTTTGCTCAGTATTGTTTTAGATATTCGAGATTTTTTGTGATTCCAAATGAATTTTTGGATTGTGAATTTTGATGTGGATTGCATTAAATGTGTAGATAGCTTTTGGAAAGATTGACATGTTCACAATATTGATTCTTCCGATCCAGGAACAAGGGATGTTTTTCCATTTCCTAGTGTGTTCTGCAATTTCTTGCTTGAGTGTTTTAAAGTTCTCATTGTAGAGATCCTTCATTTCCTTGCGTAGGTTTATTCCAAGGTAGTTTTTTTTTTTTTTTATGCAATTGTGAATGGGAGTGATTCTCTGATTTCATCCTCTGTGTTTTTGTTGTTAGCATGTAGGAAGGCTACTGATTTGTGTGTTTATTTTGTGTCCTGCTACATGGCTATAGGTGTTTATCAGCTCTAACAGTTTGCTGGTAGAGTCTTTAGGGTCCTTTATATATAGAATCATGTCCTATGCAAATAATGATAACTTGATCTCTTCCTTTCCAATTTGTGTCCATTTTATATGTGTCTCTTGCCTTATTGCTATGGCTAAGACTTCCAGTACTATATTAAATAAAAGTGGGGACAGTGGACACCCTTGTCTTGTTCCTGATTTTAGTGGAAAAGCTTCCAGTTTTTCCCCATTTCGGAATATGTTGTCTGTAGGCTTGTCATAAATAGCCTTTATTACATATATATTTTTTAGGATATTTTTAATACTTTGACATGCCTTTATTATATTGAGATATGTTCCTTCTATTCCCAGTCTGTGTAGGACTTTTATATGAAGGGATGTTGGATTTTGTCAAATGCCTTTTCTGCATCTAATGAGATGATCATGTGATTTTTGTCCTTCAGTCCATTTATATAATGTATTACATTTATCGATTTGCATATGTTGAACCATCCCTGCATCTCTGGGATAAAGTCTACTTGGTCCGGGTGAATGATCTTTTTGATATATTCTTGTATTCTCTTTGCCAATATTTTGTTGAGAATTTTTACATTTATGTTCATGAGGGAGATTGGCCTGTAATTTTCTTTTTTTGTTCTATCTTTGCCTGGTTTTGGTATCAGGGTGATGCTGGCTTCGTAAAAGGAGTTTGGTACGATTCCTTCTATTTTATGGAAAAGCTTAAGAAGTAATGGTGTTAGTTCTTCTCTGATGGTCTGGTAAAATTTACCAGTGAATCCATCTGGGCCTGGACTTTTTTTGTTGGCAGATTTTTGCTAACTGCTTGGATTTCCATACTTGTTATAGGTCTATTTAAGTGATTAATGTCATCTTGATTTAATTTAGGTAGTTCATATAAATCAAGGAAAGCATCCATTTCTTTCAGATTTTCATACTTAGTGGAGTATATGTTTTTATAGTATGCCCCTGTGATTTTTTCAAATTTCTCTGGTATGTGTTGTGATGTTGCCTTTTTCATCACTAATTTTATTAATTTGTATCTCTTCTCTCTTTCTTTTGGTCAGATTTGCTAAGGGTTTATCAATCCTGTTTATTCTTTCAAAGAACCAACTCTTTGTTTCATTGATTCTTTGGATTTTTTGTTTGTTTCTATTCCATTAATTTCTGCCCTAATCTTTATTATTTCTTCTTGTCTACTGATTTTCGGTTTGCCTTGTTCTTTGTCCAAGACTTTAAGGTGAAGCATTAACTTGTTTACTTGTGAACTCTCTAATTTCTTAATATAGGCACTTAAAGCTATAAATTTACCTCTTAGGACTGCCTTCATTATGTTACAGAGGTTTTAGTATGTTGTATTCTCATTGTCATTTGACTCTATGAATTTTTTCATTTCCTTTTTGATTTCTTCATTGACCCATTCATCATTTATTAGTGTATTGTGTAGTTTCTATGATTTTGTGTATGCTCTATGGTTTTTCTTGCTATTGATTTGTAGTTTGATTCCAATGTGGTCAGATGGAATGCAAGGAATTATTTCAGTTTTCCTGTATTTGTTAAGATTTGCTTTGTGTCCTAATATATGGTCTATTTTAGAGAATGTTCCATGTGCTGCTGAAAAGAATGTATATTCTGCAGCATTTGGATGAAATGTCCTGTATTTATCTGTTAGGTCCATTTCTTCTATGACCTCATTTATCCAGGTGCATCTCTGTTTATTTTTTGCCGGGATGACCTGTCAATTGATGAGAGTAGGGTGTTGAAGTCACCCACTACCACTGTGTTTGGTGTTATCTGTGACCTTAGTTCTAATAGCATGTGTTTGATGAAGTTGGGAGCCCCCATGTTAGGTGCATATATGTTTAGGATTGTAATGTCCTCCTGTTGGAGTGTTCCTTTAATCAATATAAAGTGACCTTCCTTATCTTTCCTAACTAATGTTGGACTGAAGTCTGCCTTGTCAGATATTAGGATGGCAACCCCTGCTTGCTTTCTGGGTCCATTTGCTTGAAACACCATTTTCCAACCTTTCACCCTAAGATAGTGTCCATCCTTTGTAGAAAGGTGAGTTTCTTGGAGACAACAAATTGTAGGATCCTGCTTTTTAACCCAGTCTGCAAACCTATGCCTTTTGGTTGGGGCATTGAGGCCATTGATATTAAGAGATTATTATTGAAAGATGTGTATTTATTTTTGCCATTTTTTTGTAGTTCTTCCAGTTTTACCTTTGCTCTCTTGTGTTAACTAGTATTTGAGTATTGTTTTTTTTTCCCCGGTTCCTTATATGTGTGCTTTTCTTTGTCTTCAGCATGGAGGATCCTTTCAAGTATTTTCTGTAGAGCTGGTTTTGTCTTCAAATGTTCCTTTAGCTTGCTTTTGTTGTGCAATGTCCTTATTTCTCCGTCTATTTGAATGGATAGCTTTGCAGGATAAAGTAACCTTGGTTGACAGTTGTTATCTTTCAGAACTTGGAATACATCACTCCACGCCCTTCTTGCTTTTAAAGTTTGTGTTGAGTAATCTGCTGTGATCCTGATGGGCTTGCCTTTGTAGGTAACTTGATTGTTCTCTCTTTCAGTATTTTTTCTTTGGTTGTATGTTTGGTAGTTTAATTACAATATGGTGAGGAGAGTTTCTTTCCAGGTTTATTTTGGTTGTTGTTATAAAGGATTCCTATATCTGCATTGGCACCTCTTTCCCAATTTGCAGGAAGTTTTCGTCTATGATTTTGTTGAAAATGCCTACTATGCCTTTGGAGTGAAATTCTTCTCCTTCCACTATACCCCGAATTTATATGTTTGATCTTTTCATGGTGTCCCAAGTATCTTGAAATTCCCATTCATACTTTTCTATTAGTTTGTGTATCTCTTTGTTGGACTGTATTAGATCTGCCACCTGATCTTTTAGTTTAGATATTCTGTCCTCTCTTTCATCCATTCTACTGGTGAGATTTTCTGCAGAGTTTTTTTTCTTTATTTCATTAACTGTGTTCTTTATTGCTAGTAATTCTGTTTTTTCTTTATTATTTCTATTTCCTTATTTATGTCTTGATTGACCTCTTTATTTCATTAAATTGGTGTCCTGTGTCTTCTTTGATTCCTTTGATTTCCTCTTTCATTCCTTCGATTTCCTCTTTGAGTTCTTTGAGCATATTTATATCATTCTTTTGAGATCTTTCTCAGGCATTTCCTCTAACTCATTCTCACTGGAGGTCATTTCTGATGCATTAATACTTTTGGTGGATTTATATTGTCTTGATTTTTGGTATTTCTTGTGTTATAATGTTTATATTTTTGCATCTTGGATCAATTTAATGCTTGGATTTTCTAGTTAGCTGCAGTGTTATAGATGTATCAATCAATCTGATGTTATATATCTTCAGGGTAGGAGCTTAAGGTGGTAGGTGTGGCTCTCAAGACTCTCAGAGTATCTACAAAAGTGACCCTAGGTGTTGGGTTTGCCTGCTATGAGAGTATTCAAGTAGGCTGAGTGTAACAAAGTACAGGCTGATTCTAAAATTTAACTAAACAATGTACACATTTAATGTAAAACAGCACAGAATATTTATGCAAGAGTAGGTATTATGACAACCAGATCCTCTAAGAAAGACACTGTCCCTTAGGGTGTGTGGTGCCCCATACCCTTAATCCTGTCAACCATGAGGTTAAGATTTCTTGCCTTTGATAGTTCCAACTCAGCTTCTGACCAAGTGAGACCCTTCCCTAATGTACAACAGAAGAGGAAACAAAGCCACTATAAATCAAGAAGCAACAAATAACAAGCCCAAAATATAGCTTTTTTTAAGAATGGAAAATCCAACCATCCATCAGATTTAACATATAATTTATCCTGATATGGAAGGTGCAATTAGCACTTCCAGTTCAGGCCTATATACCAGGCTTATTTGGTGAGTACTGACCTGGTGTAATCCCAGTCACCTTTTGGGATGATTTTGGTCTCAGTTTTGCTGCACTCCTGCTTGGGTCCCTCTTTGGTGCACTGTGGGTTCAAGTAGGCTTGCTGTGTTGTGGGATTGCTGCTCTGGTGGCCGGTGCTGGGTTCCGTGAGCTCCCTTCCCCTGGTCTCTGGTGCTTGCGCTGGTGGTGGGGGAGGGGAGGCTGTGGATGATGGCTGTAGTTCTCCCGCTGGTCCATGTGACTCTCTACCCCATGATCTGCTCCTCCATTCTTTGCTGCAGTTCTCCCTTCACATTTCTTGAGTTTGCGAAGAGCTCCAGTGTGACTGAAAAATCCCCTCATCTGGCTTTCCCTGCTGCTCCCGCCAAGCTTTGCAGCTTTGGCCCCATGGACCTGGTGCCATCGCTGCTGGAGCCGCTTTACCTGCCCATGAGGGTTCTGGGTGCTCTGGATCTCTCCTACTTCTCTGCTGCCATTGGTAATTTCTTATATACCTCACTTTTTAGTAGAGGAGTATGTTTTGCTGGTTTTTTTTTTTTTTTTTTTTTTTTTTTTTTTTGCCTTTTTCTCCCCTAGGCTGCTTTGGCGTGGTTCCTAGGCTGCCATCTTAACCGGAAGTCCTCTAGCAGACTTTATTTTAAGACTATCATGTGGTAAAGCTAAGACTATCAATGAAGGAATTGTAAAGACTGAACGGAGGATTTCATGTTAAGAATATTCTGCCTACTATGTATTTCATGACTTCATAAGTTGCAGATTTCATCTGTCTACAATAGCTTATCTGCAAAGTGGTTTACAATCACAGCACATAAACTGGCCCTGTCCCCTACTCAGCACATAACTTTGGGGGATTGTGCGCAAAGCTCCTTATGGCTGTAGAGAAAATGATTTATATCTATTGAAACCCTTTTGATGGAAGCAGACACAACTATGATGGCCTTTGGGAGTGGGGTGAAGACTTGTCTTGCCCAGTTCCCTTGCAGTTATTTTTTTTTCCTCCATAGCTTTTAGTTCTGACTTGCAAAGTGTTGCAAACAAGGTAAATAAGATACACTAACTGGTCTTGTCTAACTGCTTAATGTATACAGACCTTTCGTCAAAGCACTGTTCATTGCAAGAAGAAAGGCTGGGGTGAGGTTATGAAATGGGATCAAAGCCAGATATGAAACCTCAGGACCTTTGAATTCTTTGGATAGTTCATGTGAAACATGATGTTGATAGATAAATTTCAGGCCTTTGTCATCTGGATTAGTTACAGGTCTTGAGATAAATTTTGCAGTTAATTGCTCCCTTAAAGACCTGTCTTTTTTACAGTCTAATACCTGGATGCTAAGAGACCCAAGGACCCCTGAAGGCTGGGTGCTTGAAGTCTTTTTGCTCATCTGTATCAAGAGTGTGCCATCCACAGCCCAGTTCACCAGCAAGTTGAGCATCTCCTGTGTACTGGGATCAGATAGGATGACTGGGAACAGACAAGCCATGACTTAGTGGTTGCAGATGGTGAAGTGTACTGAAAAATGAAGAGTTGCATGAGAGGGCTAGGAACTGTTAGGAAGAAGTAGTCATTCTTCAGCTGAGAATTGAGTGGGAAGACGGCTGTGAGAGTTGCAGCCAAGGGGGCTGGGAGTTGGTATATCTTACAGAGGGAATACTGTGGTGCTGGAATACAGGAGGAGTGTAGCCCAAGTGTGCAGAGGAAAGAGTAGCATGAGATAAGGACAGGTAGCTCGGCAGTTAAGCAAGGGAAGTGAGATATGTTTTAAAAGATTGCTGTGCAGACAGAATGAGACGGGCAAAAGAGTAGGGATACCAGAGAGGAGGCTCTTGGCTGTGCCACTTAAATGTGATAATGCATGGCACCTAGCACCGCCCCAGCAGCTCCCTCCTAAATAATTTAACCACTCTCATCATTTCCTTAGATACTGTGGGTCGTCCCTTCTTGCTAGCAGAGGCTAAGTATTCACCCTAAGATTTCTTTTACTTGCTGTGCCTTATACTAAAATTCAGCCAAATTGAAGTTGATCAGGACTTAGTGTTCTTGCTCTTACTGGTTCATGAGAAGATGATGAAACCATAGACTACACTACATTTCTTTTCTGTCTTCAGCTCACTGCTGCCCACTGCTCTGCTCTCCTGCACTGCAGCATTAGAAGACTTGGATCTCTAAAAACCTTGGATGTGACCTGTGTATCCTCAGGGAGAGACATGTATTGCTGGCACTTATTTCAGAGGGCTAAAGTGACACTGGGCATATTTTGGGAAACACTTTGGAACCGTGATCAGGCAACTTTATTTTTCATGGGGTCTGTCTCTAGCTAAATTAAGAAAAATGAATTCAGTAGAAAAGCCTGTGGGTGAAGAGAACCCACAGTGCACCTGGCAAGCCAGGTGCTGGGATGGGCAGAACAGGAGAAAGCAGCAGGCCAGGAAGCCAGAATCACAGAGGATGATGCAGCAGAGCTGCCCCAGGAAGGTGGAGTGCCACCTTCAGCCTTGCCTTTCTTCGGGAGGTGACGTTCCAGGAAGGGTTCTGCTAGACCTATCCCTGTGTTACCAGTATTGACAGGAAAGAACTTTATGGCCACATCTTTTACTACAGCTCATTTCTTTTAGAATTTCCTTTAGAAAGTCGAGTGGTTTTCTCTTCTCCCCTCATCCTAAAATAATACAGTGATGAACATCACTATGTCTAATAATTTTATTTGTACACATCAAAAATCAGGGTATACTTTCAGATACAGTACTATTGAGGAAAAAATACAAGCATTTTAAAGCTAAAATGATGCACATTGTCAGTTCTGTATCAAAAAAGTACCATTTTAAGCCGGGCGTGGTGGCGCACGCCTTTAATCCCAGCACTCGGGAGGCAGAGGTAGGAGGATCGCCGTGAGTTCGAGGCCACCCCTGAGACTACATAGTGAATTCCAGGTCAGCCTGGGCTAGAGTGAGACCCTACCTCAAAAAAACAAAAACAAAAACAAAAAAAAACAAAACAAAAAAAAGTACCATTTTAGACTTTCTATCTGTTGGAGAATGGGTATGCACCACACCTTGGCCAGCCCTGGGAATTTGTGACACACTGTTTAAAAAAGTAATCCAAATTGGATGAACTTACTTGTTTCCAGCTGGAAAGGTTTCTGGAATCTACAAAGCAGAGGGAGATTTTGGCAGGCTATCTAGATGAGTGAAGAAAAACTGGTTTAGTCATCTGGAGAACTGTGTGGGTCTAAAGCAATTCCACTTGTACAGACCATGCTGAGTGGCAGTTATGTCCCCATATCCACACTGACTTCCTCTGACAGCTGAAGCACAAAGCTAAAGTCTCCCAGTATGAGTCTATTGCAGCCCATTTTTCTCATTTTAACCACTATGCTATTTTTAGAAGTGAGAAAATATCTAATAACTTAGGTATACGTTTATGAGTGACTTTAGCTGTTATTAATTTTTATGTGTAATTTTGCTGGATTAGCTTTTTGTATGTGTGTTGTCAGGTGAGACAGAGGCAACACATTTCTAATAATTTGTCTGTTGTTTCTGAGGTAGGGTCTCACTCTAGCCCAGGCTGACCTGGAACTCAGTCTGTAATGATCCTCCTACCTCTGCCTCCCAAGTGCTGAGATTAAAGGCATGCACCAGCATGCCTGACTTCTGATTTTTTTTTTTTTTTTGCAGTAGGGTCTCACTCTAGCCAAGGCTGACCTGGAATTCACTATGTAGTCTCAGGGTGGCCTCGAACTCACGGCAATCCTCCCACCTCTGCCTCCTGAGTGCTGGGATTAAAGGTGTGTGCCACCACGCGTGGCTGATAAATTTTTAAACAAAGCCAGCAACAATGTCCTCTTCCTAACTAAAGAACATGAGGGTGGGTTTCTATTTTTCTACTGTGTCCTGGCATATGGTTAGGAGAGGCCTTCTCCAAAATGACACTTGGGTAGAACGCTATGAGATCCTCTTGCATTCATTCATTAGAAACTGAACCATAAGTTCTTAGCCTTCAAGTCTCATCTTGATTAGATTATCTAAAGAGAAGCAAGGGTGAGCATCAAACCTGGCCATGCAGAAGAGGAAACCATCCATTCCCTCATGGTGAGGAGAGCTCAGTTTGTGGTCAGAGCTTTTAATGTGGGTTTCTTTCCCAGCAGTGGCCAGGTTAGGAGTGACAACCTCATCACCAGAAATTAAAAAGTGTTTCTCACATTAGACAGTGCTCACGAGAAAACAAGACATTCAACCTATCTGTCACAAATTTTCACAATTGGCCTACCACTTTGTTCCTAAAATCCATCAAGACTGAAGGGAGCCAGTCCTTTATCACACAGTACGTTACCATGAGAAACCCAGGTTGCAACCTATCCACCCACATCCAACATCCCAATACCCTAAGATGGGATACTCCCTGTTCTGTCCAGGCTCAAACTTCAGCATTGGTAAACCCCTCTATACCCTCAATCTCAAGAGGTTGTGTTTAAGAGTAGCAATCGTGGATGTCAGAAACTCACAAGGGGTTGAGCATACACAGGGTTTCCTATGGCTACACTCCGAACCCTGGAGGACAATTGGCGAAGGTCATGACCTTCATTTGGAAATAACATGAGAAGTCGGAGTGTGAGTGCTCCAGTACAGATCTGACTCAAAGACCTGTTCCACAGCAGACACCAGTGTCCTCACAGATCAAATAACCCCATGAGACTAAGATTTCAGGGGTGATTAAAGATCCTAGACAACTTGCAGGGCACCTTCTGGATAAGTGCTTTTAAACTGGGTCAGAGCATCATGTTACCTAGGAAGGAATACACTTGGTCCATTTGCATTCAAACGAGTCTCAAGATGCACACTGGCCTAGGGTCAGGCAACAGGTTCTTCTGGGACCTGGCTTTGTAAGCTTGGGCAAGATATTTACTGTCCTGGAGGGAACTCACTTTCCCAGAAATCCTTTCACAGAACCAACTCCATGAGAATTGTAGGGGATTCCCACAACTCACATTCCAGAACCTTAGCTCTGAGAGTGGTTCAGCAAGTCTCAGGAGGAGTCTAGGACCTGATATTTGTCTTGTATTTAATTATGGAATAATTCAAACATGTACAAAACTAGAATAGTATAATGGATCCTAGCCACTCTAAGCTACTTTAGTAGGTGTAGTTCCTAGACATGTTAATTGTCTGTGCTTTAGCATTTATGTTTGTTCACAAGATACAGAATTTAAAAATATCCATGATAGGATTATACACTAGAAAAAATTGGCAGTGGCTCCTTAATACCCGAAATCCTATTGGTGTTCAAAAATCTATTTATAGTGTTTAATTTTTTTAAGGGCCGAGATATGGCTTAGTGGTTAAGTGCTTGCCTGCAAAGCCAAAGGACTTAGGTTTGATTCCCCAGGATAGGACCCATGTAAACCAGATGCACAGGTGGCCCATGTGTCTGGAGTTTGTTGCAGCACCTAGAGACCTTGGTGCACTCATTCTTTCTCTCTCTCTCTCAAACAAAACATTTTTATTTTAAGTCCAAATTAGGCTTATGTGTAACATGCATCTTAAATAATTTAAGGATAACATTAGTTTTAATAAATTTAAACATGAAACCATCATATTGGTAAATAAAATAATTATATATGGCAAAAGAACAATTTTTTGTTGCTCAGATTTAAGAAAACAATTTTTGTCTTTTTAAAAACTTGTTATTGACAACTTCCATAAATATATACCATAGTCACAATCCCCTCCCACCATTTTCCTTTGTCCCCCATCAGCCTTCCACCAAATCCCTTCTTTCCAACTAGTCCCTGGTCTATTTTGATGTCATCCCCCTCTTCCTTATGTAAGTCATATGTAGGTAGCATCAGCTACAGTGAGGTCATCAATGCCAAGGTCAGTTTGTATCTGAAATTATAGAATTACAAAGCATTCCTCATCTTTGGCTCTTAGATTCTTTTCACTACCTCTTTGGCAGTGGTCCTTGTGACTTGGAGGGTGTGATAGATGTCTCACTTAATGCTGAGCACTCCACTGTCACTTCTCAGCATTTTGATGAGTTTTAAGTCTCCCCAATAGTTATCACCATCTGGAAAGAGAAGCTTCTTTAACTAAGAGTGAGAGTAGCATTAATATATGTGCACAAACATCAGTATTTAGAGGGCAGTTTGGTGGGCATAGTA
The DNA here is from genome assembly GCA_036346955.1 of Dipus sagitta. Lineage (NCBI taxonomy): Eukaryota > Metazoa > Chordata > Mammalia > Rodentia > Dipodidae > Dipus > Dipus sagitta. The sequence continues at coordinate 35,405,002 of CM070786.1, forward strand.
TATCTATACAGCTAAACAACAGTAATAGTGTTCTGTCTAGAACTTTTGACCCTCCCAGCCATAAGGTATTGATAAGGTGTTCAGAACCATACATGAATTCTCTTCTATGTAGTGGGCATCACATTTAATCAGAGAGCAGTTGGTTTCCTCCATAACAGACATACTACCTGTTGCAGTTACCTTCTTGGCTGGAATAGAGCACCAACCTAAAGAGCAGCTGATAGGAGGAACGTTTCCACTTTGGCTTACAGTGTCAAGCTGAAGCTTCGTGACGGCAGGGGAAAGCATGACATGAGCAGAGGCTAGTCTTCCACAACAAGTGGAAAACAGCAGCAAGAGAGTGGCCAATCTCTGGCAAGGGGGAGTTGGCTATGACACCCCTAAGCCCCCTTCAACAACTCATCTCTCCTAGCAAAGCTCCACCTCCCAAATTGTCATCAGGTGGGGACCAAGCATTCAGAACACATGAGTTTATGGGGACATCTGATGCAAACCACCACACCACTAATGCACCAGTTGGCACATCTAGCCTGGATGGCCAGGCATAAAGCTTACAGCGTCCACTGTTGGTTAAGGCCAGTGATGACTTTTCTCCATTAGGCTGCATAGCTCTTTCCAGCATCATGACAGCTAGTGAATAAGAGAAGGCTTTCAGCTCAACTCCAGTTTGATTTCTCAACAACCTACAACATGTGGTGTAAACATTTACTTTTTATTAGGATACAAATAATTTAATTTTAATTATTTTTATTTATTTCAGACAGTGAGACAGAGAGAGAGAGTGAATATGGGCATGCCAGGGCCTTCCACCACTGCAAATGAACTTCAGATGCTGAGCCATCTCTCCAGCCCAAGTATTTAGTTTTTTTTTGCTTGTTTGTTTGTTTTTGAAGTAGGATCTCACTCTAGCCCAGGCTGACCTAGAATTCACTATGTAGTCTCAGACTGGCCTCAAACTCACAGCGGTCCTCCTACTTCAGCCTCCCAAGTTCTGGGATTAAAGGTGTGCACCACCATGCCCGGTAACAATGATTTTTAGTATGGTGTTTTCAAACAGATTTGTTTCCCTTCCCCAAACCTGTCCCCACCCCCTCTCTTTCCTTTGTGTCCTATCTACCCTCAACTCAGCCTCCGTTCTGCTTTCATACTAATGTTTCCTCTTGTTCTTTCCCCCGTTCTTATCATCTCATGTTCCCTCTCATGCTCTTAGAACCATAGCCCACACTCAGTCTCACATCCTCTTTTTTTACATCCATGTGAACATTAAAAGTTAGGATCCAGGGCAGTTGTAGTGGTGCACACCTTGAATCCCAGCACTTGGGAGGCTGAGGTAGGAGGATCGCTGTAAGTTTGAGGCCACCCTGAAACTACGTAGTGAGTTTCACCTTGAGACGTAGTTTCTCCAGGTCGGCCTGGGCCACAGGGAAACCCTACCTCAAAAAAAAAAAAAAAAAAAAAAAAAAAAAAAAGTCGAGATCCACATAAGAAAGAGTACATGTAATTTTGATCTAACTAGGGTTGTTACCACATTTTTTCAATTAATCCATGTTTCTGTAGTTTTCATAACTTCATTTTTATTTATAGCTGAGTAAAACTCCATTGTGTATATGTGCTACATTTTCATTAACCAGTCATCAATTGATAGACATTTAAGTTGAATCCATCTTAAATAATTTGTATCCATTAGTATCCCTCAATATCAGTTTTTCCTTTACAGTGTTTCTGTTGCTGAAGAAACTGGGTTGTTTGTCTTTTAGATTTTTCCACAATCTGGATTTAGCTGACTGTATCTTACCTCCATGTTCATTTTCTAAAAATCAGTACTTTGACCTAGAGGTTTGATTAGATTTAGGTTCAAACATTTTGACAAGACCACATCATAGAAGATGTAGTGCATTTCCTCAAGGGCACATGAAGTCTGCTATATCTTTTTTTGTGATATTAGCAGTTGTGGATGGTCAGTGCCTGAGTTCACTAATTCATTGGGGTTGCAACTGATCATTCCCTTGTCACTTATTAGCAGCAGTAACAGAGACTTCCCTGGGCAACCGCCTGCCTATCCCACGGTGCAGTTCCTACAGGACAGGTAACCTCTTTCAGTTGTCAGTTTCCAAAGTCACTTTGATACGCAATATCACTGTTGTCCTCCAAAGTGATCATTGTTGTTCTTTTCAGTATCCTGTAACTTCATGGACCCTAACATGTCTGTGCTTCGATACTTCCCGTTTCCTATACCAAGAATTCCTCTCTTTGACCAGGGAGAGCCTCTTCAAGCTCCTGGGTGTTTCAGATGGATGGCATTGCTCTTTCATGGCTTCCTAGGTTTCTGAAATAACAAGTTCTCCAGGCCTATCTTCTGTGATTTCCTACTCCAGACTTAAAACTGCCATTTCTCCAAGGAGCTTTAGTGAAACTCATATCAGTAAAAGACTCCTCAGATAATTCTGATGTGCTGTCAAGTTTAAGAACCGCTGGTTCAAATCTGAGCTTTCTTCCTACTCCAAGATGCTGCTGTTCTCCTTCCTGAATATTAGTTGCAAAGATAGATTTTAAATTATTTGTAAACATTTATGAAATAAGTTTTAGTTAATATGTACTGTTTTTGCCTTCCTCATTGTGCTATAAATTGATATAATCTTTTAAAATGCAATTGGGGTGAATGTATCATGTCCTAAGTATTCTTTATTCTTTGATCTTGAAATCCTACTTAAAATCTGATCTTGGGAAACAATGGAAAAAAATATAGAAAAATATGCACATACCAGAGCTGTACTTGAAAACTAAAAAAAAAAAAAAAGAAATAGTTCAAACATCTAAAAATAGTGGAACAGTTTGAGAGAGTTCTGATAATTCACTGGAAATAATATTATGAGACCATTAAATAATGTCTAGGAGGATCATTCAGCCAGATGCAAAATTGCATTTGTGGCATTATATTAACATGTGCGTATATAAAAAGTTCAAATAGGAACTGGAAAGATGGCTTAGCAGTTAAAGGTGTTTGCTTGCAAAGCCTGATGGCTTAGGTTTAATTCCCTAGTACATACATAAAGCTAGATGCACAAAGGGACACATGTGTCTCTCAAATACATAAATATTTTTTTAAGTTTACTTTTTTTACTTATTTATGTGCTACGAGAGAGAGAGAGAGAGAGCGAGCATGGACATGCCAGGGCCACTTGTCACTGCAAACGAACTCCAGATGCTTTGTACATCTGGATTCATGTGGGTGTTTATCTAGGTCCTGGGGATCTGATGCCTGTGATCTCTCAGGTCTCCTCAGTCTCTCATGCTTGTGCTCTTAACCATTGAGCTATCTCTCCAGCCCTCCCCCAACATTTTTAACTTTCATTTTATGCTTGCCCCATCTTGAATCTACTTATTTGCCACTACCTGACATCTAAGTTGTTTCTATTTTGTTTTATTACAAAAACCATGCAATGAACAGCCTTTGAGCATTGTAAAAACACTTCAAAGAATCTCTTCACTGAAATATAAATCCCTTGGAGTGGAATTGCTGAACTCAAGGGTAGGAACATTCTACAATTTTGATAGTATTTAAATTTCCTCAAATCTAATAATCTTATTGGGTAAGGGCTATGGAATCAAGGTGGAGAGGTAAGATCAGAGAGAGGAGGGACTGGGGCACCGGGACATGAGGGAGACAGGAACGCAGAACAAACGAGGCTTTGCTGAACTGAATTACAGGCCGTAGAGTCCAGGCCCTAGTGAAAAGGGCACACTTATTGTCACTATACCAGATTATTAATTTCAGAACAACAGGCTTTGAGTTTTCATTTTGGACTGGATTCCTCCAGTTACGTAGCTCATTATGGTAGGGATAGAAACAGGCATGTGGCCGGGCGTGGTGGCACATGCCTTTAATCTCAGCACTTGGGAGGCGGAGGTAGGAGGATCGCTTTAAGTTCGAAGCCACCCTGAGACTATGTAGTGAGTGAATCCCAGGTCAGCCTGAGTTAGAATGAGACCCTACCTTGAAGAAGAAAAAGAGAGAGAGAGAGAGAGAGAGAGAGAGAGAGAGAGAGAGAGAAAGAAAGAAAGAAAGAAACAGGCATGTGAAGGAGGAGCTAGCTCATTTATGTGAATGTACCTCCTCTGATGTGAAAGGACCTGGGTCCCTCCTGGGAAGGTTGGTTCTCACTGGAATCTGAGGACCAGGGAAGAAGCAAGATTGGGGCACTGCAGGAGCTTGTGGTTATTGGCTCCTTTAGAGTGACGCATCTTGGAGCTCTGCTTGTACTTGTCTTCAGACCGGCAGTATTAGCATGGTTTGCCTGGCCCCACCTCGGGCCTATAGAGCCAGAAGTTCAGGAGGGGCCGGGCCAGCCATCAGTCAAGTTCTCCAGGTGATTGTAAAAAATGCTCAAGTGTGGGAACTACTGCCTAGACTAAGCCAGAGTCCAGTTGTAACAGTGAGGTTGGTTTCCAGAATAGTATCTGTAGAGTGGCCTCTTGGAAGCAGAGACACTGAGAGGCTGAACTTGCCTCTTGCCCAAGGAGGGATTTCTCCCCCTGTTTCAGCATCAAAGAAAAGGTTCCAGGACTCCTGGAAAGCTAACTTGCTTTTTTTCCCCTCTCCATTAAGAACACAGTCCACTGGGCTAATAAAATGCCATGCAGGCCTCACTCTGTAGGGCCCCTGGTGAATCCAAGACATAGTCTATAATATTTCCTCCCCACATGGGAGGACAAAGGAGAGCTATGCAAAGAAAAAAAGCCTAACAGACTTATTAATGGTGTGAGTTCTGCTTTGGAGAAGATAAAAGCCACAGTGTTAGCTAATAGCTTTATGATCAGATTTTAGACTCCAGGAAGTTACACATATCTAAGGTAAATATCTTTGTCAGGAAAGGGGCCTCTTGGGATGCACAGAATATGAGAATATTAGAATTGAAAAGGGCAGCTCGAGATGGTAATAAAGTCGTGTCTCATGTAGGAATAATATTGAAAAATGCTAACGCAGATGATTGAAACTCTCTGTGGAGTTAGCTCTTCACGCTGTGGCCTGGTAGAATGGGCATGAAGGCAATATTTAGAATGGAATTGCAGCAACATGCTGGGCATGATGGGTGAGCCAGATCTTCATGTCTCTTCCATGTTCCCAGTGACTAGAGAGGGCAGATGCCCCTGGAACTTGTGGTAGGTGGAGCTTAGGGGTCACCTGTATTTTGAGACTGCGGAGGCGTGCCTGACTCCGACTGGGGGGGAGGACTTTCACGGTGCCCAGGGAAGAACACGTGGCAGGCTGAGGGCAAATGTGGTGTGTTCAACCTTCCCTACTCTGGGAACTTGGGCAACCCCAAAACCCTGAGGCCAACCTGGAGGACCACTTCCCACCAAATACTTCTGTGTTGCACAGGGGGCAGAGTGAGACCCTCCTCCCCGCGCACCTTGTGCTTGTCCCCATACGCTGGGGGCGCGTCTGCGGCTGCGGAGCTGGAGAACAGGCGCTCTTCCCCGGCCTGGAGGTCCACAGAAGGAGCACCTGCATCACGGAGACTGCCCAAGGCTTGCAGGGCTTCCTGATGGGCATCTGATTTTAATTTTTTTTTTTTTTTGTTGGTGTTTTTTTCAAGGTAGGGTCTCACTTTAGCCCAAGCTGGCCTGAAACTCACTGTAGTCCCAGGTTGGCCTCGAACTCACAGAAATCCTCCTATCTCTGCCTCCAGAGTGCTAAGATTAAAGACATGTACCACCAAGCCTGCTTCAATTCTAACATTTTCTTAGTAGCACTTTCCCCTGAAAGGAATCTCTGGCCTGTCCTTAGGCCCGCTGGCCACAGCCACATTGGCAGTGCCTGTTGAAGATGTGCCCAGGGCAGAAGGTGACAGATTGATTCACAGAATTTTCTCTAAGCTACAGGTGTGAAAAAAGAGATGGGTTCAGGGTGTCATAATGGATGACAAAGGCTCCGCAGGATAGAATTAAATCGACACCAGGCAGACAGGAAACACTGACATGGTCTGAGCAGGCTGTCCTGGTCTTGTGCCCCGGAGCTGCTGGGGCTCCTTTTCTTGCCCACGGCTCCATGCCAGGCCCTCTCTCGTCCCTCTTCTTTAACACATTGGCAGTGAGAAGACTCATGATACTGTTGGTCAGGCTTGCAAATAAAAGTGGGTGATAGTGTCCAACATTGTGAGATTGACCGCGTGAGATTCAAAAGCCTTTATGAAGGACCGTCCTTTGGACACACTGCTTCACCCTCCCCCTTCAGTGACCTTTTCTTCTGAGAACAGGCTTCTTCCCTCTGGACTTGTGTTCTCCGTGACACGACTAGCACATCTTTAGCCTCTGCCTCCAGTGCTACGATTGGAAGTGGCACTTGGTGAAAAGAGAACAACTTAAAAGCTGAGTGGCTGGGTCCTGATTTTATCACAGTAGCAGGAGAAGCTCAGGGCGGGAAACAGCAGGTGGAGGCCGTGAAGCTAGCACTGCAGGGGAGCCAGCACCCCTTCTCTCCATGAATCCATGCTTCCATTCTAAGTCCACGCAGGCACTGTGTGGGCTGGATGCCTACTCACTGCCCGGAGGAGCTGAAACCCAGCTGTGGACCAGGAATCTGGAATGGGATCTTCTCCTCTTCCCCTGAAATTTGAATTCTCTTCAGTCAAATAAGCTGGGTTGAAAACATATGCACACTGGCTTCTTTTGTCCACATTACTTAATGATGCTGAAGGAGTTTTTACATTTTTAGAAGTGATTGTTGAAAGAAAATACAGTGAAATAGAGCAGTATTTGTGGAAGGGAAGCTGAGGAACATACTGGATGACTGGCATCTTAATCCAAACACAGGGTCCATGGTGCTCAAGTCCGGTTCTAACCTCATGCAACAGCAATAAAAAAAAAAAAAGTTATTGGGCAGATCCTGGAATCTCTAGAAGAGGATGGACCGAAAGAAGGCAGAGTCCCAGGTGCCAGCCACTGTCTGTCCTGCACCCTCTGTTCTCCCTGTGCACTGGAGACATAAGCTCAGGTCACAGTCTGGGCCCCAGGTGCAAAGGAGTCTGGGCCTAACCCTTTGGCTTCTTCAGTGGAGTGTGGACTCTGTTCTCATGTTGAGGAAGTGTCTCTAACATCAGACAGATTTGGTTTCTGGTAAAGTGTCTTTTCAGATCTTTTGTCAATTATTTTTAAAACCCATCAATTATTTTTCTTTTCTAAAAAGCCCTTTTCCAACATTTATCTTGGGGAATTTCTGCAAAGAAACTGAATAGCTTCAAAGATGAGAGCCAGTTAATTTTCAAACCATAAATTTAATGTTGAATATATTTCTCAGATTAAAATGCTTACTGTCAGCATTATTTGGAAAAATTAGATGTGTGATGTCCCTGGATGCCTTGATATCTCTCCCGTCTATCTTTCTCCTCTCTTTCTTCCATCCTCCCTCCTTCCTTCCCTCCCTCCCTCCTCCTCCCTTCTATTAGGCACAATCCCAGATGTTAATAAAAATAATCACAAAATTGGAGCATTAAAGAATCTCATTTGCTGGGCTTTGATTTTCAAAAATAATTATATTCTAAAGCTATAACCTCAGAAAACTAAGGAACAGGTTCTTATTTGGGAACCATTATTTGGACCTGTTAGTTCTTCTGTAATCATAATAAACATTTAACTCAGAATGTGTTGCTCTGCTACAATTTCATCCTACTAACTTTAAACAGCACAACCTGTTGTTCCTACCACATCTGTTGAATCATACTGAACATTCGCTACAACTTGTCATTAGGGGGCACAAAGACCAGTCTCCAGGTGTTTGTCAAATGGGTAAAGTGAGTTTGCCCCACCAAGGCTCTGCACTTAGCCACTGTATCCCAAGGAAGAGCAGAGCTGTTCAGCCTCCAGCCTGTGAGGAAATCAGTCAAGGAGCTTCTCAACCTGGCCAAGCTTTCACAGGGTGCCTTCACACACCTTAGAATCTCCCTGTCTGCTCCCAGCACCTGTCTACCACGCACTGTCTTCCTCATCATTGACTACGCAGACTCTGTAGACCACACAGACCCAATGGCCCACGGCTATGGCTTCCACCAGTCCTATGAGAAAGGGGAAGGAGTAGTCCAGTTCTTCCCACCCCCAAAGACTGAGCACATGTAAAACGAGAGGAAGCTTGGGAAGTTCCCAAGTCAAGAAAACAAAATGCAAAGACTTCTAGGGGGAGACTAGGCTTCTGGACAGAGATGACAAGTTACTTAGTTCAGTGATGGATAGTGGTGGCTATTGTTTTCCATGGAAACCTTGTAGATTTGTGTCTACATATGGAACCTGGGACTGTATGCTTAACTGATGGCTGTGATCTTACATTGTGTGTTTGACTGTAAGTGGAGCTACTGTGTTGGAGGTCCATGAGTCCTGAGGATTCTAAGAATATTTGTTCCTCTTGCACACAATTCCTCAAAACTGTCACACTTCTGACCCTCCCATAGAAGCAGAGAAAAATAAATTCGCAGCTCAATAATTGTGGTTTTTGTAACCTTCCAACCTCTGCCACCTTTCTCTTCAACACCCTTAAAGTTGTATCAGGCCAAAGATGGAAGTTTCTGTCTTTTGCAGGACTTTTCTGAGGGAGTGGAGACCAACCTGTGCAATGTGGGAGTGCTTCCACCTATTGCTGCTTTCTTGGTCCTCTGGGCTCTACAAAACCACAGTCTGAGAGCAGCTATGTTTTTTTTTGTGTGTGTGTATGTTGTATGTGTGATGTGTGCATGTGGTATATGCACATATGTGTGCTCCATGTACACACATGTTGGGTCTCCTCTTCCAGGAAATAAGAATGTTCTCATGCATGGTGGGGTTTTGATGGTGCAGTATCCCATTTTATAGAACATGCTTGTACCCATAGCTAAGAGGCAGGCAGGGGACCCAAGCATGCTGGTAGAAATTCCCTCCCTGAAATTTCAATCAGATAGTGATGCACAGTCAATGCTTGGCTGTCATTCATTTCAGCAGCTGTGTCCAGACGAAGCTGGAGCAGGCTCTGTGGTCCCTCCAACCTGACCACATCTTGGCCCTGTGAGACTACCCCTTCCCACAGCTGCCTAATAGACTTTCTTTATACCCAGTCACGGAGCCCAGTTCCTGTTCTGTGAAATCCAAATATTCTGACTTATACATTCTCGATGGGCTTTCAGAGAGAGAAATGCACTCCGTGGGATGATCCATTTTGGAGAACAACATGGAATGATAGTGGAGGTGTCTATGGCTATGGGGGAAAGTTCAAGTGCAATGTGCAAACAGCTAGCAAAGGCTGTGGAGGCACTGCCACATTTACATTGGAAACAGGACACTGCATATGGGGCTTGGGGAGTTCTGTGTACTGCTGTGGGAGGAAGGTTAGAGTGAAGAGAGGCCTGGGTGAGGCACCAGAGCTAAATGAACTGTTCCGAGCCCCCATGTGACCTCCCTCCACTTTCTTAAGGTGCAGGGAATCCAACTCAGTGCCCTGTGCATGCTGTGTAAGTGCTCCACTGCTGACCTACACCCCAGGCCCAGAGCTCCTCTTCTTGACCTGCACGTGAAACACAATCAATAGGGGCAGGACAGAGAAAGGCACTTCGGGAGACCTCCCTGGATCTCTTGTCCTTCTCTCCCCTTTCCTTTTCCCCACCACCTTTCCTTTCCTTTATACTGTCTCCCTTGATACTGCCATGCCCACCCCAAGCCTCTCTGACTTTACTAGCAGAGAAGCTCAAAATGGTAGCTGTGGCAGGTGGCCTAGAGGTCACCTGCCTGATTCTACAGCCGAAGCTCAGGCAGTCAGAAGGGGTCCCTGATGCTTTCTGGTTTCTCTCATTTGTCGCATCCTAAGCCTAAGGAGGGAGAGCCCTCCAGCATCAGCAGACATCACCACCCAAACTGCGCTAATCCTGAGGTCTCCTAGGTGCTTTGCCAAATCAGGGAGTCTACTGTGGCCTGAGGCTGGAACTCTTCTCCACCCACCTGCTCTGGTCCCTGGACCTGCTTCTCATCCTTATGGGAACACTGCATGTTAACCCCACCACAGTGGCATGTGTCTATGGCAAGTGGCTCTGTGTTAATTCTGCCATAAAGACCTGGGAGGTCTCTTCACCTCTGGTCTCATCATGAAATGAGTGGGCCATGCTAACATCTCTGTATCAGTCACTACATTAGCTAACAGCCACCCACAACACTGGCTGAGAGCAAATGATTTGCAGTTCACAAGCTGATGGGCAGACTGGACTTGTCTGCTGGTTTGCCCATGTGCATTTAACTGGAAGGCCAATAGGGTTTGTGTTCTTCCAGGATGGCGAGGACACTGCTGTCTCCTGCCATGTGATCTTTAGTTCAGGGCTTCATGCTATGGCAGCCATAGGGCACTATGAGAAGATGGGGTTGGAAACTGCAAAGCCTGTTATGCTCTCAGCTCTAAGGCTGCACAACTTCCTTTCCACTTTATTCTCTTGGCCAAGGTCAGTCCAGATACAAATGGTCAGGGGGTAGACTCTACTTTTTCATATAAAGAGTTTCAAGTTCCCATTGGAAGGGGAAAGGGTCAAGGAGAGGGTTGTGAACCATGCACAGGGGTTGTGAATCATGCAGAGACCTGGGTACGATTGTAACAATCTACCAGATCTCCAAAATTCCCTTGGGCATTAACTGTAACTCTTGAAGCCAAGTCACACTAAGAACATCGCTTTTAGAGAAAGCCACGCTTAAAGGGGAAGGCAGTTGATTGGGTTCAAGTCCCAGCTATGTCTCTTTCTATCTTTGTAACTTAAGGCAAGTCTCAGGTAGCTTAGTTAACAGTAGGAGCATTAGTAACAACACTACTTCATAGGGACCTTGTAAGTACTGAGTAACTTGTGTCTGTGGAGAACGTTTGGAACTGTGGTTGGGGCACGGCAAGTGTGCTGTGAATGTGGGGTATTGCCATGATTTTCAGTATCCATTTGGGTTTTAGACAACAGAACCTGGAACCTTGAAGCTGCCATTGTTTTCAGTGTCTCCAGAGAGCACTGAAGTGCTTTCCCTAATCTCCAGCTAGAAGACCAAACCTTGTTTTTCCAATGACAGTTCTAGCAGTGGGACGCTGCTCTCTGCACGCACATGTATGCACAATCAAGGGAGACGTTGAAACCGTTTAGATTTTTCAGGCAGATGTTCTGAACCACGTGACTTCTCTACACTCAGCATGGGGTGGCAGCTGCCTACTGACGCTAAACCTCTGCCTGGGTGGGGAAGAATGGATATGCCCTCCCACTTTCGGAACAGGAATTAGGTTCCAGAACTGAGATTCTAAAGCTCTAGATTTTTGAAACCACAAGTTGCTTGCTTGTGGGAGTTTGATTTTTCTAATGTGTTCTTTTTTTGACAGTTCCGATTTTCTTTTTATTTCTTATTTTTTTAATTTTCTCAATTTTTATTAATATTTTCCATGATTATAAAAAATATCCCATGGTAGTAACCCCCCTTTCCCATTTGAAATTCCATTCTCCATCATATCCCCTCCCCATCTCAATCTTTCTACTTACATATATACAATACCAACCTAATAAATGCTCTCCTCCCTTCCTTTCTCTTCCCTTTCTATCTCCTTTTTAACTTACTGGCCTCTGCTACTGAGTTTTTTCCTTCTCACACAGAAGCCCAATCATCTGTAGCTAGGATCCACATATGAGGGAGAACATGTGGCGCTTGGCTTTCTGGGCCTGGGTTACCTCACTTAGTATAATCCTTTCCAGATCCATCCACTTTTCTGTAAATTTCATAACTTCATTTTTCTTTACCGCTGAGTAAAACTCCATTGTATAAATGTGCCATATCTTCATTATCCACTCATCAGTTGAGGGACATCTAGGCTGGTTTCATTTCCCAGCTATTATAAATTGAGCAGCAATAAACATGGTTGAGCACGTATTTCTAAGGAAATGAGATGAGTCCTTAGGATGCATGCCTAGGAGTGCTATATCTGGGTCATATGGTAGATCAATCTTTAGCTGTTTTAGGAACCTCCACACTGATTTCCACAATGGCTGAAACAGATTGCATTCCCACCAACAGTGTAGAAGGGTTCCTCTTTTTCCACATCCCCGCCAACATTTATGATAATTTGTTTTCATGATGGTAGCCAATCTGACAGGAGTGAGATGGAATCTCAATGTGGTTTTAATCTGCATTTCCCTGATGACTAGTGACGTAGAAAATTTTTTTAGATGCTTATATGCCATTTGTATTTCTTCCTTTGAGAATTCTCTATTTAGCTCCATAGCCCATCTTTTGATTGGCTTGTTTGATTCCTTATTATTTAACTTCTTGAGTTCTTTGTATATCCTAGATATTAATCCTCTATCAGATATATAGCTGGCGAAGATTTTTTTTCCATTCTGTAGGTTGCCTCTTTGCTTTATTCACCATGTCCTTTGCAGTGCAAAATCTTTGTAATTTCATGAGGTCCCAGTGGTTAACCTGTGGTTTTATTGCCTGAGCAATTGGGGTTGTATTCAGAAAGTCTTTGCCAAGACCACTATGTTGAAGGGTTTCCCCTACTTTTTCCTCTAGCAGTTTCAGTTTCAGGTCTGATGTTAAGGTCTTTAATCCATTTGGACTTAATCCTTGTGCATGGAGAGAGAGAAGAATCTATTTTCATCCTTCTACAGATACATATCCAGTTTTCCCAACACCATTTGCTGAATACGCTGTCTTTTCTCCAATGAGTATTTTTGGCATTTTTATCAAATATCAGGTGGCTATAGCTACCTGGAGTTACATTTGGGTCCTCTATTCTGTTCCATTGATCTACAAGTCTGCTTTTGTGCCAGTACCATGCTGTTTTTGTTACTATGGCTCTGTAGTATAGGTTAAAATCAGGTATGGTGATACCACCAGCCTTATTTTTGTTGCTCAGTATTATTTTAGATATTCGAGGTTTTTTGTGATTCCAAATGAATTTTTGGATTGTTTTTTCTATTTCCATGATGAATGCCTTTGGAATTTTGATAGGGATTGCATTAAATGTGTAGATTGCTTTTGGTAAGATTGCCATTTTCACAATATTGATTCTTCCAATCCAGGAACAAGGGATGTTTTTCCACTTCCCAGTGTATTCTGCAATTTCTCACTTGAGTGTTTTAAAGTTCTCATTGTAGAGATTCTTTACTTCCTTGGTTAGGTTTATTCCAAGGTACTTTATTTTTTTTTTTTGATGCAATTGTGAATGGGAGTGATTCTCTGTTTTCATCCTCTGTGTGTTTGTTGTTAGCATATATGAAGGCTACTGATTTCTGTGTATGTATTTTGTATCCTGCTACATGGCTGTAGGTTTTTATCAGCTCTAACAGTTTGCTAGTAGAGTCTTTAGAGTCCTTTATATATAGAAACTGTCATCTGCAAATAATGATAACTTGACCTCTTCCTTTCCAATTTGTATCCCTTTTATGCATGTCTCTTGCCTTATTGCTATGGCTAAGACTTCCAGAACTATATTAAATAAAAGTGGGGACAATGGACACCCTTGTCTTGTTCCTGATTTTAGTGGAAAAGCTTCCAGTTTTTCCCCATTTAGTAATATGTTGGCTGTAGGCTTATCATAAATAGCCTTTATTATGTTGAGATATGTTCCTTCTATTCCCAGTCTCTGCAGGACTTTTATCATGAAGGGATGTTGGATTTTGTCGAATGCTTTCTCTGCATCTAATGAGATGATCATGTGATTTTTGTCCTTCAACCCATTTATATAATGTATAACATTTATAGATTTGCATATGTTGAACCATCCCTGCATCTCTGGGATAAAGCCTACTTGGTCAAGGTGAATGATCTTTCTGATATATTCTTGTATTATGTTTGCCAATATTTTGTTGAGAATTTTTGCATCTGTGTTCATGAGGGAAATTGGTCTGTAATTTTCTTTTTTTGTTCTATCTTTGCCTGGTTTTGGTATCAGGGTGATGCTGGCTTCATAGAAGGAGTTTGGTAGAATTCCTTCTTTTTCTATTTCATGGAAAAGCTTAAGAAGCAATGGTGTTAGCTCTTCCTTGAAGGTCTGGTAAAATTCAGCAATGAATCCATCTGGGCCTGGACTTTTTTTAGTTGGGAGATTTTTGATAACTGTTAGGATCTCCATGCTTGTTATAGGTCTATTTAAGTGATTAATCTCATCTTGATTTAATTTAGGTAGGTCATATAAATCAAGGAAATCATCCATTTCTTTCAGATTTTCATACTTTGTGGAGTATATGCTTTTATAATATGTCCCTATGATTTTTTGAATTTCTCTGGCATCTGTTGTGATGTTACCTTTTTCATCTCTAATTTTATTTATTTGTGTCTCTTCTCTCTTTCTTTTGGTCAGATTTGCTAAGGGTTTATCAATCTTGTTTATCCTTTCAAAGAACCAGTTTTTTGTTTCATTAATTCTTTGGATTGTTTTTTTTTTTGTTTCTATTTCATTAATTTCTGCCCTAATCTTTATTATTTCTTCCCGTCTACTGATTTTTGGTTTGCCTTATTCTTCTTTTTCCAAGGCTTTAAGGTGAAGCATTAGGTCATTTACTTGCAACCTTTCTAATTTCTTAATATAGGCACTTAAAGCTATAAATTCACCTCTTAGAACTGCCTTCATTGTGTCCCAGGGATTTTGGTATGTTGTGTTCTCATTATTGTTTGACTCTATAAAGTTTTTGATTTCCTTCTTGATTTCTTCATTGACCCATTCATCACTTAGTAGTGTATTGTTCAGTTTCCATGATTTTGTGTATGCTCTATAGCCTTTCTTGCTATTGATTTGTAGTTTGATTCCATTGTGGTCAGATAGAATGCAAGGAATAATTTCAATTTTCCTGAATTTGTTAAGACTTGCTTTGTGTCCTAATATATGGTCTATTTTAGAGAATGTTCCATGTGCTGCTGAAAAGAATGTATATTCTGCAGCATTTGGATGAAATGTCCTGTACTTATCTGTTAGGTCCATTCCTTCTATGACCTCATTTAGTCCAGATGCCTCTCTGTTTATTTTTTGCCGGGATGACCTGTCAATTGATGAGAGTGGCGTGTTAAAGTCACCCACTACTACTGTGTTTGGTGTTATCTGTGACCTTAGTTCTAACAGTGTTTGTTTGATGAATTTGGGAGCCCCCATGTTAGGTGCATATATGTTTAGGATTGTAATGTCCTCCTGTTGGAGTGTGCCCTTAATCAATATAAAGTGACCTTCCTTATCTTTCTTGACTAACATTGGACTGAAGTCTACCTTGTCAGATATTAGGATAGCAACCCCTGCTTGTTTTCTGGGTCCAATTGCTTGAAACACCGTTTTCCAACCTTTCACCCTAAGATAATGTCCATCCTTTGTAGAACGGTGAGTTTCTTGGAGACAACAAATTGTAGGATCCTGCTTTTTAACCCAGTCTGCAAACCTATGTCTTTTGGTTGGGGCATTGAGGCCGTTGATATTAAGAGATTATTGAAATGTGTGTATTTATGTTTGCCATTTTTTTTTGTGTGTGTGTGGTTCTGGTTCTACCTTTGTTCTCTTGTGTTAACTAGTATTTGAGTATTGCTTGTTGTTTTCCAAGTTCCTTATATGTGTGCTTTTCCTTCTCTTTGGCATGGAGGATTCTTTCAAGTATTTTCTGTAGAGCTGGTTTTGCCTTCAAATACTCAGGCCTGCTTTTGTCATGGAATGTCCTTATTTCTCTGTCTATTTGAATGGATAGTTGTGCAGGATAAAATAACCTTGGTTGACAGTTGTTATCTTTCAGAATTTGGAATACATCACTCCAAGCCCTTCTGGCTTTTAAAGTCTGTGTTGAGTAATCTGCTGTGATCCTGATGGGCTTGACTTTGTAGGTAACTTGATTTTTCTCTAACTGCTTTCAATATTTTTTCTTTGGATTGTGTGTTTGGTAGTTTGATTATAATATGGCGAGGAGAGGTTCTTTCCAGGTTTTGTCTGGCTGGTGTTCTAAAGGCTTCCATATCTGCATTGGCACCTCTTTCCCAATTTGGGGGAAGTTTTCTTGTATGATTTTGATTGAAGATGCCTACTATGCTTTTGGAGTGAAATTCTTCTCCTTCTACTATGCCCTGAATTCTTATGTTTGATCTTTTCATAATGTCCCGAATAGCTTGAAATTCCCATCCATACTTTTCTATTAGTTTGTCTTTCTCTTTGTTGGATTGTATTAGATCTTCCACCTGGTCTTCTAGCCTAGATATTCTGTCCTCTCCTTCATCCATTCTACTGGTGAGATTTTCTACAGAGTTGTTTTATTTCATTAACTGTGTTCTTCATTGCTAGTAATTCTGACTGGTTTTTCTTTCTTATTTCTATTTCCTTATTTATGTCTTATATTGACTTCTTTATTTCGTTAAATTGGTGTCCTGTGTCTTCTTTGTTTCCTTTGATTTCCTCTTTGATTCCTTTGATTTCTTCTTTGAGTTCATTGAACATATTTACAATCATTCTTTTGAAATCTTTCTCACTCATTTCCTCTAACTCCTTTTCACTGGAGGTCATTTCTGATGCATTGATACTTTTTGGTGGATTTATATTGCCTTGGTTTTTGGTGTTTCTTGTGTTATAATGTATATATTTTTGTATCTTGGATTAAGTTACTGCTTAGATTTTCCAGTTAGCTGGGTATTCTTAGCTGTATCAATTGATCTGATGTTGTATATCTTCAATGTAGGAGATTAAGATGTTAGGTGTGGCTCTTAACACTCGCAGAGTATCTAGACAAGTGTTCCTAGGGGTTGAGTTTGCCTGCTATGGGAGTTTTCAAGTAGGTTGAGTGGAATAAAATACAGGTAGATTCTAAAATTTAACTAAACCCTGTACACATTCAGTCAAGAACAGCACCGAGCATTTATGCAAGAATAGGTATTATAAGAACCAGATCCTCTATCAACAAAGAGGTTAAGATTTCTGGTCTGTTGAGGGATACTAGTCAGCTTGTGATCAAGTGAGACCCTTCCCTGGTCCAATCCCAGTTACCTTTTTGGATGCTTTTGGTCTCAGTCAAGTTGCTGGCTGGGACGTTGGGCTGCTGTTCTGTTTTCTGGAACTGGGCACTGGCTTTTCCTGCAGGGCAAACCAAGCCTGGCAACTGTGGCCCTGCAGATAGGCACCCCTGCTGCTGGATCCGCTACTGCTGCCGCTGGAGCTGCCGCTGCTGGATCCACCGCTGCTGAAGCCGCCACGGCTTCCACCACTGCTTCCGCTGCCGGAGCCCGAGCCGCCGCTGCCGGAGCTGCTTAGGCCTGCCTGTGTGGGCTCTGGATGCTCTGGATCTCTCCTACTTCTCTGCTACTGTTTTAATCTCTTATACACCTCCCTTTTTAGTAACGGTGTGAATTTTGCTGGGTTTTCTTTGGTTTTTTCTCCCCTAGGCTGCTTTGGTGTGGTTCCTATGCCGCCATCTTGACCGGAAGTCTCTAATGTGTTCTTGAGATGTCCTTGTCGGGTGCTGTAAGTGCCAATCCCACCCTGACAGGGCTGCAGATGAGTCACCCAGGGGCAGGCTTACAGGCTGTCTTTCATGGGCCTCTTCTCTATTCTGATGGGTGGCCTAATTCCTAACTTTGAATATGAACTGCTCCTACTGAAAGCTTGGTGGTGCTAGTTTGGGAGGTTCTAGAAATTTTAGGAGGAAGGCACTAGCTAGAGAAAGTAGGTCCCTGGGGATGGGTCTGTGGGGGAATTTGTGGGCAATTTTGTCCCTGATCCTTTCCTGTCATCTTCTCTGTTTCCTGTCCACAGTGAGGTGAACAGCTCCACCACACACTCCAAGCACGATGGGTTCTGCTTCGTTTCAGTTCCCAAGCGACAAAGCCAAATGACTGCAGCTGAGCCTTCTGAAACTGTGAACCAAAAGAATTTGCTCTTTCTCTCCTCCCTTAAGTTGTTGCCCTCGGGCATTTACTCAGAGCAATGATAAAACTAACCCACCATCCAAGCTGGTGTGCCTTTCACAGAAAACTTGTTTAGACTGGGAGACACTCGCATGGCTTTTGTCTGACTTGGGTTAGGTTTCTTCTGAGCAACACAGCCTGTCTCTAGGAGAGCCCTGGGTGAGAGGAAGGTTAGGTTCAAGTGTCAGTCAAGTGAGCCCAGAGGAGGCAACTTAACAAAACACAGGAAGCAATAGGAGCAATACATTACTCCCAGATCCCAGAGAAGAGATAGCATTCCACTCAGGGACACAGGCACTCAGTCAGGGAGAGGAGAACAAGAGAGAGAAAGAGCAACCTGTAGGCCAAAGCTCTTTTTTGGGATCAAGGCAATCCTAAAATGGGTTTTCTTTTTAAAAATTTTTAACTTATTTATTTGCAAGAAGAATGAGACAGAGAGAGAGAATGCCCATAGCCTCCTCTATTGCAAATAAATCCCAGACGCCTGCACTACCTTGTACATCTGACTTTATGTGGGTATTTGGAATATCAAAACCAGGCCATCAGGCTTTGCAAGCACACAGCTTAACTGCTGAGCCATCTCTCCAGCTCCAAATTGGGTTTTGCATAGAGAGTTGTAATCGGTAGGTTTGGAGCAAGCAGGTGTGAGGTCCATGGAGCCACCCTGTGACTGAGAAGCGGTCTCTGAGGCATGCCTGTGCAATGAATGTTGGCAGTGGTGGAGTTGTCAGTGGGGCCAACTAAGATAGTTGTACCTATCTGTCCCCTTGGGAGGTGGTCAGTAGCAGATATCTCGACTGACCACATTGAGGATCTGTGAGGGGCAGAGAACTAGAAACAGTGACCAGTATGTCTAAGCTCTCCTTTGGTGCATGAGAAAGTTCCAGCTGTATTTGAAATGGGTGCCAAGGCAACATGACATTGTACAAATTTACTATCAGTAGCACAACATATCTATGTTGCCACTCTACAAAGGCACGAGGTTATACTAGAGACACTATGAAACTGTTTCCAATGACTTCATCTAAAGAAACATGAAATGGGGCCTTTGGATATTATTTCTTAAGATCCCAAGGGCCACATCAGTTGAGATTTCCCTAGGGCCTCTCCCTGCTCGCTGACCTGTCATCTGACTCCAATGTGTGTAATGATCACCATCACTCGTCATTGCCACCACCACCATCATCAGAGTTTCTGAAGCGCTTGCCATTCAGAAACAGAAAGAGCATAAGGCAGTCCACACATCTCATGTCCCCTTTATTTTAGTACAAAATATTTAGAGACAACAGTAGTAGTTTGGAGGCCAGATTATTACATCTATGGGTATATGTTATTTTAGATGTCTTTTAGAGTTCTCACATAAAACAACTACTCTTTTTTTTTTCTTTAAAGAGAAGAAAGAAAAAGTTTTGAGACTTCATGTTGATCTTAAGCATTAAGCTATTAGAAGTTTGTTAAAAATGAGTGGGATTTGCAGTCTGGTGAAGGCCATGAAGCCATTCAGTTCAGCTCCTATCAGCTGCCTCTAATAACGCTGGTGAAGACTACAGTACTGTAGATATGAACATTCTTCTTGTAAGTAAACAATTCCATCTCTCCCTCTCTCTATTTCTCCTTGCAAATAAATAATTTAAAACCAGGGCTGTGGAGATTGCTCAGTGGTTAAGGTGCTGGCCGGCAAAGCCCAGAAACCTGGGTTTAAGTCCCCAGATGTCATATAAAGCCAGATGCACAAAGTGGCGCATGCCTCTGGAGTTTATTTGCAGCAGCTAGAGGCCCTGGTGTGCCCATTCTCTCTGTCTGCCTATTCTCTCTCTCTCTCTTTTTCTCTTTCTCCTTGAAAATAAATAAGTAAATATTTTTAAAACTCCATATGAAAGATATACTTGTAATCAAATAATAGATTTCAAACAGGTAAAAAATGGAAACTAAAAGTTATTTCTTTCAACCATCAGAACCTCTCCCCAGAGGCAATCACTGTAGTTTTTGTCCTAAATTTTTCTAGCATTTTACCATCATAAATTTGTATGTTTATACCTCTATTTCTTGATTTAAAAATCTAAGATGGGCACATTAAAATTTTCTCTTCAAGAAGGGAGGCTTAGAGAATGGTGGGGGTAAGAATATGAATAAAGTACACTGATATGTGGCATGAAGATGTCATAATGAAGCTCGATTATTTTCTTTAACTAAAATAAAAAAGAAAGAAGGCTTTAGTTCATTCATACTACTGCTTTATTTCTTATTTTGCCTAAATTTTCCAGTGATCTGCCTTATCAGCTGAGCTATCCCTGCAGAACACTCACTTCTCTCTCTCCACCTCTCCATTTATGGTATAGTGTCATGCTTTCCTACAACTGTATTCTACTCCTGTCGTTGTAGCACAGAGTCTCCATCCTATCTTTAGGCTAATCTAAAAGTTGAAACAGAAACCCTGTTAGTAGCATTTACAATAGTGCTAGTATGTAAATATAAGTCACTATAGAGTCAGTTGTGATTTGAATCATATGATCGAAAATAAAATCCTTAAAAAAAAACAAAAACCCAAAGCAAGCCTTTGAAGGCTATAGGTGTAAAATACTTGTCTAGAACTCTTAGGACCTGAGCTTGATTGACCCTGGGAACCACAGAAAGAAGAAAGAAAGATGCCGGGTGGGTGGCGCACGCCTTTAATCCCAGCACTTGGGAGGTAGAGGTAGGAGGATCACCATGAGTTCGAGGCCACCCTGAGACTACATAGTGAATTTCACGTCAGCCTGAGCTAGAGCAAGACCTTACCTTGAAAAAAAAAAAAAAACCAAAAAAAGAAGAAAGAAAGAAAGAGAGAGAGAGAGAAAGAGAGAGAGAGAGAGAGAGAGAGAGAGAGAGAGAGAGGGAGAGGAAAGAAAGAGGGAGGGAGGAGGAAGGAAAGAAAGGGAAGGAGAAAGAAAGAACTCCACCAAAATTCAAATAACTACAACAAAGAAATGCCATCGAAGGAGAATTTTCCAAGCATCTCAGCCTAATGGATTTTCCCTTAAATTTTCCCCATTTTCTCTACTTCTATAGTTCATATTCAGTGGTCACTCTTTAAAAAAAGCTAGTTACTTTGTGTGTGTATGTGTATGCAGGTGTGCCACGGTGTGTGTGTGCGTGTGTGCACGTGTGCATGTGTGTAGGTCAGAGGACAACATTCTGAGTATCCATCCTCTCCTTCCTTCCAGCTTGGCTGAGGCAGGGTCTGTCGTTCTCACTGCTCTTCACAGCTCTGTTAGCCAGGCTACCTGCTCCTCAAGCTTCCAGGAAATTCTCTACTTATCTTCTCACCCTCTCGCCCCAGGCTTAGCAGGGATGCAGAAGTCTGTCATAGCTTCCAGCTCTTACGTGGGCTCTGGCGACCCAAACTCAGGTACTGAGACTTCTGCAGCAAGTGCTTCCTCCACGGAGCCACCTCCCCAGCCCTGGACGGTCACTCTTGTTACACTGTGTAGGGCTTTCCGCTTCATTTAATTTTGCCTACTTAGCCTTTTCATCTAAGGTATGTAAAAGTCTTTTGGTATTTGACAGATCAAAATACTTTTAGAAGTATCTTTTCATTAGGTTATTAAGTCTATTGTACTATTGTTTCATAAAGTCTAGTTCTGCTAAGGAAAAGCCAAATTTTGTTTCATTTTAGTGTTATGTTTTCTGGAAGGTTTTAGGATTGTCTTTTCATTCTTGAAGTGAAGGCATTTTGGCAGGGGTGTCAAGATGAGGGTCTTTTCCTTTAATCTTAGTTAGAACTTGGTGAACCCTGAAAACCTTAAAACTCACAACTGTCAGAAAAGTTCACAGAAAATGTCACAACAGAAAGATTCAGGGTACCTGCTGATTTTCTCATGTGACCATTTCTTCTCTTCAGCTATAAGTGAACGGTTTTACTGGAATTACTATTTGATAGATTTCAAACTTCCTGAATATATTTTTCATGTCTCTCCCTTTCTGCCATATTTGAAAGAACTTTCTATCTTTTTCCCCCCTCTATATTCTGGGAGGTTTTTCGCTTTGCCTTTAAAAATCAACAACTTAAAAAAAAAAGGGAGGGCTGGAGAGATGGCTTAGCAGTTAAGCGCTTGCCTGTGAAGCCTAAGGACCCTGGTTGGTTCAAGGCTCGATTCCCCAGGACCCACGTTAGCCAGATGCACAAGGGGGAGCATGTGTCTGCAGTTTGTTTGCAGTGGCTGGAGGCCCTGGTGCGCCCATTCTCTCTCTCTCTCTGCCTCTTTCTCTCTCTCTGTCACTCTCAAATAAATAATAATAATAATAAGTCAACAACTTGATCTTCAATCTTTCCCCACATACTTTAAAAAATGTATGTGTATAAGCCAAGCGTGTTGGCACATGCCTTTAATCCCAGTACTCAGGAGGCGTAGGACGTAGACGTAGGAGGACTGCCATGAGATTGAGGCCACCCTGAGACTACATAGTGAATTCTAGTTCAGCCTGAGCTAGAGTGAGACCCTGCCTCAAAAAAATAAAAACAACAACAACAACAACAAAATGTATGTGTCTGTATATAGTTATGTATGTATAAAGGGCTGGAGACATGGCTCAGAGGTTAAAGGCATTTTCATATGTGTGTGTTTACTGATTTATTTATTGAGGATGAGTTTTATTATGTGACCCAGGCTGGTCTTGAACTTGTATAATTGGCACTATAGGTACATGTCACCATGTCCAGCTTGAAAACAATACATATCCTTTTTCTTTCAATGCTGGGTATCCAATTCGGGGTCTTGCACATGTAAAGTAGGTGTTTTACATTTCAAACTCTTGTATTTTTAGACAGGGTCTTACTATGTAGCCCAGGTTGGCCTTGAACTTGCCACCCCCTGCCTTAGCTTCCTAAATGCTGGAATGTACAACCATGCCACCTTTGGTCATACATTTTTTTCTGCTTTTACTATGAAGCAGAGTCTCACTCTGAAGCCCAGGCTGGCCACAAACTCATCGCAATTCTACCTCAGCCTTCCAAATGCTGGGATGAAGGGGATGCACCATCACTCCCAGCTTGGCTATTCATTTTAATTACTAAGATTTCTTTGCTTTTTTTTTCTCACTGGCCGTTTTTCATAGCACCTGGCAGGTAGCTGGCATGAGTTTCCTCTAGATGTGTAGGTTTGAGTTTTCATGAAATTGGGTGGGGCCCAAGGAAAAGCTGACCTACTAGGTGCACGGCTAAGAAAAGCCTGGCAGGTGGGCCTGGGAAATTCCCTTCAGCAGCATCGGGAGGGTTCATTGTGGGGAGCATTTTGGTGTCACCAGTGCACCTCTGCCCTGACTGAGCCAGTGCTGTGGGACCCTGACTGTCCCTGGTGTGCCCCCTCCTCTGATGGCTCAGCCTTTAAAAAAAAGTTTAAGTTATTTATTTGTAAGGAGAGAGAGAGAGAGAGAGAGACAGAGAATGGGCACACCAGGGCCTCCAGTTGCTCTAAACAAACTTGAAATGCATATGTCTCTTTGTGCATTTGGTTTTATGTGGACACTGGGGAATTGAACCCTGGTCATTAGGCTTTGCAGGCAAGCGCCTTCACCGCTGTGGCTCAGCCTTTCGAGTCTGGCAGAGCTGACAGCTGTGCCAGGCTTCCTGAGGCAGACAAACGCCCTGTCTTCACCATCTGGCACTGCCTTTGCCTTCCTCTGTTCCCTGCAACCATTTCACACATATTTTCTCAGTTTCTGGTTTGCTACTGATAGATGACACCTGGGGAAGGGCATGACACAGACGGTGTTCTGGGCCCACCCTCAGGAGCCGAAGGCTGCAAGGCTATTCTCCTATGTTCAAATCCTGCCACAGACAGTATCTCAAGGTAGCTATAGGCTACATTTCTAAGGTGGCTAATATGCATTGGCATCTAGATGCCCAATTAGCAGGAGGAAGATGCCGCTCCTGTGCATTCCCTGGCTAATTAAGTCTGCCATGAAATCGTTCACTTGATGACCGCCCTGATGAAGCTAATAAAAGCCTCTTCTGAAGCAGTCGATTCTCCCTACCTTCAGCGCCGCACCTCCCTCAGCTACGCTGGTACCGGAGCTAACAGACTCATTATCTTCCAGATTCTGATGTCCATATTCATGCTCTGTTGGTTTCATTAGATACAAAATAAAATCACTATCTATTAAAATTGCATTAAAGCACTAACTTAAACTGACAAAAGCTGAGAAACTTAGAGCCTGAGCTGTTGCTAGGCCTCCTGTATATAGGAAACTCTGCCATTTGTAGTGGATTAGGCCTGGCCTGGACTTTAAGACCAGACATGACTATTTCCCTCAGCTGAGTGGAGCCAGTGAGGGCTCTCAGCCATCAGCAATTCAACAGTATTTTCTTTTCTGTTACATATATATGTGTATATATATATATATATATATATATATATATATATATATATATATTAGTTATTTGAGAGAGAGAGAGAGAGAGAGAGAGACAGAGAGAATGAGAACAGTCATGCCAGGGCCTCTAGTACTACAAACAAACTCCAGGTGCATGCTCCACCTTGTGCATTTGGCTTTACATGGGTACTGGGGAATCAAATCTGGATCGTTTGGCTTTGCTAACAAGTGCCTTAACTGCCCATTCTCTCACACTCTCTCTCCAGTAAATAAATTAAAAATATATATATATAAGCTCAATGTTGCTAGCTCTTCAGATTTCAGTGCAAGCTAGAGATTTGAAGTTTTTTTTTAAAATGGTTTTATCTATTTACTTAAGAGAGAGAGAGAACGAGGCAGATAGAAAGAATGGGCACGCTAGGGCCTCTAGCCACTGCAAACAAACTCTAGGTATATGCACCACCTTGTGCATCTGGCTTACGTGGGCACTGGGGAATCAAACCTGGGTCCTTTGGCTTTGCAGGCAAGTGTCTTCACCACTAAGCTACCTCTGCAGCCTGAGATTTGAAGTTTTAATGAAATCTGATTTGCAATGTAGATGATTATATTAGGTAAGGCAAGGCTGCTGTAACAAATATTCTTCAACATCCAGTGCTTCTAAGGTGGAGGTTTACTTTGCCATCCCAGGCTCAAGAGGCAGCAATATTCCACGTGGGCCTTCAGGGACCAATGCTCCCATTTGCTGCTCTGCCATCCCATCGATCATGCCCTCAGCTGCTGGGTCACAGGCCTGCCTGTGCTCCGGTGACTCTTTGGAGCTGAGGTCTACCCTGAAATTGCTGACAGCTGGAGGTGGCTTCTATCCACACTTCCTGCAGCTCGGCAGCAAGTCTGTCCTGGCCCAGGCCCTGGGGAGGGCATCTCTGTGGCTGCCACACTAAATGAGTCAGCATCCTAGTGAATACAACCAACTTTAACTGTGTCACAGCACAGCCATCTTGAGAAGGTGACCGCTGTGCACTCCTATGAGCTGATGACAACAATACCAGGGACAGAAAAGGACGATATATGGTAGCGTGTGATTTAATTTAAGGCTGTGCTTTAATAGCTCCTCAGGAATATGCTGCACGTATGAGTCACGTTAGGTTTGGGCGGCCAAGTGAGCCTACTAAGAAACAGGCCAGACTTTCCCTTACCACTGTAACTGTGCATGTGGCGCCTGCTGCCGACTGACTTGAGTTTCATAAATGCATGCCTGCTGGTTCCTCCAGTACGGTGGTATTTGGAGAAAAGACCTTGGGAAAGTAATTTAGGGTTAGTGGAAGCCATAAAGGTGGGCCCTCAAGATGAGATTAGTAGCTTTTTGGGAGGAAGAAAGAAATGTCTGTCTCTAGCACTTGAGGACACAGACAGACGCTGCCACCATCTGCCAGCCAGGAAGAAGATCACACTAGGAGCCGAATCTCCCAGCTTGCTCATGGGTGTCCTGGCCTTCAGCAGTGTGAGTAATAGATGGCTGTTTAAACCACCAAGTCTATGGTATTTTGTTATAGAGGCTCAAGCAGACTAATACCCATGTGGGTCTGAATTTAAAAAATAATTGAGTATAAACTATTTTCTAAGAAGGTCATACACTGAAAAACTCATGTTTTTTTAAAGTCCTTTCTTGACTTCAAACCTTAACAACAAATGCAACTGTATGTATGAGTGTTTTACGCAAGCATTTCCAAAGAATTCTCAAGATTTCCTGCCTGAAGTTTGCTAGTATCTTGTGCAATGCTTGCCAGTCAGGAAGGAAATTACTTACCATTAAAATAGTAAGAAAATACCACTCTACATGGTGGCTCATGCCTGTGGTACTAGCACTTCAGAGACTGAGGCAGGTGGATTGCCATGAATGTGAGAAGGACTGGTCTATATTGTGGTTCTAGGCCAGCCTGGCTTACAAGAGTGAGACCCTGTTTCAGAAAACTAAAAGGGAAGATGAAGAAAAAAAGACAATAGGGCAGAGAATGTATTTAGTAAACAAGGTAGAAGTCCAGGTGGGGTAAAAATTCATTACCCATTTTATTTTTTTTAATTAAAAAGTTTTATTTATTTGCTGAGCATGGTAGCGCACGCCTTTAATCCCAGCACTTGGGAGGCAGAGGTAGGAGGATCACTGTGAGTTCGAGGCCATCCTGAGACTACATAGTGAATTCTAGGTCAGCCCGGACTAGAGTGAAACCCTACCTTGGAAAACCAAAAAGAAAAAAAAAATTATCTACTTGTCTCTGTGTGTGTGTGTGTGTGTGTGTGTGTGTGAGAGAGAGAGAGAGAGAGAGAGAGAGAGAGAGAGAGAGGGAGAGGAAGAGGAGGGGAGGGAGCTATTGGCCTTCAGTAGTGTGAGCAATATAAATTATATATATGTATCTATAGAGAGAGAGCACACAAGTGAGCCAGAGCCTCTCACTACTGCAAAGGAACTTCAGATGAATGTGCCACTTTTTGCATTTGGCTTTATGTGGGCACTGGGGAATTGAGCCCTAGGTGAGCAGGCTTTGCAAGCAAGGTCCTTTACCACTGAGCAATCTCCTCAGCCCTGAACCACTTTAGGTTTTATCACTGTAAGCACAAACTCTGAGCTACAGAGAAGCTAGTGACAGGATTAATAGGAGATGTGTGGCCCTGTACTGATACCCAAACCTAAAAACCATTCAGTGGATCCAATAAACCATGTGGTTCATGAACTAGTGTAAACAGAAAGGGTGATTTGGCACTCAAATGGGAAGTGTAATACACCAACAAAAGTCCACTTCAGCCTCCACAAATGACCAAGCTTACTGTAACCAAATCACATGCAAATCAGACACTGGCTGCTTGAACTGTGTAATTGGAGCACTCCACACAAGCGAAGGGACTCAGAGTGGAGTTTCTATTGTGTTAGGGAGACCCTGAACTGAACTAGCAGAGGTTAATGGAGCAGTTAAACTGAGAAAAGGTACAAAATCAATTTTACAGCCTGGATGTTTGTACATTCCTTTCTTCATTTTCTCAACAAATATTTGTTCAGTGCACTCCGTATGCAAAGCACTCATGCTAAGTCCCGAAGCATTGCTGCAGACGCCCATGGCTGCGCTATCACGTGTTCCCATTGATTTCTCGTGTGGCTGCATGTGTGCTTCTGAATCCTTGTATCTACCCTAAAAATGGTCCTTGTCTTTGGGAAACTTTAAACTCCTAGAGCAATGTTCCTTAAAGATTAGAACCTACTACTTATTTACCACATGTGAGATAGTTTTTATTTTATTTTAATTTTTTTATTTTTTGTTTCTTCGAGGTAGGGTCTCACTCTAGCCCAGGCTGACTTGGAATTCACTATGGAGTCTCAGGGTGGCCTTGAATTCACGGCGATCTTCCTACCTCTGCCTCCCAAGTGCTGGGATTAAAGGCGTGCGATAGTTTTTAAAAGAAGGAAATGCTTTTTTCGTTTTAGTCTGGGATAGTGTGTCTTTAACATTATCTAGTAGGTTATGTCCACTTCCTTTAAACAGAAAGAAAACAGGCCCTACCAAACCAGAATGCAATAACTTCCTTTTGTTTTTGGTCTATTTTGCTTATTTTTTGATTTCTGGAACATAATAGTGGTTTCCTACTTATGATGGTGATATATAATTTCTATTTAAGATAAAATAGACTAGGTCTTAACCAATGAGTCAGATAAAAGAAAATATCAAACACATTATAGGAGAAGCAGCATCTGCACATGGAAGAAAAGAACGGGCAGAGTAGAGGGAGACTGGAGACTAGGAAGGCTCAAGGGAGAAGCAGGACAAGCACGGACATCGTGACATCATAAGTTCGGTGTTCCCGTGACTGCAGGAGGTGCTGGCTGTCTTCTTCCTATAGGAATTTGGGAAGGCTCCCTGGAGGAGGCATTCTATGTGTAGACACTGACATTGGAGCAAGGGACTTTCCAAATGGGGAAGGCCAAGTGTCAAGTGTGCCACAGAGGACTGCGTTCCTCCAACCTAAGCGTTCAGGAGAATCAGCTGGAAGGGTTTCTGAACATGTTCCTTCCCAAGATCCACCCTTGGAGGTCAGGGGTTGGTGGGTTCAGGGACTGAAGTGTTGCAGCCTTGCTGTGAAGAGGTCCTGGGAGCCTGTGTGAGAACTGGTGACTCTAGAAGGCCCTGAGCATGGAGGCAGCCCTCAGTTGCAAGTGGTTGTGTACTCGCCGTGCAGCCTGACTGCTCCTTGTTGCCTCTGCTGTTGTCTGTGAGCAGGGCTTGCTGCTGCGGCATGTTTCTGTCCCCTCGTGCTGCCCACAAGAGGCAATCAGACAGCATTTCTGTGGGTGACACCGGGAGCAGAATTTGGTTATTCTCTATATAAGCCTAGTGCCTGGCTAGGCATTCACTGGTCCCTGGAGGACAGTGTGAAATGAGGATGCTAAAATTTTGCTGGACTGAGCTACTTATGGCAACATTAGTACTATTTTCCAAGCTTCTTGAAAGCTCCCCCGTTCTCTGGTGGGAGATTTTAAGGATGAGTATCTGTAAATTGCTTTGAAATGTACTATGGTGGTGCAAGTCACTGGCATTATGCGCCTTCCACTGATAGCACACATCAATGAGGTGGGGATCTTGTGGGTAAATAATTTTCAAGTTAGGAGGTACTCTGGGATTAAATGGAACACGAGCCCAAATACATACGGTGCATCCTCAGCGTTTTGCCTTAAGCTACCAGACGGATAATATTCTGTTTGGGGATTACAGCATGAGTTATTTCCAAGGACGCAAAGATTGCTGACCCAGGCGGGGACAGTGCACAGGCTGTGGGCACATCTGCAGCTACTGAGCACACGTTTCTAAGGGTTTCCAGCAGAATGTAAGTAAACCGTTGCCTGTCTGAGGGATAAGGGAGCTCACAAGGACTGTAAGTGGCCAAGCTCTTGGCTAACATAGATGGCCAAATCCAAATGACTGCAAAGTGTCTTTTAGCCCAAACTCCCAAGGGGCACAGTTTCTCCTGTGTTTCTCTAAAACACGGCACACCAGGTAGAAGGGCCACATTTGAGAGATGGGTCCCTATGAGTTCTAGCCTGGTGATGCCTGCTGTAATGTGAAAAATATGTGAAGATGTGACTTCTCTATCATTGTGAACACATCCAAACATGCCAGATACCCAAAGCTTCCTGAGCACTGTCACGTGTGTGAACCGAGGAAAGTTCATTTCCAGCAACAGGCGAGGGCTCACTTCTGTGGTAAGTGACGGCACCTTTTGGGACCGCCATTCAGTAGGCATGAAACAGCATGCACAGCATTGTACACTGAGTTTGCATTCTCTGGGCAGAGTCCAAGTGGTGGCACTGGTGGAATTTCATGTGCCTCCATAATTAATATAAAGAAATAGGCTGCAGCCACAAGTCTAAGGCCCACTGGTCTCCTATGTTATTTTAAAAAATATTTTGGGCTGGAGAGATGGCTTAGCAGTTGAGGCACTTGCCTGCAAAGCCAAAGGACCCAGGTTCAATTCCCCAGGACTCAAGTAAGCCAGATGCACATGGTGGCACCTGTGTTGGGAGTCATTTGCAGCAGCTGGAAGCCCTGGTGCACCCATTCTCTCTCTCTCTCAAATAAATAAAGAAAAATAATATATTTAAAAATACATTTTACTTATTTACTAATTGTGTGCAAATGTGCCATGACAGGCATATGAAGGTCAGAGAACAGTGTTGAGATGTCTTTGCTCCACTTTCTTTAGAAATATAGTTTTTATTTATTTACACAAACACACACATACACACACACACACACACAGAGAGAGAGAGAGAGAGAGAGAGAGAGAGAGAGAGAGAGAATAGGTACGCCAGGGCCTCCAGCCACTACAAATGAACTCCAGATGCATGTGCCACTTTGTGCATCTGGCTTTACGTGGGTACTGGGGAATCCAAACCAGGTCATTAGGCTTTGCAGGCAAGTACCTTAACCAGTGAGCCATCTCTCCAGCCCTGCTCCACCTTCTTTGACACAGGGTCTCTTGCTGCTGCAAATGAACTAGCAAATTGCAAAGAAACCAGACCAGCTAGTCTGTGGGCATCACATTCTCCTGGATTCATCTCCCACTGTTACAGGTATGTTGGGACCACAGATGCATGCACCACTTTGCATTCAGGTTGGGGTGTTGAATCTGGGTTGGTAGGCTTTGCAAATAAGCACCTTTAACTACTGAGCCATTTTCCCAGCCCCTGGCCTCCTGTGTTCTTGGTAGAGAAGCTGATGGTATGGAAAGAATGATATCCATCATTAAAATAATAATAGAGAAGTAAATCCAGATGAATCTAGGTGTTTGTCATAAAAATCAAAACATATCTCAGTTTCATAAATTTCTGATTTTCAACACTGCACTATGAAATTTTATCAAGTCCACTAGAGCTTGAAATAAATGACATCCTGGCCACTAGCTGGCAATGAAGAAAAAATAGTATGCTTTTACAGGAAGGTTAGGGGTTAGGTATTTGCTGGACTGGAATTTAATCTGTGGCTTTAAATTGCAGATTGTCTCCAAAACACTAAGTGGAGCATGGACTTGCAGAAGAGACTTACAGCATAAGTCATATCCTAACAATGAAATCTGGTATAAGACTAGGTAACAAGACAGAGGGAAGAATCAGTTCACCAAATCAACAAAACACTCTGTGCTTGAGAAACGGAAGTGGCAGAGACTGTGTTTGAGCCGAAAGGTTGCTCTTTTGAAGTGGAACCACGTGTAATGTCATGACTCAGCAGAGAGAGATCTGCACAAGGACAGTGGTGCCTCAGCTGACAACGAGTGTGATGTTACGTTCGGGACCAAAACGGCATCCAACTTTTCAACCATGTAACTGAGGCCAGCTCTGAGGAGAGTGTGAAGGGCTGACGAAGAACTGTGGGCACTCCGAGCTCAGCAGCCGCACTGGAAGATGGAAGTGGGGGAAGAGAACCACAGAGCCGAGGACATGGACAGTGAAACCAGGCAGCCGGAGCGCTTGCTTCCCTTGGTCTTTCACCAGCTTGGATTTTGCTGTTGTTGGTGGTGTGATGCCAAGACAACATATGTATGAAATTGTACGTTCTTCTTTGTTCACTGACGCACCATAGAAATCAGGTGTTCCCTTGCCGAGTACGGCAGATCCCCTATGGAAAAGTCTGTCTCTGCATAGTAGTTTGTCTGTAAGTTACAAGCAGCAAGGTAACATTGCCTAGAATGGAATTTGCTTTTGTGTGTGACCATGTGTACTGAGAAGCTCAGGACATGCCCAGAGAGCTCATCTCTCTTCAGAGAGAACTGACAGGGGGACAGAGAGATGTGACAGTGTGCTGCTACTGTAATTAAATGCAGCTATAATTCCCTGTTCCTTCTGTTTAATGTAGGCAAAGCAGTTATCTCGATTGTTATCTCTATGTGAGGGGGTGGGCTGCTTTTGGGAATTTGCAAGCATTGTTTCATGGGCTTTGGGAACATAGGCTGTGTCCTGCACTGTGGCTCCAGGGCAGGGAGACTGGCTCAGAAATCCAGGGACCTCGACCTGGTTGTGCACTTTGGCATGGAGTGGGAAGGCCATCAAGTGGGGTGGGGTGAGGAGAGAGAGTGAGCAAGAGAGAGAGGACAGATGGAGGGAGATGGCAGCTCTGTCTCCCACTCCCGAATCTCTCCTTACTGAATCCTTTTCTTTCCAACTAGTCTCTCTTCTATGTTGATGTTACTATGTTTCCCCTCCTATTAGGCAGGTCTTGTGTAGGTAGTGTCAGCCACTGTAAAGTCATAAATATCATGACCACTTTGAGGCAGCTGTCTTTTTTTTTTTTTTTTGAGGCAGGGTCTCACTCTAGCCCAGGCTGTCCTGGAATTCACAATGTAGTCTCAGGGTGGCCTTGGGCTCACGATGACCCTCCTACCCCTGCCTCTCAAGTGCTGTGATCAAAGGCGTGCACCACCACGCCTGGCTCAGCTCTCCTTTTACTTCCACAAGGCACGGGCTAGCAGCTGCTCCGCAATAGGTGTCTACTAGCTGCCTGCCGACCCTGTGAGCAGAAAAGGGAGTGGGGAGAAGCCAGTCCATTCACATTACAATCCCGAGTCACCTAAAGTGTTTGCCTGCCACTGTAGCAGTTACCTTCATGGTTCTGAGACAAAACACCTGTCCAGAAGCAGCTTGTGGGAGGAAAGAGTTTATCTTAGGCTTGCAGTTTTGAGGGGAAGTTTAATGGTGCTGGAAAAGCACGGCAGTGCAGGCAAGCAGCTCACATCGTCATACATAGGGAGGCAGCAGCAGGAGTGAGCTAGCTACTGAGCACCCAGTAGGGATGGACTAATGAACCTCAGGGTCCACCTCTCATCGACACTCTCTCCAGCAAGGCTCCACCTCCCAAAGACTCCACCAGCTGGGGGTTGAGGTTGAGGCTTAATCACAAACAGATGAGGCAATGGGGGACTCACATTCAAACCACCACACCAAGAAATGCTCACATGGCCTCTGCCTACATAAAACATTAGCATGGTTTCTATCCCATGATAACCACTGATGTGTTTTCTACTCACGTCCTCAACTCCACTGTGCAGACCAGTCCCTCTGACATAGGAGGTCTGGGCCCTGACATTCTATCACTGACAAACTTCCAGGGCACTCTGATTTGGTGGATCTGATGGCCCAAGGGATTGTTAAGGCCAATGAAACTCCAGGTAAATGCTGACTGTGCCAGGTCCCTTCTGTGTGCTGGCCATGGACTCTTCCTGCCCAGCTTTCTGTCCTTCAAAACATCATCGGGGGGGGGGGGGATGGAGAGATGGGTAAGCAGTTAATGTGCTTGCCTGCAAAGCCAAAGGACCCAAGTTTGATTCCCCAGGACCCACGTAAGCCAGATGCACGGGTGTTGCACAGATCTGGAGCTCATTTGCATTGGCTGGAGGCCCTGGTGTGTCTATCCTCTCTGTCTTTTTCTATCTGTCTTTCTCTTTCTCTCACACATAAATAAATAATTAATTTAAAAAATTATCTGGAACCCTGATCCCTGTTCCCCAAGCATCACCAAACTAAGTCCCCAGTGTCTCTCCAGGAAAAGGGTAAAGAAATTGCTAAGGCATCCTGCCTCTGGAGATACCGGGTCCTTCTTTCACCAGCTTGGACCCATCCTGAGAACAGAAGCCTGCAGGCTGGGGGTGGATCACAACTCTGCATCCTTGTGTGGACTCCCTCTGTTTTCCTAGCCATCCTGTGAGATGGCTTTTATTATCTCCATGCCATGGACAGGAAAACTGAGGCCCAACAACATTACCTACTTTGACCAGGAACATAGGTCTAGAAAGTTAACTTACAGGGAATTAAATCTGGGTTGATTCCAAATCTTTCCATGAGCTTTAGAAACATCAGTGTTATCTCCTTCCACCAGTAAAAAGGGAGTTTCCCAGTGACAACTGCTTATGGGCTCTGTGGGGTACTAAAGGCCCGAGGTACCATGATAGATGTCCCTTTGTTTTAACTAGAATTCTATCACTGTAGAGCCACGGTGAACCTACAGATATGACATCCTCTCTGCTTCCTGTGGCAGTTGATTTGGTGGCTGGTTACTTATTTCCACAGCATTCCCAATCATAGACTAAAGTTTCACTGCCCAAGCTCCTCTAGGTTTTCAAATACTGTGTGAAGGTCATCTACCCTGAATGACCAGGGGTACCAGATGTCCTTAGTGCAGAGGATGGCCACCTCTGTGAGCAGGTCCTGAAAGCCTGGGCTTCTAATTACCCAGCATCTGGGGAAGGCCAGAAGGAGACAGCAGCCTGGCTCTGAGGAGAAAATCCTGAAGACTGGTGCTGCAGGTAGTGGTTTGAGCAAGGTGCGCTGCATCTTCTCAACAGCTCCTCCCACTGAGGGGGCTTGGGAGTGTGGGACACTGTGGAGGAAGTCACAGAGGGAAATGACATGGTTTCCAAAATTCTCCAAGACAGCTTTGCAACAGAGGATAGCAGAAGATGCAGTTTACTGGGGCTGGAAATGTTTGGTATGGAGCCATGGGAAATGGCAGCATAAGCTGGGACTCTTGAGTCCAGGCAGTGGTCTCTCTGGGAAGCCTTTCCCCAGGCTCTGCAAGGGAAGAAGCTTCTCATGTGGAGATAATGGACTGGATGCAGAATGGTGGGCGCTGCTCCCACGGACTTGCCGGCAGGGGCCTGAGCATGGATGTATGGATATTATGGCAGCAGATTGTGTTCATTTGGCTTCTAAGAACCAACACCTTCTTCCCCATTCTATAGTTGTTTTATTGTACAGACATTTAAAACATTTTTATTATATACATATACATATACATATACATGTATATATATATATTTGAGAGCGAAGGAGGAAGGGAGGGAGGGAGGGAGGGAGGGAGGGAGGGAGAGAGAGAGAGCGAGCAGGGAAATGGGCACGCCAGGGCCTCTAGCCACAGCAAATGTACTCCAGACACATACTCCACCTTGTGCATCTGGCTTTACATGAGTACTGGGGGAATTGAAGCTGGGTTGTCAGGCTTTTCAGGCAAGTGCTGAGCCATTTCTCCAGCCCTCCACTATCTTTTTTAAAGTAGGACTTTATAATGAAGTAATAGTAGAAGAGCCCAGCAGGTCCTAGGGACACTGCTGGTGAGATGTGGTTTGGATGTCAGGGTGCTAGTGAGGCAGTGCTGGCTTCCTGCCAGAGCCGGCGGGAAACAAGGCAGGGGAGGGGGCACCACAAATGAGGCAGCTGATGCCGAGGTGGTGCTGGGATAGTGCTCCGTAGGGCAGCTGGTTGGCTGGCACCAGAATTTCAAGGTGGGACTCCGAGACAGCACTGTTGTAAGTAAGCAGATGGAAAACAACTCTGAAACAAAAGCGTGGTGACATCAGATCTGTAATTAGGCAACAGGGAGCAGGTCGGTTAGGGAGTTTGGATTGTAAGTAACTGAAGAGGACCGTGAGAAATGCGCTGGGGAGAGGAGGATTTGTGGAAGCATTTGAGGATAACATACAAAGTCTAAAATATAGTGGGCTTACAAGACACAAGGTCCCTTAGGATAGGATAGTGGGTCACCTTTTAAGGGTTCCTGTTTGGATAAGAAGGCAGCAACCATTTCCCATGTTTTGGTCCCTCTGTTGAAGAGTCAGATTGCATGGCATGTGATGGGCACCCCAGGCATGTAGAACGAGTGAAGGAAGGACTAAAGAAATGAATGTAATGTCTGTGTGGAGATGTCTGATTAACTAAGCTTGGGCAATTTAGTTGTCCCTTAGGATGAGCACCTTGGGTGAAGATTTCACCAAAGCACAGACAATGGAACAGGGTGTTTCAGACCTTCCCTGGAGAAGAAGAAAGGAGGCTCGCCTTGCTTCCAACGGGACGTCCACTTGGAGTCGGAGCAGTGGAGGTGGACTAGAGGTGTTGGTTCTGGTTATGGCCATGAAATATTTCTTTTGCTATTAGCTAGACTTTGTCCTCTCATGCCCAGCTTTTTAAACTGTGGATTGTGATCCCAACTTCATACAGGATCACTTAACTAAATGTAGGGTCATGAAAAACTTTGGCAACAGTAAAATGTTTCTGAACTCAACAATCATCAAAAGATAGTTCAAAATCAAATGCATAACGAATCTGAGACAGTGCATGACTTCGCTGCAGCCTCGATTCTGAATATAGCACACGCACACTTTGCACCATACATGCCTTCACACCACGAAACACCCACAGATGCTGCCTGGAACACCCTCACTCAGATTCAAGACTGCTGTATGCCATGAGCTGCAGTATTTTTACTGTACTGCTTTTATAAAAATACAATCATTTAATTACAAAAAAAAAACAAAGACAGCATTTTCTTACTATGGATCCTCAGTATGTATTGCATCAGTATATCTTTGGATTGCATCATCTTAGAATGTTTGATTTTTGGGCTGGAGAGATGGCTTAGCAGTTAAGCACTCACCTGTGAAGCCTAAGGACCTTGGTTCGAGGCTTGATTCCCCAGGACCCACGTTAGCCAGATGCACAAGGGGGCGCACTGCGTCTGGAGTTCGTTTACAGTGGCTGGAAGCCCTGGCGCACCCGTTCTCTCTCTCTCTCTCCCTCCCTCTCTCTCTCTTTCTCCCTCCCTCTCTCTCTCTCCTGCCTTCTCTCCTTGTCTGTCGCTCTCAAAAAAAAAAAGAATGTTTGATTTTTTAAAAACGCTGCTTGGGTTACACAGCTAAACTTTTTTTTTTTTTTTTAAAGCATAAAATGAATTTGGCTTGTGATTAGAACAGAATTTCCAATAATTTCTAAAATAGCCCCAAACAGACTTTTGCTATTTGTACTGTGTATTTATGCAAAGCAGCATTCTCAACATCGACAAGTATAAAACCAAAATATTGATCAACTCTGTAAACATTGAAGATGTTCTATGCCCTGAAGTATCAACTATTCATCCAAGATTTAATCCTTTATGTAAAAATAAAAACAAACAAGCACATCCTTATATATAAATTTGGTATTGCCTTTAATAAAAGGTAGAGTTATATATATGTATACAAAAGAATGGTTTTAAAATAAATTTATGACTTACTGTTGTGACTTTTTTTTTTTTTCAAGGTAGGGTTTCACTCTAGCCCAGGCTGACCTGGCATTCACTGTGTAGTCTCAGGTCTCAGGGTAGTCTTGAACTCATGGCAATCCTCCTACTTCTGCCTCCCAAGTGCTGGGATTAAAGGCATGTGCTACCATGCCTGGCTTTGTTGTGAACTTCTTTTTTTTTTGAGGTAGGGTTTCACTCTAGCTCAGGCTGACCTGGAATTCACTATGTAGTCTCAGGGTAGCCTTGATCTCTTACCTCCTGAGTGCTGGGATTAAAGGCGTGAGCCACCATGCCCAGCCCTGTTGTGAACTTCTTAAAAATAATAATTATTATGTTTTTGTTTTTTGAGGTAGGGTCTCGCTCTAGCCCAGGGTAACCTGGAATTCACTGTGTAGTCTCAGAGTGGCCTCAAACTCACAGCGATCCTCCTACCTCTGCTTCCTGAGTACTGGGCCTAAAGGTGTGCCTCACCACACCCAGCAATAAAAATTAACTTTTGAGACTTCTGGGTAAGATGGTGGCATAGGAGCCATGCCAAACCAGCTTAGGGAGGGATTTAAGCAAAACCACAGTGAAATACACTCTTCTTCTGAAAAGTGAAGGAGTACAGGTTATTCTTAGACACAGCGGAGAAGCAAGAGAGAACAAGATCCATCAGAAAGGAGGAAAATGGCCAGAATCCCACTGAGGCACCTGTGGGCCTACCAATCCACACGATCCATGCACCCACCCAGCACTGCCCTGCCAGGCATGCCAAGTAGTGGCAGCAGCAGAAACAAAACAAGGGGATTTTCCAACCTCATCAGCCTTCTTGCAAAGTCAAGAAATCTGAAGGGAAGACAGCTGAGGTGAACTAAGGAGCTACTGAAAGGGATACAGGCGGGACTGCATGAGCAACTCCAGGCTTCTGCACTCTCCCATCCCCCAACCATCAGAACTGCGAAACTCCAACATTCAACCCCCTGTGGCAGTGCAGCCAACACAGCTGATCAAACTCCAGCTCCACAGCACAACATGGAGGGATCAAGGTGGGCACTCAGCATTGGTGAGGTTGGAAGGCACCCCTTTTTGGTAATGAGGCCAATTGACAAAAAAAAAAAAAAAAAAAAAAAAGAAGAAGAAGAAAGAAAGAAAAAGAAAAAAAAGGTACATAGGCCTCCATTGGAAGAGCTAATCTCTCTTCCCATGTTAGGGCAGATTATGGGTTACATATTCTTGGCTGGCTTCAACATTTTCAAATAAGTTGCATTTGGGGATTGAATATTGTTGCATTTGATGCTTTCATATTTATAGGGCCTTTGTCTTTTTCTTCTGTCATTATTGGGAGCAGGGTCTGATTCAGATCCACACTGACCTGGAACCCAATTCAGAACAGAAATCTCTACCTCCCAGCTGACAAGATTAAGGGTGTAGAATAACACACACCCTTAGGGATTTTGGCTTTATAAGACTATCTGTTTGTTTTAATCCCCACAATTGCACACTCTGTGCTGGTTTTATTGAATGTGTATATTGCTCAGTTAAAGTTTAGAATTTGCCAGTAAATTGTTCCACTCAGTCTACTAGAATACTTGTTTAGCAAGCAAATTCAACATCTAGGATTACTTCTGTGGCTGGATTGGTGTACAAGAGTTACACATAACACCTTAAACTCATATCCTGAAACTATGTAAAGGTGGATCACCACAGCTAAGAACACTGCAGATAAGTAGAAAATCCAAGCATCAAATCAATTCAGGATGCAAAAGTCACTACTTTATAATACAATAAACACAAATAATCCAGACAATACAATCCCACCAAAATTATAAATCCATCAGAAATGATCACCAATGAAACTGTTTTAGATGAAATGCCTGACAAAGATTTTTTAAAAAATGATTGTATCTATATTCCAAGAAATCAAAGAAGTGAAAGGAATCAAAGAAAACAAAGAAATTGAAGAAGAAAACAAACTCCTGAAAGAGAATACAAGAAACCAGCTTCATGAAATCAGGAGGTCATTACAAGACATGAGTAAGGAAACAGAAATACTGAAGAAAAACCAGGTTGAAATTCTAGCTCTGAAGAACACAGTGAGTCAAATAAAAAATTCTATGGAAAGTCTCACCAGAAGAATGGATGATGGAGAGAACAGGATATCTAAACTAGAAGACCAGGTGGCAGACCTAATACAGTCCAACAAAGAGAAAGAGAAGCTAATAGGAAGATATGAATGGGAATTTGAAGATATCCGGTACACTATGAAAAGACCAAGAATAAGAAGCATAAGAATTCAGGGTATAGAAGAAGGGAAAGAATTGCAATACAGAGACTTAGTGGTGTTTTCAACAAAATCATAGAAGAAAAATTTCCCCAAATTGGGAAAGAAATGACAATGCAGATCCAAGAAGCTTTTAGAACACCAAACAGACAAAATCTGGAAAGAACTGTCCTTGCCATGTTATAATGAAACTACTAAACATACAAACCAAAGAAAATATATTGACAGAAATATATAGAGAAATTATATATAGAGGAAAAAGCAAGTCACCTACAAAGGCAAGCCCATCAGTATAATAACAGATTACTCAACACAAACTTTAAAAGCCAGAAGGGCTGAGAATGATATTTTCCAAGTCCTGAAAGATAACAACTGTCAACCAAGATTACTTTATCTTACAAAGCTATCTATCCAAATTGATGGAGAAATAAGGACACTCCACAACAAAAAGAGGCTAAAGGAATTTATGAAAACTAAACCAGCTCTACAGAAAATATTTGAAGAAATTCTTCATGCTGAAGAGAAAGCAAAACACACACAGAAGGAAATAGGAAAAAATACACCATGCTCAAATAACAATTAAAACAAGTGAGTAAAGGGAAAACAGGAAGCACTACAAAATAAGAAGAATGGCGAGAATAAACACTTACTGGGGTGGTTTGATTCAGGTGTCCCCCATAAACTTAGGTGTTCTGAATGCTAGGTTCCCAGCTGATGGAGATTTGGGAATTAATGCCTCCTGGAGAGAGCGTATTGGGGGCAGGCTTATGGGTGGTATAACCAGTTTCCCCAAGCCAGTGTTTGACACACTCTCCTGTTGCTATGGTCCACCTTATGTAGGCCAGGGGGGTGATGTCCACCCTCTGCTCATGTCGTTATTTTCCCTGCCATTGTGGAGCTTCCCCCTCGAGCCTGTAAGCCAAAATAAACATCTTTTTTTTTTTTTCCCACAAGCTATTCTTGGTTGGGTGATTTCTACCAGCAATATAAACCTGACTGCAACACATACCTTTCAATAATAACTCTTAATATCAATGGCCTCAATGCCCCAACCAAAAGACACAGGCTTGCAGACAGGCTTAAAAGGCAGGATCCTGCCATTTGTTGCTGCCAGGAAACTCATCTCTCAATAAAAGATAGACACTGTCTTAGGGTGAAAGGATTGAAAACGTTATTTCAAGCAAATGGGCCTAGTAAACAAGCAGGGGTTGCTATTCTAATATCTGACAGGATATCAAACCAACATTAGTGAGGAAAGATAAAGAAGGTCAATTTATACTGATTAAACACTCCAAGAGGAGGACATTACAATCCTAAGCATATATGCACCTAACATGGGGGCTTCCAATTTCACCAAACACTATTAGACTTTAGGTTGCAGACAACACCAAACACAGTTGTAGTGGGTGACTTTAATACCCCACTCTTGTCAATTGTCAGGTCATCCTGGCAAAAAATAAACAGACATCTGGATTAAATGATGTCATGGAACAAATAAACCTAACAGATATCCACAGAACATTCCATCCTAATGCTGCAAAATATACATTTTTCTCAGCAGCACATGGAACATTCTCTAAAATTGGCCATATATTAGGACACAAAGCAAATCTCAACAAATACAGGAAAACTGAAACAATCCCTTATACTCTGTCTAACCACAATGGGATTAAACTGCAAATCAGCAAAAAGAAAAACTACAGAGCATACATAAATACATGGAGACTAAACAGTACACTATTGAATGATGAATGGGTCATTGAAGAAATCAAAAAGGAAATCAATAAATTCATAGAATCAAATGATGATGAGAATACAACATACCAAAACCTTTGGGATACAATGAAGGCAGTACTAAGAGGGAAATTTATAGCTCTAAGTGCCTATATTAAAAAATTAGAGCGTTCACAAGTAAACAACTTAATGCTTCATCTTAAAGCCTTGGAAAAAGAAGAACAAGGCAAACCAAAAATCAGTAGCTGGGAAGCAGACATTAGGGCAGACATTAATGAAATAAAACAAACAAACAAACAAACAAAAAACCCCCAAAGAATCAATGAAACAAAGAGTTGGTTCTTTGAAAGGATAACAAGATTGATAAACCTTTAACAAGTGTGACCAGAAGAGAGAAGAGACACAAATTAATAAAATTAGAGATGAAAAAGTCATTACAACAGACACCAAAGAAATTCAGAAAATTATAAGGACATGCTTTAAGAATATTTACGCATCTAAATTTGAAAATCTGAAAGAAATGGATGCTTTCCTTGACTAATATGACCTACTAAAATTAAATCAAGATGAAATAAACCACTTAAATAGATCTATAACAAGTACAGAGATTGAAGCAGTCCAACCAAAAAAGTCCAGACTCACATGGATTCACTTGTGAATTTTACCAGACCTTCACAGAACTAACACCACTGCTTTTCATATTTTCCATAAAATAGAAAAAGAAGGAATTCTACTGAACTCCTCCTATGAAGCCAGCATTACCCTCATACCGAAACCAGACAAAGACAGAACAAAAAAAGAAAATTACAGACCAATTTCCCTCATGAACATAGATGGAAAAATTCTAAACAAGGGCTGGAGATATGGATTAGTGGTTAAGCACTTGCCTGTGAAGCCTAAGGACTCCAGTTTGAGGCTTGATTCCCCAGGACCCACATAAGCCCGATGCACAAGGTGATGCATGCATCTGGAATTTGTTTGCAGTGACTGGAGGCCCTGGTGCACCCATTCTCATTCTCTCTTTCTCTCTCTCTGCCTCTTTCTCACTCTCTCTGCCTCTTTCTTTCTCTGTCTGTCACTCTCAAATAAATAAAAATAACCAAAATTTAAAAATTCCAAACAAAATATTGGCAAACAGAACACAAGAATGTATCAGAAAGATTATTCACCATGACCAAGCTGGCTTTATCCTAGGGATGCAAGGATGGCTCAACATATGGAAACTGATAAATGTAATACATCATATGAAAAGTCTGAAGGACAAAATCACATGATCATCTCAATAGATGCAGAAAAGGCATTTGACAAATCCAACATCCCTTCATAGTAAAAGTATTACATAAACTGGGAATAGAAGAGACATATCTCAACATAATAAAAGCTATTTATGACAAACCTACAGCCAATGTAATACTAAATGGGAAAAATATTGAAGCTTTTCCAGTAAATTCAGGAACAAGACAAGGGTGTCCACTGTCTCTACTTTTATTTAATAAAGTACTGGAAGTCTTAGCTATAGCAGTAAGGCAAGAGACACTCATAAAAGGGATACCAATTGGAAAGAAAGAGATAAAATTATCATTATTTGCAGATGATATGATTCTATACATAAAGGACCCTAAAGACTCTACCAGCAAACTGTTAGTGCTGATAAACACTTTTAGTAACATAGCAGGATACAAAATAAATACACAGAAATCAGTAGCTTTCCTATACACTAACAACTAACATGTGGAGGATGAAATCAGAGAGTCTCTCCCACTCACAATTGTCTCAAAATAAATTAAAAAAAAATAAAGTACCTTGGAATAAATTTAACCAAGGAAGTGAAGGATCTCTACAATGAGAACTTTAAAACACTCAAGTGAGAAATTGCAGAAGACACAAGGAAATGGCAAGACATCCCATATTCTTGGATTGGAAGAATCAATATTGTGAACATGTCAATCTTACCAAAAGCAATCTACACATTTAATGCGAACCCCATTAAAATTCCAAGGGCATTCTTCACTGAAATAGAAAAAACAATCCTAAAATTTATTTGGAAGCACCAAAAAACCTCAAATAGCCAAAAATATTTTGAGCAACAAAAATAAGGCTGGTG
This sequence comes from Dipus sagitta, assembly GCA_036346955.1. Taxonomy (NCBI): domain Eukaryota; kingdom Metazoa; phylum Chordata; class Mammalia; order Rodentia; family Dipodidae; genus Dipus; species Dipus sagitta. The sequence continues at coordinate 35,447,924 of CM070786.1, forward strand.
GTATCACCACACCCAATTTTAAGCTATATTACAAAGCTATAGTAACAAAAACAGCATGGTATTGGCACAAAAACAGACATGTAGATTAGTGGAACATAATAGAGACCCAGATGTTAATCCAGGCAGCTACAACCATCTGATTCTTGACAAAAATTCCAAAAATATTAGTTGGAGAAAAGACAGCCTCCTCAACAAGTGGTGCTGTGAAAAGTGGGTATTTATATGTAGAAGGATGCAAATAGATTCTTGTCTTTCTCCATGCACAAGAATCAAATCCAAGTGGATCAGGGACCTTAATGTCAGACCTGAAACTTTGAAATTGCCAGAGGAAAAGGTAGGGGAAACCCTTCATTGGCATAGGTAATGACTTTCTGAATATAACCCCAATTGCTGAGGAAATAAAACCACTAATCATCCACTGGGATATCATAAAATTACAAAGCTTTTGTAGAGCAAAAGACACTGTGAATAGAGCAAAGAGACAACCTACAGAATGAGAGAAAAATCTTTGCCAGCTACACATTTGACAGGAGATTAATATCCAGAATATATAAAGAACTAAAGCCGGGCGTGGTGGCACACACCTTTAATTCCAGCACTCGGGAGGCAGAGGTAGGAGGATCACCATGAGTTTGAGGCCACCCTGAGATTACATAGAGAATTCCAGGTCAGCCTGAGCTAAAGTGAGACCCTACCTCAAAAAAACAAAAAAAAAAAAAAAAAAAAAAAAAAAAAAGAACTAAAAAAACAGAACAATAAGAAATCAAACAACCCAATTAAAGATGGGCTATGGAACTAAATAGAGAGTTCTCACTGGAAGAAATGCAGATGGTATATAAATATCTAAAAAAGTGTTCTACATCCTTAGCCATCAGGGAAATGCAAATTAAAGCTACTTTGAGATTCCATCTCTCTCCTGTCAGAATGGCTAACATCAAGATAACAAATGACAAAAGTGATAATAAATGTTGTCAAGGATGCAGAAAAAGTCGAACTGTTGGTGGGAATGTAATCTGGTATAGCCATTGTGGAAATCAGTGTGGAGGTTTTTGAGACAGCTAAAAATAGATTTACCCTATGATCCAGCTATAGCACTCCTAGGCATCTATCCTAATTACTCTTCTCACTACCTGAGAGATACTTGCACACCCATGTTTAGTGCTGCTCTTTTCACAATAGCTAGGAAATGGAACCAGCCTAGATGTCCCTCTACACATGAATGGATAATGAAGATGTGGTACATTTACATAATGGAGTACAGAAAAATAAAATTATGAAATTTTCAGGGAAATGGATGGATCTGGAAAGGATCTTACTAAGTGAGATAACCCAGGTACAAAAAGCCAAGTGTTGTATGTTTTCTCTCATATGTCAATTCTAGCTACAAATGTATAGACTTGTGTGTGAGCTGGAACCAAAAATCAGTAGCAGAGGTCACTAAGCTAGAAAAAGGCTATAAGGGAGGGAGGAGAGGGAAGGACTTAAGGGGATGGTATTGTATATATGTAAGTAGAAGAAGGGAGGGGAAAGGCCAAAGCAAGGTCAGGGGAAGAGATTATATAAAAGAAGGGTTGAGGGGAGGGTCAATCAAAGTTCAAGATATTCTGAATAAGACATATGAAAACCTACTTTTTTGAATAATAGCACATCCAGAAGACATAGATTGTTACTAGAAAATTTTCAGTGCCAGTGAATTGTTGGCCAAGGAGGTCCCTGTTGCATCTAAAACATTATAGGCTATTACCAAAGCCCTTGGTTTCCCTTGAGAAAGAGATAGTAAAACCCTATTGCTGAGGACTTCACATGTCTGAGCAGCAAAGTCAATGAGAAATCAAGGTGGTGCTGAGCAGAAAACCTTCTCCCTGTAGCCCAGCCAACTGATATCTGGGAAAACCTGCACAGTATGCAGCCCTATGGGAGACAGAAATCATCAGCAGTGAAAACAGTGGACAGTGGAAGCCTCAAGTTTGGTCAGACAGGCCAAATGAATGAATGAGTGCAATAGTGGCATGTCTGCTCTGGGGGCAACTAACTGCTCTCTAACTGGACTGAAGGCCCACTCTATGGGAGTGAATACATGCCTGGTACTGAAAACCTAATCAAAAGCCTATGGCAGGGGAGGTCATGAGTCTTAGGGGTATAAAGCCTGCTCTTGTCTAGATAAATGCATATATTATTCTCGCCAAATTGCCCTGAAAACACTCCACTTAATATTCATATTCATATATTAATGGTACTCTCATTCTGATTAGAAAAGCTTCTCTTTTCAGATGGCGATGACCACTGGGATGGTCAAAAGGCAAGATAGTGCTGAGAAGGGACAGAGGAACGTCCAGCACTGAAACATCTCTATCACACCCTCCAAGGGTAAGGGTTCATGGTGGAAGAGGTGGTGGAAAGAATGTGTCTGGAGCAAATTGGCCTTGATATCTATGACCTTGCAGTGCCTTGTAAGTAATACCTTCACAAGACACTCATAATACGAGAAAAAGACAATGACATCAAGTTAAAAGAGAGATTAATGGAGAGAGGGAGGATATGATGGAGAGCAGAGTTATGAAGGGGAAAGTGGGGGAGGGGAGGGAAATACCATGGTTTATTGTCCATAAGTATCGAAGTTGTCAATAAAAATATATATATTAAAGAATTAACTTTTTATTGACAACCTCCATACATATAGACAATGTATCATGATCGAAATCCTTCCCATGACCCTCTTTTACCCCCTTTTCTCTCCCCCTTCCCTGAATGCCCTTTTCTTCTTAACTAGTCTCTTCTATTTTGATGTTATCATTCACTTTTTAGTTTTTGCCCTCATATTATTCTGGTCTTGTGTAAGCAACATCAGTCTGTGAGGTCATAAATGCCACAGCCACCTGTGTCTGGACGACAGTGTTGTAAGCACTCCTCCCCGTTCTTTGCCTCTTACATGTTGTTGTTGTTGTTGTTTTGTTGTTCTAGCCCAGGCTGACCTGGAATTTACTCTGTATTCTCAGGGTGGCCTTGAGCCCACGGTGATCCTCCCACCTCTGTCTCCCGAGTGCTGGGATTAAAGGCGTGCACCACCATGCCTGGCTGGCTCTTGCATTCTTCCTGTCACCTCTTCTGCAGTGGTCCCTGAGCCTTGGAGGGTGTGATAGAGATGTCTCAGTGGGGAACACTCCACTGTCACTTCTCAGCACTTTCATGAGTTTTGAGCCTAACTGGGGGTCACTGCTATATCAGTAAACATTTTATTTGTGTGCTTATTTTATAGATCTATACACCTGGAATCCTGTGAAAATTTCTTAGACAGATGGGGGGTCACTAATGGGAAGTTTATGAAGCCCTACTCTAGTGTCTAGAAGAAAGGGAGGACCTGCAGGATAAAACACGTCAGGTATTGTTGCCAACCTTCGATGCTGGAGTGAGACCTGGACAGACCGTAGACAGCTGGGCTAGGTAGGAAGGGGAAAGATGCAGCTTAGCTGAGCAAGACTAGAGGGACACACAGGGGATCAGCTACGTTTTTAGAGAAGCAAACCTGTGCACATTTCTTCCATAATATCCTTTTGTGCTTTGTAATAAATTGTATTTTAAAAACCAAGGTTAAGGAAATACCTTCTGGTATTACAAGGCAGGCACACCCCTCTCAGAGGGCTCCACGATTTCACAAGCTAGGCTCTGAAGGAATCTCTTCTTCAGAGATGTCAACCTCATTCTGGTTCAGGGCTTTGCATTTGCTGTGTCACCAGTATGCAATTCTATCCCTTAGCTGTTACCCCCCACTCATTGAAAGGGTCACCTCTCCTTTGCAGAGGTCACCACCCTAATGTAAAGTAGTTGCTCCAGTCACTCACCAAGGTCTAAAATAATCTTATCTGTTTAAATGCATACACACTTAATGGCTCCCAGTTCCTGAGGGTGGGGACCAGCCTCTGCCTCACATGTGTATTCTGTAGAGCCTGATCTGTACCTGGTATCCTGTCAGTGCTTCATAAATACTGGTCCAGCCAGCCCTGTGTTCCTGGGAGAAACTCATGGTGGTTGCATTGTCCTGTCTTGTCCTTCAATTTGATCAGCTTTGCTTGATTTCCCATTTTAAGATTTGTCTTTCTTTTTCTCTCTCCTTTCCAGGTAATGTGGCCCTAGGATGAGCTAGGCAAAGTACCCCCTTTTTATTCTGTGGAAGAGTATGATAAAAGCTATCTAGGCCTTGAAAACATGGTACAACCAAACCCTCTTTCCACCCTCTGAGCCTGCTGTTTTCTCATGGGAAGACTTTAAGTACTGTTTCAGTTCCTTATTAATCCCAAGACTATTCAGGATATTTCCTTTAGAGACTGTTGGACCAAGCATTAAAAACATTCTCCTCAGCTGGGCATGGTGGCACACACCTTTAATCCCAGCCCTTGGGAGGCAGAGGTAGGAGGATCGCTGTAAATCCGAGGCCACCCTGAGATGAAAAGTAGTGAATTCCAGGTCAGCCTGAGCTAGAGTGAGAACCTACCTTGAAAAACAAACAAACAAACAAACAAACAAACAAACACAACAACAACAAAAATTCTCCTTGAAATGTGACAATGTCATCTATGTTTCTAAACTGTTAGTAGGAGGGCTGGAAAGATGGCTACATGGTTAACGTGCTTGCCTGCAAAGCCTAAGGATGCAAGTTTGATTCCCCTGTACCCATGGAAAGCCAGATGACAAGGGGGCACATGCATCTGGAGTTCATTTCCAGTGGCTGGAGGCCCTGGCACACCCATTCTCTCCCTTCCTCCCTCTCTCTGTCCTCTTTCTCTCTCTCAAAAAAAAAAAAAAAAATTAAAAAAGTTGAAAGTGTTTATCTCTGAATGTTCCTGGTTTGTGTAATGAGTTCATTATAGTAACCATATTAAAACATATAAAATAAAAAAAGGACTAATGAGGACAGCCTATCTTACAAAGATTTTAAATTCGATTCTGTGCACTCAGGTTCCATGGAAACTCAAAGTTGTTGAAAATATGAAGACTGAGTGGGTCTTAGGGTCCAGGTCAGTGTTTCCCAAAGGGGAGTCTTCTGCTCCATGAGGGACAAACACAAGCCTGGGTGGGAGCTAGCCAGATGGGCTCTCCACTTCAGACTCTGGAAGAAGGTCTTTGAAGATAGCTCCCAGCACCCGACCTGAGGGTGCCGGGCCTTCTGCTGGCCAGATGTTAGGCTTCTCCTCTATGCAGGAGCAGGCAAAAGCCGCAGCGAGTTCCTGGAGCAACTTCCTTTGCACACAACAGGAGGCAGAGAACACAGACCAAAAGACATTCTAGAAAAGATCATATTGCCATGAAGCAAACAGTGAGGGAAACTAAGTGCAGCCGTGTGGCATCACTGGATCTTCTGTAAATGAAACGATGACGTGACCTGTTGTACGTCTGGGTCACTACTACACTACAAGCATAGGCAGATTAAAATGAGAAGGGTTCCAGAACAAATGCAGGAAGGAAGCCATCAACTTTGTGGATGTCATTAGCTGTCACAAAGTTTGGAATCAATCATGACACTGTGCAGAATGGTAAAATATTTGCAAGCAAGGAGAGGAGGAGATGCCAGAACCTGTAAATTTATGCCAGCTGAGCACCACAGCTGAGCATCACTGTGGGGGTGGCTGGCAAATGGAATTGCTCTTTTGCCAACTTTAGGAAAGCGTTACACAATTGCAGTAAAATTATTTCTCTGCAAACAATTGTTTTAGAAGGCGCCCTTACTTCAAATAACTGCCACATGATTCTCGGTTATGTACAAAATCAGACATCCATCTCAAAGTCTTAGAAATCATTTCTCCTGGAAACATACTGGATATCACAATTGCATTGTTCTCTTCTCCCCAGCCCTCTTTCAGACTCCATCAGTCTTTTCATGTAACAACATAACTAGCTTTTGTGGGGAAAGGGAAAGGGGAGAGGGTGTGGATATTTGAGCCAGTAATGGAAGGGAGGGAGGCCCAGAAAAGGAATGCCAAATTTCATCTGAAGACAGGGACTTAAAACTTCAATCTGCCCAGGCAAACTCAAGTAAAGCCTCGCTATTTGCTACCAGACAAAGCTACAAATAAAATCTGAGCTCTACTTCCCCGCCCGCCCAAATTTGCCTAAAATCTGTCCTAGAAACGCAGCATCCTTATAGTTTATCCCAATCACAGGGGATAACTTCGGCTGGCCTCTACTTGTGACATGATGGATTTCTCTGGAAAATGGGACTAAGTCAAGTTATTTTAGGCTTTTTTTAAAAAAAACTCTGAACCCCATAAAAAGCTAATTCAAACCCCAGGGAAAGCGAATTAAGCCATCTTCCAGGAGTTCTTGTAACCAGAAGATTCTGTAAGACTTCCCGAAGAACTGGACGAATGGCAACGTTTAACTTTAGAAGGTCCTCCGGCTGCAGAGATAATTTTGCCGCTGTGTTTGTCAAACATAACTCCAACGGGACAGGAGTCACCGGCAGTGCTTACTGAGCTCAGCGCTTCTGAAGCTCTTCCAGGTTCGGGTTTCCAGCGCGCCCTCTAACGTCCAGTCACCCTGCCATCTCCCAGCACTGTTGTTTGTCCCCATTTTACAGATGGTGAGGGTTAGGGTTAGTCTTTGTCTCTCGCTTATACCATAATAGCTGCCTCATTAGCTTTTTTTTTTTTTTTAGCACGTATATCAAGTCAAATCAAACTAAAAAAAGTCTCAACTTCCAAGAACTCTCTTTCCTTTGGGGCCAAGTCCTTTGATCTCATCTCTTAAGGGGAGGGAGAGTGTTGAAATGTAAATTAGAACAAAGTATTCCCCCTTTCTTTCCCAGCAGCCCCCCCCCATCCCGAGGAAGTCAGTCTCCGTGGCTGCACCACCAGGCATCTGCTGGGGGAGTCCCACGCGCGCGGAGCAGGCGCCCGCCGGGTCACCCTCCGGGAAAACTGAAGTGTCTTCTCTGACCCGGGGGCAGAAAGATTTATTACTTCCTCCGGAGGAGAAACCGCAGACCAGCTGGGCAGGCGAGCAGGGCGGTGGAAGTCTGAGAGCCGCACTCCGGGTCCTCCCTGAGCTGGGCATCTCCGGCCGCGCGCGAGGACGCCCATGATGACCCCTGGGGGCGGGCGATTTCTGCCCAAACTTTATCACCAACTCTTTTTGAGAACAAAACGTGGGGCCGAGCCCGGCAGCCACTTACACGCAAGTCCCCTGCAGCGCGGGGCGCCAGAGCGCTGCGAATCGCGCGTCCAGCCCGGTTCTCGGCGCACGGAGAGCCACGTCCCGTGACCCGAGGACGGCGGCCCGAGCAGCATCGCCGTAAACCGGGTCGCATCTCCCTCCTCCGGGGAGGTGGCGGCGGGAGCCGGAGCTGCGAGGAGGGCGGGCGTGGGACAGGCGGCGGCGGCGGCGGCGGAGCAGGAGGAGGAGGAGAAGGAGGAGGAGGAGGGCTGCGCGGCGAAGGGGAGGAGCCCGGGCGACAGACGGCGGCGCGCACCAACCCGGAGCGGGCTGGCAGGAGCCGCGCTGAGGCCGGCCCGGGCGCGTTGCAGGCGCTCGGCGTAGGGGGAGTCGGGTAGCAGCATCCTCCGGGGCGCCGCTTTCGCGCGGCGGCGGCGGCGGCGGCGGGGGCTTGCTCTGCCTCGGTACGTCGTTGGGCCGGGGCCGCCGGGGCCGGGGGCGGGCCGGGTGGGGAGCGCTGCGGACCCGGGCTTCTTTGCCTGGAGTTGCGCGTCCAGGGTCCTTCCGGGCCAGCCCGAGGCTGCGGAGTGCCGGGGCTTGCCCGCACAGCCCGCGCGGGCGTCCTCCCGGTGATGGAAGCCGTTGCCGCCGCCGCTGCCGCGGGGCCGTGCTGCGCCCCATCCGCCGCCGCCAGAGAAGCAGGAAGGTTCGCTGCGCGAAGGCCGAGAGCGAGCGATGGAGAGCTGCTTGGCCAGGAGCTGGGACCCGTGTAAGCCACCTACGGTCGCCTCTAGCCCGCTGCGCTGCCTGGAGCCTGGAGGGACGCTGCAGTCCCGAGAGACGCGGGGAGACGTCGCTGGAGCCGGGACGCACGGGGCTCGGTGGAGCGCCGAGCAAGGCTCCGGGCCCGGTGAAAGTTTCCCTTCCCAAGCAGCGGGGTGCCCGCTGCCGGGAAACTCTGCCCAGGGATAGGGCTGCGGAGTCCCGCGGCCCCCTCGAAGGCGCGGGAGCCTCCAGCTGAAGAGAACCGGAGAGAAGTGGTAGCCGGACAGTCCGCTGGTCGGGGATCCGGGGACGCGCTGGGGCGCGCCTGCCGCTCCAGGTGAGTGGGGGACCCGCAGACCTGACAGTGGGCGTTACTTAGGCGGAGGAGGCTCACCCACTCACTCTCCTTCCCCTCGCAGGTCCTTCTCCGACCCGCTGCCATGGGAGAGCCAGCTCTGGGCGCCGGGGACCAGCCGCCGTTGCCGCCGCGCCCTCCTCGGATCCGCGGCCCCAGTCCCGGCGTCCGCAGCCGGCCCTCCGCGTCCCCTGCTCGGGCTGCAGGGCCGCCTCCGCCGCGTCGCCGGCCGCGGCTGTGCCTGTGATGAGCCGCAGTTCTCCGCGAGCTCTGCCCCCGGGCGCGCTTCCCCGGCTGCTCCCGGCCTCGCCCGCCGCCGCCGCGCCGCGCGCTCTGCTCCCGCCGTGGCCCCGGCGCCCCGGACGCCGCTGGCCCGCGTCCCCGCTCGGAATGAAGGTGTTCCGCAGGAAGGCGCTGGTGCTGTGCGCGGGCTACGCGCTGCTGCTGGTGCTCACCATGCTCAACCTCCTGGACTACAAGTGGCACAAGGAGCCGCTGCAGCAGTGCAACCCCGACGGGCCGCTGGGGGCCGCGGCGGGGGCGGCTGGGGGAGGCTGGGGGCGCCCGGGGCAGCCTCCCGCTGCTCCACCGCGCTCGCACACGCGCCTGGACCCCCGCACCCCGTACCGGCCTCCGGCCGCGGGCGCCGGCGCAGCTCCGGCGGGCGCCGCCGGGAGCGCGGGGGCCGCGGCCCCTTCCAGCAACGGAACTCGCGGCACCCGCGGCTCCGGGGACAAGCGGCAGCTGGTGTATGTGTTCACCACGTGGCGCTCGGGCTCGTCCTTCTTCGGCGAGCTGTTCAACCAGAACCCCGAGGTGTTCTTCCTCTACGAGCCAGTGTGGCACGTGTGGCAGAAACTCTACCCCGGGGACGCCGTGTCTCTGCAGGGGGCGGCGCGGGACATGCTGAGCGCTCTCTACCGCTGCGACCTCTCGGTTTTCCAGCTGTACAGCCCCGCGGGCAGTGGGGGGCGCAACCTCACCACGCTGGGCATCTTCGGCGCCGCCACCAACAAGGTGGTGTGCTCGTCCCCGCTGTGCCCCGCCTACCGCAAGGAGATCGTGGGGCTGGTGGACGACCGCGTGTGCAAGAAGTGCCCGCCCCAGCGCCTGGCACGCTTCGAGGAGGAGTGCCGCAAGTACCGCACGCTGGTCATCAAGGGCGTGCGTGTCTTCGACGTGGCGGTTTTGGCGCCTTTGCTTCGCGATCCGGCCTTGGACCTCAAGGTCATCCACCTGGTGCGTGATCCCCGCGCGGTTGCCAGCTCGCGCATTCGCTCGCGCCACGGCCTCATCCGCGAGAGCCTCCAGGTGGTGCGAAGTCGGGACCCGCGAGCCCACCGCATGCCCTTCCTGGAAGCGGCTGGCCACAAGCTGGGCACCAAGAAGGAGGGCATGGGCGGCCCGGCAGACTACCATGCTCTCGGCGCCATGGAGGTCATCTGCAACAGCATGGCCAAAACGCTGCAGACAGCGCTGCAGCCTCCTGACTGGCTGCAGGGCCACTACCTGGTGGTGCGGTACGAGGACCTGGTGGGAGACCCTGTCAAGACACTACGGAGAGTGTACGACTTTGTGGGGCTGATGGTGAGCCCTGAAATGGAGCAGTTTGCCCTGAACATGACCAGTGGCTCCGGCTCCTCCTCCAAGCCTTTTGTGGTGTCAGCACGCAATGCAACTCAGGCTGCCAACGCCTGGCGGACGGCGCTCACCTTCCAGCAGATCAAACAGGTGGAGGAGTTTTGCTACCAGCCAATGGCAGTGCTGGGGTATGAAAGAGTCAACAGCCCCGAGGAGGTTAAAGACCTCAGCAAGACCCTACTTCGGAAGCCCAGGCTCTGAGAAGAGTTCCCAGGAGATCTGACACTCTTCAGAGACACCCACAGAGAGGATTGTGTTGTGTTTAAACAAACATAGCCCAGACCGAAGCTGAGGAAACCCACATATTCTATTATAGATATATAATATAAATAGCCACAAGGCACTTGCTGTCAATGTTTGAGTCAGTGAATTTCAAGGAACAGCCACAACACACATGCACACTCACACCTCAGAAAAGGCAAGACTTGAAAGTTCTGACCAGTTGCCCTTCCCATCCTGTCCCCTGCCTCTTCTTTTCCCTTTCTCTCCCATTTCTTAACCTCCCCCCCTCCCACCTGCCTTCCATACTGCAGTGGAATGTTGATGAAATCAAGTTCCAGTGACCCAAATCTTGTTTACAAAATTTTCGTGGTATCTGTGAACGTGTAAGAGTAATCTGGATGTGGGGAGGGGAGGGTGGAGACAGGGGGCGGGGTCCAGGAGCAGAAAGCCCCGCTGGGCTGGTCAACCAAGGAGGAGCTCTTCAAAGGTAGACTTTTGTGTGAACAGCAAAGTTACATGTTGAGTATTAATAAACAGGATAATAAATAATATTCTTTTTTTATACTTGCCTCTATTACTTTGGATTTACCTGCATTGCACTTGCTTTGTAGCTTCGGGTGGGTTCTACTTCTCTCCTGTCCCCATTCTTCCAGCCGTCCTTGGGCTGGGCTGGGGCACCGCTGAGCTGGGAGAAGCTTCTTCCACTGTAGTGGCCTGGGAGGCAGTTTTCTCACACGTAAATCACAGCCTGCCAAGTGCCCAGGAATGGACCCAATTTCACATGCCACAGGCAGAACCAAGCAGGGCAGAGGAAGGAAAAGCGCACACCATTCTCCTGCTCAGCTCAGAGTACAGCCAGGAAGAAGCACGCCCTTGAGGACTTGAAGGCATTTGGGTTTGATTACTACAGTATTGAGTTGAGACGGGACCTTGAAGCAGAGGTCAATGTTTTTGTCCTGAGATTGGCACAGAAAAAGGATTTTTATAAAGTATGTAATTTAAAAGCAGTTCTGATAATGAGAATGACTCCAAAAACCCAGTGGACATTGCTGTTGGTGATGGTGGCAACTTTTTTTTGTTTAGCAGAGTGTTACACGTGTCTGGAGGGCGTTCTGCCTCCACGCAGCGCAGGGAGGGCTTATGGAAGCAGGGATTTTATCTGAGAACCGGAAGGTCACTTACAGGCTTCCTCTCTCCCTCCTCCCTTTCCATCCCAATGCGTGCAAAAGACAACAGGACATTGTCGTTGTTGATTAGGGCTGCCTGGGGCGTATACTGCTTTATTACATTTATCATATCCTAAAAGCAAATTTGCAAAGAAAATAACATGCTGCAAGCAGTGGAATGCCTTAACCCAGAGCTTCTTTTAGACATGAAAATGAGTTATGTCTAAGAGGAAATAAAAATGGATCAGTGTGTAGGATTTTGAAATTTGGTATATTATAAGGAGAAAACCATTGAAATTTGTGCAGTGGTTATGATATTGCTGTGTACTGAACCCTTATTTTATTGAAATATTCTGTATAGTGTTACGAGAAGGAGTTATGAAGCCTAAATCGGAGAAAGAGACAGTATAGTTGTATGTTATATTAAATATGGTACAAGCTCAATCTCCTCAGAGCTTTATTTTACTATAATTTATGATGAGATTTCTGAAAGCCAACATATGTAGGCTAAATGCTGGGGATTTGATTTTAGGGAAAGATGATGAACACTTGGGCAATGTGTACTGGAACACAACAAGGTGGTTCTTCAGTGTAATGATTCCAGTGTGAAATCTCAGCACGCCGGTGAGAACACCAAGCACCCAGGCTTACTAAAAGGTGAACTACTCAGTGGATTTTTATAGCATGCTCTAGAGTGCTGATTTCTTAATTTACTAAAACATTGTCTAGTTCTGTGTTTACTGAGCTAATGGCAGCTATCACACCCTGCGTGCTTCCCATGGTATCTTGGTGGCAGGGCCTCATCTGAGTTATCAGCAGTAGCAGTGGAATATTTGTAAGAGCTTTCATTTAAGAATACTGTAAAATCAAATGAACAAAATAAATATTAATGTTGGATGACTATAATGAGAAAAGGTTTACATGGAAACTAAGATCGCATCATTAAAAAGCAACCACTCTGAATAAAATAGCCATTTAAAAACAAATCTTATGAGGCATTAGAATCAGCTCTTATCAACCACAGTGAAATTCATTTCTAATTCCTGAGCAAGAGATTTTTCAGCAGTTGAATTAATTCTTCTCCAGTATTTTCAAGGATTTGGATTACCCTAAAGTAGAGTGACTCTGTTTTTGGATCTAGTGTTTAAAAACATTAAATGCTACCCAGAGCCTTATAGCCTGAAGCGCATTCATGGGTTCCGCTCAGAAGAAATTTAAGCTAACACCAATGGCTCTCTCCCATTCTCTGTTTGCACAGGGCTCTGCCTGTAATTCCCTTGTTTTGCAGCAGCTGTATTCTCTCCACTCTGCCACTCCTGGGCTCTGCAATTTGAAAAGGTGAATTGTTGCTCCTGGAGATTTGTACCTCACTGCACTCTAGGAAAGCGAGACGAGTGCGGCTCGCACTAAAGGCCGAGACAGTCGTATCAGTGACATTCAGCTTCTACAGGTTTGAGAAGGGGAGAAGCATTTTTGGTGCTAACGAGCTCCTGTCAGCCCCTGGTGCAAACAGGCCTGAGCCACGACAAATTGCACCAGAGCCTGTGACCATTTCTAGGGCAGTGTGTATAAAAGCAAGCTTTTTAGATTTCCCAACCTGGCAAGGTGTCCATCAGTGGAAGGAAAAATATTCCTCAGAGCAGCTTATCTATCGGAGAGATTTTATTTGTAAGTTCTGCTCAACTGGGAGCATGCCTGGCTTATCCCTTTGATTTTGGAAGTTATTTGTTAATTAGAAAGCTCTACTTAGAAAATAAAGTCCAGGCAGCGCATTTAGTCAACAAATATGAGTTTGGAACAAGATAGAGGCACAGGCTGAGTGCTTGAGTTTCAGGAGGCCCAGAGACATTCAAAGGCTGCATTCACACTGACCCCTGGGAACCTTCCAGGCAGGGACAGGAGCAAATCTGTGTCCTTCAATGTGTCCCACAGAGTGAGTGCTTGATGAATATTTATAAAATAAGTGAATGAAATGTGTAACTATCAAATTTGGAAATTAGAGTAGAAAAATGTGTTACCTGTTTGGAGAAAGTGCTAGGCTATTCGAGGAGGTTGGGGGAGGAAGCGGTCCATAGACGCTGTGTAGATGCAGGGTCTGAACAGCAGCACTTTTTACAGGATTTCCAGGGCAACTATGTACAAACTGTTAGTTCCCACTGAGAAATTAGAAAAGAAGCAACAGAATATATGAATATGGAGAGATAAAAATGTCAAGATAGGAATTAAACTTTTGGTATTTGTTTTTGTAATTGCAGGAACAATAGATGGGCAGGGATCAGCATGTACCTGCAGATTAGATTCTGCCCAAGTGCCTGGGGGCAGGCTGGGAAGTTGTTCATTTTTCAGAAGCCACGCAGGGCTTACTGTTCTGAGTGCTGCAAATGCCGCAGGACTGTGGTGTGGACTCTCCCAGTGCAGAGCCATGGCTACTGCCAGGAAGTCTGCTCTGCGGATACCCAGACAAGGTGCTGCCACTCCCCATGCGTGCCCAGGGTGGCTGCTGCCGGCTTGGTCCAGGAATATTTTTTTTCTTTTGCAGACCATATAGTTGGGACCAGGTTATGCTCTTGGTTTGAAATTAATGTGAATTTGGGTGAGGCTAATAAATTAATATAATCTCAGAACTGAGCAACTAAATAAAGATCATATTTGAAACCCAGTCTCTAAACATGATTTCAGGAAGCTCAAGAGGAAAACAAGAAGGCACACTTCATGTGTAGTCACAGTAAACAAGGGAGAACTGTCTCTTTGCCATTCTTCATCAACTTTCTTCCCTACACATATGCACACACCACATTGAGTTCTGGCATTGTCTTGAAAGGGTTTTCGTAAGAGATTCCCTTCCTTTTTCTGTGGTGCTGAGTAGGGAACCTAGGATCTAGGTAAGCACTCTACTATGGACATATTCCAAAGTCTATACATATATGTTTTGTGAGATAGGGTCTTATGTACTTCAGACTCATTGAACTTGCTATGTAGTTGAGGATGACCTTGAGTTTCTGATACTTCTGTGCTGGGATTATAGGTAGATACTCCTCCCCCCCCCCAGTGCACATGATGCAAAGGATCACACTCTGGGTTTTGTACATTGTAGGCAAGCACTCTACCCACTAGGCTACACTCAGCTCTCCAGGGAATGTTTTAATAACCAGCTCACAGTATGTGTGTGATGAGTTCACTTTTGATCTCATGTCTCTGCAGAGTGAGTGGCCAATTATTACATCATAACCTGTGGCAGTTTTAAGTCAAGATCCAATGTGGATAGGTAGAAAATGACAATTGCAGCTGAAGAACGAGCTTGAGGCATGATGCGCTTTCCTGAGGTAAATGTATAGTTTACAGTCCTCCTCTGTCACTCACATTGAGGAGAACCTTTTTAAATCTGTCACAGTTAAGAAAATAATATCCCTTCTGTCTGGACATTTGGTTGCTATTTCACAGTTCAAGTATGAGACATGGACTTGCCCAGTGACAGGGTTTGGTATGAGTGTTTAATACCTGAAATGATAAGCCTTAACTTCTATTACAATTCTGCACATCTCTAATCAAATTATGCTAAATAAAATGTTAAACTCTGCACAGCACATTAAGTTCATGGCATGAGAAATTTGTGAGCCAGTGTGCAGGGTGGTGGTACCTGTACACCTTGATGTACCTGTACAGATGGTAACAGGATAATAAAGCCTGGTCAAGGCCAACGCTTAACTTCTGATCAAATCAGTTACCTGTGATGAAATGTCAAAAGTATTTTGAGGCTGCTTGAACTTTCAGGCTTGTGACAGTCACCCTGCCAAGTGAATGATGGTGAAAATAATCAGTGCAGCACAAGTTATGCACAAATAATCAGCGTAACACAAGTTATGCACAGAACCATTTTGGCTCCCATGCTGGGTGCATAGACAGAGCTTGACAGAAGCTCACATTCAAGTAATTTTTCTGGACATAACCAGCTGCATTAGGGCTCAATGAAAAATGAAAATGCAATGCCCCTTGTTTAAAAAAAAAATACAGCCAGCCTTTTAACATGCTGACTACAAGGAATTGACCCAAGTGTGGAGGCTTTCTAAGCATGTGGCCTTGTGCAGTTACGCAGGTTGGATGCCTCTAAAGATCCTGTCTCCAGTTGAGTGAATGGAATGTCTAGCTGAAGGAGAGATGAAATACCTACACAAAGGGAAACCTCATGCAAAAGTATGAGGTGTTGTGTGTGACTGTAGTGCAAGCACCCCTTGGCTGTGTAATTCCGGACATAGCACCCATCGAGACTGCAGCATGTGATTGAAGATGCTCTCCCAATCATGACATCACTCTCCATAGTCCATTTGGGGAGTGACCAGGCATATGCTGTCCCTGTGTTCTCCTTAACAAGAGCAGCTTGAACGTGTTACATGAGGGTGAGAAACGTGGCTTCCTTGTCCTTCAACTTGTAGATGGCAGAAGTTCTGCTAATGACATTCCCTTCTTTCTGGCACATCTGGGGGAACCTACTTCTAGTTGCTTAGAAAGTAACAAAGACAGAGAGTCCAGACATGGAAAAGCAAGGGGCAAGTCCACTATGTGCTCAAGGAGTAAGACTGTGAGATACACAACCCAACTACTTACCTCTTTATTGTGTTCAGTATAGTTGGCTAATATTGTTTCTACTATAGGTTTGTCATATTTTCTCCTGGGGATCAGTTCCCTAGCCTCCAGTCCTCTCCCCGACTCCTTCTCCCTCTTCACTTGTTCTGCAGACAGGGGTCTTAGCTATGTAGCCCAGGCTGGGCTGGAAGTTACTGTGCTCCTGCCTCAGCCTCTTGAGTGTTGGGATTACAACTGTGCATTACCATACCCAACCCGTTTCTTCTTTATTTTGTGACTTCCCATTTATTATTGAAGGTCTTGGATGTTTTGAAAGTTTTATGTATCATCCTAGCTCCAAGATCAGACAGATCTTTGTGTTCCTTATTTTTCTTGCTGTCTTGTGTGTAGATCTGCTAGTACGTGTCAGTGCGGGCTGGAGCTAGCTGCTGATAAGCCTGTCTTCTTCTCTGAGGCTAGATCCATCAGGAGGGAAGGGACTGGATCTCACTTGTGTATGTCTACAACTCCTTAGTGCCAAAGCAGTGCCACGCATAGAGGTCTTTCCAAAGAGAGCTCTGAGTAAAAGATGTGGCCCCAGAAGCCAGATCAGAAGGGATTGGGGACAGATACTCTGTCAAATAGGCTTTAGACTTAGAATAGCTATATGCTACCATGTCCAGGCCTTCATCTGTGTGGCAGAGAGAAACTGAAGAGCAAGACAAGCTAATATAGATGAAAAGGAATTTCAAGGAATGCCTGGGGAAGAGCTCAGAAGCAGCCTTTCCATGTTAAGTCTCAACAGAAATAAACAATTGGAATCCCCAAGAGAAAGGTAGGAAGTGAATTGCAGTCAATCAAAATTATACAGTTTTTAAGGTCTGAGTAGGAAAATATATCACTGGCCGAGGCTGTGTATTTGTTTTTGCCATGTAGAGGTCACAGTCAGTGTGAATCTTTTAAGCATTGCAGGGACTGGAAAATTTTCAAGGAACAATGTTGAGGTCTAAATATTACATTTCCATTTTCAGACGTCCTAGTTATTCTGGCAAATTCTCAGTCTCTCTAGGATTGAACTAGCTCCTGGGAGGAATTAAAATATTTCATGTTCTCATATTGGTGTTCCACACTTACATGGAGGATGGTGTTTCATTATTAGTTTTTAAAAAAGAAAAATAGAAGTGAAAACACATCTTCTTTTTGAGATAATGGCATCTACACCTGTAGTTTTAGCCCTGTTATTTTATTTTTTGCTTTTTACTTCTATATTTGTTTCTTGAAGTACGGTCTCACTGTAGCCCAGGCTGACCTTGAATTCACTATGTAGTCTTGGTCTTGAACTCATGGTGATCCTCCTACCTCAGCCTCCTGAGTGCTGGAATTAAAGGTGTGCGCCACCACGCCTGGCTAAGCCCTGTTATTTAACGAGCCCTACTTGCTGGCAAGACTAGCATTCTTCCATGATTTTTGAGTTTCTGTGTAGTGGTCTCTGTAATGTCCTGTCATTGTACCCATTTTACTTTCAGATGTTCTAAGTAGCAAGAACGATGGTATGCCAGTCACTCTGTAAGGATTCCATTCGTTGCTTCTATAGGACAGGTACCATGAACGTTTCCGTTTTACAGAAGGGAAGACAAGTTCAGATGGGTTATCTTCCCAAGGTCACTGGTGAGGGGCAAACTCTTTTTGCTTGATACATCAGAGGTCACACTGTTTCTATTTAAGGGTTAGTAATAAAATAGAAAACTTTTTTTGTCCTAGCCAAATGTCTTCTGAGAGATGCACCCTGGAGTGCCTGCTGCATCTTGCCTCCTTCAGGGACTAGATGCAGCATCTTTAGAGGGGCATTTATATGCAACAGGAGCACAGCAATCGCTGCCTTAAGTGCTGCTCAAAATTCCTCTTTGAATAACCTTGTTCAGCAAGCACAATGGGAAATTTTGGAATGGATAGCTCCATATAGAACCTCAGAATGGAGAAATTTGGTGGATGGAAGAAAAAAGGGTAATAGGACAGGATGCTGGAGCTCAAAAGGGGAGGCTCTAAGATTCCCCTGGAAGAGGAAAGAATGTGGTTCAGCAGGGAGTCCTTGGTCGCATTAGCAACAAGGTAGCATTTGCTGATGCTGAAAGCCCCAGTAACTGTTTCCATATGTTGTCACAGGAGGTGAGAAACCAAGAGCTGGTAGCTAAATTCACTGGAATCTGGAACCCAGAGTTGGAGTTGCTCTTAGGGTGCTGGTCACCCAGGATGCGCGGGTGAGCTGGGCAGCCTCTCCTTGACTCAGAAGAGATTGATTCATGGCAGCCTCAAAGGAGTCAAAGGAGCCAGGCGTGGTGGCGCACGCCTTTAATCCCCACACTTGGGAGGCAGAGGTAGGAGGATTGCTGTGAGTTCAAGGCCACCCTGAGACTACATAGTGAATTCCGGGTCACTCTGAGCTAGAGTGAGGCCCTACCTCGCAACACAACAACAACAAAAAAAACCTCAACCCCCCCCCCAAAAAACCAAACAAACAAACAAAATAAAGGGCAAAGTTAAAGGGCAAGATAGGGCTTCCTCCAGGGGGCCAAAACCTATTGTAGAGCTTGAAAAGCTGCCCACAGAAAAACTCACCAGCAGGTAGAGCGACGCGCAGGCATGTTATAACATGGGGGTGCTGGTGTCAGCTGTCGTTTGCACTGGGGACTGAGGTCTAGAAAGGCTGAAACACGTGCCCCATCACATTCCTTGTTAGAGAAGAAGCGCAAACTGGAAATCACAGCACTGAAGGCCCAGCCAGCTCTGCAGTGAGCTCCCCCCCCAACCTTGTTATGTGATTGTTTCCAGCATTTCCCAATGAGTTTATGGGATGTCTGGGGGTTGAGAAGAAGTGCTTTGGGGATTGATGTGGCCAGCCTGAAGGGATAGCCAAGGAGGGGTTCTGGGAGCTGCTTTCCAGGTTCTTTGGCTGTCATTGACTCAACTAGAGTGAAGAGAATAGGAGGTCACTGGGAAAAACGAGGGCGCCCTTCTGTGAGCAGGACCTGAAGAGCTAGGCTAGGTGTCTTGGTTTCTTCTCTCTCTTCTTCCCCGTGTCCCCTTCTTCCCTCTCACCCTTCTCTCTTTCTCTTTTCATTTCCACCCTACCTTTATCATATTCTTTATTTATTTGCTTTCTTCACACATTTAAAGGTCCTGGAAGAGACAGTTGGACTTGGGTCTTCCCATCTGCTAGTGATGTGGGAAGTCATTTCTCACAAGATTTGAGCCGCAGTGATTAAAAGCAGAGGAAGTAGATACTAGATGGTCTAGAACCAATCACACCTTCTATGTTTACATATATTTTTATCATTATCCTGTTACATTAACTAACTGGGGGGCTATTTTTCAGAGGCCACCTCACATAAGGCTGTTCTGCATTGCTATCTTCTTCACCTGTGAGGTGTGCCTCGTTAGTTAATTGGGCTGCCAAGCTTGCTGGACATAAATAAGACCATCCACTTAGTTAGTCCTAGGTAATACAGATAAATGGGATATCAGATGGAATTCATATGATGAAATTCCTGTAGGTACTATAACTCAAAATTTTACAATCATGCCAACTTATGCTTCCATAGTATTTTGTTGTATATCAAAAATATTGCTGGTTTCCCACCATTATTCATTTTTTCTTTCTTTCTTACTCACAGGGACCTTAATTTTGTTCAAGCTCAGCTAAAAAGACTTCCAAGTGTTCTTTAGAGGTAAGAGTGATGGTGTGACAGCCAAGGAGGCAAAAAGGGAGTCTGCTGAGATTTTTTTTACATTTCTGAGATGGATAAAGTTTCTTCTTGCCTGTTTTGTCCTTTCCTTCCTCCCTTCCTTTTTCCTCTCTTCCTCCTTTTCTCCCTCCCTTTCCTTCTTTCTCTTTCCTTTTCTGGCTGGTCTACAAATTTGAGTATGAAAAACTGGGCCTGTATCTTGTGAGTGACAGGTAGCCACAATGGTCAAAGGTATCTTCATAAAGACAGAAGAGCCAGTGAAGTGGATGACATCTGAGGCTACCACACCAGCCAGGGGCCACCAGTCTCCATAGTACTTGAAATGTGGGAAAAAGTGTGCACCTACTTGCTTAAGCTATTGCCACCAACTCCCTGTTACAGCCAAACACAATCCTCACCAACTCCCCAAATAGTTTCAGTAATATTTGATATGATCATTTGAGACTTGAAACTATGAGGCGGCAGCAAACTTTCTTTTATAGAATGGACCAAGATTAGAAGAAGCGTAGAAGCCATTCAAATTCTGAAAGCATGGTAGATGCCCGTTTTGATGTCCAAGATGTTGCTCTTTCTACTTAGCCAGCGGTTCTCAACTGGGTCTGAGACTATGCTGGAAAACAACCTGGTTGAGGGGGTGGGGTATTAGAGGAGAGATTAAACTTTTTTTTTGGCCATTGCTGTGAAGTGGTCTGATCTTCAGTGGGCTAGGAACAGTTATACTGCATGTTTTGCCATGTTCTCATTAGTTCCTTGTGATGAAACTTTGTCCTGCTCCAGATGCCAATAGTGGTTCCCTAGAGAAATACTGAGCTAAATTAAGCCAAAGAAAATGACATACTTACTGACTCAGAACCAGAAATAAGGGTGCCTCATAATAATACTCACTAAGTGCTTAATGATATGGCCAGCAGGGTCATCATCATCGACATTTGCCTTTTGGGACAATGTGGCTATGAGTAATTTTAAGGTCACTTGATTTTTCTCTGGTTGTGTTCTGTTGCTTTAGGTTAGGTGTGGGGAAGATGGGCAGTTGGATGATGAATAGCAGAGAAAGCAGGAGAGGAACTGGACTGAAAGTCCTTATGGGATGAGAGATTTAAGATGGATGGTTTGGGTAGACCAGAACATAGAATGTGGTGGAGTCAGGAACTCCTGAAACCTACTGTTGTGTGGGGATGAAGATCTTGCTGTTGGGTTGAAGATGGTCATTGTAAAAATGAAGGGAAAAGTCCTATAAATGGACACTGAAATCATGGATGATGATAGCAAAGTCCATATGGAGAAAGTCATTGTTTGGGGTACCCAAGGCTTGAAGTTGTCCTCAGTTTTTAGGGATGACACTGTATTCTCCTATGGCTTGTTCCATCTCTTCATGTCCCAACACACAAGACAGCTTTTTATGACATCTGCTGGGTCATGCCCATGGAAGCTTCTGCTAGGGACAGTCGCATCTCTTTCTTCTGAGCACAAACTGACACTTGGTTACACAGCCATTTATACTGGCTTCAAACTATTTGATGTGTGTTTATCTGGTCTATATTCCAACTTAACTGTAATCTCCTTGGGAGCAATTAATTCACACTTCTCATTTCATATCTTCTGCACAGAAAGTAGTGAGTGAAATATTTGTGGAGTGACTGACTTTCTTGGGAAAGTGTCTTATGTTGTCTTTGTGCATGCTGAACTCAAAGATGTACCATGCTGGAAGTTTAACATCATGAGTACATGACCCATTTGGAACCGATGGACAGTTTTGTTGAGTTTCCTGAGAGAGGCAGGCCTTCTCATTAGAAGACATGAGGGCCAGTTTGCAGTGTAGAACTTACCTAGTACATGGTAAGCTGGCAAGCTCCTCTAAGGTAGGGCCCTTGTCTTATCATCTGTGGGTCTCCAGCTGAAGTCTCAATGCCTGGCATTTGGCATGGCTCCAAACCATGCTTATTTAATTGTGAGTGGAGTGGTCTCATGTTATAGCAATGGTATTTAAGGTGAGGTCTTCAAACCCTATTCCCTAGACTGCCACATAAGAATCTGCATTATAATATGATCCTTAGGTAATTTATGCATTCTGGGGAGAACCGCTCTACAGACCTGTAGTCATTTTGTAAACATCTAGCCTGGAGGGAATGTGCTGGCGCTTCGGTTCAGTAACTGGCTTCATTTCAAGACTCTGTCAGTGGGCATCTTGTGACAGGGTTCCACAAATATATACTCAGAACACAAGGTGTGGCACCTACAGCTGTGGAGCCCATGGAGTGAGGGAGGTGAAAGACCGCCCTGGACATCTGGATCCCTCCCTGGTCTGTGCACTGGCAGCCTGCCAAAGGCCAAAAGCTTGCTTACTTATGGATATGCTAACAACCCATCATGTTGTTCTTGGTGTTGGAGCCTGGAGAAGGATAATTGATGCCTGAATTCTGTCACAGTTGAGGCAATGCTGCACATTAAGATAAATTCTGGGCTTCCATCCTGCACCATGTTAACCATGTGGCTGACTTCAGAATTTGAGTCTTAGAATCTTTTGGAGAATGCATATAGTAGGAGGGCTAAAAGCAAAGAAACACTGTACACATTACAGAAAAATAGCTAATATTCCTATGTTTGGGTTGTTTTTTGGGTGATGAGAAGGTTTCATATGTCAAACTTCCCAAGATTATGTGTTAGCTAAAAATGTCAATGAAGATCTTGTTCTTTAATTTTCCCTTGATTCCTGTTTATCCCGTTTGGTGGGGATATATTTCTATCCTAGGAATTTTATACTTAAACATGACACATGAATGTTGAATGAACCGATGAAGGCAGGATCTTATGTAAGGGTCACATATACATGTTTATACACATCCATGTGTGACATAAATGATTTGTACTTTTGGCTAATGCAATGCAAAAATAATGAAGCATTGCTTTCCTGTAGTTTAGGAAGTTGCCTAGAAATGTCAACAGACCTGAAGCTGCGGGCAGGAGAGGACTGTGCTCATATCCCTCCCAGAAGTGGGAGCCATGACTGAGTCAGCATTCCCTGTGGGAACAGAATACCAGCGTTGCCATTGGCAGGCACTCTTGTGGGATTTCCAGGCCACCTGAAATAACTTCAGACTTATGACCATCAGCGCTTCCAGCCTCCTGAGTGTGAGTTAGTGCTCTGGGGGACAGGAATGTTAGGATGGCTCCTGCCTGTCCCAGTATGCTAACTTGCATATCGATAACCGGCAAGGTGTTCTTGCTTTGTTTCTTTTGTGGCAGGTTATGTGCCTTCAAGTCTACAATTTTTGGCAGCCAACATGGTTTACAACTCCAATAAATGGCAAAGAACCAAGCCACTACATACCAAACAGGAAACATGGTGGAAGATACTCAACTTCAGGGAGCTTGGAGGAAAACTCACTGGGCAAGAGTATTCTGTGCAGTTGGCTAAACTAGCCATCACCACCAAAAGCTAAGAGCCCTCAGAGTGTGAGAACAGCCAATGGCAATGGGAGTAGGTGGCTCTACATTGTGTGCCCCTGGATCTCCATATACATGTGCATATACATGTGCATATACATGTACAGACACTCTGTCACAGAAAAGAACACTGTATTGTGTCGGGGCTGAGAAGGACTAAACATGCATCTTGTGGTCATGGGTGCAGACAGCTGCTTTCCTCCTCTGGGAGAGGTACTAGTTCTTTTAGGTTTGCTAAGCTAGTGGCTCATTTCCTTTTGAAAAACAGCTTTGTATTTTGCAGTGGATGAGGAAAGATCCTCTTTCCTTTGGCATCCAGAGGATGGTAATTTGGAACCTTGCTTGTGTGCATGGATCTGGCCACTGGCACATATTTAATCCTCCCTGCGGGGCTGATGCGTACATCACAGTCTCTGAGGCCGCCACTATTCACAGCCTTGTCTTCAGATGAGGCTCAGAGAGGTGAAGTAACCAGCCCAAGGTCACACAGTAATTGGTAGAGACAGGCTGTCTCATCTGAGCTCTTACTACCGAGATCCATTTCCCAAATAGAGAGGGGAGCGGCCCTCATTTTAGATCAGCATATGGCCACAGCAACCTGGAGTAGGTGAGATCACTGGTCAAGGAGACGAAAGCATCCCACAACTCCTTCCTCACTTGTGGACAATTGTGGAAAGATCCTTCATTTTCTGTTCTTCTTTTCTTTTCTTTTCTCTTCTTTTCCTTTCCTTTCCTTTCTTTTCTTTTCCTTTCTTTCTTTCTTTTTTGAGAGAGAGAGAATTGGTGGATCAGGCTGGAGAGTCAAATATGGGTCCTTAGGCTTCACAGGCAAGTGCCTTAGCCACTAAACCATCTTTCCAGGCCTCGCTTTCTTTTCTTAGGTTTTAAAGAGTACACTTTAAGTATCTGATCCAAATACCCAATTAGAATCTAATTTCTGACTTATAATCATGCATCAGCTGTATTTTGAAGGAAATTAGCAAACTTAATGCAAATATCCTTTTTTCTGGGGAAAGGGAAAAAGCAACTCTGTCCATTTTGGTGTAATTTAGAATCGGCAGACAGATTGACTAGAGTTACCATTGTTAATAAAGATGCATGCTGCCCCGTGCCTCCCTGGGGAGATAATGGCAGTTAATGGTATCTAGGTGAGGGAGGAAGTCATTCTCTTCAGTGGTGTAGCCACTGGAATAATGGGAAAAGAAGGATTCAGTGGGAGTGGGGATAAGAGACCATATATGCATGTATATATTTGCATATGTATATCAAAGATATACACATATATACATATATGCATGTAAATATTTGATATGTATATCAAAGAACAGTAAAGAATGTTTTAAAAACACACAGCTGGGTGCATTTTAGAGATGCTGTCCTCAAAGCATTATGAAGATCATATGAGGTTCATTGTAGACTGAGAAAAACCCTCCAAGTTTCCCATCTTCCATAGTATTAGGTACTTAAAAATAAGGATAGGGTGGAGAGAAGCTCAGTGGTTAAAGTCATTTAATTGCAAAGCCTGATGGCCCTGGGTTCAGTTCCCTAGTGCCCGTGTACAGCCAGATGCACAAAGCAGCAGATGCATCTGGCGCTCCTTCTGGGTGGCGGGAGTCCCTGGTGCATCCACATGCACACTCTCTCCATTTGCCTCTCTCTAAAAAGTATTTAGAAAGTAAGGATAAAGACCTGGCCTGTGTGCGTATGCATGTGTGTGAGAAGACAGCGTCATTTACCAGCTGCGGACCACTCCGAACTCTGTTTTGTAACTGACTTTCCCTAGTTGTGAGATATAAAATGAGCTGAAACTCCTAGGGTAGCTGAGCACAGGATTCTAAATGCTTCATGTTCTAATATGGAGAGAACTCCCTTCCTACAAAAACAAAATCAACCTCTCAGCCCACAAAACAATGCTTAAAACTGTTTCAGAGGCAAGAAAAAAGGCATTATGTAAGAAAACGAAGGCGAGACTGGGATTCTAGGCACAGTGATAGGATTAGGGTTAGGTTCCAGCCATGTCCAGCCTTCTGACTTCTCTGGATGAAGACGAATTGTCACAGGCCACAATCAGGAGTGTTTTTCTGCACCTGTGGAGAGCATCCATATGTATATTTTGTGTGATTCAACAATACAGTGTTGAGAACTGTAAAATGGAGTTACCAAAAATAAATTGCAAAATAATCTCATAATGTTTTTAGGGAGCTTACCATTTTGTGTTGGGTCCCACATGGGCCTGGTTACCCCTCCTGTAATAAATCATCCTCAGTGGAAAGCTTCTCTTATCCTTCTGAGTAGGCCTAGCGGTTTCCTCACTCTTCCCTTTTATTGAGCTCCAGGCAAGCAAAACATCCAAAATCATATCCTTCATGCTCCTTCATAAATAAACAAAAGCAAAACCTGAACCTACAAACATATATTTAAGATTTTGATTTGGGACTAAAAGAAATGGTACTAAGCCAAAGAAATTAAGTGCTTTTGTTGAAATGCCCTTTTTCTTTGGCTCATACAGTTTTGCCTCCTGCTTACAGGAGAAATTAATGTGGAAAAAAAAATCAAAGGCTTTTAACATTAAACAGGCTTTTCATGTTCATAAGCCATCTGTGTTGTGACTTCAACCAATGGAGTCCGGATGTTGTCACAAACTGTCCTTGCTCAGGAAATGTGTATGTGCCATCCGAGGCTGGGGGCAGCTCTAGGTTTGGCTCAATCCTCAAGGCAAGTACAGGGGATGGGTCTCTGCTGCCCTGTAGCTCAGCTGGGTGCAAAAGTCAGGATCAGCAAAAGCACCCCCAGAGTCCTGGGGGACATGTAATGTCCTTTCTTTCATAAGCAGTGGGCCTTGATTTCATTGGTGCCTTCTCTACTGCCCATCTGAGTCTGGGGTACGGTGGTCATATTTATGCCAATCATATTCTTCCACTGGGCAAAGCAACAGTATCTGGGATATTCAAACACAGGCTTGAAAGTACATACTTAATAATTTAGCAGAAATGCAGAGCTGCAGTATGCGAGGAGCATAGCCATGTTGCATCTCAGCCTCTTCCAGTTTACATGCTGCAGACAGACGAACACATAGCTCAGGTGCAGGGTGACAAGCGCCGCTGTAGGACAAGCTCGGGGATGCGGGAAGACGTGCGGGAAAGGAAGAGGCCCTGAAGCCTGGGGGTGGTGGCCAGGTGCTCAAGAAGCCTTGGCAGAGGAAGTGGCATCTCTTCTGGCACCCAGAAGTGAAAGAGGGATTCTCTGAAGTGCTGGGGTTAAGGCCAAGTTTGGGTGCTAGACAGAAGGAATTGGCAGTGCAAGAGCCTGGGAGAAGTCCCATGAGGCTGGTGTACAGAGATGGACAATTTGCTGGTGGCTTCCCAATAGCAGTCTCCTCTATAATGAAAGCACCACCAGGTTTAAGTAAGGACGCTGGCTGGCTAGAATAAAGACTATATTCCGTGGTTTCCTTTGCCACCGGCTGTGGCTCATGTCAAATTTCTGTCAGTGAGAAGAAAACAAAAGCAATGTAGCCATCCTCATGATTATGCCCTTGCTCCTGTCCCCTTCTTGTTCCCAAGGGATGTGGGTGAAGTCGGGAAACTTATGGGAATGGTCCTTTTCAAAACAGGAGCTTTGTCCTGATTCAGGAGGCATCTTAGAGTCAAGGGTTGCTCATACTCAAGTGGCTATGTGAGACAAACGGCCTTGCTGAACTTCCTGGCAATTTGGGCTTTTGTTACAGCAACCTGGTCTATGTGCTAAACAATTGAAGAGGTCAACTGGGGTTGGGTTCTTCTGCCATTGAGTAGCATGGTCATTGAGACAAGTGGAGATCAAGTAGACAGGGCTCCCGCTCTCAGGGAACTGGAGTCTGGTGAGGCAGTCAGTAATGTTTTGTAAGTAAAGAAGAATGACGACAAAGATGGCGTTCGGAGCCGCCGACGGCCAGCCCGGCTCCGTCTGCGCTGGCAGCATCTGTGTTATTTCTTGTACTCCTTATACCAGCCCTATGGCCTGATTGCTATTATTGGCCCCATTTTATAAATGAATCATGAGGAGGTAAAGTAACTTGTCCAAAGCCTCACTGGGAAGTTTGTGATCTATTTTTCATGACCGTGACACTTTTGAAAGGGTATATTGGCCAGTTATTTTAAGGATGGTTCCTTAAGTAGAGTTTGTCTAATGTCTCATGATGATTAAATTCAGGCTATACATGTTTGACAAGAACACTACGGAAGTGAGGCTGTGTCCTGTGTGCAACACATCAGGAGGCATGTGAGTTATTTCCATAACTGATGATATTAACTGCAATAACATGGTCAAGGTGATCCTGGAAAGTTTTCTCCATGGAAAAGTTACTGTTTTCTCTTTTGTAACTAATAAACATTTTACAGGAAGATACTCTGAGACCATGTGAACATCTTGTTTCTCATACTTGTGCACATTGGTAATTATTGCTAGAACAATTATTACTGTTGTATTTGTCTAATGATAATTTTCTATTTCCTTCATCTCTTCCACATGCGTTTATTGGAATTCTACTGCAAAGAGCTCTTCTTCTATCTTGTTTATTTACTTATTCATTCAGTTTTTGTGATAGTATGGGTTAAAGTATTAATTTAAGCAATTATACATTCTTATAATTATTTCTTTTATTGATGAAACTGTCCTAAATTTGGTGAATTGGTTCCTATATCATTTTTACATTCTTTAAATCAATTTCTGATGATTTCTTACTTCTTAGCAGCATAACTTTTCCTTCCCTGACCTGGAATTGGTTATTTTACCAAGGGACCATGATTAACTAATTTATTTAAAGATTTATTTATTTATTTATTTATTTATTTGCAAGAGAGAGAAAAAGAGAAAGAGAGAGAGAG
This sequence comes from Dipus sagitta, assembly GCA_036346955.1. NCBI lineage: Eukaryota > Metazoa > Chordata > Mammalia > Rodentia > Dipodidae > Dipus > Dipus sagitta. The sequence goes on from CM070786.1 coordinate 35,475,831, forward strand.
AGAGAGAGAGAGAGAATGAGAATGAGTGCCCACCAGGGCTTCCAGCCACTGCAAACAAACACCAGATACATGTGCCACTTTGTACATCAGTTTCTTTTTTTTTCTTTTTTTGAGAGAGGAAAAGGGGTGTGGGGGAGAGAGAGAGACAGAGAGAGAGGGAGAATGAGTGCCCATGGCTTCCAGCCACTGCAAACAAACTCCAGATGCATGTGCCACTTTGTGCATCTGTTTCTTTCTTTTTTTTGAGAGAGAAAAAGAGGGAGAGAGAGAGAGAGAGAGAGAGAGAGAGAGAGAGAGAATGGGAGTGCCAGGTCTTTTCAGCAGCTGTGAACGGACTCCAGATGTGTTCGCCCTTGTTGGCATGCTTGGCACTGCACACATGTGTCACTGTTGCATCTGGCTTTGCAGGCAAGCGTCTTAATTGCTAAGCCATCTCTCCAGCTCTGTGCATCTGGTTTTATATGGGAACTGGGGAGCCAAACCTGGGCCATTAGCTTTGCAAGGACAAATGAATTTCAAATGCATGTACCACTTTGTGTGTCTGGGTGAATCGAATCCAGGCTGGCAGGCTTTGTAAAGAAGTTCATTTAACCATCGAGTCTTCTCATCAGCCCCTGATTACTTTTTGTTGGGGAATGAATGACAAAGATATTACCGTCTGGGTGCTAGGTCTGGTCATTCAAGCAGGACTATTCTTTTTTTTTTTTTTTGGTTTTTCGAGGTAGGGTCTCACTCTAGCCCAGGCTGACCTGGAATTCACTATGGAGTCTCAGGCTGGCCTCGAACTCACGGCGGTCCTCCTACCTCTGCCTCCCGAGTGCTGGGATTAAAGGCGTGTGCCACCATGCCTGGTTTCAAGCAGAACTATTTTAAGCCTCAGTGCCAGGGGCTTTGCTGGGTGCTGCTAATTTTTATTTTTTCCTTTTCAGTTATTCTTTATTTTTTATGGACTGTGAGATGTTATTATTCTAAGAGTTATAGCTAGATATGGTGTATATATTTATTTTTATGTACTGTGTAGCAGCAAATTCCTATTGAATATTGACTCTTCTGACCAATTATTTGTCTATCAGCACCAAGATCTATTGTTCATAGCTGGAAAGACAACAGATTAGAAGATCTAACTCATTATTTCCTTGCATATTTTGGTGTGATCAGGCTACATCCTAACTCAATTTCTTGGTGCTATTCATTTGGATCTGGAATGTCCTGACAGAAGTCCATGTGTTAGTCTTTGGTCCCAAGCTCGGCACTGCTGGGAAGTAGTGAAAACTCTAAGAGGTAAAGCCTCCTGGCAGATCATTAGGTTATAGAACATGCTATGATTGGAACAGGCAATGTCCCTCACAGGATCATGTTTTCATCATTAGTTCCCCAGCTGATGGTGCTGTTTTGGGAGGCTGTGGAGTGTTTAGGAGGTGGATGGAGCCTTGCTGGAGGAAGTGGGTCCTCAGGTATAACCCACTGAAGGTTGTATCTTAGCTTCTAGTTCTAGTGTACTCTCTGTTTCCTGGTCCTTCATGATGCGAGGAACCTTGGCTACATGTTTTTTGCCACCATGAACTCCACTATGCCACCTCTGTCGAGACGGGGTGAGACTCTCTGAATCACTATACTCAAACAAGTCTTTCTTCCCATAAGTTGTTTCCATGCGGTATTTTGTCACAGTGATGAGAACATAACAACTGCTGGGTATGTGCTCATGAGGAGAGTGTGGGACCCTAGTTTCTGTCTTTTCCTCTCTGGCCATGAGGCAAACACTTTTACTCTACCACAGGCCCAAAGCAATAAGGCCAAGTGGTGATGACTGGACCTTCTAAAACTTTGAACTAATATAAACATGTTCCCTTCCTAAGTCGATTATCTGAGCTGGAAATACAGTTCACTGCTGGCACACTTAGCTAGCAAGTGTGAAGCCTGACTTCAGTCCTCTGTCCTGCAGTGTGGTTGATTGTCTCAGGTATTTATTAGAGTGATGGGAATCTGACTAACACAGGCATCAACTGGTTAGCTCAGCCATTTTACTCGTTACTGGTCAATTAAGTGGAACAAAGATCCAATTACATTATCAGAGCCTGTTGTGGGTACCTTCTCATTGCTGGGACCAAACACCTGACCAGAAGCAGCTGATGGGAGGCAAGGACTTATTTTAGGCTTATAGTTTTGAACGAAAGTTTCATCGTGTTAGAGAAACTACAGCAAGGCAGAGGCTGAGCATAACATCTTGCCACATCAGCCAGGGGTTAGCATCAAGAGGAAGGTAGCTTGCATTGGCTACCTGGGAAAACAAACTGCAAGGTCCATGCTGAGTGACACAGCTCCAGCTGGGGACTAAGAATGAAGCTTAATCACAAACACTTAAGGCTGTGGGGGACATGTCACATTCTAATAACCACAGAGCCTCTTAAATACATATATATTCTTAAACAATTGCATTGTTCCATATATATATGTATATATAAATATATGCAGCCTGAATTGCATTGTTCTATATGTACAAGTTTAGTTAAAAATTCTGTCTGCTGGGAATGGAGAGATGACTCTGCAGTTGAAGGTGCTTGCTTGCAAAACCTAATGGCATGGATTGGATTGCCCAGTACCCATGTAAAACCAGATGCACAAAGTGGCACATGCCTCTGGAGTTTGTTTACAGTGGCAAGAGGCCCTGGGCATGTCCATTCTCTCTCTTTCTCTCCTCTGCTTGCAAATAATAAAAATATAAAAATGAAGACATGAGACTGGAGAGATGGCTCAGCAGTTAAAGGGCTTACTTACATAACCTGATGGCTGGGTTTGATTCTCCAGTACCCATGCAAAGCCAGATGCATAATGAGGTGCATGTGTCTGGAGTTTGGTTGCAATGGCAGGAGGCCTTGTTATACCCATTCTCTTTCTCTGTCTCTCTCCTTACAAATAATTAAACTAATTAAAAAAAAATCCAGGTCTGGTGGTCATACTTTTAAAGAAAATATAAGAATAAAAATATCAATTTGCCAATTGATAATACATGTGTCAAGATGGTTGAATCACTTAAATTCTCAGCATACCTAATATTCTGAAGTTTCTTTCCCTGAGAGATATCACAAATATGTTCATAGCCAGCAGGTAATTTATGAACTTAAAGGCCAAATCTCCCAGTGCAAGAGCTAATCTGTTCTGTTTTGGTGAAGGATGTCTCTATTTCATTTTCTACGGATTCCTCATCAAAATCACTCATGTAGTTTGGTGAGAAACCCTTGGAACACAATTCAATCATGTTGATTTAGCCAACAATTTCCCATGTGGGCAATGCAGTTAGAGCAATCGTATCCATCAAAACACCCCATTCTTCTTATCTACAAAGACTTTCCCACATTGGGCTTGATGCATTTGGTGACAGATGATAGATGAAGAAGAAAAACACACGATTTCAGAAAGATGGGGAATTCTATCCTCACCAAATGCATTTTTTTTGGGGGGGGGTGCAGTTGCTTAGAGCCAGTTCTGCAAAAGATGAGAAGTTCCTAGACTGTTCATTTGCTACATGAATGCCAAGGCTGTTCAAGAGGTGCATCTGACCAGGGCTTCTGCTGGACTTTAGCATGACAGTGTCCTCCCAAACAGCGGTGTCTCTCATACTCGGTCAGCAGAAGGGTGCATCTCATCTGCCTTCAGGGCTGTCCTGCTGTTCGGCTTTCATCTCTCAAGACCCCAGACGATGCTCTAAGAAGCCCCCCCTGAGAGAATTATTTTTTCATCCAGAGCAACTGACCTGAAGGAATCTGCTTCCCTCCTCTAGCACACTCTAGTGCTGGGTCTTCTGGCTGGTTCCTGCTGCCCAACCCACAGTGCTCAGCTCCAATCAGCCTTCCTCCAAGCCCCACAGGCAGCTCCTGCTGCCACCAGAGAAGTGTGGAAAACCATAAGCCAATCAGATTAGCTGCGTTGCTGGAACAAGAAGCCCGGTGTTTGCCAACCCCCTTCTCAGACCCGCCCATTTGCGCTTTGACTGCACGTGCTTGCTGCTGGGAGTGGTCTAGATGCGCTCACAAGGGGGTTCTGCAGCCCATCTGTGTGTTTACTTTCCTTCTCTCTTGGGATTCTGTGCCCTTGTGATCCCCACACTACATCCGCTTCAGTAAGGGCCTATAGTCTGGGCTGTGGTGACAACATCTGACACGCTGGACCTGTGTGGAGGTGCGGGGAGGGGGAGGCCCTGACTCCCCTGGGAGCGCTGCAGAGCCCTCTGCCGTCTCAGGCAGCTCCCACTTGCCATTGCAGTCAGCTGGCCGACCCCTCCCTAACACTTTCTCTGATCACTTAGGTGCTTTCCTCAGTTCCCTGATTCCCTTCCCTTCCTCTCTTCTCCCCCACTTTTAGAGAAAGAGTCTTGCTATGTAGCCCAGACTGGCCTAGAACTTGTGGCAATCCCCTTGCCTCAGCCTCCAGAGTGCTGGGATTACAAGTGTGTATCATTATTATTATTATTATTTTGTTTTTTCGAGGTAGGGTTTCACTCTAGCTCAGGCTGACCTGGAATTCACTACGTAGTCTCAGGATGGCCTTGAACTCATGGCAATCCTCCTACCTCTGCCTCCCAAGTGCTGGGATTAAAGACGTGTGCCACCACGCCTGGCTACAAGTGTGTAATTTTATACCCAGCTTCCAGTTTTATTTTCTTCATACTTTTATGATATTCTCTTTCTCCCTCCTTTCTTCACTCCCCTTCCTTCCTTCTCTTTCCATTCTCTCTTACTCCTCCTCTTCTTCTTCCTCCCTCTTCTTATCCCTCTCTCTCTGAGACAGAATTCGCTGACCAGGCTGTCCTGGAATTCACTGCGTAGTCCAGAATGGCCTCAAGCTTTCTGTCTTTTTGCTTCTGCTTCACAAGCGCTATATTACATGAATGAGAGCTACTTCGTTTCCCAGACCCTTGCAGCTAGCCTGGGAGCCCCTTGGGAACAGACACCTTGACTGCTCAGGTTTCAAGTGTGTCCTCAGGGTTTGGAACAGAAATGGCCAACCTGCTTTAGAATGAGCCCATGTGGATGATCAGAGAGCCTAGAAGGAGTCTGCCTGTCTCCTTTGTTCGCATGTTGTAGTATAGTGTGTCTTCAAATTGTCAACTCTGGGGCTCTTGTCATTGCCTGTCCTTGAAACCTCACCGCTGGAATCTCCTGCCCTGCAGTGGTTACGAAGGATTTTGATGGCACATGAGGGAGGAGTCACGTGCCTCTTGCTTTTGGGACTTCTGTGCCCCTGCTGAGCATCTTCGGAGGGACCATTGCAGTGTCTAGGCCACAGGCTGTCATGTGTGTGTGGGGGGCTGCTGATAAGGCTTGCCCTACTCTGAAATTTGGGAGCTGGCTGTGGCAACTGCTGAAGGGCTGCCACTCAGCTGCCTCCCCGGGGGAGCCCAGCAGAAGCCTGCCATCTGACACCTCTCCTACCCCAATTAATACCACAAAAGGGCAATGTTTATGCAAAACCACATGCCCAGAGGCCTTTTGCTCCTAATTTAAACTATTAAAACGCCATTAAGAATTGCTCAGTGCATTTCAGCCCTGTTTTCCTTCATTATTTCTTGTTGAAGAACAACCATGTGGAAAGGAATGCATTTTGTTTTCATTCAAGTGGGGCTCATTTTCTCAGGACAGTTTGTGATGCCCTTTGGTGGAATTTATAGTCCCCAAACCCATCCCCACTACCCAGTGATGGAGTTAGCAGATGCACTCTCTGTCTGTGAAAATAAGTTCGATCAATACAAACATACCAGGGCATTTATTTTACACATTTGGCCAGATAAATCGGTCAAGGCCACCACGCGGGAGGAAGTGCTCATCTGGGCCTCCCAGTGCTGGGGAGCCTGCGATATTTCTACTCTGTTGGCTTGCTCCTTTTCAGTGAAGCATCGGCATTGACTGTATGGCAAATACCTCATCCGAGGTGACGTCTGCTGCTTGGATGCAAGGCTGGATATCCCAAGGACCAGTTTGCATGTCACGGGGAATTTTTCATGACCATTTAGTCAATGTAGGGCTTGTTATTTTTGAAGTTTCGGGCCAATTTACATTTTTTTGGAGATTAAAACACACAGTTTGATCTCTGCTTTGACCTTTTAAATTGCTACGAGTTTATCTTTGGCTAAAAGCATGGAGAGTGGGAATAATTATACTTCGTGAAAGAGGCAGGTTGTGCGCACAGAGGGTGACCACAGCTGCGGTACTGTGCCTCTTAGACAACGGTTCCACGCTGGATGGTATAAACAAAGGAAAACAGTATTTTTGTGCATTTCTATCGCAAAAGTGTACTTAAGCTTCTCGATGGCTGCTTTGCAACTGAGGTGGTCTGAGTGTTTTCTTTGCTTCATGGCCTGTCCCCCAAAGGGTCAGGGCACTTTTCCTGCAAACACCTTTGGGGCAGCTGGGGCAGGCGTGGCTCTGCCTCGATCAGGCACTTGAGTGATTCCCTGGGAGAGCAGGGGGTTCGGGAGGAAGTCCGAGTCCCTTAGGCAATGGCTTGCTGACCTTTGAAGGGAAAGCAGTTTGTGACTGCTCTGTCCTGCTAACCCCACAGCTGGGGAAGTGTCTCTTTCGGAGTCCTCTTCTTCCTGCTAAAAGGGACAGGAATACTTGCCAAGCTTGTTTAGTGCTGCCCTGTGCTCCAGGCTGGGTGCTGTCAGCTCCACAAGACGTGTGGACACCCCTGAGGAATGTGCAGTCACCCCTACCCTCACACCTTACTGATGGCAGAAACAGGGTTTTCACCTAGTCTGTACGAAGACTGACCCCGTGACAGGCTCTGCCACCGTGGCCAGTAGCCTGACCCCGGAGGGTTGTTGACCCTCCATCTGCTTGACTGATCACATGAAGTCTCACCAGGACTCTCTAGTTCTAGTTTTCTCTCAGGGAATAGGAGCCACCACGGCACCACACAATGTAATGGCCTGAGTTGGGGCCATGAGGTAGTTCAGTTGCTGCTACTGCCCACAATGTCAAGCTTGAGCCAAATAGCTTGTTCCAGTGATGCTTCCGCCTGCTCTTGGCCTCAGTATGCTGTGCGGGACCAGGAGCTTCCCCTAGAATTGATCAAAGAACACCCGTGTGGTGCTGTCATAATACTAGACTCCACTGAGGACAAAGTATGAACTCAGACAACTTACTCAAACCCTGAGTTGTCACTTCTTCTCTCATAAATGAGGTAATTATAATGCTACACCATCTCCAACAATGGGCTTAAGCTTTACCCTTTGATAAAACACTCGAGTTCCTGCAGTCATACTAAAACACCCTTGCAGGAAGGGGTTGAAAGTGAGGGAAGGTCTGTACACAGGGTACTGGGCAGGATGCCACTGCTGAGCATGGCATTTCCTTCCCCCTGGGGTTTGTGGACTGACTCAGTGGCATTTGCAGGAATGGTCTCTTTGGCCTGGTTGTTAGAAGAAGTGTAACGCCTTCTCTCATTGGGATGGAAAAGGTTTGACAGCTAACTGATGATGGACCATACAAGCCTCCTGGAGCTTTCTTTCCCATAAGACCATAACTGCTTTTCAAGTTTGCTTTATGAGGGCTTTGGGCTTGGATAAGCAGTTAATTCTTTTTCACAATATGGTAAAACTGGGTAGATGAGAATACCAACTACTTATTCCTTGTGTTACCTTAAAATTGAGATTCTTGGTGATTCTTTCTCAGTACAAAAATGGAAAATATTACCTTCTCTACAAGATTGTGGAAAGGGTTAGAAAGAATGCATGAAAAGCACACAGCATACTGTTAGCATGGGGTGGGCACTCAGTAAACAGAAATGACAAAATTACAGCTGCCACCATTGGAAGTCGCTGAAATGTTAGGTTTAGTGGAACTGGAAGTTAGGTAGACATGGGGACAAATAATGACAGGTGGTGGGCCTTAGGCGGCCAAGGACACAAGTTAAATACACAGTGCACATTTCAGAGTGCTATTGGCCCCTCGCCACCACCAGATAGTCCCAACTCTGCATAGATTTGGAATATTAAACTGTTTTCAAAATTAACTTATATATGAAGTTATCAGCATTATTCACTTGTATGTTAATATAAAATGCTGGGTTTTCCCAACAGCCTTCTTCAGTAGACTGGCCTCTCCACACACTAAATGGCAGACACAGGAGTCACCTAGACTGTTTGTGGCTGTGCCAGACATGGTAATTTAGCTGCTGAGCAGATCCCCCTGGTGCCTCTTTACGAGGTAGCTCACTCTAGTGTTGGAGGGATGATTTTGGGAGCTGCTAATACCTCCAGATATATGTTCACACCTCTTAAAGTCCTTTGCGGCTCAGAGAATGTGACAACCTTCCGGTCGCTGTGCTGTAAGCAGTGTTTCTAAGGGGTTTTTGGGAAAGCTTTTGCTTTCTGGACACAGTGCTGCCTCATTCTGCTTCTTCCTCCTCTTCCTGACTGGAATGTAGATATGACGACTGAAAGTGCCACAGCAGCGATTCTGGAACCCGGAGGCAACAAGCGTGGAGCTGGCGGCCGAGACACAGGGCCTGTGGGAGAGAGAGGAGCACAGGGCTACGCGTGTGGTGCCTGCTTGATTGCTGACCCTTGCCTGCTTCTGACATAACACTAACCAATTCTTTTTTTAAAACTTATTTATTTATTTATGAGGGGGGGGGGGAATGGGTTCAAGGACCACCTGCCCCTGCAAACAAGCTCCAGATGCGTGCATCACCTTGCACCTCTGGCAACACCCATAAATTCTTACTCACTGGAGTCCCTGGCGGTCAGATTTTCTGTTATTTTCAACTGACTACATTTCTTTTTTGAAATATTTTTTCTTCATTATTTATTTATTTATTTGAGAGTGACAGACACAGAGAAAGAGGCAGATAGAGAGAGAGAGGGAATGGGCGCTCCAGGGCTTCCAGCCACTGCAAACGGAACTCCAGATGTGTGCGCCCCCTTGTGCATCTGGCTAACGTGGGTCCTGGGGAATCGAGCCTCAAACCGGGGTCCTTAGGCTTCACAGGCAAGCGCTTAACCACTAAGCCATCTCTCCAGCCCATCAACTGGCTACATTTCTAACTGACACAAATAGCTTCCATAACAAGGGGCTAGTGGACGTATATACATTTCCCATTTTGATATGGGCACTAGATTTTGTGGGAAAACAGAGGGCATATGAGTGGATAATGAAAACAATACACAATGTTTTTCTCATTGGGAGAATGGGCCCTTCTAGCTACTGCTTTCTCTTAAGTTATGATGTCTAGCCTTTTGTGTTTGTGTTTCTTAAAAAAATTGAAGTGACCCATTTTGAGAAACATGACCGCTTGTGTTTAGATATGGCTAGGCTTTGTCTTGCTCTTAGCCTGATTTTTAAGAACTGATTTTATTTGTTTGCTTGTGTGTGTGTGTGTGTGTGTGTGTGTTACTTGTGGTGTATGCACATGTACGTGCCCTTGAGGGGCCCTCTATGCTTGCCTGCGGTGAGGGTCACTAGCCTGCGGTGACTGGAGTGGCATGTCAAGCGTCCTGCTCCAGTGCTCTTCCATCTGCTCTGGTTTGGAATTGGAGTCTCTTTTTACTCTTAACTGATTCTGGAGTTTGTGGGGCTCCAAGGATTCTTAGACAGCTGATCCCCAGTGGGACTGGCGGTACGGCAGGTTTGGCCATACCCAGCTATAATTTTACTTGGGATCTAGAGATTTGAATTCAGCCAATCTTAGCTCTCATGTTAACATAAGAAGTGTGCTTAATTGTTGAGCCGTCTCTCCAGTCCCCAACTTATTATTATTATTATTTTTACTATTATTATTGCTTTTTGAGGTAGGGTCTCACTCTAGCTTAAGCTGACCTGGAATTCACTATGTAGTTTCAGGTTGATCTCGAACTCACAGTGATCCTCCTACTCAGCCTCCTGAGTGCTGGGATAAAAGTTGTGCACCACCACGCCCGGCCCCAATTTATTTATTTATTTTGTTCTGGATTTTTAATTTTTGGTCACAGCCCCTGGCTTCCTTTGGCACCACTGGCCATAGAAATCCTGTCTTTCTGCAGCTGTGATTCCAGAGGCTGACTATGTCTGGTGGGGTGACTTGGGCTCAAGAGAGCATAGCTAGAGCAGCAGCTACAGTCTGCTTTGCCTTTCTTGTCTCTTCAGAAAACACTAACATCAAAGCACCCAGGCTACTGCATTTCTCCCCTTGCCTCTTTGTTTTAGGACCTGGCTGCCTGCAAGAGACATGGACATGGTTTGAGAAAGGAGGATGTAGTTCCCAGAGAAGGGCATGATTTCCCCCCCCCCTCTCTTCTCAAGGTAGGGTCTTGCTCTAGCCCAGGCTAACCTGGAATTCACTATGTAGTCTCAGGGTGGCTTAGAACTCACAGTGATCCTTGTACCTCTGTGCTGGGATTAAAGGCCTGCGCCACCATGCCCTGCTAGAAGAGCACTATTTCTGAGAGAGGGACTTGGTTCAGGGTGGGGGACTGCTTCTGGTAGCCACCAATGGAGTCTGTCACACCCCTGCCACCCCTCAGCATGGCTTTAACGAAGCACCCACAGCCCCTTCAGCCACCAGTCAGTGGGGACTCTGACTTCTGCCAGGGTGTCCCGCAACCTCCAGACTCCTTGCCCACGTCTGCCTGCCTGGGAATTTCCTGTGGAAGAGATCATTCCTTCCTTCCTTCCTTCCTTCCTTCCTTCCTTCCTTCCTTCCTTCCTTCCTTCCTTCCTTCCTTCCTTCCTTCCTTCCTTCCTTCCTTCCTTCCTTCCTTCCTTCCTTCCTTCCTTCCTTCCTTCCTTCCTTCCTTCCTTCCTTCCTTCCTTCCTTCCTTCCTTCCTTCCTTCCTTCCTTCCTTCCTTCCTTCCTTCCTTCCTTCCTTCCTTCCTTCCTTCCTTCCTTCCTTCCTTCCTTCCTTCCTTCCTTCCTTCCTTCCTTCCTTCCTTCCTTCCTTCCTTCCTTCCTTCCTTCCTTCCTTCCTTCCTTCCTTCCTTCCTTCCTTCCTTCCTTCCTTCCTTCCTTCCTTCCTTCCTTCCTTCCTTCCTTCCTTCCTTCCTTCCTTCCTTCCTTCCTTCCTTCCTTCCTTCCTTCCTTCCTTCCTTCCTTCCTTCCTTCCTTCCTTCCTTCCTTCCTTCCTTCCTTCCTTCCTTCCTTCCTTCCTTCCTTCTTCCTCTCCTTCCTTCTTCCTCCTTCCCTCTCTCTCCTCTTCCTCCCTCCCTCCCTCCTTCCTTCTTCCTTCTCTCTCTCTCTCCCTCCCTTTCCTCCTTCCTTCCTTTCTTCCTTTCTCTCTCTCACTCTCTTTCTTTCTTTCTCCCCCCCCCCCCCAGCAGTCACCACCATCTGAAAAGAGAAGCTTCTCTAACCAAAAATGAGAGTAGCACTAATATATAGGCCTAAACATAAATATTCTGAGGGGAATTTGATAGGTATAATATACCCATTTAGTCAAATGTAGCTCTCTTCCCTAGGGCTTATGACATCTCTAGCCATAGGCTTTTGACTGGGTTTTCAGTATCAGGTATGAATTCATTCCCTTGGAGTGGGCCTGAAGTTCAGTCAGAGAGCAGTTGGTTTCCATCATAACTGACCTGCCACTTTTGCACTAGTGGGCACATCTTACCTTGCTGGCCGGCTGGATAGTCGAGTGTTTATGACTTTTCTCCCCCTGAAGGTTGCATAGTACTTTCCAGCACGATGACAGCTGCCAGCATGGAGTAGGCTTTGGCTCAGTTCTAGCTTTATTTCTCAGTGACCTACAACCCAAGCATGTGGTATCTTCAACAATAGGGGCTTACCATCTAGTTCTGGCAGGCAACCAAGAACCTTGTCAATAACCTGTATTGTTTTGGGGGCCTCGGGAGCCTCCCTGTCCAACAGTTTACTGGGAGGTTCCCATTCCTGACACTGGGATTTTTTTCCTGTAACAACCTATGGCTTCTTGGCAAAGCATTATCCACCCCCATAGGTTACTTCTGCCCAAACTCTCTGTTTTTTTTTTTTTTAAACATATGTATTTACTTAGCTAGGAAAGAAGTAGGTTCCATATGGCTTATTCATAAGATCATTAGTTTTAATTAACCCTCCTCCTACTGCCACCTCTTCTTCATCTCTTCTTTTTCAGGACAGATCTCTCATGGTGAAGGCTCAGAGAGGAACAGGTCCCGGATGCTCACCATAAACCAAAGGCAGAGGCAGGCTCCTCTTGTTCTTCCTTACTTGCTTGGAAGATTAGGCACTTCTAGCAGGGTTTGGAAGTTTCAGATGATGATGCACAGACACTGGAGATAGTGCTGGTGGACACAATTGCGTGGCGGTGGCCCTGCTGGGGATGGCCTGATGGTGCCCTGCTTGGGTGGGGGCTTAATCTTTGTCGCTGGATGCCCAGGCTCCCTTTCTAATCCATGCTTTCCAGAGGAGACCTTGGGTCTTCTGATTTAGAGCGTCAACACCCTTTCTGAATGTCCCTTTTGGTACAACCTCAGACAATGAAGTCCTACTTCCCATTCCCCTACACGCCCAGTCCATGAGAAACTGGTTGGTGGGATTGTTCCTCCTCCTCCATCCCACAGGACTTGAACTAAGCCCAGACTTGTTTTCTCAGTGTGCTTTGGGAAGGAGTTGGGAGGAAGTGACCATTGACTAATGGTTTTGTGACAAAAGTTATATAGGAGTATATGCTTTTTGTGAGTGAGTCAAACGATACTGGCATATTCAGAGGGTGCATGCAGGTTCTTTAGATAGGGTGATGTGCATTACAAAGAGCACGTTAGACTGCCTTCTGCTGGCTGGACAGTGAGCACCTGCTCAGTACCAATCTGGTGCCGAAGGCTGAGGATTCCTGGAGAAGCACTAGTCTTTAGTCTGCATTGGGAGGCTGACGTCAGCAAAGGACGGTTGCACCAGGGTAGATGCAATAACAGCAGGGGCAAAGGGTGGGCAGGTGAAAGAACTGCTCTTTCCTCAGACCTCTCTATATCTGAGCTGCCACTGGAAGGGCTGTCCCCTCTGAGGTGTCTTCCTCACTCTGGAAATGCCCTCACAGTCTGACCCAGAGTCACGTTTCTTAGCTGATTCCTGACCTAATCAAGTGGCAATCAAGGTTAACCATCACATGTCCACCCCTAGTTAACTTGACATCCAAGCATATTTCCTTGTCTTGCTTAATTTCCAAATGAAGACAGTAACAAGGTCATATTTCTGCCTCACATGATATAACTAGCTCTCTCACCATTCTTTTCCCCAAATAGATGGCAATGCCCCTTGAAGAATGTGTAGTCATTTAATGTCTCATAAATATTTAAAATGTGATAATATAGGGCTGGAGAGATGGCTTAGTGGATAAGGCATTTGCCTGCAAAAGCCAAAGGACCCAGGTTCAATTCCCCAGGACCCAAGTTAGCCAGATGCACAAGGGGTGCACACATCTGGAGTTCGTTTGCAGTAGCTGGAGGCCCTGGTGCACCCATTCTCTCTCTTCTCCCTCTTTCTCTGTCAAATAAATAAATAAACGAATAAAAAATAAAATATTAAAACATGATAATATAGATAGATTTAATAATAGTTAACTACTGATATTGTCTGAATAAATGTTATTTTATTTATTTTATTATGGAAAAGAAATGGAGTAAACACAAGTGTCTGCTTAATATATGTGTATATATTTGCAGGCACATTCTTTTTTAAAATTATTATTATTATTTTTTTTCGAGCTAGGGTCTCACTCTATCCCAGGCTGACCTGGAATTCACTATGTAGTCTCAGGGTGGCCTTGAATTCACCACAGTCCTCCTATCTCTGCCTCCCGAGTGCTGAGATTAAAGGCATGTGCCACCATGCCCAGCAGAAGGTTGTTTTTTTTTTTTTTCGAGGTAGGGTCTTGCTCTATCCCAGGCTGACCTGGAATTCACTATGTAGTCTCAGAGTGGCCTCAAACTTCCGGTGATCCTCCTACCTCTGCCTCCTGAGTACTGGGATTGAAGGCGTGCGCCACCACACTCTGCCTTATTTTTAATGCTTTATTAAAACTTGTACTTAGTTTTGGCTAAGCCTTCCCTCCCACTCTGAGTAGAACTTTGGCTAAAATGCCCCACCCTAACTGGAAGGCCGTGATCCTGTTTGGAGCTTCTCAGAATCCATGTCAATGTCAATTCAGAGCCAGTGTATAGTAGGCACCAAAAGGTCTGATTATTTCCTTTTTCTCAATGTACATTATTCTGGGAAAAGGCTGCAGGTGTGCGAGCTACAACATTAAATTCAGAATCTCTGCTCAGCACAATCTGATCTGGTTATATGTTCATTCTACCATTATCCCAGACCCCTTAAAACCATCCCCACACACATTCTCTAAACTTTTGCTTGCATGCGTTAGAAAACTCATGAAGTTCCTTAGAGGCGTATTCCACCTCATGGGTCACACTTTCTACCTCACCTCCAGGGGTCTGCTTGGCCTTGAGTCTGGTTATAGAGGTGAAGGTGGGTGGGCACAGAGCAGTATTGTTTACTTGTCATCTCCAGCGTGTGTGTGTGTGTGTGGGGGGGGGCAAGGTCATTGCCAGTCCCAAAGATAATGTAGGATTAATTCCCACATGCAAGGACAGACAGGGACCATACTGCAGGCAGTGTGGGTGGAGAAGCTAAGGGTGAGGAAACTACTTCGTTAGGAGAATATACCCACCAGAATCTGCGAAGCTTAATGCCTTCAGCCTCATCTGCGTCCTCCCACATACCCCAATCCCAAGTTACAGGATTCTACTCTGTTCCACTCAGTGCCCTCACCTTGACTATGAACACCCTTCAAGACTGGGACCTAGGCTGGGCTTAGTGGTGCACGCCTTTAATCCCAGCAGTCAGGAAGCAGAGGTAGGAGGATTGCTGTCAGTTTGAGGCCACCCTGTGACTCCATAGTGAATTCCAGGTCAGCCTTGAACAGAGTGAGACCCTACCTCGAAAAACCAAAAATAAAACAAAACAAAAGACTGGGACCTAAACTTGTGTTGTAAGTCAATCAATCCTACGATGAGGGCTTGGACTTAGTTTTTAGCCACGGCTGCTGGAGAGCAGAGCCTTGTCCAGCGCACACTTAGAGACCTGTTCATGGTCTATGCACATCTGGAGCTGGGAAATTTGACCTGTGAGTGCACTGATTTCCTTTGTTATTTTATCCAGAGAGGCTAGAAGCAACCAGTCAGTATTATTATATACTTTGCTTTCCTTACTTTTCCTCATAGGTTTATTGTCACTAAATCCCTTGCTTCTCATATGAGGTTAAATCAGGTGCATCAAATGCATTTATCAGCACTAGGAAGATGGCTCAGTAGTTAAAGGTGTTTGCTTGGAATGCCTGTGATCTGGGTTCAACTCCCAAGCCACATAAGTCAGATGCAAAAAGTGGCTTAAGTGTTTGGTGTTCATTTGCAGTGGCAAGAGGCCCTGGTGCACCTATACACACACAAACACATATGTGCACACACACACACACACACACACACACACACACACACTTCAGCCCTATAGACATTTTGGTGCTTTTGTAGGCATCAAATGTGCTGCCTACTTAACATTGCC
This sequence comes from Dipus sagitta, assembly GCA_036346955.1. Taxonomy (NCBI): domain Eukaryota; kingdom Metazoa; phylum Chordata; class Mammalia; order Rodentia; family Dipodidae; genus Dipus; species Dipus sagitta. Next base: position 35,491,356 of record CM070786.1, read on the forward strand.
AAAGTGGCGTTGGTTTCCTGCAGTGGAAGTGGGCCTCAAGTACCAGGCTGTGATCACATCACATGACTTCTTTCTTTAAACACCTCTATGACTACTAAATACAGGCCAACTGAAACACGGTTCGTCTTCTAGAGTCCCACTTTCACTCACAGGTCAGCCCAGCCCTGCTTCTTCGGTCTCAGGCGTCAAGAATGATTCAGTCCGCCATTTGGGCTCCAGAGCCCTGCCTCATTCCTACCTGCCAGCGTGGTTGCTTTGCCTCCTAATGTCTGTCAGTGCTCCAAGTGAGTGTGTATTCTCTAGTCTCTTGTGTCCCTAAAGTGCCAATACTTGGTATCTTCCCAGACACATATACACTCCTGTCTTCAGCTATTGGCATCTTCTGTTCTCAGCCAGGGGGCATCAGCGCAGCTCACTCTCCTTTGGCCTCTGCCTTTCTGTGGGCCCCGTGCTCCGCACTCCATCACTCTTGTCCTCAGCACCTGGTCACACCAGAATGGAACCGTTTCCCACACACACACTTCGTGCTGGTGTGGTGCGAGGGGCCACATCATGCTTTTCTCTTCTGTTCCAAAATGGTCAGTAAAGAGAAAAGAAAGGGATTTAAGGTATATATATATATATATATATATATATATATATAATATATATATATATATATGGAGAGAGAGAGAGAGAGAGAGGGCATACCAGGACATACCAGAGAATGGGCAAATGAACTAAAAATGCATACACTACTTTGTGCATCTGGCTTTATGTGAGTACTGGGGAACTGAACCGGCTTGTTAGGCTTTACAGGTAAGCACATTAACTACTGAGCCATCTTTCTAGCCCCAAGAAAGGGTTCTTATTGAGTAACTGCCATGGATAAAAGTGCTTCCTTAACCATGACTCATTGGAACATTCACAGTCATCCTGGGAAGACACTTATATCTCAGAGATAGGAAACAAGCTCCCCTAGGGAGAGTCTCCCTGTTGCAATCACCTTCTCATTGTTGGGGACAAGCATTTGACCAAAAGCAGCTGATGGGGAGAATATTTTTACTTTGGCTCACGGTCTTGAGCGGAAGTTCCATGATGGCCAGGGAAAGGATAGCATGAGCAAAGACTGGACGTCACCTCCTGGCCAGCATCAGGTAGACAACAGCAGTGGGACAGTGTACAGAACGAACACTGGCAAGCTAGCACAAATAAACTATCAAGGCCCAGGAAGGCTCCACCTCCTAAATTGCCATCAGCTGGTGTGGTAGTTTGAATGTATGTCCCATACATTCTCAGGGTATTTTCTTTTTATTAAGGTTAAATTTTCTGCTTATGTTTCCAGCAGCCTGATGGAGGGGGCAAGTCACTGGAGGCAGATCAGATTCAAGCCCAAAGTACAGAGAGCAGAGTGAGCGCTGGGGGTGTGTTTGCCGCTCTTGGTGTCTGCTTGCTGCGGTTTCCCCTCTGCTCGGAGGCACGGAGGCAGCTTCTTCGGATGGATGGAACCTCCCCTGGATCTGTAAGCAGAAATACATCCCTTCCTCCCCTAAAGTGCTCTGATTTGGAGGTTCATCCCAGCAACATGGAGCTGGCTACAAAGGCTGGGGATCAAGCACTTAGAACACCTGAATTTATGGGGACACTTAATTCAAGCCACCACACCCCCAATTCAACTCATATATGCCCAAAGTCCAGTGCACACTGTTTCCGCATTATATAGAATGACCTACTGTCCTCAGACCTCTATACTGCAAGGTGGTAGAGGACTGAACCTGTCACGTGTGGTTCATTTATGAACAATGAAAAGGGGCTACATTTGTCCAGAAAGATGTTTCAGGACCCCAAAGGTTTACAATGTGGATTTTCCTCTTTTCACATATTAAAAACAACCTTTTACTTGGAGATCATTTTGGACTTACAGAAGAGTTGCAAAAATAGTGCAGAGACCTCCCACCTACCTTTTCCAAGTTTCCCTAGTGCTGCTAGCCCTTATATGACTATAATTATGAAAACTAGGAACGCTGGTATAGTATTAAGTAAATACACATTATTACTAGAATTTTTCTCGTTTTTTTTTTCTAACAACACTCTTTTCTGTTTCAGAATCCTATCCATTATACCAAAAGCACTTCCTCGATAATGAGGCACAGGCAGGGATGCCCTCTTACCACGTCCATTCAGTGTAATATTGGATATCTAAGCTAGAGCAATTAGACCTGTAAATTTCATCTGGCTATGTTTGTGAAGGCTGCATATTTCTGTGATTACAAGGGTAGCAAGACAATTCAATGGGGGAAAATAGTCTCTTTAACAAATAGTGCTGGGAAAATTGGATATTCATATGCAAAAACAAAAACAAAAACCTGGACCCCCTATTATATGCCTTATGTTCAAAATAGATGAAGATCTAACTACAGGAGCTAAAAGCATAAAACTTATAGAAGAAAATGGAGGGGGGGATAGTCAAAGCATGAGCTTTGGAAATTTCTTGGCTGTTACAGTAAAAGCACAAGCAAAAAAAAAGAAAAAATAGATAAGCTAGACTTTATCAAATTTAAGCTTTTTTTTGTGTGCACCAAAGGCCACTACTAGAAGAATGAAAATGTAACTCACGGATGGAGTAACACTTTTGCAGATCATATATCTGATAAAGGATCAATATGCATAAAATGTAGATAGTTCCTAAAAGTCAATAATAACAACAAAGCAACCCAATAGAAAAATGGACAAAGGACTTGAGTATACACTTGTCCAAAGAAGAGATCACATAGTATGGCCACTATCTCTCAGATGGAAAATAAAAGTATCACTGAAGAAAAAGTAGACATTGGAACCCGGAAAGACTGTAAAATGATGTATGCATTGTGAAGGAAAGTGTAGAGATCCCTCAAAATATTACATGAGGCCTGGAGGGATGGCATAGCACTTAAGACACTTGCCTGCAAAGCCAAAGGACCCAGGTTTGATTCCCCAGGACCCATGTAAGCCAGATGCACGGGGGTGGGGGGTGCACACATCTGAAGTTTGTTTACAGCAGATGAAAGCCCTTGTGTGCCCGTTCTCTCTCTCTCTATCTCCCTCTCTTTCTCTCTCTCTCATAAATAAAATAAAATAAATCTTTAAAAAATCATATGAAATTACCACATGATCCACTTTCTACTTCTATGTATATATTCAAAGGAATTAAAATTGGAGACTTGGGCACTTATTTGTACCCTAATGTTCATAGCAGCATTATTGTCAATAGCCAAAAGGAGGAGATAGCTCCAATGCCTGTCGTATGACAGATGAACAAAGTGTACGTTTATATACAATGGGATATTATTCAGCCTCAAGGAATAAAATTCTACACGATATAGCATAAGTCAGCCTTGAAAGGTTATGAAATATGAAATAGGTCAGACCTGAAGGAGACATGTTACATTATCTCCTTCATAAGAAAGGAATTGGTATGGTCAGATTCACAGAGAAAGAATGGTGGCCAGTAGAGTCTGGGTAGAGGCAAATGGGGAATGTTGCTCAATGTGTGTAAGAGTTTGAGTCTGAACTGACAGGAGAGTTCTGGGTGTAGGTAGTAGTGACAGTTATACAACAATGTGGATACCATGGGAAGGTACACTGTCAATAGACTCAAGCATTTACATTTGTATATTTTGCCATAATAACAAAAATAGCCACAAGTGCACACTGCTCCTGGCTCACATGGAACGCCAGCCATCTTCCTTTCTCTACTTGTAACTTTTTTCTCCAACAGTCAGGGACGTGGTTCTCTGTATCCACCATGCGGCTATGCTCACTTTCACCCCTGGTACGCATGTGAAGAAGTTTCTGAACAGCTAAGTCAAGACCTCTGAGAGAAACAAACTCGCCAACAAGAATAGGCGTTCATATACATTCTTTATGTTTTCAGCCTTACAGGAACCAGTTTCCAAGTTTACTTGCTCTCACTCAGTTCCTTTCTTTCTCGCCTGTCCTCAGTGTGGTGTGTCATGCATTTGCAATACAGTTTAAGCCATTTGTCACAAGTGCCTACATGGTGGCCAAGGAGCTGATGTCTGGGAAGTGCTTAATGCACTACCTGGCACTGGGCGCAAGCAGGGTCTTGAGAACTATGAGCTGAACCTGCATCTGGGGCGCTGTTTGGTGTCAGCGTCACTACTCCGGCTCCACACAATCTCAGAAGACCTGTGACCCGGTTTGGACTTCCTCTTGTGTCTGTGATTCTCAACTGAGGTGACCAGCAGGTGAAATCAAGTCAGAGGTGCTTGTCTTCGCTGGCATATGCTTCAGACAGCTGGACTGTTCACCACAAGGTAGCAACTCTGTATGTTTAAAGGGCGAGCAACTGTGAAAGGTGCGAGTCACATAAGGGGGACAGAGGATTTCAGGGTATAAAACCACATAGATGCAAAATGAGAGCGTATTCCCTCTGCTTGTCGCTTGAAGCATACCCTTCACTCACCAGCTCTTCCACACCAGTCACCAGATCTCTGTGGTAAATTCCAATACCACAATTTTGGGAAAAATGATCTATCTTCTCAGCCAACCTGGGATCCAGCAAGGGCTGTTGTGCGTGCAGGCAGCAGAAACTATTCCTAGCAGAAAAGCAACTTGAGCGGAAGAGGGATGTGCTGGAGGAGAGGAGGTAGCACCAGAAGGGAAGGAGAGCTGGGGACTTCGTCTCAGAAGGACGGGGTCAGAGCAGCGCTGGCAGCTCAGTGCTGGGAGCCCATTGTCACTGTGGTCAGGCCATGGCTGCCAGGGAGGACTCAGCTCTTCACTGTGGGGCTTGGGTTTTGGTTTGAGGCCCTGTGATTTCCCTGTTCGCGCATTTTATGAGATTCTCAAAGAAAGGCCCAGTTGAAACTAGACCGAGTATTAGAGTTGATTTAGTACAATATCAAGTTTCAAAAGCATGGACTTTGGCATAGGAAAGACTTGATTTCATAGCCCTACATGGCAGTCACCAGCCACGCGCTCCCTGAAGTTACTTCACTTCTGTAGTGCCCGTCCATCCTGTGTGAGGACAGGCTTAGCAGAGCTGAAGCCTGAGCACTGGGATCAGATAGCTGGGTGTGTTCCCGGGTCTGCACTCGTTATCTGGCCACAGACAAGTTATTTGCTATCTTTAAATGCTTTTCCTATCTGTAAAATGCATACTGGTCATACCTCTCTAAAGCTGTCTCTGAATTACATGCATCAGCTTATGTAAGGTGCCAGTAATATTACCATCATGGTTTCTGAAGGACCGAGAGAGCGCCTGTGTGTGTGTGTGTGTGGGGGGGGGTGCTCCCTTCCCACGGTAAACGCTTCACAAATGATGGCTAGTGATAAACACTGGCTTCATGGCAGTTTCTGACTTATTTGTGCTTCCTTACACTTGTGTGCCTCGTTGAGTTCTTGCAAATTGCTCCCCATTGCTGTTATTTTCTTCACAGAATTCTCAAAAATTGCAAAGCCCTTAGGAGACTTTCAGAAAAATGCCTACAAATTGATTTGATTCAGCCATGTAACTTCCTCTGGGGTCCTGAAGTGATGAGACCTGTCCCTAATTGCAAGGGTCTTTTTGCTGCTATTTATTTTTTAAAATATTTTTATTTATTTATTTGAGAGAAAGAGAGAGCGAGCAAGCAAGAAAGAGAGAGAAGCAGACAGAAGGACAGTGAGTATGGGAACCCCAGGGTTTCCTGCCACTGCAGATGAACTCCAGATACATGTGCTGCCTTGTGTATCTGGCTGTACGTGGACACTGGGGAATTGAACCCTGGTAGTCAGGCTTTGCAAACAAGCTCTGTTAACCTCTGAGCCATCTTTGCAGCTCCCTTTTTGCTTTTAAAAGGTGCAGTGAAGACCATATTGCAGTATTTGAGATGAAGAAAGCAATAGGACAGCCCTTTTCTTTTCTTTTCTTTTTTTTTTTTTTTGAGGCAGGGTCTTGCTCTAGCCCAGGCTGACCTGGAATTCACTCTGTAGTCCCAGGGTGGCCTCGAACTCATGGTGATCCTCCTACCTGTGCCTCCCTAGTGCTGGGATTAAAGGCGTGCAACACCATGCCCGGATGGACAGTCCTTTTCTGAGTGTGGATTCTCTGTTTTGAGTTTCCCCAGGGCTCCCCAGAGCCTGCACTTTGCACAGAGAGGCAGGGATGCTTGACTCTCCTTAAAAGGCGTCCATGCTCACCTGTGCCTCAGCTGCTGTGCCGACAGCACTTTTTCTCCCCCTATGATCTGGCCTTTCTACCAGCATTACGTACCTTTCATCCTTTTAATTCCTTTTGAATTCTTGGATGTTGCCTCTGACCCCATGATTTGTCCCCTCCATGTTTCTCTGTTGGCCTCAGCGCTCTGTTGGGGCCCCCAGCAGCCACTTCAGGATTTCTCGTTGGCATGCCCTGGACATGGGCATCCATTGCATCCACCCCTCAATGGATGGTATGCCGGTGGCCTGGCACTTTTTAGACTCTCAGACATCATTGTTCTCCAAGGTCATTGCTTCTTAGATACCTTTCCTAGTGCACTTTACACCTCCAGCACGGGCTTCTCTGTGGGCAGCTGTGCTCAGCAATCTTTCATCTTCTGACAAGATTAACTTCCTCAGAAGCTTTCTCATCTGAGCACCTCCAGACGCAGCCTTCGGTCCCCTTGTAATGCTCTGTGTCTTGGAGCTCATATGCATTTCCTATTTGTTGCAAAGTTACATCTTCCTGGAAACATTCTGTTTGCAAAGCAGCCCCCACTTACTGTCTCCACTGACCCTCATGAGACAGGCGTCAGAGGGATGAGTGGCGCTGTGCGGTTCTGGGTACGATACTAGATTCTAGGTAGAGTTCACAGGTGAAAGTGACATGTGACCAACATTATCTAGAAAGCTCCTTAAATCTCCTAGGAAATGTAGCAGTTTTTTTTTTTTTTTTTTGAGGCAAGCCCAACAGACTGGTGAGAGAGTGAGAGTGCGTGAGCGAGAGAGAATTGGTGCACCAGGGCCTCCAGCCACTGCAGTTGGACTCCAGATGCCTGTACCCCCTTGTGCACATGTGCAACTTCACATGCTTGTGTCACTTTGTGCATCTGGCTTACATGGAACCTGAAGAGTTGAACATGGGCAAGTGCCTTAACCGCTAAGCCATCTCTCCAGCCCCAAATATAGCATTTTTGGTAGGGGCATACACCTTTGTATGGTGATATGGCTATATAATTATATATGTTGTAAGATGCATCAACCTATAAGATTTTACTTTTTTTTTTTTTTTTTTTGGTTTTTTGAGGTAGGGTCTCACTGTAGCCTAGGCTAACCTGGAATTCACTATGGAGTCTCAGGGTGGCCTCGAACTCACAGTGATCCTCCTACCTCTGCCTCCCGAGTGCTGGGATTAAAGGCGTGCGCCACCATGCCTGGCCAGATTTTACTTCTTAAACATGACTATTGACACTGCTTGGCCCACATAGTTGGAAATATATAAGGAGTCCATGATGTGCCTCTCACAGCATGGGAGCCCTAGTGCAGGAGGGGCCTGGCTTGTAGAAGTGTGAAGCTGGGCCTTGAACTCACATCTCCCAACTCTTCTTTTAATCTCCTCTTGTTACCTTATGCCTACTGAAGAAGGAGATTTAATGATTACATTTAAACTTTCCTCCTTATCTTCTTTTTGAGACAGTGTCTCGTGTAGCCCAGGCTGGTCTTGAACTTCTGATCCTCTTGCTACCGCTTCCTAATTGTGGGGAATACAGACAGGTATGTGCCACCATGACAGGCATGATCTTTCCCTATTTTCAATAGTTCATTGTCTATTTCCTTAATTTTCAAGTTCTACATAGGGGAATCCTTCCACTAAAATCTTATGAATTCTGCACAATCAGACCAGTATTCAGGACTTCAGTCCTGAATCTCTCTAAATAGCAAACTGTGGGCTTTAGGAAATGCTATGTGTTGTAGGGGCAAAGTATTTATCAGAATATACTTAACTTGAGTTTTGTTCCTTTGGCAGATTAGAAGAATTCATTTCTGAGTTGAAGTTGACCAGTTTTCTACTCATCTGTACCACTACCTACATATGTGAACAGTTGGGGGTGAGCCATCTGGAGACTTGAGCATTAAGGCAGTGAGGGCTCTGTCCTTTTCCTGCAGATATCGCCTGCATGAGAGAGCAGAGACAGTACTCATTCATGGGGGTGACTGAAACAGGACCTGGTGGGACCTATGGTAAGTCAGAGTGCCTTGGAGAAGGTACAGGGGGCATAGGCCTCACTGTTCAAGGGAAAACATATGTTCCCACTCAAAGAAAGCATATACTGAATTATATGTCTAGAACCATGCCTGATAATATGAAAGGCAATCAAATTTATGACAAAGCAGTATTATTGAAAGTGCAAAAACAAGTTTTGAGGGTTAACATAAAGGTATCAGCAGGAAAAAGATGCAAATTAGCATAACAACTGCCAACACTGGGATTAAATTACAAGTTCAAGGGCAACTGAAATCTAGAAAAGTGAGATAAGAGATGACTAGACACGTTGGGAAAGGCTTCCTGGGGAAAGAAGAACTTGAGTGGGTCTTGGAGAAAGGAACGTGGACAGGACAGCCAAGAGAGTCCTTTCCATCTCTCATATCTGGATCACATGCTTCACCTCAAGCGGGTTGAGGCATTCCATCTTACAGATTAGGTTCCATGGTGTGTTAAGTGGATTGGGAAATACATCATAGGATGTTGACTTAGTTATTACACCAAGGAGCAACTTACTTCAGTAGGAGGGAAGAAAGTCTTCTCTGGAACACCTTGGCATTTTTAAATTAATTAATTAATTGATTTTTGTTTATTTTTATTTATTTATTTTGAGAGTGACAGACAGACAGAGAAGGGAGAGAGAAAGAGAGAGAGAGAGAGAGAGAGAGAGAGAGAATGGGCGTGCCAGGGCCTCCAGCCACTGCAAACGAACTCCAGACGCGTGCGCCCCCTTGTGCACCTGGCTAACATGGGTCCTGGGGAATCAAGCCTCGAACCAGGGTCCTTGAGCTTCACAGGCAAGCGCTTAACTGCTAAGCCACCTCTCCAGCCCCACCTTGGCATTTATATGGAATGAATGAGCCTCAACTCCTGTGTCATCCAGATGCAAATATGAATTCACCAAAAGTAGTGAGCTATTAGACAAAGATATGTAGACTCAGAATTGTAAAGCTGCTAAAAGAAAAAAAAGGAAACATGCTGATAATCTTGGATTAGGTAAAGACTCCTCTGTCCAGACATGAACGACACTACACGTAAAAGAGAAAATGGAGAAATTAGTTTACCTTACCTCAAAATTAATCATCTGGTCACCAAAAGACATTGTTATAACACAGTATTTAAATCAAGAAAAAATAAATCCCTGGCTGGGATGTAGCTCAGTGACAGAGACTTGCCTAGCATCCATGAGGCCCCAGGCTCCATCATAGTAGAGGGAAAGAAAACGGCACATTTAAGAATAAATTTAACCAATCAGGTGAAAGGCCTATACATTGAAAGCTACAAAACATCACTGAAAGAAATCAAAGAAGACACAGATGAATGAATAACATACTGTGCTTATAAACTGGAAGATTTAATATTGTTAAAATGTCCACAGTACTGAAAACAACCTACATTTTCAATGCAATTGCTATGAGAATTCCAATGCCATTTCTGATAGAAATAAAAAGAAACCATCCTGAAATTCATATCAAACCAAAAAGTCAATATAGCCAAACCAATATTGAACCAAAAGAACAAAACAAGTCATCACACAATATATTGTCCTTGAAATATACAACACAGCTATAGAGACCCCAACAGCATGCTACTGGTATGAAAGCAGACATACAGATCATGGGACAGAGATCTGAAATACACTCACACATTATAGTTAATTAATTTTCAGTAAAGGTGTCAAGAACCTTCATATGAAGTAAAGGAGAGTATCTTCAGTCAATAACAGGATAGCCTTATAGCCACTTTAGGCTCTTGAGTCATATACAGAAATTAACCCCAAATAGATTAGGAATTTCAGCATAAAAACTGAAAGTGAAACTACTAGAAAAAAAGCAGATGAGAAAAATCTTCATGACCCTGGTTTCTTTGCAGAAATAGGTGAATGAGATTGCCTCAAACCAAAGAGTAGGGCTGAAGAGATGGCTTAGCAGTGGAGGCATTTGTCTATAAAGCCTAACGACCTGAGTTTGATTCTCCAGGATCCACGTAGAGCCAGATGCATGAAGTTGCCCATGCATCTGGAGTTTGTTTGCAGCGGCTGGAGGCCCTGGCATGCCCATTCTCTCTCTCTCTGTCTCATAAATAAATTGAAATAAAATATTTAAAAAACCTAAAGAGCAATGCACATCCAAGGAAACAATAGAATTAAAAGACAACCTATGGGATGAGAGAAAATATTTGCATTCATATACAAAACTTTTAAGTGATTTGAATAATTTAATAGTAAGAAATCAATTAACTCATTTTACAAAATGGGCAAAAGAATGGGTTGGGGAGATGGCTCAGTGGGTAAGAGCATTTGCTGGGCAACCACGAGGACCTGAGTTTGAGCCCCAGAACCCATGTTAAAAGCTGGGCATGTCTGCTCATGCCTGTAACCCAGTGCTGAGGGGAAGCAGAGACAAGAGGATTGCTGGGGTTCCTTGGTCAACCAGTCTAAATGAAAAATGGGGAGCTCCAGGTTCAGTAAGTCTCTGTTTCAGAAAAATAAGGTAGAATAATGATAGAGGAAGATGTCTTCCTTTGGTCTCTGCACATGTGAATATGGGGCATATGCATCTGTACACATACATGCGTATGCTACGTATACATGTGCAATTACACACACACACTCCACAAAGAAAAAGGTGCAAGAAACCTGAGCAGATAATCCTTTTTTAAAAAAAGTTTACACTTAGATCTTAAAAATTTATTTATTTATTTATTTGAGAGGCAGAGAGAGAGAGGGAGGGAGGGAGAGAGATAAAGAGAGAATGGGTGCACCAGGGCCTCCAGCCACTGCAAACGAACTCTAGAGCATGTGCCACCTTGTGCCTCTGGGTTATGTGGGTCCTGAGGAATTAAACCTGGGTCCTTGGGCTTCTCAGGCAAGTGCCTTAACCACAAAGCCATCTCTCCAGCCCTGAGCAAACATTTCTTAAAAGAAGATCTACAGATGGCCAGCAGGTATATAAAAACATGTTCAACATAACTAGTCATCACAGAAATAAAAATTAAATCCACAATGAGATGTCATCTCACAACTACTATAATCGTTGTTATCAAAAAGAGGAGTGTTGGAGAGGATTGGAGTAAAGGCAGCATTCGTAGCAACGTGCATGGTCTGTCTTACCGTACTGGGTACATGAGTGTATGGGACTGTCAAAATTCACTGAGCTCTTTGGATGTTTGCATTGTTTTCTACCTGTAATTTTACTAAAGACTCAGGCCCTGTAGGTGTGGGCAGCACTGCCCAGGGCTTCAGTTTTGACATTCTACCTTCTTAAGCTGGTGGTTCTGTTGCAGTCAGGTTCGCATTGCTGGTAGAAATCACCCAACCAAGAGCAGCTTGTGGGGAAAAGAGGTTTATTTTGGCTTATAGGCTTGAGGGAAAGCTCCATGATGGCAGGGGAAAATGATGGCATGAGCAGAGGGTGGACATCACCCCCTGGTCAACATCAGGTAGGCAATAGCAACAGAAGAGTGTGCCAAACACTGGCATGGGGAAACTGGCTATAACACCCATAAGCCCACCCCCAACAATACACTCCTCCAGAGGCATTAATTCCCAAATCTCCATCAGCTGGGAACCTAGCATTCAGGGCACCTAAGCTTATGGGGGACACCTGAATCAATCCACCACAGGTTCCCTCAGCCATCTCTTTTGCCTAGCAGGAGCCTGTGGGGTCTTGGGTGGGACTCTTGCTGGCTGTGGGAGGTTTCATCTTGTTTTTTCCAATGATGCATTTTGCCTGGTCAGGTGTTTTTTTTTATTTTAAATATTTTTATTTATTTATTTATTTATTTATTTATTTATTTATTTATTTATTTATGAGAGAGAGAGAGAGAGAGAGAGAGAGAAAGAGAAAGAAAGAATGAGAGAATAGGAGCACCAGGGCCTCCAGCCACTGCCAACGAACTCCAGATACATGCGCCACCTTGTGCATCTGGCTTATGTGGGTCCCGCCCGGGGAATCGAACTATGGTCCTTTGACTTTGTAGGTGAGTGCCTTAACTGCTAAGCCATCTCTCCATCTCTAGATAGAGTTTTTCTATGTTCCACAGTTTGGTGTGGAAGTCATGTTCCTCTAGCCTCAGCCTCCCAAGTGCTGGGATTACAGGCATGCACCACCATAACCTAGTTTTCATCTATGCTCTTTACCCACCATTGCAAACCCAATCTAATATGGCTCATAAAAGTACACGCAAGCCACTGGAAGAGACTGTAGCCAGAGCAACAGCAAGGGGAATGCACTCGGTTACGAAGCAGGCCACAGCTGACTTGCTATTTCTAATTTGTATGTCTGCGTGTGTGTGTGTGTGGGGGGGGTAATGGCCAGGAGAGAAGGACCTGGAGGCTTTAGCTCTTGGCTGTTTTTTCAGTTGGTGGGAAGGCCCTGCGGGAAGGCGCTGATGGTTCTTCTAGAAGCAAGTGGCTCTGGGGCAGGGGCTTTTTTTGTATTCTGAGGCTCCATTGTTATCTACTGTGTGGATCCACAGCATAGTTCATCCTCATGCTGCTTTTCTGCGATCTCACTTTTGATGTTGACATATTTTTCTGAGTTATATTCTGGCAAGACATGCTTGTCACAGGATGGCTAATCCTAGCAGGGGTCTCTCATTCTTCTTGGCTGTTTTTCTTTGATTACGGTAGACTTGCTTTTCTTTTTCTTCCCCATTCTCAGGGTTATTTTAGAAAAAAAACCTCTCTTTGGGTTTTAGCTGGAGCTGCCAAGCATGTGGGTGCGGGCGGCTGTGCATGGAGAGCCCTCTCTCGTTGACCCCTTTAAGATGGGCTTCGTAAGTCTAAGTAGCTACGGGTCTTGCAATATATTACAGATCCATCTTCTGCTTGTCTTAAAGAGTTACTTCCCCTAAGATCTACCATTTGGGAGCTGGAAATGAGATTTTGAGAGAGCTCACTGGAATTAAATCTCGGCTTCCAAGAACAGGCAACCTGTTTTAGTGTCAAGCACAGCAGACTGGAGGTTGGGGACAGGGGTTCCAGGCTAACTTCTCAGAGGAAAGCAAGCCCTCAATCTGTCTGGGCTTGCTCATTTCAGTAAAAAGAAAGAAATAACATCCACGGGTTGTTGTGAGGCTCAAATCATGTTTGAAAGTACAGTGCAAATTCTAGAGTTTTCCATGATAAGCTCTAGTTTTTATTTTATTTTATTTCAGAGAGAGAGAGAGAAAGAGAGAGAGAATGGACATGTCAGGGCTTTCAGCCACTGTAAATGAACTCCAGATGCATGCACCGCCTTGTGCATCTGGCTTACATGGGTCCTGGGGAATCGAACCTGGGTCTTCGGGCTTCACAGGCAAAAGCCTTAACCACTAAGCAATTTCTCCAGCCCCATGATAAGTTCTTAAGGGAGAGAACACAAAGGAAATATATTTATAAATTTAACCCCAAAGAGTGATTTTGAATTCAGTACCTTAATGAGGGCTAGAAAAACCAAGAGACATGGTTCTTGTCCTGAAGAGTTCCAGACATAGCTGAAGGTTGGACAACACAGAACATTTGCTATAACACTTCATCTGCAGTCTCTTTCCCTCTCTCTGTAGTGTGTGTGATGTGGTGTGTGATGTGTGTGTAGTGTATGTACACGTGAGTGTGCAGGTACACATGCACCATGTTTAGGTGTGCAGACACTGAAGAACACTGGGTGTCCTTTTGTCACTCACCTGCCTGTTTCCTTGAGGCAGATTCTCTCACTTAACCCAGAGTAGCCATTTCCCACCATTTTTTGGGCTATTGAGCCCCAGTAATCCAGTCTCTTCCTCCTGCAGGGCTGGGGTTACAGACATGTGTGGCTATGCTCAGCTCTTTATGTGGGTTGCTGGGGAATTGAACTCAGGTAGTCTTAGGCCATTATGCTTGCACAACAAGCATTCTTAACTACTCAGCCATCTCCCCATCTTCCCGTATGTCTTTTTCTTGTCTGAAAAGTTTGGATCTTAAGTTATTACTCTTTCTGTAAATAGTTAACTTCTTCCTCCTGCTACTGATAACTAGCATTACAAACACTCTCCTCTCATATCTCCTCTGTATGAGATAGAGATTAATAACTCATCATGTTTCCATTTCTGCTTTGGTCACTAGCAGCCTCAGAATTGCACCTATTGCTGCCTAAATGATCATGATGTCCAAGGAGTTTGAAGCATTTTCTTGGTGTGTCTTATTTCTACCTGCTTTTTGGGCTGTAGGCATTTGAATAGCCTTATTGGGTATATTTCTTATATACATATATATATTTCTGTTGGTACAAGTTGTTTTAGATATGGGTTTATTTTGGAAGTGTAGATATGTCAGTTGAGGCTATAATTAATAACACTGTACAATAAAACATAACAAACAGTGTCCCATGGGGAAGGTGAGATCACATTCTACATTTATGACTGTCTTGATGGGCAACAACAGGGCTGTGTTCAATTCTAAAGAGTTCCCACTGAAGGAAGTGGGTGCCAGATGCAGGCAACAGCCACTTGACGATCCTCTAGGTTTCCTCTCAGCTCCTCAGAATGGTCTGCCCCAGGGGATTCTCTGGTCTTCCTTTGTACATACGTGAGTGGCTAATGCTTGACATAGACCAGCGCTTCCCACACTTTCAAGGGCACGTGATTCACTGGGGCATCTTGTTCAAAGGCAGCCTGCTGGCCCATCACTCTTGGAGGGTCTGAGAGTCTGCATCTCCAGCAAGTCTACAGGAATGCTTGTGCTGCTTGTCTGTGGACCATGCTTTGAGTAGAAGACATACAACCAATCTGTGGAACGGAAGGTGTGACTTGTTTGTGAGCTGTACTTTCTAATTTCAGAACCGACTCCATCAATGGATTTGTCTTCCTTCAATAAATTTTATTATTTATAGTCCTTACTTTCTGTTTTTGAAGCACCATTTGTTAGAAATAATCTTGTGTTGCGTTTCCTTCTCTTTCCTTCTCTCCTGACCCATACCACTCTCTCAGGTGCACTCCCAAGGGAGACATGCTGAGAGATGCCATACCATTGGAAGAGTCCAGTCCCCGAGTTTTTCTTTTTTTTTCTTTTTACTTATTTATTTGAGAGAGGGAAAGAGACAGAGAGAGAGAGAGAGAGAGAGAGAGAGAGAGAGAGAGAGAAAGAGAATGGGTGCACCAGGGCTTCTAGCCACTGAAAGCGAACTCCAGACGCATGTGCCACCTTGTGCATCTGGCTTACATAGGTCCTGGGGAATCGAACCCAGGTCCTTTGGCTTTGCAGGAAAGCGCCTTAACTGCTAAGCCATCTCTCCAGCCCCTAGTTTTTCTTTTTTAAATAAATAGTTTGTTTTTTAATCTGCACCTAAGCTTATTAGCACTATATAATGAAAATGTGCAAAGAATAATGTTGTCATTTTGGTTAGATTTAAGTCAAATACATTCATAATAAGAAATATCCACATTGAATATTCCAAAATTTACTTAGGCCATCTGATCAGAACAACTATCTCTGAATATAACTTTACTTTGGAAGTATTGTTATACATCTGTACTAAATCCAATAATTTTCAAAATAAACCTTAACTAAGAAAAAAAAAACACCCACTCTATATTCAAACTAAAACAACTTTACTAGAACTTTACTTTCCAAAATAAAAGTAAAAGAAACAAAACATTTTGTAAAATGTGATCCTAAGCAAGTCACAGTAAAATTAAATGTCTGCTTAACTTCTACCTCCTTAAAACAGGCCACTATGGACAGAGGGTTGGGAAGATCAAGTTCTAACAGTTGAACATGGACACTTACAAGAATTTGGGGGAACCTGAATAATGGATTCATTTTTTAAAAATATTTATTATTTACTTGTAAACATAGAGAGATAAAAGAAAGACAGACAGAGAGAATGGACATTATAGGACCTCTAGCCACTGTAAATGAACTCCAGATGTGTGTGCTACTTTGTGCATCTGGCTTTATGTGGGTACTGGGGAATCGAACTCAGGTCATTGGGCTTTGCAGGCAAGTGCCTTAACCACTGAACAATCTCTCTAGCCCCAGAGTTTTCTTTTCCAAAAAATTATTTATTCATTTATGAGGAGTGAGAGAGGGAGGGAGGAAGGGAGGGAGAGAGAGAGAGAGAGAGAGAGAGAATGGGTGTGCTAGGGCCTCTTGCTGCTACAAACAAACTCTAGCTGCATGTACCACTTTGTTCATCTGGCTTCACGTGGGTACAGGGCATTCAAACATGGATCAGCAGGCTTTGCAAACAATTGCCTTTAACTGATGAGCCATCCTCCCAGCCCCTGGATTTAGAGTTTGAAAATGGATGCAAAGATAAAGTGGCTGCTCCCAAGTAGGTGATCTGCCGAGGCCTGGCCCAGCCTCGTGCTCCCGCTGTTGTGCTCCAGATGAGACCTTTTCCCTAGAGAAGGTCATGCCCAGGGTTCTCTTTGATTGTGTGATGGAGGTGAGCACAGACTCCACAGGGTATTTTAAGGCTTGGAGTCAAGTGTTTTTCTCATATAGCTAGGTGTGGGGTTTTGATTCAGGTACCCCCATAAACTTAGGTGTTCTAAATGCAGGTTGCCAGCTGATGGAGATTTGGGAATTAATGCCTCTTGGAGGCAGTATATCTTGGAGGCAGGATGGGCTTATGGGTATTACAGCCAGTTTCCCCTTGCCAGTGTTTGGCACACTTTCCTGTTGCTGTTGTCCACCTGAAGTTGGCCAAGAGGTGATGTCCACCCTCTGCTCATGTCATCATTTTCCCTGCCATCATACAGCTTCCCCTCTAAGCCAAAATAACCCCCTTTTCCCCATAAGCTGCTCTTGGTTGGGTGTTTTCTGCCAGCAATGTGAACCTGACTGCAACACTAGGCAAAGTCCATGTGTTGATGGCCTGTCTCCAGTTTGTTCTAATTTCTTATCGTGCAGTTGTAGATTTAGGACCACAGACCTTTGCTACAGTAACATGATCACATCTAATGACCATCCTAACTTATGTTTCATATTCTGTGCCTGGAAACAGTCCCTGTATTTAACAATGGTACCTGCACATAAAATAATCCACTGTTAAAACCTAGATGATCACAAATCATTAATGATCTACTATAGACCAAGCAAATGTTTTTTTAAACCATAATTGCTGTCCCCAAGACCAAAGAAAAAAATTTCACAATACAAACAATAAAAACCACACACACACATATACACACACTCTCACATACAGCTTACAGGACTGTGTTAGGGAAACAGCATTTGTGTGCCTCTGAAGGCATATTTTGCTAAACTGCTACTCCAGGTCTTTATTTTTTTCTTCCTGAGGTAGGGTCCTTAGTCTTTAAAAAATTATTTATTTATTTATTTCAGAGAGAGAGAGAGAGAGAGAGAGAGAGAGAGAGAGAGAGAAAATGAATGGGCCCACCAGGGCCTCTAGACACTGCAAACAAACTCCAGATGTGTGCCCCCTTGAGCATCTGGCTTATGTGGGTCCTGGGGAATCAGATCTGGGTCCTCTGGCTTTGCAGGCAAGCTCCTTAACTGCTGAGCCATCTCTCTAGCCCTCCTTAGTCTTTTTATTTTTTATTTTTTATGTATGTAATAGACTTTATTAAACAGAATTCAGAGATACACTAAAGGCAGAAACATCAGATAAGCAAGAAAGCATCAATTAACATGGACAGGAGACCCTGAAAGTGGGAAACTCAAATGAGGGCTGAATTCTGGGGGTTTAAACAGGTTGAAGCTGACCCTACCTATAATTGAGTGTCCTAGGTTGACTGGTTGTCTATTGAAGGTTTCTCAGCAACCAAGAACTCTGTTGAATTAAGGAACAAGGTGAGCTGCATGGTAGGTAAGCTTTTGTAGAGGAATCATTTGTAACTGTTTCTAGCCAGCTGCAATGTTTCTGGCTGATCTCCCAGAGTCCTGGACTCTCAGAAGCGGCCCCCTCCCCCACCCCGCTGCCCATTCCAAGTCAACCATGCATTTTCTCAGTGTCTAAGTTAACCATGTGCTAAATGGTTGTGTCACTGGAGCTCATATTTTTGGATAATCAATAAACCTGTTTTATTTTATTTCAACTTTATATTTAAAACATATTACAAAAAACATTTGCTGGATTTTAAATTTTCCTGAATTTTATTCAAATTAGATGTAGGTAATTAGTAGTTAAAATGAATAGACTAATTTAATGGGTATTTTTACTACAAAGAGATGTGAAATGACAAGATACTTATCACCTGATGGTTAAATTACACCACTAAGAATTTGAACAAAGGTGTCAAAAACTGTTTAAGTTTCTTAAACTAACAATCATGATATTTTAGGCAGTTTATATAAATTACCTTATTTTATTTTTTTATTAATTAGTTTTGTACTCAGTGAATACAGTCAAGTTGGTACCATTGTTAGGCTCATCCATGTCCTACCTCCTCCCCCTGGCCCCTCCTTGTTGAGGCATATGGGTGGAGTTAGCCCACAGTTATGGGTAGGAGGAAATGTCTCTGCGTATCATGACCCAATGTGTGGCTCTGACATTCTTTCCGCCCCCTCTTCCGTAAAATTTCCCTGAGCCATGTTGGGTTCATTTTGGGTCTGCTTCTGTGATGAGGTTTTGGGAGCCTTTGTGTCTCTAGATATCTGATTTGGTAGGAGTTGATTGTTCTCTGTGTTGATCTCCTTCACCCTTGTGCTGGTACCAGGTTCACCAAGAAAACAGCACCCTTGCTTGCTTTGCCAATTATTCTTAGTTTTAGCCGGGGCCCTTTTGAGGTATGATGGGGGTGGTTCTCTCTTTGGGATCTGCGTCTATCTGAAAAAGAGAAGCAGATTCTCCAACGGAGAGGAAAGTTAGCACCAGATAAATGGGATAACTCTTATTTTTTTTTATAGAGAATTTAATAGGTGTAGACTCTCTTGTAGCACACGATTGGTGGTAGCTTGATAATGGTGAGCAGGCTCATGTTTGGATATGGTTCTGACTTGTTTCCCAGCTCCAGCTATGGGTCCCATTCCACTGAGTGGATCAGTTAGTCAAATTAAGAACAGTTGGTTTCCTACCATGGCTGTGTGCCTCTATTGCACTTATGTGAGCATCATGACAGGTTATTTGCTGCTAAGTAGGTTAGACCATGAGTTGCTTGGACAGATATTGGTCATTTTCTCCCAGTCACCCATGTAGCACCTTATGGCACTAGACGCACTAACTGTCTGGGGACTGACTCTCTTCCAGCTTCCAGCCATGTCACTCGATGTTATGTGTCAACCGCATATGGTGCCTTCAGCAGTAGGGTCTTACCACTAAGCTTTGGTGGGTCATCAAGTACTCTGACAGAAATCTATCTTTGTTTTAGGAAACCTTGTAGGTCTCTGATCAAAAGCTCATTGTGGATGACAGCCACATGCTGGTACTGGGAGTTACAGGTCAGTGCCCACTAAGAAAAGGAAGAAAAAGGTAACTAATATAAAAGAGTTAGGAGAGAGAGAGGGATGGAGGGAGGGAGAGAGAGAGAGAGAGGGAGGGAGGGAGGGAGGGAGGGAGGGAGAGAGAGAGAGAGAGAGAGAGAGAGAGAGAGAAGCTGTAGAAGATTAAGGTTAGTCTTCATCATACCCTCTCCAGTGCCTTGTGGCTCAGGTGTTCCCTCTAAGAGCCTGGTGAAGGTTCAACCATTTGGTCTGCCTTTTAGGATGTAGAATTTTATGGCACCATTGCTGTTTGGGTCTAGATTTGTGTCCCCTGCCCCCTCCCTTGACCTCCCCTCCCTCCCCACCCACCCTATTGTCTAGTCCTTGAGATGCTTGCTGGGTATGTCAGCATCTTGGGTAGATTCAGGTTAGGTGCTATAGATGAGTCAGACTATGCGGTGATTATCTTTCTGTTATTGGGTAAGTTCATTGAGAATGATCTGTTCCAGGTTCAACCATTTTTCTTCAAATTTCATTGTGTCATTTTTCCTTACTGCTATGTAGAATTCCATTGTGTAGATATACCACACCTTAGTTATCCATTCTTCTAGTGATGGACATCTGGGTTGATTCCAGCTCTTAGCTATTATGAATTGAGCTGCTATAAACATGGTTGAGCAAATCTCTCTGGACTGAGGTTTAAAGGTTTTAGGGTACATGCCCAGTAATGGACTAACTGGGTCTGTTGGTAATTCTATAGTCAGCTTTTTTAGGAGTCTCCATATTGTTTTCCAAAGTGGTTGTACCATCTTACCTTCCCACCAACAGTGGATGAGGGTTCCTATTTCTCCACATCCTCGCCAGCATTTATTTTCATTTGATTTTCTGATGTTTGCTATCCTTACTGGGTAAGGTGGAATCTCATAGTTGTTTTAATTTGCATTTCCATGATGATTAGGGATGATGAACATTTTCTTAATTGTTTGTTTGCCATTTGTATTTCTTCTTCTGTGAACTGCCTGTCCAACTCTTTGCCCCATTTTGTGAGTGGGTTATTTGACTTTTTATTGTTTAGGTTTTTGATCCTTTGTAGATTCTAGAGATTAGGCCTCTGTCAGTTGGATATTCAGCAAATATTTTCTCCCATTCTGTGGGTAATCGATTGGCTTTGCTTATTGTATGCTTGTCTGTGAAGAAACTCTTCAGCTTCATGTGATCCCATTGGTTGAGTAACAGTTTAAGATCCTGTGCTACTGGGGTTTTGTTTAGGAAGTCTTTTCCCATCCACATATCATGGAAAGTTCCTCCTATATTTCCTTCCAGTAGCAGCTGAGTTTCTGGTCTTATATTGAGGTCTTTGATCCATTTTGACTTGAGTGTAGTGCATGGTGAAATGTGTGGATCAAGTTTCAGTTTCCTGCACATGGTTATCCAGTTTGTCCAGCACCATTTGTTGAAGATGCTGTCTTTTTTCCAGCCTATATTGTTAGGGCCTTTGTCAAATATCAAGTAGCTGTAGTTGCTTGACCCAAAGTTAAAAAAAAATAATTTTCTGGCTGGAGAGATGTCCTAGCAGTTAAGGAGCTCGCCTGCAAAGCCAAAGGACTCAGGTTTGACTCCTCAGGACCCATGTAAGCCAGATGCACAAGGGGGTGCATGCATCTGGAGTTCGTTTTCAGTGGCTGGAGACCTTGGCGTGCCCTCTCTCTCTCTCTCTCTCTCTCTCTCTCTCTCTCTCTGTCTACCTGTCTATTTCTGTATCTCTGTCCCACTCTCAAGTAAATTAAAAAAATAAGATATTTTAAAAAAAGAAAAAATTTTTTCATACATGTATATATTTTGATCATAAGCCTCTCCTGATACCTTCCCTTGTCCTCCCTCCTCCTTCCACTGAACTACTTTTTCTTTCCAGCCAATGTTTCCTCTACTTTGATTTTTATCCCCTCCTGTACCATCCATGGCAGAATGTTGATGGGTCCCATCTTGTGCAGGTTACAGCAGCTGCTGTGTGGTCATGAGCACAAAACCCACTTCATGTCTGGAGGACAGCATTCCAAAGCACTCCTCCCCATCCTCTGGCTCTTACAACGTCTCCCACATTTTAAAATGTTCCCTGAGCCTTGGAGGGGGCAATATTCTTGTCCCATTTACTGATGAGCCCTCAAAAGTCATACTTAGCACTTTGACACATTTTGTGTCCCCAGGAGTCACCACTAACTACATCAAGAAGTTTCTCTGACCAAAGGTGAGAGTAGCATTAATCTATGTGCACAAACATAAATATTTAGAGGGGAATTTGATGAGAACATCATATTCATTTACTGTCAAACAATAGTAGTAGCTTCTCTCCTAGGGCCTCTGACCTCCCCAGTCACAGGCTTTTGACTAGGTTTTTAGTACCAGGTATGAATTCCCTCCTTTGCAGCAGGCTTCAAATTCAATTGGAGGGCAGTTGGTCACTCCCATAGCAGTTATGCCTCTATTGCACCAGTTGGCACATCTTGCCCATCTGGTTGGTTGTGTGGCTCACAGGGCTCACTGCTGGGTCAGGCTGTTGATGACTTTTCTCTTGCAGCAGTCTGCATAGCACGTTCTCCCAGCCTGATAGCTTGGCTCCCAGGAGGAGCCTCCCAGCTCAGTTCTACCTTGATTTTTCAGTATCCTGCAGCTGAAGCATTTGGTGTCTTAACAATAAGGTCTTTACAATCTAGTTCTGGTGGGCAATAACCTGTATTGTTTGGAGACCCTCATGGGTCTCCCTGACCATCAACTCTCTAGGAGGGTTTCACCCCCTGATACTAGGATTTTCCTGTAACAACCTATAGCTTCCTAGAGAAAAGCATAGATTTTTTTTAAGGTTATATCTCACTCTAATCCATGCTAATTTGACCTGGAAGTCACACTATAGGCCAGGCTGATCTCAAACACATGGCGATCCTCCTATTTCATGGTCCAAACTGCTGGGATTATAGGCATGAACCACCACCTTGATCCTCTCTGCCATTCTTAGAAATTTGTTGGCCTGTATCTTCCCACAGACCTGTATGTCCCACAGCATGCTGAGTGCTTCTTAGATGTTTGTTCATTGATCAATGGGCCTGTGATTCTAAATATTTATGTAATTGAGAAATGTCTAGGAAATTGGCAACAGCTGGAGATACTCCATCACTCTCTTTCTTGCAGAGCAGAGACTAATGCCTACTGCAAGTACCCATCTTATAACAATTTGCTGTGCACATTAAAGCTCTGATCTGCAAGAGAACAGTGGGTGAGCTTGGATATTTGTGCCCAGGCACTAGTGAGTTTGGGGCAGATCTTCAGGCAGTATCTGTAACACCCACCAGCATACAATTGGCCACAGACACCAAAAGGTATTCATTCCCCCAAAGATTGTGGCTAGAAGCATTACAAAATATGTGGTAAAGGTTGCACACACGAAGGCACCATTTCTACCCCACACCATGTGCTGCTGCATAGCCTTTGTCTGTTTGCTCTGGCACTTTCCTTCCTGCCTTTGTCAGGGAGCTGAATCAGGGATGCCAGGTGCAATTAGTTAGAATTTCTTACCTGTTGACAGGATATGTAATTAGTAACACAGAACTTTAACTTAGCATGACACCTTAGAATTTATGTAGCCACACAAATGGACATTCTTCCATTGAGTCATTCACTTTGGCCAAAGATTATAATTACCCAAGCAAAGGAAAGACTTTATTTATGCAGCAAAACCTCAGTTCTGATATGTCTCAAGAGAAACTGATTGTTAGTCATGCTTATAGCATCCAAGTTCACTAATAATGTATTATAAAAAATAAATTGCAACAAATGCAAGGATTTCTGTACAACAAAGTTACCCTCATTACCTTGCATTTGATATGGTTTTAGGAGTGACTAGAAGAGGAAAGTTTGTTACAGTTCATGAATGGTAACTTGAGTATACATCAGATGTAGACTGGCTCTGCTGAACTGAAAAATTCAGCAAAAGCCTCAGAGCCACTGATGATTGTATTACAAGTCCCTAGGAAGCTACTGATGGACATGTTCCTGTAACACAGAGGTGACCAGACCTGTGATCATCAGTCTAACCTGTATGAAGAGAAGAATCGAGATCAAGGGTATTGATCAAGGCTATGAAGCCTCTGCCCTGGAGGAGAAGACATTGACTCTTGTTCCCATGGCAACAACACAAGGTCATAAGAGTACCAGCCAGGAAGCATGAATGTCCATTGTGTACCATCCTTCTTTTCCAACTTCAGTTCAGTAAGAAGGATGGGTGACATGTGACGAGGCAGTGGAAGTACAGTTCAGCTCTCATGGTGGCCAGAGCTAGATGGAATGAGAGGAGTCTGGTTATGGAAGATGAGGCTGAACACCGAATTTTATGATTCTGTTATTTTGATTGAGACTAGACTGGAACAAGAGTGAGTCTTGATTACTAAATGGAAGCTTGCTTGCAGAATTCACAGTGAGAAAATGTTTGGCTCTGTTGAATTATGACCCAAGGGCAGAGAACAGAGATCTGATGGAGCAAGTCTTTAGACAGTGGGTACAGGAAAACACAGTTGTTTTCTATTTACATCCTGCTGTTGCAGACTACTTAATAGACTGGCCATCCATCTTTCCTAGGTGTCTCAGGGGTAAAAGGGCAAGGGTTCTCAGAAATACCACCATAGCTGAGCCAAGTGTGATGTCACACACTCATGATCCTAGCACTCTTGAATGGAGGTGTGAGGCCTGCTGTGAATTCAAAGCCAGCTCAGTCTATGTATCTAGCATTAGGCTTGCAAGGGTAACGTTTCAGAGAGCAGGAGTGGAGGAAGAGGATAAAAGCAGAGGAGACCAGGAGAGCAGAGGGAAGAAGAGGAGAAATACCACCTTAGGGTTTTAGGAGAGGTCTGAGGGATGGCTGGAAGCCCCTTTCCCTTTAGATGTTATGTCATTTGACACCCTTCTTTGGATTCGCAAACACTGTTCTTTTTGCTGTTGGGAAGTTGTTAACTAAATTGTATATTCCCGGGAGGGCCACACTTGAAGCAGTGTCAGTCAGTGATTTGGGGAGACTGCTTCAAAGTTACCATCCTTGCTCTGAAACCTTTCGTGACTCTCCCATGCTGATGGTGTGATTGTCTAGAGCATTGAGATGGCATGCAGGGCCCTCCAGGGTGGGGCTCCTGCTACTCTGAGAGACTGGGGCTCCTCCTAAGGTCACCATCTCTGACCCGTGCCTTCTTTGCAGCTTTCCTGGAGTCCGTGCTGCTCCCTCGCCTACTCCCTTCATGCTCCTCTCTCCACTGTCGCCTTAGAAAACCATCTGTTGGGTCTGGTGGTGTGCGCCTGCAACTCCAGCGATTCTGGGTGGTATGGCAGGAGGATAGTGAGGTTGAGGCTGTTGTAGTCAGTTCCACGTTGCTGGGATGAGCATTCAAACCAGACACAGTTTATAGGAGGAAAGAGTTTATTACAAGCTTACAGATCCAGGGGGAGGTTTCACCAGTGGTGGAAGAAGCCGCCTCCGTACAGCCAAGCAGAGAGGAAAACTGCCACAAAGGAAACACACGCGCGCGCGCGCACACACACACACACACACACACACACACACCACCCCTGCCAGAGATCAGACCTCTCTGTATACCTTTGGGCTGGAAATCAGATCCACCCCCAAACACACCTTAGGGCTTGACCCAGTGACGCCTCCTTTAGCCAGGGGGCTGGGCACCCAAGGTACAAGCTTTAATAAAATATCCGAGTCTATGGGAGACACACATTCAAACTGCCAGATTGGACACAGGCCAATCTGGGCTACATATTGAGATCCCATCTGAAAATAAAATAAAGAGTTACCCATTGGGCTGGCTTCTGCTGACGCCTCTCACATAAAGTTTTCCTTGAGCTTCCCAAATGATTTCTCTTTCTCTTAGTGATTCTTAAGGCTGAAATCAGCACTCCCTCCCAACCAGAACTAAATGGCATTCATTACACAGCAGCAATTAGAGAAAGAAGGGTAAGACTTATCAGGTTGACAGCTCATGAAACTGAACAGACTGGGGTCTCTTTCAAGTGCATGCCGTCAACGTCCCACTTTCGCCTACATCTAAGGTTTACCTTTTCTTCTCATCTCAAGTCTAATGAGATTTCCTTTTCCCTAGATGAATGTTCTGAGTTTCCCCTCCTCTGCTGATTACAAGGAAGTTCTTGGATGGGCTCTGTGGTAGTTTGAATGTGAAATGTCCCCCATAGCCTCATGTGTTTGTGATTAAGCCTCATCCTCAATCCCAAGCTGATGGCAGTTTGAGAAGTGAAGCCTTGCTAGAGGGAGTGTGTGGCTAGAGGCAGGCTTTGGGGTGTTGTAGCTCAGCCCTCCCTTGTCTGAGCTCAGCCCTCCCTTGTCTGAGCTCAGCTCCCTCTTGCTGCTACCTTCTAGCTGATGTGAGATAAGATGGGATGCCCCAGCTGCCTGTTATGCTTTTCCCTGCCACAGTCTCCCCTCAAGACTGAAACAAACCTTTCCCTCCATTAGTTGTTTCTGGTCAGGTATCTTTTGTCCCATTTGTGAGAAGGTAACTGCCACAGGCTCCCTTGCAAATCATGCAAGTCCTCCCTTTCTGTAGCACAGAACTCAATTCACCATATACAGGACATGTCTGTAGACCTCAGGGTTACACAACGCTGTGGCTGTGTCTATACCCATTTCTAAGACAGCATCTTGCCTTACAGCCTCAGAATTCCCTGTCTTGTTTTCCATAATAGATTGTGTACTTCTTGGTAGTCCCATAATTTGATACACAAAATACTCTGCATATTGTTGGTGCTTAATAAATGTTTGGTGAATGACAGCTCAAGAGACCTGAACCTACAGAGAAAACCCTCTGCTAAGAAGCTGAGTGAAAGAACAAAGGAGTTGTTGGAAGAGCTGTGGAGCAGGGGCTCTGTGGGCCAGCTTCAACCAGGCCTCCCTTTTGCTGGAGAATGGCCTGGAACGAGGCTAAACATCCAATTCTTGCAACGCTACAGGCCTCTTACCTCCACAGAGGAGCATCCTCCTTGCTTTTTCTCTTCATACATGTTCAGACACACATGTAAACATTGTGTACATGTGTGTGTGTTAAATGGAGGTGGGGAGCATAAATGTGGCCTTAGGGTGAGGGGGAAACTAGTTTTGATCACATACTTCAATATTTTGAATTTTCAGTGAATGCAGCCAGAAACACCAGGCTCATGACCGGACACTCTTCCGTAGTGTGTGACAAAATACAGCACAAATGTCACACCCAGTCCAAGGAAGGATGAAAGCAATGCAATGTTTCTAGGCTTAGCTTTTCCTCCTCAGTGCAGCCTGCTGGATTTGTGCAGCCCACAAGAATCATTCCTTTACAGAAGATCCTACCACACCGGATACTCAAGGCTGCTCAGTTTAGCCTTTGATTATAATCTAGCTACTTTTGGTTAGTTTCTTAGAAGTATCTCATTTGTGTCTTGCAGAGTTTATCTCCTCTTCCACTGCATCAAACAGAGCAGTATTAACTATATAGGAGCTCATTAATTATGAACTGTCTTAGTCTAATTAGATTTGCTGTAGGGTAGATATGGTAGGGTACTGGTTTTTAGGGGTGTACAGAAGTATACTGGGGGGTCATCTCTACATTTTTAACAAAGTTTGACTCTTGGGAATGACTCCAGGACTTAAAGCAGATCAACAAACATCTTAAGAAATAAACCACAAGTAGCCCAAACCCACAAAAGTTCAAATTACATCCGGTGTAATCCTGTGAGAGAATTTCTGCAGCAGAAGGAAGTCTGTTACTCTTGACCTGGACATTAGTATTCTGCAGTAGTGTGGGGGTGGCAGAAAAGTGCTTCTCATCTCACTGATGAAGCCACCTTCTGATTCCCAAGTCAGATCTGAAATGAGAGGAGCTGATGGCCTGATAGAGAACAAGGTTCCCCAGCTGCAGAAAGAGCAAGGCATGTATATCTATGTCATATGTGTGTGTGTGTGTGTGTGTGTATATATATATATATATATATATATATATATATATATATATATATATCAAAACAATTAGTTAATATTATGGAAACTTCATCTTGGCTTTAAACGACGTTTCTTCTTTATTTGATGTGCATTATTTTAAAAACACAGCACAGATGTAGCCTTGCAGCCCCTGCCCCCCCCCCCCCCCCATACAGCCTTTGGCATTAATCACACTGAAGCTTTCAACCAGCAGATTTGGAAAGGCTTCTTAACTACAGCTCCCATCATTAGTGTTTCTGCTGTCTAAGCAGAAAAAAAAAAAATCGGGAGGCAGCCTAGCCAAGGCTTCGGGAAAACAGAAACTCAGAAGGTGATGGATCTGTTTCTCAGATAAGTTTTCTGTATAATGAGCAACCCAATGATTTTCATCAATTGAAATATTTTCATAGGTTTCAGACTGAATAACCCAAGGCTTTTGTTGGGATAATCTGCTTGTTCTGAGATGTGTTGACTTTGGGGTGGGAGTCACTGGGCTTTACTTAGGGTTGCTCTGCCAGCCTTCCCCGGGCTAGCCCATCCCCTGTGTGGCTCTCACAGATTGGTACAAACTCCTGATCCTGCCTCTGGCCTCTGGCCTGCACTTTCTAGCTCCCTGACAAGA
Organism: Dipus sagitta; assembly: GCA_036346955.1. Taxonomy (NCBI): domain Eukaryota; kingdom Metazoa; phylum Chordata; class Mammalia; order Rodentia; family Dipodidae; genus Dipus; species Dipus sagitta. The sequence goes on from CM070786.1 coordinate 35,519,539, forward strand.
CATTTCAGGAAGGTAGCATTGATACTTATAACTCAATAAGCCTTGTGATGTTTCCCCAAGCAACACTTTGTGTTAACGCCTCTGTGACATCCTTGGCACGCTTGAGTCAACTTTGACTTACTTTTTTGTTTCCTACAATCACGGTTGCCAAGCCTTGTTGATTCTGACCTTGAATCATCTGCAGAACACTCTCATGTTTCTGTTTCTATTTCTGTTGCCTAGCTCAGGTCACACCCTGTCTTGCTTGCTTGGATAGAGCACCAGATAGCTGTTTTGTGGACTTCTTCTCATGAGCACCAAGAGTGCTCTTCTTACAGAGTGCCTTGTATGAGCCCATTTCCTGGTAAAAATTCTTAGCTGACGCAATCTGTTTCTGGTTTCTATTTTCTGCAACTGCCTGGTACCTCCCCATGTGGGGCCCCAAGAGAAAAGCTCGCTATTGCCCAGTGAGATGTCCAGCATCACCCTGCTGTGTCTTTTCTGGATTTCCATCTCTGAAGCGTCTAGCGAGACCACACACATGTTCTGCAGCTTCCCTGTGCCCTTCACCCCCGTTTTCTCCACGCATCATATTTTCTTTGAGGATTTTAGAAAACTCCCTCTTGGCATGCTTTATTAAGACTGTTTATATTTATGTCTTGAGCATCACACTTGAGCTGGTAGACAAAAGGGACGGTTTCCCTGTTTACCTTGGTTATTGGTAAGACTCAGCTTAGTGATAAGTGGAATCACTGAGGAAGTTAATCGTCACCTGCTCTGTGCACCTTTCTCTGATCTTCTGAAGGGAAATTATTTTCTCCTTTACGTAACTGTAATATTATGTATTTATTGCCAAGTTTTACTTTGTACTTGGTGTACAGAACTTTGCTATGATGTATTTTTCTTTGTATTTATCCTTGGGGTGCTTTCTTTCTTTCTTTTTTAGAGAGAGCGAGAGTGAGAGAGAGTGAACTGGTGCGCCTCAGCCACTGCAATTGAACTCCAGATGCTTGTGCCACCTAGTGAGCATGTGTGGCCTTGTGCTTGCCTCACCTTTGTGCATCTAGCTTATGTGGGATCTGTAGAGAGATTGAACATGGGTCCTTAGGCTTCGCAGGCAAGTGCCTTAACTGCTAAGCCGTCTCTCAAGCCCTGAAGTGCTTTTTGAGCCTGTGGATTGACATATTTTGTCAGGTTTGTGCCATTCGTGGTCATTTCTTCATGTCTTGCTCTGCCACATTCTTTCTCTCTTCTTTTGAGACTTTAATTCCATGAATGTTAGATTTTTCCAACAGGCTCCCTGGGTCTCTTGCAGTCTTCTGTCCCTTTTCTCTGAATAATTTGCATGTTCTTATCTTCTACAGTGATAGTCGATTTTGCTGCTGTGTCTAGCCATTTGTTAAGTCCATTTATTGAATTATCAATTCTAACATTAATTTATTAATTCTCAGTTCTGTGGATGAAACCCAGGGCCTGTGCATTCTAGGCAATTTACTATCAACTTAGAATTTCCACTTGATTTTTTTCTTCTTCTTCTTGTAGATCTAGTTTCTTGATGCAATTTTCATTCTTATCATCTATTTTCATTAATTTATCAACTACAGGTGCTCAAAAGTATTAAAAAAAAAGTTATTTAACTCCTTGGATCACTAGAGAATCTGTTTCTTATTTTATTTATTTTTATTTATTCTTTTTGCATTGCTGGGGTTTGAACCCAAAGCTTCCTGCATGCCAGGCAAATACTTTACTACTGAGCTATATCCCCACCCCTCAGTCTGTTTCTATTGTCTTTTTAAAAATTAAAAAAAAAAATCTCTTGGTCCTGTCTCTTGGCATGTCTTTAAACAATTGATTTCCTGTCAAGCATGTGTATAAAAATTACAGAGGTTAGAGGCTGAAGAGATGCCTCAGTGGACAAAGCACTTGTTACCTAAGTGTGGGGATGAGAGTTAGGACCCCCAATACCCACATAAATACAGCACGGGCTCACCTGTAACCCCAGTGCTTGGGAAGCAGAGACACGGGTGCTGGGGCAAGCTGGCTAGCTGGTCTTTGAAGTGAGAGACTCTACCTCAATAGGTAAAGAGATCAATTGAAGAAGAAACCTGATGTCAACCTCTGCCCTCCACATGCATGTGCACATGTACACTGACACACATGTGACCACACACACACACTACAGAGGTTGTGGGTGATATAAAATGTCATCCTACTCAGAAACTAAGAAACTTCAGAGGGGTTTTAAAATTTTTCTACTATGTGACACTATCACAGCCCTGTCTGGCTTCTTCCTATGTGAGAAGTTACCATCTGCCTGACTAGGAGCTTTCAATGGCCAGTAAGTGCCTCACATCAGTTTGGGCTCATCTCTTTCATCTTCCCTTCTCTTCTGAGGTGCTTGGTCTTTGCAGTCCTGGTAGCCTTACTGGTTCTGAACTCTAATTTTTGTCTCCCTAGACCTGTAGGTTGCTAAAAGTTCTGGTCATTCATTCATTCATTCAATTTATTCATTTTACCTCTTAGTAGCTGATTTCTGCTTGACCCTCAGCTTTTCCACATATGCTGCACATGAATCAGATGTTCTGCGGAGAGGGGAATGTTGGCCCCTCTCAGTGGGAGATTTGCATTTGGGCATGCTGGCCTGGCAAACCCCGGCTTCATTAAGAATTTTTATGGCTTGGGCTGGAGAGATGGCTTAGTGGTTAAGTGCTTGCCTGTGAAGCCTAAGGATGCTGGTTCAAGGCTCAATTCCCCAGGACCCACGTAAGCCAGATGCACAAGGGGATACATGCATCTGGAGTTCGTCTGCAGTGGCTGGAGGCTCTGGCATGCCCATTCTCTCTCTCTCTCTCTCTTTTTCTGTCATTCTAAAATAAATAAATAAAAACAAACCAAAAATAATATAAAAAAAGAATTTTTATGGCCTTCAAGCAGATTTTTTTTTTTGAAGCGGTGTCTCATTCTTATCCAGGCTAACTTGGAAGTCACTCTGTAGCCCAGGCTGCCTTCAAACTCACAGCAATCTACCTCATCCTTGCAAGTCCTTGGATTAAAGGCATGTGTCAAAACAACTGACTATATTTTTAATTTTTAAAAGTCCTCTCACATCTTCATAGTTGGTTCAGTGGGTTGACTGTTCTGCCATGAAATAGCTTGTTCTGTCATGGTGTAGTCGCTACAGTTGAAAGCAGGAACCTATGTGCTCTCCCACTACATCACTTCCTCCTACTATTCATTTCCAGATGTCCCTTCGCCCATTTATGAGTTTCTTCTGTATAAGAATAATAAAGAATAGTAATTTGTTTCAATTCAAATGTGGAATATTCAGTGGATAAAAGAACTTGCTGAGTAAAGTGGCAGCCTGAGTTTGGATCCCAGGACTCACATAAGGCCTGATGTGGTAGCCCGCGCCTGTGATCTCAGCAGAGCTATGGCATGATGGGAGTGAGAGGCCAGTGAGCCTGGTGTTCACAGTGGTGTACCAGAGACCCTGCCTCAAACAGGGTGGAAGGTGAGCACCAACACCCCAGTTGTCCTCTGACCCCCGCATGCACACAGCGGCACATGTGAGCCCGAATTCACACACACACACATATCATATACATGTGCACACAATAAAAGAGCTTAAAAAATATAAAAACAATAAAGGCAATGTAAAATGCCAATTCATTCCTTAATCCATTCAACGAACAATATTATTTGGGGCTAAGTGCTAAGGACACAGTGGTGAGGAAAACAGCCTCGGTCCGATGGAACTTGTGGTCAGGGTGGGAAAAAACAAACACACAGGAACGTGTTAGGGAGCAAAAGGTACTGTGTGCTGGGTTACTTCAGAATGGTGGTGGGTGATGGGTGAAGACAAGGGCTACTTAACACCCCATCTAAGTAGGAGTCATTAAATGACATCTTCCTAGACAGGAAGAGGTCAGCAATGAAGAGACACATATAGTTCCAGGGAAGGAAGGGGCAAGGGCTAAGGGCCCAAGGGATTTGCTAAAGTGGATTAATGTTTTCATATCCTAAATTAAAACTTTCAGCATAAGTGTGTTTTTCTTTTAAGAGGACAGTACTTTATACACATCAAAACATTTTTAATCTTTGCTAAGCAATGATCTTGGGTTGTAAGTGGGATCCTCATGTGAGCTACTTTAACTCACTTAGGAATCCTGGGTATTACTTACAACTCCTGAAGACGTTGTTCCGCAGTGGGCCTGACTTCCTGCAGGAGAGCCCCACGCACTCGCATGGCTCAGCTGACTGCAAGCAGCAGAATCTTTTCCTTACCGTTGGGACTATTATATATATATATGTACACGTGGTATTTTTGCCTACATATAACATTAAAAATTGGTTTTTAGACAATAATATTTTTTTGGTCAGGAAGACCAGGCTTGCCTAACACAGCCAGGTCCTCAGTGAGCTTGTGCTTGGTGCCACCTTCCTCCAATCCAGCTGTGTATAAGTTACTTACAGCCAGGAGGACCAGATCAGCCCGGTACAAGCAGGCCCCTGGTGAGTTTGCTCAGCTCACACTCAGTCCTGATGTGTATAGGGCAGGAGGGCCAGGCCCACACAGCACAGACAGGCCACTGGTGAATTCACCCTCAGCCCCTCCTCCCCCCAGCTCAGACTCAGGGAGACTGCTGGAAGAGTCCTAGCAAGCCCAGTGTGTTTCTGCTTGGTCATCTCTTCCTCTCTCCCTAACCCAGACACTCCTTTGTTATAGGAGCAGTCCCAGCCTTAGCCCACCCAGTTCCCAGTGGAGCTGCTATTGCTCCCTTCACAGCAAGACAAAGGGATATCTACACACAGTTAAACCTCCCAACCCCAAATAATTAACACAAGGAACTAAGGCAAGATATCCCTACCAAGAATGCCTGGTCCCATAGTCAAAGTCTCCAGTGAGAACTACTTACAGGAAATTCCAGAACATGATTATAGTAAGTATATGTAATGAACTTATAGAGGACATGAGCAAATGCCTAAATGTAATCCAAGAGAGCTCAAGCAACTAAAGAAATCAACAGATACCTGAGTGAAAGACGACAAGAACAAAGACTTGATTCCAATTAACTAAATGAAATGAGAAAGTCAAATTAAAAAATAAAAATCAACAAAGAGATAAAAATGATAAATAAAAATCAAATGGAAATAAAAAATGCAATAACTCAATTAAAAAGCTCCTAGGGGAGCTGGGCGTGGTGGCACATGCCTTTAATCCCAGCACTTGGGAGGCAGAGGTAGGAGGACCACCATGAGTTCAAGGCCATCCTGAGACTACATAGTGAATTCCAGGTCAGCCTGAGGTAGACTGAGACCCTACCTCGAAAAAACAAACAAACAAACAAACAAAAACAAAAAAACAAAAGCTCCTAGGAGAGCCATACCCATAGAAGAGACCATGTGGAAGATAGAATATCAGGACTTGAGGATAAGACAGAAGAAATAGGTCAGGATGCCAAAATCAATGGAAAGTTTAGAAAAACAAATTAGCAGACCAAAAAAGATGTGGAACACCATAAAATGTTGCTGGAGAGATGGCTTAGCAGTTAAAGCACATGCCTGTGAAGCCTAAGGACCCAGGTTCGATTCTTCAGGACCCACATAAGCCAGAGGCACATGGTGGCACATGCGTCTGGAGTTTGTTTGCAGTGGCTGGAGGCCCTGGCACTCCCAGTCTCTCTCTCTTTCTCTCTCTGTCTCAAATAGATAAATAAATAAATAAATAAATAACTAATAAGACCAAATGTTGAAATTATGGACATATAAGTAGAAAAAAATTTCAAATCTTACAAAAGAGAAGCTGCAAGAGGCACACAAAACATCAAGTACACAGGAACAGAAATGAAATTGCTCATGTCATGTTGTAGTTAAAACATTGAACACACAAAAGAAAGAAAGGGTACCAAAAGCTGTAAAAGAGAAACAGCTTGTCACAAGGATAAGCTAGTCAGAAAAACAGCCAAATTTTCAACGGAAGTTATAAAAGCAGAAGGGCCTGGAATGGAGTATTTCAAGCATTGAAAGACCATGGCTGCCAACTTAAATTACTATACCCAGTAAAATCATTCTTCATAATAAAAGAATCATTTTTGTGATAAAAGTCAGCTATATAAATATACAAGCACTAAGCCAGCCCTACAGAAAATACTGGATAGAATACTTCCCAGTGAAGAGAAGAATAAACATATTCAAGAGGCTACAGAAGAGAAAAAAATAACCAAATATAGAACAGTTGTTTAAACAAATGAAGGCCAGGAAAGGACCAAACTCCACAGCATTATCAGCATGACAGGGATTAGCTTATATCTATCTTTCTCCTTTTTCTTCTTTTATTTTCTTTTTATGTTTTTGGTTTTCTGAGGTAGGGTCTCATGCTAGCTCAGGCTGACCCGGAATTCACTATGTAGTCTCAGGATGGCCTCGAACTCATGGTGATCCTCCTACCTCTGCCTCCCAAATGCTGGGATTAAAGGCGTGTGCCACCACGCCTGGTATATCTTCCAATAATAACTCTAAATACCATTGTAACCAACTCCTTAATCAAAAGACACAGATTAACAGGTTGCATCAAAACACAGAAGCTATCATTTTGCTGTCTTCAAGAAACTGATATTACTATCAGTGACAGACACCACATTATGGAGAAAGAATAGAAAGATATCCAAGTAAATAGAAATAAGAAATAACTACGTTTGCCTCTACTAATATCTGACAAAATAGACTTCAAACCAAAAGTAATTGGAAGAGAAAGAAGACTATACTGATCAAGGGAACAATTCACCAAGAGAACATTACAATCCTAAACATACACTCACCAAACACAGGCACACTGAATTTTATAAGGAAAAATCTATTTGATAGAAAGTTAGACATAAGTCTCAACACAGTAGTAGTGACTTCAATACCCTACTATCACCAAACAGACAGGTCATCTAAACAAAAAATAGAGAGACAATGGAGCCAAATGACATCAAATGAACATTCCATCCAAACTCTACAGAATATACATTCTTTGCTGCAGTGAATGGAACATTTTCTAAGATAGATCACATATTAGGACACAAAGCAAATAAAAAATTCACAAAATTGAAATAGCTTCCTGTGTCATATATCTGACCACAGTGAAAAACAAAGCCAGAAGTAAACAACAAGAGGAACAAAAGAAAATACATACACTCCCAGAGATTGAGTAACATACTATTAAGCAAAGAATGGGTCATTGAAGAAATCAAGAAAGAAATAAAAAGTTCCTAGAAATGGAAATGAAAACACAACATATTAAAACCTATGGGGTTCAATGAAGACAGCCCTACCTTACCAAACTAGAGAGATCACACGTAAGTAACATGATCCACCTGAAGGCTCTGTAAAAATGAAAACAGCCAAAACCCCAAAGTGCCAAGATAATAAATGAACTAGAAATGAAGAAAACAAATTAAAAAATTGATAGGAGCTGAAGAGATTGCTCAGTGTTTAAAGGTGCTTGCTTATAAAACCTGATGGCATGGGTTTGGTTCTCTAGTACTCAAGTCCAGCCAGATGAACCCAGCTGTGGGTGCATGCATGTGGAGTTCACTTGCAATTGCAAGAGGCCCTGGCATGCTCATTCTCTCTCTGTTTGCAAATAAATAATAAATAAAAATTTTTATTTAAGATCAATAAAAAAGAGTTGATTTTTTTTTTCCAAAGCAGGGTCTCACTTTAGCTCAGGCTGACCTGGAACTCACTCTGTATTCTCAAGGTGGCCTCGAAGTCACGACAATCTTCCTACCTCTGCCTCCCGAATGCTGAGATTAAAGGCATGCACCACCATACCTGGCTAAGAGTTGATTTTTAAAAAAGAGATACAAGATTGATAAATCCCTAGCCAAATTAACCAAAAGAAAGAGAGAGAAGCCTTTAATCAATAAGATTAGAGATGAAAAAGAAGATATTACAACACATATCAATGACAATGAGAGAATCATAATGATATATTTCAATAGCCTATATTTCATCAAACTGGAAAGTTTGAAAGAAATGGAAACATTCCTTGACACATATTTTATACCAAAGTTAAACCCAGAAGAGATAAACAATATAAATAGTTATAACAAGTAAAGAGATTGAAGCAGTAATTAAAATATCTCCCAAGCAAAAAAAGTCCAGGCCTAGATACATTAACCTGTGAATTCTCTCAGACCTTTATAGAAACCACTGCTTCTCAAGTTATTCAATAAAATTGAAAGAAAGGAACTGCTTCCTAACTCCTTCTATGGAGCCAGCATCATACTGATAGCAAAACCTTACAGAGACACATCAAAAAAGAAAATTATGCCCAATATTCTTTTTTTTTTGTTTGTTTTTTGAGGTAGAGTCTCACCCTGGCCCAGGCTGACCTGGAATTCACTATGTAATCTCAGGGTGGCCTCGAACTCACTGCAATCCTCCTACCTCTGCCTCCCGATTAAAGGTGTGTGCCACCATGCCAATCCCAATATTCTTAATAAATTTAGGCACAAAAATTCTTAATAAAAATTTTTGCAAATTGAACCCAAGAAACATCAAAAAGTATCATCCATCTCAATCAAGTAGGTTTTGTTACAGGGGCCCAAGGATGGCTCAACATATGGAAATCAATAAACACAATACATCATATAACCTGATCATCCTATAAATGCAGAAAAGGCCTTGAGAAATGCAACATCCCTTCATGATAAAAACATTGATGAGATTAGGGGTTGAGGGAATATATTTTGACATAATAAAGGCTATATACTACAAACCTCAAGCCAATATCATACTAAATGGAAAAAAACTTGAAGCATTTCCACTAAGATCTGGAACAAGACAAGAGTATCTATTTTCTCCACTTATTTAACATAGTACTTGGAGTCTTATCTAGAGTGGTAAGACAAGAGAAAGGAATAAAAGGGATACAAACTGGAAAGGAAGAAGGCAAACTAACCTTATATATGATATGATTCTGTACTTAAAAGACCCTAAGTGTTCCACCAAAAACTCCTAGAGCTGATAAACACTTTTAGCAAGTGGCAGAATAAAAAAATAACACACAAAAATAAGTAGCCTTTTTATATACCAATGACAAACAGACTGAGAAAGAAATTAGGAAAACAGTTTCAAGCAATAGACACAAAATTAAATATCTTGGAACACTCTTAATCAAAGAAGTAAAATATCTCTACAGTGAAATTAAAACAGTGAAGAAAGAAATTGTGGAAGAAGATTCCAGAAGATGGAGTTGCTAACATAACTGAATAGCATCTTGAGGCTTGGACAATAGGGAGGATAGGGCTTGGGGGAAGGGAAAAAATGGGAGGGGGCACAAACTGAACCCAAATTGAACTGGTACCATAGAATCCTATATCCTGGAAGTCAGACTAAAAGGTGGAACCCACAAGAGGACCTTAGAGGGAGCACCTGAATAGAAGGGCTCTGGAGAGAGTGAGATGAAACCTAACCTCAAATTTCTCCTGTTTCTCTTACTTCTCTGGCTTTTTCTTTTCCTTTTCCCTTGGTGCTGGCCTGTAATTTCCTGTACCAGGATGTGGTGTACATCCACAGTGAGCTACTGATCAGAGGACCTACTAGATCTCCCAAAACAAATAAGACAGACCTCTGTCAGAGCACTTCATTACCCACCAGAGGCTAATGGTAAGACCCTACTGCTGAAGATACCAAATACTGTTGGCATGGACCATGGAGAGACCTGGTGAGAATCTGGAGGAGAGCCAGTCCCCAGACAATTAGCCCATCTAGTGCTGGAAGGTGCTACATGAGCTACTGGGGGAAAATGGCCAACATCTGTCCGAGCAACTCAAAGTCTAAGCAACTCAGAAGCAAACAACCTGACCTGATGCTCACACAAGTGCAATAGTGGCACACAGCCATGGTGGGTAACCAACTGCTCTTGAATTGGCTAGCAGGTCCACTCAGTGGAAAGGAAACCATATCTGGAACTGGGAAACAAGTCAGAATCATATCCAGATAATGATTATGCTGTCCATTGTCAAGATCCCACTAACCTTAGACTGTAAGTGTCTACATTCTTTTAATTCTCTCTAAATTAATAATGGTTATCTCATTTAATCAGCCCTGACTTCATTCTCCATTGGAGATTCTGCTTCTCTTTTTCAGATGGGAACTGGACCTGAAGAGATAAATGACTCAGCGCACTTCACCCTGGCCCCAGCTGAAACCACAGAGGAATTGGGGAAATGAGCAAGAATGCTGCTTTCTTAGTTAAGCTGATATCAGCACAAGGGTGATGGAGAAAGATACTGAGGACACTCAACACCTACCAAACCAGAGATCCAGATGCTCTTAAGTACCTATCACTGAAGTAGACTTAAAATGCTCCCAGCATGGCTCAGGGAATTTTGCAAAAGAGGGGCCAGACAGATTGTTAGAGCCACAAGTTGGGACATTTTGCATAGCGATATTGCCTCTCCCCCCCGATAAAGCATGACCCACAATCCCCATGGGGTTGACCTGCATCCCCAACAAGGAAGGCCTCTTCAGAAAACGGACATGGAGGAGGGAAAGGATGGTACCAACATGTGATGTTTACATACAAAGCATGTCCATATTTAATAATAAGAAATAAATAAAGAGAAAATTATTTAATGTTGTAACAAAGTTTCTTTCATCAGTCAAACACCTAGCAAAAACACAAGTCACATAGTGGAAGAGACTGCAAAGAAGATGTTCTTATAGGGATATGGACACAATTGTGGGAAGAAGCAGACACAGTGAGGTTCCTATGTGCAGGGAATAGTGGGAAACCTTTACCATTTAGGCCTTCAGTGGCAGGGAGCATGGCGCAGTGCAGTGAGTGTTGAAGCCAGGGAGGGATATAGGTGGGCCTGGGAGCAAGTGAAAGGAAAGGTCCTTTCCTTCCTTGACTTACCTGAGGTTACTCCAGGGGCAAATCCAACCATTGGCCACTGCCCTAGGGGCCAGGTGGGTGCCAGCTCTTGGAGGTAGTCTCAGCACTGTGGAGGGAAGAGGGAAGAGTGGACCTGGGTCAGGGAAGAAACCAGCCATAGTACACACAGGCCCAGATTTGACTAACAAGTGACAAGGCTTATGAACTCCAGGTTCCTTTTGCAGGGTCAGCCATGCAAAGATTTACAAGATAGAAGATGCCTTTCTCACATCAGCAATGGATAGTTCCAAGAGGTTTCAGTCATTCATCATGTCTTTATGGACAAAAACTTATTTTGAGGGAACTTGAAATGAGATTAAAAAATAAAATCTGAGGGCCTGAGAAAATGCAGGGTTTTGTAACTCTGCTGAGAAGATACATCACACTATTGAGCGGTGTGGTCCTTGTTGGATTTCCTTCTTATCTTAGGCAGCTAGAGTCATGAGCTTGGGAATGTGGGATAAATGTCACTTGTCCTGGGAGGTGGATTCTCTTTATGTTTCAAGGTAGTCTGGCGTTCATGCTGATGGGAGGAAGGGATAGACCAGGAGAGATTGTGGACAAGGATGTTAGTGAGAGAAAGGTGGGAGAAAAGACCTACAGAGAGATTCAGGGGTCTCCTTTAAAGCTAGTCATATACCAAAAATACGTCTCCTAACAAAGAGGTAAGGAGGGTCATAATGATGGCTGTGTATGACACAGTGGTAGCTATTTTTCTTTGAGTTCAGCTATTTCAGTAGCAAAATCTTGAAACTTTATTGCCTAGAACACATAATGTGCCCATATGTATTCGTTTGCATATCCAGATGCAGAAAATGTCATTGTGTCCCCAGGTCCTTAGATTTGGTATAATTAGACTAAGCTGCATTTAGTCCTTATCTGATATTTTCCTCTTAAAAATCCTAATCTGAATAACAACTCATTTTTTTCATTCATCATGAATTGATCTTCATTCATTATGAATATTGTATAACTTTTCAGTCAATACTTTTTTTTAATGTCAAACTTAAGTTTTCTTTCTTTTTTTTAAATGTTGAATATAGAATATCTTTTAGATGGGGGAAGGTCCATGAAATAAATCTTACATTTCAAACGGTGGATGCACCATTTTGCTCCTGTGTCTGCAATGGTTTACATTACATGCTACTTAAAAAGTATATTTATTGTCCAGGACTGGTGGTACACACCTTTAATCCTAGCACTTGCATTTGGGAGGCTGAGTTAGGAGGATCACTGTGAGTTTGAGGCCAGCCTGAGACTACGTAGTGAATTCCAGATCAGCTTGGGCTACAGAAGACCCTACCTTGAAACAAACAAACAAATACACACACACACACACACATACACACACACACACACACACACACACACACACACACACACAATATTTAAGGGAGAAGGAGTAGAGGGAGAGAAAGAGAGTAGGGAATGCCAGGGCCTCTTGCCACTATAAACAAATTCCAGATGCATGTGCCACTTTGTGCATCTAACTTTATGTGGATATTGGGGAATTGAACCAGGGTCAGCTGGCTTCGCAAGCAAACACTCTCAGCTGTTGAGCCATCTCCTCAACATCATGTCACTTTTTTTTTGTTTTATTTTCAAGGTTGGGTCTCACTGTAACCCAGGCTGACCTGGAACTCACTCTGTCATCTCAGGTTGGCCTCAAATCCATAGCAATCCTCCTATCTCTGTTTTCCAAGTGCTGGGATTACAGGTGTGCACCACCACACTGGGCTCAGATGTGTAGCTCAGGCTAGCCTTGAACTTCTGATCCTCCTGTCTCTGCCTCTTCCACAATTTCCTACTGGCATGCGCCACCACAGCCGGCAACTAATTTTTAAAAATTAAAAAGCAGTGCTAGTATTTACTTGTATAAGCAGTCCATATATTTAAACTCATCAAATCTCATGGAAACAACGTAAGTAGGTTCTACTAATATTACTGCTCTCATTATCTACATGGAGAAGCTGAGAGCTGTCAAGATGACAAGACCATATGTTAAAAAGTAGAGGAAGCCAGATTCAAACCCAGAAGGTGTGGCTCCAGAATGCGTGGGCTAAATCATTGTGCCAGGATATTTGCAACCTTGTAGAGTTGAGTATATGATAATCTTACAGCTGTGTGGTTCAGATTTCCATCTAATGAATGTAGGCATTTAGTGGTTAAATTCTCATTTTGAAAAATGCACTGGGTAGGGCTGGAGAGATGACTCAGCAGTTAAAATACTTGCAAAAGTCTAAGGACCTGAGTTCAATTTCCCCAGTACCCATGTAGTCATATGCACAAGGTGGTACATGTGTCTGGAGTTGGTTTGCAGGCTAAAGGTCCTAGCATGCCCATTCTCTCCCTCTTTCTCTTACTCTCTCTTAAATAAGTAAATAAATAAAAAATATACCTTTTAAAAAGTGTCTTGGGTAAATGTCACCAACTTAAAAAATTTTTTGATTAGAATAGTGCCATAAGAGAATCTGATCTTTTTCCTTTGAGTCAAACAAAGGAAGGATCTAATCTAGAGTTTCTCAAAATGTGTTCACTACAGGACTGGCCTGGCAGGGTGTTTCCTATATAAAGGTTTCCATCAAATAAGTGAACAATCTCATATATTACGAGTCAGAACTATAGCACACACATTAAAAGTTCTTCAGTAAAGACACCTGTTTAACTTTTTTCCAACCTGGTATTTAGCAAGTCAATTTGACCCAATAATTTTTTTTTTCACAAAGCATGAAACATTGTATAGATAAGTGTTACACAATGTTGTGCTGGTTCCTTAAAATCCAAGCATAGGCTTTGATGTTTCTAGGAGGCAATTGACAGTGTAGAGGGACCAAAAGAAACAAGACAAAACAGACAAGGAAACTGAGTTTTGTCTGCCCTTCTAATCTACCTGTAAAGCTTTACCATAATCTGCTCAGTGGGTATTTCATTCCATTGAATAGCATTATCTTCATTAAATTTCCTTCTGCTCTTAGGTATCTTGAAAATGTTGGGAATATGGTGGTGAATCTCACTTGGCTTTGTAGGGTGTTCTGTGGATGTTTCCTCATGCAATGTGGCTTTCTTCGTGTGACATTTTGGAATGATTTCTGAATGCTCAAAAAGGGCAGATTCTAAATGCAGATCTAGTGAGAAACACTGTGACTTATCCAAGAGGAACAGCCATGGGGAGGGTATGCACATGTAAAAAGCAGATCATTTAAAAACAAAACACTCACATACAGAAAGGGGCAAAGGGAAAGAAGGAGAGGGAAAGAGGGGGAGAGAGACTTTGAAGATGGATGTGGGAGGTTATTATTTCCTGAAGGCTCTGTAGCCACCACAGTCACTCATGTTACAATTTACCTGTATCGGGACTGTAGTTCCCAACCACTTTCTGAGAATGTGGTGAAGAACACTGTACTCACTCTTCTTTATCAGAGTGCACACAAACTGTGGTGTGGTTTGAATGTACAATATCCCTCATAGCCTCCTTTGATTTAAGCCTCATTCGTAGTTCTCGGCTGGTGGAGCCTTTAGGAGAAGGCTTGCTGGAGAAGTTGTGTTGCTGGGGGCTGACCTTGAAGTTTATTAGCCCAGTTTGCCAGTGCTAGCTAACTCACTTTTATTGCTTCCTTCCTGCGGCTGCTGTGATAAGGTGTGATGCCCTGGGTGTCTGCTCTGCCATGCTTCTCTTGCCATGATGAAACTTCCCCTTGAAACTCTAAGCTAAAATAAACCCTTTCTTTCCATAAGCTGCTTCTAGTCAGATGTTTTGTCCCAGCAACAAGGTCACTGTAACACACTCACAATACCAAGTTTAGTTTTATTGAAATTCTTCACCCCTGGCTCTGGCTGTGGTTTTGGACTCTTGGCTTTGTCTTCTGTTCTTACAGCTTCCCAAAGAAGCCAGAACCACCCCCATCCACTCTCCAGTATTTCAGTGTCTTCTGGGAAAGCAGACAGTGTAAGAGGAACAGTGGGGAACTGTCTTGGTCTCTCCCATCCAGATTCCTCTCTCATGTTTCTCTTCCTCAGCTGGTTTCCAAGGATGGGGACTAATGGGAGCCATGGCCACCCTCAATGCTGTCCTTCAATTTTCTATTAGACTGAGGCCTGTTCTGGCAGAGAGGAAACTGCTCCCTGGAAGTAAACTTATGACCTGTGCAAAATGAATTCACTCTTCCACTGCACCAGAGGACCATTTAGGAAATTACTTTCATTGCACAGAATACTACCCTGGTGTCCTGGATGATAGAGTCTGGGTCACTTGGGTGAGCTATTTTCTCCCTGCGAAAAAGTGTACTTACACAAAGGGCTGTGGTGTGTTGATGGAGCCTCACTCTGGTGGGCAGACTGGGGATGTCTGGCCAAGGGTCTCCTCAGGGGAGCAGCCCTGCACAGGATTTGTTGCAGCTTCTACTGAATTTTTTCCTTCAAGATTCTAAAAGGGATTTTCTTTGGGCACCCAAACTGAATTTCTGACCACAATTTTCTGCAGTAGCATTGATTAATGATAACTACCCCCAACCAACAAATGTGAATTTAGTGTTTATTAAATTATGGCATGATGGAAGATATATCACATGCATGATGTCATTTAGAAACAGCAGTATGAGGCAGGCTTTTTAATATTCTTTTTTTATTTTAGAAAGAGAGAGTGAGAGAGTAAGAGAGATAGTGTGTGTGTGTGTGTGTGTGTGTGTGTGTGAGAGAGAGAGAGAGAGAGAGAGAGAGAATTGGCATGCCAGGGCCTCAGCCACTGAAATCACACTCCAGATGCTTGCACCACCTAGTGGGCATGTGCGACCTTGTGCTTGCCTCACCTTTGTGAGTCTGGCTTATGTGGGATCTGGAGAGTTGAACATGGGTCCTTAGGCACTGCAGCCAAGCAACTTAACTGCCATCTCTCCAGCTCTTAATAGTCTTTATTGATGTGGAAATGAGTTGATAGAGGAGATTGAGCTTCATGCTTAAAATCATGTGTATAAACCATTTCAATGGATTGAATGTTTGTGTCTCTCTCAAGACTCATATGTTGAAATCGTAACTCCTCCTGCCCCCCCATGATGGCATTAGATGATGGAGTTCTTGGGTTATAATTAAGTTATGAGAGTGGAGGTCTCATGAATGGGATGCATGCCCTTACACAAAGAGATATGAGAATTTGCTCTATTCATCTGCCAAGTGAGGGTATAAGGATAATAGACTGGGAAGTTGGTGTTCAGCAAATGAAGTTTGAGATATCTGTTGGATGTGAAAGTGACAAGAATGAGTAGGAAGGTATATGTCTGGGTCTGGAGTTCATGGCTGAAGTCTGGGATGGAGATCACATATTTGGTATCTTTATGTTTTTAATAATGAACAGATGAGATGATAGGGGAGTAAGTAGAGATTGAGAAGAGAGCAATTCAGAGGTAAGAGCTCCATGTTAGGAGTGTGAGATGGATATGATCCAGAGACAGATGAACATGCAGGAGAAGAGCCACAGTATGTGGGGTAGGAAGATCCTAGAAGCCAAGTGCAAAGGCATATGTAGGAGGAGGGTATGATATTCTTCTTAAAACACACTGACCAGCACAGTCAGAGGTGGACTGAAGACTGACCATGGGGTTTATTTATTCAAAAACCACCAGTAAACAAATTCAATAGACAAGGCCTGTTTTGGAACAGGATATGGTGGTGCATGCCTTTAACCCTATAACTTGGGAGGTTGAGGAGACTTCAAGGGAAGCCTAGATTGCATAAGAAGTTCCATGCTAGCCTGGGTTACATAGTGAGACCCTGCCTCAAAAAAGAGTACTGTTTGCATTGAGTAGTGAGATAGGAGTAGGCTTAAGTTTGAAACAAGAGGAAACTGGAGACCATGGGTATATAATCTCCTTTAGAAAGTTTATCATGGGGTAAAACATAAGGATGGAAACTAGGATAGGGATTGGAGCTAACATACTTATGTTTTTGAAAGAGTGTTGCCTTTAATAAAAGTTTATGTGCTAATATGAATGTTCTAATGAAGAAAAACTGATGTAGGGAAGATGAGGTAAATGCTAGATTACTGTCCTTGAGTAGGCAAGAGGGGAGGAGATAATTGTGCTCATTGGATGAAAAGCTCATCTTGGAAGTGTGGATGGTTTACCCACTGCAGCAGAAGGAAGGGAGGAAGTATGGGATCTGATCAGGATGTTGGGAGCTGTGGTGGTCGAAACATGGAAATTCTCTGATTGATTTCCCTTACTCAGGAGGATTGGAATCCATCAACTGAGAGGTAGGTCAAGAATAAGTGTTGGGAGAGAGAAGAGGGTGACATCTAGGAGAGAGGGAAGAGAAATAGACTCAGAAAATATAGCAGGAATGGCAGCTAGGAAAGGGCTGTAGATAAAAGTCTTAACCTTAGAGTGAGATCTGTCAGCAATTTTGCTGGAATGGCCTGGTGCACATCAAGAAGAGCTGGGTTTAATTAGAGCTGTGGTTTTCACAGGTGAGCCAGAAGAAACAAAGACCAGGGAGTGATTGCAAGGGTGACCTCTGCATTCTAAGCTGTGTAAGGAGGAAAGATATGAACGATGAAACAGAAGGGTCAATCGATGTTATGTTGGTGGTTGGGTGCTGGCAGGAGTCAGGCGGAAGTTAGTAATTGGAGGACTGTGGAAGACAAACATACTGCAGCACATGTCTCTACTGAGGCTGCTAAGGTTAAGAGCATGGCTACGTGCACAGGCGGCTGAGGTCAGGGCGGAGGCGGAGGAGATGATCATCGAAAGCGAAGAGGTCTAGGAACTGACAAGCCAGAATACTGGAAGTTTCATCCAGGTTAGCACTGAAGTCAACAAACCTCAAGATAGATGTGCGCTTGTCTGTCAGCTGGAAGCTAAAAGCAGCAAAGAATGAATGTGAATCGCAGGGTCTGTAGGTGGCAGCATCAAGGGGAAGGAGTGGAGGGACCGATCTGATGACATGCCACACGCGTAGCGCCTCCATCCCTGGTGGAATGATGACTGCGAGAGAAAAAAGTCCATCAGTTGTGAGGGCTGAGGAGAAGGGCATGTCCTCAGAATCAATTTCAGTTGAAACAGGATGACAAGAATGTTTAGGAAAGATGTTGAGATCTGGAATTTTGTTGGTGTGTCATCTTGACTGTGATTTTCTCTTAAGTTTTAATCATTTTTTTTTAGCAGATTCTGCGTGTCTCCAGCTTTGCATCCACACACCTTTAATCCCAGAACTCAGAAGGTAGGAGAATTGCCATGAGTTCGAGGACAGCCTGAGACTACATAGTGAATTCCAGGTCAGCCTGGACAAGAGAGAGACCCTATCTTAAAAACAAACAGACAGAAAGAAACTTCTTTCCCAGTGATTCTGCAGAAAGCACACAATGGGCTCCTCTCTCAGGAGGTTGGTTTACATATGCATTGCTAATTCAAACACTGTAGTCAAGAAGATATGGGACTTAATTATCCAGACAGGTACTCTTGCTGCGTCCATCCAGCCACACCCAGGAGGCTGCATCTGCCAGGAGGGAATGTCCTTCCTTGCTTTGCATCAAGGCACTGTGAAGGTGAGAAATGGTCCTTCCTCTTGCCATGGGAGATGTCAAGCACTCGGTACCCATGCATCGTGCAGGTCAGGTGTCTCTGGCAGAGAACTATCATTTGTGGTGCTTCCATGAATGGATCTCATGATGCCCTCACTCTACCTTAAGAATAGATGGGCAGAATGCCTCCATTCACCACACCACCAAGGTGCATTTCATTTAATTTCTCTTTAAACATTTTGGCCATGTATATTCATTGTACACAGTGATGGATTTCATTTATGACATGACTTTTCCATTCAAGCATATCATGTATTTTGTCCATATTCACCTGTTACCTTCTTTTGTTCTCCCTTCCCCTTCTACTTGTCTCCTTCCTCTTTCCAGATAATTCTTTTTTTTCAATTTATTTTTTATTGCCAACTTCCATGATTATAGAATTCCCTCCCTCCAGTCACCTTTCCCTTTGAAACTCCATTCTCCATCATATCCCCTCCCTCTCTCAATCAGTGTCTCTTTTATTTTGATGTCATCATCTTTTCCTCCTATTATGATGGCCTTGTGTAGGTAGTGCCAGGCACTGTGAGGTCATGGATATTCAGGCCATTTTGTGTTTGGAAGAGTGCATTGTAGCAGTCCCACCCTTCCTTTGGCTCTTATATTTTTTCTGCCACCTCTTCCTCAATGGGCCCTGAGCCTTGGAAGGTGTGACAGAGATATTTCAGTGCTGAGCACTCCTCTGTCACTTCTTCTCAGCACCATGGCACCTTCTGAGTCATCCCAAGGTCACCACCATCTGAAAACAGAAGCTTCTCTAACCAAAAGTGAGAGTAGCATTAGTATATGGGTATGAATATTAAGAAAAGTACTTACCGGGCACTTTGGTGAGCATAGTATAAACATTTAGCCAGACACCAGCAGACATTACACCTCTAGGGCTCATGAGTACCCTTATTGTAGGTTTTTAGTATCAGGGATGTATTCTCTCCCATGGAGCGGGCCTCCAGTGCAATCAGAGTGGTTGGTTTTCCCCATAACAGGGATGCCATTATTGTACCCATTGGCTCATTTGGCCTGGCTGGCCAAATTTAAGGCTTGCAATGTCCACTGTTGAGTATCTCCACTGGTGATGTCTCTCTCTCCCATTGAACTGCATGCAGCATAGCTTTTTCCAGCTTTCTGTCAGCTTGTCTACATGACAGGATTTCTCAGTGACCTTGTGGAGTCTTCAGCAATAGGGTCTTACCATCTGTGATAGTTAAGGTGTTGTCAACTTGATCTGTTTAGTTATCCACAGAAATCCCTTTTCGGCGGGTGTCGGAGATTGCTTCCAGGAAGGATCAACTAAAGGAGGAAGTCCTTCCCTCAGAGTGAGCCCTTCCCCCAGAGTGTGTGGCCCCACTCAGAGGGGGACTTGATATAAGGAAGCTCTGGGTAAAAAGAGCCCCTTCCTCCCTTCCTTCCTTCCACTTGGCTGCCGGAGCTGCTCACTACCTTCCAGTGTGAATTGAAGACCAGCGCGGACTGAAGACTAGCATCAACTGAAGACCTGCGTGGATTGGAACCCAGCAGCTCCACAAGAAGCCTCCAGGCCTTCTGGCACTATCTGCAGTGCCAGGTCGGGACTGCTGAGGCATCTGGCCACGTGGACTGAGCAGCTACCAGGTTCCGTGATTCTCGGGCCTGCAACTGCTATTGGACTACCGTAAGCTAATTCAATAAATTCCCTTTTAAAAATAATTCATTCTAGCAGTTCTGTTCCTCTAGAGAACCCTAACTAATACACCATCTATCTGGTGGGAAACCAAGGGCCTCTACATGTGCATGCATACAGGTGCATGGTATGTGTGTGCTCACACACGTACAAACATTAACACACGTGCTCAGAGAGCTCACACATATGAATACATACATATATATGTACAACGTATGATATAATCTACATGCCACACATGAGAGTAAGTATGTAATATTTTTCTTTCATAGTCTTGTTTGTTTTAGTTCATATGATAATATCTAGTTTCATCTATTTTGAAAATATTTTTATTTATTTACTTGCATGGAGAGAGAGAGAGACAGACACACACACACAGAGAGAGAGAGAGAGAGAATGGGCACTCTAGGGCCTCTGCAAACAAACTCCACCTCCATGTGCCACTGTTCATCTGGCTGTATGTGGGTACTGGGGAATTGAACCTGGGTCCTTAGGCTTTGGTGGTAAGCACCTTAATGAACAAGCAATCTCTCCAGTCCGCATACATTTTCTTGTAAATGATTTAATTTCATTCTTCTTTATGACTGAGTAAAACTCCATATATTTTTTTTTGTCCACTCATCTGTTGATGGATACCAAGGAGTGTGATCACCATGGACACAGGTATTTCTGTAATATGCTGACTTAGATTCCCTTGAGATTATTCCCAGGAGTGGTAGAGCTGGATCATATCGAAGTTCTATTTTTAATTGTTTTAGGAAACCTCCACACTGACTTCTATAATAGCTGCACTAGTTCGCATTGACTGGCAGTGTAAAAGGGTTCCTCTTTCCCTCCTCTTCTCCAACATTATGGCCTGTTTTCTCAATGACAGCCATAGAATGACAATGTACTTATGACTGCCATTTCCCTTCGCCAGGCATAATAATTTTAGTTGGCAGTCAGGGCACAAAATATATTATTCCATGCTCTCCTAGATTTTTGGATTTTTATTGAGATGTCTGATATTATTATTGGTGATCTTCCTTTGCAGTTTTTAATATTGCTTCTTAGTTTTCTAGTTTTAGCTTTTTGACAATGATGTGTCATGAAGAAGTTATTTTATGGTTATGTCTGGAGTTCTAAATGCCTTTTGTACTAGTATATGCATGTCTTAGATTTTGGAAAAAATTTCTGCTACAATTTCATTGAATGATTTTCTGTGCCTTTAGTCTTTGTCTCAGTTCCTCCTGCTCATAGTCTCTTAGGTTTTGTCTCTCCCTCACATTCCAGAGTTCTTTCCTTTCTCCTTTCCTTACCTCCCTCCCTCCTTTTCTTCCCTCATTCCTCCTCTCCCTTTGCTACCTCTCTCTTTTCTTTCTCTCATTCTTTCTTTCATTTTTCAAAAATATTTATTTATTTGAGAGAGAAAGGGGCAGACAGAGAATTGGCATACCAGGGCCTTTGGCTATTGAAATATTTTATTTATTTAAGGGGGGGAAACAGAGGCACATAGAGAATTGGCATGCTAGGGCCTGGTAGCCACTATAAATGTACTCCAGACACATGCACTGCTTGCATCTGGCTTTATGTGGAATACTGTACTCAAACCTATATCCTTTGGCTTTGCAGGCAAGTGCCTTTACCGAAAAGCCATCTCTCCAGCTCCTTCCTTCCTCCCTCCCTCCTTCGCTTCTTCCCTCCCTCCCTTCTTCTCTCCCTCCCTTATTTCCTCCCTCCCTTCCTCTTTCTTTCTTTCTTTCTTTCTTTCTTTCTTTCTTTCTTTCTTTCTCTCTTCTTTTCTCTTTTGGATTGAACCCAAGGCCAATGGAAAAGGAAGTTGAAATAAAAATGAGAAAAAAAAAATGTATGTGTGTGTTGGCTAAGTTTCTCATCACTTGACAAAAATCCCTGAGAGCAACTTAATGGAGGAGAGGGCTGTTTTGGCCCATTGTTTTGGGGGGTGGAGTCCACATGGTGGGGAAGGCATGGTGGCAGGGGCAGCTCCATCTAAGGTGAGAGGGGCACGTGGCTGCTGCTTCTTACATCATAGCCAACCAGGGAGCAGAGACAGAGTCTCTGGACCCAGGGCTGGGCTGTAACATAGACAACCTACCCCCAGCAACACTTGCGCTAGCACATGCCAAAGAGTCCACAACCTTCTATAACAGTGCTACCAGTTGGAGATCAGGAGTCCAAACTCATGAGATTAAAAGTGGCATTTTACATTCAAATCACAACAGTAGGTTGACAGTGTGAGAAGTAACAGAAAGAACACAACGGAACAGGCGCAGGAAAGAGGAGTTAAAACCTAACCAAGCCAGATAAAAAATTAAAAATACAGAAGTGAATATAAGAAGAATAAAAATTCCTGCCTGGTACTGAAAACTTAAATCAAAAGCCTATGGCTGGGGAGCTCATCAGCCCAAGGGGGGCAATTCCTACTGTTGTCTGGTAACTGGATATAAGCCCATCAAACTGCCTTCTAAATACTTACTTTTGTGCCTAGATATTAATGCTACTGTCATTTTGGTTGGAGAAGCTTCTCTTTTCAGATGGTGTGACCACTGAGGTGACACAAAAGTCACCATAGTGCTGAGAAGAAGTGACAGTGGAGTGTTCAGCACTAAGTGAGACATCTCTATCACACTCTCCAAGGCTAAGGGACCATTGTAGAAGAGATGGTGGAAAGAACGAAATAGCCAAAGGAAGGGGAGGAATACTTACAATACTGTCTTCCAGACACAAAGTGGCCTTGATATTCATGACCTCACAGCATCTGACTCTATCTACGCAAGACCTTCATAACAGGAGGGAAAAATGGTGACATCAAAATAGAAGAGACTAGTTAGAAAGAATGAAGGATTCAGTGGAGGGGGGATTTGAGAGGGAAAAGAGGGGTGGTGAGAGATTAGGATCATGATTAGGAGATTATATTTGTGGAAGTTGTCAATAAAAAAGTTTTAAAGCATGTAATTGAAAAATAATCAGAATCAAAATAAAACAATAGAATAAGTCAACATTTCTACTTCTGTGTGGTTTTCTTTTGCAGACAACTCTCCCAGTGGGCAAGTGGTTACTTCCTTTCAAGTAGGTATGTCAGAATGTGTGGATGAAATCTGCATTCGGTCTCTCTTCCTTCTGAGTTAAGTCCCTGTGCAGGATTGCTTGCAGGACAAGCGCGGCCTCTCCAGCCCTGTGTGGGTTCTCCCAGCTCCGTACCTCCCCGACCTCATCCACGGCAGAGGCTGTGAGGGGCTGGGCTGATCTTGTTCCTTCGCGGTTGGACTTGTCTTCCTAGGGCTAACTGCTCTACTGCCAGCATCCCGAGGCCTTTGCTTGAGTATATTTGTACCCAGATCAGCTTCAGACCCATGACCCTGTGGCTTAGTCGGCGGAGGGGTGCTTTGGGGTGTAAGAGTGCTGCGTGCTCTACTCTTGCCAGCAGAGTGGTTTGGTTCTAGAGTTTCTCTTAGGATCAGCTCCGTCCTTTGCCCTAGCCTGAGAGTCAAGGAAGCGGGGCCACCCGCCCCTCTCCAGCACCTGCTTCTCTCAAAGCTTGCAGCTCTCTTGGGCAAAGTTTTGCTTTTGTAGTGTTCTGGAGGCGTGCATTTTCTCGTGCTTGCAGGCCCCGAGAGGGGGAGGGGATCTGCCCCCCTTCCCACCTTGTTCCGTACTGTGCTCTGGACTCTCTTGCTTCCTGTCTCTCGAACTCTGGATTTCACCTGGTCTCTCTCTCACCGTTTCCCGGGCTCCCTGGCCCTTCCTTGCTTCTCACCACCTCTGGCAGAGCCCTTGTTTTCTTTCAGATAATTCCCAAGGTACCTTCCAAAACTGCATTGGGAGTTGTCCCGGGAAACAACTTTGAGGAGGCCCCTGCCCATCCCCAGACTCACATACTGCCATGAGCCATTGCAGCCTTGACCTTCCCCAGGAGATACCGCATCACTGCAAGCCCTTTACCTCCACGTGACTGCACGTTCTGAAGTGCGCCCTTCTGTTCCTCTCTCCAAACCCTTTGGAGCTCAGGAGTTGCCACCAGAGGACATAAGCCCCACCTTCCCTGAGCGCTCCCTTTACCCTCTCCCTCTGACCGGAACCTGCCTGTTCCCAAGGACACGGCTTTCCCTGCAGGCCTCGCAAGTAGACATGTTTGATTTCATACCTCGTAGACCTTAAAGTCTGGAAAAGGGTAAGTCTCTTCCTCACTCTCCCTTTCAGCTTTTAATTAATGATTTCGTTTGCTTCCAACTTCAAAGACCACAGCCCTTTTGAAGCACATCATCAGATGTTACCACCTGTTACCCCGCCTTGTGGTTGTCCTTCAGTGACATTAGCCCTTGTTATCTCTACTGCCAGTGATGACGGAGCTGGATTTACTGAGCACACTCTCCATGAATTCGCCTGAGCACTGGGAAAGCATTATATAAATAAACTGAGGTGCAAAGCGCTAATGTGCATTGCCTGAAGTCACGCACAGCCACACAAGCAGGCTGAGGAAGATAATCTGGAGCATGTGGCCTTAGCCCTTAGGCTGCCTCTGGCATCTGTGCGGATGACCCTTGACCTCGCTGGCTCCTCTAACCCAACCCAGCCACTCTCCTCAGAAGCCATGCCACCATCTTTACCTCAGCTACAGTAGCATCATCTCAGGATTTTCACCGGTCTTTGAAACTCCCTGTTGAGACTCTTCCACTTCAGAAGATCCTTCACTTCATGGAAAGCCCAAGTCCATCAGCTCCATTGACCCTGTCACCATTCTTCTTAACTCAGGACCCCCGGAACTCCACATTTCCTTTCAGTTATCTGATACTGTGTAGTAAATCGCCTTACAGCTTGGCCATCCAAAATAACCACACAAATACACACACACACACACACACACACACACATATATTTCGTATTTCAAGGTAGGGTTTCACCCTAGCCCAGGCTGACCTGGAATTTCTCAGGGTGGCCTTGAACTCACGGTGACCCTCTTACCTCTGCCTCTCCAGTGCTGGGACTAAAGGCATGTGCCACCACACCCAGCTCAAAATAATTATTTTATTTGTCCATGATTCTTTGTCAGAAATTGAGCAGGGCTTTTGTGGGATGGTTCTTCTCCAAGCGGTGTTGACTGGGGTCTCTCATAGGTCAGATGGTGGCTCACTTACTTCCTACTTGGTAGATCTTTCTCTCTCTACTTCTATCCCTTGCCTTCTTTTTCTCTCTTCTTCCCTCCTGTCGACCCAATTCACATGTCTTTTTCCCCAGATCCCCAAAAGCACTCTATTTTTCCTTTAATTAACCCTACCCTGAGGTTAATTTCATCTCACGATTTATACAGAAAATGGCGCAGTTACCAGAGAAGTGCACTCCCCCCCCCCCCGCCGTGTCCATCAGCTTATACTAACTTGGACTCTCAGTGCTTTGCCTTCCTTGCTGTTGATGTGGGCGAAGAATCCCAGAAGCCACCTGATGCAAGGGCAAGACAGGCTTGTGTTTCTTTCTTCATCCTCTCAAAGACTCCATTCTTGCAAATATTTCTTCTTTCTCCAAAATATTGATTCATCTATTCAATTAACTGTTCTAGATAGCATACAAATGGGCTTTAATACTATCCCCTTAAACATAGCCAGTGAAAACAGTACCCCACTTTAACTCCACATTTTCTTCAGCTACCAAGACATATTTTTCTTTTCTTGATGCAATGCCTATAAAGAATGATCTAAACTCCCTCACAGGAGTTGCTCATCCCCTATTTCCTGAGAGGCATTCTCATAGTTTCTCTCTGCTACTCTATGGAAACTGATTTTGCCAAAGTCAGTGTCATTTCTACCTGTTCCGGTTACCTCAGCAACAGCCAATGCAACTGATTGCTGGCTCCATCTGAAACAAGCTCTGGTTTCAGTGACACCACAGATTGGCTGACTGATCTCTCTCATTGGCCACTCACCCATAGTCTTTGCTGATTTCTTTCCTTTACTGGAGTGTTGAACATGTCAGCCACATTGGCTTTTCTGCGGAAATGTCTTCTTGCTTCTGTTTGCACTCTCTTCTTGGTGATCCCATCAAATCCCACGCTCTTCAATGCAATCTATCTCTGTGGACTCCTAACTTCTGTCTCTAGGTAGAGCTTTTCTCCAGAGTCACAGACTTACATGTACTGCTGCCACTCAAATGTCTAATGGACGCTTCAACTTAGCAGGGCTAACACATAGCAGTATTCCTACCCAAAATGCTAACCCTCACATTCTCAAGTGAGCAAAGGACATCTCCATCCAGTCAGGTTCTCCTAGCACAAATCGAGTAGCCACAGTGGAGCTCTTTCTGTTCTCCATGCCAGTGATGTATCCCTCCACAGCCATGAGCCACCCACCCTTCATCCACATACCTATCATCCTTCTGGTCCTTTTACCCATCCATCTATCCATCCATCTATGTATCTACCCATCCACTCCCCCATCCATCCACCCACTTCCCCATCAATATATTCTCTCACCATCAATCCACCCACCCATCCTTCTATCCATCATCCATCCAGTCACCCATCATCCATCCATCCACCCATCCAAGCATGGTGTTTTCATGCTCCCTCCATGCGTGTTCTGTGTGGCTGTTTTGCCCTCTCACTGCCGTCACCCTATCTCCAGCCTCCACAGCACCTGGCCCCCCAGTTCCTTGCTTAGGTGATGGCTTTCTCTGTTGCTGGTTGGAAAGCAATTGAAATCATAGCTCATGTAATCATATTGCCTGATTCAAATTTATTGAGAGCCAATTCAGATATGACTCTCCTACTTAAAACCTTTAATAACTTGCATTTCAATTAGGCAAGATCAAATTACTAATCATGATGTAAAAGACCTAGTAAAATCTGGCCCCCATCATACTTTCTGAACTTGACTCATAGTATCTCTCTCTTACCCACTCTGTTTTGGTCAACTGGCTTCCTCCTATCTAGCCTGGAGACATGCCAAGCTTCTAGTTTCAGGCCTCCAAAACAAGTATTTTTCCAAATCCTGGCATAGCCGCCTTCTCTTTGTGCTCTTCTGCTCTTCTCACCCTTCCCAGAGTCTTACTTGATTTCCCCGGATAAGGAGAGTTTATGGTCCCCTTGTAGGCACTCTATTATGTCCCACCCAATTATCTCCATAGAACTTATTATTTCAAATTAGCTTATTGATCAAATAATTGTCATATTATTGTAAGTCTCACTGAGTAGAATGCTAACTTTTTGAGGGTGAGAATTTTATTTTGTTAATTCCCAGAACCCAAAGAAGGCCTGGAGCAGAATACTTTATAAATACTTGTTAACAAAACCAAAGGTTTTAGATTTATTGAAATATGAGTAATATATAATAAGGAATTTAAGTACATAAAAACTTTCAAATAGCATCCAGGCATAAAAGAAAAAATGACATTATCTCCTGTCTACTTTCAGGACACTACTCTGTTCTGCCATGTGCTATTCCCAAGAGGCAGATTGCCTTTAGAAGTTGTAGGATTTGGCAGTTAATCAACATCACTGCTCTCCTCCTTAGGCACCATTTTTAGTTATATTGCTTAACATGTCCTCTTTGGGTTACCTTTACAGCTACAAACAGAAATTTTGACCATGACTTCTCAGATAGCCATGATGCCTGGAGAGAACAAGAGGCCCCTACATTCTGAACCCCCCTCCATTCTCTGGTCCCACCCCTTTTAGCTTCCATCATGTCTTTTACAAGATCAAGGTTTATTACATTCATATTCTGATATGTGACTATAATTAAGCCTTCTGTGCTTTGAGGATGTTAGTTTCTTAAAATTGAATACCATTAAATGGCAATTGAAAATTATGATTATGTAAATATCACTCAGTAGAAAACCAAGTACTTTGATTAGACTTATAGAGAAGGGGAAATAATCTTAAATCGCCAAACCTGTGGCACTCAAGGGCAAAACTTCCAATCTTCAAGATCAAATGAACTCTCTGCTATTAGCTCCTTCTTCAGTTGCTCAAAAATCACACTACATTTTGTTTAATTTGACATATGACATTTCCTGAAAGCTTTGTCACACCCCCCAGAAAAGCTCTAATTTATTGTCTTTTTTTCTTGGTGCAAAATATAATAATAAAAACAAACATATTTAGAAAAATTACTGAAGGTGAGGTATTAAACATTTTTAGGCTATACTTTATATAACATCAATATGACCCCATGAAGTAGGAATTATTTTTATTCTGTTTTGAATTTTTTTTTTTTGATACAGGGTCTTAGAGTTATAGCCCAGGCTGCCCTTGAACTCATGATTCTCTTGCCTCAGCCTCCCAAGTGCTGGGATTAGAGGTGTGCATCAACGTACCTGGCACATACTCATTTTTCAAACTAGGAAATCATGCTTCAGAAAATTTAAACAATTGTTCAAGGTCATATTTATCATTAATGACTCGGTCCAAGCAGCCTAACTGTGGAGATTGCAAGTTTAACTGCATTGGGATGTCTTTACTCAGTTATGAAGCTTATCAAGTTTCTTACTACATTGTTACTGAAGTCTGTTTTTTAAAGTGAAGCTATTTTAACAAAACAATTCCAACTTCGTGTTTGTGTTTCTAGTTTTGGTGTTGCTGCATGGATGTCATCTTGAGATTTTATTTAATGTTTCTTTTTGCATTTCTGGTTTGATCCCTGTTCATCTTTCTTCTACCTCATTTAAATTTTGGCTGGCACATAGTAACAAGCAAGTCTTTCAGGAAGGGTAACTAAGAGGTAACATCTGAGATGTTGCATGTTTAAAAAGTTATTATATTTTGACTGATAACTTAGATAATTGTATGAGCTGCTTTTATAATTGCTTTAACCAGTTACCCAACAAGGAAGGAGGGGCTTATTTCAGCTGTGGTTCTAGGGAACACAGTCCATCATGCTAGGCTACACATGGTGGTGGAAGCATGAAGCAGCTGGTCACATTTAATCTGCAGTCAGGAAGCAGAGGGTGAGTGTACTGAGGCTCAGCTTTCTCTTTTTTGTCCTGTCTGGGATTCCATCCATCTACGTCTACCATATTGTCAATATATCTATTTAGTTACTCATTCACATTAGCATACAAATAGACCTAAATATTATTACCTTAAACAAAACTGTACTTTGATTCTACATCTTCAGCTACTAAGACAGCTTTTCTTCTTTTGACACAATGCCTCTAAAGAATTACCTATTAACTATGGGGTGCTACCCACAGTTAGGATAGGTATTCCTAACTTAGCTAACCTAATCTAGAAACTCTCACAGACATGCCCATAGATACAGGTTGGTCTGCTTGCTGATTCTAGGTCCAATCAAGGTGACAATCGGAATTAGCCATCAGAGCTAGGTATAGAATTTGGGTTGAAAATAATCTATCAGACCCTTGTCAGCATTGCTTTGCTGTCTTCTAACACTCATCTGATTGGCAAGAAGTCTGATGCCAGTTCTTTGTAGACTTTTTTTTCTCCCCTGGAAGTTTTACCCTCTATTTTTGTTTCAGAATTCTGTGAGGTATGGGCTTTTGTGCTCATTTGTTGGAGCACCAGAGCCCTTTGCTGTTCTGTTCCAGTTGTCTTCTACCCGGATTTACTCTTTCTTCCTTCTTGGTCTTATATTTTTCATTTTTGAAAGTCTTGTTGGATTGGTATTAAAACTCCTAGGCTGAAGTTATATCTACCATGTAATTCTTTCCTTTGTTTTCCTTCTTCCCTCCTTCATTTTTTCCATTCCTGCCTCCTTCACTCTTTCTCTCTTTCTTTTCTTTTCTGTTCTTTTCTTTTCCTTTCCTCTCTCTCCTCTCCTCTCCTCCTTTCCTCTCCCCTCCCTTCCTCTTTCTTCCTTCCTTCCTTCCTTCCTTCCTTCCTTCCTTCCTTCCTTCCTTCCTTTCTCTCTCTCTCTCTCTCTCTCTCTCTTTCTTTCTTTCCTTCTCTTCCTACTACTAAAGAGCAAATGATAGGCTTCATATGGTTAGGCAACTTCTCTACCATTAAGGCATATCCCCAGCACTTTGAAAATGTTTTTATTTTGAGACAAGATCCCCCTGAATTGCTCAGATTGACCTTGAGCTAGTTCTAGAGACGAAGTAGGTCTTGTCATCCTTCTGCCTCATCCTTCTGAGTAACTGGGATTACAAACCTGTGCCAGAAGGCCTCATTCTTATTTTTTTCTTTTTAAGTTAATTTCCTTTTCTTCTTTATTTTTTTATTTTTATTTTTTTAGTTTATGTAATACATTTTTATTGAAAACTTTAATCTATGAACATACAGTAATTTGATTGTATTCCCATCTCTCTCTCTCTCTTTCTCTCTTTTTTTTTCTTTATTAGTCAGTTCTGTATTCAGCAAATACAGTCTGTTTGGTACCATTATTAGGCTCATCCGTGACCTACCCCCTCCCCTTGGCCCCTCCTTGTTGAGGTATATGGGTCTTGCATTGTGGAGTTAGCCCACAGTAATGGGTAAGCTAAATGTCTCTGCATATCATGACCCAACATGTGACTCTGACATTCTTTCCGCCCCCTCTTCCGCAAAATTTCCCTGCGCCATGTTGGGTTCAGTTTTGGTCTGCTTCAGTGATGAGGTGTTGGGGGCCTCTGAGGCTCTGGCTCTCTGATTTGGTAGGAGTTGATTTTTCTCTGTGCTGATCTCCTTCCCCCTTGTGCTGGTATCTGGTTCATCAGGAAAACAGCCCCCTTGCTTGTTTCTCCATTTTTTCTTAGTTTCAGCCAGGGCCCTTTTGAGGTATGATGGGGTGGCTCTCTCCTTAGGATCTACATCTATCTTCTTCTTTATTTTTTATTCTATTGTCTGTATTTGATGTTGTCTTCTGTGTCATATATTGATTTTAGTTAAACTACTTAAAAAATAGCATTTCTAACATGTGTTCATTCTCTGCACCATGTTCAAGTTTCCCTGGATGCGTCTCTCTTCAAACCCATTCATGCATTGCATGCATTCTATCATTCTGTTCACCTTAGTGATTTTCTTTCATGATAAGCTTTTCCTCGAATGTTTAGAAGACTCTCTGTTTGTTCCTATTGGTAACAGAATTTGATTCCTATGGCTCACTGAGATAGGTAAACTGAGTGGATCCTTTCCATAACAGATCTCATCAGCCTCTCCCTTCTTCCCTCCGTCCGTCCCTCCCTCCCTCTCTCTTTCCCTCCCTTCTTCCCTCCCTTCTTTTCTCCCTTCCTGCTTCCTTCTCTCCTTCCTTTATTTTTCTTAAAATATTTGTTTATTGGTAGAGAAAGAGAGAGAGAGAGAGAGAGAGAGAGGGAGAGAGAGAGAGAGAGAGAGGGAGAGAGAGAGAGAGGGAGAGAGAGAGAGAGAGAGAGAGGGAGAGAGAGAGAGAGAGAGAGAAGAGAGGGAGAGAGAGAGAGAGAGAGAGAGAGAGAGAGAGGCATCTTGCTGCGCAAATGAACTCCAGACACACACTCCCCCACTTTGTGCGTCTAGCTTTGTGTGAGCACTGGTGAACTGAACCCGGGCTGGCAGACTTTGCAGTCAAGCCCCTTTAACCACTGAGCCATTTCTCCAGCCCAAAGATCTTTCTTTCTTAAAAACTGTCAGAATTAAATGGGATTGCTGTGGAACACCACCACCCACCTACAAATCTTCAGCATTCCCATGGTGTTGTGCTCTGAATGTTGTGGCCCCCTCCAGAATTCATGTTGGTTGTAACCCCAAGGACAATAGTATTGGGAGGAGGGACCTTTAAGAAGTGATGAGGGCACCAGGGATCCTCAGTGAATAGAATTAGGTGGCTTTGTAAAAGGGCTTGATGGAGGGAATTTGATCTCTTTTGGCTTTCAGCTTTCTGTCATGTGGGGACACCATAGCTGTCCCTTCTGCACAATGAAGAGTGCAAGGTGTCATCTTGGAAGGAGAAACTGTATAGTCACCAGTCACCAAACCTGTTAGCGTATTAACCTTGGACTTCTCAATCTCTAGAACTGTAAGAAATAAATAAGTCTTTATAACTCACCCAAGGTCAGGTATGGTTACAGGGACAGAAATGGATTGAAATAGAAGGAAAATAGCTTCATGTGGAGGGAAAAAAATGTGGCTGGATGTGTAGAATGGCTGAATACTGTACTATTTTTTATCACTCTGATTATGGCCCACAAATAGAACTTTTCCATTCTGAGTTGAGGAATTCTTTTCATCTCCTCCAGCCAGAAGAGTTCTGATTTCTACTTGTCTTATTGTTTTATTTCGCATTCTGGGATCCACTTCCCTTATGCTGGTTTATCCCCATCCCATCACATAAGCTGTTGATGTACACCACAAAGTCTCTGTGCTGGAGCACTCTGGGCTCAGCTCATGTGCTTGCCTCCAGAGCCCGTGTGCTGTTTTCCAAGTGAAACCTGAATAAAGTGAAAGGCATAGGAAGGCTTTGGGGTGGGGTGGGGGCATGTGGTTGGGGAGTAGGTATGAAGAGTCTGCCTTATAGATGGTCATTCTAACATGGGTAGGAATTCAGCAGGGCTGACTGAAAGAGGGAATCCTAGAGGATTTTCTGCTTGAATATCAATTTTCTCCTTGAATATCAAGAGGCCCTGAGTACCTCACAGGGTCACTGCCTGACCCTCACCATTAGCAACAGACATCTAGAAAAAGTCTGGGCACCCTGCTCTTGCCCAGCTCTGACCCCTTCCCACAGTGTATTCTGTGTTTATCTTACTAATAACATGTTTCCCTTTTATTAGAAGTTCATTATGAACATTTGAAAAGTTCATAAGAGTAAAAACATCAAATATTAGAAATGTTCTGCCTCTCAGGTAAAAGGTTAACATTTCAGTGTTTGTTTTTCCAATTTTGTTGAGGAGAAAGAAATAGCATAAATTATAGTTTATTTGACTTGCAAAAATATGCTCATTTCTTTCAGCATTCTTCAAAAACATGGTCCTTCAGAGACACATGTTACTTACCACATGGCTATCGTTTTACAGTTTACTTAACTAGCTCCTATTTTTTTAGTGTTTAGGATATTCCCAATTAAAAAAAATTATTAGTCAGGATTCTCTAGAGGAACAGAACTGATAGAATCAGTTGCATTAAAAAGGAAATTTATGAGCTGGAGCTATGGCTTAGCAATTAAGGCATTTGCCTGCAAAGCCTAAGAACCCAGGTTCAATTTCCCAGGACCTACGTGAGCCAGATGCACAAGGTGGCACATACATCTGGAGTTCCTTTGCAGTGGCTAGAGGTCCTGGCACACCCATTCTCTATCTGCCTCTTTATCTCTCTCTCTCAAATAAATAATCAAAATATTTTTAAAAGAGGGATTTATTGGATTAGTTTAGGGCAGTTCAACAATAGTAGTCTGTAGGCTAGAGTCAAAGAACTGGTAGCTATTTAGTACATATGACAGGATGCCTTAGCAGTCCCAGTCCAGCACTGAAGGCCTGAAGGCTTCCTGGAGAGCCACTGGTCTTCAGTCCATGCTGGAAGGCTGAGGAAACTTGGTTCCAATACCAGCAAAGGACAGCTGAACAGCGATGTGTAAGCAAGGCACTCACCAGCACGCAGCACTGGCGGCCTGGTAGGAGGAAGGTTTTTTTTGTCTTTTTTATTTCCCAGTGCTTTCTTATATAAAGCCCCTATCCTGGAGGGCTGTCCACTCTGGAAGAAGGGCTCACTCTGGAGGAAGTCAGTCCTTCAGTCAATCCTTCCTGGAAGCAATCTCAGAGACCAAGAGGAGTATCTGTGGATTCCTAATCTGATCAAGTTGACAACAGAACTTAGCCATCACAAATACTATGAGGAAATCCTTTCTCATAAAGCTTTTTGAGGCTATTTCTTAGTTTCTTGGATTAATATTGAGAAGTGCAGCTAGCAAGGAAAAGTCTTCCACTGCTTTCTAAAG
The DNA here is from genome assembly GCA_036346955.1 of Dipus sagitta. NCBI lineage: Eukaryota > Metazoa > Chordata > Mammalia > Rodentia > Dipodidae > Dipus > Dipus sagitta. The sequence continues at coordinate 35,553,510 of CM070786.1, forward strand.
CCTCTGATATGTCCTTGCAGAACTATGTGTGGATCCACATTTTGTTAGTGCTGTGGCTGAACTTGATAGTACCGTAAAAAGAGAGAGGTGGGAAGAGAAAGATTTCCTATGTGTATGATGGAGAAATCCTTATTTTGTTCACTTTTCTGTTGTTTTGCATTTCTTTCAGTAATTTATTTTTAGTACTTCATAGACATTTACTTTTTTCTCCCACATGAGATTTTAATTTAAGATTTTTTTTAAGTTGAAATGTTTTGCCTGACTCTTTTAAAAAATATTTTATTTATTTATTTGAGAAAGAGAGAGAGAGAGAGAGAGAGAGAGAGAGAGAGAGAGAGAGAGAGAGAAAGAGGTAGATAGAGATACAGAGACAGAATGGGCACACCAGGGCCTCTAACCACTGCAAATGAACTCCACATGCATGCGCTACCTCATGCATCTGGCTTTATGTGGGTACTGGGGAATTGAACCTGAGTTTTTAGGCTTTGCAGGCAAGGGCCTTAACAAGCCATCTCTCCAGCTCTGCCTCTTTTTATTTTATGGGTTTATATGCTTTGGCATGCAATTCAACAGATCACTAAAATTTATTTCTTATCTAATTTTGGAATTTTCTACCCTTTGATCAATATCATCCCTCTCTTGTCATTCCCATCCATATTGTCACAAATAACAGAATTTCTTTCTTCATATATATGTACATATGTGTATATATATATATATATATATATATATATATATCACATTTTTTATTTGCTCACTTACTGATGGACACAGGTTGAATCAACAAGTTGGTTGTTTTAAGTAATGTTTCAACTAAGTGGGAATGCATATCTCTCTTTACTGTAATGAGTTTAGTTTAATTTAGAAATGAATTTTCATCTATTTCCTTGAAATGGCTATACTAACACATTCCCACCAACAGTACAGCATTCCCTTGCTCACCATTAACAATTAACATTTGTCTTTTGGGTAGTAGTCATTCTAGCAGGCACGAGTTAATATCTCATTATGGTTTAATTTCCACTTCTCTGAAGATTAGATATGTTGAGCTTGAAGACCACACTTAACAACAACACATTGTATTTTTCAAAATTGCTAACATAGATTTTAATGTTTTTAACTCAAAAATGATAGATTGGTGAGGTCATACATTATTAGCTTGATTGAACCTTCCTGCAAGGCACACACAGTTCTAAACATCACACTGTACTCCATAAACACAGTTACATTTGTCAAATAAAAATAATTAAAAATTTGAAGAAAAATTGTGAACCATATGCAATTCACCTTTTGTAAAGACATTTACCTTAATTATTTTATTTAATACATGACAAATTGTACCAACTCTGTTCACTGAGTAGTACTTTATTGATCTAAAATGAAGTATTTGACATATACTTAATTCTTTCGTGCATTAGAATCAGGGTTATCAATATTTTCTTACTTATGTATTGCTTACTCCAAAGCTACAATATCCTAGTTGTTGAATTTTTACAATGTACTCTTAAATATATTGTGAAATTTTCAATGACTTGACTTTTCTGAAAATTTAAAAACAAATACTTCAAAATGATTTATCCACACTATTTTGCATTGCTAATATACAGAATTTACTGAATTAATGAGTAAAACAACTTGAAAAACAAACTAGATCTTCATGTTACTAAGGCACCTCAGCTCAACATGTTCTCTTTTCACTAGCTAGCTTTCTCATTTACGCACTATCAGTAAAATCTCTGCAGTAAAAGATCTTTGAGAAACCCATTGAATCTTGCAGGAATCCGGCTTGACCCAGGCGGGTTTGAACCAAGAAGCTGGCTTCTTGGCCAGCTCTGCCAAAGGACCTGACATCAAGCAGTTGTCTTTGGGTATTAGTGATTTTTTCTGTAAAGGAGGAAGACTGATTAAGACTTTGCTAAGATTCTTTGAGCAGCAACCATGTGGATTCTAATAACCATGACCCAAAATGTGCACAGCAAGTGGTTCCTAAAGGAGAGCTGGGCCTGTAACTCGCTGAGCTGTCGTCACAGGCCTTCACTGCGTTATGATTGGACTTACCCAGGCATAGCTCTGTAGATAACATTGAACAAGCAACAGCAGAGCTGTGTACACTTTGGAATCAATTCCACTTCACACATTGCCTAGCTTTAAACCCACCCTACCATAGCATTTTGCAACTCCAAAGCGGGGGTGAGGTGAGAACTCAAAGGGAGATGGGCCTCACGGTGCAGGCAGGAGCCATGGCCCTGTTGCCATTTGCAAAGCTCCCGGGAAGCCAAACAAAAGGAACAATGGCTTTGAAGGTCCCTGCCAAACTCGTCTTAAAAGCAATAGGATTAGAGGAAAATGAAACTCCCAAGAGCATGACTAAGCACTTGGAGCTTGCAAGACAGAAGTCCAATCATCTTCATCTCACAGAGAAAGGAAACGCGAAGGACAGTGGCTCTACTTGATGTCTTTAATTGGATTATAAAGCTTAGATGGAAAATCTTTTGCAACGCAGTGTCCAGAGCTTTATGGCCAGGACAGAGTAACTCAGGGCAGAGCACTATGTCCACACAGGGCTTTTCGTTTCCAGAAGAATGGAGCCCGATTTCTGCATCATACATGGATTAAATCTGCACCACTTTTCCTACTGCTCTGTGAAATGATTCACTTCCAAGAACAATAGAAGCTTGAGCTTACCTTGGTGGTGGTCATTAATAGCTCTCATACGGGAAAATGTTTTTGAAAGCCCCTTTTGTCCCTGTTGTCACAAAAATATGAACCCTTGATGCATTAGCAAGTAGTGAAAGAAAATTTTAATATCTTGGCAGATAAATGCACAGCACACACGGAAGGAATGCATTATGGACATCAGCCATAAAAAATGTTTTCAATTTCTTTTGGTGCTAAGATACGGGATCAGAAACTATAGTCCGTTTCTGAAGAGTCACTTGAGGCGATTTGCATATAGAATGTTTATTGTGGGGTGGAAGATGTAACTTGGAATAAGTGGAGCCAGATCTCAAGAATTTCCTTGCAGTCTTTGTCTAGGGACGGAGTCACTATTAGGTTGGTAGCAGTTACATTCTCATTGCTGAGGCACACCACCTAACCAGAAGCAGCTTATGGAAGGAGAGGTTTTATTTTCGCTTAGAGTTTTGACAGGAAATATCATCACGGCAGGAAAAGCAGGAAGTTCTGAATCACATTTCCATACATAAGCAGGGGGAAAGAGAGAGAGTGAGCGAGCTAGTTAGCACTGGCAAGGTGGGCTATAAAATCCTAAGGCTTTCCCCCAGGGACACACCACCTTCAAAGCTTTACCTCCCAAAGGCTCCACCAGCTGGGGATGAAATATGAGGCTTAATCATAAACACTTGAGGCTACGGGGGACAGTTTACCTTCGAACCATCACATGAGCTTTCTCATGAAGCTGATATAATTTTAGCTGACTCTGCAGCGAATTTGTAGAGCACAGCCCAAGGGTTTCGTGATGTGTGTTCTCTTGAGAAACCCTGTGAAAATCCAGAGGAACATTCGGTTTTCTCCCAGTAATTTTGTCAAAGAAGCTGGAATAACCTAATTTAGCTTCCTCCTGTGTACACAATGAGATCCTTTTCCATATTGTCATGAAGATGGCTTACTAACTGAAAGATTCTTAGGGTCATTTAGTGACGTATCAGGGCCACCAGGGTATACACGGGTAAAAGTGAGAAAGAGCCTATGAAAAAGCAGTAAGGGTTGAGAGGTTAACGGACCTAATTTCTCATTTCTTTGAGTTGGTTCCAGACAGAAAGAAGAGGCCATCTAATCCAACTTTCCTACAGACAGATTGCCCCCATGGATGGAGGGGCTGAGAGAGCCTCACAGGTCTAGTTGCTCATGCGTTCTCATTCTTAAGGACATGGTGACAACTCCAGATCTATGTTCTCTTCCAGTGGCCCTTGGGGTTAGGAGCCAGCTGAACATAGCCCCAAGCCTCTGTTGAGGTGGCTTCTTGGTTACCCGCCCTTGATAGATTCCTAGTGTATCTCTAGAGCTTACTGTTAGCCTTTTCAGAAAGACATTTCCTTGGGACAGTCTTCTGCAGTCTATCCATTTGAATCGTATCTGCTTATACACACAGGGCCCCGTGGTGTCCTCTATAGCTCCGGGGCGGCTGTCAGTGCACATGTGTTTTGCCCTGAGCTGGTTTTCCTGGCTGATCTGTGCGTCTCAGGTGGAGCTTGCTGCTACTTTACTGGCACTGGGACAGGCCTGGCACAGGGAAGGTGCCCAGTAGGCCTTTGGTGACAAATGAAGGGCCTTGGTGGTTTCCACAGGAGGCTGACATTTCCCTGTGTGGTCCGGGAAGAATTCTCCAGCAGCTTGGTGGTGTCCATCTGTCTTCCTTCAGCTCCGCCTTTCCTGTTCTCTGGCTTTCCTCTGTTCGTTTATCACAACTTTGTTGGTTTCCATGCTTTTTCTCCCATGTTGCTGTGGAAGGAAACAGATGGGTAGAGGATTTCAGATGAATATCACATCTCCATTGATGAGATCATTTTGGAATTTGCTAAAATTATTCTTCACGCTTACATGGCCAGGGAGAAAAATATCCCTGGGTTTTTGAGAGCAGGGTTGACACTGCCTCCTTAAGTCATTATTAAAGAGACAAAGGCTCGCCAGGATAAAGCTGCAGAAAGTTTTCTCCAGCAGAAGTACATTCAATAAATAGTCCTCAGCCGGAGGAACGCAGGGCGAGAGCTCCTTCTTTTGTGTGCACATGTAATTACTTGTCACTGTATCTAAATGTCATATCTGGAAGGCTTATCTCTCTTTAGACTTTTACAATAGCATCGACATTGCGACTGCCAACAGGAGATGGTGTGTCCCTGGAAGGAATATTTTTAATGGTACAATCTTAATAACATGAAATTTCTTTCCTCTCCATTAAAAATGCGGGCAAACATGTCGGAAGGGCGACATGGCACCTTGCGCATATGGAAGGAGTCTCAGGTTTGCTGCTGCTTGCCTTGTCCGACTATCTCATTCCTCACGCTCCGGACAGTGAAGTGTGGATGGGGCCGGCACCTTCAGAGAAGCAATCTGAACTTTGTCAGGGTTGAGCCCTTCAGCTGGTGAGCATTGATAGATGAAGCTGAGTTGTTGGTTTCAAAGAGCAAGAAAACACAGCCGCAGTAAATCCCCTCTCCCGTGAGGTCCACAGAATTTGACTTGAGGTCAACCCTCTTTTTCACCTCCATCTTGGCCCAAGAAAGGCTGCCCTGGTGCCAAGTGGCAGCAGGTCTCAATGCCTCAGAGCAGGCAGGGAGGTCTGCCAGTAACCTAGCAACGTGGCAACAGAAGCATCCTCACGGTGTTTAGGTTTCAAATAATGAAATAATAGTCACAACATTTTGCATTTAAATAGCACAGTCTCCAAGGACCTTAAAGTCTGCTGTGAATATAGAAAAGGAAACCCAACAACATTCTCCTCCTGGGATGGCTGATGTCCCTTTTACTGGTAGTAAACTAGAGCAAACAGGTTGCAGGATGCCTACCATTGTGAGTGGTGGGTCCAGAAAGAAGTGTGCAGAGGGAACTTTAAACCAATAAGAAACACTCAAGAAAAAGAACCAAGAAACAGCCCATTTTTTCTCATTAAACTTTCCAGCTCCTGGGGAGCGGAGCCCATGCTCCTCAAATATCTTGAAAAGCAGGAACCTTATTGATTGCTGAATTACAGATGCAGCTGATGGGTAGGTGGTCTGGGTTATAGCCTCACTGATGAGTAGGGAATTGACTATTGGAAAAGTCTGCAAGACATTTGCCAGAAGTGTGATTATTTTCTGAATATGTACTTCATTTTTGATCTAAACAGGGATACCAGTATCTGCCTGTTTTGGATTTTTGCTATCATTAGAGGTTTTAAGAGATGAATACAAATGCTTTTTCTTTTTTTTTCTTTCCTGTTTTTGGGTTTTCAAGGTAAGATCTCACTCTAGCTCAGGCTGACCTGGATTTCACTATGTAGTCTCAGGGTGGCCTCGAACTCACGGTGATCCTTCTACCTCTGCTCCCGAGTGCTGGGATTAAAGGTGTGTGCCACCATGCCTGGCGACTACAAATGTTTTGATGTGGTTTTCACTGAGTAGTGGTCTGTCTACTCTCCTTGTGGGTGGGGGGAAGCTGAGGATGGATGCAATCAGGAGAGGATGATGGGGAGTTACTATATGACTTCGGAGGCTGAGTCCCCAAAGGGTGTTGAAGACATCTCTTTATTCATGGAACCCAGGGAAGATAGGTAAGATTTCTGGCTTCTTGTTGCCTGCCTGGTGCTGTTGTGGGAGCCCAAGCCATACATGGAGCCACGTGTGGTGGCATGGTAATCACTCCAGCCACTGAGTCATTTCTACTCAAGAACCAACCATGAGCAAAGAAACCTCTAGATAACTGTTCCAGTCCCCAGTGGACTTAATCTTCCTACCTGTAACTTTAGATGCCATAAAATATGTACTAGCCATCCTTCCTGGGCCCTTTCCAAACTGGCAGTATCGTTACGTCACTATGGAATGCCACCAAATTTAGATTGATTGAGCAACAGTAACAGGGAGAAGGTAGCAAACCCCAATTGTTTACCCTCCTTTGGGTGTTTACATCCTGCAGAACTTGCTGTTGCACTTTCTGGACTCTTTAAGATGATAAGGCCACCTGATCACCTTTATTCTGTACTTAGGTTATACAAGGTCATCAGGTATATCTCTGGCCAATCAGATGAGTGGAGACATTTACTCAGGCTGCTTTTGGTACAGGTTGCTTCATTGTCCATGAGCTTTGCAGAGCAAGGTGGGTCTCAGTGCTTTTGGCACATGGATGCTTAACCTGAGATGCGCCTCCTAGGACCATCAGGGAGATCACCACCTAGGGTGGCAAGCCTCACACTGTGGAGAATGGAGAAGCTGTGTCCTTGATGCATTTGGCACTGATGTCAGTCATGGGGCTCCTGCCACCAGCTGAGGCTGGCACACTGGCCCCTGAGGTCTCATAGCACAGGTTCTGACCCCAAGAGGTCAGGATCAAATCTTGGTTCTGCAACTTGCAGAAATGTTAAGTTGCTCTGACCTTGTTAATTCATGTGTAAAATATAGATAAGAATATTTTCATCATTGACAGGTAGGAGTGTTCACTTTTAAAAGTATGCATTTGTCTAGTGTTAGGCCTCATGCCCAGCACTGGGGAATAACTTGGAGTGAGTCAGATGAGCTTTCCACTCTCAGGGGCCTCCATTGGTGAGAGGGTGATGCACAGTAAACAAGTAACCTGACAAGAAACTGTCAGAGTGGCCAGCGTTACAAAGACGAGAGGAGACGAGGCTTGGCCCAGGAAGCAGTCAGCAATGTGGCTTAGTCTGGGCTGCTCTAACAGGTACTGTTGCCTGGGTGGCTTAACCAATGATCATTTCTCAGTTTTGGAGTCTAGGAAATCCAAGGTCATGGCACTGGCAGATTTGGTATTTGCTAAGGAACCTTTTCCTAGGTCATGAGTGATGTATCTGTGTTATGCTGTTGCTTGGTGGAAAGAACAAGAGAGCTCTCTGAAGCATGGCCTTTTACAAAGATACTCATTCTATTCATGACCTAACTATCTCTCAAAGACCCCACCTCTTAATGCTGTCACTTAGAAGGTTAGGATTTCCACATATGACAATACGGGACTCAAACATTCCACTCCTGACTCCCAAATTCTTGTCTTTCTTGAATGCAAAATACACTAACTCATTCTAGCATCATTTCTAAACTCTGATGGCCAAACTCTCCTGTAATGGCATCGAGATCAGATATGGATGAGTCCCAAGGTATGATTCATCCTCTCCAGTTGTGAGCCTGGTAAGTGCTTCCCAAATATAATAGTGGAACACACGTTGGTTAGCCAGTCCCATTCCATGAGGAGAGACATGGGACAGAAGAAAATGGGAATTGGTCCCTATGAGTCCAAAACTTAACAGGGGTAATAACAGCAGTAGACCCCGAAGCTACAAAACAATCCTCCTTGACTTTGGATCCACTGGGGGTGGTCCTGCCCCACCCTGCTCTGCCCGAGGAGGGAGAGGGAGGCAGGAGCATAATCAGGGCTGGGGATTCAAGGTAAAGAATATCTATTATTTTTTGAATTGAAGTTAATAGGGGCCAGGGAGATGGCTCAGTGGATAAACTGCTTGCCATAAAAGCCCAAGTTCCCACCCCAGTCCCCTTGTAAACGGTGGAAGCTGTGTGGACTTCTTTAATCCCAGCATGTCAAAGGTGAAAAGGAAGGCAGAGACGGGAGAATTTAAAAGAAGCTCATAGGCCAGCCAACCTGGTGAGCACAGCACGGTGGACCAGAAAAATAAGACAATAAGTACCTCCCACCAGGCGGAAGGTGAGGACCAGTCCACATGAACACACACACATACACACACACTGAAAAAAATGTATTTTAAAATTTATTTTGTTTTATTTTTGAGTGAGAGAGAGAGAGAGAGAGAGAGAGAGAATGGGCATGCCAGGGCCTTTTAGCCACTGTGAACCAACACCAGATGCCATACGCCCCCTTGTGGTGCCTATGTGATATTGCCTGCTTGCAACACTGCATCTGGCTATATGGGACCTGGAGATCTGAACATGCATTCTTAGGCGTTGCAGGCAAGCACCTTAATGGTTAAGACATCTCTCCAGCCCCTGAAAAATAATTCTAAAGAATTAGAGTTGATAGTATGCAGATCACCATTAGGAGGGGAGAGTGACAATAAGGTCTCACTGAAGTCTATAGGAAACTGCAGGTTTCTTCCTCTCCTCTTGCTGCACATCAGGATGAGGTGGCTGAGGCCTGCTCTCCATACTGTGTGACTCCTCACTGCTCGGGATCCTGAAGTGCTGCCCACACTGAATGAGCTGGCAAGAGGTGTGTGTCTGTTATGGGCTGAGCAGAGCAAGGAAGGAGCCAGGCACCATGCACAGCAGGGGAGGGCTTGGCTCATTAAGCGTTGAATCAGTTGGTGACAGAGCCCACCCCACCTTTTGATACTCTCTCCCAATTGAGGCCGCAACTACCTGTTCCTCATTTACTTCCCTCCAACAGCTTGTGAGTGATAAATACTGCTTAAGAGCAAGTGTGATGCCCAGCCACTGAGGGTTCCAGCGATGTGTCTGCAAGCCTTGTGGGTGTGTGCTGGCTCACGCTGGTTTGCTGAAGAACAGCTCCGTCTTACATTTCGGCTCTCTACCTGGGTTGGAATTCCATCTGGCTGGCTTGCTTCCTTCAGACCTGCCTGAGGTTTCCAGGCTGCTGCTGTTAAGCTCACGGCAAGAAAACAAGCTGTACCATGAAGGCCTAGCTGCTGGGCTCTCGAGAGCTTCAGATGCGGCTGTTGAGTCATGAGTGACGCGCCATGGCCATTGAACTGTGCAAACCTGACCTCCCAAGCTGTGTGTGCGTGCAACCCTGTCTCTGTGTGTGCATTTGCTTCTGTTTGGGAAGGCATTCTGGGAGCTCAGGACAGTGTGTTTTTATTTTATTTATTTTTTGACTGTATTTTTAAGAGAGATGGCCCACTCCAAGTGCTTATTCTTTCTAGCCTTGGAAACAAAACCTGTCACAGTGGTGGCTGAGCATTGTGTCCAGAGATGACATTTGATTGTGGCTCTGATGAAGGAAGCCACTCACAATTCAATGCTTATGACCTTTGAGAAGGAGTGAGGAGGGCTTATTAGGAAGAGAAATAGATAGTTAGTGGCTATGGTGGTTCGATTCGGGTGTCCCCCATAAACTTAGGTGTTGTGAATGCAGGTTCCCAGATGATGGAGATTTGGGAATTAATGCCACCTGGAGGCAATGTATCATTGGGGGCAGGCTTATGGGTGTTGTAGCCAGTTTCCCTTACCAGTGTTTGGTACTCTCTCCTGTTCCTGTTGTCCACCTGATGTTGTCCAGGAGGTGATGCCCACCTTCTGCTCATGTCATCGTTTTCCCCTGCCATCATGGTGCTTCCCTTGAGACTGTAAGCCAAACTAAACCTTTTTCCCCACAAGCTGCCCTTGGTTGGGTATCTTCTGGCAGCAATGTGAACCTGACTGCAATAGTAAAGTTGGTACTGAGAGTAGGGTTCTAGAGAAACAGAATTGTAAGAATGGATTTCTCTAGTGGGCTTGGTGCTATCTGGGGTTGATTCTCCAACTTCAGTACTACTAAAGGCCCTGCTGGTAATAAGGAGAGTACTTTTACTGGTAATAAGGAAGGCAATAATATCCATGGTGTGAACTACTTAAAGAACTCTGCGAGATAGATGTATTTGGTGATCCTGAGTCATGTATTGTGAAGAGCAAGGAATTTAGTGACTTTGTATTTAAAACATTTGAATATTTGTGGAAAAGTAAGACAAATGATGATGTTGGTTGGTTGCTTCTAGCATCTCTGGATATATTATTAAGGGAACAGCAGAAGCTCAGAAAGGAAATTTCCAAGCTTAAGACCCACATACATGATCTGAATGTTTCTGATGGTGTCCAGGAGGAGAGTCTCCTCTCTAGCCAGAACAGGGCTCAAATTGCAGAAAACTAATACCAAGCTCTCATTGTAAAATTGGCTAACTTATAATGTAAACTCAAATCCCAGCCTCACAAGCTATCAGAAGTTAAAGTGAGGGAACTGATTGGAAAAGAGTGGGATTTTATGACTTGGGATGGTGATGTGTGGGAAGACCCTGAAGAATCTGGGGACATTCAGCTGCAATTATATGAGAGATTACAACCATTGAGATTGAGGCAGCTGTCCTGTACTGGAACAACAGAAAGAATGCAATCTTTTGAAGGGGTCTGAATGCTGAAGGAGTGTCCTGTTCTTCAAAATTCTGCCCTATCACCCCCCCCTGGATTAATAAATTGGCACCCTACCTGGTATTATGGAGTATAGAAATGCATGAAAGAGAGGGTTATTGAATTTGCAACATGGTCTTGTGTTTTGGAAATGGCCATGGGTAGTGTTAAGCAGGTTTGCTGGATGTCTGCATGGAGACCTGATGGAGCCATGAGGATGAACCGTGGGTTGCAGTGGAGACCCAGTGGAGATGCCGGGACCATGACATGGCTGCTAAGGAAAGCTGTCGGCCCCAATGAAGTTTTCTAGGACTGTGAGTAGCCTAGCTGGAGGGGCGGAATTAGAACTCCAGAGACTCATTGCTGGTTAGAATTAGCGGACTTGGAGATTTGTCACTGACTAGAGTTGTTGGACTTGGAGCTACAGACTTTGATGTTTGCCCTGGTTGTTTTTAAATCTTAGATTGGTTGAATATTTCTTTGCTGTGCCCAATGCCATCTTTGCAGTGTGAATGTTTATTCTGTACCATTATGGGATTTTTGAGGATTTTTTATTTTGGTATTTTTTTTGGCCCAGTTAAAAGATCTTGGCCTATGGGGATGTTTGAACATCATAGGATTGATTAAAACCATGGGGACTTTTAAAGTTGGACTGAATGCCTTGCATTTTATATCATGGTGGTTTGATTCAGGTGTTCCCCCACAAGGTATTATGGTGTCCTGAGTGCCGGTTCTCAGCTGACGAAGATTTGGGAACTAATGCCTCCTGGAAGCAGTGTATTGTTTGGGGTGGGCTTATGGGTGTTATTGCCAGTTTCCCCTTGCCAGTGTTTGGCACATTCTCCTGCTGATGTCTGTCTGATGTTGGCCAGGAGGTGATGTCCACCCTCTGCTCATGCCATCATTTTCCCTGCCATCATGGAGCTTCCTGTCAAGCCTGTAAGCCAAAATAAACCTTTTCTTTTCCCCACAAGCTGCTCTTGGTCAGGTATTTTCTGGCAGCAATGCAAACCTGACTGCAACAGTTACCTTTGGAACAATCACTTTTATTAACCTCTTTTGGTTATCAAGAATATACATGAGCTCAGAAACAGGCAGACTTTGACTTGATAGCTGAATTTGTCTGTTTGATCTTGAATGAATTGCTTAGCCTGATTCATTGTTTGCATGGGAAATGAAATGATGCTTAACTCTAAGGATTGCTGGAGGGTTAGAACATATTGCTTTCTATAGTGCTCAAGGTTGTCTCACTTTAGGTGTCTCTTTTGAATATGCAACTAACATTCACATGCCACAGTGAGTACTGTCAATGCAAGGAGTGATCTGTGTCTGAGTTCACCATGGCTGCTGTAACCAAATATCATAAACTGAGTGATGTATAAGCCACTAAAACTTATTACTCACAGTTCTGGAGGCTGGACATCAGAGCACCAGCTTTGGGTGGGTTCTGGCAAGGACTGCTTCCAAATTGCAAACTGCTTGCTGACTACTTGATGCTACTTCACATGGTGGAAGAAGAAAGAGATCTCTGGTGCTCTTCTAGAAGGGCAGAAATGTCATTCTTGAGAGCTCCTGTCTTGTCACCTATGAGAGGGGTGATCCTTAATGCTATCACCTTGGGGGCTCTGATTTCAACATCTGAGAGGACATGAGGCATTTGTCTTTCTGAGCCTGAGTTCCTTCACTTAATATAATCTTTTCCAGATCCATCCATTTCCTGCAAATTTCATAGTTTACTTTTTTTTTTACTGGTGAATAAAACTCCATGTGTAAATGTACCACATCTTCGTTACCCATTCATTAGTTTGATTTCAACATATGAATGGGGTACAAACATTCAGTCCACAGCACTGCTCAACCTAATGGAGGAATGGCGGTGATTAGCAGGTGGGGGGGGGGTAGGGGGGGTGGTAGGAAAGGAATAGGATCTCATGGATATTCTAACACTAAAGACATTGATTTTTTTCTTTTTTTTTTAGTTTATGGTTTTTTCAGGGTCAGACTATGGGAAACATATATATATATATATATATCTCCAAGAGAGCTCTGAGGTTACATTCTTTTAAGATTAATGAAATTTGAATTTATGGCATTCCTATTTAATGTTTTTAATTTTTTTATTGACAACTTCTATACTTATAGACAATAAACCATGATAATTCCCTCCCTTCCCCCACTTTCTCTTCACAACTCCACTCACCATCATAATCCCCTCCCTCTTTCCATTAGTCTCTCTTTCATTTTGATGTCATCATCTTTTTTTCCTATTATGAGGGTCTTGTGAAGGTATTGCTAGGAACTGAGAGGTCGTGGATATTAAGGCCAATTTCTGTCTAGACAGTTGTAAGTAAGGAGTGGTACCCTTTCTTTGGCTCTTACATTCTTTCTGCCATCTCTTCTGCAGTGGACCCTGAGCCTTGGAGGGTGTGAGATGTTTCAGTGCTGCACACTCCTCCAACACTTCTTCTCAGCACTATGTTGACTTCTGGGTCATCCCAGAGATCACCACCATCTGAAAAGTGAAGCTTCTCTAACCAAAAATGAGAGCAGCATTAATACATGAATATGAACATTAAGTATAGTGCTTTCAGGGCAGTTTGGTAAGTATAATATAAGCATTTAGCCAGACAACAGCAGGCTTTATACCCCTAAAGCTCATGACCTCCCATGCCATAGACTTTTGATTAGATTTCCAGTACCAGGCATGTATTCCCTCCCATAGAGCAGGCCTCCAGTCCCAATTAGAGAGCAGTTGGTTTCCTCCAGAGCAGACATGCCACTATTGCACCCATTTGATCATTTGGCCTATATGGCCAAACTTGAGGCTTATAGTGTCCATTGTTCTCATTGCTGATGACTTCTGTCTCCCATAGGGCTGCATGCAGTGCAGCTTTTTCAGGCTTTCAGTCAGCTGGTCTACAATGAGGAGGTTTTCAGCTCAGCCTCAGCGTTATTTCTCAGTGACCTTGCCACCCATGCATGGAAAGTCTTCAGCAATAGGGTCTTACCATCTATTACTTGTAGGAAACCAATGGCTTTGGCAATAGTGTGTAATGTTTTGGAGGTATCAGGGACCTCTCTGGCCAATAACTCACTGGAAGGTATCCCATCCCTGGCACTGAAAATTTTCTAGTAACAATCTATGGCTTCTGGTTGTGGCATTATCCAAAAAAGTAGGCTTTCTTCCTACTCACCCAGAAGTCCAATCATTTGTAGCTAGGATCCACATATGAGAGAGAACATGTGATGTTTGAAAACTCAGTAGCAGAGGCCAGTAAGCCAGAAAGGAGATATAAAGGGAATATAAAGGGAGGGAGAGGGGCACTTAATAGGATGGTATGATATATGTAAATAGAAGAACAGATTAATGGTGGTGAAAAGGCCTAAGTGAGGTCAGGGGAAGAGAGTGAGTGAAGAAATGGTGGAGAGAGGGCTAATAAAAATCTAAGAGACTATAAACAAGTCATATGGAGACCTACTTTTTTGGACAATAGAACACACAGGAGCCATATATTGTTACTAGAAAATTTTCAGTGCCAGAGATGGGATACCTTCCAGTGAGTTGTTGGCCAGGGAAGGCCCTGATGCCCCAAAACATTACAGGCAGGCCATTGCCAAGGCCCTTGGTTTCCACCAGGAATAGATGGTAAGACCCTATTGCTGAAGAATTCACATGCTTAGGCCGCAAGGTCACTGAGAAATCCTACTGGAGCTGAGCTGAATACCTCCTCCATGTAGACCAGCTGACAGAAAGCTGGAAAAAGCCACACTGCATGCAGTTCCATGGCAGAGAGAGAAATCACCAGTGAAGATACTCAACAGTGGACACTGCAAGCCTTACATTTGGCCAGCCAGCCAAATGAGCCAATGCGTGTACTATGGCATGTCTATTATGGGGGAAACAAACCGCCCTCTAATTCAGCTGAAGGCATGCTCCATGGGAGGATACTGATACTGAAAACCTAGAACAGGGGTAGTCATAAGTCCTAGGGGTGTAACATATGCTGGTGTCTGGCTAAATGTATATACTATGCTCACCAAACTGCCCAGTAAGCACTTTTCTTAATGTTCATGCCCATATATTAATGCTACTCTCACTTTTGGTTAGAGAAGCTTCTCTTTTCTGATGGCGGTGACCTTGGGATGACTCAGAAGACAGTATGGTGCTGAGAAGAAGTGACAGAGGAGTGCTCAGCACTGAAATATCTCTATCACACCTTCTATGGCTCAGGGTACATTGTAGTAGAAGTGGCAGAAAGAATGTAAGAACCAAAGGAAGGGTAAGACTCCTTAAAATGTGCTCCACCAGACACAAAATGACCTGGATATCCATGACCTCACAGTGCCTGGCACTACCTACACAAGACCATTAGAACAGGAGGAAAAGATCATGACATCAAAATAAGAGAGACTGATTGAGAGGGGTAGGGGATATGATGGAGAGTGGAGTTTCAAAGGGGCAAGTGGGGGGAGGGAGGGAACTATCATGGGATATTGTTTATAATCATGGAAGTTGTTAATAGAAAAGTAGGCTTTCATATGTCTTATTCAGAATATCTTGAATTTTGATTGACCCTCCCCCCCACCCTTCTTTCACACAATTTCTTCCCCTGGCCTCACTTAGGCCATTCCACTCCCTGTATCTGTTCTTCTACTTACATATATACAATACCATCCCCTTAAGTACTTCCCTCTCCTCCATCCCTTATAACCTTTCTCTAGCTTACTGGCCTCTGCTACCAAGTTTTGGTTCCAGCTCATACACAAGTCTAAACATTTGTAGCTAGTATCCACAAATTAGAGTGAACATGTGACATTTGGCTTTCTGGGCCTGGGTTATCTTACTTAATATAATCCTTTCCAGATCCATCCATTTCCCTGCAAATTTCATAATTTTATTTTTCTTTACCACCGAATAGAACTCCATTATGTACATGTACCACATTTTTATTATCCATTTATCTGTTGAGGGACATCTAGGCTGCTTCCATTTCCTAGCTATTGTGAATAGAGCAGCAATAAACATGGTTGTGCAAGTATCTCTAAGGTAGTGAGAAGAGTCATTAGGATATATGCCTAGGAGTGCTATAGCTGGGTCTTATGGTAAATCTATTTTTAGCTGTCTCAAGAACCTCCACACTGATTTTCTCAATGGCTTTACCAGATTACATTCCCACCAATAGCGTAGAAGGGTTCCCCTTTAACCACATCCTCACTAACATTTATTGTCATTTGTTTTCTTGATGGTAGCCATTCTAACAGGAGTGAGATGGAATCTCAAAGTAGTTTTAATTTACATTTCCTTGATGGCTGAGTATGTGGAACACTTTTTTAGTTGTTTATAGCCCATTTGTATTTCTTTTTTTGTGAACTCTCTATTTAGTTCCATAGCCCATTTTTAAGTCGGGTTGTTTGATTTCTTATTGTTTTGTTTTGTTGAGTTCTTTCTATAGTCTGGATATTAATCATCTGTCAGATGTACAGGTAGCAAAGATTTTCTCCCATTCTGTAGGTTGTCTCTTTGCTCTATTCACAGTGTCCTTTGTTTTATAAAATCTTTGTAATTTCATGAGATCCCAGTGGTTGATTAGTGGTTTATTTCCTGAGCAATTGGTCATTGCCTATGCCAATATGTTGAAGGCTTTCCCCTACATTTTCCTCTAGCATTTTAAGAGTTCCAGATCTCATATTAAGGTCCCTGATCCATTTGGACTTGATTATTATGCACGGAGAAAGACAAGGATCTATTTTCATCCTTCTACATGTAGATATCCAGTTTTCCCAGCACCATTTGTTGGAGAGGCTGTCTTTTCTCCAATGAATATTTTTGGCATTTTTGTCAAAAATCAGATGGCTGTAACTGCTGGATTAACGTCTGGGTCCTCTATTCTGTTTCATTGATCTATGTGTCTGTCTTTGTGCCAGTACCATGCTGTTTTTGTTACTATGGCTTTGTAATATAGCTTAAAATCTGGTACAGTGATACCACCAGCCTTAATTTTTTTCCTCAGAATTGCACAGAGTATGCAAGTGTGGGGATTGAAACAAACAGATAACCTTAAAAAGCCAAAGTCCCTAAGGGTGTGTGTCAGCTGGGAGGTTGAAATATTTGTTGTGAAATGGGTTCCAGGTCAGCCTGGGTCTGCATCAGACCTTGCCCCTAATAATGACAGAAAAAAAGGACAAAGGCCCTATGAATCTGAAAGCATCAGAGGCAAAAATAGTCAACCCCTGTTGTAGTCAGGATCACATTGCTGGCAGAAATCACCTGACCAAGTTCAGCTTTTGTGAAAAAGGGTTTAGTTTAGCTTATAGACCTGAGGGGACACTCCATGATGTCAGGGATAATGATGGCATGAGCAGAGGTTGGATATCACCCCTGGCCAACATAAGGTAGACAACAAGAACAGGAGAGTGTGTCACACACTGGCATGGGGAAACTGGATATAACACCCATAAGCCCACCCCCAACAATACACTGCCTCCAGGAGGCTTTAATTTCCAATTGCCATCAGCTGGGGAACCTAGCATGCAGAACACCTACAGTATGGGGCCACCTGAATCAAAGCACCACATTCTGCCCCTGGCCCCCATAAACTGATAACCATACATGATGTAAAATGCAATGCATTCAATCTAACTTTAAAAGTCCCCATAGTTTTTAATCAAGCTTAATGATGTTCAAACATCTCCATAATTCAAGGTCATTTAACTGAGCCATAATAGCAAAACAGTCCCCCCATAACCCATAATGGCAGAGAATAAACACTCACACTGCAAAATGGTATTGGGCATAGCAAAGAAATATTCAACCAATACAAGATTTAAACAAGGCAAACATCAAACTCTGTAGTTCCAAGTCCAACAACTGTGGTTAGTGACAAATCTCCAAGTCCGATAACTCTAACCAGCAACAAGTCTCTGGCATTCCAATTCTGCCCCTCCAGCAAGGGCTACTCACAGTCCTGGAAAACTTCATCGGGATGGGCAGCTTTCCTTAGCAGCCATCTTATGGGCCCAGCATCTCCACTGGGTTTCCACTGCAATCTACAGTTCATTTTCATGGCTCCATTGGGTCTTCATGCAGGCATCCAGCAAACCTGCTTCACACTGCTTGAGCTCTCAGTCCCCTTCCAAAGGGTCTACTTTCTTCCTGTTGCCCCAACGCAGTTCAGCTGGCCCAGTCCAAAGGCTGTACTCTCTCATACAATTGCAGCTGAACAGGGAGCCATTTTGGCATGAAGATTTCTTTCTGTGCCATATCCCTCTGCTCACACCAGTCCATTTCTATGCAATGCAACCCTGCACAATTTCTCAGGACATGGCTGTAACAGCAAGCCTCTCAAACTGCTTCTAGCCCAGTCTCACCCTCATAAGCCTAACTTCACAGTCCATAGTTCTCACTGCATTCAGGTCTTTCAGCTCTGACCAGAATAGTCCATCAAGCTGTACTTACAGCACTGCAAGGCGTCTTTTAGGTCAAGGTTTCAAATCCTTTCACATTCCTCTTGAAAATCAGTTCCAAAACGCCAAAGTCACACAGTCAGGTGTCTAACAGCAAATGAAACCACTCCTTGGTACCAACAGCACTGTTGCAGCCAGTCATTGCTGGTAGAAATCACCTGACCAAGTGCAGCTTTTGGGAAAAGGGGTTTATTTTGGCTTACAGACTTGAGGGGAAGCTCCATGATGTCAGGGAAAACAATGGCATGAGCAGAGGTGCAACATCATCCTCTGGCCAACATAAGGTGGACAACAGGAACAGGAGAATGTGCCAAACACTGGCATGGGGAAACTGGCTATAACACCCATAAGCCTATCTGCAACAATGCATTGCCTCCAGGAGGCTTTAATTTCCAATTGCCATCAGCTGGGGAACCTAGCATGCAGCGCACCTAAGTTTATGGAGGACACCTGACTCAAACCATGACAACCCGCAAATACAGCTTAATTGGAAATGGTAAAACCAATGACGAATCTGTAACCCATCACCTGCTCTGACATAGAAAGAGAGATTAGCACTTCCAGTGCAGGCCTATGTACCTGCTTTTTTTGTCAGTCAGCCTTGTTACCTTTTGGGGTGACTTCCAATCTTACCAGTGCTAAGTGCCCACCTCGATCCCTCCGTGTTGTGCTGTGGATCTGGTGCTCTGATCAGCTGTGCTGGATGCCCTGCCATGGAGGGTTGGGTGGGGGGAGGTTGGCGGGGGGCTAATGCTTTCTCCGGAGGTTCCTGGTTCTGACAGTTGGGGGATGGGAGAGTGCAGGAAGCCTGGAGTTGTACTGAAACTTCTTGGCTGGTCCCACCTGGGTCCCCTTCAGCTGGTGTCTGCTGTCTCCCCGTCAAGTTCCTTGGCTTTGCAAGGAGGCTGATGAGACTGGGACATCCTCTGCTTGGTCTCTGCTCCTGCAGCGAGGTGCTAGGCCTGAATGCAAAAAACGTCCCTCAACACATAAATGGATAATAAAAATGTGGTACATGTACATAATGGAGTTCTATTTGGTGGTAAAGAAAAATAAAATTATGAAATTTGCAGGGAAATGGATGGATCTGGAAAGGATTATATTAAGTGAGATAACCCAGGCCCGGAAAGCCAAATGTCACATGTTCACTCTAATTTGTGGATACTAGCTACAAATGTTTAGACTTGTGTATGAGCTGGAACCAAAACTTGGTAGCAGAGGCCAGTAAGCTAGAGAAAGGTTATAAGGGATGGAGGAGAGGGAAGTACTTAAGGGGGTGGTATTGTATATATGTAAGTAGAAAAACAGATTACAGAGAGTGGAATGGCCCCCAACGTTGGTCATGATTCTGAGATTGAGGATGTCACACACATCAACAGGGTATGAAATGGCTTGTTGTTTATAGCAGACTTTCATGAGAGAGCAAGGTAGATCCCAAGAAGGATCAAAAGTGGCTCAAGAGTGGGAGCAGAGAGCAGTCAGTTTTGGATGGGTAGAGTATGGGTTTGGGTGATGGTTTCCTGCCAGCTAGAGGGGTGTGTGTGTGGCTTGAAACTCCAAAGGTGAGTGCCTTACCAGTTGTCTTATGAGCTTTCCCAGAGGTGGTGCAGAAGGGGAAAGAGGAGGAAGGCCTTAAACAGGTCAGTTCCAAGCGCAGTTAAGCGAGTCAGAATTCATTTTGCTTTGGGAGAGCAGACGGGGCTTGCCTAGGGCCACATAGCTAGTCAGCAGCGGTGGCGTCAGCAGTCAGAATTCAGGCCTTGAAAGCCGGCCTGTTCCTCTCCTCTATGGCACTCATGGAAAACTAGAATATTCTGTCTTCACAGGATGAGTCCAGGTTCTGTGGATATGTTAGGTAGAAGGAACTGCTTAAGGCAGGTGGGCAGATACAGACTCAGCTCTGGCGTCTCCTCACTGGGCCAGCCCAGGCCAACTAGGTTGATGTTTGCTGACAATATGGCTTGCGAAAGGGATTTGAAACCCAAATACTAACTCAACATAAAATGAAAAGGAAGTCAGGAGTCTGAAAAAAAATCAACAAAAGAAAACAAAAAACAGACCTGTTACAATGAGCACTATGCTTTCTCTCTGAGGATGTTAAATGGAGCCTGGCGTCCTTGTACCGAGATTTTGATGGAGGATTAAAATTTTCCTGGAGAGGGTATGAGCCCAGGACTGAGGTCTTCCCTCCTGGGAGCAGACTGTTTTAGAAAGAAAAGAAAAGAAAAGAAATTCATCAAGGTTTGTTTTCAAACTTCAAAGAGAGTCATTCTGAACACACTGCATGGGGTTTGGAGGTTCTGAATACTTAAGAATACATCCGGGAAGAAGTTAGTTTTTTAGACTGCCTCTTACCTGGCTTCTGGCTTCTCCAGCACATCACTGGCTGAGTGTTTTCTGTTCATTGTACCATACACAAAACACTCTAAATTTGTTTTGATTTTTCTGATTTTCTTTAACTCTAGAAGTAGGGCAGACTCCTCAGTGGAAATGACTTTGGGCAAAATCTCAAATAATGAGTTGCCAGTTCAGCTGACAGTCACTAGGATCCTGGAACACATTGTGTCTGTGGCCTTCCAGGAAGAAAGAAGGTGGAAAAAGTTGGCTCTGAAGCAGACAAAGGGCTCTTCCAATACATGGGCAAACGGAAAATTTTCTAAGTATCTGCATGTAGTCAGTTCACAGGTTGTTGGGTGGATGGGGTACAATAGGCATAGGAAAGTAAAAACCACAGGACAACACCCACAAACATTTTTTTATCATCACTTTCTCCAGGCTTCCAAGGTCGATGTGTTTGGCCTCATCTCTGGAGTTTGTATCAGTATTAAGTTGTGTGTTCTACAAGAGTGTTTTCATATAAATAAACACTTTTTTTTAAAACTAAGAACATGCTTAGTATGGATATATCAGGTATTGGTGCCATCTTTTCCTGCCTTCCTGTGCCCGTTCTTCTGGGTGTCCTCCTCAGTGGGGTTGTTGGTATTCCTAATGGAGTTGTGGGTTATGAGTTGTAGGAGCAATAGTCAATTGTTGGGGGGAGGCAATGCCTCTGGGCATGATGTCTCAACCTGTGGCTCTTTCCACCCCCTCTTCTGCAAAATTCCCTTGAGCCGTAGTGGGTGTTTTTTTTTCCCCCCTGAGGTAGTGCCTTACTCTGGTCCAGGCTGACCTGGAATTAACTATGTAGTCTCAGGGTGGCCTTGAAATCACAGTGATCCTCCTACCTCTGCCTCCTGAGTACTGGGATTAAAGGCATGTGCCATCATGCCCAGCAGTGAGTGAGTTTTAAGTCTACTTCAGTGATGGGCTCTTAGGAGCCTCTAGATCTCTGCTTTGGTAGGTGTTGAGTGTCCTCAGCGTCTCTCTCCTTCACACTGGTGCTGATTATCAGGTTCACCATGGAAGCAGCACTCTTGCTTATCTCCCCAATTCCTCTGTGGCTTCACCTGGGCCCTGGCTGAAATGTGAGGGGTAGTTTACCTCCTTGGGTCTCGCTACTTCTGAAAAAGAAAACCAGATTCTCCAAAAGACAGTGAAGTCAGCATAGGCTAAATTGGATAAACATTATTAATTTAGGGAGATTTTGATGGATGTAGCCCCTCTTTTAGCCAAAGACTAGTGGGAGCTTGTCATTGGGGAGCATAATCTTTGTCTCCATATGATTCTGACCTGGTTCCTGGTTCCAGATATAAGTTCCTTTACACTGAGCAGATCTCTTAGTCAATCAGAAAGCCATAGGTTACCCACCAAGGCTGTGTGCCACCATTGCACTGGTGTGTACTTCTTGTCAGGCTGGTTGTTTCTGAGTAGCTTAGAATCCTGCTAGCTCACACCAGCGCTGACCACTTTCTCCCAGCAACTTATGTAGTGCTTTCCAGCCCTAGACAGGCTCAGTGTCTGGGGACTGTCTCTCTTCTGGGTTCCAGTCGTGTCTCTCCATGCTCTGTGTCAGCAGCTTATGGTGTCTTCAGCAATAGGGTCTTTCCTTTTAACTCACTCAAGTAATCAAGTTCTTTGACAGAAGCCTGTCTTATTTTGGGGACCTCATAGGTCTCTTCGATCAACAGCTCAATGTGGGTAGCACTGATTACTGGTACTGGGAGTTACAGGTCAGAACACAAATTTTTTAAGTTTAGGCTTCATCCCACCCTCTCCAGGGCCCTTCTTTCCAGATGCTCCCCCTATACTCCTACTGAGGATTAAATCTTTTAGTCTACCTTTAAGGAGAAAGGTTTCTATGGTACCAGTTCATTTTGGGTTTAGTTTTGTGTTTATTTCCTCCCAACCTCACCTTGCCCTCTTCCCAAACCCTTCCATCCCTATTGTCTGGGCCTCAGGTCCCCTCTCTGGTATGCCAGCAACTCAAGCTGATCCAGGTTAGGAACAGCAGGTGAGTGAGAACATGCGGCCTTTGTCTTTCTGTGATTGTGTGTGTTGGTTGAGAATGATCTGTTCTAAGTCCATGCATTGTCCTACAATTTCATTGTATTGTTTTTTTTCTTAATGCTGAGTAGAATTCCATTGTGTATATGTACCACAACTTTGCTATCCATTTGTCCAATGATGGGCACCTGGGTTGATTCCAGTTCTTAGCTATTTTGAATTGAGCAGCTATAAAGATGGTTGAGCAAATATCTCTATAGTGAAGCATGGAACATTTAGGGTAAATGTCCAGTAAGGGAATAACTGGGTCTGTTGGTAGTTCTATATTCATCTTTTAAAGGAATCTCCATATTGATTTCCATAGTGGTTGTACAAGTTTGCTTTCCCACTAACAGTGAATGAAGGTTCATCTTTCCCCACATCCTTGCTAGCATTTGTTGTCATATGATTTTTTGATTGCCATTCTTGCTGGAGTAAGGTAGAATCTCATAGTTGTTTTAATTTGCATTTCCCTAATGGTTAGGGATGTTAAACATTTTCTTAAGTGTGTATTAGCCATTTATATTCCTTCCTCTGAGAACTCCCTATTCAGTTCTTTACTCCATTTTTTTGAGTGAGTTGCTTTTTTTTTTTTTATTGTTTAGGTTTTTGAATTCTTTGTAGATTCTAGGTATTATGCCTCTGTCAGTGGTATAGCTGGAAACCCTGTTGTCCCAATCTGTCAGTGATCTTTTGGCTTTGCTTACGGTATGTTTGTCTGTGCAAAAGATTTTTAGCTTCATGAGATCCCATTGGTTGAGTGATTGTTTAATTTCCTGGGCTACTTGGGTATTGTTCAGGAGGTCCTTTCCCACTCCTATGTTGTCGAGAAGTTCTCCTATTTTTTCTTCCAATAATTGAAGAATTTCAGGTCTTATATTGAGGTCTTTATTCCATTTGGAGTTGATTTTTGTTCATGGTGAGAGGAATAGGTCCAGTTTTATTTTTCTGCAAGTAGTTATCCAATTTGCCCAGTATCATTTGTTGAATATGTGGTCTTTCCTCTAGTCCACACTGTTGGCATCTTTGTCAAATATCAAATGGTGGTAGCTGCTTGACTTAAGGGCTGGGTCTTCAATTCTGTTCCATTGTTCTCAGATTGTATGACACAGTTTGAGAAAAATTGGTTTCAGTTCTTCAATGAAGGTTTGATAGAATTCAGCCAAGAAACCATCTGGTTCTGGACTTACTTTTGGGGAAGGTTGTTAATTACCTTTTCAATCTTGATGGAGGTGATAGATTTGTTCAGGAGATTAATATGCTCTGAGTTTAGTTTTGGTAGGTAGTATATGTCTAGGAATTTATCCATTTCTTCAAGGTTATCCAATTTTGTGGAGTGGAGGGTTTGTAAGTATGTCCTGATGATTCTTCCAATTTCATTGATGTCTGTTGTGACCTCTCCCTTTTCATTTCTCATTTTGTCAATTTGAGACTTCACTTTTTTTGTTTGATGAAATTGGCCAAGGGTTTCTCAATCTTGTTTATTTTTTGAAAGAACCAGCTCTTCTTTTCATTAATTTTCTTAATTGTTTTCTTAGTTTCCAATGCATTAATTTCTGCTCTGGTCTTGATATTTCTTTCTGTTTGGAGCTGTTAGGGTTGGATTTTTCTTGTTTGTCCAATGCCTTTAGGTGGATGGTTAGGTTATTAATTTGGGATCTCTCCATCTTTGTTGTGAAGGCATTTAGTGCTATAAATTTTAATTAAATTAGTCCTTTGGACTACCTTTGTTGTGTCTCATAAGTTTAATAAGTTGTGTTTTCATTACCATTCAATTAAAAAATTGTAATTTCTTTTGTGATTTCTTCCACAATGATTCATTGTTTAAAAGTGTGTTGGTCAGTCTCTAGGAGCTGGTAAAATTCCTGATATGTCTTTTATTGTTAATTTCTAGCTTTAAAGCATTGTGATCTGATATGATGCAGGAAGTTACTTTAATTTTCCAGAATTTATGGAGGCACATTTTATAGCCTAATATTTGATCTATTTTGAGAAGGTTCTGTGGGCTGCTGAGAAAAATGTGTATTCTGTAGAATTGGGGTGATATGTTCTGTAGATGTACATTAGGTCTAGTTGATCTATAGTGTTGTTGAGCTCTACTATTTCCCTGTTGAATTTCTGTTTGGATGATCTGTCTATTGATGATGGTGGAGTATTGAAGTCTCCAATTATGATGGTGTTGGAGTTTATTTCTGTTTTGTTGTCAAGCAGGTTTTGTTTTATCAACTGTGGTGCACCTGTGTTTGGCACATATAGGTTTATCATTATGATGTTTTCATGTTGGATTTTTCCCTTGATGAATAAGAAGTGGCCTCTTTGTACCTTTTGATTACTTTTGGTTTGAAGTATATTTTTATCAGATATTAACATAGCAACACCTACTTGTGTTTTATTTCCATTTGCCTAGAATATCATTTTTTAATCTTTCACCCTGAGGAGCTGTCTATCTTTAATGGTAAGGTAGGTTTCTTAAAGACAGCAGATAGAGGGGTTAATTTTTCTGATCCACTGTATTACTTATGTCTTTTGATGGTGAGTTAAGACCATTAATATTTCAGGTTATAATTGTGAGGTTCAATTTAATCCCTGCCATGATGAGGTGCTTTATGGGGTTTGGGCTTTGTACTTTTTTGAACCTGGTCTAGTTTTGGTTGTTGTGATCTTCTTCTTCCTGTAGGCTCTTGAAACTGGCTGTTTGACTCTTCTGTGTGAAGTATTCTCTGACGTATCATCTGTAGCTTTGGCTTTGTATTCATATAATCATAGAGCTGATTTTATTTATTTTATTTTATTTATTTATTTGAGAGAGGGAGAGAGAGACAGAATGGACATATCAGGGCCTTTAGCCACTGCAAACCAACTCCAGATGCATGTGCCCACTTGTGCATCTGTGTTACATAGGTCCTGGGGAATGGTATGAGGTCCTTTGGCATTGCAGGCAAACACCTTAAGTGTTAAGCCATCTCTCCAGCCCAGAGCTGATTTTTTTTTCATTGAAAGTTTTTCTTTCACCATCTATTATAAGAGATACTTTCACTGAGTACATTAGTTTGGGTTGGATACTATAGATTTTTAGATTTTGAAGTGTTTCATTCCAGGACCTTCTGGCTTCAGGATTTCCATTGAGAAATCTGAAGTAATTATGATGGAATTGCCTTTGTGTGTAGTAAGTTGTTTCTCTCTCACTGCTTTTAGCACTCTTTCTTTGTTTTCATTGTTAAGAGTTTTAACTGTGAAGTGCCTTGGAGAGGTTGTTCTTTGGTCCTGTCTGTTTGATGTCCTGTGAGCTTCTTCTATCTGGATGGACCTCTCTTTTGCAAGATTGGGAAAATTTCAATAATTTTGTTGAATATGTTCTCTATGCCTCTAGCTTGTATTTCTTCCCCTTTTGATATACTCATAATGTGGATGTTTGGTAGTTTTAGGGTATCCCACAGTTCCCTCATATTATGTGGGCATGATTTTTCGAACTTAGGAAAGTTTTTGCACTCTCGATCAATTTCTTCTGTCTTGTCTTGCAGATCAGAGGTTCTGTCCTCCACATGAGTGATTCTGTTAGTGAGGTTCTAGAGAGGTTTTTAAAAGCTCTATTTAATTTTTGTCTTTTTTGTTTTGCATTTTGTCCATCTCTTTCTTGAGGTACAATTTCAAGTTGAAGTCTGATTTCTTTCTTTACTTTTTAAAATTTTTTGTTCATTTTTATTTATTTATTTATTTGAGAGCAACAGAAAGAGAGAGAAAGAGGCAGATAGATAGATAGATAGATAGATAGATAGATAGATAGATAGAGAATAGGTGTGCCAGGGTCTCCAGCTACTTCAAACAAACTCCAGACATGTGCGCCCCCTTGTGCATCTGGCTAATGTGGGTCCTGAGGATTCGAGCCTCAAACCAGGGTCCTTAGGCTTCACAGGCAAGCACTTAACCACTAAGCAATCTCTTCAGCCCAAGTCTGATTTTCTTGATGCTTCCTGGAATTCATTCTTGCATTTGATCATATCTTCATTAAATTTAATCAGCTAGTTATTGAGATTCTCTATTTGTTAAGTCACCTTCAATTTATTTATCTCTTTTGTGGCCTCTCTGCTTTTCTTCAATTAAGTTAAACCTAGTGATACAAGCTGTGTGCTCTAAGAGATGATTCTGCTCAATTTCGTTTATGTAATTGTTGGATTTTTGATGATTTGCTTCCAGTTCAGCAATTTGCTTGATCAGGGCCACATTGCTTGTTGTGTTTTTATTTTGGGATTTAATTTCTGTTGTTTTCTCTACGTTTTCATTGGAGGCTCCCATTGTGGTATTAGGCATCTTTGGTGGAGAGCTCTCAGTTTTCTGACTTTCATTGGTCTTTTTGCATTGTGGTCTACCCATCTTGGGGTAAAAGTCTTATTAAGGAGGAAGATGCAAATATTTGTCATTGTAGGATTTTCAGTGAGTGTTTCTGTGTGTGCACCCTCCAGGGGCCCAGGGGTCAATCAATCAGGAAGCCAGAGCAGAAGGCCTGCTTTTGCAGCATGCATGCAGGGTCCAGGCTGCCCCCAAGCCAGCAGCAGGGGTACTGAGGCTAGGAAACTTGGAGGTAGCGAATGAACTGGGAGCTCTGACCTACTCAATCCTCTCCATAAACACTCTTATAACCAACTTTATATTCTACCTCTCCCAATCCTCTAGCCTCACTTGATCTAACATTCCATTTATAGTCTTCCAGCTATGGCTGCCTCATGTTGACAAGAAGATAGAATGACTTGATGTATTGTCATAGGCCACCCTCTGTCACTAGTCACCTCAGTGCTGATACAATAGGTGCAACCAAAATAATTAAGTTGTCATGGTCACTGAGATGGAGGCTACCCATAAGTGTAACTGTGGGCATGTCCACTTACTGTGGCTGGCCCTATGGCAATAGACAGCAATAAAGTCCAACACTTTATCCCTTGGTAGTATGGTGACCACATTGGGCTGTTTCCTCTCTGGGAGAGGAGGAAGATGATTCATTTTGAGTAGAATCAACATATTTCACAGTTTTACACCTATTTTCCCCACAGACACTGCCAGCATCACTCTCCATGTGCTTGCTGAATGTCTTGTCCACTGACATGGATTCTAAAACATTTCCCTGGGCTGAGGAACCCACTTTGCATCAGAAGTAAGACATATGACAGTGGGCTGAGGACTATTAAACTTCAAGGTATGGATACCTACTAGTCTCTTGGGAGTCCTTGTACCTGGAGAGAAGCAGTAAAGGACAAACAAATCACCATTTTTGCAGAGTTAAGTAGCCATGACAACCCGGGGGTGGGACTGTGTTGCTCAGTGAGTCAGGAGAGGTCCTGTTTACACATTGCTTCAGGTGACTCACGTGGTGACTTTTAGGGGAATGACCAGATGCCCCACCATGGTCTCAGCAAAGCAAGATAATCAGGGATGCAGCTCTGCCAGGGGACAGAGTTGTTGATAGTGTGAGGCATCTAGAAGAAGTAGTTGCAAATGAGATGTCAAAGTAACCAGCCATCCCAGCTTGCCCTGAGCTCTTCTGGTTGTACCACTGAAAATCTTTTGTCCCAGGAAGCCTTTACATCGTGGGTGAGCTGTTATAACTGTAAGCCTTTGTTACAGCCTGAAAGCCTGGTGCAGTGGCGGGGCTGAAGTTTATCTTACTGATAGTTCTCTTGCAAATTTCTCCAGAAAGAGAACCAACTGTAAATCCTGTATGCATTGTTTCTACATGGGGTGACTTACACATATGAGCCAAGGATTCCAGAAGATATACAGAGGGAATGAAATGAATGTCATAGTGTACCAGATCCTTGCCCTCAGAGTCAAGACACCTCCAGAAAGGTTTCCTGCTGGTGGTTCCCTGCTGAATGGCTCCCTTTGGTCAAAGGGAAGATGTTTTTCCCAAGGTTATGTTCCAGAATGTGGCCTGTTTTAGTGCATGGTCATATCAGGGTAGGAAATTGAGGCCTATTGCCTCATGTTGCACTGTCTGAAGGGCCACCCATTCATGCTCTCTATGGAGTTGGACAAGGCCTTTCTTATAGCTGAATTTTATTCAGACTTCTTCCCATGTCTGACTCCTTTCATTCCCCATGAGAAGTATTCCCTGAAATGTGAAATACTACATCACTGGCCCTTCAGGGCACTGGCTGCCTTGCCATTGCCACCTCTTGGTGAATACTGTTGGAATCCTTAGAATGGAACATTGAGTGCAAGCACTGTGGCTATTGGATTCAACACTTCCATTGTCTCTG
The DNA here is from genome assembly GCA_036346955.1 of Dipus sagitta. Classification (NCBI taxonomy): domain Eukaryota; kingdom Metazoa; phylum Chordata; class Mammalia; order Rodentia; family Dipodidae; genus Dipus; species Dipus sagitta. The sequence goes on from CM070786.1 coordinate 35,582,461, forward strand.
GCCACTGGTGCTACTCCATCCTTCATTTTCCTTCTAGTTTTTCCATGATTTCTTGATTTACTCACAACTTTTTGTGTTCACCTTTTCTGCCTACCCAGTGTTCATGTATATGCACATATCTGTCTTACAACTCCTGAAACATATAACAGAAAAAAAATCCCACATAGTACTTATTAAAATCCATGCAAATTCAGCATAATTTATCACGATTACATTTCTTTTTCATTACAACCACCAGGTTGAATAATTAATATAATCAGTTTTGAGTGTTATTGAGAATTAATGGTCTTTCATACACACAAAAAAGTATTTCAATCAATTAGAATTATGTCACCGATCTGTGCTCAAATGGCCCTATCCTTTCATTATTAAAAGGGTCAAGGAGTCATTTTGTTTGAGGTCTTTTTAGCTCAGATGACTTTCTTGGATAATTGTAATTGTACCTACAAGGACCCAGGTTTATCCTACTAGGTCTGCCTTTCTGGCCATTGTTAACTGAACTAAGGCTGCACACCTGACCCAGGCTGACTGACAAGCATGTTTGTTCCTGGAACTTGATTGAGAATGTATCCTATTCAGTCCAGTCTGCTCTCCCGAGAGCCGAGGACAGAGTCCTAGGTGCTGACATGCTCACCCTTGCTCATCTGTACACTGAGTGCTTCAAAGGCTTGCTGCGGAGGGAAGAAGAGAAGCAGGCTACTAGAGCCTTCTTGGTTTCCACCCTCCTCTGAGCCCAGCTTTCTTTTGCCTCTTGAGGTGGTTCTGTGTCTTCACAAACTCTCCTTTCTCTATAAGCAGATGGGCTGTTATCTGCTTCTTAGAATCAAGGAGCCTTAACTATGACACAGGTCCTTTTTCTTGGACATATTTCTGGTGTTTGAGAATTAGTGTACAACTTTTCCTCCTCCTACCCTCCTTCTCCCCTCCCTCCATTCCTTTCTTCTTCCCCTTCTCTTCTTTCTGTTGTTTTTCTGTATTATTTCTCCCTAATACTGCATTAACACATTCAGATTATAGAAACTCCTTGTTCTAACCCACAACCATTTCTTTTCAGGAATCCTTTAGCTACAGGCTTTCAGCTTTGAAGGGAAGACGGAGCTGAAGGGTAAACCTCCTAGAATACAGCTCGCAATCTATTGTCTGAAGAAAATAAGTGAAGTCCCTGCTCTTCCCTGAAGGCAGCCTCCTCCGACTTAAGTACACATGTCTAGCTCCATTTATGTGAACATCAATAGCTCTTTTCATTGAGAAGGGAACAAGTATCCAGAAGACAAGAGGAAACAAGAGGGCATTGTGGCCTTTACATGAGTATCTTCGCTCTTCTTTGAGCTTCTTTAATATGGAAGAAGAGAGACTCGATAGTTCCTCTATCTGTCAGTCAAACAGAGTTAAAATGCAGTCGGTTTGTGTAAATATACTTCAAACCTCCTCATTCAAATTCTGTACTCTTGTTTGTTGTGGCAGAGGAAAAACAACAAAACCTGGACATAACCAGATAATGGTTGAGTAAACTATGGTATATTCTCACTTAAAAAATTTTATTTTATTTTTTTATTTTAGAGAAAGAGAGAGAGAGAGAGAGAGAGAGAGAGGGAGAGAGAGAGAGGGAATTGCCATGCCAGGGTCTCAGCCATTGCAATTGAACTCCACACCCTTGAGCCACCTAGTGGGCATTTGTGACCTTGTGCTTGCCTCACCTTTGTACATCTGGCTTATGTGGGATCTGGAGAGTTGAACATGGGTCCTTAGGCTTTGCAGACAAGTACTTTAGCTGCTAAGCCATATTTTCAGCCCTATTCTCACTTTTGAAAGGAGAGCAGTTATTAAAAGAATGATCTAGAGCAAGTGCATTGTAGTAAGAGCTCTGTCTGGGGCCAAGCCTGCTGCTTACATTTGTCCCCTCACTGCCTGCAAGTCCACTCCTTTCTGTGAATTTTCACTGGGCATATAGCTGCTGGAGACAGGACTGTACTTCCCAGTTTCCTTTTCTGTCGGGTGTGGCCATGTGAGAAGGTCCTGGCTACTGAAACACGAGGGGACGCTAGATGGATAACTTTTGTATCATGCTCTTCAAAGGATGCAGGGGGCACATATTCTTTCTCCTCTTTCCTCCATCTTATTTCCAGAACATGACTGTGATGACGATCTACCTTAGGTCATGGGATGTGGGGTAACTTTGGGGAGGGTGAACAGTAAGATACAGAATTGTACACCTAGCTCACCATATTGTGTCATGTTCCAAAATTCTAGGACCATCTACATGGGGATTATTGTCAGACAAAAAGAAACTGCTTTTATTTTATTTTACTTACTTTTAAAAATTATCATATGGAGTTTTAGGTATTATTATGACATTTTGTAACAATTTGTGGAGTTGGAGAGATGCTTGCCTCCAAAGCCTAAGGACCCAAGTTTGATTCCCAGTACCTACGTAATGGCAGATGTACAAGGTGACACATGCATCTGGAGTTCGTTTGCAGTAGGTGGAGGGCTTGGCTCCCCATTCTCTCTCCATGCCTCTTTCTCTCTCTCATTCTCTCTCAAATAAATAAATAAATAAAAATTTTAAAAATATAGTTTACTTTAATTGAGTCAACTTCTCACTAATCTTACCCATCACCCCACACATGCCCACTTGCTATTTACATGTTACATGTGTCCTTTTGCCCTCCCTCCACACTCTTCCTCATTATTTCTTTTAACTGTTTTCTTTTATTTTTTTCGAGGTAGGGTCTTACTCTAGCCCAGTATGACCTGGAATTCACCTTGTAATCTCAGGGTGGCCTCGAACTCACAGTGATCCTCCTACCTCTTCCTCTGGAATTAAAGGTGTGTGCCACCGCACCAGGCTCCTTTTACCCTCTCTGAATTACCTTTCTATTTCAAAAGGAAACTTCCATCTGCTAATTTGAATATCTGTTATGTAGAATCAAATTTATAGCTTAATGAATACCATGTTTAAAAAGTTAAGGCAAGCTGGGTCATTGGCTCAGCTGGCAAAGCTCTTGCTGAGCAAGCATGAGGGCCTGAGTCTGGAGCCCCAGCCCACATAAAAATGCCCGGCACACAGGCAGAGACAGGGAATTCCTGGGGCTCCCTGGCTCTCTAGTGTAGCTGAATTGGTGACCTCCAGGTTTAATAAGAGATCCTGCTTCAATGAATAGGTGGAGGATGATTGAGGAAATCACCTAACATTGACCTCTGGCCTCACACCACCCCAGTACACACACGTGCACTCACATGCATACACACATGCAAATACACCACACATACACATGCAAAAAAAAAGGGGCGGGGGAAAGGAATTTAGTTGAAGTGTGGATAGTAGAGTAGCACTTAAAAATAGCTGGGCCAGAATCTATCTTTACACACACATATATGCTTGTAAATATGTAAATGATCATGAAGAAATATAGGAATATTCGTCCAAGTTTCTAATTTAATTCCCTAAGGGGTGGGGAGAGGGTGCTCTCATTTTTAACATCTTCTGTTGTTGTTGCTTGACTTTTTATAGTAAGAACATTTTACTTAATTTACAGAAAAAGTTACTTTCAGTTTCTTTGAGATTGGAGTAGCTGAAGTGTAGACAAAGGCTTTGGGGTCAAGTTCAGGAGCAGAGACCCGTGCACGCTGCGCGGTGGTGGCAGGAGCTGGTCTGAGAGCTTCACGTCTACAGGCCATGCTCAGAACCTGCTTCCTGACTCCTCACGAGACAGGGTAAGTGCTTTTGGCCAAGGCTGCTTAGCTTGCATAAAAGAAGAGATACTTGAGTTTCCTCAAAGTTGTCTCTAGATTTTGCTTCCACTGTGGAGCAGTCATGGAAACAAGTGGGTCAAATGAATGAGGGCAATAATTAAACTGTGGGAAGACCTGTTCTAAGTAGCTCCTGACCAGCTGATGGGGGGCAGAGCTTGCCCTGACCCTCCGCACACAGGTGCAGCCTACAGGGGCTACACAGCACCACTGACAGGGGACAGGGAGCTCTACCCACGGTGGAAGTGAAAATCCGAAAACTACAGGCTTCTGCAAAGTCAACTCACAGCAACAAAGGCTGTCAAATATCTTTTCTAATCAGGTTTTGGGGATGTTCATCTCTACATAGCTGTGTATCTGCACGTAATACCATACCTTACTCTACCTCCTCATTTCTCTAAGGGAAGAGGAAACTGACAATGGTTAAAATTGCACTGTTAGTTAAGCATAGGAACAAATTAATCCCCCACCACCACTTACTATAAGGAAAGCAAAGCTGATAGCTTCATCTTTCTGTTCCTTCATAAGGTGGAAAAGAAGTCTATGGAGGTAAAGAGTATGGCTCAGACACATTTGGAAAGACATCTTTTCCAGGGCTGTCTAGAAGTTCATCAACTAAGTATGTACTTAGAATTGAAATGGCATCCTTAGGTTAGAGATCACACTGGTCTGCCATAGGAGAAAGAGCATGGATTTGGGGATCAGGTGCATCTGGGCCAGATTCCTCTGATTTTTCAGTTCTATTAGTTCTACAGGATGTGGACACAAGCCTACTTTGGTGTTGGTTTGGGCTTCAAGACGATCATGGTGTTAACTTCTAGTAGAAAGCAAGGACTGAGGCCACCATGCAGGCTATGCAAAGGACACAGCTTTAGGACTCCCCCCCCTCCACGCCCAGCCAAGGGATCAATTAGAACCAGAAGATTTTTGTTTGGAAAGTTGAAACATTTTCCTTTCACCTCAAGCCTAGGACAAGGTCTTCAGTGGGGCCACTAGTAAGGTGGACCCATGTCCCCATGGGCAGATGTTTGAGTCACATCTGGACAGCAGGAGGGGAAGGGATGGTGCCACTGTGCTTCTCTGAGGGAGGTGTGGGGAGATACTGCTGCACGGTGATGACTTTCCTCCTGGAGTTCACTGCAGCAAGGAGCGTGTTGCCCTTTGATGAGATGCTGAGAGTGAGGAAGGGACGTGAAGTTGTCTGCCTGGAGGGCAGGGTGAGGCCAGCAGAGAGTGACAAGGTGCTCTGTACCGTATGTGAATAGCATGCATGGTCCCATATTCTTTCTATCACTTCTAGATTGCTAATGCCATGTGCATTTCATATAAATCGTTGTTGGTTGACTATTTTATTAAGAGAGTCTGTCTCTACATGTGCAAAACAGGAACAACCCCCCAATCTTACTACATAGCCACTCCAGCAACATATAGTCATTTTTTCAGAATATTTTTATTTTCTTATTTATTTTTACTTTAATTTTATTTTTTTGTGAGGAGAGAAAGAGAGAGAGAGAGATCGAGAGAGAGCATGGGTGTTCCAGGGCCTCTGGCCATAGCAAATGAACTCTAGATGCATGTACCACCTTGTGTATCTGGCTTTACCTGGGGAATCAAACCTGGGTCATTAGGCATTGCAGGCAAGTGCCTTAACTGCTGAGCCATCTCTCTAGCCATCTATCTATCTATCTATCTATCTATCTACCTACCTATCTATCATCTATTTATTATGTATGTGCATATGGGTGTGCCAGGGCCTCTTGCCACTGCAAATGAATGTCAGACACTTGTGCCACTTTTTTCATCTGACTTTAGGTGAGTGGCTGAGGAAATGAACTTGGGTCAACTGGCTTTGCAATCAGGTGCCTTGACCACTGAGCAATCTCTCCAGCCCTCCATAGTATCATTGGCTCACTCAGATTGATTGGATTTGTGGCTAGATGGATGTGGAGGGCTGGCCATATATTTCTGACATGAGATACCAAAAGCAAAATTGTACAGCACCAAGGAATGCTCAAAAATTAGAAAAGTTAAAAAACAAGTAAAAACAAATAAAATTACCTTCTCCCAAACATAGCTACAAACAAACAGTGAAATCTTTTTTTCTTTCTCATTAAAAAATAATTTTTTAAGCAGATATATAAAAATACAAAAATTGCACATGTCAGTGGGGTATCATGAAATGTTTTAATATCTGTAGATATAGTATAATGTTAAAATTAGGATAAACATATCTCTCAAACATTTGTCCTTTCTTTATGGTCAAACCCTTCCCAATATTTTTATCTAGCATTTAGAGTTCTATAATGCATATTTCTATCTCCAGTCTCCTGCAGTGGCACAGAAAAACTTCTTTCTCCTACATAACTATAATTTGGTAGCCACTTTGGTTTCCCATTCCTCTCTTGCCCCACATTCCCCAGTCACTCTTATTCGTCCTTCTATTCTCAGCTTCTGTAAGATTGGCTTTTCAATACTCCACACATGAGTGAGGTTATGTAGAACTTGTCTTTCTGTATCTGGCTTATTCATGGTGTTACAAACAATCTCATCATTTTATTGTTGAATAATATTCCACCAAGTATATGTATCACATTTTCTTTTTTCCTGTTTTTTTTTTTTTTTTTGAGGTAAGGTCTCACTCTAGCTGAGGTTCACCTGGAATTGCCTATGTAATCTCAGGGTGGCCTTGAACTCACAGTGATCCTCCTACCTCTACCTCCCAAGTACTGGGATTAAAGGTGTGTGCCACCACATTTCTTGGTTAATTTACCAGTTGATAGATACTTACTGTTGTGGTTTCTATGTGAAATGTTCCTCTTGGGTTCGTGTATTTGCCTCTTGGTCCCCAGCTGGTGGTAGTGTTTTGGAAAGTTATGGAAACTTCAGGAGGTGGGAAGTTCCCACTGGAGAAATCGAATTGCTGCAGGCTGGTCTTATGGGTTACAAAGCTCTGCTACAGACCTTGTGCCAAGTCCTGCCTGCTTTCTGGTTGGCACTGAGAGGTGAGCAGCGAGCCAAGAGCAGATACTCCTGCCACCATGCCTGCTGTCTGCGCCACAGAGCTATGAGCTAAAACAAACTGAAAAAAAAAATACCCTTAGGTTGTTTCCATTTCTTAGCTGTTGTAAAGAGAGCTAGAATAAACGCAAAGCCAGGATACACAGAGGTCACGGGTTTTATGTGAAGGACAGAGATGAAGGAACAGGCTTCACGATGTTCAGAGCTGGTGTGTAGGGTTGAGATGTATTGCACATCAAGAGAGATGGAAGGTTGAAATATGAATCATGCTCTTCTGTGGTGTTGACACAGGCAACCAGAAGCAAAATAGTAGCCACCTCTCCCCAGCACCCTCGGGGTTGGTGTGGGGCTGGACCTGAGCCTGGGCACTGGCCAGTGGATAAAGACAGGAGTATTGTCAGATCCTGCTCTTAACAGCTCCTGGGTGGCCTTCCAGGTTCCCCTTTCTGTGCCACTGTTACATTTATAGGTCACACTTTCTAGAGGGAGTAGCTACAAGAAGAGGAAGTCATCTTGACCTACATCTGACCTGCACAGGGCTTTTCATGAGCACCCTAAGCCGTTAAACTGCTAGACGAAACTGTTGGTTAAAGCATCCATGTGAAAATGTGGAAAAGAAGAAACAGGACCACAAAGCAGTTTCCACAAACAGGTCTAGAGGTGGGATCGATACTCGTTTTAGATCAGTGATTTTGGGGGGAATGGCAATAGAAAAAGAGAGTGTTGACTAAATGTGCCTTATGGTTGCATTAAAAATAAACTTAGGAGAGGGGGATAAGAGAAGGTAATGGAAGGGGATTAAAATTAAAATACATTACATCTATGTATAAAAATTGTTAAGAAATAAAATATAAAAAGAAGAAACTGTTTATTGAAATGTGCACAGATCACAGAATGTGAGGGGCTGGTCTGTCTCATGGGGACGGCAGAAGCTCGGGTCATGGCGCTTTTCAGCCACATCCGAGAACAGGAGGACTTGCCACTGCATACAGTACGCAGCCGGCCCCTATGGTGTGACAAGAATGTACCTCTTCCGCTCTGCTTCAGTCCCCACATTACTCAGAAGTCAAACTGCTTGCAATTTTCCAGTTTTTCTAATGTTTCATAAGCAGTAGAAATACAGCAAGACAAAGATGAATCTGAAAGAAGCAATTATTAAAGTTGTATCAAATTAAGTACATATGTTACTACAAAGGACATCATAACATTTTTTATCTTTTTATTTTATTTTATTGGTGCTGGGATCAAACTCAGCCCTTTGCACATGCTAAATACAGACTCCATCACTGAGCTACCCCCTCAGCCTGTTCTTACCCTTCTAGTGACGGAGATTTGACATGGGGAATCATGTAGCATAATTCAACATAGTAAGCAAGTACTGGAAAGTGCCTAAGATCACATGAAGGAGAAATAAGAATAAATGGATAATATTGTTATAATGGAAATTGAAACTGAATTTGAAATCTATTTGAATCAATGAAAATTATACTTCATATGAAAAAACAAATATCACTGTAGAAGTGGTTCTTATAGAAAAATGTATAGCTTTAAATGTCTTCATCAGCTTGGGAGAAAAATCAAATATGAAAATATTACCTGTCTTAAAAATAGAAAATAGGGAAGCGGCGGTGGAAGCCGTGACTCCAGCCCCAAAAACACCATCAGCTGCTCCGGTACAGGCCACAGCGGCTTCAGGGCAGCGAATCCAGCAGCGGAGGCTCCAGCGGCTTCAGCGGCAGAGGCGGATCCCGCAGCGGCAGCACCAGCGGATCAGAGGCGGAGGACCCAGCAGCGGCAGCTCCAGCGGCAGCAGCAGGGATCCAGCATCAGGGGCGCCAATCTGCAGGGCCACAGTTGCCAGGCTTGGTTTGCCCCACAGGAAAAGCCAGTACCCAGTTCCAGAAAGCAGAACAGCGGCCCAACATCCCAGCCAGCAACTTGACTGAGACCAAAAGCATCCAAAGAGGTAACTGGGATTGAACCAGGGAAGGGTCTCACCTGGTCACAAGCTGACTTGGATCCCTCAACAGACCAGAAATCTTAACTTCTTTGTTGATAGAGGATCTGGTTTTTATAATTACCTAATCTTGCATAAATGCTCGGTGCTGTTCTTGACTGAATGTGTATAGGGTTTAGTTAAATTTTAGAATATACCTGTATTTTATTCCACTCAACCTATTTGAATACTCCCATAGCAGGCAAACTTAACCCCTAGGACCACGTGTCTAGATACTCTGAGAGTGGTAAGAGCCACACCTAACATCTTAATCTCCTACATAGAAGATATACAATATCAGATCAATAGATACAGCAAAGGATACCCAGCTAACTGGAAAATCTAAGCAGTAACTTAATCCAAGATGCAAAAATATATACATTATAACACAAGAAACACCAACAACCAAGGCAATATAAATCCACCAAAAAGCATCAATGCTTCAGAAATGACCTCTAGTGAAAACGAGTTAGAGAAAATGCCTGAGAAAGATTTCAAAAGAATGATTGTAAATATGTTCAATGAACTCAAAGAAGAAATCAAAGGAATCAGAGAAGATACAGGACACCAATTTAACGAAATAAAGAAATCAATACAAGACATAAATAAGGAAATAGAAATAATGAAGAAAAACCAGTCAGAATTACTAGCAATGAAGAACACAGTTAATGAAATAAAAAACTCTGTAGAAAATCTCACCAGTAGAATGGATGAAGGAGAGGACAGAATATCTAAGCTAGAAGACCAGGTGGCAGATCTAATACAATCCAACAAAGAGAAAGACAAACTAATAGAAAAGTATGAATGGGAATTTCAAGATATTCGGGACACTATGAAAAGATCAAATATAAGAATTCAGGGTATAGTAGAAGGAGAAGAATTTCAATCCAAAGGTATAGTAGGCATCTTCAACAAAATCATAGAAGAAAACTTCCCCCAAATTGGGAAAGAGGTGCCAATGCAGATACAGGAAGCATTTAGAACACCAGCCAGACAAAACCTGGAAAGAACCTCTCCTCGCCATATTATAATCAAACTACCAAACACACAATCCAAAGAAAAAATATTGAAAGCAGTTAGAGAGAAAAATCAAGTTACCTACAAAGGCAAGCCCATCAGGATCACAGCAGATTACTCAACACAAACTTTCAAAGCCAGAAGGGCTTGGAGTGATGTATTCCAAACTCTGAAAGATAACAACTGTCAACCAAGGCTACTTTATCCTGCAAAACTAGCCATTCAAATAGATGGAGAAATAAGGACATTCCATGACAAAAGCAGGCTAAAGGAGTATTTGAAGACAAAACCAGCTCTACACAAAATACTTGAAAGAATCCTCCATGCCGAAGAGAAAGAAAAACACACATATAAGGAACCTGGAAAACAACAAACAACACTCAAATACCAGTTAATATAAGAGAGCAAAGGTAGAACCAGAACCACAAAAAAAAAAAAATGGCAAGCATAAATACACATCTTTCAATAATATCTCTTAATATCAATGGCCTCAATGCTCCAACCAAAAGACATAGATTTGCAGACTGGGTTAAAAAGCAGGACCCTACAATTTGTTGTCTCCAAGAAACTCACCTTTCTACAAAGGATGGACATTATCTTAGGGTGAAAGGTTGGAAAACGGTGTTTCAAGCAAATGGACCCAGAAAGCAAGCAGGGGTTGCTATCCTAATAGCTGACAAGGCAGACTTCACTCCAACATTAGTCAAGAAAGATAAGGAAGGTCACTTTATATTGATTAAGGGCACACTCCAACAGGAGGACATTACAATCCTAAACATATATGCACCTAACATGGGGGCTCCCAAATTCATCAAACAAACACTGTTAGAACTAAGGTCACAGATAACACCAAACACAGTGGTAGTTGGTGACTTTAACACCCCACTCTCATCAATTGACAGGTCATCCCAGGAAAAAATAAACAGAGAGGCATCTGGACTAAACGAGGTCATAGAAGGAATGGACCTAACAGACATATACAGGACATTTCATCCAAATGCTGCAGAATATACATTCTTTTCAGCAGCACATGGATCATTCTCTAAAATAGACCATATATTAGGACACAAAGCAAATCTTAACAAATTCAGGAAAATTGAAATAATTCCTTGCATTCTATCTGACCACAATGGAATCAAACTAAAAATCAATAGCAAGAAAGGATATAGAGCATACACAAAATCATGGAAACTAAACAATACATTACTAAATGATGAATGGGTCAATGAAGAAATCAAGAAGGAAATCAAAAAATTTATAGAGTCAAACAATAATGAGAACACAACATACCAAAATCTCTGGGACACAATGAAGGCAGTTCTAAGAGGTAAATTTATAGCTTTAAGTGCCTATATTAAGAAATTAGAAAGGTCGCAAATAAATGACCTAATGCTTCACCTTAAAGCCTTGGAAAAAGAAGAACAAGGCAAACCAAAAATCAGTAGACGGGAAGAAATAATAAAGATTAGGGCAGAAATTAATGAAATAGAAACCAAAAAAAAACAATACAAAGAATTAATGAAACAAAGAGCTGGTTCTTTGAAAGGATAAACAAGATTGATAAACCCTTAGCAAATCTGACCAAAAGAAAGAGAGAAGAGACACAAATTAATAAAATTAGAGATGAAAAAGGTAACATCACGACAGATGCCAGAGAAATTCAAAAAATCATAGGGACATATTATAAAAACATATACTCCACAAAGCATGAAAATCTGAAAGAAATGGATGATTTCCTTGATTTATATGACCTACCTAAATTAAATCAAGATGAGATTAATCACTTAAATAGACCTATAACAAGCATGGAGATCCTAACAGTTATCAAAAATCTCCCAACTAAAAAAAGCCCAGGCCCAGATGGATTCACTGCTGAATTTTACCAGACCTTCAGGGAAGAGCTAACACCATTGCTTCTTAAGCTTTTCCATGAAATAGAAAAAGAAGGAATTCTACCAAACTCCTTCTATGAAGCCAGCATCACTCTGATACCAAAACCAGGCAAAGATAGAACAAAAAAGGAAAATTACAGACCAATCTCCCTCATGAACATAGATGCAAAAATTCTCAACAAAATATTGGCAAACAGAATACAAGAATACATTAGAAAGATCATTCACCCTGACCAAGTAGGCTTTATCCCAGAGATGCAGGGATGGTTCAACATATGCAAATCTATAAATGTTATACATTATATAAATGGGTTGAAGGACAAAAATCACATGATCATCTCATTAGACGCAGAGAAAGCATTCGACAAAATCCAACATCCCTTCATGATAAAAGTCCTACAGAGACTGGGAATAGAAGGAACATATCTCAATATAATAAAGGCTATTTATGATAAGCCTACAGCCAACATAATACTAAATGGGGAAAAACTGGATGCTTTTCCACTAAAATCAGGAATAAGACAAGGGTGTCCACTGTCCCCACTTTTATTTAATATAGTTCTGGGAGTCTTAGCCATAGCAATAAGGCAAGAGACATGCATAAAAGGGATACAAATCGGAAAGGAAGAGGTCAAGTTATCATTATTTGCAGATGACATGATTCTATATATAAAGGACCCTAAAGACTCTACTAGCAAACTGTTAGAGCTGATAAAAACCTACAGTCATGTAGCAGGATACAAAATAAATACACAGAAATCAGTAGCCTTCATATATGCTAACAACAAACACACAGAGGATGAGATCAGAGAGTCACCCCCATTCACAATTGCATCAAAAAAAATAAAGTACCTTTGAATAAACCTTACTAAGGAAGTAAAGAATCTATACAATGAGAACTTTAAAACACTCAAGCAAGAAATTGCAGAAGACACTAGGAAGTGGAAAAACATCCCTTGTTCCTGGATTGGAAGAATCAATATTGTGAAAATGGCAATCTTACCAAAAGCAATCTACACATTTAACGCAATCCCCATCAAAATTCCAAAGGCATTCTTCACGGAAATAGAAAAAACAATCCAAAAATTCATTTGGAATCACAAAAAACCTCGAATATCTAAAATAATACTGAGCAACAAAAATAAGGCTAGTGGTATCACCATACCTGATTTTAACCTATACTACAGAGCCATAGTAACAAAAACAGCATGGTACTGGCACAAAAGCAGACTCGTAGATCAATGGAACAGAATAGAGGACCCAAATGTAACCCCATGTAGTTATAGCCACCTGATATTTGATAAAAATGCCAAAAATACTCATTGGAGAAAAGACAGCCTCTTCAGCAAATGGTGTTGGGAAAACTGGATATATATCTGTAGAAGGATGAAAATAGATTCTTCTCTTTCTCTGTGCACAAGAATTAAGTCCAAATGGATTATGGACCTTAACATCAGACCTGAAACTCTGAAACTGCTAGAGGAAAAAGTAGGGGAAACCCTTCAACATATTGGTCTTGGCAAAGACTTTCTGAATACAACCCCAATTGCTCAGGCAATAAAACCACAGATTAACCACTGGGACCTCATGAAAATACAAAGATTTTGCACTGCAAAGGACACGGTGAAGAAAGCAAAGAGGCAACCTACAGAATGGGAAAAAATCTTTGCCAGCTATATATCTGATAGAGGATTAATATCTAAGATATACAAAGAACTCAAGAAGTTAAATAATAAGGAATCAAACAAACCAATCAAAAAATGGGAAATGGAGCTAAATAGAGAATTCTCAAAGGAAGAAATACGAATGGCATATACGCATCTAAAAAAATGTTCTACATCCCTAGTCATCAGGGAAATGCAGATTAAGACTACATTGAGATTCCATCTCACTCCTGTCAGATTGGCTACCATCATGAAAACAAATGATCATAAATGTTGGCGGGGATGTGGAAAAAGAGGAACCCTTCTATATTGTTGGTGGGAATGCAATCTGGTCCAGCCATTGTGGAAATCAGTGTGGAGGTTCTTAAAACAGCTAAAGATTGATCTACCATATGACCCAGCTATAGCTCTCCTAGGCATATATCCTAAGGACTCATCTCATTACCTTAGAGATACTTGCTCAACCATGTTTATTGCTGCTCAATTTATAATAGCTGGGAAATGGAACCAGCCTAGATGTCCCTCAACTGATGAGTGGATAATGAAGATATGGCACATTTATACAATGGAGTTTTACTCAGCAGTAAAGAGAAATGAAGTTATGAAATTTGCAGAAAAGTGGATGGATCTGGAAAGAATTATACTAAGTGAGGTAACCCAGGCCCAGAAAGCCAAGCGCCACATGTTCTCCCTCATATGTGGATCTTAGCTAGAGATGATTGGGCTTCTGTGTGAGAAGGAAAAAACTCAGTAGCAGAGGCCAGTAAGTTAAAAAAGGAGATAGAAAGGGAAGAGAAAGAAAGGGAGGAGGGCTTTTATTAGGTTGGTATTGTATATATGTAAGTAGAAAGATTGAGATGGGGAGGGGATATGATGGAGAATGGAATTTCAAAGGGGAAAGGGGGGAGGGTAATACCATGGGATTTTTTTTGTTATCATGGAAAATATTAATAAAAATGGAGAAAAAAAAATAGAAAATAAAGGGCTATGGAGACAGCTTAGTGTATAAGGCGCTTGCTAAGCAAGCCTAAGCCTCTGAGTTTGGAACCCCAGACCTCATGTAAAAGCTGGCAGCTACAGCGAGCTTCAACAGTGAGATGTTGAGGTGAAGACGGGAGAGTTTCCTGGAAGCTCAGCCAAGTCTGGTGGAGCGGTGCACAGTGAGAGACACTATCTTAAGTGAGGTGGCAGTCACAGATAGATCCTGGAAGGCTGACCTCTGACTTCCATATGGACACTGCTGCATGTGCACGTGTGTGCGCATGCACACCCACACACACATATACACACATGAGAACACACATTCATGGGCACACACACTGGAAAAACTAAAATTAAATAAGCAGGAAGTAAAGGTTACTTTACTGTGACACCCTTGAAACTAGGATGTGTCCTCAGTTTCTGTTGGCCATGTAGTTGACCTTGTTGTCATTACCCCTGCATGTAAGAACTTGACTGTTCTTTCTGGGGACATGATTGAAATCTCTTGGCATGTCAGTCAAAAACCCATTTAAGCATTCTCTGAGGGGAATGTGAGTGCCGGCTGATGTCGGAAATCTTTTGAGTGACATTTCCACTGAGATGTAACTAGCATGGAAACTTGCAGAATGAGGGTGAGAGCTTGGAAAAGTCTGGGATCTCGTGTGGGTTCTAACAAATGCTGGCTTACTCACAGAGAACCACAGACAGTAAAACATGAGTACTGACGGTCAAGTCCTCCACCACCTCAGAGAGCTGTGCTCTCCCAGAGAAGACACTTCTGAGACAATTTTACATTTTCCTCTCATGCATGCACGGCGGAAATATGATTAAAATGTCTATCTACAGAAATCTAACAAATTCTTCCAAGAAATACAAAGTAAATATTCAAGTGATAAGAAGTCCGTATGTTCTAGACTTTGTGAAAAGTGTTTTGTTTTTCTAAATGATCCAAAATAATGACAAAATGTGCTAACACAGCCAAATGCTACAGCTAATGAGAAAGAAAAGTAAAAGAGTAGAATGTATAAGTAAGTATAAAAAGCTAGTTTCTTGGAAAAGCTATTACAAATCTCTACAGTGTCATAAGCCTGGCTAATAAGAAAATTGACACCAAAAATGTACAAGATTAAGAAGAGAGGCAGATCTATAGGCAACAAATACATGAAAAGCAACAAAGGAATATTACATACAACTATTTATTTTAGAGAGAGAGATAGAGCGAGAGAGAGAGAGAGAAAGACAGAGAGAATTGGTCTACCAGGGTCTCAGTCACCGCAACCAAACTCCAGGTGCTTGGGCCACCTAGTGGGCATGTGAGACCTTGTGCTTGCCTCCCCTTTGTGTGTCTGGCTTAACTGTGATCTGGTGTGTTGAACATGGGTCCTTTGGCTTCACAGACAAGTGCCTTCACTGCTAAGCCATCTCTGCAGCCCACAACTAATTTTTAAGATACTTGAAAACTAAGAATATGAGCTGACAAATTGAGTGTTGTTACTATTTTAAGCTATGTGAACTAAAAGGTAGAGTTGAAGATAAGGTACTGGCATTTAAATGGCCATTTAAAATCCAACCATTTGAAAATTTATAAATCATTTTTTTTGGCCAGTAACTGTAGTAAAACAGATGGTGGTCCAGGCTTGGCCTGTAGGCCACTGTTTGCTGACTTGACCCAGAAGCAAATAATGAATTCATAGAAAAGAAATATAATTTTCAAAAAACTGACTCAATAAGAGATGGAAAATTTGAATAGAAAATTTACTGTTGAAGAATTAGAAAAGATCTGCTGGTACAAATGACCAGGGCTAGGTGATTTCATAGGAGGATAATATTTTATCTTTAAAGCAAATTCATGTCAGTGATCATGCAAATCACAGGGATCTATTGAAAATAATAGAAAAAAGATGGAAATCTCCAAAATTCATTTAATGAAGCTACTGTAATATTGATATAAATATCAGTTGTGGTGCAAGTGGTACATAAATCTATAGAGACCAACACAGTGCAAATTTAACCATGAAATAGGATGTTTAATCTTTAGTGTCAACTTGGCTGGGTTTAGAGTCACCTAGGAGATGGTGAGGCACATCTCTGGATGGATCTGTGAACATGCTTCTGGAAGAATTAACTGAGGAGAAGAACAGCCCTGAAGGTGAGTGGCACCTCTTATGGCGGGGCGGGGGTGTCCTGAGAAGGAGCTGTGGAGCTCCTATGTTCTCCTTTTCTCTGCTTTCTGCTCTCCCCTGATAGGAACCAACCATGCCTTCCTTGCTATAGTCACAGTCATAGCTTCTGTGAGGTATTTTGTCACCTTGACAAGAAAAGTAACTTATACAAAACATTACTCAAAAGAATAAGGTAAAAATAGCAAATGAACTGTCCATTATAACCCAATAGGAAAAACAGGGGTGAC
Organism: Dipus sagitta; assembly: GCA_036346955.1. Classification (NCBI taxonomy): domain Eukaryota; kingdom Metazoa; phylum Chordata; class Mammalia; order Rodentia; family Dipodidae; genus Dipus; species Dipus sagitta. The sequence goes on from CM070786.1 coordinate 35,599,192, forward strand.
TGGATATGTGGAAATTTATCAGTATTAAACAAATTGAAGGAGAGACCACATAACCAGAACTATGAATACCAAAATGTTATTTAATCAAGCAAAACACAACCTAGCACTTAGTTATTACTACTAAAAATTTCTAAATGACAATTAAAGAAAGCTATTTAAAGATTTATTTATTTATTTATTAGAGACAGAGAGAGGGAGAAAGAGATAGATAGAGAGACAGAGAGAGAGGGAGAGAGAGAATGGGTGTGCTAGGGTCTCTAGCCACTGCAAATGAACTCTAGATGCATGTGCCACCATGTGCATCTGGCTTATGTGGGACCTGGAGAATCAAACCTGAGTCCTTAGGCTTTCTAGGCATGTGCCTTAACCACTATGCCAAGTCTCCAGTCCAAGAAAGCTATCTCAATATAAAGATTATTTTTGAAAGCAAAATAAGAAATATTCTGGTAGTGAAATACTAAAGTTAATTTAAAATAAATGGAACAGTGGCAGAAACTTTTACTATTAAATATTGTTTTGTAAATTTTGTCAAATGTACTAATACAAATAATATGTATAAATATTTGGATAAAAAGAGCTGCTTTATTTTTAAAAATCTTTTAGTTGACAACCTTCAGTCATACGTACCACGTACCCTGATCGCAATCCCCTCCCACCATCCTCTTTTGTATTCCCTCCTGTATCCCCCTTCCACTAAACCCCTTCTCATTTCCAGCTAGTCTCTCTTCTGTTTTGATGTCACGGGTTTTCTCCCTCACATTTAAAGGTCTTGTGAAGGTAGCATTAGCCACTGAAATGGCACAAATGCAAGCTGCTTTGTATCTGGAAAACAGCCTTTCGAACCCTCCTCCTCAGCCTTTGGCTCTCACGTGTTTCCCACCACCGCTTCCTCGCTTGATTCCCCATAACGGACTTGTCCCCACTGCACCAGTTGTCACGTTTTGCCTGGCTATCTAGTTTTTATTTTTTTTAGTTCTTTGGCATGCATGCATGTGTAGTATGTGTGACATGTAGTGGTGTGTGTGTGTGTGTGATTGTGCGTGTCTGTGCCAATGCACACATGCCCTGTGTAAAAGAGTGGTGAAGACAGTGCAGAACATCAGGTGTCCTCTATTATCATTCAACATTATTTCTAGAGATGGAGTTTCTCATTGAACCTAGTACTGCTATTTTTTTTTTTTGTCAGACTAGCTGACCAGTTAGCCTCAGTGACCAGTGGACCCCAGCAATTCTCTTGTCTTTTTTTCCTTGCAGGACTGGCCATGCCTGGTGTTTTCTTCAAGGTAGAGCTTCACTCTAGCCCAGACTGACTTGGAATTCACTCTGTCATCTCAGGCTGGCCTGAAACTCACAGTGATCCTCCTACCACTGCCTCCCAAATGCCGACATTAAAGGCATATGCCACCATGCCCAGCCATGCCTGGCTTTTAAACCATGGATTCTAGGGATCAAATCCCTCATGCTTGCCCAACAGACTCTATTACCCACTGAGCCATTTCCCCAGCTCCCACAAAGTCTAGTTTTAAATATTTCTAGAACAACTTAGAGAATTTTGTAACGTTGGTAAGAAAAATAAAACTTTTTCTTCATTCTGGGAATAAGAACTTAAAAAATTTGGAAACTATAAAAGGTAGTTTTAGAAACAGAACCAGGAAGACCCTCCTTTTATAATACTGGAAAAAACTGAGCTAGTTGTGAGAAGGTATAGAACCTCTCTGAAGTGAACACTAATATCAAGTGGGAGAGTGCAAATGAAAGAGGGAAAGACCAGTGCTTTGAAAAGGAAGAGCTGATATTATAACAAACCGGCCATGTCGATATAGATGTAATCCCAGATGGAATTCCAACGAGGACTTTCGGGGATGGTAAGTGACTATAAAGATCTTAAATTTCACATGAAGCAAACTAACCTGTGAACAGGCAGTGACAGTGTGACAAGCAGCCTAGTGATGCGGCAGCTGCTTGACTGGGCATTAAGACAAAGCGCCCTCACAATCCATGTGCAGGGCCAAGGGCTGGCACAGATGGGCGGCTCAGAAATAGATCCCTTCTATACGAGACTTTTGTATATGAAAATGCGCTATTTCAATTCAACGGTGGAAGAATTGTTTAATAATCTGTGTGAGTGCAACAAGCTCTCCATCTGGAAGAAAATTACAGAGTTCTAGTATCTAGTATCATTTACAAAAATAAACTCCAAGTAGATTAAAGAGATGGAACTTGTGGAGAACTCATGCCTTGAAGGTAACTTAGCTGCCACCTCTTGCATCATCCCATTCTAAGTCCTCTCTGAAGGATGGAAGGCATGCGTGGCCAGTCAGCTCTGTTAGTGGGAAGAAGGAGGCTTAGAAGTGAAGGTCTTAAATGTGATGAGGACAAGAGGAGCGACTGGAAAAACAGATAGTGTCTGCTCAAGAAAGCCAACTGGAGGCGGAGAGGGAGCAGGGATGAGAGGGGGAGTGAATGAAAGAGAGAGATAGAGAGAGAGAATGATGTTATGACTGGTCAATAACAGGTAGTAAATACAATGAAGTCCTGTCAGATTATAAAGCACCTGAAAGGTTGCTGTTGGCTAGCTTGTGTTTGTGGTAATGTGCTGGTGTGGACAAACCTGTGACACCGTCAGCAGTATGAGAGAAGAGCATATACAGTTACATAGAGTGCATAGTCCTTGATAATGGCAATACACAGTTTTGTTACTGGCTTATGGAGTTACTGTGCTCATGGGCATTGAGAGGGGACTCCTTTACTTATAGGAAAAGAAATATTCCCTTATTTTGGAGGAAGTGGAAGATTACATGAGTGCTGCTCCCTGAGACCCTCCTCTGGGGAGATGGCGGTAGACACTAGGAGACCCAAAACTCATCAAAGCAGAAAAACCAAAGGCTGCTGAGAGCGCATACCGAAGGAGACTTACAACACACCTTTGAATGCTCAGGGAACATTGAAGAAGAGAGGATAGAAAGAAAATAAGAGCCACAGGTTGGGAAGGTTTATTCTGAACATTGCCTTCCCCACCTCACACAGAGACTGGCTGGTGCATTCATGACCAGTGACTACCAATAACCCACTGAAGGGGGCTCTCTGGAATGGGGGCAGGGGACAAGCATGTAACCGGATGGGAATATGACTAATATGTAATGTGTTAAAAGCAACCAGCAAACTTTCCTGAGAAGCAATGTGTTGCGTTGGTAGCCAGCTTCTGCAGCTCACATTAGCGGGGACTCCTGATTGCTGCAAGAGCCCACCCTGGGTGGCTGGCTGCACCCGCTCCATCTCAGTGAGTGTGCGCCATGATACAGGGAAGGAAGTCAGGAGTAACGATGCATTCCTCAGAGTATAACCCTGTTGAGTGAAACGTGACTGGGTGTTTGTCATCCACTGTGACTACCAGACAGGATGGCTTTTGCTTGCTCTGCTCTGCTCTGCCTCGGCCTCTGCCTCACCCCGTAAGGGTCCCTGTAGCCGACCTGGGATAGGAAGGGTGACTCCCTCTCTGCTTCTGGGGAGGAACAGTCCAAATGCTGCGTTAGGAAACTAAGCCAAAGCGTTGCGTTCTTCATTGACGCAAAGAGGCCCTTAGCCTGGTCGCTAGAGATAGGTGTGGGGCTCATTCCACATGCCCAGGGAGGGAGTGCTTGGCTGGGAGCAGTTAAATCCCATTCTGCAGTGGTGCACAGATGAGCTGAATTCTCAGTGCTTCTGCCACCAGGCCCTAGGAGACAGCCAAGCCCAAGCATTGGCTCAAAGAAGTGGTAGGTGTCGGAGTGCGGGGGGAAGAGGCTGGCTGGACACCCTAGCTGGGAGAGGTCAGCACTGTTCCTCAGGCCTCAGACCTGCTAGGCTGCCGGAAGAGGGGGAGCAGTGAACCTGAACTGAGGCCCGAGGGAGGAAGGTGGCTCTCCAGCAAGCTTAGCAGGGGTGGAGGAAGGTTGTGCTTAAATGCCAAGGCATCACCTTGCTGCAGTGGTGGCAAGGCTGATCATCTGCAGGGCTGACGTGCTCAGGAGGGCAGCAATGGGTGGCTTCCTAGATGCCCAGTAGCCCAGACTAGAGGGACATTTGGGGAGGGGGGTTAAGTGACTACGGCCTGGGCGATGACAAAGAGGTATGGTACTGAGTTCAGCCCCTCTCACTGGCTGTCACTCACTATGTCAGTTTCAGGCATGGCATGATGAGGCACTGGGGAAATGATCCCCAGTGATGAGGGTGGCTGCCCTCAGGAAGGGTGTCTCTGAGTGTGAGGCCAGACAGACCTGGCCTTGGATCCTAACTGGTCACCGACTGGCTAGCTAGCTGACCTTGGCTGTCGGCAAGTCCTTGGAGACTCACTTTTCTTGTTCATATGAAAATGACAAGATGTAGGCGAGTTTCCAGAGGCTTCCACAGGACCGAGGCCGGGCAGAACTTAGGACATAAGATGGTGGCATAGGCACTTAATCAAAGTGAAGTTTCCTTCATTCTCTGAGGAAGTGCAAGCAGCCTTCCCAGACCCTTGTCTGCTTAGGCCCACCTAGTCCTTTCCCAGCAGGTGGGGTCAGAGTGGCTTTGCAAGCTCTTCTCCAGATACATATTTGTCATCTTGCTATCTGATACTTTGCAGGTACTAAGGAAATAAATAATAGCTCATGCTCAGTGAGTAGTGCTGAATCAGTGAGTCATTTCGTTTCTTTTATTGTTAGATTATTAGTAAACCCCTAAAAATTTCACTATTTTCATCTGTTAGTGTCATCTCAAGTCATCTTTGTTTGGCTTGTAGAGTTTCACTAAGACCTGCCCCCACTAAGAGGCTACCAGCTTTCCTATCTCAAACCACATTATTCATATTAATATGCATCCAAAGTTTGCATTAAACATGTATTTTCTTGTCAAATAAGAAAAAAACATTTCTGCAGTATTCTTTAGGAATAACTGGCTACTGGAAACTTACTTGAAACTGGCAATTTGCTGTGCTTTCTTGGCAACCATCCTGTTTGCTCTGGAGATTTTGCAAGGTGAGCAATTCTACCTCACAAACAGCGTTCAGAGGTAATGTGATTCCTATGAAAACGAAACTGAACACTTAGTAAGGTTAAAATAATATTATATTTTGGCAACAGATGCCAATTAATTTGTGTTTTTCCAGCTTCTTCTCACATTTTGGAGTTAGTGATTTTGTATCCTGACCCCCAACATTTTTGCACTTCCTAAAGAACTCACAAATGGCCGCTGAGTCTGGACTGCTTGATGGGTAAAATGGTCTCAAAAGGCTGCAGACTCAGCAAGTTATTCTGATCCAGAGTGGTCCTAGATGCCACCTGGAAGGAGAAAGGACATCTTAAGGACACTCTCCTAGCCCCAGCCTCCTCTCCATCTACTCCTGTTTCTCCTGATGTCTTCTCCACTGCCCACCTCTGCTTCGTTCCTACCTTCTGCATTGAAATCTGTCTGCTAATCACCTGCCTCAAGGCCACCATTCCTGGTTACTCCCACTCCCTGATCCACATGGTTAAGTCCTCACAGTGGTAGGCAGGGTCATTCATTTTTATATTCCTTCCAAAGGGAGATTAGTGAGCATGAGATGAGTGAGTTAAAGGTAACAAACAGTGAATGAATTCTGTGTGTCAATTCAGAGGCACCTTCCTTTCCTGGCCTGTGACTGTGGCCTCTGGTGGAGGGGCTCTGTCTGCAAATCTCAGAGCTTCTCTCTGTCTTATTCTCTTCTGTCCATGAGCAGTCAACAGAATACAGTAGGGCAGGAGTGCATGAAGGGCAGGTCCTTGCTGCCTGGGTGGCTCTGAGGACAGGGAATCATGACCCAGATGTCTCATTGATACTGAGGTATCCACTGCTCTGAATGCAACCTGATCATTGTCTCCACAGCTGGTCCCCATTCCTAAGGTTCATCTCTGATTCTGTATATCTTACTTTCATAGAGCTAGGATTAAATTTCATCATAGTGCATGTCTGTTGTATATTTTGTTATATTTTTGCTGGTGTTTCTATGGACCTGTTTTTTTTACCAAGTATAGTGGGCTTTATCCCAATGAGTCATCCTGATTTTAACATTCTTGGATCCCATGATTTACCTGAAAAAAAAAATCAGAACTATGAGGTTGAGGAGCACCCTGAAGTCGCCAGACTCAGTAACTTCCTTTGCCTCATTTGCCCCATGCCCCAACCCTTCAGCCACATCAAGGGTGTCACCAAATGATAGCCCAACTTAATCCTGGCATTGGAATTTAGTACCTCTTTAACCAGGATATTCCATTTTCAGAAGGCTCAGTACATGTAGAAACTTGTTTGTATATTTGTGAGGTTACTTAAATAAAAACAATCTCTCTCCTTTCACTAAGTATGGGAGTTGGGCAGATTCTTGGGTACCCAGGGCCCTTGCCTCCTGGCGTGCATGCCTTTGTGTAGTTCTCTTCCCCTGAGCGTATGAGTCTTGTGACTTATTTCTAAGCAACAGAGTGTGGCAAAGGTTGTCACTCTTGTGGTTACATTACATTATATAGAAATGGTGATGTTACTTCCACAGTTATGTTATGTTATACAAGACTTCATGCCCTGGCTGACTGTCTTGCTATCTCCAGTGCTAGTTTTGAAGAAGCACACGTTCATGAATTTTACAGACATAGGGGATACATTTTGCTACCAACCTGTGGGAGTTTAGAAGTTGTCCCTTTCCAGGTTCAGACTCCAGATGACACCTCTGACTGACACCTTGATCACAGCTTTGCCAAGGGAAAGTTAAATTCATTTTCTGACTTCTTCACCCCCAGAAACTGTGCAAGTGAAATGTGTATTGTTTTAAGCTGCTAGATTTGTGTAATTTGTTACATACCATAGAACATGAATTTTGGCCATGGTTCTTTTTTTGAAAAAAATTATTTATTTGCAAGCAGAGAGAGACAGAGATACACATAGAGAGAGGGAGGGAGAGAGAGAGAAGGAGAGAGACAGAGAGAGAGGGAGAGAGACTGAGTGTAGCAGGGCCTCTAGTCACTGCAAATGAACTCTAGATGCATGTGCCATTTTGTGCATCTGGCTTTATGTGGGCACTGAGGAACTGAACCCTGCTTGTTAGGCTTTACAGGCAAGTGCCTTAACTACTGAGCAATCTCTCTATCCCTTGGCCATGGTTTTTAACTTCACTAACTTTATGTAAAATAGAGATAACACTGTCTACCATGTAGGGTTGTTATAGGCATTGGAGATACTTGATGGGTCATAGCAGATGCTCAATGCCTTTGTTTAGTTATTGCTATTTTCTTCCCATGTCTTCTGGATGTACAAAAGTTTTCTCCACTAGCCATCTCCACGTCTTTGCTGCTCATTCACTGCTTAGCTATTGTCTATCTAGCCACTGAAATGGCTCTTTTCAAAGTGACCAGTAACCTTTATGTTATATCATCAATTTCCTGGTGTCTTGGATGATGTTGCTACAGCTGACCACCCATGCCATGAAACCCTACCTCTCTTTGCTCTCTTTTTTTATCTCTTTCTTACTGTCCTTTGCTGAACTCCCACCTCTACCTAGTCTCTTACTTTCATAGAGCTAGGATTAAATCTTCTTGTCCTCACTTATACTTTTGCCATTTTTTGTTTGTTAGCTTTGCTTTCTTTTGGAGACAAATAGCCTAGGCTGGCCTTCAACTCTCCATCCTTCTGCTTCAGACTCCAGAGTGTGGGGAGTGCAGGTGTTCATGACTGTGTTACAATGTCACCCAGTTACTTTATTTTTTTTTGAGACAGGCTCTCAATATGAAGCCCAGGCTGGTTTGGAACTTGCAATCCTCCTGCTTCAGACTCTTGAATGCTGGAATTACAGGCATGTGCCCCCAAGCCCAACTCCTTACATAATTTTGTCTTATATGACATCATTTAAATTTTCAATCCATAGATTACTGGCTCCCAAATTTTAAAGTCATTCTCCACACGCTCCTTTGAGTATCAGACTCATCTGTTCAAGTGTTGCCCTGACTCCTGCGTTTGGCTACTTCTCAGGCATCATAAATCCATGTACTCAAATAGCATACTGCACTCCCACGCTCCCGGCCATGCTCATCCAGCCTCCTTCCTCACTTGATAAATGATACTGCCATCCACCAATTTGTTTTGATGCAAAATTAGGGAGTCACTCTTGATTTCTTGCTTTTACTCATTTTTTTCCTGTACATTCCTGACCTATCTATTCTAACTTGAAAACTATGTTGCAGGTGTGCCTACTGGCTCCACCTTTTGTTAATACACCGGCCTTATCCTTCCCGAATAGCCCTTGAACAGTGACAGCATCTTCCCAACAAAGCCCTTCAGGCTACAGGCCAAATCTTTTAGCAATTTGATTTGATTTGATTTTTTTTTTTTTTGTGCTTGACTTTTTAAAGACTTTAAACAGCATAGCTATCCATAGCACTTAAAGTAAAACTAATACTTCAGATGTCCTAATGCTTTCTATGTGGGCCTTCTCACAGTATATCTGTCTTGTCTTTTCTTCCTGGCCTCCATTCACTCCACATGCACAGCCTCAGCATGCCCCAGATGTTGTATCAAATTTACACCCAGTCCTCAGTTCCTATGTCTTTTTGCAGAAAATAGCCCATTGTTTCTAACACATAGGAGAACATTTTGAGAATCTTTAAAATCTCAATGAATCTCAACACCCATCTTGCAAACATGTATTTAACATAGTTGAAACTGACAATATGAAAGAGGTTTGCTACTCAGAAGCCATGGACAAGGCTATTATGATTATCTAAGGCACATGTGTGTTTGAAAAAAAATATTAATAGCAGGAGCAGGGTATACTATATCTGAATAGCTCAATAGTTTGTGTCTTGGTCAAAACTACCGGTGGCTCCGTGCTCTGCATTTATGCTGTGAGAGCAGAGGCATGGAGTTATGCTAAAATACAGAGGAGGCTGGTCACTCATGACATGAACAGTTCTCATTAGGTCAGAAAGACATGGAGCAAGGCTCTGCTGGGCAGGCTGTTCAACATGAATGGCCACCGTTAGCGCCTTTAATTTTCTTACTGATAATTGGATAAATGCTATGTCATCTATCACCTCCTGCCCTTGTTTGTGCTTCACTGAACTCTTCACCAAGGCTTTGTTGGAAAGAGGTGTGTGTGTGTGTGTGTGTGTGTGTGTATGTGTGTGTATGTGTGTGTGTGTGTGTGTGTGTGTGTGTAAGTGTGTGTGTGATAGAGAGAGAGAAAGAGAAGAGAGAGTGAGAGAAATATCTGGCCAGTCGGTTAGTCTTGTGAAGAGAAACACCTTTAAAAAATCTGTTCCATGGATGATGGAAGCCGCCGAGCCATGTGAAATTGAGAAGGAGAACACAGGCCTTCCCTTTGGGGGCGCTTCAGCAGGGTACAAGACCTCTGTCTGAGATAGGGGCAAGCTCCTGCCAAGTCTGCATGTGAACACTGAAAACTGGAAAATAAAACTCAGGCCAAAGACCAGACCTCCTGCGGAGACACTGATTTCCAGAGAGGGCATGTGTGATGATATGAGAACTTTCTTGTCTGATGTCAATGAATTGATACACACATATTTAAAAACATTGTTTTTGATGATTCACTGAAGAAAATAAGCGGTTTTGGCAAGGCTCCACACTGCCTTCAAGTTGGTGGTTGCCTGGCACCTCAGTCCCTGGGCCACCCACCCTGCTTAGTTCTTTTCTAGGTGACATGAACCAGAGGAAAATGTGAGTGCTTGTCAGGTCAGGACAGGCAGGGTCACGTGACCCGACAGCTGCTCTGCACTGTGTGCTCACTGTCTGGACACAGGCAGGCTGTAGATGAGGAGCCTCTGCTGCTGGTGTGATGTCAATGTTCTTGCTTCCTCAAGCCTCCAACTCATTAAACCTCTTCGTTCAATGTTTGTATTTGAAGACTCATCGGCTTTCTTTCATATAGCAGGAGATAAGAGAAAAGAAATTCACCTCTCTATTTTTAAGCACTATACATTAGTCAGGGCGTTGTGCTGTGTTGTCTCCTAGCAGGAACTTCAAAAGTTGGCTTCTTTATTTTGTATGTTGTTGCCTTGGGCTAGTTTGTCAAGATTTATGAATCTGTTTGCTTATTAGAGAAATGAGGAATCATGACCAACATCACCAAGTTGTTTAGAGAGTAATATGAGATCTCTCACTCATGGCTATGCCTGTGAGACACCTACTGAGTGTCCGGGTAGTGGTCACCACATTGGTATGTTTAGAGATTTGACTAGATCCTCACCATTTCCTTATTCAGCTTTTAGATTCCATCACTGTAAGCCCTCATCTCCTGCAGCAACAATTCTGGCCTTGGTCATGGTCCCATTTCACATCTTGCTTCCATTTGCATTGCTCAAGCCTGTCTTCCAAGCCCAGATCTGTCAATTCACCTGCCCACTGAACCCAACTTGCAGTTAGTTAGTCCAAAAGCTGAATTCAGGGTCCTCAGCACAGTTATACTTTTTCTCTGAGGTGTTTTCCTTACCACAATTTGCCAGCCTTCCATTGGAGGAACTGGACTCACTCCAGCCCCTTTCACTTTGTCTTTCCATGTCCAGTTGAGTCACCAGGTGTCCACTGCCTCTCCACCCTGCCTTCCTTTCTTGAGGCCGCCTGGCTTCTACAGTTTTACTATAGTAAGTATTCCTACATAGCTTCATTAGTTTTGTTTTCTGTGTTTTCCAGTCCATCCTCAGTTGCTCTTAGCAAAAGCCCACCCTGCTTAAAGCCTCCAGTGTCTCCTCTGAACAGGTTAGCTCTAAACCTGCCTGCAGAATCCTTCCTGACTTGTCTAGCTCCGGCAACCTGTCCCATTCATCTGCCCGTCTTTAATTCCTCATGCTTCAGCCTCAGTGGAGCAACGGTCCTGAGATGGCACCACCCTCACTTCCTATACTCTTCCCCATGGTCTGCACTTGACCTACTTTTTGCCTTGGGGTTACTCGTTTCTTCAACATTCAGCTTCACTCAGTTGACACTTTCAGAAAGCTAGAAAGGAGATATAAAGGGAATAGAAAGGGAAGGAGGGGGGCACTTAATAGGATGGTATTGTAAATATATAAGTAGAAGAACAGATTAATGGGGGTGAAAAGGCCTAAGTGAGGTCAGGGGAAGAGACTGAGTAAAGGAAAGGTGGAGGGAAGGCTAATCAACATCCAAGAGGATATAAATAAGTCATATAGAAGCCTACTTTTTTGGACAATAGAACACACAGGAGCCATAGATTGTTACTAGAAAATTTTCAGTGCCAGGGATGGGATACCTTCCAGTGAGTTGTTGGCCAGGGAGGCCAATGATACCCCCAAAACATTATAGGCCATTGCTGAGGCCTTTGGTTTCCCACCAGGAATAGATGGTAAGACCATATTGCTGAAGACGCCACATACTTGGGCTGCAAGGTCACTGAGAAATCCTGCTGGAGCTGAGCTGAAAACCTCTTCCTTGTAGACCAGCTGACAGAAAGCTGGAAAAAGCCATGCTGATGCAGTTCAATGGGAGAGAGAGATACCACCAGCGAAGATACTCAACAGTGGACACTGCAAGCCTTATATTTTGCCAGCCAGGCCAATTGAGTGCAATAGTGCAAACGGGTGCAATAGTGGCATGTCTGTTATGGAGGAAACTAACCACCTTCTAATTGGACTGGAGGCCCACTCCATGGGAGGGAATACATCCCTGATAGTGAAAACCTACAACAGGGGTAGTCATGAGCCCTAGGGAGCAGACATCTGCTGCTGTCTGGCTAAATGTATATACTATGCTTACCAAAGTGCCCGGCAAGCACTTCTCTTAATGTTCATACCCTTATATTAATGCTACTCTCACCTTTGGTTAGAGAACCTTCTCTTTTCAGATGGCAGTGACCTTGGGACGACTCAGAAGGCACTATGGTGCTGAGAAGAAGTGACAGAGGAGAGCTGAGCACTAAAACATCTCTCTCACACCTTCCAAGGCTCAGGGTCCATTGCAGAAGAGGTGGTGGAAAGAAGGTAACAGCCAAAGGAAGGGTAGGACTCCTTACAACGTGCTCCTCCAGACACAAAATGGCCTGGATATCAACGACCTCACAGTGCCTGACACTATCTATACAAGACCATCATAATAGGAGGAAAAAATAATGACATAAAAATAAAAGAGAGACTGATTGAGAGGGGGAGGAGACATGATGGAAAGCGGAGTTTCAAAGGGGAAAGTGTGTGTGTGTGTGGAATTACCATGGGATATTGTTTACAATCATGGAAGTTGTCAATACAAATAAATAAATAAACAATAAAAGAAAGCTTTGACTCTGCCCTCAGATCTGGGCCAGGATACATCTTAATCCTAGCCCTGGACATACTCCTTAAGTAAAGGGAATTGTTTGTTGAGCTTTTCATCTCTATACTTAGCATTAGGTCTGACGTGCTGGCTTGAATGTATAATGACCCCATAGTCTCATATATCTGAATACTTAATCCCCATCAGGTGGTGCTGTGTGGGAAGGTTATGGGAGCTTGTGGAGGTGAAGCTTTGATGGAAGAAGTGTGTCACTGGGGGTGGGCCTTAGAGCTTTTATCCTGAAGCCCCACCTGCTGTGCTCTCTCTGCCTCCTCCCTGCTGATGTGGTGGCGTGATGCCACCCTCCTGCTCCTGCCATCCTTTCCCTTCCATGGTATGACACTCTGCTCTCTGCAACTGTGAAACAAAGTAAACTCTTCTTCCCTCAGCTGCTTCTGGTTGAGTGATTTGTCCCAGCAACAAGAGAGTACCTGATATCTCTGGCATACAATAGTATGTTTCCTGAAATATAGCGAAACATTGTATTCCATACAATAGTATATGTTTTCTGAAAGGGTGAATAGAGGAAGAAAGGAAAGAATGGATAAGATGATAATCATTATTTTTTTAGAAATCTAAGAGGGAGATTGTTCTCTAAGACACAATGGATGGCCACATATTGTCATTTGTCCTAGGTGACTGTGAATTATGGAATGAACTGCTTGGGCTTCTTATCAGCTACCACCCATGGAGAGAAGCCCATTGGGTCATTGTACTCTCTAGAATCCAAATGACATTGCCCTCTCAGGCCAGCTTCCCAGGCCTAAGAAGGGATTACATTTTATCTCCTAGATTCTGTCTTTCTGATGGTCAAGGTCACCTAGAGGGGTTGCATCGCCTTATCAACTACTTGTTTCAGGACTACTGAGGAATAAGTGTCAAGCTGTGTTGATGTCATCCCTGACCTGCTTCTCTCAACAGCATTGTCGTTGACTTCTCATGGGCCAGAGTGCATGGTTAAGGGACTTTATAATGGCTAATGTTCTCTTTTCCACCCTGATTTTTCCTGTTCTGTGAACCACAAAAGAAATTTTGACATAACAAGATTATATCTGTAGATCTGAAATAGTCTTTGAAAACTTGTGGGTTGTTACCCCTTTTTAACAGATTGTTAAGATTTCTGCCTCTCCAATTTACACTGAACGTATTCAGTTCTGAGTAGTTCCGATTGACTTTCTTTCTAAGGCATTTATCTTTAGCATACAGAGGGAGTTGTAACATATCCTTTACCTAGTCAGGTGAGTTTCCAGGCTTTTTCTCTTTTTCTTTAAATGACAAAATTAAAAGGGAGAGGGAAGTAAAAGCAGCATGCCTCAGGACTTGTCCTCTCTTCCCTTAGCAACTCTGTCTTATCATTCAGTTATTATGATCAACCGTTGATTCTAAATTGTAGCTAGTGCCTGTTGTTTCTTTAAAGAATCTCAAGTGCTGTGACATTCTTTGAGAGAATGAATTTGGTAAGGGAGGAAGAATGAGAGAGTTGCCCAAGGGCCTGTGGTGAAGAAGCCCAAATGTCAGGACCAACAAACACGACTTCATGTTGTTGCTCACGGGTTTGCTAACTGTACCCAGAGAGTCTGACCTTATGTATTTTTTTGTGACATACTTTCTTCGTCATTGTTCTCCTTTGTGACTAAACAGAATTCTTTTTTCCCTCATAAACACGGGAGATCTGATCTCTTGTAAAGCCAACCCCAGGATCCTTTCATTCACAAGCTCAATGTCCACAGGTACACAAGATGGCAATGAATGGGACACACAGTGCCACAGACTTTTGCAGGTGTCTTTTCCCAGGTGACAGCAGCCTGCAGGTGCATCAGAAATGCTGACCTGGGCCGATGCCCTGCAAACCCCGAATCTTCTCTGCAGTTGCTCTCACCTCAGCTGCACATTCAAAAGGAAATTCTAGAATTTAGGCTTCAACTCTGGAGATTTATATTTAAGTCGTTTATAGCAAGGCACAGGCATGGATATTTTACAAACCTTGAATGATTTTAATGGGTGAGCAGAATTAAGAACTAATATTCTTGGCCATTTTACTAATTTGGTATGAAAGCGCTTCATCCCAAAGAGCTGGCCTTACAGAGCCACGGCCAAACATGACAAAGCTTTGCGCTACTCTTTCTTTGAGCCACAGTTGTTATACTCGCAGATGCTGGAAAAAGGCTGGTTTATCCTTGGGGATTGCAGGCAGAAGATGAAACTCCTCTGGAAGGAGGCCGAGCGGACCAAGGCAGACGGAATCACTCAAATGTCTTCTGAAGCAAGGGGATGGGTAGAATTGGAGTGGAATAAGCTGGCATGTCTCTGCATGAGAAAGATTATGCCTCTTGAACCTGTCAAAAGGCCTTAGAATAAAGCCATGCATGAAAGGGACTAGTGGTTATAATTTATTTAGTCTTTACAGAGGCCTTTGGTGAAGTCAGTTCATAAGAAAGGAAGTTAGTGATCATGTGGGGGCTGAAGGGCTACTAGGGAATCATGTACCAATGAGGAGATGGGATATCTTGAGCCAGGAGCATATGGTCATTTTCAGTGTGGCCGACATGGTGATGGCCCCACACAATGGTCTTATAACAAACTGTGATTTAAAAAATTATTCTTTCTTTTTTTTTTTTTTTTCTTTTTTTGGTTTTTCAAGGTAGGGTTTCACTGTAGCTCAGGCTGACCTGGAATTCACTATGTAGTCTCAGGGTGGCCTTGAACTCATGGTGATCCTCCTACCCCTGCCTCCCGAGTGCTGGGATTAAAGGCATGCACCACCACACCCAGCTTCTCTTGTTTTTTTAAAAAATATTTTTATTTATTCATTTTGAGAGAGAGAGAAAGATGGGGGGTGGTGTTAGGAGAGAACAGGCATTCCAGGGCCTCCAGCCACTGCAGACAACTCCAGAGGCATGTGTTACCTTGTGCATCTGGCTTATGTGGGTCCTAGGGAATTGAACCTGAGCCCTTTGGCTTTGCAGGCAAGTGCCTTAACCACTAAGCCATCTCTCCAGTCCCTATTTTTTTTTTTTACCACTTAATTGCAGAGCAGTCTTTGAAGTGAAGGGCTTGTCAGCAACTCGTCCCCATCCTGCTCTTCTGTTCAGCTCAGCTCTTTCCCTTCACTCCCACCTTCTCCATTACCAGGCAGCAAGCGTGAGTGGCTGTAACCCCAGACCTGGGAGCACACGCAAGTAATGACTTTGGGATAACATGAAGTCCTCTATCGTGTCTTAAAGAAAATGAACCATGAACACATTAGGTCACATTGCTGATGCAATAAGATCTAAAGTTGATCTGCTCAGGACTTTATAGAGACAACATGAAAGGGTAATTAGGGCTCAGGAAGTGGTTCAGTGGGCAAAAGCATTTACTGCTCAAGCATGAGGTCGAGTTTGAGCCCCAGCACCTGCTTTGCTTTTTAGTTTGAATTACTTTTATTTATTTATTAATTATTTGATAGAGAGAGAGAGAGAGAGAGAGAGAGAGAGAGAGAGAGAGACAGAATGGGTGCTCCAGAGCCTCTACTTACTGCACATGAACTCCGGATGCATGCACCATCTTGTGCATTCAGCTTACGGAATTGAACCTGGGTCCTTAGGCTTCGCAGGCAAGCCCCTTAGCCACAAAGTCATCTCTCCAGCCCAGCACCTGCTTTTATAAAAAGCTGAGCGTGGCCATGCATACCTGTATTCTCAGGGTTGGGGAAAACAGAGACAGGAGGACTGCCAGGCATACTGTTCAGCCAGTCTACGTGAGCAGTAAGAGACTCTGTCTTCTGCCTCATTAATCAGAACAGTGATAGAGGAGGACACTTGGCATCTTCCTTGAGCTGCCACATGTGCATGGGGTATGTGCATCTGCACATACATGTGCACACCACACATTGTACACACACACACACATACCACACACACATTGTACACACACACACACACACCACACATTCTACAGACACACACTACACACAGACAGACAGACAGACACACACACATTCTACAGACACACACACACACACACCACACACACCCCCACACACATTCTACACACCCCCCCACACACAAAGGGGGTGATTAAGAATACAGAATAAAGGGCTGGATAGATGGCTTAGCAGTTAAGGCACTTGCCTGCGAAGTCAAAGAACCCAGGTTTGAATCTCCAGGACCCATGTAAGCCAAAGGCACATGGTGGTGCATGCATCTGGAGTTCATTTGTGGTGGCTGGAGGTTCTGGTACACCCATTATCTCTCTCTTTCTCTCTCTGTCAAATAACTAAATAAAATGATGTTAGACTAGATACTGAAACCTACAACAGGGGTAGTCATGAGCCCTAGGGGTGTAATGTCTGCTGGTGTCTGGCTAAAAGTATATACTATGCATACCAAACTTCCCAGTAAGCACTTCTCTTAATGTTCATACTCATATATTGATGCTACTCTCACTTTTGGTAGAGAACCTTCTCTTTTCAGATGGCAGTGACCTTGGGATGACTCAGAAGGCACCTTGGTGCTGAGAAGAAGTAACAGACGGGTGTTCAGCACTGAAATATCTCTATCACACCTTCCAAGGCTCAGGGTCCATTGCAGAAGAGGTGGCAGAAAGAATGTAAGAGCCAAAGGAAGGGTAGGACTCCTTACAACGTGCTCCTCCAGACACAAAATGGCCTGGATATCCATGACCTCACAGTGCCTGACACTACCTACAGAAGACCATCATAATAGGAGGAAGAGATCATGACATCAAAATAAAAGAGAGATTGATTGAGAGGGGAGGGCATATGATGGAGAGTGGAGTTCCAAACGGGAAGGTTGGGGGAGGGAATTACCATGGGATATTGTTCACAATCATGGAAGTTGTCAATAAAAAAGAAAAAAATATATAAAGACAGGAAGATCCTCAACATATTAGATTTCTTCTCATTTTTGAGTATCTGGTGTCCATTACCAGTGGGTAAAATATGGGCCTGGCTGAGAATGGACTGTTTTTTCGGCCCTAGCAGAATCATCTCCTGGGCATTGCCTTAGTCCATGCCATGACCTGTGGTGACCCGTGTTCCACACTGCTCATGCAGGCCCAGTGCATGTGTTTACCTTCTTCAGAGCTGCTATCCAAATTAGATTTGTCTGTCTTTGAGAATGCAACCAATCACTCAGAGTCAACCTTTAATGCTTATCAGCTGCAGTTTCAGTCTTGCCATTATGCCATTACTCCTGTTCCCACCCGTGGCTATACCACTTACGGTAGGCGGAATAAGGGCCTCCAAAGCGCCTGCTTCCTAGTCCCTGGGGCCTGTGCACAGTTACCTTACATAGTGATGGAGCTCGGCAGATGTGAACAGCAGGGTGAGATTGGATGTGCGCTGGGTTATGCAGATGGATTCAACAAACCTCAGGGTCCTCATAACCAGGCACACCAGAGCTGGAGGCAGGAGACATGATGGAAACAAGAGATTGAGTAATGCAAGGAATGGCCATGACTAAGGATTCTGGCTGACACTAGAAGCAGAAAATTGCAGCTGTCTTCGAACCCCAGAAGGAACTAGCTCTGCCTACATCTGGGTTCAAAGCCAGTGGCTGCCTTTGGACTTCTGACTGCTAGCACTGTAAGAAACTCAACCACGTTGTTGAGAGCAGGTAAATTTGATACAGTTATTTGCATCGTCAGTGGGAAAGTAAGACAATGTACCTTATCAAGGCTTCCCCGTTTAGTGAGTGCTTTTCCTCCAGCAAAGGTCTTCTGAAAACACCTGCTATGACGTGCTTCAGTCATAGGCTCGCAGAAGCATACTGCTGACTCTCCCTGATCCACAGGGATGAACTTTATGAATCCTGGTTTTATGGGAGAAGAGAATGACTTTTGATTTGGGCATACTCTCAAAAACGCTGCCCCTGACTTTCACAACTGTTTTCCTCCTTTTCCTTCCTATGCATTAGTAATTGCTCAGTGAACACAGGTAGAGATAAGAACTGCCAATTTGCTCATTCGGTGGGTTTTGTGGTGGTAGATTTCTTGTCAGTTGACTGACTCAAAGTTAACCATTTATTCAGACTTCCATGTTGTCATGTGAAGAAAAGAGTAGGTCAGCTGGTGGGTCCCTGAGAACCTCATAGGAGGTGACTTTTCTAGGGATGGGGCCTGAGCCAGATTGGAGGGTGACTTGGTTGGAAGATGACATTAGAATTGTTAGGACCAATTAAGCTTGGAAGAGCTTGGCAATTTTCCTGGATTAAACACATTTGTCACCGAGTGTATGCATAGTGCGGGTGTTTGGTAGCTATACTGCCATTTGGAAACCTTCTTTCCTCTAGAAAGGGAAGAAAAGTTACCATCAGAAGGTTTCTTAGTATCCATGAAGCCACATCAAATGGAAGAATTAATATATAAAAGAATGTTGAAGATACTTAATTAAGGACAGCTGTTTTCAAATGATTGCACTTTTCTTCAATAGGAAACGTCCAGTGGATGTGAACATGGAGGGTTTATTGATGGTGGGGGGAGTGGTTCCGGGTGCCTCAGGGCTGGGAGTTCAGAACACTGCTGTGGGTTTTCCTCCTTAGCCTGTGGTGGCCCTGGGACACTGATGTGCCAGCCCTGTCCAGCAGGCTGATATCTTCTCTGGGGTCTCTCCCCTTAGGAGAGGCTCCTGGCTCTGTGGGCCCCCTGTCTGTGCTCAGGCCAACCCTTCCCCCTTGCTTTCCAGAGTCTGTTCTTGAACTGGGTACAATGCAATTGATTAGGATTTATTTATCTCAATTACAATCACAGTTGAGTTTTGTTTCTTAGAAATTACACTCTGGTCCCCTTGATTGGAGTTTTGAATGTTCCCAGTCTCTTCAGTCATACATCAACCATCTTTGGGTTTGTCTCACAGATGGCTGAACTCATGCATATGGATGGCTTTTCTGGTGGTATCTTTGCAGGGCACATGTGTTTCTGAGTGGTGCTGGGCATCACAGTCCCTGCTGTGTTTTCTCCATGTGTGGTGACGATCTTAACCTCTGAGCAGAGATGCCTGCTTTCCTCATGGGAAATCCACGCGTTAGCACAAGGAGAGACACAGAATGTCCTTTCACGTTTCCTTCCAAGTTCCTGAGTGGGGAGGGGTAGTAAGCACTGAAGTGAGATCAGCAGTGTCAGTAGCTTATAAACCCAGCTTCTTAGGAAACTCAGAGATGGGTCTCTTTGTTCTTCACAGCATAAAAAAAATTCCCCCCCCTTTTTTTTTGTGGGAGGAGAGTCAAATTTAGAAGAGAAAACAAAATAAACAATTTGTACAGTTAGAGACAGCTCAGCTGACAATGAGTCCCAGCACCTCTGTCTTCACTGTGATCATGCTAACTCAGCTTTGCTTGGCCTGGTTCCCATACTTCTTACTCTATTTCAATCAACTTCTATTTCAGCTGGGGTTGGCTATGACTGTTTTCTTATAATTGTGTTGAATGAGATCATGATGTCGAGACACTAGCCCTCCCTGCCCCTCAATGGCTATGCATATACGATAGCCTCTGGTCTTTCTCTTTTCCCCTTCCTGTTCCTTCTCATCACTACCAGTATGTGGTGGTTTGAATCAGATGCCTCCCCCTATAAACTTATGTGTTTTGAATGCTTAGTCCCTATCTGAAGCAATTTAGGAGGTTGGAGCCTTGCTCAGAGGAGGTGTGTTTTTGGGGTGTAATAGTGAGCTCCCCCTTGCCAGAACTCAGCTCACTCTCTCGCTGCTGTCTTCCACCTGCTGGGGCAGAGATGATGCCCAGCCTCTGCTCATGCCATGCTTTCCCCTGCCATCATGAAACTTCCCCTCAAGACTATAGGCCAGAATAAATCCCTTCCTTCCATCAGCTGCTTCTGGATGAGGGCTTTATTCCAGCAGTGAGAATTAACTACAACACAGCTTTCCCCTCACCTGTTGCATAAGTCCTGTGAAAGGCCTAAGAGGCAGGTCCAGGCAGGAGAAGGAAAAGTTCTGCTCTCAGGCCATCATCTACGTGTGCACCAGCACGTTACTCACATGCCATATACCTCAAATTGTCCTGTGTCCCCTGGCATCAGTATTTACTCAGAGGTCTTCAGGCCCAGCCCCCTATCCTCCCAGGGCTCCTCGCAGTCTTACTAAGCTGTGCTACCTGCTTTTAGCAGTTGAACTTGACTTGCTATGCTGCTGGCCACAAGATCAGTTCCAAGTGGCACATGCTCCAATGGGCTAATTGCAGAGGTGGGAGGAAAGTTTGCCCCTTAGAGTAATTCCTCCAGTGTGTGTTCGAAGGAGGCGCTGTCATTGTGGCTGTGTGATGACTAGAGTCATCTCACTGAGCAGTCAGATGGGGTTGTGTATTGCTTTTTCCTTGTAATGGGGATGGACCACTGTTTGTAAGGCTGTCCTTGTTTCATTTTTTCCTGTGATTCTTGTGGTTTATTGGTACAGCTGGGTGTTATGGACTGAAAATTATTAGGAATATTTTTTCCCCTTCAAATGGAAAGCCTTCTGTCCTTCATCCCAGGCTATCTGTCAAAGGTACTTAGTATAGCCTGATTTGTGGTAGGCCAGCAAATGAATTGGATTTGCTTGTAGCTTTTTGGCATGTTTCTCAAAATGTGAGCAATTTATGAGCTACCTAGCAGGCATTTGGTATACTTGCACACTACTATTTTCATGGGAAAGGATTCAACATTGCTTTTTCATAGCAAATAAAACTGCATTCAGATTGGAAGTCATAATCATTTAGTCCCATGACAAGCTGTCATTTATGATCTTTCTCTGATGTATCCATACCCGGTTCAATGGTGGAGTTTGAACCACAGATGAGTTTTTATATAGTCATTGCTTTTTCTAGCATATAGTTCTCTGAGTTTTAAATGCTTCACTCCTAATGTAATGGAGGGATGTTTCAGGGAGTTCTGGATACCTGAGTAGAATAGGAATCCAAGTTGTGGGGCCCATTCTCTCCCACTCTCGCTGGCCAGCCTGGTAGCTGTGTGGAGACTCAGATGTGACAACAAAGAGGATGATGGTGAATGGATTCTTTCTTTACTATTTGATTATGTTTAACATTTTTTTCTTCAAATTCTGTCTTAATTTTTACATGTGGCTTTTAACTATACCCATTAATAAGCCTTGTATTAATTTCATAAGAAAATTGTCTTAGAAAATTGCTACTTCCAGAGATGGAGTTCTCTGATATTTTTTTTCTCAAAAATTCTGATGTTTTATCTCCAACATTAAAGTATAAAAAGGTGGGATGGAGAGATGGTTTAGTGCTTAAGGCACTTGCTTGTGAAGCCTAAGGACCCAGGTTCGATTCTCCACGTCCCATGTTAGCCAGATGCACATCATGGCACATGCTTCTGGAGTTCGTTTGCAGTGGCTAGAGGCCCTGGAGCACCCATTCTCTCTCTCTCTCTCTCTCTGCCTCTGTCTCTAATAAATAAGTAAATAAAAATTTAAAAAGTTTAAGAGGAAAAGGGAGGCTGAAGAGATAGTTCAGTCAATAAAGTGCTCACAAGGACCTGGATTCAATCCTCAGAACCCACATGAAGAAGAGAAAGAAGAGGAAGCCAGGTGTGGGGGTATGTGCTGGATGTGCTTGTAATCCCATTGCTGGCGGAGACAGGAAGATCCCTAGTTCACTGGCCAGCCAGTCTAACCTACTTCGCCCAGCTTCAGGCCATCGAGAAACCCTGTGTCAAAACAAAACAACCAGAAAAGGTGGCCAGTGTTCCTGTGGAATGACCCTCCACCCGAGGTTGTGCTCATGTGCACACAGGTATACAAACACACACATACACACACCTGCCTTTGTGCACATGAACCCACATAAACATGAGCACAAATGCACACACACATAAAGCATGAAAAAGCAAAGTATGCTATTCCAGTTTTGGAAGTGATAGGGTCACGCTGTTCAGGAACTAAACACGCAACTGTGATATATATTGCAAGGATCATAGTTGAAGTGGTAAGTTATAAAGATGGTCTCTACTGGCAGTCAGTGTCATGTAGCAAAAAGGAACATAACACTATTATCTATTAACCCTTCCCTGGAGCTCCTTTTTCCTTATGGTCGAATATTTTCGAAGTCTAAGCATAACAGACTCACTGGCTGTTCTCTGCATGGCATTCTAAAAGTCTACAGTGAGCCTGCACAATTTTACTGCATACGCAACTTTAATGTTAAATCAAGATCACACTTAAAGTGCTAAATGCAATGCTAATGATTCCCAAGAAGATTACAGCTCTCAGAGGAGGATGGGAAGGGGAGCAGAGGGGTATCCAGTGACACTGCCCCGGGGGGACTCAGCCTAGTTCACCAGACCTCCAAATGACACAAGCTAAATAAACACTTACTGTTTACACCACTGAAGTTTAGTAATTGTTATGCAGCAATAGTGGACCCAAATTCTTTATTTTTAAAAATATTTTTTATCTATTTATAAGCAGAAAGAGATCGAAAGGAGACAGACAGAGAGAAGGGATGTGACAAGGCCTCCTGCTGCTGTATACAAATTCCAGATGCGTGTGCCACTTTGTGCAACTGGGTTTTACATGGGTACCGGGGTATGGAACTTGGGTTGTTAGGCTTTGCAGGCAAGTGCTTTAACTGCTGAGCCATCTCATCAACCCAAATTCTTTGTTTTTATCATTACTTCTCTAGAGTTTATTTTCAAAAAGTGGCAAGAGTGTTCCTTTAGAAGTTGGAGTCTGTTGTTGCTTATAGCCCTGGTGATGGGCTGCTCTTTGTTCTTTCTTATTTCATGAAGAATGAAACTGAAGTCTTCACATTACTTTACCCAAACTCCCTGACTCTTCCATCATCTTCTACAGTTCTCTCCTTGCTCGTTCTGCTTCCCTGCTGTACTGGAATGTTCCAAACAAGGCTAGAAACCCTTCCTTGCAGATATGTGTCACCTGTCACCTATATCAAGTCTTTGCTCAAATGCCATCTTTCCCCTACCCTGATCATCCTGCTTAAAATTCTAACTTCTAGATTAATGTCCATCTGACACTCACAATTACCTTCACACTGCCCTCCCCATATCTTGTGTGACCATGACTTAGTAATTAATATACTACATACCACAATCTGCCATGAAGCTCATAGGCAGGGAGAGAGCTCACTATATTATCGACATTCATTAAATATTTGTTGAAGAAGGGTCCGACAGTGTCTTGGTGACTGTCTTGGTTTTCTCTGCCTAAAGCAGAGTGTGGGTGGGTGTTCTTATTTGCCTAGCAAAGACCGTCTGGTTCCTAACAGTATTCTGTCAATATGACCCTCACACTTCTTTTCCAGTTCACTTTATCAGGCACAAAACACTTATTTTCAAAATGGGAAGTTTTCTCTGCAACAAGGGTTTCAATAACAAGAAGAACAAAAAGTCAGAGTCCAGTTTTATTTCATTTTTCTCACAAGCCAAGAGCTGGTTTATACTCCATTCATTGATGGTATCATCTAAATGGAGAATGAAACACTAATTAGCAAACACACATGACTAGGAACGGTTTTCACCTTGAAAATTGTGCCTTTGAGTTCATTTTCTTTTTTTTTTCTCAGTAATTAGCCTAGGTTAATTTCTAACTTATAATACTCATGCATCTACCTCCCAAGTGCTGGGTTAATGGTGTGTGCCACCATGTATGTTAACTCACCGTGCCTGGTAAGTTCATTCTTCTCAATTCAGCTGGTTTAGCAAATGTTTTTGGCAAAAGTGTAGCTTGTCCTGTTGTTGTTGTAAGTTATATATCTTTGAATGGCATTCCTATGATCTAAAGACTTTGCTACAATATGGGGCCCAAACTGAAAAATATTAGTGTTTACTTGATCTAGAAAAATTCAATGATCTTATCAGACGATCCTCTGTGCGTGGCACCAGAGCCCGTGTTCCCTTTGCAACCTCTGCACACGCCATGGTGGGCCGCAGTATTCTCCTCATTACATTGAGCTACATTTGAGTTGTTGACCCAGGTTTATGAATTGTTGTGACATGATATTAACAATCAAAATGTGTGTTTGTTGAACATAAACAATGATGCCAGAGAAGGTAAAATTTATCAGCCAGGATAAACCGTGCCTGGTAGCCAGAAGATCAGCTGGGGCAAACAACTCATACCACCTTTATCATACATGGACAAACATTAAACATACAAGGATTTTTGTGAAACTCTCAAATAATACTGCATTGCAAATGAGTAATGCGACTGTGGACAAGATGGGTCTGTGGCTTCATATTTAAAACTGCCAGGCTGCCTATAGAAAAGGAAGTCTCATGCCTGATAACTCTCTCTCTCTGGCCTCTGGCCGCCAGCAGGCTTCACCTGGGAGCTCTCTAGGACCATAAGGTCCAACCCAGGATTTCTGAACCTGCATTTTAAGAAGATCCTCAGGGTACACAGATGTATATTAAGGTTTGAGAAGTCCAAACATCCCTTTGAACTAGGATGGATAGCAGAGGACTACCTTGTTCTTTCCAGAAGAGCCGCTGAGGCCTTTAAGAAAGGAAACAGTCAATTAGAACTGGCAAATGCTATGGAATCAATGATCGGCTCCCCACTTCCAGCTGGTGCGGATTGCTGGGGGAGGGTGGGGCGCAGGATGGCTCTTGTTCAAGATTTCAGAGGAAAATGAATGTACTTAGCAGACCCATCCCTAAGGTGGACCAAGGCAGAGCTGAACCAAATTCAGACAGTTTTCAGCTTTGGATCTGGCATTAATTGAAAGGAGACAATTTGAAGTGATGTGTTGGATGACGTTGTTGCATACTCATGGGTGCTTAAAGGGAGCAGTTACGTTTTTTTTCTTCTTTTGTTCAGGCAGCAGCTGTGGTTCCCTAAAATGGTATCCTAAATGTGTTTCATGCCAGGGATTTAGGACTTGATGATTCACAGGGTTTGTGAGTTGGAGCCTTTGAAGCAGGACAACAGTGATGGATACAGCTGAGCTCAGAACCAAAGTTCCAGCAGCATCCTCACCACCTTGCTCTAGTCTTTCTCCCTTCCTTGCTCTCTCTTTCCCTTCCCCTTCCCTTTCCCCTTTCCCCTTTTCTTAAACCTGTATGCTCCCCTTGGCCCAGGACATGCGACAGGAGTCCACTGTCAGTGTCTCCAGCTCTCTTTCCCTGGACTAACCTCTCTAGTTTTGGAATCTTGCACATTCCAACGGCTGGTTGGTCTAGGAAACCTCTGATGTTTTTCTGCAAGCAGATGGCATCACTCCCTCCTGAAATATCCCTGTAATTTCATGGTCCTCAACATTTGCTGCACACTGAAATCACTGAGGGCGCTTTGTAAAACACCCCTGGACTCAGGACACATCCAGATTTGATAAGTAGGAATATCCAGTGGGTAGGACTCAGAGTGTCCAAAAGGAAATTAGGGGTTGGGGGTGGTGTCATATACAGCCAGAGTGTAATAGTTTTCTAGATAGGGCTCTGCTTAAGCCTAACCCTTCCATGTATTAAGAAAGGTACTACCACCATTTTTACTCTATCCCTATGTCCATATTTGAAACTCCCTGAAGTTAGGATAGTTTTCTTTCCCCAGTCTCCCCACAATATCTAGCACATATCTCAGTATAGCTGTGTAGGACCCTTGAGTGACCCAGATGGAGGGTATGTGGCTACTTGTATGTTGGCTGCCACCACCCACTTCTGCATTCAGGACTGGGATCAGGGGAGACTGGATACATTTCCACAAAGACAGGGAGTGAAAAGCTCTGGTCTTCTAGAGCCTTTATCCTCAGCAAAGGATTCTTGTTTGCTATAAGAAGTGCTTAATTCATGGCTACAAAATTCTTTGTTTGTCCAAGAACTCTTCATTAGAACTACTACAAACAAGTTATGCCCAAACCTCAAGGCTTAAAACAGCAAATGTCAACTATTCCACCGTTTCTGTGGTTGGGCCTCTGGGAACAGTTTCACTAGATGGCTCTGCTAAGGGTCCTAAGGGTCTTTCATGTAGAGTCAAAAGGTCAGCCTAGACTGCCATCATTTGAAAGCCTGACAAGGGTGGGGGATTCTTTCCATGGTGGCTCGCTCTCGTTGCTGACAAGTGGACATCAGCAAGAAGCTTTACAGGAATCCACATGACTGTCATTACAACATGAAAACCCAGTGAATGAAGATCTCAGAAGCTGAGATATTTTGCACTTGTGCATCACATCTCCACAGTATCATAGGTTAATTTGGGGAGAAACAACACAAATAACTTTGTTGCCAGCAGGAGCTGTCAGCTCAATACTCTGGCTAGAGAATCTTCAATGTGGGCATGTAACATAGGTAGGCAGACCCAATAACTCTTCCCTGGGTCGATGCAGAGGTAGGCATGAGACACAAGATGGCTAGTAGTTGCGTTCCTAGGACTGCACTAGAGCAGTTGGGAGAGAGAAAGCTACTGTGTTTGTTACTTTCTTCACTGCTATGAGTAAATACCTGACAGGAAACAGCTTAAGGAAGGAAAAGGTTTATTTTGTCTTACAGGTTCAAGGGGACACATTACATCATGGTGGGAAAGGCATGGCAACAGGCACGGGAGGCAGCTGCTCACACTGAATTTCGGCAGGAAACAGACAGCAATGGATGCTCTGCTCATTTTCTCCTTTTTACCTAGTCTGGGACCCCAGCCAATGAAATGGGGGTGTCCACAGTTAGAGTGGGTCCTCCCACCTCAAGTAACCTAAATTTAGAAAATTCCTCACAGGTGTTCCAAATGATATGTGCTCATGCTGATTTTAAATCCCATCGAGTTGACAGCCAGAGATTTATTAGCCATCACAAGTCTAGTCTTTGTCAACTGGACACTCAATATGACCCTTTTAAGCTATTATTTTCCATTTCTTGTCCCCACAGGTTCATGGCCATCTCATAAAGTAAAATGAATTGAGTTCACAAATTTCCATAGTTTTTAGCAACTCTAACACTAACAGTGAACTCTTGCAACATAAAAATGTTAGTGCTTCCAAGGTAGAGTAGTACAAACATTCCTAATCCAAAAAGGAAGAATGGGAGTTTAGCAAGGAGTAATGAGACCAAAGAAAGACTAAATCCCAGTAAGACAGACTCCAAATACTACAGCTTTATGTCTGGCATTAGGGGTTCCTGATAGAATCATTCAGGCTCAAAAGGGACTGGGTAGGTCTGCCTCTCCAGCTCTGTTCCTGTAGCCCCCATAGCCTCTCTCGTGGGCTACCTTCACTCTGAACCTGCACTTTCTTTGGCACATGTCCTATGGATCTCACAGTCCAGACATGCTGGGGTCTTCACTCCAACTTCGAGTTCATTGTAATGGCTTCACACACTGGCCTCTCAGGGCTTTCTTGCAGGAACTGCAATCCTCCGAACATTGCCTGATTCTCTGGTGCCCTGTGCAGTACTCTATGACCCTTTCACTTTTGCATCTGTCATGCCTCCAAACTCATTACCGTGCAGTACACCATGGTGTGCCTCCCAGACTGACCTTTGTAGAATGCTTCCCTAGGTAATTGTGATAGAGCAGGGAACTCCTTCAGTTCAGACTATCTTAATTTGAATTTTACTGAAATGGAGACTCCTATGGGTGGGGTTTGCCCTCAGGGGACCTTTCCTACTGTCTCAGTGCAAAGCAGGAGGTTTCTCTCCAATGGAGCACACCTCTTTAATAATTAATTACAGCTGGTTTCTCAGCATCAGCCTGAGTGGAGCCCTGTCTGGAGATTTCTTCTACCAAATGTTATGTTTAAGTTCAACATCATTCAAGTTCTTAGGACATGGGCAGAATGCAGCCTGTTTGTTTGACAGCATATAACATGATCTGCCTCTCTAGCCTGGTTCCTGATTGAGTCCTTGTCCCCCTCTGAAACATCATAATCTGGGCCTCCACTCTCTGTGTTTCTCTCAACATGCTTGTCTTCCAAGTTCTCTCCAGAATGACCCATTATACTTAGAGAATTCAAAGGCCTTTCTAGCCCTGAAATCCACACTCTTCCACATTCTTCCCGCAAAGCTGTTCCAAAGGCTTATTAACCACAGGGTAATATTGATCACAGCAGAAGCCCCGCTTCTTAATACCAGTTTTATATATTAGTTACTTTCCTACTTGCTGTGATCAAATACCTGACACAAAGGCATTTGAAGCTTCAGGAAGGAAAAGGTTTATTCTGGCTTACAATTTCAAGGGAATACATTTCATCATGGCGAGGAAGGTATGGCAGCAGGAACAGGAGACCAGCCACTCACACTGAATGCACAGACAGGAAGCAGCTGTACTTGGATGTGCAGTCATCCAGGTAGCAACTGCGCATGGATGAGCAGCCACGCATGCCGCTGCTCAGCTCATTTTCATTTCGTCCAGGACCACAGCCCATGGGATGATGCCACACACAGTTAGGATGGGTCCTCCCGCCTAAAGTAACCTAATCTGGAAAATCCCTCACAGATATTCCAGAGGTATGTTTCCATGGTGATTCTAAATCTTACTGATGACTAGAGATGATCATAACAAGCCCTTGAGTTTTTGAATGATGGGCTGTGAGAACTATGGGGATCCATTATGGAGAATGACATCAAGATGGAGAGCAGAGAGGAGGGCAACACCCTGATGGCTCTTTGCTCCATCCGAGCTGGCTTTGGGATTTCTAAGTTATACTGGAGAAGACTGATCTTCTTCAGCTAGATTTATGCAGGCTTCTGTCTCTTATTTCTACCTGAGATTTTACAAAACCAAGCCTTGGAGCCTGAGAACTTCTAGCTCACATCTGGACCACTGTCCTCTGTTTTGTGTGTGGCCATTCTCGAGTTTCTGATCTGAATGCCATATGCCCCACACAGCTGGGTTGCATGTACTTATTTATGAGCCCAATGCTGGTGCACTAAGAGTTCTTGGTTAAAGATAGTTGCAAAGCCTGCCCAGGTTCAATTTATACCCATCACTTCTTTCCTCAGCCATCCATGTAAAACCAGATGGGCAAGGCACACTTGAGAGTGTATGTGTATGTACCCATACATATACACACAAATACATAAGTAAAAAATATTAAGAAGTTCTTATTCATATTGTTGTACTTACACAAAATTTTCAGCAGCCTAGTATAGCAGGGAAAAAAAATCCTGTATTATAATGGATGCTATACTATTCTGGGCTCAAAATTCCTCTCTGCTGTGAGATCTTAGGCAGGGGACTTAACCCCTATTTCCTTGGTCCATGCACGTAAAACAGGGCATAGAAAATTATGTTTCCAGAGTTGTGAGCATGAAATGAGATACCATTCTTGGAAAAGTGAGGCCAATATTGAAGGTTCAACTCACATTTTTTATTATTTCCTTCCTTTTGTAATTTTGTTCCTTTCTTTCTTCAAGAGATAGTGTCAGGTACAAGAAGGCCAAAATTTAATTCAGTTCAGTTCTGCTTAATCAGCATGTCTTGATTCTTGCCATGTACTAGATGTGGGTGGAAAATGGGCTTTCAAGGGCAACTTGGTAATTTCTCTTAATTGTGAGTTCCTCTTAAACCAAGCATAGGATAAGCGAGTCTCCAGTGTGATTCTGTATTGCTTCAGGTCATATTATGAAACAGGGGGCACTTAAGTCCAGCCTTTGCATTAGGTCTTTTCTGAGGTGCTTCTGCCCACTTTTCAGTGGGGAGAGATGTGTAAGAAGATACTAATATGTAGAAAAGATGACCAATATATTGTTGTAGTCAAAGGCATGCTTCCTTTATAGTCAGACTGGCTTGTAGGAGTGGCCCTCTCCTCCCTACTC
Source organism: Dipus sagitta (assembly GCA_036346955.1). NCBI lineage: Eukaryota > Metazoa > Chordata > Mammalia > Rodentia > Dipodidae > Dipus > Dipus sagitta. The sequence continues at coordinate 35,629,198 of CM070786.1, forward strand.
ACCGCGGAAGCTAATCAGCCGGTGTGATGAAGTGATGAGCAAGGCATCATGTTTCCAAATGCATGTGCTTTCTGGACTCTACAGTTGCTCCTCTACTGCATCCGTATGCATCCCATTAATGCTGATATTTGTAATTTCTAACCTTAATTATCAGCAGTACACTGTGAGAGTTCAGTAATTTTTTATTGAACAAGTTGAATGATGGAAAGTATTTAAGAGGCGTATGGAACCTCCTATATTAAATAGGTAAACTTTTTACACCCCTGAAAGACCCCACATCTGGCCTGATGGCTCCTCTGACGTAAATAATGGATGTACGTGAATGCTTCTTTGTTGGCCTCACAAAAACTTCAAGCCTTTGCTTCAGGGCTATCTTTATGAGCATCAGTTCTCCTTGAACTACATTGCAGAGAGAGAAAGGGTGGGAGAGCAGGTCAACATTCTGAGTGAATCACAGCATAGCATGAAATGTTTTTTTTGTTTGTTGTTGTTTTTTTAAGAAATGAATCCTTGAAGTTTCTCCCTTTGAAAACATTTGAATTCATCAAATAATCTTTTATTTTTGTGAACATTCTTCTTACTGCTGTCATCCTTCTGATCCGGTCTGGAAGGAGGGCTGGATGGAGGGAGGAAAGAAGAAAGGGAAAGGTAGTGATCCTTGCTGTGAGGGTTGTAGACTCACTAGGCAGCTCAATGCCTGGAGGACAGGCCAGCAGGAGGGTGCTGGAACTCTCTGGTGCTACAGACACTACCGTCTACAAGTGGAGATTTTCCTTCCCAGAAACCTCTGGGTGTTATTGAGGCTTTTCAGCAGTCTGCATGAGAGCCACCCTGATGGTCTAGAACCATCCTATTTAATTAAAGTTTAGTATTTAAGAACATTAATCATCTATGAAATATATCTTCTTAGCAACAACTAGATTAGCATTCGATTGAAGAGTGGAGCCACCCAGTCTATCAACAGATGAAAATGGCCTTGAACATCCACCCTTGTCACTGAGATACCCATCCATGTTTCTTTAAATCATTTAGTCTCCAAATAAAGACAATAAGAAGGACATATGTCTTTCTAATGCTATAGTTATTTTGCATATAACAGGATATATTACCACTTTCCTCAAAAGATGCAAAAAGCCTCTGCATTATTTTCCTTCTTCCTCTTGCTATTTTTTTTTTTTTTTTTGAGGCAGGTTCTCATTCTAGCCCATGCTGTCCTGGAACTCAAGACAATCTTCCTACCTCAGCCTCCCCAGTGCTGGGATTAAAGGTGTGCACCACCATGCGTGGCTTTCATTTTTCTTCTTTTCCTTTTTTGTGTATGTGGAGTGTGTGTGTATGTGTGTGCATGCAGGGGTGTGTGTACACGTATGTGTGTGTCTGCATATGGGTGCACATATGTGCAGGTGTGTGTATGTGAGTGTGCATGTGCAGGCCAGAGCTTTGACTTCAGGGGTTTTCTCAAATGTTCTCTTGGTTTTCCTCTCCATTTACTGAGGCAGGATCTCTCACTTGAACCTGGAGCTCACTGACTCTGCTAGTCTGCTAGCCAGCCTGCCCCAGGGCTTTTCTGTTTCCTCCTTCTGTGTGGAATTTAAGGTGGCTGTCATGCTCACTGGGCATTTATGCGGGTGCTGGGAATCTGAACTCAACTTCTCACACTTTCATGATAAATGCTTTACTAGCTGAACTGTCTTCCTAACACCACTTCTTTAACTTTGATTTTCTATAATTTAGTACTCTGATATAGTTAACTATTATTAATATATCTTATGTTGAATGATAGTATCATCAGAGAGATAAGAAAATATTGCCTTAGTAAACTTATAATAATCCAGAAATCATCATAACTACTAAGGTCTCATTTCTGTAGCTGGTCATGTTGCAGCTGGTAATTATAAAGACCTGCTACTCACCCCACATTCCCTTTGCCTCGGTAAACAACAAACGCCAATGCTGAAGAGTCTGGACCATTAGCAGCTTCTCCTGAATTGTGTTATTGTAGTTTTCCCTTAGTACCCAGATGTACTAAAGGATCTCCAGTGTTCTAGGCTTAGTCATCCTTACCTCCTCTGTGCAATAGCAGCCATATTCCTCTTGGGCAATCAGGTTCAGTAACCTTGGTCTTCACAGAGCATCCTGTCTGCCTAATGTTTCAGAGAGGCGAGGAGTAGCCTGGCCTGGCAGCATACCTCCTCTTCTAGTTTAGTGGGATCATTGTGATGTCTCTAGGTAGAAACAATCTTATCATCTTTTCTTTAGAACTAAGACCTCTAGGAGTTAGGGACCTCTTTTTTTTTTTTGTTATTTTTATTTATTTATTTGAGAACGACAGACAGAGAGAGAAAGAGGCAGATAGAGAGAGGGAGAGAGAATGGGCGCGCCAGGGCCTCCAGCCACTGCAAATGAACTCCAGACGCGTGCGTCCCCTTGTGCATCTGGCTAACGTGGGTCCTGGGGAGTCGAGCCTCGAACCTGGGTCCTTAGGCTTCACAGGCAAGCGCTTAACCGCTAAGACATCTCTCCAGCCCCCTCTTTTTTTTTTTTTAAAGAAAAACTTTTGCTGGTAGATTGCTATGAGCAATAGTGAGTTGGTTCTATTCCCATGTCCATCTCTTGATTCCTGGACCTATTAATCCTAGTTATGGGAAAACAGCCTGCTGTGTGCTGACTCAGATCATACACAGCCCCCTGGAGGATGTTGCCTCAGTCTGGCAAAGTTTTACAATCTAGTTGGCACTATAACTAAGTGTTCTAAAGGTCAGTTCACCATTTCATCAGGTCAGCAGCTTCTGGATGGTGGAGAATGCAGGAAACCAGTGGATCCCATGGGTATAGGCTAGACTTCATTTGCTGTCAGAGAAGTGTTCACTGTACCCAGATCCGTTGTAGAACCATCTCTTGTTCTGGATCTCTCTCAAACTCACAGCTCTTCGAGGACTGTTGTAACATATTGCCTCTGGTGGATTAAAATGGTAACAATTTATTCTGTTACATATCCAAAGGCCAGAAGCTGGCATTCATGCATTGTAGCCTCTTGCTGGAGGCTTTGAGGGAAGTGTCCTCTGCCTCTTTCCTAGTTTCTGGTGGCTGCACAATCCTTGGCTTCCATTGGTCTATAGTTGAATGACTCCACTTTCTGTCCCCACAGTCACATGGCCATTTGCCATGTAAGTCTCATTTTATTATAAGGACACTATCACTCTAATTCAGTATGACCTCACTTTAACTTGATTACATCTGAAAAACTCGATTACCAAAGAAAGCCACGTTTGGGCTAGAGACATGGCTCAGTGATTAAACGTGCTTGTTTGCAAAGCCTAATGACCTGGATTTGATTCCCCAGTACCCATGTAAAAGCAGGATTTGGTGGGAGAGGGGTGCTGAAGAGATGGTTCGGCAGTTAAGGTGCTTGCCTGCAAAACCTAATGACCCAGGTTCGATTCCCCAGTACCCACATAAAGCCAGATACACAAAGTGGTGCATACATCTGGAGTTTGTTTGCAGTAGCTGGAGGCTCTGGATTGTCCATTTTCTCTGTCTGTCTGTCTGTCTGTCTCCTCTTTGCAAATAAATAAATAGCATATTAAAAGAAATCCAGATGGGCAAAGTGGTGCATGCATGTATCAGGAGGTCCTGGTGCACCCACACTCTCTATCTCTCTCTGTGTCTTTCTCTTCTTTCCTTGTCTCACATAAATAAATTATCTATCTATCTATCTATCTATCTATCTATCTATCTATCTATCTATCATCTATCATCTTTCTATCTACCTACCTACCTATCTAAATATATATAAAGAAAGGCACATTCATGGGGCCATATGTTTTTGAAGGGTCACAATTCAATCTTAGTAAATGAGCAAAGGCAGCAGATGAGGAATATACTGCCCCTGCAGTTCACAGACACTGTGCCCTTTGTGGTTGTAGAAGGGGTTAGATGTGATAGCTTACCTTCATCTTTGAGAGGATAGTTCAGTACGCCTCATGCCACCCAACCTGGCAATTTCCCTGAGGTTTGAAGTTCTGACATATTTGTCAGCTATATTTCCAAGCCTCTGATAAGCAAATGTCTTATCATTATGTTTAGAATAATAGCTACTCCTTGCTCGCTAGGTCCAAATGTCATCATTGTAATGGACCAGTGTGATGTCTTGTTGAGAAAAAGGTGCTCAGGGTTCCCAATCACTACATTATAACTAGGTTGGGAAAGCTGATCTCCATTGAAGTGGGCCAGTGAGATTACGCTGCCAACTTGAGCAGCTGAGAGCAAGCTGTTTCTGGTGGTATCTAGCAGAAATGCTTGGGAACAAAGCATTTGCCAGATCAAGAGGTAGCAGTAATGAGCGTGTGATCATTTGCTCAAGCTAACCAGCAGAGCTGGGGAGAGGTAGAGCAGGTGTGTGAGGTCATAGTCACAGGAGCAGCGAAATCGGCATTGCTCTGAATCGGTTCCATGCAAATGTCAGGTCTTCTTAGATTCACAGTAACTGATTCCCCAGGGGATGTTTCACAGCTGCATGCTCTGTCCAGCTATGAAATCCAGCAATCCGCTCTTCTTGGTCTTTTCCCTTCTCTCTTATCCGTGGGTCTCCCTGGGGTGTGACTCAGAATAACCTATGATGTCTTTTGAAGAAAATCATGCTTTTATTCACAGGGACTATGTGGTCTCTTTATCTTGGAGGGAGAATATATCAGAATCTCTGATATGGTGCATGCATTTGGGATTTGTTAGCAGTGGCTGGAGGCCCTGGCGGGTCTCATGGCACCTGAAATACTCTTCAGTGAACCTGTGATACACATCTCATCCCTCAAAATGCACACCTCCCACCTAGACCTTTACTTAAACTTTATTGTTGTTGTTATTGTTATTCTGATATAGAGGTTCTGAGTGCACATGCTAGGCAAGTATTTTACCACCAAGCTACACCTCCAGCCCCTACTTATATGTTAAATCCATTTAAACAGCACCTTGATATCTCCATGAGGTTCTCTATAGGGACCTCCGGTTCAGCTTGTTCAGAGCTTCATAATTGGCTTTTCTACAAAGCTGTCTCTTCTCTCAGTTCCCTCCCAGGGGATGGAACCAGCCATGGCATAAGCTTAAGATTTGGAGTCACTCTGGTGTCCTCCAGCAACTTCCTTCTGCTTCCTATCAGTGACATCCTTGTAGATTCCAGCTCTGACCCTTGTTCAGATAATGTCCTCTCTATGCTCCCGATGCTGCCTTAGCCGTGTCCCTCTTCATCTTCCTCTGCCAGTGAGAAAGCACCCGACCGCGCACTGCCCTCGGCCTTTTCTCCTGCTTGGTGTATTTCACCGCTCCGCACTCACACAGGAGCCCACGTCTTAGTGTGTTCTACTCTTTCAGCATGGTCTCCAGCTCTTCCATTTCCCACCCTTAGACACATAAGAAACCCATATGGTAGCCATGTGGAATAACTTAGTTTCTCTAATGCGCCAGGCTGCCCCACATCCCTCTTTCTCTGCCCACACTCTTCCTCTGGGCTGAAATGTCTCTTCCCTATGGACTAGTGCCAATCAGGTCTGCTCGGAAATGCCTTTCACATTTCAAGTTCTCAGTCACATGTAAGCTGTCTTTGAAGACTTTCTTGACCACATCTCCTTCCCCATCTTGAAGCCAAGGCCACGCTCAGACTGTGTTCTTTTACAGGTTCTTACCTTACATAGACGTCAGCAGTACCTACATTACTCCACTCACATATTTCCTACCTTATAGTCATTTTAATAGAGAAATTATGACTATAATGTAGTAGGGTGTTAGGGGTCCAGGAAAGGCCTTGAACCCCAAACCCTAGGTTTGTTTCTAATTTTAATCAAAGAATTGAATAAAAAAAGATTGAGAAGGATAATTATTTTTAATTAATTTATTTATTTATGCATATATGGAGAGAGAGAGAGAGAGAGAGAGAGAGAGAGAGAGAGAGAGAGAGAGGAGAGAATGGGCATGCCAGGGCCTCTGCAAATGAACTGCAGATGCATACACAACCATGTGAATCTGGCTTACATGGGACCTGGGGAATCAAACCTGGCTCCTTAGGCTTCACAGGCAAACTCCTTAACTGCTAAGCCATCTCTCCAGCCCAATTATTAAATTATTATATTTATTGAGGGGAGTACAGAGCCAGGGAAAGGCACTCACATGGCTAGAGATCCCACAGAGGGCCTGGGAAAACTGTGGAAAGAAAAGAGAGAAAAGAAAGTTCAGGTTTAAGATGCTCCTTCCATGTGGGGAGCTGGAGCAGATACAGGAGCCCATGTGGAGAGTAAGGGCTAGGGGAACCTCCTCTTGGCTCAAGAGAGCCTGCCCTCCCTTTGCAAAGGTATTTATAACCTTACAGTTGTGGGCTGTCTTCCAGCTCAGGTGAACCAGAGGGATAGTTGGTTGGTTAGGGCTAGGGGTTGTCTCAGGAGAAGGTTAGCGCTGACACCAAGTTCTGGGAGCTGAACTTGATCAACCACCATGTTTAAATGGTATGAAAGACCTCCCTCCCAGGAGGGGGCCGGGTTGTTTGTGGAGAAACAGGTCCAGGGAACTAGGCAAAAGATAAGAAGTCAGATCATCTGTGATGTCTAGCAAGTGCAGACTTTCCTGCCTTTTTTACCTTCAGGGGTCCAGTCACCCTAACTGTACCCCCTCTCAACAGAACCATCATAAAAATTAAACAATAGCACAAGTAACCCAAAGACATTCTTCTTTTTAATTTTTTTTGTTTATTTTTATTTATTTATTTGAGTGCGACAGAGAGAAAGAGAGAGAGAGAGAGAATGGGCGCACCAGGGCCTCCAGCCACTGCAAACGAACTCCAGACGCGTGCGCCCCCTTGTGCATCTGGCGTACGTGGGTCCTGGGGAATCGAGCCTTGAACCGGGGTCCTTAGGCTTCACAGGCAAGTGCTTAACCGCTAAGTCATCTCTCCAGCCCAGACATTCTTGATGGTAGCCCTCTAGTCGTAATAAATCTTTCCAGACTACTTTTCTCTAACAATGATGTGTTGGTCAGACTTTTTGTCACTGTAATCAATACCCAAGAGAAGCAATTTAAGAGGAGGAATGATTTATTTTGGCTCATGGTTTTTTGAGATTTTAGAGTAAGGTTGAACAATTCCATGGTTTCTGCGGCCAAGGGGAGAAAGAACATCATGGTCCAAGGACTGAGTGTCAAGGGGCAATTTTGCTCACTTCCTGGCCCCAAAAGGCAGCAGTTGGAGAAGTCTCCTTGTGGAGAGAGAAAGACAGACAGACCAGGGCAAGATACATCCCTAAGGACATGAGTCACTTCCTCCACTGAGGCCCTGCCTCCCAAACTTTCTGTAATTCTCAAAGCAGCTCCACCATCATCTGGAAACCAAGCCCTTACCAATGAGCACGTGCGATATTTCCATATTCAAACCATAGCAAACTTATCTACTGCCTGCTGAGTGCATGCATACGGAGTAGCCTCTGCACAGAACGTGATTGCTGCAGACCCTAGAATAGGAGTGGCTTCATTAACCCTTGTGGTGGTTTGATTCAGGTGTGCCCATAAAGTGAGGTGTTCTGAACGCTAGGTTCCCAGATGATGGAGATTTGGTATTAACACCTCCAGGAGGCAGTGTATTGTTGGGAGTGGGCTTATGGGTGTTGTAGCCAGCTCTCCCTTGCCAGTGTTTGGCACACTCTTCTCTTGCTATGGTCCACCTTATGTTGGCCAGGGGGTGATGTCCACCCTCTGCTCATGCTGTAGTTTTCCCTGCCATCATGGAGCTTCCCCTAGAGCCTGTAAGCCAAAATAAATCCTGTTTTCCCAAAAGCTGCTCTTGGTTGGGCAATTTCTACCAGCAAAGCGAACCTGACTGCAACAACCCTTCTGCTATGATGGATGTTTTGGAATTTCCCCAGATTATTTTGCAAATATCAACCCTTTATTTTCTGTATAAATGCCTAAAAGTAAAATTCTGGATGGACAGTGCACATATTTAACGAACATTAGCACAATTTTCTGTTTGGTAGTCTTTTTCCATTTCTCATGCATTGGTAAGAGCTTTTTGTATATTCTGAAGAATAATCCTTAGTTTAACACAAATACAAAACTTGGAGAAATAAAAATACAAAAAACTAATACTAATACAAAAAGCATATATGTGTATTTTTTTCTCAGTTTGTTTCTTATTATGAGAAATTATGTTTTAAGTAGTCAAATTTGTCATTGTTTGGTTTTGGTTTCTGTCTCAGGAAGACTATGTACCAAGGTCAATTATATATTTTAAAAAGTTATTTACTTTTGGTATTCTATAGTTTTAATGGTTACTCCAATTAGCTGGAATTTACCTTTGGAAATTATCTATTTTTTTTAATTTTTCCAAATTGAAGACCAATTGGTTCATTTATCCCAAACCTAAGGTGAATTGCCACTTTTCATTAACCAAATTTCTCAATAAATTCATATATTTAATTCTGTACCTTGTACTTGTTTTCTTGGTCTAGTTGCTTATTTCAGGACCAATTGTATACTACTCTACTTACCAACTCTCTTTCAAATGTTTTGTATCTAACACAAAACCACTTAAAAATATTTGTTTATTTATTTGGGAGAGAGAGAGAGAGAAAGAGAGAGATAATGGGCATACCAGAGCTTGTATTATAGCCACACCAAAAGAGCTCAACATGTGAGCTACTTTGTGCATCTGGCTTCACGTGGGTACTGGGCAATCAAACCTGGGCATGCAAGCTTTACAATTAAGTGACTTTAACCACTGAACCATGTTCCCAGTCCCAAATCACCTTTAAAATATCCATCCTTTATTAGATATTATTTGGGTGGAGAGTCTCAGTTGTCACTGATGCCAAGGCTTTGTGTGCAGTTTGTAATCCAGTAGTGCTTACTGATGTCACTGAGGAACCCAGATGCTCTTGGTACTATACTTTGTATTCTTAAGGTTTCAAAAAGATTATGGTGAAAAAGAATAGCTGTTCTTATTTTCACTCCATCTCCTATTGTACCTTGGGCTTACAATGAGTTTACTTCATAGGAATTTTATTATTTTACTTGGTTTTGAATAAATGATGCAGATGTAGTGTGTATAACTCAAAATGGATGAAAATGAAGACTGTCTCCTCCCAGTTCCCGAGCCAACCATCCTATCAGTTTCTCTGTTAATCTGCCACAGTGGAGCTTGGCATGCATTCTGTTTCTTAGCTTGTTGTTCACACTTATCGGTACATCTTGAAGCTCATTCCATATCAGTGAACGTGATGCTGTCTCATGAAATGGCTACACCATGATTTATTTATCCAGGATGGCAATTCAGTTGTTGTAGTAAATTCTTTTTAATATGTAGAATTTCTCATCTATCTAGAATGAAAGTTCTGTACATGCCATTGTTGGTTCCAGAGTATTTATAATTTCAGCTTTGATTTATTTTGTTAAATTGCACTATAAGAAGTTTCAAGAAGCTACATGATGAATAAAGACCCTGATACCTGTGACCAAGTCTTACGCTTGCTCAGATGGAGCCAAGCACCAGCGAGAGCACAGTGGAGGCTCTGGCAGGGACCCTGATGGCGAGTATATGCACACCTGTGAGTGTGTGCACACGCGTGTGCGCGTGCACGCACGCATGGTAAGAAGTACAAAGGAGACCCACAAGTCAGCTAACTAATTAGAGTCCCATATAGCGCTCTAATGATGAGTGCAAATATTGTGATTTGAATAAAGCTCTTGTACCTTTATTATTCATTAGAGACTGGCAGTAAATAATAGGTTTGAATTTCACAGTCCTGAGGCTCCTAATCAAAGCACAGAACATTTCTTAAGATCATATATTATCCTTCAAACAAGAGCATAATTGGCTCAAGGAATTACTAACTGGAACTCTCGCCTCAGTGAGGGTTTAAGATTGACTTATTGGGAAGAGAAAGGCAGGTAGTCACTCTACGAGACAGAACACTGTCTTATGGATTGGGTGGGCCATAGGTGCTATCCTGCCTACCTGGGGTCAGTCTTTGTAAGTAGTTCCACACACTTCGTGCTAGCGGAGATTCCTGATGGTCAGCTGCAGAGTGTGTTCTAGGCAGAAGGATGCTTTGTCTGGGAGGCCGAAGCCTGCTTTTGCTCAACCTTACTCAGTGAGTTGATGCAGGTTTTAGTCTGCTCCTTGCCTTCCATACCTTAGTTTACCTCCCTCATTCATGTGGGAAGTCACATTTCTCTCCATTCTTCCCTTTCCATCCACATTCATATTGACCTTTTGGGGTAGAATCTTTCGCTGTTGTGTTTTTCTTCGTGAGATAAGAAAGGAGTTGAACCCTTACCTTCTGCTTGTTTTCTCTTCCTCCTTTAGTGTCTTTCCCCCCATTTTTGTAGCTCTCCATAAAGTCTGGTTACCTCCAATGGGATTAGAGGAGGCTTTCTCATTCTGTTTGACTCAGTTTCCCTTGGCTGGAACATCTTCTCAGCCTGACACTGTTTTCTTCATTCCGTCAACGACTTGTGCTGGCCCCTCTGGTTATTCACCGGCCCTGGGACCCCTGCATCGCCTTTGTTAGTCCTGAATATGTGCTTCACCCAGAACTTTAAGTACAAGGCCTTAGACTTGGCAATTAGGCTAGACAGAGATGTGTTGAACTGAAGTATTACCAGGCTAGAAATGTAGCTTAGTTGGTAGAGTGCTTGCCTGGCATTGGTAAAGACCTATGTTCAATTCCCAGCACTGCATAAACTGGACATAGTAGTATAGGTTTGTAATTCTAGCAGTTGGAAGGTAGAGACAGAAAGATCATAAGCTCAAGGTCATCCTTGGCAGCTTGGGCTATATAAGACCCTGTCTCAAAAAAAGAATCATGACCAACACAATCATGCTCTGTAATAAAATTTTATTAGATGAAGTCAGATTAGAAAACTTCCCTGTCTGCCATATTGGCTTGCAATGGCAAGATTACACTGAATTGAGTATAAAACAATTTGTGCCCCAGATCCTACTGTTTGGAAGCAATAAAGCTGACATGCACAGCAGTGTGCCTGGCACCCTAGGTTAAGGTTCAAGTCCTTACACGTGGCTAGTGGTCAGCAAAGCATGCGTTAGTTCTAAGATCTGAACCTGAGGAAGACATTATTCCCAACTTCCTCAAAAGCAGACCCAGCCGTATATCCTGGGCACCTACATGTGGAGCCTGCTCTTTGGAGCCTACTGTGAGGCTCTGCTTTCCCAGAAAAGCTAGGCTTGAGGTATCTTAGGGCTTCAAAGGCACAGGTCATGCAGCTGAATTAGAAACTATGGCATTGCTCTTTTCAATGCAGCCATGAACCATGCTGGGATGGGGGTGTCCTGATGCTTGTCCTTGGCTCCTCAGTGTGACCCAAATGTCACCAGCCTCACTCCCTTAGCCCCTCTGCTGCCAGGCAGCTCCCTGTGCTGAACGCGGGAAAGCTCACACTCTTGCAAGTCTCCTCCCCCCACGTGGAGAGCAACAGGTGCTGCAAACTCTGACTACCCAGCATGCAGAGGGAACCTACTGTGGAGACAAGAGTGGCTCTAATGTGAGCAAGCAAGCGAGGAAGGCAGGCTCATCCTCACACGGAACATGGAGTGTGGAAAAGAAACCAGATTTCTCTGGAAGAGGTTCTCCCACAGGGGAAAGAGGCACTGAACTTGGTGTAGACACACCCAGTGACAAGCAGCCCTTAGCGCAGCGGAGGAGCAGTGTGTAAAGGACGTCATCAAGGACAGCAGGGAATTTTCTGAGGCCATCAACAGTGGGCACTGGGCATTAACCGGAACCTGTGTATGGTTCTGGGTCATAAGAACAAGTGGAGTCACGTCTGGAAAGATAAGCCTTATCACTTACTGACCCCACAGGCGCATCATGCTTACACTCAGAAGCTATTTTATTCTTATTAACGCTCTGTAACAAAGGGGGTCGAATCCACAGTCCAGGTGAAGGACCTGGATGGAGAGCTGCCTGCCGAATGGGAACCTGCAGACTCAGCCCATCTGGTTCATCCCGATGACAGCTAGACCTGACACCCCTGCCGCCCCCCACCCAATCCAGCAGTAAAAACAGCTGCCATCAGACAACTAAATTATGTTGTATAATAAAGAGGGAAGGTAACAAATTCTGTTTTCTGAAGGCACGAGAGGCTACTTGTGACAAGGTTTTGATTCACTCCAATTGATGCTCTCGCTGCCACACCTCCCCAGCTGGGCTGGCCTTCCTCAGCAGTCTCACATTACTTGTGATGGCTTCTGCACTGATCTTGACAATTAATTCATCTGTGATTGACCTGGAGTCTGCTCAAGTTTGAGCTCATAGCTCCCAAGGCCGAGGTCTCCCTCATAGAGGTTCTCCTTGCTTGGCGTCTGGGGTGAGGCTTTCTTGTCCAGACTTAGCTTTGTGGGAGGCCTGCCTGCTGAAGGGCTTGGCTCCTGGTAATTCATGGCAAGTTCATCCTGGTTTACAATGCATTCTACATCATCCTCTTTTAGGTGTTCCTGGGTTTGGGGAGAGAGAGAGAGAGAGAGAGAGAGAGAGAGAGAGGGAGGGAGAGAGAGGTGTCACTTAATGATGACAATAGCAGTACTATAGTCCCACAGTGTAAGAAAAATAGAATATTCCTTTTGTTTTTATCAACTGCCCTGTCTTGCTGGGTTGGTCTCTGCTTGGGCATGGTATCTCTGGAAAACTTGGCTCTCTGCACAGCCCCGAGGGGTCTCTAGGCCCAAGGTGAGCAGATGCCAGAGGTGTTCCTCCTTACATTGAGGGAGGAAAGATGGAATTCCCTGGGTCCCCTTTACTGGCACCCATGAAAGTAGACAGGAATCTGGAGTTTGCTGAATCCTGTGACCTCAGAGAAGTTCCACACTGGTTTTGAAATCCTCCTACCTTTCAGAAAACTCTCAAAGAATAATTTGTTATATTTGACTTTAAAAGATGTCAAGCCAGGTGTGGTGGCGCATGCCTTTAATCCCAGCACTTGGGAGGCAGAGGTAGGACGATCACTGTGAATTCGAGGCCACCCTGAGACTACATAGTGAAGTCCAGGTCAGCCTGGGCTAGAGCAAGACCCTGCCTTGAAAAACAAAAACGAAAACAAAAACAAAAACAAAAACAAGAAAACAAACAAACAAAAAAAGAGATGTCTTCTTTTAAACACATTTCTTAGGATAAGTGTCATAAGATTAAAAATAATTGGCAGTCACCCTAGTGAGCAGAATATAATGTCAGAAGGGAACACATCTGGCCAGTGATGTCTCCCTCATGCAGAGGTTCCCTAGAAGGGGAGGATTAGAATGTCAAGTCTTACTTCATTGGTTTGGGAAGGCCACACTAAATTACTATACAGAGAGGTCTGGTAGGTGGCCCTTAGGGCCTTTAGCCTGCTCCTGCAGCCTGCCGAGAGCTTGTTGGAAGTGTGTGAGGTGAGGCCTGAGAATTCGGATTCCCATCAGGTTCCTGAGTGAGGCTGGTTCTGCGGAGAACCTGAGCTGTGGTTCAGCGTGTGAGAGGGGCCGCCGGCCCGACGCCCCTACAGTGTCTCAGCTCTCAGGCTGGCACTCAGTTCCCTTACTCTCTGATTTGCTGGTAATCATTTTACTTGCTTCTCAGAATTTTTTTATCCCGCCACCCTGAGCTATAAAACATAGTCCTAATATTTAAAACCCCCAAACACAGCAGTTTGTGAGGACACATTACTTCTTTTACATTTTCTAAGTTCATTTTATGGTTAAAAATATTGATTACAATTAAAAAAATGCACTTTAAAAAGAATAAGCCAACCTCAGCAACAACTGAGCAGAGAAGCGAATGCTTCATGCAATAAATTGAAAAAAACAAACAAGTGCGCTCTTCTTCAAGCCAGAGAGCGAGGCCCCTGAGGTGCCTGCCTCATCAGGGCAGACCCAGCTCGTCCCGTGCAGATGTTACTCACCGCGTAGGCCTGAGGACTAGTGAGCAGCCTGGAGAGCGGGCCGCACCAGGCAGGTAACGTGGTGGTCAGTGGAGGACCTGAGTGGGTTAAGATGGGTTTCAGGTATCTGGGAGGCCTGTTAAGGAAGACTTGTCAAAAGGAAGTTAGGGTTTCATTCTCACAGCAGAAATCTGTATATACTGCCAGAAAGACAGCAGGAAGTATTTCAGAAAATGTTCAGTGATTTTAGAGCTGGGTAGTCAACACAGTTTTTCCAAAATTCTTTTTTTCCCCCACTATTCAATATAGTCACTTTATACTTTATACACCAATGCACTTCTCTACAAAATTACATAAATAAGCTGGTGCCAGGTTTATTCTATTGTCTAGCACCTGTCTTTCTTGTCTCTTCGTCCCCAAAATGCTCTAACCAGCTAGAAGAAAAACCTGTTCATCTGAAGCCATTGTGTTTCCCTCCAATCTATCAATAATGGAATCCCCAGTGGCAGCTACATATTGCCTTGTTATTATTATTATTATTGCTGAAAGAAAAGTAGTGGAATTATTTCGCCATTCCATCAGAAATGACTTTTAAGTTTTATATTATTTCCTCTGCTGGAGAATATTTTACCTCATCAACTTTCTGAAAAGCTATAAAAAAGGATCCGGGATAAAAAGAAAAGCAGCTAGCATTGGTTGACTCATGAAGATTTACAGTCACCCGTAGGCACTTGGGAGTGGGAGAAGGTCTCAGAGAGGTCTACAGAAGCCACCCATAGCTGGAGATGACCACTCTTATTCCCATGATGTCCTGAGTGGGTGGACACAGGGGCAGGATGGGGCTGCCAGAAAAGCAGCGTGGAAACCTGGATACCCATGGACATGGCTTGGGAGTGATGGGAGATGACAGGCCTAAAAGATGTATAAATGTGCCTGCAATTCCACTACAAATGGGAATGTTGGCCCCTTGTAGATGGGTGGCTGGCGAGCCCAGCTGAGGACCAGGAAAGAAATTAATGTTCAGAGACTGGCGTTTGCTGTCACATCTTGTAAGCACATCTACAAATCTGGGAATCCCTTGATGATCTTTCATTAATTTTCATTAGACTGTTATTTCCTTCATTTTATGGATGAAGGAACTGAGGCCTGAGGATATGATGATTTTATATTACTCTAAGGCTCCTTTGTGAGTTTGAACCCACCATCACCACCTTCAGAAGAAGGTAACTTATCAGGGCACAATCATGCAGGGTACAAGGTAGTTGGAATTAGATGTCCCCCCACAAACTCATGTTTGTTCAATGCTTGTCCCAAGACGATGGCAATTTGGGAGGTGGAGCGTTGCGAGAGGCGTGTTGTTGGGGTGGCTTAGGGATGTTACAGCCAGCGAGCTCCTCCTTGCAAGAGCTTGGCTTACTTCTTGCCTCTGTTTACCACCTGATGGGGCAGAAGTCATGTCCAGCTTCTTCTGCTTGTGTCATGCTTTCCCCTGACATCATGAAACTTCCCTCAAGTCTGTAAGTCAAAATAAAAACTTTCCTCCTACCAACTGCTTCTGGTCAAGTGCTTTATTCCAGCAATGAGAAGGTGAGAAGGTAATTACAGCAGCTCTATGGAAAGCAAGCACAGAGCTCAATACTACTGACAGGCTATGGCCATGTACATGAGGACATGGGGTCTTGTCTTGACAGGGCTTGCTGTAAGCATAGGCCCATGAAAATGCTTTGCAGGGAGGTGAGGTATATAAAATCTGAAGTGTAAGGAAAATCCAGCCAACTTGATTTCTAGAAGGCAAGGTGGCAGTGGGTCAGGGGCATTCTAGCGATGCCATTGGGAAAGGTGAGCAGGTTTTTCAGGGCTCTAAGAGTGGAGGAGAGGGCTGAAGAGATGGCTTAGTGGTTAAGGTGCTTTTGTGCAAAGCCTAAGGACCCAGGTTCGAAGCACCAGTACCTATGTAAGCCAGTTGCACAAGGTGGTGCGTGCCTCTGGAGTTGATTTGCAGTGGCTACAGGTCCTGGCGTGCCCATTCTCACTTTCTCAAAAAAAATTTTTAAAAAAAAGTGTGAAGGAGAGGCCTGGTCAACCTTCACTGAGTTTTTCAGGATATTGGGAAATAAAAATGACAAAACAAGGTTATACAAGTACAACATAATCTATAGTTGTGTTAAGATTACTCTGATAATGTCTTTAAGTCATGTATGATGTCATTAGTGGTAATACTTAAAGGCTACATTACTATCTTTTGGTGACTATTAGGACTGGATCCAATGGGACCATTTGGCTGTGGACAGGCTGTGGGGTTTTCACACAGAAGACCTGGACATGAACTCTGGCTCTGCCTTGTGACCCACGGTCTAGTTACAAATCCTTCTGAATTATGAGTACTAACTGAAAGATCATATGTAGAAAGGATTTTAAACCTTGATACTCTATTTAAATGTTATTATATTTATTTATTTATTGTGACACTGAGGGTTAAACCTAGGGCCTCGTGCTTACTATACCACTGAGCTACACTCCCAGTCCTCCTTTTACTTTTTTTTTTTATTGAGACTGGGTTGCACTATATTGTCCAGGCTGGCTTTGAACTTCTGATTCTCCTACCTTAGCCTCTTAGGTAGCTGGATTAAAGGCCTAGACCTGAAACTATTTATTTTATTTTTAAAATTTATATTTAAGCAGTGCTCTCAGTCCTTTCACTGTGTCATTGCTCATAGTGGCTGGAACCAGCAGTGAAGGCAGATAGCAGTGGCCACTCTGGTCATTTGGTGCAGCATCAGAATTCATTGGCTTAAGCATGCCCAACACCCAGTTTGTTTTGGTTAAAAAGCAGCCTTTTCTGAGCTGGGTGTGGTGGCGCATGCCTTTAATCCCAGCACTCAGGAGGCAGAGATAGGAGGATCACTGTGAGTTCGAGGCCACCCTGAGACTACATAGTGAATTCCAGGTCAGCCTGGACTAGAGTGAGACCCTACCTTAAAAACCCAAAACCAACCAGCCAACCAAACAAACAAACCCTAGCCTTTTCTGATTAAAATAATGCCCTATGAGGGTGAGCAGGAACAGATGGGTGAGGGCAAGGTGGGCAGCACTGCTGGTGCACCTCTCTCTGGGGAAGCACACGGGGCCCTTTGACAGCTTGGTAGCCAAGGTGTGTCAAGGGAAGGAGGTGCACACTCTGTGTGAAGGGCGAGGGGTGGGCAGCGCTGTGCCCTGCTGCAGAGGACATGGCGCTGAGCGCAGGGGCCCCCACAGCCTAGTTCACTCACTGCTGGCCATATACCATGTGCTCTATAGGTAGCTGCTGAATTTCTGGCTTGTAGATCTAATCAAGGGTAGAGTGAGGGATAGAGGCAGATTCTGAGTAACTTCCAGAGAAGAATTGGAAGGGCAGCTGACAGCCAACAAGTAAGGTTTTCCTCAAGATTAGAGGCTAGGAAAAGTCAAATAAAAAAATGGGCCACTTGAGGCTGCGTTGTAAGACAATGAAGACCCTCCTCCCCCCAACAAAACACCGAGTGCCAATGGCATAGAACAAGGTGCTTAAAAATTACCGTTGTGGAGCTGGAGAGATGGCTCAGCAGTTCAGGCATTTGTCACTAAAGCCAAAGGACTCGGTTTTGTTTGGTTTCTTAGTACCCATGTAAAGCCAGATACACAAAGTGGCACATGTATCTGGAGTTCATTTGCAGTGGCTGAAGGTTTTGGTGTATCAATTCTCTCTCTCAAATAAATAAATAAATATAAAAATTGCTATTGTGTTTTACTCACTCATGCGCACACGCACTTGTTCCTTCACATGTTTTTGCTTTTAGGTGTGTCTGCAGGACAGAGACAAGGCGCCCATGCAATATGGGTTACCTCATGGAACTCTCCCTGTCACCGGCCCCTTGGGAGCAGGGCTGTCCCCTTCACCCAAACGTAGTGTCTGGTATATCTAGTTGCTCAGAGGAATGACTGCTGAATCAATGAACACAATAGGCTCAGAACAGGCTAATAACTTACTAACTAATGCAGCAGAGCTGGCCTGAGACTGGGGGCTCTTCTCCTATATTTATCTGCTCCCTCTTGTGATAGAGGCACTGGGAAACTGGACTTGCCTAGTTGGATGGCTGAGTGCAATTGGAGCATCCGAGACTTTCTAAATTCTTCATTGGTAAGCACTATCTGGAAAGTGGCTGAATCTCCAAGGTTACCTGAATTATTAAAAAGTAAGAAAAATCTTTTGATCTACAAAAACACCTCAACTGCAGATTTTGCAAAATGTGTTATTTTTCTCATCAGGCTATAGTGTATGTTTGGGGAGGAGGATTCCCCACTGGGTATTTTGGTATGGCTAGTTTTGCTTCTCTAATAAGCTAGAAATGCACTGAGATAAAATGTTAAGCTCTTGGGGGAAAACAATGACTTTTCTCATCCCTAAAGGGCATAAATTTGGGAATCACAGTTTGGTTCAGGAGCCAGTGGAAGCTGGAGCTCTACGCAGTGCTTAACATGCATGAAATAGGAGAGACAATTAGCAAATGCACCTTCTCCTTCGGTCCAAGCTACCAGAGCTGAATTTAATCCTGAACTGCACTCACAACTGAAACGCCTGGCCAGGAGCTTCTTGCTGTCTTTGTTTGCTCTGCTTTGGATTATTTAAGTCACTGGACTTGGTTCAGTGTAAGTTGCCATGACCAGTAGCCACACAGCTTGCTTGTGCTTGCTCACCTTCAGTGGCTTTGCACAGGTAGGAGAGACACAAAAAGTGCAGGCAAAGACCCAGGTCTGCAACTGCACACCTGCCCTTTGAAAGGATGAGCCTCCGCTGACGCTCCCACGACCCGGTACGGAGTAAGCTTTTGTTCTCTCCACGTTCCTATGTTGGACGAAACCCTCACCCCCGCTGTGCCTTTATGTGGACAATGGAGCCTCTGCACAGTAAGTAGAGTGTGATGAGCCCTGCCGTCTCTCTCCACTTCATACGAAGAGGTCACATGAAGACACAGCCACCTGCAAGCCAGGAAGAGTCCTCTCCAAAACCTGACCATTCACTTTTTGACTGTTCTGTCCCCAGAACTGTGAGCAAATGAAGTTCTGTTATTTAAGCCCCTGCTCTGGCATTTTGTTATGGAAGCCCCAATGGAGCTAGATATACTGTCTCCCTGGCCCCTCCAGCCTCAGGTTTGAGAGTCCTATGAGCTATACTCTATCTTGGTTTTCCCTAAGCTTGTTGCACAGTGAAAATCTAACATCTTTGTTAACAACAATTCAGCAGTTGGGGCTGGAGAGATGGCTTGGCAGTTAAAGGCTGTTACTTGCAAAGCCTAATGACCACGCTTGATTTCCTAGTACCTACGTAAAGTCAGATGCACAAAGTGACAAATGCATTAGGACTTTGTTTGCAGTGGCAAGAGGTCCTGGCATGCCCATTCCCCAGCTCCCCTCCTTGCAAATAAATTAATGAAAGTGAAAAATATTGTAGAAGTCAGGCTCCCTTGGAGATTCTAATTCAGGTCTGGAACTGAGCTGGGACTATAATCTGTAATCTTGTTTGTGTTGTTGTTTTTGTGAGACTGGGTCTTGATATATAGTCGAGGCTAACCCAGAACTCACTCTGTACCCAGCCTAGCATCAAACTCTTAACAATCCTCCTCCTGCCTTAGCCTTGGAATTATAGGCATAAGTCATCATGCCTGAGCTTTTCATTCATTCATTCATTCATTCTGAGGGCCTTTGCCATTTCAACAAGCACTTCAGGTGACCAGTGATCAGGCAAGTGGAATGCAGTAGGCTGTCTCTGGGATACATATGACCCTCCATGTGCCATGTAAACCTTGAATAGGAAGATAGAGCATGGTTTTTTTCATGCCTGTAAAGTTATAATTAGTAGGATGGTGACAAATGTAAGGAAAGGACAATTCACCCTGAACCCAGTCCTATATAATGGCTTCTGTCAATTGCTTTACCCTGCCGGAGGGATAGCACAGACACTTGGCCTGAGAAAATGAATACTTGATGTTGTTCCTGGGTTAAGGAGCATCAGATCTCAGGTTGTAGAGGAAGACTTTGTCCTTACCATGAACAATTTCTTGTAACATACATGCTTGGCAAATGGCTCTCACATAAAGATAACATGTGTGTCATTCCCCAGATGCATAAAGAAGGAAACTACATACTTTATATATGGTTTTCAGGAATATTCTACTCTGCACTCATTCCCAAGGCATGTCTGTGTGTTTTGCTTCCCTTTACCTATACAGATGCCTTTTTGTCTCATTCTTTTCTAATCCATTCTCATCTGCACTTTCAGAGTGTCTTTAGCTTCCTGAGTCAGCTTGTCACCAAAGATGACAAGGGACCAGTGCCAGATGAGTGGGGAAGGCTAGTACATCCCATATTGGACACCAGCCTGGCTCTCCAAACCCATAGATTCATGCAGAACACCTGGGTCCCCCTTACGTATGACTTCCTGAGCCACACACTGCTATTTATAAGAGCACCCAGGGGCAGGGCTAACAGAGGACACCCAGAATTGTAAACACCAATTGCTTTTTTATTCCATTATACAAATAACACCCTTTCTGTTTGGTTCTCAGGAAATGTAGCCTAACAAATTGTACCCTTCCCCTTCCCTTTGGAGATGTCAGATTCCATCATCAGACATTCACTGTTGCCTTGTTGGTTAAGGAGGTAATGAGCCACTCCGAGGAGCTGATGCTTAGTGTTTGGGTGGGAGGATGGCTTCTATAAGCACCTTCATCCCTCTGTTCCTGCGGCTCAAGGGAGAAATTCTTGCTGTGCAGAATGTTTGCCGGGCACATGACTGAGTGGGACCCGGCCTTTGTAGCAGTGGCTCTGTTTCAAGAATACTCAATGAAGATGCTGCCCTCTCCCAGATCACCCGTGAGGTTCTGGTTGTGAAACGAGGACACAGCAGCAGACTCTCCAGTTCATTCACATAGTCATGTGAAAATGTGTTCCTTTGGTTAACAGTCCTAAGCTTAACCATCCTAAAGGAAATTGCTCTAGACAACAGCAGGGCCAGAGAGGAAGTAGCATATGCCAGAATAAACACGGATGGGCTCAGTACTGCCTGAGGAAGCCAAGGGTGGGGGTGAATGGCTGTGAAAAGCCCTCTCCAGTCTGGTCTCTGAGCTCTACTCCTCACACGTCCACCTGGAGAAAGCCCAGGCAGGTATGTCCCTCCTCCTTGTCGTCTTCTTGGACCTGCCATGCTGAGCTGCTTCAGCTCCACACTGCTTGAACAGGCATGCGTGCACACCTGTGCGAGAGCATTAATCACAGTCTTGAAACTGATTGCATTGCAACGTCCCACTCTAGGCTCAGAACAACAAGTGATCAAGAATTGTGTACATCTGGTATTTTTGGCAGTGCTGGGGATTGAACCCAGGGCCTTATGCCTTCTGTATACTAGGCAAGCATATTTGATCATGTTTTGAAAATATTCTTATTGTAAAAAGAAACAGGGATTTGGAAAACCTCATAAATACAACATATGGGTTAATAAATCTTTATAATTCAAGGAAACCATGCATACTGCAAACATGACTTGTCACCCACCCTCAAGGTCCCTTCCACATGTTCCATCCTCATTGTAGCTTCTATTTCCTCCCACAAGGAGCTGTTGTCCTGCTTCATATTCTAATCATGTCCCTGAACTTATATTATAGTTTTTAGCACCCAAATGTCCCATATACTACAATTTAGTCTTGTCCACTAAGATATATGTGTATGTCTTGTAATCTACAGGACCCTTTCAGTTTCTTTGCACTTTAGCTCCTGATGATCCACTTGACCTCTGTAGTTCTCCACACTCTGCATTTTGCTGATTGGGAACTCAAGTACAGATCTGATGTTCTTCTGCCCTTGGTATTTCCTGCGTACTTCCAGTTGTTTCCAGAGATTGGCTCGGGTTCATGTTCTGTTCATATCTGATCATCTCTCTTGATGTGGTACTTACTGTATCTGTTTGCACATTGGGAATTGCAAAATAGGAAATTCTATCTTTAGAATATTTCATTAGATGGAATATTTTTATGAGACAGATCATTTACTCAATTGGTAGGTTCTGTGGTACATTTGATAGGGAAGACAATGCTTGAGTCATCCCATATATTTATCAACTTTTGAGATAATGCTTTATTCCCTCTCACTTTCATTTAAAAAACATTCATTTATTTCTTTGTAAGGAGAAAGTGTGTGTGTGTGCGTGAGAGAGAGAGAGAGAGAGAGAGAGAGAGAGAGAGAGACAGACAGACAGAGACAGACAGAGAATGGGCATACCAGAGTCTCCAGCCAGTGCAAATGAACTCCAGATGCATGTGCCACTTTGTGCATCTGGCTTTAAGTGGATACTGGGAATCAAACCTGGCTCATTAGGCTTTGAAGGCAAGCACCTTAACCACTGAGCAATTTCTCCAGCCCTCTTCTCATTTTCTAAAGGTGATTAATTCTTTGCCTAAATATCATCATAATGTGATGGATTTAAATGTATTTTATTGCAATTATTATTGTTATTCTCAAATTGACTCATTTTTGCTCAGTGAGTCTTTTCAAATTGGCTCCAGAGTCCTAGTGATATGATTCCAGTATCCTTGATAAATACTTTATCATCTGTATGATGAGTTTTCTAGGTTCATTTTATATAGCTCCTGTCTTAGACTCAGAACCAAAAAATTTCCCCAAAATTTCTGGATTCTTTTACTGAAAAATTGCATTTCAAAACCAAGCTCTCAGCACTAAGGACTGCTATGTAAATTTTAGCAATGAATCCTCTTTATTGAAAAAAGGCTGAGTTTATAGAATTCCTAATTTCTACAGAGTAAATGCTCTTCTTATAGCATTTTTCAGGATACTAATATAATGTTATTGAATGTGGAGTTGGGAGAATTTGCATGCAATCTATTCTTATCAGCTAGCACTATATATCTCTGGTTACATATCTCATGAGTCCTTACAGATACTTCCAAGTGAAGTTCAAGTTTCTGATTTTCTAGGACACAAAGAATAATAAAATTAGAATATTCCATAATTACTCCTTTCTTTTCTCCTATGTCACACACAGCAGGCTCAGAATAATGCTGCTATCACAATAACCATTACCAAAAATGTTAAAGTTTTGCATATTCCAAAATATATTTTATATTAAAACATTTTTGTGGGCCAGAGAGATGGCTCAGCAATTAAAGACACGTACATACTTGCTAGCCTACCAGCCTGAAGCTAATTCCCCATCACCCACACAAAAGTGGGGCATGTAGTCAGATTCCCTTAGTCAGAAACTCATATTTCAGAGAGAAATTCCCACTGCTTTCTGGAGAAGAGTGGACTTGCACACTAAAAGTCTCTCAAATAACTTTGCATACTGCCCTTCTTAAAGGGGTTTTCAATTTATTATTTATTTATTATTTATTTATTTATTTATGAGAGAGACAGAGGCAAATAGAGAGAGGGAGAGAGAATGGGTGCACCAGGGCCTCTAGCTGCTGCAAACTCCAGACACATGTGCCACCTTGTGCATCTGGCTTTTGTGGTCCTGGGGAATCGAACCTGGGTCCTTTGGCTTTGCAGGGAAGTGCCTTAACTATTAAGCAATTGCCCCAGCCCTGAACACTTCCTATAACCCAAACTGCTGTCACTCTTGGTTGGAGAATCTGCTTTGTTTTACAGATGGAAAAGAAAATGGAGGAGAGTCAAGATCCATTGTCAAAACAAGAAGATCGCCTACTTCTTTCTGTGAGACTTGCCACCTCTTCCACATTTTCCAGGCCCAGGAGAATGTGCAGTGGAAGTGGCACCATGAACACTCTCTCACTGCTAACCTGACCACCAGCTCCGGGGTGATGGTGGCAGACAGGGTAACCAAGCACAACCTATCAAAACAGAAATTCAGAGGCTGCAAAGAACTCAACACTAAATCAGACTGTCAACAGGCTTGCCGTGGCTCAGGGAATGTTGCGGAATTATGAGAGCTACAGAGTGGGTGAGAAGCATGGTCCCCCCACTATTCCACTGGGACTGACTGAGGCCCTCGTGACCCCACAGTAAATCCCATAACCCCACCGAGGAGGGCTTCAGGGAAATAGGAACAGGGGAGAGGAAATAAAAGTGTATAATCTGTTAAAAAATAATTATTTTTTTAAAGTGGTACATGTGTCTGCTTGTGTGTTAACTCGCCTGGTGTACACATAGCACCACTATAAAACAAGTGAAAACAGTAACAGAGACCCCATCCCAACAAGAAGGCAGAAGAAGAGGATAAGCATCCTAAGCTTGTCTTTTGACTTCCACATGTATGCAGTGGGATGTGGGCTTCCCTCACAGATACACCACACATACATATGCACGTAAATAATTGGAAAATTCCCCATTTACAAAAACCTATAGTACAACTATAGATAGCTACCCTACATCTATATTGTCTGAACATACAACTATTAATACTCTCTCTCCTTCTTAACCCTCCTTTAGACCTAGCTCTGTAAGTTACTACATATCGAATGCTCCTTGGCAGAGCTTATGTCAATGTCTCTGTAGTCATTTTGATTGAAGCTTGTTATTCAATCGATCCCTTAGGAAAGGCTCATGGGATCAATATTCTCTGCATTCTTATCTATTGATAATAGTCTGTGCCTATTGTATTTTGAAAGTCAAGTTTTTGGAAATAAAATCATTGGCTTATGCTTTTAAAAAGTACTTTAAATATATTATTCCACTTCTTTAGCTCCTGTCAAATATAATGAAAATGTCATTTTTGGCTCTTATGAATCATATTTTTTTGTAGATACCCCAAAGACCTTTTATTTAGAATTCATTAATATTACTAAAAACTTGTCTTCTGTCTGTTATAGGCAACAGTCATAGGCATAAAGTGTGACCCATGAACAGTTCCAAATGCATCATTTCAGAGAAGTTGGGATTTACTCTGATTCTTTGCTGTCACATTTTGGATGTGAAGGTACCCCTCAAAATTTATGTATTGAAGACTTGATCCCTAATGCAGTGATGTTCAGAGGTGGGGCTTTGAGAGGTTGTTGGGTCATCAGAGTGCTCACCACATGAATGAATTAATAATCTATTGATGAGTACATAGCTGAACAGGCTGTTAGAAGGTGGGCCTAGTGAGAGGAAGTAAGTGGGAAGTATGTCCTTGAAGGGCATTTTAGGATCTGCTTCTCTTCCTTTCCTTTCTGCCTGGAATGAGGTCAAGACCCTCTTCCAGCCATGACGTTCTGCCTTCCCTCAGCCTATAGCAAGGGAGTCCATTACAGATGGAAACTCTTCAATTACAAGCCAAAATAATTGTTTTTTAAAAAAACAATATTTTATTTATTTATTTGGCCGGGGGAGAAAGAAACAGAAAAAAATAGGCATATCAGGGCCTCTAGCCATGGCAAACGAACTCCAGACACATGCGCCCCCTTGTGCATCTGACTTATGTGGGTTCTGGGGAACTGAACCAGGGTTCTTAGGCTTCACAGGCAAATGCCTTAATTGCTAAATCATCTCTCCAGCCCAAACCTACCCCTTTAATACATGTTTTTCTCAGGTATTTTGTGAATTCATTTGCTTTGCTTTCCTTCTTCAGGGTCTCCTGATTTCTGTATATTTCATGTCACTTTCTCTCAAATTGTTTTTATATCTTTCTTCACTTTGTTTTCTTAGTTTTTTCTTCTTCTCATGTGATATTTCTCTGAAGCTAGTAAACACTGTGTTTATTTGCTTCCATATTCTTTTCATTTAGTCGTGCTCTCTAAAATAATTTTCCTTTTATTTTAAACTATTTCCAGTTTTTTTTCTAATTCAGATTGAGGTCATTATGCCATGTCTTGTGTCATTTTCTTATTGTATTTTAACTTAAAAAGTAGGATGGAATAGTTTAGATTCATTTTCATAGGTATATGGGTATGTATTTCTGACATACTTTCCTTGTCTATGGATATGATATTTTATTCTTCACATTCTGTTTGTTCTTGTAAGAACTACATGAAATTTAGCTTTCATTCTTTTTCTCATTGCTGATTTTAATATGAGATTAGTTTTCTTAAGGAAACTAGGAAAAAGGAAGGATGCAAGCTGTAGGATAATTTCCCCAATTTCAGAGTCTCTTACTGAATGAAATATACCTTTGAATATTGTGGCTTGTGTTCTGAGCTTCCTTGCCTGCTTGTCTCGCTCGCTGCTCTGGACCTCATTTCTTCTGAGTCCACTGTAGGTGAATTCTCTTTGCTCTAGGGTCTTGCCTGCTTCAGTAACTTTCTATCTAAGTTCATTAGGGATAAAGGCCTAGAGTTTTCTTTCCTTGATGCATCTCTGTCTGGTTTTGGTATTAGGGTGATGCTAGCTTCATAAAAGGAATTGAGGAGGATTCCTTGGTCTCTGATTGAGAAAAATTGGTTTCAGTTCTTCAATGAAGGTTTGATAGAATTCATCTGAGAAGCTATCTGGTCCTGGACTTTTCTTTTGGGGGAGGTTTTTGATTACCTTTTCACTCTCCATGGATTTGATAGGTTTGTTTAGGAGATTAATCTGCTCTGAGTTTAGTTTTGGTAGGTGGTATGTGTCTAAAAATTCATCTATTTCTTCCAGATTATTTAATTTTGTGGAGTAGAGGTTTTGGAAGTAGGCCCTGATGATTCTTTCAATTTCATTGATGTCTATTGTGATCTCTCCTTTTTCATTTTTGATTTTGTTAACTTGAGACTTCTCTTTTTTTGTTTGATCAAGTTGGCCAGGCGTTTGTCAATCTTGTTTATTTTTCCAAAGAACCAGCTCTTTGTTTCATTGATTTTTAAAATTGCTTTCTTAGTTGCCAATTCATTAATTTCTGCTCTAATCTTGCTTATTTCTTTCCATCTGGAGCTCTTTGAATTGGATTCTTCTTGTATTTCAGTGCCTTTAGGTAGACAGTCAGGTCATTAATTTGGGATCTCTCTGTCTTTATAATGGAGATATTTAGGGCTATGAATTTTCCCTTTAGGACTACCTTCATTGTGTCCCATAAGTTTTGGTAGGTTGTGTTTTCATTATCATTCAATTCTAGGAATTTTACAATTTCTTTTTCGATTTCTTCCATGACCCATTCATTGTTTCAAAGTGTATTGTTTAGTCTCCAGGAGCTGGACAGTTCTTGATGTGTCTCTTGTTATTAATTTCTAGCTTTAAAGCATTGTGATCTGACATAATGCAGGAAGTCACTTCAATTTTCCTGACTTTATGAAGGCATGCTTTATGGCCTAATATATGGTCAATTTTGGAGAAGGTTCCATGGGCTGCTGAGAAGAATGTGTATTCTGTAGAGTTGGGGTGGAAAGTTCTGTAGATATCCATTAGGTCTGGTTCATTCATGATGTTGTGGAGCTTTATTATTTTCCTCTTGATTTTCTGCTTGGATGATCTCCTATTGATGATAGTGGAGTATTGAAGTCTCCAACTATGATGGTGTTGGTGTTTACTTCTGTTTTATTGTTAAGTAGATTTGTTTTATAAACTGTGGTGCACCTGTGTTTGGTGCATATATATTTATGATTGTGATGTGCTCATGTTGGAACATTCCCTTGATGAGTAAGAAGTGACCCTCTTTGTCCTTTTTGATTACTTTGGGTTGAAGTCTATTTTATCAGATATTAACACCCACTTGTTTTTTTATTGCCATTTTATTTATTTATTTTTCTCTCTAGCTCAGGCTGACTTGGAATTCACTATGTAGTCTCAGGGTGGCCTTGAGCTCACAGGGATCCTCCCACTTCTGCCCCCTGAGTGTGGTGAGTAAAGGTATGTGACACCACACCCAGCTTGTTTTTTATTTCCATTTGCTTGGAATATCATTTCCCAACCTTTCACCCTGAGGAGTTGTCTATCTTTAGTGGTAAGGTGAGTTTCTTGAAGACAGCAGATAGAAAGTTCCAGTTTTTTGATCCACCCTGATAACTTGTGTCTCTTGATGGGTGAGTTAAGACTATTAATATTTAAGGTTATTACTGTGAGGTTTGAATTAATCCTTGCCATGATGAGATGTTTTATGGGGTTTGCACTATTTTGAGCCTAGTCTATTTTGGTTATTGTGGTTTTTTTTGTTGGCTCTTGAGGTTGGTTGTTTGACTGTTCTGTGTGGAGTATTCCCTCAAGTAGTCTCTGTAGGTTTGGCTTTGTGTTCATATAATCATAGAGTTTACTTTTTTCATGGAAAGTTTTTCTTTCACCATCTATTATGAGAGATACTTTTGTTGGGTAGAGTAACTTGGGTTGGAAGCCATAGGTTTTTGGACTTTGAAGTGTTCCATTCCAGCACCTTCTGGCTTTCAGGGTTTCCATTGTGAAATCTGATCTAATTCTGTTGGGATTGCCTTTGTATATTGTGAGTTGTTTCTCTCTTGCTGCTTTTAACACTTTCTCTTTGTTTTCATTGTGAAGAGTTTAATTATGACATGTCTTGGAGAGTTTCTTTTTTGGTCCTGTCTGTTTGGTGTTCTGTGGGGTTCTTGTATCTGGATGGGCTTCTCTTTTGAGAGTTTTGGAAAATTTTCTTCAATAATTTTTTGAATATATTCTCTATGCCTCTGGCCTGGATTTCCTCTCCTTCTGGTATATCCATGATCTGGATGTTTGGTCATTTTAGGGTATCCCACAGTTCCCTCGTATTCTGCTCACTTGATTTTTTGAGCTTAGCAAAGCTTTTGGCCTCCTAATCAATTTCTTCTGTCTTGTCTCCCAGGTCAGAGGTTCTGTCTTCCACATGAGTGACTCTGTTGGTGAGGGGTTCTAGAGAGGTTTTTATAATTTCTATTTGATTTTTTTCCATTGTGTTATTTTGCATTGTGTCCATCTCTTTTTTGAGGTATGATTTCAATTTGAGTTTTGATTGCTTCCTGGATTTCATTCTTGCATTTGATCAAGTCTTCATTAAGCTTAATCAAACAGTTGTTGAGATCTTCCACTTCTTACTCACCTTCAATTTATTCATCTCTTTGGAGGGTTCTCATATTTTCTTCAGTCGTTAAGCCTACTGTCAAAAGCTGAATGCCCTAGGAGATGATTCTGTGCAATTTCATTGATACGATTATTGGTTCTTTGATGTTTTGCTTCTAGTTCAGTGATTTTTTTTTTTTTTTTGATCAGGGTCTCATTGGTTGTTGTGTTTTCATTTTGGGAATGAATTTCTGTTGATTTCTCTATGATTTCACTGGAGGCTTCCATTGTAGGATTAGGCATCCTTGGTGGAGATTTCTCAGTTTTCTGACTTTTGTTGGCTTTTTTGCATTGTGGTCTACCCATTTTAGGAAGACTCTTTATTTCAGTGAGGAGAAAGCAAGTTTTTGTCCTTTAGCCCATGCATCCTCTGACTCATGTGAACAGCGATGTTGGTACCCAGTGTCCAGTCAGGATACCAGAGCAAGAGGCCTGATT
Organism: Dipus sagitta; assembly: GCA_036346955.1. Lineage (NCBI taxonomy): Eukaryota > Metazoa > Chordata > Mammalia > Rodentia > Dipodidae > Dipus > Dipus sagitta. The sequence continues at coordinate 35,658,511 of CM070786.1, forward strand.
CCACAGCATACACAGGGGCCAGGCCTCCCCAAACAAGGCACATGGAACCTACCAGGACCAAGGTGCTGTGAGGAGGCTGAAGCAGGTGTTTGGCCTATTCACTGCACACAGTCTACACACTTGTTTGCACATGGAAACCAGACCAGGGAGGTGGATGGAGCTGGGAAACAGGGGTCTGTCCCACTCATTCCACACTGCCATGCCTGCCCGCATACTGTCTGTGCAGGGAACCCAGACCAGGGAGCCAGAGGAACGTGGTCTGTTTTTATATTATACTCTATGAGCTTCTTAAGTTGCCTGAGACCTGCCCATGGTCACACAGTGTACCTTAGAATCATCAGAATGAACGCCTGCTGTCCCAGCCAGGTGAGAGAGATCACACTGGAACCAGGGCTCTTCACTTTCCCTGGAAGTGGGTTTGTCTCTCTAAAAACATTCCAGCATGCTCACCATTTATATGCAATTTGCTTGATATCACACAGCTCCCAGAGGCCTTGAAGTCAATTTCTACTCTCTTAAAGGCTTGAGTTAGGAAACTCTGGGCAGAAGTGACTCGGCATTGAGAACAAGGGCAGATTAAGGACTGAAAAAGTAGTGTGCTGACGATCCCACTTGTATTGGGCTGGTGTTAGTAGCAGTAGCTCTAGGATCTAGATATCACATGCTAAGATAATTCCATTTGGCTCCTCAGATGCAGCCAATCCAGAGGCAGAGAAGGGCAGCTATGCTTGTTGGAAAGATTCAAGGAAAGAAGGGCAGGTCTAGAATACCAAAGCACCAGTGTAAGTAGGGCAAGTGGAACCTAAGATAGACAGCAGACATTCAAGAATCATGAGGCCGGAGGAAACATGAAGGTTCATATGCTCCACATCTTTGGATCTTCAGAAGAAAGTCAAACCCAAGGTTTCTGAGTGGCCATCACCTGAGTGCATGAGAAACTCCTCTTGTGCTTGTTAAAATGTAGTCTCCCAAGCCCTTTCAAATGGACCTAGTGATCTGTCTGGCTGACGCTGCGGAAGACAGTGTCTGGTCTCTGGTGAGACTCTGGGTTTGAACTGTTGCATGTTTGTGCTGCACAGTGTAGAACACCCATGCCTGACTTGTACTACTATTGCTTCTCCTTCTAGTGAGACTTTGAAACTGTTCCCTTTGGACAAGTAATGAATCACCAGATTTCCAGTGATCCTTGCTGCCTACCAAGGCAAGTGCATTTCACTTTTTGCTTACATTTGGCTTAAGTTGTTTTGGAAGAAAGCTTTGAGGAAAAGGCTGCTGCCATTCCCATGGCATGGGTCTTAGCTCCTGGGCCTTCAGCTGAAGGAAGTGCCAGCCAGACTCAGAGCCCCTCTGTCAGCTCACAGTGATCCTGACAAGGGACCTCCAGAAGGCACTTGCCTGATAGCAGTTTGGAGAACTGGGTTTTGAGAAGTAATCTGTCCCTGGGTTCCTGATCTGCACTGTGATTTGGGTGAAATTTCCAGTGATACATAACCCTAACTCTGATTGGATATGGTCTTATCCAGCTAGCTACCAGAACAGAGGTGGTCAGAATTACTGTAGATGCACAGGCCCATGGGTGGGTATCCCATGGGGATGCATCACTGTGCTGTCTCCAAACTCTGGGAAGGTACGGACAGTCATGACGGCACTGGAAACTATGGTGTAGGCTTCTCAGATCAGGATACCAGAGCATGAGGCCAAAGAGGAAGCTCTCCTGGGTGCTTTCATTAGGAGGATACTGGAATCACCCAAAGTCAGATCCAGATGGCAGAGAAATGCTTCTTGACTGGAGCCAAAGCTTTCAAATACCTGTGTTTGAATGTTTTCATTGCTGATGATCCATGTGATGGTTGTTAGATCTGGCTAGGCAAGCACTCAGAGACCACAGTTCCTCTGTGCATTCATGAACAAGGGCTGTCTTACGGAAGGAGCACAGGGCAGGTGGACTAAAATCACAGATTATTGTCTGTCAGTTCTGAAGGTTCAAAGTCCAAGATCAAGGTGCCGGCAACATAGATTTCTTCTGAGGGCACAGAGAAATCCATACCTCTCCTCTGCTTTTGGTGACAACCAGCAATTCTGGTGTGCTTTGTTTGCAGATGTACCACTCTGTTCTCTACTTCCTCCTGTGCCTGGGGGTCTGTCTTTCTACGTCCCATCTCACCATCTTCTTCTAAGCAGACCAGCAATGCTGTCTAGGGACATACCTTATTTCAGTAAGACTTTATCTCTTCCTAATTAGTTATGTCTGCAAACTAACCTACTTCCAAATGAAGGTACATTGTGAGGTCCTGGGTGTTAGGGCTTCAGTGTGTCCTTTTGGGGGGAGAAACAATTTAGTTTAACACCTAACTACTTTGGAATAATCCTAAGCTTGTTGTTTATTTTATTTACATTTTTAAGAGTAGAAAGGCAGAAAGGTTTGAATTATAGGCCTGCTACTTTTTAGTCTGTGAGTGGCTAAATTTCTCAGTCTCTGAACACTGTAAGATGGAAATGACTTAGCATAGTGACATCATAGTGATGGAGGAGCAAAAGAGATAAGCACCTTCTGAGCATATGACCAGCACTCAACAGATGATGGCTGTCACTATTATTTTTTCTCTGTGTCCTCTGAGGAGTTATCAGTAGTAGAACTATATTTCAAACAGCTCCAGGTCAATTTAGTCCTTTAACACCTACCACATGGCCTACGGCCTTCATAATATTTCATTGGTTGGCTGCTGGAGTCCCTAGAAAGATATTGCAAAGTTTCTGCCCTTAAGGTTTCCTTCTCCTTTCTCATATGGAGGTCCCCAAGGAGGCAGTGCTTACTGCTTCACAGCAGCATTTTATGTAAGTGCTTAAGGGTTGAGGCCCTCACCCAGGAATGACTGTGGCTCCTCAGAAGGGAGGCCTTCCCTTAGAATGGGCGCTTCCATATCGGATGTCAGGTTGTGAATGCCCCGCTCCCCAGCACTGCCTCATCATTATGATTGTTTCTCAGGTTGAGGTTGTTTTTGAGGCCACATCCCAACTTCCCCACACTTAAGGGATAGTTTTTATTCTTGACCATTTGGCAAACTCCTTAGTAGGGTATTTGCCCAGGGACTCTTTGAGGATGACTACACTAGCCTACATGAATGTAGCCCCCACCCCTTCACACAGTTATGATTTGTTGAGCTTGTTACAGATGGTAATGGGTAACTTTTGAGCTATGGACTAAAAACTGTCCAGAAATTATTAGAAACTCTATTTTCTTTGAGGAAGCAAAAGAGAAGCCCTTTGATGTTACATGCCATAATCTCTTCTCCAGGCACAGTTTTGTTTTTCTCTCAGAAGCAGTCACTTTCAAACTCTTTTCCTGTCTGACCCCTACCTAAGAATACATTTTTCAATTGCAGCTCAGAATATTGCTCCAACATCTGCTCAACTGGATACAAGTAAAACTGTAACTGCTTCTGTGGTGTGTTTGGAAGTATTCTATTCTGTATTCACTGCCTTCCCTCTTCTGCTCTGCTCTGGCCCATCCTTTCTGTGTAGCTATTTCCTCCAAATCGAAACACTCCCTCTTAGAGGGAGGAGGGTCTTATAAGCTCACAGAACTTACAAGACTCAGGAAGCTCAAAAACTTACAAGACTCGTAGAGGCTGGTGTGTGTGTGTGTTTGGGGGCGGGGGAGATATATACAGAAGAGTATAACCAGATGGGAATATGATCGATATGCAATATGTTCATACAATAAAACTCTCAAAAAAAGTTACTACACCTTGAACTAGTGCTATTTCTCTTTTACCTTTGCATCTTGGGATTGCATATAAAATTTTATCCAAATAAAAGGGTTTCTGTGACTGCCTAACCCCAGTGCAAATGCCAAAGTTAGAACAGTCATTTAAAAAGTCAAAGCTGTTTATGAAAGTAGATGTGGAAGGTCTTTCTGAGCAACTCACATTCCCCATCATCAGAACTTTTGCACACAGACATTCACTTTGCACCGTCTCTGATGTCTTTTCTCACTTTCTCTTCCTTTGAAGCCTGTGGGGTAGTTGGATATTTGCCTACTCAGTGCCTCATCATCTTTCCTTCTTCAAATACAAGTCCTAACCTGTCGAAGCAGTCTACTTCCTCAGCAGCATGGGTGGGCAATGAAATGGAAGACATTACTGGATAGGAGGATTTCTAGCTATTTAAAGGCAGTATCAATTTTGCCTCTTCACCCTTTCTGCCTAGAATTTAAACTGTTTGGAACTCCAACTGCCATTTTGAGGTGAAAAGGTAAATGTGAGAACAGAAGTTATATACTAAGGATGGCAGAGGAAAGAAAGAAGGGTCCAGGGGAGAACCTATGACTCCACGGGGAGCTCTGTTACCAGCATAAGCTAACTAATGCTAGACTTCTTTTATACTTTTTTTGGGGGGGGGTTCGAGGTAGGGTCTCACTCTGGTCCAGGCTGACCTGGAATTAACTATGTAGTCTCAGTGATCCTTCTACCTCTACCTCCCGAGTGCTGGGATTAAAGGAATGTGTCACCACACCCGGCTTCTTTTATATTTTGATTGAGTCATTGTTATTTGCATTATTGTGTCATGAAATGTGATGGGTTGAATCTGAAATATTCCCCACAGGCTCATCTTTTGAGTGCTTGGTTCCCAATTTATGGTGCTGTTTTGAAGGTTGTGGAACCTATAGGAAGTAGGACCTTGTGGCCAACTGGGCCAGTGGGGTGGACCTTTCAAGGCAATACCTGTCCCGGCTCCCAGCCTGCTTTCTCTGCTCCCTGCTGCTGCCTCATACCCCCACTGCCACAGGTAACTCCACCATAATTCCGGTCTATGATGGACTGAACTGTAAGCCAAAATCAACCTCCTGTCCCTTAAGTTGCTGCTGCTTGGCATGTTGTCACAGTGACAAGAAAGTAACTAATACCTGAAGCCAAATAATAGATATGTGGCCTAATTCAAGCCATACTTGTTACTGTCCCTGTCACCCAGTAGAGAATTTCTTCACCAAAGATCCGTGGGTCTTCACTGAGACCTTCCTGATTATATTTATTACATCAGAATGAGGTGACCATATTACTCCTTTCCTGTTGGGCCGTGAGCTTCTTGAGGGAGGAACATTGTGCCAGTCTTCTTTGTGCCATAAGTGCTTAATACAACTAGCCAGAGAGGAGTCCTTCAGTGATGTTTGATGACTAGATTTGAGGCTTCAAAGGGATTGAGGGTTAATATGCAAATTCTTCGAGCAAGTATTACCTGAAACCTGCATTTTATTTTGGATTTAGTTGGTGAGTAATAATGTCTTGGGAAATGACTCTGGTGGGGGTCTTGGAGATGAATGAAGACTGGACAGTCAGAGAAAGGAAGTGGGGGGATGTGTGGCTATGAGTTTCCCCAAGGTAGTTCCTGATTGGTGTCACATTTTCCTGCCGCAAAAACTGTGTCCCTGGAAAGCCAGGAGCAGCCAGTGTCCTGCCCAGCTCCTCCTGCCTGGAAGCGAGGTGAAGTCTTCCTCTGGGGACAGGGTATCACAGATAACTGGCTCCTCGGACAGGGCTGCTGCCTGAGTCCCCTGCGAGCCCCATCCCTGTCCCCTTGGTCCTCCCAGGCCACTGTGGGAGGGCCCTTCTCTCTTGAGTTGCAAGATTAAATGAATAGATGTTTGGATAAAGAGCTTTTAGGCCCAAGATCAAAGTCTTTACTGCCTGGGTCTAGACCCCTTTCAGCAAAAGTACAAAAAGGGCTTTCGATCTGGCACATTATGGCTGCAAGAGGAAAGTCCCGCCTGTACCTCTGCACCAACACTTCTTCGCCCATGCATGCTAGGAAGCCAGTGTGCTGAGAAAATGGAAAAATACATGTTCTATTAAAACCACTCAAGAATTTTACCGGCGTGAACAAATGTGCTCTCTTAGAGAGCAAATTAAACCATGTCATACAATATGATTATCCTCTCCTTGTGAAAATAATCAACAATGTTTTGGTAGGTTTGTGTAGGGGTTTGTGTGTTCGCTTCCATAAACAGCTCATGGGCCTTTGGGGGCAGGTGTAGAACTGGACTTAGGCCAACCCGGTGTCAGCAGCTGCCCTGCTTCCCTTGCCACAGAAAATGGAAAGGTTCATTCTCCTAAACTGAACCTTCCATTTGCCACACTTATTTACCATTACTTCATAACTGTGGGCAGACAGCTGACTGGATGTGTATTCATTCTTTAAAGTGACATAAAGGGGCACTCCAGTCCCCAGCGATAATTGTTCTTTTCTCCTTGTTAATATCCAGTTGCTGCTAGGGGTTCTGGGAAGGAAGGAAGATTCATTTAATGCCAGCTCTAGAAATTTCAATGGGATTTAGCTCTTGGCCTATTTTTTTTTAAAGCCTTGTTTGAAATCACCCCCAGGAATTGGAAAGCTGAATGGATTGTGACCTTGAGGTACAATTCCTCTCTAAATATTTTAGCAGGAAGGAGAACTTTCCCTCACATACATCTGTCTAGGGCTCAGCACTTGTCACGAGTGGGAAGTATGGGCAGTTCTCCAGAAATATGATTACGTTGTGCATATTTGCAGCTCAACCTGGGTCTTAGGTGACTAGAATTTGGTAAGAAAAATAGACTCTTAAGAGGTTTCCACTTCAGCCTAATAGGACCTTGGTGTCTAAACAATCTTGCAACCATTTAAAAGCTTCTTTGGAAAACGTGCTGCCTTGGGCCTCCACTCGGCAATGGTGGGAGGGTGTCTGCTGTGTTTGTGCTCTCAGAGACCCTCCCCCCAACATGGAGGTGATTCATGGGTCATCTTCCACGCCCCACCAAAACTGTTAATGAAATGCATCCTTCCTCTTGAATCTACGAGGTTTCAAATACCCTGAGCGTCCGGCTGGTTGATCAATGCTAGGCGTGGGGAAGGTATCCATGTGCTGGTGGCAGTGACCCTGACCGTGCTCTGCCCGCACGCTTGCTCTTCCTCCCCCGGCCCCATGGAACATCACTCCGTTTCTGATCTAATACTGAAATCAGTTAATTCATGGCTCTCTGGTCTTTCAGCTCAGAATGTCAGTATTAATAGTGTCTAGCATCTACTAGACATGAAATATATTGTATGAGTGATTGCCTTTAATTCTAGGATTCAGTTTTGACATTATTCCCATTTTAGGGGTGAGGAAAATGAGGCATGGAGCTAGGAAGTGGTGACACCAGGGTGGAGCTCAGGCCACTGAAGACATGCTTCCCCTCATCTGGACTTTGGAGCTTGATGCACAGAGACGGGGTCATCACAGGAGCCTCACAGAGAAGTCCACCCCTTCCTGCAGCCTCTGAGGCTGCTTCGGCGTCGTGCACACCCAATGCTTTAGGCTCAGTAGGTGAAAGTGACCTAGGGACTGTGTGAATACTCATGGGGTGAAGGCCAGGAGCAGAACCAGCCGCAGACTGTTACACAAGGATTTGCCATGGGAGAATTTACTGGAGTCTTCCATTTGTAAACAAGGACTCTTAGTATTTCTGTCTCATGTCCCTGGTTCTTAGAGGGCAGAGAAGAGAAGGAAAGGCCCTTGGAAGAGGGACGGAAGTATGTAACTACCGCCCTCTCTGTGAAAGCTCTACAATTTGAGTCAGGAACTTTGGGCATTCTTGAGAACTAAATGGTTGAAGTATGAGGCATGGCTCATAAACCAGACCCCGTGCTTCCAGAACCAAAGATTTCCTTTCTCTTTCAACTAGCAAGAGGGAGGTCAAGGGCTGATTTCAGAAATTGGGTAATTTCACATTCTGTCTGCTATCTGATGACTGAATGTTAATTGTTATCATTTTCTCCTAAGTGAGCTTTTTTCCATTGCTGATTTTAGAAGTGGTTGCAAAGGAGGGTATGTGTGTGATTGGCAAGTAAGAGCAGTGGGAAGGGGTAGGGCAATGTCCTTAAGCTTTTCCAGGACCTGTCTGAGAGCTGTGCCAAGGCCCTGGCCAAGTACTTGGTGCTGATGGAGACGGCCCATTAATTTAATGAGTAATTGGAGGTGGCCAAGCAAGCAGTCCCACCCAGTTTTGTTGGCTTCTGCAGGACCACAGAAGCCTGATGCTGTGTGGAGCCCTTGGAGGCATCTAACGTCTTGAACGGAGTCTCAGGCGTTCTCAGTACAGGTGTGTGGCTAGAGCCTTGGCAAACTGCTGGTGGTTACTGCTGGCTCCTGACCTTTGGTTCAGCTGGGGCTACAGAGTTCTTGCTCAGGCTATAGCTGCCATTGTTCTGTGCTATGGAGCAAAATTATTATTTTTTCCCCTCATGGATTCTTCCCAGGTCAGGGATATATTGGAAAGCAACCAAAGGGACAAATCTCAATGACTAAGTGCCCACTGAAATGGAGCCTTCTGGACAGATTCACTTCAGACCCCTTAGAAGAACATTCACTGACAGTCTGTGCAATCAGGGTCAACATAGTCTACAATTTCACTTGAAATCCTGAAGCAAAATGAAGCTCCCGGGGTCTGGACCTCATGAAGTGCTCATCAGTGGGATTCTCAGGTCCTTCTCTGCCCTGCTACCTGGGTTGGTGTGGAATGCAGGATCACTGCTGGCAAGCAGAGGAGCCCCCAGAATGCCCAGCAAGGCACCCATTGATGGACAGTGAGCACTGATTGGGAAGAGCTGGCACAGCTGGTAACATTTCCTGTTTGGTGCCCAATCTCTGTCTCTATCAGTTCACACCTTGCACAAGGTTTTGACTTTATTAATTTAGAAGCAGTCTGGTAAAAACCGTGACATATTTGGTGACTCAAACCATAGCCCAGTATAAGCAGACATGAAAGGTGCTATAATTTGAAGGGGGGGGGGGAGATCATATTCCTCCTTATGTTCTGGAAATCTCTTCCTGCGTCTGTCATTGCTGGCATCACTTGCGATTCTGTGTCTCATTTTCATGATTCACAGGTTTCTGAAGCTGGGACAACCTGCAGCATATCGCCCATTGTTTTGAGTTATCTTTGCAAATTCTCTCTGCTCACACAGTGATGGAGCTGACTGCACAGCTACCCCTTGGGGCTTGGAAATTTTCCAGTGCTGCTATTCACGCAGGCCAGTGTGGTCATTTTCTCACTGCCCACGCAGCACCTTGTTCTCAGTGGGGATGGGGTACTGGCGAGCCGGCTCATGGAGTCACTGGACTGACACACCTTTGCACTTTAATTAGGAATGGCCTGGTTAAGAGGCACATTCTCATAGCATGGACTCCAAAGAGCATTTGAAAGATTTAACAATTTCCCAGAGATAAACTACTTGCTTTTTCAAAGGGCCCAAAATCTTGCCAACTGCTTACTTTTAAGTAGAACTAGGATTGTTCTCTAGTAAATTCTGGGTTATGCTGAAAAATTGTGCTCCTAGAACAGAACTAGGCCTTTTGGTTGATTTTCTTTTATTCAGAAAAGCTGGATTGAAATTAATTTTATATGTAGAGAACTGGCCATTGCTTCTACTGCTGACAATAGCACAATAGGCAAAAAATGGAACATTTCCTTCTGAATGAAGTTGTAGTGAATTGAGAACTAAAGAGCTTATGGAAAATAGCTTTCAAATGATTGTTTTTGTTTGCTGAAATGCTTGATTATGATGATTGTATTTCCCACTATACACAGAAAGAGCATGGCAAGAAAGCTATGCCTGGGCTCCATTATAAAAAAACCAGAGAACACATCACACTCTTTTTAAAAGTCTGAATGCCTGTAGCTTCCTTGGGATGCTACGTAAAGACTGGGCATCTAGTTCTGATTCTACTTGTTTGCATTTCTGGAGCCAAGAGCTTTTTCTGGGCTGTCTTCCCAAGCCTTGCCCTGGCCTGGGTCTCTCACCCATTATGGAAGAATATTTGAACTCCTTTGCTTTGTCTGCAGAGGTTGGCTTTCTGGAGTGTAACAGTAGTCTTTGCAGGGTGAATAATGCATCTTTCGTCATCCCAGGGTTCTAGACACGACACGCAGTCATAGTTGCTTTAGGGGAGGAGGCCCTCCCACTACACCGCCATCTATGGAACAGGGAATTGTACCGACGGGATATTTCACAGAACCTTTTCTCCTGTGTATAACCTGAACAAGTAGGACCCATACAGATGTGTGGTTGCTTTACTTTCTATGACCAAGATGCATAAAATACTAACCTATGAAACCCAGAATCTAAAGCCAAAAATAGTCAGAGAATCAACTAGAGGGCGGCAAATGACTCTGGCGGATCCAACAACAACTGTGGCACATGGAAGCTGTGCTCAGAAAAGCAAGACAAGTGCCACTGCCTGGCACTTCCCTTGAGCATGGCCACCCAGGGATGCTGCCACTGCCCTGGCCTTCTTCCTATGAGCATAGTCACTCAGGGATGTTTGGGACATAGTAAAGCACTGACAAGGGAAAGGGTGTGGCTGGTGATGTCTTCCAGACCATTCACCCCGACTTTAAGCCTGCCTCTGCCTGCAGAGGGACCGCTTGCCAATGGCTGGCCCCTGAGCTGGACTGCCAGTGGTGGGAAAGAGGGAAACGTCAGGGCTCTGAGTGAGTTCAGGGTGGGAGAGAGGGGATGCCTACAGGATCCTTGCCCACACACGCTCTGTTGTGGGCTAAACAGAGGAGCCTGGCGTCCGAGGCTCAATTCACTGCCTCACAAACAGTGGCAGCCAGTGACTCGTGGTGCCAGCACCACGCTGCTCTGGACACTTTGACTTGGGTATTTGTTTTGTTCCATTTCAAGAGTGTTTCTAAATCGTATTTTAAAATGCCCTGTGTCTTTACCCGTTTGGAACAGAAGCTTTGGCAAAGGCCAAGGACCAGAGACACAGCAAGTCATTTCACAGTGATCCTGACCGTAACTGAACTCACTGCCGCTCCTGCGCCCCAGACCTGTTTCTCCTTACTCCTGTCCCATTGAAGGGGCTGCCATCCTCTTTCCTGCTCAAACATAGGTTTAACCTCATCTCTTTCTTCTCAGTATGGCCAATCACGCACCAAGCTGTCCACTCCACGTTGCCAAGGCATTTCTTATCATTCCTGTTTTCACCTGTCCATCCATCATCCACCATCCAGCCAGCCTCACTCCCTCACCACCCCACAGCTACTGTCCCTACCCAGGCTGCTGCCACCTCCTGCCAGGGTAGCCACCCAGCATCCTTACGGGTGTAGGCTCTGCTGACTGCCAAGCTCACTGCTCCATCTCCACTTCCATTCACAGCCAGAGAGGGTCTTCTGTAATGCCGATGGGCTCATGGGGCCTCCCTGATTAAAACCCCACCAAAGAAGCTGGACTCAGACCTGTCTCTGCCATGAAGCCACTTGCGCTAAGTTTTGTCTTCCCGGCATCCTTTGCAGCTGCCATTTCCTCATCCTGGTTGTGAACTCTCCAGTGTCCCTAGCTACCACCTCCTGAGTTATTCAGAACTCAAGTGTCAGGTATCTGAGAAGTTTTTCTTGGCCCTCCTTCATCTGGATGTCCATGACCCATTAGACCTACAGGGACCATGCAATCTTTTGTCAAGAGTAGGGCACTTGAGGGAGACCAACATGCCATCTGTCATTATATAGAAGTGACAGGTGTAAACTGGGACTGCCTAGAAAACCGGGATCATGGTCACCTCATTGACAATGTTGATCACAGTGTGAATTGTGAGCGACTGGCTAGGCCTCCCCTCACTGTGCTTGGAAGGTCGTCCATTGCCAGCTGACAGAAGTGCCCAGTTCTCCAGGAGTTGCTTCTATAGTCGATGTTCAATGGAGATTTGTACATAAGTGAATGACTTATAAACAAGGGCTGAATATGGCGGAGACAAGCGGCGGTCGGCTATGTGATTCTGGACTCCAGAATCCCTCAGAAAGTGTTCTTCCTCAGCACGTTAACCCACAGGCCTGGACGTCCTGGGGAGCCGGGCCTTCCTGCTCTCCGGAGCTCTGAGGAAGTCCTGAGCCAGCACCACAGTGCAAAAAAGAGAAGCACCACACGGCCTTGCTAACGCCTCTAATATCCTGGATTCCAAAGTGTATCTGATGGAGTTAAGTGGGGAGGGGGTGGAGGCGTCTCAAAGCACGTACCACAGTGGACAAGCTCCTTGGGATAACTGCTGTTACCTGACAGGCTGTTGCAGACTCACCTCTCCAGTGCCTCACCTGGAACGTGCCTCACAGCTGAGACTCAAGACAACATTTTCTGTGCACAGGCCATAGGCTGGAGAGTCACGCCGCTGGCCAGGCCAGCACTGAGGTGGATCGGGAGCAGTGAGGCTGCTCCAGCCTGTTCTTCACACCCAGTGGCCCTCCCTTGTGAACAGCGCTCTCCTCAGCCTTGCCTCTGCCTCCCCCCCCCCCTCCGTATCCACTCCATGGGATTCGCTGCAGGACTGCACCACAGGCGCTTGCTTGAAGGTTCCTGTTGACTAAAGGCTTTGTAGCCTCCAAGAACCACAGGGTGGTGGAAGGCCAGGGGGCAGGATTTATTCTAAGTAGGGCCCGCCTCTGCCTCTCACATCTGACTTCTCACTCCTCCTACTTGTAAGACTGGCCACAGACCACTGTTCACTCCATGCACCTGAAGGGCATTGCTGGGCAGGGAGCACTCATGGCCAGCATTTGGGAAGGAAGATGTTGTGGCTACTGGGTCAGAGACATCAGGGAAGCGGGGGACAATCCCACCTAGAAACTCCCCAGGATGGAGGAACAAGAGCACCAGAGTCAAAGTGGAGCCCAGCTTCCACTGAGCAGGGACAAAAAGCTCAACTTGAGTTTTGCAGTGTCATCCTTTTTTTTCTTCTGAGAGATCTTTATTTCTTTAAAATTAATTATTCATTATGGAATGATAAAATTCCACTAAGCTATAAGCAAAGTCATCCTTTCCTCTTTTTTTCCTCCTCTGCTTTTGTTTTTGTGTTTTTAAGACAAGGCCTTACTATGTAACCCAAACTGGCCTAGAACTCATGGCAATCCTCCTGCCTCAGCCTCCTGAATGCTAGGATGATAGGTGTGCAAATCACATCCAGCATCTCCTCCCTTTCTGATCCTCCCCTTTTTGGCTTAAAATGGGGAAAGAAAAGAGTTAGAGAGTTAGGAAATGCTGTGGCATAGTTCTGCAGTTGAGCTAGCTCTGCTGGGAGACTCCTGCCTCACCTCTGCTCTCTGGGGTAAGGACAGCTCCCAGGGGAAGCTGCACCCATAGCCTTGTCTAAAAGCAAGAGGAATTCTCTGAGCTCTTCCTGGTCCAACCTACTCCAACTGAACCAGAGGTCATGAGCCAGACACAGGACCAATGGGCATGTAGGAGAAGGACCAGAGGCCTTGCTTGGGCTTGGACGCCCCTCTGCTGACCCTGGGCCCAGCACTTGGCTGTCATGGGTTGAAGAATGGTGAGGTGTGGCCTCAAGTTACTTCTGGCAGGTTTTGCCTCCAAGTCCGCTCACTTCCAGTCAAAATGCCACCAAATCAACCATGAAATGCTTTGGCTTGCAGGATGACAGGTGTGTTTGTGGACTGATAATATTACTTCCATGGTGTGGGCAAGGATCAGGACAGTTAGGTAGAGAGATCTGAACCTAACTAGGTCTAGTTCCAGAGCCTGTGCTCCTTCCACCACATCCTGCATCCTCCCCCCCCCCGCCCAGGTCCCCTGCTCTGCTGTGTCTGCTAGGCAGCCCCTGTGGCTGGGGGATGTCCCAGAACTATAAAATATCACTCTTTAACCTCATCTTCCATGTCTCTGATAAGCCCCTGTCTAAAAGAGGCTCACGTTAAAAAAAATTGTTTATTTTTTCGAGAGCGACAGACAGAGAGAGAAAGAGGCAGAGAGAGAGAGAATGGGCGCGCCAGGGCCTCCAGCAAATGAACTCCAGATGCATGTGCCCCCTTGTGCATCTGGCTAACATGGGTCCTGGGGAATCAAGCCTCAAACCGGGGTCCTTAGGCTTCACAGGCAAGCGCTTAACCACTAAGCCATCTCTCTAGCCCTCACATTTGATGGACATCTAGGAAGAGAAATCTGCCCTCTGAGACCTCAAGCTAAGTGCAAGACCCTCGTGGTTGTACACCTATTGCATACAGGGAGTGCCTTCATGGTACTTCCTCTGGCTGTGGCATAGAGGACCATAATGGTGACAGGCGCCCAGGGCATGCTAACGCTGCCCTTGCTGGAGAATGAAGGAGAAGAAACGAACCACACTGGGACCCCAGAGGCTGACTAGATCCCCTCTTTCCTCTTCTTGGGGAGAGGACTCATTTAGAGCATGTGCAGGAATCAATCTCTCTTTCATCTTTCCTTAGTGTGGAGTGTGTTTAAGGACATATATTCTATGCATTTCTCTCCTTATGTATGTCTATGCTTGAATTCAATTCATAAATAAAATATATAGCTGCTCGGCTGAAATGTAACATTTGCCACCAAGACTTCTCTTGCAGGTTAATGCTTGCTGCCAGGGGAGCTGTCCTGGTTTGTGTTGACTTTCGATGACCTACTTGGATTCGGCGGCCCAGGCCCTGCTTACCGGCAGAGTTGTACATCTGCATGGATTCTTCATGTCACTTCATTATAGAGTTACCTGGCTTCTCTGGCCCACATCAGCACTTAGGTACACTTTATGTGCATAAAGGCACGTGTAATCTTTACATGGGACGTGGGAGAATGAGCTGGGACAAGGCCAAGATGGGGAGACTGGTTACATGGTTGAGTATTCCAGGGCTGTGCGTTTTGGACATAATTGGCATTTTCCCTCTAGTGGCCCTCAGGCTTCTCAGCTTCCAGAAAAGAAAACCTTCAAACTGGAACTCACCTGAGGACTGAGCTTGTGTACAGGGCGCTGCACCATGGTGAGCTGACATGAGACTGAGATTGCTGGCTGCAAACTTCAGAATGTTACTGCCAGTTGCAGCAATTTATCTGAGTCTTATTTGGCCTGGAGTTGGAATGCCCAAGGTAGTCTTAGAGTCAGAAGCTGGTTTAGTAACCAAAATAAGATCTTGAAGTGAGAATTCCCAACCAAAAACAGCTGATGGGAGGAAAGGGTTTATTTTGGCTTATGGTCTCGAGGGGAAGCTTCGTGATGGCAGGGGAAATAGCATGAGCAGAGGCTGGGTATCACCTCTGCCACAGCAAGTGGTAAAGAGCAGTAGGGAAGTGAGCAAGGGGGAGCTTGCTATAACACCCCTAAGCCCACCCTGCAACACTACACCCCCTCCAGCAAGGCTCTACCTCCCAAATTGCAACCAGCTGGGGACCAAGTATTTAAAACACATGAGTTTATTGGGACATCTGATTCAAACCATCACAATTTATTCATACTGAAGTTTATCTTTTTGCATAAGTTAATGTTTGGAATGCCTCAGTACCCTTGTAGGAGACAGAAATTGTTAAAATGAAGCATTTGGTTAGGGACAGGCATTAAAAAGAGAAGGGAAAATATTTAAATCTCTTGTCTTATAAATGTCTATGAAAACAACCAGAACAAACATGATGAAATGATGCAAAATTAATCTGAATGATTGTTCTAGAATGTTCTTATCCACTTCATATGCTTGGCACATTGAGAATCATTCTGTTTCTTGTAAACTAAATTACAAAAAGTTGGGTTAAAAAAATCAATGGACTATTATTTATGTTCCTTTTAATCCGGGTGCTTTAATAATGTCTATCTGGCCAAATACAGGATTGATTTTTCATTGCTGTGGGATTCACTTAACCTCAAATAAAACTAAGCAAACCTAAACTCAAATCTCTCACTCTTTCTCATTATTGTTGGTGTTTACAATGGAAAAGAATACAGTAATTTTGGGGCCCCAAGGAAGGAGAAGGGACAGGAGGAGGAGGAACAAGGACCCTTTGGCTTTCTATCTGCTTCTGACAAACACAACTTCGATTGCTTGAGATCTTGCTATGCCCTGTGACACCTTGCCAAGGTGAGGAGCCCAGAGCACAGCATGGGCAGCCGAGAGCCAGCAGGAGGATTTGCTGCTCACAAGTGGAAAGCCACGTCCTGCTTCACATTAACGTTGTGAGAAAACTCGCTGGATTCTCAATGGGCAGCCCAAACGCTGACAGCAAAGCAACTTGCCGAGCAGGTGGGCTCAGGGGTAGAGGTGGCAGGGCAGGCTTCAGGGCTTTCACCTAGCTCTCTCTGACAGGCCTTTCTTTTAAATATTTTTTATATGTATTTGTCAGGAGAAAGAAAAAGAGGGAATGGGAATGAGTGTGGCCAGGCCACTAGCCACTAGCCACTGCAAACAATTTCCAGACACATGCGCCACTTTCTGCATCTGGTTTTACAAGGGTACTAGGGACTCTAACCCAAGCCATCAGTCTTTGTAAGTAAGTGCCTTTAACCACTGAGTCATCTCTAATGCCCTCCCTGAAAGGTCTTGTTTATAATAAGTCCTAATAATTAATTTCCTCCATGAATTTTTATCTCAACTAGTCCACATGCTAACATCATCATTTCGAAGAAACTATAAGCTCAGAGAGGTCTAGTTACTTGCTTAAGGTCGCAGAGCTCCCACTAAGCAAACCTAGGATTCAAACTTGACATGTGAACAGACATGTTCATTCTGAACATAGCCTATAATAAAGGAATCACTGAATGCCTATGAAATCATACACTTCAGGATTAATATTAATGATTTCAATGAATATTTACGACATGAATTTTCTGTCTGATGGGTCAAGTCGATGGCAGATGCTCACTTTGGTGTTAGCTGTAGTTCCGTCTTTTCGCCACAGCTCCTGCCAATCCTTGTTGTCTTCCCCCCTCCCCCCCCCCCCCCCGGGGAAGTCAAATGACATTGCTTTTATTGTTTCTGTGATTTCTCTGTCAAATATGGAAGCTTCTTTAATTTTCATTGTCTGACATGGCCTGTAGGCATGTAGAGGTGACTTCCTGACCGAAAGCAGAAAAAGCCACCAGGGAGACATGCTGTCAACAATCTCCCATCAGCCAGGTGTGGTGGCACACACCTTTAATCCCAGCACTCAGGAGGCAGAGGTAGAAGGACTGCTATGAACTTGAGGTCACCCTGAGGCTACATAGTGAATTCCAGGTCAGTGTGGGCTAGAGCAAAACCCTACCTAGAAAAACAAAAAAATGAAACAAAACAAACCACAAAAACAAAAAAATCTATCACCACACCAGTCAGTTCTGTGATCTGGGGCTAGCTCATGAACCCCTCTGAACCTTTCTTCTCTTTGGTTACATGGAATGATGAGTGCTTGGGGAAGATTAAATAAACTCCTGTGTTAACTTATTCTAAACACTTAAAACAAAAGCGTTTTCCTTACCATTAACCCACAGAAAATGCTGCAACTGACAATGAACCTGAAACCTGTTGTACCCATCCGCACAGCTAATCACTCACACTGCTCCCCGTCCTCCTTTCGCTCTCTCTCCAGCCCAGTGACTTTCAGTCGTGCTTCAGACCATTTCCAATACACCTGCAATTACGGGGCACCTTAATACCAAATGGAATAAGTGAGCGAAATGTGCAAAGCCTCCTGCCCTCCCCCGCTTGCTGCCCAGGACACCCCTCTGTGTGGAGAAGGGGTGCTTGCTGCCCAGGACGCCCCTCTGTGTGGAGAAGGGGTGCTTGCTGCCCAGGACACCCCTCTGCATGCAGAAGGGCACTTTCTGTCACTGAGGAACTTTCTATTACTCTGTTTCAAGGCCCTGTGGCAGTCAATAATATGGAATGCCCATTTATTGCTGAATAGCTCTGGAAATTATTAACTCCTGTGGTAAGAACTCTGAAATGAGATTTACCCACAGCACTTTTTAACCTGCATAGAAACAGTACTTTAAGTTCAGCCACACACTGGAAACACAAAGTTCAGTGGTTGTAGACACAATGTGTATCTCCTACAATGTACTCGTTTTAAATGATGGAGACTTCGGGGTAGTGGAGCAGCCTTTTCAGCTTCTCCCTCTCCCAGTCTCTCCTACTTCTCCTTCCTAGCCCCTGGAAAGCATCATTTTGTTCTTTTTCAATGAGTTGCTCTTAGATGCCTCATAGAAGTGCCAACTGCAGCATTTGGCCTTCTGTGGCACCTTGTTTCATTTAGCACCATGTCCTCCAGGTTCATCCTTCCTTCTGTTTAAGCATGGGCAATGCCCCTTTGCGCATGTACAGAACTGCCTTTTCCTCATCCGCTCTGGATGGTCTCCTCGGGAGATTTCCTATCTCCGCAATTATGCATAATTACAAATAATTTTGGAGGTCTGGTTTCAGTTCTTTTTGAGACATACTCAGAAATCAGATTGCTAGATCATATAGAAGTTTTATTTTTAATTTTTTTTTGAGACAAGGACTTTTCATGTAGGCCAGGCTCTCCTGGAACTCACTGCACAGCCCAAGCTGGCCTCACACTTCTGACCCTCCTGCTGGAGCCCAAGTACTGGAATTGCATGCGGCCACCACAGCTGCTAAGTGTTCATTCTTTTGAGAAACCTCCAGGCTATTTTCTATAATAGCTGCGTCATTTTATGGTCCCACCCATGTGTACAAGTGTGCTCCAATTCCTTCACATCCTCATCGATGCTTTTCAATTTAAATGAAAAAGAAAAAGGAAAAGCAGCTCTCATAGCCCTCCCAATGGTGCCATAGGCACCTTACTAGAATTTTGCTTTGCATTCCCCACTTAGTGATAATGGACATCTTTTCATATACTAGTTGGCCATTCATGTGTCTTCTGTGGAGAAATGTCTATTTAGAGGAATATCGATTCAAGTCATTTGCCCGTTTTTTAATCAGTACTTTTGATTGATCCCTTATGTGGCTTACAATCTTTTCTCCCATTCTGCAGGTTGCCTCTTCATTTTATTGAATGTTTGTTTATCTAACTGTGGAGTCCCTTAATATGATATGACCTGGATTCTCTGATTTTGTACTCTCTGACTCACTTTCTCTCTCTCCTCTTTTTTTTTTGAGCCAGGGTTTCCCTCGAGTCCAGACCGGCCTGGAACTCACAGCGATTCTCCTAGCCCAGCTTCCACAGTCCTTTGCTTGTTTGTGTTTTTGGTGTCCTAGGCAAACACCTTGACAATCTCTTATGGTTTCTTCTAGGGGTTCTACAAGTGCAGGTCTTATGTTTAAATGTTTAGTCCACATTGAGTTGGTTTTGTGTGTTGTGTGAGGTTAGGATCTGATGTAATTGTTTTGCATGTGAATATCCAGTTTTCCCAGAACGGTTTGTTGTATAGACTCCTTTGCCCACTGGATTCTTTGTACTCTTCATGAAGCCATGTTGAAGATGTGCGTAGCTTTATTACATGGAACTGAAGGGTGGAGCGCTTTCTTTTCAGGCCTATTGATCTACATATTTATTTTTAGGCCGTGACATACTATTTCAATTATTCTGGTTTCATAGTAGGTTTTTGAGTCAGGAAATGTGAGGCCTCCAACTTGATTCATCTTTTTTAAGAGTGCTTTGGCTATTTTTGGTCCTTTGTGGTTACACAAGAATTTCAGGATTGTCTTCTCTGTTTTTGCAAAAAAGAATGCTGTTGGAATTTTGATAGAGATTATAAATGAAAATGTACTCACTTTGGGTCGTAGTCACACACGGTATCTCATCACTTGTTTATATCTGCTTTAATTGTCTTTCATCAGCACTCTCTAGGTTTTCAGTGCATATGGCCACCATCTCTGGTCATTTCTTAATAAATAGTTTACTCTTTATGGTGCTATTGTGAGGGATTGTTTTCCTTGATTTTCTTTGTGGGCAGTTTGCTGTTAGTACAGAGAAACAATGGAGCTTTGTGTGTTGATTCTATTCCTAAGTGTATTCTTGACTTGACCATAAGTGTCATCTCTGGAGGTGATGTCCACACCCAGATGAGGCAGGGGACTGGAATTTTGAGCTCTAATAATAACAAATGTATGACAACTCTTGAGCTGCAGACAGCTTTTCAAAAATCTCTGGCCTGCTGAACATCCAAGAAGAAGAAAAAAAATGAGCCTTACCAAAATAACTCACCTGCATTTTGGCTAAAGTATATAACTCAAATAAAATTACTTAGCAAACAATTGCTTTTCCCTTGCATGAATGAGAAAGGCTGAGGTAAGATTTGTGTTTTGCCTTGTGGGTTCTATAGCATTTGGTTTGGCCACTTGTTGGAAGGGATTTCCTTAGCTTGATGCTGGGTCTACCCAGTGTGTATCCACGCTGCAGGAGGCATGACGATTGGGAACTGGATGTTTTGGAGGATGTGCTGGGGAAACAGCCAGGGGAGGAAGCCCGTATGGATCACATGGCCCTGAAGACTCTTAACTCTGTGTGACCGACACATCAGGTGCCCTCTTAGTTCTTCCAGCATGCATTTAGTGCCCTTACTGGACAGCAGGGGAGGTGCAGCTCACCAGCACTTCCTTCCTGGTTCACCTCCCCTGGGACTTCATTTCTCAAGCTGTGGGTGTGACACAGAGGGTCCCTGGCCAGCTGAAGAGCAACACTCAGGGCCTCTCAGCAGTGCCCTGGCAGTGCTGGCCCTGCAGCCTCTGAGCAGATGCTAGTGGCTAAGAATAGATCCCGAGGTGTTCCAGGATGCGCAGGCGCAGCTGAGCTGTTTCTCTTTCCTGGCTGGACTATTCTCAGGCTTTGAGAAAGCCTCAGCATTGCAGGGTGAACCCAAACCCACACGCAGGGCCCTTCCCAGCCACAGGCACCAAGCATGAGTGTCGAGGGTCCCTGGGCTCAAGCAGGCAGCTGTTATAGGAGCTTGTTCTTGGATTTCTGGAATCCAGCTGCTCCAGGGCCAGGGATGGTTAAGCTCTTTTCTGCCTGAGGGGAAAGAACACACTCTCACGGGCTATGGAACAATCTAGGAGCTCCCAGTACAACTCTGTGGTCTGAATCAAGTCACTCTATCCCCGATCACTGTGCTCAATGAGATGAAGACCACGTGTAGGCTCACACAGCACGTGCCAGTGCCCAGATCACTGTAGACGTTCACAAGTGCCAGATTTCCTTTCTCCCTGATGTCCCATCTTTCTGGGCCCAGCAGAAAGTGGGTTAAGACCTGGAAAGATCAGTTCGCATTCTGTTAGCCATTAGTTACTTTCTCTTCTCTAAAGCACAGTAGCTCATTCCTAAAAGGTAAAGGCCCTAAGAAGATTAAATCAGCATGTAAATTTCAGCTTAGTCAAGCTAAGCCCCTTAAGAAACTTCTATTTGCAGCGAAGCTGCAGGTTGTGTCCTCCCCCTATGCAGCTCAGAGCCACTGGTGTGGGTTGCTGCCATGACCTGGCAAGCTGATTCTCATCCTGTGTGTCAGAAGTGCCCAAGGTGGGTAGAAAGCCTGAAGGCTGGTGCTGGTGGTAGGGGACCTACAGACTCTAATTTTTTACAAGTTCTCCAATGAACAGGCATTTCTAGACAGAGGAGCACACTTTAATGACCACTGTCCACTGGGAAGAGGCCCATAGGCAGATGGGGACTTCTGGGCTCCTGGCCTATCTTACTTTTAAGGAGTTGGGTGATCTTAGGCAGGCAGGCCATTTAGCCTTTAGGGGACATGGTTTCTCCTCTGCCCAGCATTGGGTACAAAGCCGACAGAGCAAAAGCATCACTTAAGGCCAAACTCTTCAGCCTTTCCTTGTTTGTCTGGGCAGTCACCCTGGTTCTGTGAGGATCTGGACACATATGCAACCCATTCAGAATGTCTGGCACACAGGCTGGGAAAGTCGGACCAGGTGACTGAAAGCAAGTGCTTTCATACTCTGAGAACTCTGAGGGAGTCCTCACTCTGCCTATTGGGTGATCCTTCTGCTGTCCAGTAAAGTCTGAGCCTCAGTCTGCTTAGCTGTGTAATGGGCATAGTGTTGCACCCTCATCCAGGTTTCCAGGGAACCACCTCTGAGGTAATAGTTGAAGAGTCTTTGGTGTGCATGTGATTTTTTTTTTACTAGCTTCTATTATTCCCAGTCTAAAACTTCTGTGATTCACTCTGCATATCCTGCACCCAACTGAAGGAACATAATCCTCTGTAAGTCTCTTCAGTGTTTGGCAATGTAAAAACAAAGTTCTCTAAGAGAGTGCTTCCCAAGCTGTAGTATGCATTCAGAGCATCTGAAGACCTTGTTAAAATGCAAGTTCTAACATCATTTCTTTCATATATATATATATATATATATATATATATATATATATATGTATGTATATATATA
The DNA here is from genome assembly GCA_036346955.1 of Dipus sagitta. Classification (NCBI taxonomy): domain Eukaryota; kingdom Metazoa; phylum Chordata; class Mammalia; order Rodentia; family Dipodidae; genus Dipus; species Dipus sagitta. Next base: position 35,680,638 of record CM070786.1, read on the forward strand.
TATAATTTTATTATTTTAGAGACAGAGAGGGGCAATTGAACTCTACACTCTTGTGCCACCTAGTGGGCATGTGTGACCTTGCACTTGCCTCACCTTTGTGCATCTGGCTTATGTGGGATCTGGAGAGTTGAATATGGGTCCTTAGGCTTTGCAGGCAAGCACTTTAGCTACTAAGCCATCTCTCCAACCCTCTGACATCATTTCTAAGCAGCTTCCAGGCACTGTCCAGGAGGCTCCTAACCCACAAAGCAAAGCTACAGACTTAGGCTGTGGGAGTGGCTCTGGAACCTCCGTCACTAAAGGTTCCCTGGGGGTCTCTCAGCAAGCCCAGGCATGTCTCACCCCAAATACTTAGATCACAGTCTCGAGGTTGAGATCAAGCCCCACAGCCGGAGCTTCGGAGGAGCTGCAAAGGTGCAGAGCTGAGCACCACTGCTCGAGGCTGGGTTTCCTCGGCTGGTTGTGTGCAGGCTGGAAGTGAAAGATCCATGAGCCTCACATCCAGGCTGAGGCCCAAGGACAGTGGCTTAAAGGCTCCAGGCAGCAAGCTCAGGAGACACCCTCTTGGCCTAGAGCAGTACTTAGTGTACTTGGGAAGCCAAATTTATTTGTGTTCAAGGAACTTGCAGTAATTTATTTCCCTTTAGATGGACCCCTTGTCCCTAGGAGAATTTTTTTTTTATGAAATATGGCCAAATAAAACCTTTTTAAAACCCTATTTTAAAGGCCAAAGCCTATTTAGCATCTATACTGAGGAAGCTGTGCTGTTGGGAATAGGCCTAAGTGAACCATCCCTGAGCCCCTGATCCGCTGCGCCATGCCCTCAGCGTGACCTTGGGGAATCTTTTCATGTTTATATTTCCGCATTTTCTCCTTCGTAAAACTTGTCTAATCCTATAAAGTGACCCCTGGATGGGTGCATGTCAGATGCAGCTTCAAAAACGCTCCTGCTTCAGGGCTCCCAAGGGCTCAGATTTGCTGACTAAATGTTGACAGTTATATAAAATGCATATTTTGTGAGTCTTGAAAATTGGTCATAAGTTAAACTTCAGTTTGACTCCTTAACAGGCCAATTGCTTTCTGCTTTCTCCTTAACACACGCTGGAGAGGCAGAGACGTACAGAGAGGACGGGAACAATGATTTCTTAAAAGTGGTGGCAGGGTTAGTTTGTTTCTTGGGCTTACAGTGGAAAAGTCCATCTACCCTTGAGGCTGGGAGTCCATGGGGGCAAATAGCATATCTATGAATCAAGGCCACGTCGCCATAGGGGATACCCCAGAGGCACGTGGAGCTGTGGTTCTTACACCTGAGCAGGTAGCAGAGCTCACAGAGGCTCAGACCATCAAGGTAAGAGAGGGCCTGGTCTTGAGCTTTGCCAAGTTCCGCTGGTGATTCTGATATGGACCCTATGTTATAGGCTATTGTCTAGAGTGTTGTTCCTTGGAAATTTTGGCCGTGGCTGTCTGAACATATTTCTAAAACCACCCAAGACTGGAAAATCTTCTTTCTAGCAAAAAGCAAACCAACCAAACAAAAAACACAGGAAGACCCTTCACAGTCAAGTGCTATGATCTTCTCATCTATGGCACAGCTGACCAGAAGTCCCTTAAAATTAAGTAGCGATGGTGGGCTGAGGGGCTTTAGAGACCCCGGTGGGAGTGGGATGTGGATGTTGGTGTTGGCATGCTTAGAAGACTGCCCATACTTCAGCGTCATGAAAAGGTGTATGCGTCTTTGTTTCCATAGCATGCACCATGCAGCCCAGACTATAGCAAGGAGGTGATTAAGACACACTTTGCAGAGCAATGGATGAATGAATGAAGTGGCAGAAAGATGTAAGAGTAGACAGCACAGAAAACAGTACAGAAAAGGTGTCATTGAGCAAGAGATGTTGGAGTTGATACACATGCAGAATGAAGCCGAGGGCTGGAAGAACCCTGGTAGGAGACTCAACAAATGCCGAGTGCTGTGAGGCCTGTATGAAGTGGGAGAAGGAGAGGCCTCTGGGACAGCCACGGGGCGAGAAGGAATAGGGGCGGTGACTACGGACAGAGGGCAGGTGAAGGCAGAGGAAAGAAGTAAAGAGCCAGGAAAAGGAGGCAACGGAGGGAGCTGTAAGGACAGACAGGAATCATGTTTCTCTGGGAGTGACTTAAGCCTGAGGAAGGCAGACTCCAGGGGAAGCCAGACCCAAGCAGGTGAAGCGGGCCACTGTCAAGAAACTCACAGTTTCTGAAATCGGATATTTTCAAATTGCATAATCCTCCTTATTCTCAATTATCCTCTACAAGGCATCAGAGTCCCTCCCACATTGCAAATCCACCTCAGCTAAGCCCCAGACATCCTCTGCTAATACCACAGACAACTTCCTGGCAGCCTTCCCTGCCCTCCCTTTCCCGCCCGCTACTACCTTCCCTTCCCCTGCAGAAGCTCAAATGGGCCTCCAGGCATTTCCCTCCGACTTCCCACGTGACACACTGGCTCATGCCAGCTTCCTATCCCGCAGACCCTCATTCCCCCAGGGGCACTGCCAGCCGTCTCACGGCCTTTGTACAAATTAGGAAAAAGAGCCCATCTGGCTCCTGAGCTGATGAGATCTAGAAGGGTGCAGGTGACAATAAACAAGACAAACTCGGCTTGTAAGAATCTTCTGTGTGTGGTCGGGGAGACAGGTAGGGCAGCCTGAAGACTTTCAGGAGAGTTCCTCACAGAAAGCAATATCTGGACTGCATTGTCAGAGGGACTCATGGTTTTCCTGTTCCAGGTGTGCATTTTGAGGAAAGGAGAGGCTGAGGGAGAGGCTTCCAGAAAGAGGCACAGCACACGCAAGGGAGCAGGGGTGGGAAGAGTATCGTCTCAGAAGAGCCAGCATTGGGGACCAAGTGGAGAAGCCGTGGTGAGAACAGAGAGGGAAGGTCAAAGGTCAGGCACAGGCAAGACCGGGGAATGTGAGCATGAGAATGATTATTTTTGATACATGTCATCTTTTGCTTTTTACTATGAGCAAATTAGGCTTCAAAGAGGCGTTTATAAATGACCTTGTCATGCAGGCAGTGAGGGAACTAGTACCTGACTCTGCTTTCTCGTGTTAGTCCTGGGTGACTTCACTCAGGTCTGTGTGACCTCCGTGAGATTCTCCCCTGGGGAACTTGCTTGGTCCTCCTCACCACCCTCTAGAGCCAAAAGGGTTTGCATCAGCCCAAAGTTTTTCCTGGGTCCTCTAAAGGAAGAGGTGGTTTAGCAGCTCTTGTTATTCAGGGCGTCAATCGTTCCAGGTTGTTCTCGAGAAAACTGAACCAAAATGCTCCACTGGATGTTCACTGGCATGGGTTTGCAGAAAACAGTTATGCTGAATGTCAGGTGAATCTGGGGAGGAGGGCAAAGAGCTGGAGCTTTTGTGGGACATGGAGCTCATACTTCACTGTTCGTCACCCCCTGGGATGGTGAGTGAGTAAGCCAAGCCATGGCCATGGTTTTGTCTGTTCTTTCTACATAAAAATTTAGCAGGTCTGCTCATGATAGCAAAATAATATTTCCTCAGTGTTTTCTCCCTTGTCTTGTCCCACTTGTCTGTGTAGATTCCTACAGAGATGGCTTTAGGGAGAAGAAAGGTAGGGAACTGGGGGTAATCTTCTGTACCACTGGCTGGCTAAGCATCTGGAAACATGTGGCTACATGGTGGAGCCTGGGAGATGCCTCTAACTCCCACAGCAACAAATACTGGACTAAAAAGAGGATGTTCCCAAGGCTGAGACAGAGCTGAGAGGGGAGCCAGACAGAGTGCCCTGGTCTCTGGAGCTTTCCCTGGGAGACCTGGGAGAGGAGGGAGCTCCAACCTCTCTGAGACCTGGCTCCATCCCAGTGGCACTTGGGAGGTGGGGAACTTGGTTTCAAGTTGACAGGCTTGATAGAAGTCCAGCCAAGGCTGCCTCTTCAATGAGACATCCAAGATGTATCTTTAGAGAAGCCAGTAAATTCATATTATCACTGCTGATAAGGTTGAGTCTCCTTGAAGTTTCTTGGAACAAAGATAATGTGAATAGTGACTCTCCCCCAAAATGTGCCCTCAGACTTTCAAAACACACTTTCTTCTCATTATGCCTTTAAAGGTTGGTTTAACATCTCTCTTCCTTCTAGGGTCTTGCTGTTAAACAGAAGTCCCATGGCATTGGAGCTTCCTTTAAACACGCAGCCCTTCCAAGGGCTGGTGGTTTACCAGCATGCCCCGGGGGGACAGCCCCCCCCCCCCCCCCCCCCCCCCCCCCCGTGCTCAGGGCTCAACCTCAGCCCCCCTGGTCCCTGTTGGTCTAGTTCCTCCTGCTGGTGACAGTTTGCTCTGCATGTAACTTTGTTGGCCAACAGAATTGGGCCTATGGATAAATAATATATTTTGATATTTGTCTTGAACTAGATATCAGAATTAGCACTAATTCTGTGGACTAAGAAACAGATTAGCTTTCTAATTTAGAAAGCAACATGGCAAAATTACAGTTTTTCTCTGCTTTCTTGAGAATCCTAAATACCAACCGACATATGGTCAGTTTGGGTGGCCAGGAAAGAGAGGGGTTAGGGCAAATTTTGGGGGAAGTTCCATGAGATACTTCTTCTCTTGCTTGTCCCCATGTTCTGGTAGGTGACCCCTGGTCCCCTCTTCTTAACCCTTTCAAGAGTCACAGTTACTGCCAGGCTCCCTCTGTTCCATCTCTCAACTGAGCATGTTAACAGTGTATAGTACTTTCTAAATTTGCCTTATTTCTTCTTTTTTTTAAATTTATTATTTTTATTTATTTATTTGAGAAAGAGAAAGAGAGTGAGAAAGAGAGAGAGAGAAAGAGAGAAAGAGAGAGAGAAGAGAGAATGGGTGCACCAGGGCTTCCAACCACTGCAAAGGAACTCCAGGTACATGTGCTACCTTGTGCATCTGCCTTATGTGGAACCTGGGTCCTTTGGCTTTGCAGGCAAATGCGTTAACTGATAAGCCATCTCTCCAGCCCCTCATTTCTTCTTGACAGCGATATCAGAGATACCATTTTATAGCTGACAAGCAGGCCCAGAGATAGTAAGTATATTTTTTTACAGTCATGCATCTTGTAAAGGCTACAAACCAGGACTGAGGACTTGACCTGGGCCTGTCCAACCTTAAAGTCCAAAAAGCAGTGTTTCCCCTTCATAAAAGTTCACAGTCACTTGGGTCTTTCATGTCTCTGTGGCAGGGATGGATGCTGGCAAGGGGAGTGAGTTGCTGGGAAGACCAAGCATGGGAAAGATACTGTCTATAAAACAATAAATATAATTAATAAATAGAGTTTTCAGTGGTCTCAGAGTAATCTTTTGGGAAGTTTGATGGATCTAGTTAGTGAAAAGCTGATCAAATGTAACTGCCTGCCACCTCAGAGAAAAGAGGTGACTGAAGGTCACAGGAATGAGCCACTGGCCAATGTCTGGCTGAAAGCACACATGGTCTGTCCTAGCCTGTGGTGGGAATGCCAAATTACTTCAGAACAGACACAGCACCGTGGCAGAGCCACCTCTGTAGTGTTAGTTTCATCAGATTATGTACATTTGTTTTGTTTTCCTTGTGAGGGTGATCTGGAAAAAAATCATAAAAATGGAATTCCTTGAAACACATCCTAAAATGTGAGACCTTGTCAAGACCTCATTCTGCTGCTGGTCCCAGTCCAAACTGACTCTTCCCCACTGAGACTCTGGTGCATCTTAGAGATGCCCTCAAGGAGGCGGGGGGCTAAGGCAGGGTTGCTACACAGGAAGCCAGGGGCTTTTCGGCAGAAGGCTGGGGGCTTTCCAAAGGACCAGGGCCCCTTCTGTCCTCTCTCCCACCAGCATCCGCATGCCTTCTAGCCACAGCAAGCTTGCCTCCCAGAATGAAGCTAAAATTCCAGCCAGATTCTGGGTTCCTGTATTTTGGGCCTATCTTAAGCACCCTCAACTCTTGTTAAATGGAACACTGCATGCTGGGCACACATGGTGATACTAGAGTTAGCCATTATTAGACCTTTAAGATATTCTCTTCTTGCTTGTAAGTTCCGAGAAGGTTAGGATGGTGTGGTGGTTTGAATGGATGTTCCCCAATTGACTCAGGAGCATATTAAAAGCTTGTAATTTTGGGCTGGAGAGATGGCTTAGAGGTTAGGCGCATGCCTGTGAAGCCTAAGAACTCCAGTTTGAGGCTTGCTTGATTCCCCAGGACCCATGTAAGCCAGATGCACAAGGTGGCACATGCATCTGGAGTTCATTTGAGTGGCTAGAGGCCCTGGCATGCCCATTACCTCTCTCTCTCTCTCTCTATCTGTCTCTTTCTCTCTCTGTCTGTTGCTCTCAAATAAATAAAAATAAACCATGAGACAGAGATGGTAAGACCCTATTGCTGAAGACTTCACATGCCTGAGTGGCAAAGTCACTGAGAAATCAAGCTGGTGCTGAACAGAAAACCTTCCCCTGTAGCCCAGCCAACTGAAAGCTGGAAAAAGCTGCACTGTATGTAGCCTTATGGGAGACAGAAATCATCAACAGTGAAAACAGTGGACACTGGAAGCCTCAAGTTTGGCCAGACGGGCCAAATGACTGAATGAGTGCAATAGTTGCATGTCTGTTCTCGGGGAAACCGACAGCTCTCTAATTGGACTGAAGGCCCACTCTATGGGAGGGAATACATGCCTGGTACTGAAAACCTAATCAAAGGCCTATGGCAAGGGAAGTCATGAGCCTTAGGGCTATAAAGCCTGCTCTTGCCTGGATGAACACATGTATTACTCTCACCAAATTGCCCTGAAAGCACTACACTTAATGTTCATACTCATATATTAATGCTACTCGCACTTTTGGTTAGAGAAGCTTCTCTTTTCAGATGGTGATAACCACTGGGATGACCCAAAAGGCAACATAGTGCTGAGAAGAGACGGAGGAGTGTCCAGCACTGAAACATCTCACACCCTCCAAGGCTCAGGGTCCATTGCAGAAGAGGTGATGGAAAGAATGTAATAGCCAAAGGAAGGGTACTACTCCTTACATGCAACTGTCCAGACAGAATTTGGCCTCGATATCCAAGACCTTGCAGTACCTAGAAATACCCACACAAGACCCTCATAATAGGAGAAAAAGGTGATGACATCAAGTTAAAAGAGAGGCTAATGGAGAGAGAGAGGGGATATGAGGGAGAGCAGAGTTATGAAGGGGAAAGTGGGGGAGGGAAATACCATGGTTTGTTGTCTGTAAGTATAGAAGTTGTCAATAAAAAATATATTTTTAATAAATCTCGTAATTTTGGCTGTAGGAGGTGTCACTGTGGGTGGGACCTAGGTTCCAGCCCTAAGGGGTGGGGGTGGATTTGGAATTCCAGTCTCATATATAAGATATTTGAGCATCTATGGACTTGACTCTCCATGGAGGTTCTGAAATTCTGAAGGACAAATGACTGTAACCCTGCCTCCCGCCCCCAGGTTACCGACACCTTTTGCATGGATACTGCAGGGCCTGCTCACCACACACTTTCTTCACACTGCAGCAAGAGTGTGGTTCTGAACCACAGGACAACTGCCATGGCTTTCTTGGTCTAAAGCCCAGTTCTGGAATATGGCATATGTGGCCACTGTACTCTCTGGTCTTTACTCCTCCACATCCTATATTTCCCTATTCCAGGCCCTTTTCACATATGTTATCCATTTCTTTGCCTTTTTCTTCTGGCCTACACACCTGCTGTTTCTTTCTATCTTCCCTTCCTTCCTTCCTTCCTTCCTTCCTTCCTTCCTTCCTTCCTTCCTTCCTTCCTTCCTATAGGTGTCTTGCTGTATCACTCTTCCATTTTCATTTTGAACAGGAGTCTCTTACTGATACCAGAGCTTGTTATTTATTTATTTTTGAGTCCAGTCAATTCCCTGGTCTCTGCTCCCCTTTGCAGGACTCAAGTTCAAGGCATGCGTGGTCATACCCAGCTGTTTACATGGGATCTGGAGATTTGAACTTAGGTGGCTTCAGGCTCCCTCAGGTCCAAATGCTTGCACAGGAAATGTACTTAACTGCTGAGCCATCTCTGTAGCCCTAACATGGGCTCTTTCTTTATTTCACGTATATCTGTGCATTTGTCAAATTTCTCTTCTTCAGGGAGGGTGTCCCCACTCTGTTCCAGTTACACTAACCAGCATACTCTGCCCTCCTCTCCATGGCATTACAGTCTTTCTGATCTTTCCATAGAGAATAGGCTCAGTGGTAGGCTGGCCTCGGCTCCCTAGAGCAGATAATGGGCATGTCTCCCAGCCTCTGTATCCCATGACCTCACACTGGTAGGTTGTCAGCAGCTACTTGGGCAGTAGTCATGTCATGGAAACTGGTATATGCCATCAAGCAGGTTTTACTTTTTTTCCAGATAATGTTAAACATTTATGTGCATGCCACTGGTTGATTCCATAAGTGTTGGGGGTACCCCGGTCTGCCCTACAGAACCTACTTCATATCATAGCTCTGTAAACAATTACAGAGTTAAATAAGCTTAAGTTGACGCCCCCAGTGGGGCCATGCTGGCCTGCGCACTGTGTACGTTCACTTTGACTCCCTCATGGGGTTAGTATTCCTCCCCTACATTTCCAAAAGAGGAAATTATGGCTAGTAAAGTGAAATGGCTCGGCCAAGTGCCCTAATTTCTTGACACATCTATAAAATGGAGATAATGAGGACCAGATATATAATTTTTGAAGCCCAGTGCAAAATGAAAATGTGTGACTCCTTGTTTAGCATAACTAAATTATTTTTCAAGATGATGACTGGAGATTTGAGCCGAGTCTGGGGACCTTTTGAACAGAGATCTCTTTGTCTGCATGGGTTTCATGCCCATGAACTTGACCCTGGAGATGCTGATGCCAAACATAGAGTTGTGTATGGGTTAAATGACCCCAAACATTACACACCTGGCAGGTGCACTGCCTGGGCAAACGTTTGGCAGGCAGAGATAATTACTGCACCGAGGCTGGGCTTCGTCTCCCCAGCCTGCTTGGCCTAAATTTTCACCTTGACACTGATGTGAACTGGGTGATCCTCTGTAAGTCATGGTGGCTGTTCTGGGCTCAGTTATTTTCTTCAGGTGAAACACAGGGATTGTAGGAAATCTCCAGAAAGCTTACCAGCTTTGTCTGTTTTGGTCAACCCTGTGACACTTATACATACGAGCGAGGCCTTAATACTCCTTTCAAAGCACTTACTTTCTCCCTCTTTGGGCTTGTGAGGTTCTATCTGGACTTCAAGTTCCATCCATTTCATATCAGTCTCTACTTCCTTGATGCATAAATCAAAGGCTCTTAGATTATTCCTAGAATTCCTCTCATTTAAGGTCAACTCATTTTATGCATGAGCAGTGTGTGTTTTGGGCAGGTTGAAGGACTCGCCTGGGGTCGTATGATAAAATGGGGGGATGTGGGAGTTAATGCCAGCCCTTTTCAGTGTTAGGGCATTTCTTTATAGGCTAAGGAAATAAATGCCTCTGTGTACTTTGCAATTATTCTTTCTTGCATAATTTGTGATAAAATTAAGATAGAGGAACTAGAAAAGCAAACAAAAAAGGTTGCTTGTCATTTGGGCTCTGTACATGACTTTTTCCAAGTATGTTCCCATTTGCTCAAAGCCGGGACACAAGAGCCACATTGGGCTCCATGACTTCTGAATGGTTATCTTGCATTTAGTTAGGTTCAGGGTTTCTTTTCTCTCCAGGCATACAACTTTCACACCCTTTCTTTTGTTTCTGTACTTAGCTGAACACGCAGATGCTTTCTTGAAAGAGAACTTCCCTTAACCTTTCACGCCCTCTATCTAAGTGGTCTTTTGGGACTACTAGTCATTCCACTCCAGGAGAAGGTGGAAGGAGCAGTCTCGGCAGTCCTGGGTCTAGGCTAGGTGAATTCCTGCTGGTTACATACGTGGTGGCTGGAAATTTCTGAGCTTTCACTCAAGGGTGAGAACTAAAGGAGGAAATAGAATTTTGGCCTCCGAAAATCTTACTGCTGTCTAGAATCATGTCCACTCTCATCTGGACTGGTCCTTCCATGGCTGAGCTGGGAAATGACGATGGTTATTATTATTTTACATTTCACTTTTAACATGGACTAGCTCAGGGCAGAAATGCACATCGTTGGGAAACATGGAGATTTTATCCTTTTTTGGTTTGCTCTTTACTGAGCACCATGCAGCTTTTCCTGCTGCCTCTGAGCAGAGGATCAATTGTCGGCGGGGGAGGGGCGGTTCTTGGCATGATGCTTAGCACTGAAGATGTCCAGGCCCACATGGCCTGTTCTCCATTTCCATGGAGCTCTGAAAGGAAGCCCGAAGGCTCAAATTCTAAGGCGCTGTGATTTAAGGACTAGTGCGGGCCCGAAAGTGAGGCTTGTATCCTTGGGCACTTGCTTCCTTTCCCACAGGGCTGTAAAATAATCTCCTTTCTAGGAAAAGTCATGTAAAGCTGGGGCTGGTATGAATTTACAACTGGAATGAGCACTGAGATTCTTGGAGTGAAATGAGGGGGTGGTGTGACCTTTACAAACAAAACCAGATAGTCTTACACTGTTTTTTTCTTTTAAAATCCTAATTTAGAATCTAAATCTGCACTGATGTCAGAAATGGAAGCTGTTGGCTTCCTGCTTACTCTTCTGACGTAAGGGATGCTTTCAGCTTGTAGACTTTTGGATAATCATTCAAAAGGGCTCGTAGGTCAATGAGGCCTGTGCTGTGCTGGAGGGCCCAAGAAATTTGGGGGCATTGTCTCCTGTGTGCAGAAACATAACTGTGAGAACTGAAGCCTCTAGAAAAATTGGTGTTGATTTTGTGTGTGTGGGGGCTTCTCACATGTTCACTTGATTGTGCAAACACCCACAAGCACAGGTAGTCATAATTTTCATAAATAGAAAATCAGAGATATTTAGGTCGTAGAAAAATCTTTTGGGCCTCTAAATGCTCAAAGCTAAGAATGTCCTTGAATCGAACTGGATTGTTTATCTGGGAGGATGTCCGATGTCCTCAGGCCTCTCCTTTTAGACATCAGGAAATGGATACCAAGAAAGGTCAAGTGAGTTGCCCAGGGTTGTGAAAGGGAAGAACTCTAAACAGCTTGATGTCCAAGGGAGCCACCCAGCTCAGCCCAAACTAAAACTGGTTTTCTATCCCACACAGTCAGTGGAGATGGTAGAGCAAGTCTAAGCCAGGCCTGGCAGTGCAGACCTACAATCCCTGCTACTTGGGAGGCTGAAGCAAGAAGGCCACAAGTTCAAGGCCTGGCTGGGCTACAGAGTGAATTCAAGGCCAGCCTGGGCAACTTAATGAGACCCTGTCTGAAAAGTAAAAGTAAAAAGAGGGCTATGGACATAGCTGTGTGGTGGAGTGCTTGCCTAGCATGCTTGAGGCTGTAGGTTCAATTCCTAGTGTCCTCTTCTTCCAAGAAAATGAAAGTCAATGGCGCACTGGTTGAAATTGCCTTGACTGCGAGGCCTCCCTGTGGCTGCCCAGCACAACGCTCACAGCGAGGATGTCTCAGTACGCAGACAGTGAAATGGCCCTGAAAACCAGAGAGCAACCCCAGGCATGACTTGATAATTTAGATTTGGGTGATTTTTGTGTCCCTAAGCTTCTGCAGTGTGTGTGGTGAAATGGCATGGCATTTCATCATGGGGTCTGAAAGTGCCTCCACAGATAAAGTACCTGCTTTATTTAACAATGTGTCTGCTTTCGCTGCTGGTTACGATCCTCAACTCTAGCAAGGGATGGGGGATGAGGTGGCATAGACAGAAATGTCAGACTGTTTTCATACATTTATGTAGGATTTAACAGTTTATAAGACCTCTTTGCCTCTGTTCCCATTTTAGATAAGCAAATTAAAAACATAGGAAAGGATAGTTTTCCGAAGAATGTACAATTGAAGTGGCAAGTGTGGGCTTAAACGCAGGATTTTTTATTCCATCCCAAATCTTCTTTCTGCCACATGAGAATTCAACTCTTCTAGGTTATGAGATATCCTTGTTTAGTAGACAGGTACAAGCCTGAGCAGGTCGAGTGCTTTTATTGTCATTAACTACACCTTCAACCTTGGAGACACAGCGATGATAGAAGAGGAATTAGGCCCTAGTGCAGTTGTATTGGACATGGGTGAAATGTCAGCTCTTCGACAAGGAATAAAACCTTCAGGACGAGGCCCTTCTCTGGTTACAGTAGGTTTCCTTAGGATGTTCTTTAGATTAGGTGACAACAGTGGGGAGAGGAAGTGCGTCTGGAATGTTCTTTTCTCTCCACCTACTTCTCGGGCTGACTTTGCATCTGTGTGTCCCGAATCCCAGCCCTCAATACTGAGCACGAATGAGGGCTGCCGGTCCACGTTAGTGCCTGAGAACTTTCTAAACACAGTCTTTGAAAATACCTCACAGCACTCTATGCAATGGGAAGAAGTTTACATGAGTTAGTCCTCTCTCAAGATAGAAACATTCTGTCTGTCTTCTAGAAGGAGAAATAAGACATTAAGCTTCAATATTCCAGGAGGAACAAAGTCTGCCTGATGTCATCCTGTCTGTCAAGTGATTTTTAACACAGAGGGAATTGAAACATCACAGGAAACTAAGCAGTTGTCCACCCATGGTGTGAGAAGCCAATAGAAAGTTCTGTCTTGTAGGGAGCAAGAACTGGGTGGGCATTAGCCAGTTTAAAATGCACTGCTACAGGCTCATACAGTAGCAAGTCAAAAGGAGCAGAAATAAACTTTGGAGGAAAAATAGAAGGGTTTTCAAATGCTTGACCCCTATAGCTGTCGCTCATAAGAGACTTCTACCGAGGGTGTGTTTTAGAAGTGTGAGGCTATTCTCCAGGTGAGCAAAACTCTCTCCTGGCCACCTGAGTTACCTCCAGGAGAGGAGTGGTTCTTCTTGCTGTCACTCACCAGGGCCCAAGCATGGCCTTTTCACGCTGGCCAGGGGGCCAGAGGGCCAGGGAAGCTGGCTGTTCCATCATCCTGCCTGTGTGTCTCGCAGATGAAGCTTGGCCTGCTTCACATACCTGGTGGAGTGGTTTTCTCCGCCTTTCCAGGTACCCCGCTCTCTGCAGCTGCCTGGAAGCTCTTCTCATGTGCACAGCCGAGTCCCCTGGGCTGCAGTGTTTGCCATCTTACCTTTCTAATGGTGTCAGACACCTGAGGACTGAGTTTGTCCCTCAGGTTCTTATCCATCACACTCTGACCACTACCCAGTCCAACACCCTCGTGCCGTGATAACTCCCCCTCAGGGGCATCCTAGGTCAATCTTCCCTCCCTGAGAATAAGTTCTCTATATATACATGCTCTTATTTCAAATGTCTTCCTTCAAGTCACTCTCTAGGCAAGAGAGTGACCACATTCCTCTTTGGAGACTTTGATGGGCCAAGGTAGTTAAAACAACAAGGGAACGTTGGGCTTAGCTGATCCCGGGGCCGCAGTCCACACAGGATGCCGAGGGCTTTCACACGGTCTCCTGCGGTGCAGTCACCTGCAGGGGTCTTTCCAGGTAGCTGCTGCTGTGGTTGATGAAGCGGAGCCTGCTTGGGGCCATCAGCAGGAGGAACAGCTGATTCCAAAGCCGTCCTCAGCCACACAGCTGTCCGCGGAAGACAGGGCCAGTGAAGGGCATGAGTTGTACCCAACAGATTCATTTCTCTTCCTACCTCTTCATCGGTCCCTGTTTTACTATCTGAAAATAGTTCCACAGGAACTTTAGAAAACATCCAGGGCTCAGTTAGTTTTGGGCCTAGAAGTCACATGAGTGATAGCTCTACTTCCTCTGGCAGCCACAGTGGCCATGAGATGTCTTCATGCCCCTTGGATAAAACATCAACAGCTCCATTTCCCTCTTGAATCCTTCCAGAATGTACCCAGCATTATTTCTGACAGATAGAGACATCTGTCTTCTATGAGCCATGTTGGCGTGAATATTTATAATCTTTTGACTTCTCTCTCTCTTTCTTCTAACAATGTGGAGTGGTGTTGGCTGTGATGCTGGCTTCTGAGGTGCTCTGACCATCCACAGGAAGGGCTACAGCACAGAGCAAGGCAGCAGCGAGGAGCCCAGCACACCTGATCTCACTCTGGGCAGAGCTCCCCTCTAGCATGGCCAAGCTAGGTCCAGGCAAGGGCTCAGCTGATCGTGCCTCTCTGTGGGATATTGAATGTGAGTGGTGTAGGTGGGCTAGAAAAGTTCAGCAATGTCTATCTGATCTCTGGCTAAGCATGGCCCACCTCACCTGTCTCGCTTAACTCTGACGTAACTCTGCTATTATTCTGGATATGAGCTCCTGGAGAAGAGGGCCTGCATTTTTTCTTCTGCAATCATAGCAGGCAGCAGGTTGCTAGCACGTTGTAACTGTGCAGTACATGTGTGAGGGTAGCCTCTACACCTCACATGGATGGTGTTTCTTGCTGCTGAGATGACCAACTTGTACATCTCATTATATTAGGATCCTGACTTCCTCCCCCCCCACCCCCTGCTGATGCTTTCCCTCCTACCTTCCCAGCAGAGGGGCTGACCTGAGGAAAGACCCTAGGAGCATGGCCCACAAAACCATACAAGTGAGCGTTCCGAGTAGGCTTGAGGGTGGGGAGAGCATGGCTTGAATTACAGTTTCCCAGGGCTTGGGGAAGGGGCTGCGAGAGTGACACAGAGCAGCTGTGTGCACTTAAGATTGATTAGCAAGTAGCACTACAAATGAACTCAGAATTTAAAACAAAACTCTGTGGAAACAAGTCACTCTAAATCATTCTGAACCGGCCAACAGAAAGAAGTTTCTCCAAGTGATGACCCAAAAGATTTCCTTTAGCCTTGCTTATCCCCACGGAGCAGCTCTCCTGAGGTTGCATCACAGACACACAGTGAAGCCACATTCCTGTCTGCTGGATGTTTGGTTTGAGAACTGTAACTGGCTCCAACAAATGCCTTGGGGCCTCTACAAAGCGCAATATCGCTTGCCACAGGGTGGCCCCGTCAGCCTCGCTTTGCTTTGGGCAAGAGCCACATCCTAGGAGATTAACCTCAGAACGGCCCCAGGGCCCTCTCAGAAGTGGGGCGTCACTGGTCCTCACAGTGAGCAGCTGTTGGCTGGTGGGTGGTGCTCAGATCTTCCATACCTTGGATGTTAAACAGAAAATACTGTTTGGTTTTTGAAATGTTCTTATTAGAGTTAAGAGTCTAATTCGTAGAAACAAATAACCCCCAGGTGTGAAACTCAAGGAAATTTCAGTGCATCCTGTGGTTATTAATGGCCATACAATTGGGCAGTCTTAGTAGAAAGCCCAATGAGGAGGTAAATCGAATAAAGAAAATCAATTTTCAAGAATAAATGAAATTTAAAATGCGTCAGCTGCAGGGCTCCAGCAAAGACAAGGAGTAGTACATCTTCTGGTCATCTAACTAATAGAAGTCACACTTTATTCCTGTTATGCTGGGCACACATTACCAAGCTCTGATCTCTAAAATTAGATCTTTGCAAAGATGTAGCTGGCTCATCCTGACAAGGCCTGTGGTGGCGAGGGCCCCTGACAAAAACAGGCTCTAGCGGAGGATGCTATCTGCTAAGCTCTGCAAAGCGCTCTACTTCCAGAGCGGCTGTACTCTGCTGCATGGCATGACGAAGCAAAGCTCAGTGGTCTCTGTTGCTTTGCACAAAGGAAGCTACCTGGCTGGTCCTAGGCAAATATCCCCGTCACCCCCAACAGAAACTGAAGGATGCCACTATGTGATTTTTGTAAGTTAAAATCATGTGTTAGGCTCATCAAAAAGGCCCAGAGAAGGCTTGTTCTTTGGTAAAAGAAAGTGCTACTTGTAAACTTGTACCAATTTGGGGGACTGAGCTTTCTCAATATTTGCACAATGTGGACCATCTACCTACTGTGGGAGGATTTTCTTTCTTTTAAAGAAAGTACTGCCTACATATCTTATTATTTGTTTCTAAGGTTCAAAATGATCAGTGTCCCATTTTCTGTTGTCTCACCCCATCAGATCTCTTTATAGCCCTTTGCCACCCAGTGGGATTTCTAGAAGACTGTTACAACCAGTATCAGAGGGACTGGATATTGACATAGAATCTACTTTTTAGTTTTACTATTTCTCAGATCATTTGTATCTAAAGTTGTTAAATCATTGATTGATGAATATGTGCTGTTATGTGCATTTTATACTAGTTGTTTAACAAATGAAGGCAGGGATGTTTCAGAAGAAATGAAAACATATTGGGAAAAATTGGCCATTGATGTGCTCTTTAAAATAAGAAAGAGAAGCAGGTATTTTTGTGTCATTTCTTTGAAGAACTCAAAGTAACATTAACCCTATGATGTAAATGTGAGAGAAATATTACTGGAACATTTTTCACATAGGAAACAAACATGGGGGAGAAAAGTGATTTTATAGTTTGGAATACCAGACGTGGTCAAGTGGAACGTGTAGCTATATACAGACCACACAATTAATCAGTTGATGTAACCAGCTGCTGGATACATGTAGTGATTCCAATCAAACAAAACAATCCATCAGTTACACATGGCTGCGTTTCATGGGACACAGGCTTTCCAGAGTCCCTGCTTCTCTTTAATACAGGCTGAGGTCTCAACTGTTAATTGCGTATCTTGTGGGTATGGCTTGTCACGTCAGCTTTGTTACCTGTCTGGAAATCAGGTATAAGACTCCTCTCTATACACCTGTAGGTGTGTTAGCTTTCCAAACGGAACAACCACCTTGAAGGAGGAAAGGTTTACGGCCCACTGCTTCAGAGCTGTCTCACCGTGGTCTACTTGTTCCACTGACTTGGGCCTGAGGGGAGACTGAATGTCATGGTGGCTGAGCATGTGGTGCAGCAGGCTATTCACCTCAGAGTAGAGATGGAGGGTGGGAAGGAGACTGACTCCCTAAGGGCACACCTCCAAGAACTCACTCCCTTCAAGTAAATTACACCTCTACAATAGCCCAACAACTTCTGGACCCATCAGAAGACTGATGAAACTGGAGCCCTCATGGTCCAATCACTTCCTGAAAACCCAGCAGTGGGTAACCAGGCCTTTACTATATGGCTTCCAGGGACGTTCAGATCCAAACCATAATGGTGGGAGTTGCTCAGATCCTTGAGACTCTTTAGTGGCACAGAGGCCAAACAAAGGCCATTAGAGACAGGAAGAGCTAAGACGAATTGAAGTCCTCTCCAGAGGGGTGGGCTTGAATTTGGCCTCTCATGAAGACAACTGGCAAAGTGGACAGGAAAGCGGGAATGTGTGGGGAAGGCATCGGTTGTGACGTTACTAATCAAGGAGCTGGGAAGAGCAAGGCAGGGTCTTCAGAGTCCGCCTGTCACTAGCCCTGGCCTTTGGGCAAGTCTCTCAGCCTGACTTTGAATTCCCATAATAAATGCATTTGATTTATTACCATAAATAACCCCCAAGCCCCTGCACATACTTCACATATTAATGTGAAGACAGTGGAAAAGTGCACCCCAGTGGGCTTCAGGAAGTAGCAGCAGCCCAGCCTGAAGGCAGAGTCCTCACTCAGTGTGAGAGAAATGCAGAGAGGCTGTGCCTCTGGAGGGCCTGCGTAACCCTGGCCCTTGCAAGTCTCCCTGGATCTTTCCTTGGGGATCCCTCAGACTTCCATCCAAAGCTTTCTACCTTTCCTTTTGAGTAGTAGGTTCCCTTGGAAAGAGAGGCTGCCTCTCAGGACAGTTGCTGTTCTCCATCTACCAGGATAAGATCTTCCCCACTTTCTAATCAGCCAGAAGAGAGTGGTTTGCTTAATTAGCAGGCAAGGTTTTTCTAGAAGCCACCTCTGTGAATTAGGAGAGGCTGCAACTCCCAGAGTATTATTATCATTTGTCTTTTTCCTTGCTGACATTTGCAGTCTGTTACAAGACAGAAATTCCTACAGGATGAATGTGCTGGGAGTGGGGAGGAGTTAAGTGGGTATTGCATCCAGGTTTGCATTGCTAGTAGAAATCACCCGACCAAGAGCAGCTTGTGGGGAAAAAGAGGTTTATTTTGGCTTACAACCTCAAGGCAAAAGCTCCATGATGGCAGGGGAAAATGATGGCATGAGCAGAGGGTGGTCACCCCCTGGCCAACATCAGATGGACAATAGTAACAGGAGAGTGTGCCAAACACTAGCAAGGGGAAGCTGGCCATAACACCCATAAACCTGCCCCCAACAATACACTGCCTCCTGGAGGTGTTAATTCCCAAATATCCATCATCTGTGAACCATTAAGAACACCTAAGTTTATTTGGGATACCTGAATCAAACCACCACATTCTGCCCCTGGCCCCCATAAATTGATAACCACACATGATAGAAAATACAATGCACTAAGTCTAACTTTAAAAGTCCCCGTAGTTTTTATCAATTCCAGTGATGTTCAAACATCCCCATAATCCAAGGTTTTATAATTGAGTCATAATAGCAAAACAATCCCCCCCAAACCCATAATGGCACAGAATAAAATTCACACTGCAAAATATGGCATTGGGCATAGCAAAGAAATATTTAACCAATACAAGATTTAAAACAACCAGGGCAAACATCAAACTCTGTAGGTTCAAGTCCAACAGCTCTAGCCAGTGACAAATATCTAAGTCTGATAATTCTAACCAGCAACAATTCTCTGGAGTTCCAATTCCATCCCTCCAGTTAGGCTACTCACAGTCCTAGAAAACTTCATTGGGGCTGGCAGCTTTCCTTAGCAGCCATCTTATGGTCCCAGAATCTCCACTGGGTCTCCACTGCAACCCACGGTTCATCCTCAGGGCTCCATTGGGTTTCCATGCAGGCATCCAGCAAACCTGCTTCACACTGCCCATGGCCATTTCCAAAACACAAGACTGCATTACAAACTCAATGATCCTCTCTTTCCCGCATTTGTTATACTCCATAATACCAGGTAGGGTGCCACTTTGTTAATCTGGAGGGAGGGATAAAGCAGACTTTGAAGAACAGGACATTCCTTGATCAGTTAGGCCCCTTCAAAAGAGTCTACATTCTTCCTGTTGCCTCAGTGCAGGTCAGCTGGCCCAATATCAAAGGTTGCAATCTCTCATTTGCAGCTGAACAGGCAGAAGTCTGGGCTCAAAGATTTCATTTCTGTGCCATATCCCTCTGCTTACAGTAGTCCATTTCTACACAATGCAACCCCAAACAACCTCCCAGGACATGGCCATAGCAGCAAGCCTCTCACACAAACTGCCTCTAGTCAGTCCAGGCAAAGCTCTTTCTCACCCTCATAAGCCAAATCTCACAGTCTATAGTTCTTACTGCATTCAGGTCTTTCAATTCTGACCAGAATAGTCCATCAAGCTGTACTTACAGCACTGCAAAGCTTCTCTTAGGCCAAGGTTTCAAATCCTTCCACATTTCTCTTGAAAATCAATCCAAAAGGCCAAAGCAACAGTCAGGTGTCTAGCAGCAAATGACACCACTCCTTGGTACCAACATTACTGTTGCAGTTAGGTTCGCATTGCTGGTAGAAATCACTTAACCAAGAGCACCTTGTGGGGCAAAAGAGGTTTCTTTTAGCTTACAGGCTCGAGACAGAAGCTCCATGATGGCAGGAGAAAACGATGGCATGAGCAGAAGGTGGACATCACCTCCTGGCCAACATCAGGTGGACAATAGCAACAAGAGAGTTTGCCAAACACTAGCAAGTGGGAGCTGGATATAACACCCATAAGCCTGCCCCCAGTAACACACTGCCTCCTGGAGGTGTTTATTTCCAAATCTCCATCAGCTGGGAACCTAGCATTCAGAACACCTAAGCTTATTGGGGACACCTGACAGTGGGGAAGGTGGCAAGTCACTAAGGATTTCTGCTGAAATTGAAATCTAAAGCCTCATAAGAAACATGTCAAGATGATGTGGGGAAAGTGGGAGCAAGAGCCTGAGGGACTGTGGACAATGCCTTTCCAATGTGTACTTCAAAATGGGGTGACAGTCCTTGCCTGCTCCTTTGCTTCCCAGGTACAGTGTATGGGATGGTGGCATCAGTTATATCTCCTGTGTCATGATTGTCACCTGCCCACGAGTCACTTGTCCAGGGTGGAACACTTAATTCTCTGCTCCCCGAATGCTCTCCTTGGAGCTGCAGAGAAGACCTTTCTCTCATTGTTTTGCAAGCTTCCTTTTCAGAGTCTGTCTCTCCATGCCACTGTGAGCTTCATGAGGGGCAACGGCTCTTCTGTCTAAGCATGGTCGCACCTCCGTGTCTGTCACGGAACTGGGCGCAGGAGCCACCCAACCAGTAGTGAGTGAATTTCTGTGGGGTCTCTGTGCACGACCATGCCATGGAAAATGCACTCTTGCTTAGTAGCTCAGAGGGAGAGCACTTGTTCAGCATAGGTAGGGCCCTGGGTTCAATCCCCAATTCCGGTCCAGAGGGGAAGGGAGACGTTTTTATAACTGTAGCACTGTGAGGTAAATAACATCCTCCCAAGTAACCCAAACCCTGAAACCTGTCTCTGAGCTTATTTGGAAATAGAGTCTCCTAGCGAGGTAAAGAGCCATGCTCAATCAGAAGGATGTCCTTAGGCCTCGGGACCCTGAGTTTGAAAGGTCGCTCTGCTCCAGCTGGATCATTTTCTTGCCTCTGCCTTTCCTCCACTGACCTCTCAGGAGAGGGCAATATGGTGGATCCCAAGTCCTTGGCTAGTGGGAAGAAGCAGAGGAGTCCTGGTCTTTGGTTGATCTCTTCTGATTTTGTTTCCTTTGTTCTATCGAGGTGATGGGTGTTATATGTACCAACGTGACTGGGCCTATATATTGGCTTCAGCATTATTCTGGGTGAGTCCGTGAAGGTGTTTCTGGGTGACACTAATATTTGAATCAGTAACTTAAGCAAAGAAGATGGCCTTCCAACATGTGGGTAGGTTTCATCCAATCACTTCAAGAGTGAATTGTGATCAGGCACTTTCAGGGTGGTAAAGTCACAGATCAGATTAGAAAGAATGTGATTTCTCTACCTCCCTTTATTTATTGATCTCCTACCTTTGGCCTTGTAATTAGACACAAACTTACACTGTAAGTTCTTCTAGATCTCTAGCTTCCTGGGTGGTTATTTTGGGATGACTCAGTCTCTAAAACTATTGCATAAGCCAATGTCTTATAATTAATATTTATACAGACATGCATCTAATCTTTACCTGCCTCTAGATCTATCATGTATCCATCATGTATGCATGCATGCATGCATGTATGTATGTATGTACCAATCTATCATCTGTCTGTAGTCTGTCTGTCTATCTAATCATGTCTCCATCCATTAATCCATCTTTGATCTTATTGTTTTTGTTTTTTTTTTCCCTGAAGACCCTTAACTAATTCAAGCAGGGAAAGAGGAGGCTAGATACACACCTCTTTTTAACCAATGAACTAGCTTTTCCTAAGTGGTCCTAAATGTCTCTGTATGTGTGTGTTTAAATTACAGTTGCAAGAGCTACTTTGAGGTCATTAACTATTGCAAAAGAGGATGCCTGCATATTTGAATGAGAAAATTATGAGCCCAGAGTGTCTGGCATGGTCTTCACACAACTGTCATCATAATGGTTATGTTTGCTTTGCTTCCAACATACAGCTCCATTTATAATA
The DNA here is from genome assembly GCA_036346955.1 of Dipus sagitta. Classification (NCBI taxonomy): domain Eukaryota; kingdom Metazoa; phylum Chordata; class Mammalia; order Rodentia; family Dipodidae; genus Dipus; species Dipus sagitta. Next base: position 35,702,247 of record CM070786.1, read on the forward strand.
CATGTGTACTCTGAGGATTCTGATATTTATTTATTTATTTGACAGAGAAAGAGGGAGAGAGAGAGACACACACACAGAGAGAATGGGCATGCTAGGGCCTTCAGGCATGCAAATGAATTCCAGATGTGTGGGCCTCCTTGTGCATCTGGCTAACGTGGGTGCTAGGGAATCGAACTTGGGTCCTTTGGCTTTGCAGGCAAATGCCTTAACCTCTAAGCCATCCCTCTAGCCCGATTCTGATATTTAAAAAAATGGATTCTTGAAGCATGCTTATGCTAGTTTTCATTTTGTCTTCCTAAGAAAATGGCTGTGCAATCTTCATTTGCGTTGTTGGTCGCATACGCTGGCCACAGGGCATCACTGCTCTTCCCACTGTACTTGCTGGGGTGAGCGTCGGTGCTGAGGGTGGTGGTTCAGGTGGAAGTAACTCCTGCTAAGAAGGGACAGCTGCTCTTTGTGTGACTGCCTCTTTTCTGGCTTTGACCTTCAGTGCCTGCTGTGCTGGAAGGAAGCACAGGCTCAGATGACAGAACTGTACCAGCCTTCCTTCAACCAGGCCCACTGAACAGTGGGAACAATATGGGTGTGGGTGTATCTCCACCGTGCTACGAAGCAACAGGAGTGCCTAGACTAAGCCCAGAAACCTTTCTGCTCTTTTCCCATAGCTCACCTGGGGCACCTGGGGCTTAACACTCCAGCACAGCTTTGTGGGAAGGTAGTAGTGACTCAGAACAGCCTAGGCTTCAACTGAGCCAGGTGTCTTCGTCCCTGCCTGGTGTGCAATATGGGACATACTCCTCCACTTCCAGAAGCATTCATGCCTATCAGGACTGAGCAAAGACATGAGTAAACAGAAGGGCCCAGGGAGCCGTGCTCAGTGTGGACCCTGGACAGGGAGTGCTGCTCCCCACCCGTCTGCATTGAGCCTCATGAAAGCTCTTGAAGGGCCTCCTTTCTCCTCTCCCACCTTATGTCAGCTTAATCTCCTTAAAATAATTCCACTTCCCTTGGGCTGGAGAGATGGCTTAGCGGTTGAGCGCTTGCCTATGAAGCCTAAGGACCCCGGTTCGAGGCTCGACTCCCCAGGACCCACATTAGCCAGATGCACAAGGGGGTGCACGCATCTGGAGTTCGTTTGCAGTGGCTGGAGGCCCTGGAGCGCCCATTCTCTCTCCCTCTCTCTATCTGCCTCTTTCTCTCTGTCTGTCGCTCTCAAATAAATAAATAAAAATAACAAAAAAAAATTCCACTTCCCTAATAAAAATAAATCTTTCGTGGGGGCATGGGTCTAGAGTCCTCACCTAGCATGGGGAACACCCTGGCTGGCTTTGATCATCAGCACTGCAAAATCAAAAATCAAAACCCTTCCAGGGAAAATATATGAACTGTCTCCTTTTCCTTCCTATGTGATGATGGATATCTGATACTTTCTTATTTGATTCGGTCTCTTCTCACTGATCACAGAGAAAAAATAGTCAGCTCTCCACTGCTTCCTTTCCCACAGTACTGAGAGTGGTGCTGAGCTCACAGTTCAATGGCCCTTGGTTAATTTGGTTTTATCTCCACAGCTGTTAAATCTGGTTCCTACAAACACCGAAGGAGCAGGGTGGAAAACTCACCGCATGGTACTTAAGCAAATCTGGTTCCTACAAACACCGAAGGAGCAGGATGGAGAGCGCACTGCATGGCACTTAATCGATTAGACCTTCGAGTCTCTGGAAGGCTCTGGGACACTGGCTTTGCAGGGTGTTTGTTAACAGATCTATGGAATGCTGTCAACTGCTTCTCTCTTGTTTCCTGTCTGCTTGTAACCCCAAACCTCACCCCAGACTCAGTTCAGACAGAACTTCCTGTCTGATGGGTCTGCTGACATGGCCAGGCAGGTTGGCTTTTTGGGTGGTCTCCTCCATCTGTGAGAGTCCCACCCACAAGGGCATTGCACTGCCTTCCACACCACCTGTGCAAGGTATAAAGACTCCCTTGACTTTGCTCAGGGTGAGGATGTGTGGGCATGAGAAACTGAATCCAGAGAAACTCCTGGAAGGCCTTGGCCAATCCCATAGGACACATTCATGTGGGCTGGGTGGGGTTTTCAGATCTTCAGATCCTGTGATGGTCAGTACTGTCAGGGCAACTGTGGTGCCCTGTCTAAACTGTCTGAAGTGTGTTCTACAGACCTCACCTTTGACTAACAGGATCCGCTTAGGAAAACATAGAGGGTTATGTCAGAGTTGCATATGTTCTAGAATGTCCTCAATAAATACCTAGGCATCCTGTCAGTTCAATGACTCCCTCCAGGGGAGCAAGAATGATGACTTCTCTGGACAGTACTGAAGAAATGACTTGGCTCAGCTGTGGCTGCAAACCTCATGTGAAGCTTATCCTGCCAGAGACACCAGAGTGGTTTTGGAAGACTTGCTTTCCCATCCCCTGCAAAGACGAAACCTGCCTGTCTCTCTTCTGGCTTCCTGCTCTACTCATATTGCCAGCACCAGTGGATAACGTCACCACAGACAACTGGTAGGGAGAAAGGGCCACAAGATCCAATAGATGGAAACCACCTCAGCTTCCTGCCTTCTGTGCCCCTGCTTCCTCTTCCTCCCACACACTCATGCCTCCCGCTCAAAGGCCAGTCCTGATCTTGAGATCTGAAACCCATCCTCTGACATCTTTACAGGGGAGTCCTATTTTATTCAAGTCTTCATCACTGCCATCTCCCCACTAAATCATTTCCAACAGCTTCATACAGATGTGATCTACTGCCTTACGTATTTAACTCTCCTTCATACTTCCCCATCTCTTTGCTTTCTTTGACAGATTAGAAACTTATGCTTGCAGCCTCCTCATCTACACCGTTGCTCAGTTTTCACCCACTCAGAGGTGCACCCTGACTGGCTTCTGCTCTTGCCATTCTACTGAGTTGGCTCATGTCAAGGTCACTGATGACCCTTGCATTGCAGCCCTAACTGAGTTCTGTGTTCCTCAGATTCTCTGGTAAAAGTAGACTCGTCATGGGGGTGGGGCAGAGAGGAATCAGTAACAGAGGCACTCTTCTCTTAAATGTGTGTGCGTTGGGCATGGACATCAATGTGCATGATGACTAGACTGTGCAAAGTGTAACTTATAGAATAATACGTACTTTTTAATACAAAAGAAAAAGGAGACATAGCTTTGGCCATTTTTAATTCTTCTGTATCCTCTAAATTCTACTAGTAGGTTAATTCCATTTATTGTGCCCCGAGGAATTTCCTGTGGTTTTTTTTTTTTAAATCATTTTAACCTACAAGTATTGTTCCTGGCCCCACTTTGTTTCCCTTGCCCCTTAGCTATTTTTGGTTTGTCTACAAATGCCTGTGTATGGCTACATATTGGAGATATAGAAATATCCATCGATGTCTTTAGTGTACTTGGAGGGGGGTAATTCTCCACACTTAGCTCAGGAATAATAGAGAATTCTGTCCCAAACCTTGGTGAACATGTTCCCACACCATACAGAGATGTGATAGGGCTGCAGTTTCCAGGCTAACTTGGGAAAAATTAAGCATACACTGTCATTTTTACAAGGAGCAATGCCAATCTTTCCAAGTCAATTCCAGACACTTTGATCACTGACCAAAATAATACCCACCTTTCATTTCCCATGAGAAGTTGCAAACTTGGATAAGATTTTCTTACTAAGAAAAGAAAGGTCCTGAAAAATTCTTCCATTCTGCTTGCAATGAATTATCAGTGAGGTGAGTTTTACTAGATGTCCATTGCTGCTATTTGTCCAATATCATGCTTTCCCTGCTTACATAAGTTTTAGTAAAGACTAATTTTGCAGTCAGGTTCCCATTGCTGGCAGAAATCACCCAACCAAGGGCATCTTGTGGGGAAAAAGTGGTTTATTTTGGCTTACAGGCTTGAGGGGGAAGCTCCATGATGTCAGAGAAAATGATGACATGAGCAGAGGGTGGACATCACCCCCTGGCCAACATAAGGTGGACAATAGCAACAGGAGATTGTGACCAACACTGGCACAGGGAAACTGGCTATAATACCCATAAGCCCAACCCCCCAAATACACTGCCTCCAGGAGATGTTAATTCCCAAATCTCTACCAGCTGAGAACCTAGCATTCAGAACCCCTAAGTTTATGGGGGACACCTGAATCAAACCACTATAACTAGATTGCTAGAAATAAGAATGTAATGTTCATTAACAAATGATTACATATGTTACTGTAATGGTGACATACACATGTTCTTTTGTACATGTCAAAGCTTGTAGAGTGTGCAATACAAAGAGGGAACTCAAGTGTCAACTCTGGACATTAGTTAATGACAAGTCAGTATTGGCCCATCAGTTGTAACAAGGAAACATCACCAATTCAAGATGTGGTAGTAGGGGAATTAGAGGAGTTCTTTGGAAAGTATAAAAAGGTACAAAGTACTTTGAAACCTTTTGGTTTTAAGGTCTTTGATGATATCACAGATTGTTTCACTGAACTGCTGTGAAGAGCCTGAAAACACAACAGTGAGTCAGACTTGAGATCACTGGTTAGAAAAGCAATGCATTTCCATCTAATTCTTGGGAATGGGGTCAGTGGACTGGCCCCGACTGTCCTGCTCCCTGCAGGAACACAGCTGCCACCCAGTGACCTCGGTGGCTTTGGTGTCCATGCCTGACCCTCTCACTCTGGGGGCCTTGGGTTTCCATGCTGGTGGAGATGCTGGGGTCCTTGGCCGAGGGCCTTCCCCTCTCCCTCCACTCATTTCCCGGGAAGCACCTCCTTCCCCTATAGGCCGCTGTGCCTCAGTGGTGGGCACACCCACTGCCACTGCCCACAGACTCCATATGTCTGTGCTGTGCTCTGGCTCTGGGTGGGTTTTGGAGCAGAGGTTTTCATCTGTGACCAGGAGGGAGGATAGTTAGGAGGAAATCCTGGGAAAACCTTCAAGTGCTTAAAACAAATACTTTCCAATTCATGCAAAGTGCGATCAGGCCTGGACACGTGCTCCGGGCTCCAGGGAGAAAAGTGAAGGTGAGAGGAGCTGGGTGGGATCTCACCTACGACCAGGGGGCCCAGTGCGCAGAGCAATGAGAGCAGAACACCACCCATTTGACAGCAAGTGTGGACCTTATGGCAGGAGGATGGAAGGAAAAAGCTTTACAAAAAAGATGCCAGTGAGGGCTGAGGAGATGGTGGGTACAGTGCTTGCCTTGCAGGCATGAGAACCTGAACCCATGTAAACATGCCACTGGGACCCGTACTCCCAGCACTGGGGAAGCAGAGGCAAGAGGATCCTTGGGGCTTACTGACTGGCAGTCTAGCCTGCTTAGCAGGCTCCCTATCAATAAAAGATGCATGGTGCCCGAGGAGCCACCCTCTGGCTTCCACATACACACAGGAACACACTCACACACGCACACACTCTGGTGAATAGGCTGAGCTCATTCACTCCACATTTAATTCGGTGTCCAGAGGGGAAGAAGGAGTCTGGCTTTCTTCAAATCCCACACCCTGTGCTGCACCATGTCAGAGACTTCCAAGAAATGTGTCTGCATGGTTCTCCAGAGCTCCGGAACCATCCATCTTGCTAACCTTCATCTAAATATAGGCAGTCAAGTTGTTTGGCTTTCATCTGAGAGTCTCTTTAACTAAATCTTGTGCTTAGTGGCCAGTGCTTTAGGACATGGCTAGCTGCATTTGTCTGGGTGTCAAACTCGTGCTATGTCCTGAAAAATTCCTCCCTTCAGTGACATATCCCATTGGCTTGTGTCCATGTAATAAACTGTGTTAAAGTAAATGTCAATAATGAACTAGCTATCCCTCTGAATGTTTCAAATGTGACTTTTAATTAAGCATGTTAACCTGATGTATCATCATTTGAGCAGTAACTAAAATAAGATTATATGCATTTTAAACTTTTGGATGGCCACCGAACATGAAAAGCACTTTATGAAGCTTGCATTAATTCATATTTCATTATAATGTGATTCTGTATTAGATATTCCACTTATGCATATAGCCAAAATAGTTTCTGTTCTGTAGCAATGCTGATTCAAATCAGTAAATCACAAGGAATCAAGAAAAGCTTAACTATTTATGCACTCAGCATCACTAGTTACTAGTTCTGGGCCAGGATCTAGTTAATGGAGTATAGCACTTAGGTTTTGGTAGTGGAGTGAGCAAGAGTGGATGTAACCTTTCTTCTGCACAAATGAATTACAGACAACAGAGTATTTTCCATGTAATCCACACATAGTAGGTGTTAGAATGCGGGATTGACTAGAGCGACACGGGAAGTACAAGAGAGAAAGAAACCAGCACAGACTCCTGGGGGGCCAGCAAGCTCTTCTGGGGTGATGTTGCTGCTGCCGCATTTAAATGTGGGAGAGAGTAGAAATGTATATGGTGAGGGGTGTGGGGGAGATCTTTGGGGGAGAACAAGGGGAAAGGCAAGGCCTTTTCTTTTGTTTACTAATTGCCTGTCCAGGTGGCCTGATAGCTCTTGCGGCCCATCTTTGAGTTATGAGCTTGCTTTCTAACAGCAGTCCCTTATCATGCTATGGCCCCGGACAGTTTTATGGTCCACGTCCACCAAGGTCAGTGGTCCAAGGCCAGTGGTTCATTAACCCTTCATTAGGCAGTAAGGCTCAATTATAAGGAGTAGGTTGTGATGGGTTAGGAGCTGACTTAACACTTCATGAGTGTGCACATTGCGTCAAGAAATGCTGGGTACAGGATGCTAGGCATGACAGGGCTATCTTAAAGCATCCTGTGCGATATTACTAATAGACTAATAGATTTTTATAGCTTCCTGAGTTATTTTTGAGTCAGTGTTAGCATTCAACTATTTTCTATTGAATAAGGAGCAAAATGGGCCTAAAGACTGAAAGGAAAAGCTGCTGTTGGGGAGAGGTCTCTCCAGATGGAAGCTTTCTGGCAGATTGTGATTTGTGACTCACAAGAAGCCCAGATTATTGTGCCATATGGGTGGCAGAGGGGCCCATAGACATGATTCAGTCAATTTGCAGATGACTCCTGAACTCCTACTACGTGTCAGCCACTGACTAGGAAATAGGATGAGTAAGCCCTTGTGTATGCAGCCAAAGAGGTCATTCATTTTATTTTATCTCATTCATTCATTCACTTATCCATCAGTCACTCACTATCAATGAATGATACATACCGTATCTTAGGCGAGACAAGCACATAAGCATAGAGTAAATTACCATATGGCACAACAAAAATCAGTTATGAAGATATAGAAAAATACTATGCATCTTAGAAGTGGGGACAGAGACTAATTATAGTCCATGCTGTCAGAAATCCTCAGGGAAAAGTTGGTATTCAATCTGAGTCTTAAAGTAGAATGAAGAGATTTTTAGAAGGAAGACAGAGTAGGGACATTCCAGCAAGGGGATAGCATGTGCAGTCACAGAACTCGGGATTTGTGTTTGGGAAGAGAAACAAAAAAATAAGTGTAGCATAGCATTTGGCTGAGGGGCAGGACACATGGCCAGACCAATCACCCATGCAAGATCTTTAGTCATGTTCACTGCTGGCTTTACTCTGTGTGCTGGGAATGGAAAACCTCAGGGCTTCCCCCCTCTCCTTGTGGCAGATGTTCCAAATCTGGCAGCCTTTGGGCCTACACCAATCCTGAGACATCAACACAGAATTTTAAGAAGCCCCAACCAAGTTACTGGAGTTGGTTCACAGGAAAAGTATTCACCATCTTTTCTATGGACAAAGGAAGCCCATGTTTTTTTAACAGGCCAATGACAAGGTCAGACACAATGGTTGGGAAACCTATTAGAATCAGTGCCCTGACATTGAACCTGAGTAGGGAGAGTCAGGAGCCAGGAATACTAAGAGGAAGCAGTTGTACATTGAAGCTCCTCGAATCTTTGTTAAAATATACCTATGCCTCTCCAGCCCATTTACCCATCATTAAATTAAAAAAAAATAAATAAAAGAAACCAAGCCAGGTGGTTCTGTATGTCCAAGGTTGCAATTTCTTTGCCTGGGTCTCTGACCATGAAAACACTTATTGAGTAAGTTATTAAGCGAAGTTTAACTCCTCCAGCTGAGCTCAGAGGGGAGAGGCTGGCTTGAGGAAGGTAGAGAAAGATTTGCCACTACTGGGTCTTGATTCATGATCCCATTTGGAATAAGGGCTTTTGTAGGAGCTATCTAGCTGTTTCTAGCAGTCTATTGCCTTGTATATAGATGTAAAACTTAATTTACTCTCGCAATTAGTCCTCTGAATATGTAAATATTATTATTCCCCACTAACAGAGTCCACGTTAGCTTGTTCAAGATCACAGGATACCAATTACAACTGCCAGTGGCTATCACCTTGGGGACACTGGTGGTCAGGACAAGGCCATATTCACCCAACAGGGAAGGAAGCTTTACTTTGTGTTCCGGTTCAAAACCTCACAACGTACACGTAACTCCACAGCCTTGCTAGAGCGGTTTTCTTTGTTACGATTCCTCTCTGCTGCACAAAGAAATCCCTCATATCCAAGACACATTCATTCACTCCATCTTTTCACAAATGACTATAAAATTTGACTGTTTTTCCCAATTATTTGCCAACTAAATAATGATGCATAGCTACCTAATTATCAAAAGTAGAAAGCAAGAAACTTGTGGAAGCAGGAGTGGTCTCAGCACACACTAGGTTCTTTCCTTTCTGAAACTTCTCGAGTCTCTTGAATACAACCAGGGCAGCTAGAATAGATACAGCCGTGGTGTGCATTGACTTCTTCCACCTGGATCTCATCTATACGCCAGCAAGCTGCTTCCTGGCGTGAGTGATGGGCTGTGAGGCTTGGGCTTTGAGGAGGCCATGATACCTCCACCAGTTAGCCTTATGGTTGGCTAAGGGATAATGGATGGCTGAAGGGGCACAAAGGGCAGTGGGCAGACAATCTAATTCTGAATCAATTGCTTTTAATTATTAGATCATATTAACTTGTAGCAATACGGCCAAGTCAGAGGCATTTTATTTATTTGTGATCACACAGTCTCCTGACAAAATCTCACACACTTCTTATTTTCATTTTTTTTACACATCTGCTCTTACCAACCCTCCCTAGTAGGTGAGGGGACTTTAGCGAATACCATAGGGAAGACAAAGCATGTGGAGGAGGGTGAACTCTAGGCTCCAAGATTTTCATCCCATCTTTAAGCAGAACAAGCTTGCTCTTAATTTTATATTTAAAAAGTACATCTGCTGCAATCAGTGTGAAGCATACTTCTCTAGACATGAGAAATCTCTGTGTAAATGATTTGCATCTATCAATCAACTGAGCTTAATAATTTAATTATTTGGAAATCCAATTTTGATCCTGTATGTGTCTTCAAAAAGTGGTTATGAACACAGCATACAAAAGCTGTTACTAAGCCCATGAGCTGAGGTCTCGGGAGAGGCCTGGGTCCATCTGCAGGCCTTCACTATGGCCAACAACTTACAGTGGATAAAAAAGATAAAACTCCTGATTTAGTAATGCTGCTTAGTAGATTTCAAGACCTGTCATGCATTATTAAATGGTGGTCTGAAGCTGACATGCTGGAAAGAAGCAGATGTCACAAGGGGAGAAGAGAGGCAAGCCCAGTGCTGCTCTGCTCTGCAGGGTCTGGACTCTCCCGTGGTGAGTAAGGGGGTTCACACTGATGGACTTCAGTTCATGAGTCATGTAGCAGTTACTATCTCATTGCTGGCATGAGACATCCAACCAGAAGCATCTCATAAAAGAACAGGGTTTATTTCAGCTTCCAGCTTCAAGGGGAAGTTTCATCATGGCAGGACAAGCATGGCAGAGCAGAAAACTGGCTCGTGTTTTGTCACATCAGCTGGAAGGTAACATCAAGAGAGATCCATCCAGTGAACAGCCAGTAGTACTTGACTAATAAACCTCAAGTCTGCCTCCAGTGACACAACTCTTCTAGCAAGGCTCCACCTCCCAAAGGCTCCACCAGCTGGGGATCAAGTATGAAGCTTAATCACAAACACATGAGGTTATGGGGAACATTTCACATTCAAGCCAGCATAATCCAGTTTTCCCGCTTTCCTTGTTTTGTGACTTTGAGCCTCAGTGTTCACTGTATAAAATGGGTAGAGTTGAGATACCGGCCTTATAATGTTCTGGTGTGGATTAAATGCATGTATGCCATGTGGCTAGATAAATGACTCAGTAATAATGGCTCTGACTTGAGAGTGACCAAAGTCACTGCAGAAGAAACCCAAACCTCTTAAAGAACTCTACAGCATTGTATTTGAGTTGTATATGATGACAATCCCAAATGGTGGCAAAGAGGATGAAAGATTCTGTAATACATTTCTGAAACTTTTACAAATAGTGCCATGCTTAAGACAAACAAATCTTCAAGATTAAGACAAGTTTGTTACTTCTTCCTATTTGTATTCAACAGAAAAATAACGGAAGTTCTAGACTCACCAATTAGGTAAGAAAAAGAAATAAGAACTGCCCTTATTTGAAAAGAAGTAAAAGCATCCTAGTTTATAGAATACTTGGTTTTATATGTATAAAACCCTGAACAAGGGCTAGGGTGATGGCTTAGTTGGTAAAGTGCCACATAAGCATGAGGACCTGAGTTTGGATCATCAGAACACAGGTGAAGATGCCGTAGTGCCGTGGAGTTGTGATCCCAGGGCTGGGAGGTGGAGCAGGGAATCCCTGGGGCTCACTCCTTAGCTAGTCTGCTGGCATAGTCACATCAGCCAGCCACCCAGAGACCCTGCATCAAAGAATAACGTAGAGAGTGATTGATTGAACCAGTGTTGACCTCTGGCTTCCACATAGGCATTCACACACATGCAGGACACCAACCCATCCATGTGTGTGCCCACACATACAAACATGCACAAATACCACACACACACACACACACACACACACACACACACACACACACACACACACATCAAAACAACTAAACAAAAATTCCACAGAAAACTATTAGAGAAGAGAGAGGAATATTTTGGGTGGAAGTACCCTGCTGGGACAGAGACAGCTGTGCCCTAAAACCATAGGATGTTGCAGGTGAATCCCACAGGCAGAACTGGGCCTTCCTCAAAAATGAGCTTTTGCTTTTGTACGGCAAAGGACACTGTGAGTAGAGTAAAGAGGCAACCTATAGAATGGGAGAAAATCTTTGCCAGCTAAACATCTGATAGAGGATTAATATCTAGGATATACAAAGGGCTCAAAAAATTCAATAATAATAAATCAAACAATCCAATTAAAAATGGGCTACAGGGGCTGGAGAGATTGCTTAGTGGTTAAGGCATTTGCCTGCAAAGCCTAAGGACCCAGGTTTGATTCTCCAGGACCCATGTTAGCCAGATGCACAGGGGGTACATGCACCTGGAGTTTGTTTGCAGTGGCTAGAGGCCCTGGTACCCCCATTCTCTCCCTCTCTATGTACCTGCCTATTTCTGTATCTCTCTTTCTCTCTAACAAAGAAATAGAAATAAAATATTTTTAAAAATGGGCTATGGAACTAAATAGAGAGTTGTTAAAAGAAGAAATACAGATGGCATATAAACATACAAAAAAATGTTCTATATTCCCAGTCATCAGGGAAATGCAGATTAAAACTACGCTGAGATTCCATCTCACTCCTGTCAGATTGGTACCATCATGAAAACAAATGACCATAAATGCTGGCAAGGATGTGGAAAAAGAGGAACCCTTCTACACTGTTGATGGGAATGCAATCTGGTCCAGCCATTGTGGAAATCAGTGTGGAGGTTCCTGAGACAGCTATAAATAGATCTACCATATGATCCAGCTATAGCACTCCTAGGCATATATCCTAAGGACTCATCACAATAGCTGGGAAATGGAACCAGCCTAGATGTCCCTCAGCTGGTGAGTGGATAATGAAGATATGTTACATATACACAATGGAGTTCTACTCAGCGGTAAAGGAAAATGGATTGATCTGGAAAGGAGTATACTAAGTGAGGAAACCCAGGCTCAGAAATGTCACATATTCTCTCTCATATGTGGATCCTAGCTACAGATTATTGGACTTCTATGTGAGTAGGAAGAAAACTCAGTAGCAGAGGCCAGTAAGCTAGAAGGAGATATAAAGGGAATAAAAAGGGAGGGAGGGGAACTTAATAGGATGGTATTGAATATATGTAAGCAGAAGAACAGATTAATGGGGGTGAAAAGGCCTAAGTGAGGTCAGGGGAAGATACTGAGTAAAGGAAAGGTGGAGGGAGGGCTAATCAAAATCTAAGAGGATATAACTAAGTCATATGGAAACCTACTTTTTTGGACAATGGAACACTCAGAAGCCATAGATTGTTGCTAGAAAATGTTCAGTGCCAGGGATAGGATAGCTTCCAGTGAGTTGTTGGCCAGGGAGGTCTCTGATGCCCCCAAAACATTATAGGCCATTGCAGAGGCCTTGGTTTCCCACCAGGAATAAATGGTAAGACCTTATTGCAGAAGACTCCACATACTTGGGTTGCCAGGTCACTGAGAAATTCTGCTGGAGCTAAGCTGAAATCTTCCTCCACGTAGACCAGCTGACAGAAAGCTGGAAAAAGCTATGCTGCATGCAGTTCAATGGGAGAGAGAGAGACATCACTAGTGGAGATACTCAACAATGGACACTGCAAGCCTTATATGTGGCCAGCCAGGCCAAATGAGCCAACAGGTGCAATGTGGCATGTCTGCTATGGGGGAAACCCACCACCTTCTAATTGGACTGGAGGCCCGCTCCATGGGAGGGAATACATCCCTGATACTGAAAACCTATAACAGGGGTAGTCATAAGGCCTAGGGGTGTAATGTCTGCTGGTTTCTGGCTAAATATATATACTATGCTCACCAAACTGCCCAGTAAGCACTTTTCTTAATGTTCATACCCATTTATTAATGCTACTCTCACTTTTGGTAGAGAACCTTCTCTTTTCAGATGGCAGTGACCTTGGGATGACTCAGAAGGCACTATGGTGCTGGAAGAAGTGACAGAGGAGTGCTCAGCACTACAGTATCTCTATCACACCTTCCAAGTCTCAGGGTCCATTGCAGAAGAGGTGGAAGAAAGAAGGTAAGAGCCAAAGGAAGGGTAGGACTCCTTACAATATGCTTCTCCAGACACAAAATGGCCTGGATATCCCTGACCTCACAGTTCCTGACACTACCTACACAAGACCATCATAATAGGAGGAAAAGATCATGACATTAAGATAAAAGAGAGAGTGATTGATAGGAGGAGGGGATATAATGGAGAGTGGAGTTTCAAAGGGGAAAGCGGGGGGACGGAGGGAATTACCATGGGATATTGTTTACAATTATGGAAATTGTCAATAAAAATAAAAATAAATAAAAATTGTAAAAAGTGAGCCTTTGGTCAAAGAGGCCTATAAGTTTTCCAAAACAATTTCAGGCCATTTCCAAAGCACTTGCTTATCCACCAGGACTAAATGCTAAGACCCTATTGCTGAAGACAGTCTGTAGTCGCTAGACATTGAGAAATCAAGTGGGAACTGAGATGGAAGCAAGCTCCCTTTCAGCTAGCTGACAGTGCTTCTGGGGCCTCAAAGTCACCAATAGTGTGAATAAGCAGTGGATCCTGCAAGCTTCAAAATCCACCAGCCAGGCAAGATCTACACACCTGTGCAATAGTGGCACATGGGCTGTGGGGGTCATCAACTGTTCTCTGATTGGATATGACCATGTTCAGTGGGAGAGAACTCATGTCTGGTACAGAGAACCAACTAAAAAGCCTATTGTGTGGAAGGTCATAGATCACAGAGGAAGGCTTACCCTTTTTGTTTTTTGTTTTTTTTTGGCTAAATGGAGAGGTTATACCTATCAGAAAGTCTTCTAATTATATATTCTTATGCCCTTTGATCAATGCTACTCTCTTCATTAGAGAACCTGATTGCTACAGATGGCTGCAAATACTGGGGGGACCCAAGGCCCATCAGAAGGGCAAGCAAAGAAAGCCCACTACCTCATATGAGTCATCTCTATCATACCTGCCAGGACCCAGGAAACATCACAGAGGAACTGGTGGATTAAACATGAACACTGCTCTCACACAAGGCTGAGAACCTTCTCCAGGGAGTTGTCAGGAGACACTGAGGAGACTCAAAACTCATCAAAACAGAAAATTAGAGGCTACCAAGAACTAATCACTAAAGGAGAACTATCACACACCATCCATTCTCTGGGAACATTGAAGAGGGGTTCAAAAGAATGTAAGAGCTAGAGGGTGGGAAGGTGTACTCTGAGGCATTGGCTTCCATTGAAACCTGACCCCATGGTGACTACTAAGACCCCGTTGGAGAGGACTGTCAGGCAAATGAGTATGAGGAGAGGGAAGGTAAAAGGATAACCTGATGGGAGTATGATCAGTTTGCAATATGATCATGAATTGAAGCTCAAAATAAAATTTAAATTAAAAGACTATTAGAACTAAAAACCAAATTTGGTAAGTTGTAGCATTTGAAACCAACACATAAAAACTAGTTACATTTCCATATATTAACAAGCCAAAAAAAAACCTAAGAAAACAATCCCATTCACATTAGTGTAAACAATGATGCAGTTGGCAATAAGCTTAATGAAGGTTGTGAAAGATTTACACACTAAAACTACAGATGAATGAGATGGAAGAAGACATGTTGCTCGATCCACATACCACTGTCACGAATCAGACTTAGTATTGTGAAAATGTCCACAGTTCTCAAAGTGATCTGTAGACCCACTGCTCTTCCCATCAAAATTTCAATGGCATTTTATTTTCAGAAACCAAAACAAAGTCCTAAAATATAGAATCTGAAAAAACTCCAAACAGCCAAAACCTTCTCAAGAAGAAACCAAGTTAGAGGCCTTATACTCCTTGATTTTAAAACAGACCTACAATAAGCGAAACAGTGTAGTGCTGGATTAATGACAGACAGATAGACCAAGCAAGTAAGGAGACCAGAGATATGGACTTGGGCATAGATCTTCCACAAGGTTGCCAGGCCCACATACTGAGGGAAGAACAGTTTCTTTAACAAATGACATTAGAAAACAATACCCTCATGCAGAAGTATGAATTTAGACTATTAGCTTATACCATATAGAAAACTAAACTCAAAATGGATCAAAGAGTTAAAACTGTTTTTTAACTGTAATACTCCATTGAATAGGGCCCTCAGGTTAATGCGTGTGAGGAGAAGTATAAGCTAATGGGAACATGACCAATATGTTCATATATTAGAGGAAAGTCTTTGTGACATGGGACTTGGCAATTATTCTTGGATATGACACCAAAAGCAATAAAAACAAAAAAGACAAGTTGTATAATATCAAAATTAAAAACCTCACTTCAAAGGAAACAATAAAATAAAAAATCTATAGAATGGGAGAGAATATTTACAAATCATTGACAATGGGTTAATATTAAGAATATAAACAGCTACAAATTGCCTGTGGGGCTCACCTAGACATTAATGAAGGGCAGTTCTACAATTGAGTAACAAGGAAGCTAACATGCTTCCTAATACCTTAGGAAAAGATGTTCAATCACAAATCCTTCGTGTTTACTTTACAGTGCCCATCAGCTCACACCCACTTTAAGAAGCCTCTTCCTCATCTTCTTTATTGGATCTGGTCATTCACAGCTCAGTCAGGTCAACAGAATGGGTCAGGGCAGCTCCTTTCTGGGACATGGAGTTTTCTAGGGTTTTTAATAAGTTACTTTCTTGTTGATGGGACAAAATACCCAATCAGAAGCAACTTGGGGAAATGAAGGGTTTGTTTTGGTAGAGTCCATCATGGGGCGAGCACAGCAGGAGCAGGAAGCCAGCCTCGTGACATCACATCAGCAGGGGGAGGAGACAGCAGATAGTAAGTGGGCTAAGGCTAAAAAAAAATATACCAAGACCCGCCCTAGGTACCCACCTCTGCCAGCAAGGCTTCACCTCCAAAAGTTTCCACCACCTTCCCAAACAGTGCCTAAAGTTGAGGACCGAATGTTCAAACACAAGAGTTTATGGAGGATATTTTATGTTCAAACCACCAAAGGCTTTCTGTTGGCCTTGCTATTGCTCTGGCTAAGCATGCAGATGTTTTGTTCATACGTGCTGATGGCCTGCACCCAAGTGTTTAGAGGAAGGGTCAATGAGCCAACCCTAAATGAGAGCCTAGAGGACTCTGACCATTTCCACCTTTGGAAGTTCAGTCCAGAGGCAGTTCAGTCCTGAAGAAGCCACATGCTCTTGGTTGGTCTGCCCTTAAGGAAAATGGTAAGAGAAAAAAGGAAAGATCCTTGAGTGCCAATTAAGGGACTATTTTATTATTTTCTAGTATTTTTATTTACAGAGAAAGAGAGAGAGAAAGAGAGGAAGAGAGAGAGAGGAAGAGAGAGAGAGAGACAGAGAGAGGGAGAATAGACACACTAAGGATTCTTGCCTGCAGCAAACTCCAGATGCATGTGCATCTGACTTTATGTGGGTACCAGGGATTTGAACCTCCTTGGCTGGTAGACTTTGCAAGCAAGCACTTTTAACTGCTAAGTCATCTCCTCAGCCCAGGTGATATTTTTTTAAATATGAAAGTAATATGCATGTCCCATTAAATCAAAAGCCCTCTTAAAACATATATTCATTTGTATTTGGGGAGATTTGGAATGCATACTACTTGGACCCAGGCTGAACCACTGGCTTCCTTATCATAGTGTTCCAGAGAGTTCTAAGGAAGAAAAGAGTGCTCATGATGATGGCGATGTCAGAGGGTTATGGATGTTGGCATGGCTGTGATGAAATACATTTTATGAGGCTTCATTGTAAACAAAACTAAATTCTGCTCTCTGTAACACTTCAGTTTCACAAAAAATGTGGCAAAGAGAAAGACATTGTAAACACTTTTGGCCTGATTTGATTTGTATGTTTTTCTGTGTCAGAATGAATATCCTGACAGGCAGACAGGGTGGTGCTACATTTAACAAACACCTTTGTGAAGCCCAGGGAGAGCAGGAAGGAGGGAGAGACAGAGAGAGCTGCTAGTCAGCTCAGTTGAATCATTTATTTCTGATTAACTCTTTCTCAACCAAAGTGAAATGCATAGATCTTAAGACACACATGCGAACATTTTAAAGTGATTCTTTCAAAATAATGGTGCACCTCGGCAGCTTGTTTTCACTCACAGCAACCACTGCATGGAGGAAAAGAATCAGAATGGACCTGGGCAACTCAATCATCTTTATGATGCAAACAACTTGCAGGAGCCTGGGGACTGAACATCAGGTTGGTGAGAGAGTGGTGAGTGAGTATGGGCATGGGGCTTGGTGACTAGCCATCATCTCACCCTTTTAAACATTGCAAACCAGAGATTTGAAAACATGACTTACTCAGGTTCAGAGAAGGAGCCAGGGGTATGAAATCATGTTCCACAATGTCACAGCACCCTAAGCTTATCACGTGAAGAAGGCAGTGAACTGATCCTCTTTCTACTGCTGTCTGCACTGTTTTGCTGGTTTGTTAGTGAATTTTAGCCAAGGAGTGGTTGAGAAAGCTAGGACCCTTCAGAAGCCATGTTTGGATCTTACTGATGCCTCCTCCCACGTAGGCACTGGAAGCTGGAGGCATGGAATTTTGGTTTGCTCATGCATTACCTGCCACCAGCGCTTTTCCTCTCAATCAGCATCACTAATTATGTGTGAGTCTCTGAAATTCCACCTTGCTCTCGCTCATGGTCTCCTCATCAGAGCTCCCGGAGTGGAGGGTTCTCATGCGGCTCCTTGGCCAGGGGCCTCATGCCTCCTTCCCTGCTGGTATGTGTTGCCCACTATCATTTTCTTTTGTGACTCACTGCCAGTTCCACAACTTTAAACAAAGTGGGGGTGGGGAGAGAAGCAGCCAGCTTGCTTGCTCACCTGTGCAGCTCAGAGCTTGGCTGAGGAATTTCTCTGCTTCCATGGCAGGCTGCTCTTCCCCACTTGGTGGCTAACAGCATCTTTCCCTCAGCCTCTCCCATCCAAGCACTAACCAGGCCTGACACTGCTGGGCTTCCGAGATCTGATGGGATCGGGTGCGCTCAGGATGGTGTGGCTGTAGACCCTCTGCCTTTCCACTGTTACACTCCCCTTCTGCACTAACATCTACTTTGCTTCTTACCATGAATAAATCACTCCCCAGAGTCTTTTCTGGAATGTTCTTGAGGCCATCTATCACAGTAGATTGCCATATCATTTAAAAGTGTGGTGAACAGTAGTTGTTAGTGAAGCAGGTCGCTGAGGTGTCCTCTGGAGTTCTCAGTACTCACAGATTCTCTGACAACTTCCTTTCCTGTTTCAAAGCTCAGTTGGCTGCATTAAGTTCTGATCTTTGGGTTCATGCGAACCACTGTTTCTCCATTCACTGTTTTCTTATAATGATTAACACAGCTCTGGGAGCTACAACTATGTCTGGAGAATGATGCTACCACTCAAATAATGGGGAGTGCTACATACAATTACAGCTCCCAAAAGGAGATTAACTGACATGGGGCAAAAGCAACCAGATCACAGGTGAATCTTAGGCAAAGCCTCAAGACCATCAAGGACATAATACACAAATGTTTTGCATTGTGACATTGTAAATACAAAAGTGATTTGGAAATTCACTGGAAGCCCCACTGGCGTAGTATCGTGCTTAGTGTCCTGAGCATCTTGTGCTTTGCTATCAGCCAACAAGATATATTTTCATGCTTGACTGGACTAATACAGCCCTAGGTTCCAAATTCTGCACAGTTATGCCAAGCCACAGAAGTTGGGTGGGAAATAAAACAATGAGTAGAGAGGTCAAAAGACAATGCCATCACCAAGCTAAAACAGAGCATGTCTCTGTGGAATACCTCAGTGTTTTGCTGCCATTTAACTGAAGGACTATTGGTTCCCTGCTTATTAAACATTAATAAGGAATTTCTGGCTGGGTACCATGGTGGGCCTGCAGGCTGTAAGGCAGAGGAAATGGGTACTAATGAGTGGCTGCAATTTCTCCATGAAAAACCAGATGGTTCTCATTTTCAGCCACTCTATATCCAATGGAATCTTTGAAGACACTCACACAGGTGCCAGTTGGGTCTGTGGCAGTTTTCCCACATCTCTGCACACTTCTTCAAGATTCTTGTGAGAGAGGAGTGTGACTCTCAACCTGTAGCAGTCACCTTCTCGTTGCTGGGATAAAACGCCTGACCAGAGCAGCTGATGGCAGGAAAGGGCTTACGGTTTCAAGGGGAAGCTCCAGCGTGGTGCTAAAGCACGGCAGGTGCAGGTAGCTGGTGTCACATCTTCACAACAGGGCAGAGGTAGAGAGAGTGCTGAGCGAGGCAAGCAGGGCTGCACTATGACACCTCAAAGCCCAGTGACACACTGTCTTCTCCAAGGCTTCACCTTCCACAAGCTCCAGCAAACAGTGCTACCAACTGGGATCAAACATTCAAACACACGAGTGTATGGGGACATTTTATGTTCAAACCACTGCACCGCCTTTGTCAGATGCAAGCCACATTGTGCACATAATATTCTTCAGTCTGTATTTCAGAACAGAATTGGAGAAGGGCTTCTGCTCAGGTCACATCTGCATTCAGACAAGGTTCTCTTATGGTCTCAACCCTGTCCCCAGCATTTTTCATTTGGTCTTCCTAAGGTGATAATATAAACGGGTTGATAAGGGGAATATAAAGAGGGGACCAAGAATTTATTGAAATTTTCCAGTCATCTGTACAAGTGGCTTTTTTATTGAGCCATATATTGTGTAGTTGGAATCATCTTAACTTATGCACTTTTGCTTGTATCAGAATCATAATTAAAGCTGAAAAGGGCACTTAATTCTCAGAAAATTCTTTAAGAAATCCTTAACAAAATTCTGAACACTGCCTTTGTCATTATCCTTTAGGCTGAAAACTCTGTCCAAATGCCTTTTGGCACTTCTAGTAAACATAATAAATTCCTTTCTCCAAGGGTATCGTAGACTAGCATTCATTTGGTATGATTGGGAGGCAATTTTTCTTTAATTAGGATATTTTTCACTGTGCTCTGATGCTTCTGAGGTTCAGGCTCTGTGGAACAGTAGGCTTAGGGGTGCTCAGCTCATAGGGACTTCTGGTCTTGAGGATGTACCCTTGAGATGGGATCAGAGTGGGAGCCTCTGATGTTGTCTGGGGAATTCAGAGAAGGATTTTGTAGACACAATGTCATCAGAATTAGATTGGGCTGCAGAGGAAGGTAGAGGAGCCAGTCCAGGTCAAAGCTGTGCCTGCACATTCTCCTGACAAGGGAGGGCATTGGGAGGCACCTGGCAATAACCATCACTGCCTAGCTGACAGGCCAGAAGGTGGCATGCCATTTGCCTTGGTGTTGTGAGTGGGGAAAGCTGCGCAAAATGGTTATGGGGAGATGTGGACAGGAATAAAGCAGACACAAAATTGAGAGTTGAGCTTCTTTTTTAAAATTTTTTTGTTTATTTGAGAGAGACAGACAGAGAGAGAAAGAGGCACACACACACACACACACACAGAGAGAGAGAGAGAGAGAGAGAGAGAGAGAGAGAGAGAGGGAGAAAAACGGGCGCGCCAGGGCTTCCAGCCACTGCAAACAAACTCCGGACCTGTGTGCCCCCTTGTGCATCTGGCTAACGTGGGTCCTGGGGAATCGAGCCTCGAACCGGGGTCCTTAGGCTTCACAGGCAAGTGCTTAACCACTAAGCCATCTCTCCAGACTGAGAATTGAGCTTCTTAAGGATTTTTTGAAACTTGCTAAAGCAAAATTATTTTCATTTACCCAAATTTCTCTAATGAGCAAATACATAGAAAATGGTGCAATAGTGGATATTAGGGACTGAAATCTTTCATAACTGGTAGTTACTATAATACTTAATACATTAAGACCATAAATTTTCTTATGGTATCTACTCACATGAACAGAAATATAGTGAAGCCTAAGGCTACCCAATCTGAAGATTTCCTGTTAACAAAAAATAATGTAAATTTTATTTGTGTCTTTTGTTTAGACTAGCCCAACCTAACCTGGAACTCACTCTGTAGCACCAGGCTGGCTAAAACTCACAGCAATTCTTCTGCCTCAGCCTCCTAAGTAAAATTAATACAAAATAATCACACACCCCTTAAGAAGTACGTGTAAGTGACAGACCCTAAAAGCTGAGTTTTGTTGGTTTCTGGGCACCCACTTCTAGGGGGTAGAGGTATTGTAAAAATACCATGTCATGGCAGGACCCAGCTCTCCTACAATCTAGTAGAAAGCAGGCAGAAGTAAATGAAGAGACTAGTTTTACTGCTCATTCTTAACACTTCTGAGGACTTTCCTAGCACCTCAGGAGCATCTGGCCAGGGCCCTTTGGAAGAGATCTTTCACTGGAACAAATGGCAGAGCTTCTGCTTCCTCACGACCAGCAGGCCCTGGCTCAGGATTTACTGAGCTGGGAGGTTCCTCACGAGGTGACTTATAAAGCGGATTGCTAGACTATGCCTGGTTATTATTGGGCCACGGGAGATTTAAAGCACCATCTTTGTAGCAAGCAGAGCGGCCTCCACCATAAAACAACTTCAAGGCCAAAAGCTGCCAAGAACCAGAGTTTTGAACTTGAGCAAGTTGTTAAAATCAGGCAATGCTTAAAAACACACACCTCTGTGGCCACATAAAATGTCACCTTATTTCAAAAGATGGGGAAAACTGAAAATGAGCTTCAAGAGTTCCTATTGAGTGATCGCTTTAATCAGGAGAGCTAGGTGTGGCATGCCTGGTGCCCATTCAGAGTGAGTTACATGCAGGAGGCCACAAGTGCATGTGAGTGCATATATACGTGTGCACACACATGTAAGCACATATACGTGTGCACACACATGTAAGCACATATCTACTCCTGGAACAATTATTCTTTCTTTCTATCCCATGGCTCTGTGAGCGTGGCAGAGTAACCCTCAACTGCTAGTACTATGAAAACCACTATAATAATAAAGTAATGTTCCTGTCATCCCTGCTACTGGCACTTTTGCTGCTTCTCAAATCTGCAACTGTACCATTTTCTAATAGTGTTCCATTATTCACCAAAATGACTAATAAGGGTAGTTTAGAGACCCTGAGGAGAAGGTAAGGGTTTCGACCATAATGGATGGTTCAACCGTGCAGTGCTTCCCACAGACTTCATACTGTAAGAGTTATGGGTGTTTTTTCTCCTGTTCTGCCCCTCTTTATTGTTCATGATGCTAATTGTGTGTGGTCATGTTGCGCATGGGCATGTGTGTGACAGGAAATGTTAAATTCCCTTTGATTTTTCTCTGTGGACTGGCAGGAACAGGAGGGCATTCTTTTAAAATTCTTTTCTTTTCCTAAGCAACGTGTGGGAATGAAGGGTGAGAATAAGCCAATTCTTAGAATAAGATGTTCTACCAAGATGAAAAGAAGGAGGAAAAAGTAATTTTCAATAGCTAGGAGAGAAGTGCCACAAGTGGGAGTTGATCAAATGACAAGGCTTCATAGTGTGGTCTCAGATTCAGTAAGAAAATATGACAGAGAAAAGTGCAGGTGTCTCTGCGCTGTCCACCAAGATGAATTAAATGTTCTGCTGGAACCTGGAGCTTGGGGCTCTCTGATGGTATCAAAGGTGATTCACAGCGGCCTTAAGAAGGAGGCTCTTATGATCTGCTAATCTGCATTTAAACGGACAGTGAATATTTGTTTTACCCATACCACTGCCTTAGGAGTGTGGTTCTAGAGTTCCCGGTGAGGGAGCCTCTGTCTGGGATCTGAGATTTATACCAGGGACTTGGCTGACTCCCCAAGCAGCATTCTATCTAAGTGTACAGTCAGAGGAATCAATGGCTGGAATGGCTTGCACGTTATAGCTGAAAAAATGGCTTCCCCATCAAGCCCACGTGGTTCACAGAACAATTATGATGGTAACTTTTGGTCTGGAAATTATTTAAATGAAAGATTACTTACCAAAAGAGCAGTGTGGAAAGGAATTGTGTAAATCAGTGTTGTGAAAGGGTAGATTCACTCACAGTTTATGTGTTATAATTCATGCCAGTTTTCTTTGAGGTCGTCTATTATTCAGGTTAATAGCTAGTCATGCCCTTTATTGACTGGCAGAGGTTGCTTTGTATAGTGGCAGAGGGAAACATTATTTCAGAAAGTGCCTATGAACACTGATATGGATACAAAAGTTTACTGGAAAAAATGCAACTTTTATTTTTCCAAACAATTCAAAATGCTGATACACTTGTCCTTACATTCTCATGAGGCTTTGTGGAGAAACATATTTTTCTTTACTAGTATACAAACAGTCAAGACTAAAAGAGAATAGGATAAAATATTCTAGCTCTGTAGTGCTTTCTGCACAGAACTAAAGGTAATATTTTTGGATATTTTAGGATATGTCTCTTCTCTAGGCCACATTATAGATCTTTGGAGAAATCCAATGTGAAGATGCCCATTTAGGAGATTTAATTACCAGAACTTTAACTTAGAAATTCCTCTATGACTCCACCAAATATAAGGAATGTGTGTATCTAAGAAGCTCAGACATTAATACATCTAGACCTTTGATGCAGATTTGAGTTCTTAATGTGTCTCAGTGCTGTGTAATTTAGTGACTCTGACCTTGAGAAGTGATAAGAATGGTGTCCACTGACAATGTCCTCTCTGAAAAAAACAAAATGCTTCCTGCCATGTGATTGTTTTTTTTTTTTTCCTTTTCAAAAAAATGCCTGGTCCACCACAGTATTTTTACAATTGCATAATTTTTCCACTTATTCTTTCTTGTTCTAGTGTGCTAGAGGAGGGGAGAAGTATTGTATAGTTCTTTAAGAAAAATTAATCAGATGATACTAAAAATAATCATCATGTTCTGAAGTTCTCTTGAGTGGACATTCTGAGGTAATAACAGTGGCCGAAGATGCTCTGCATCACAGCTGGAAGAGAGCAGAGAGGACCCAGAACATTCCTGAGCTTTGGGTGTAAATGTCAGGATGGACAGAAGAGTAGACAAGGATTCCGCTTGGAGGAGGGCTCCTGAGCTCAGCTGCAGAAATGCTCAGACTTGTCTTTGAGGCATACATGTAGATATCAAGTAAGTTGCATCTAGGTGGCCAAAGCCTAGTAGATGTATAAATTCGTGTTCCACCTCTGTCTCCATATTTTAATTTAAGGATGGAAAATAACCACTTAAAGATAAAGAACTTAGTAAAAGGAAGAGAGACGTTTAATAGAACGTTGATTAACTCTAGCATTTGATGGACAAAGAAAGACAAGTTTGGAAATATCAAGAGAAATGGGAGGAAACTCACAGACAGTGTCGAGTTCAAGAAGACAAGGGATAAGGCATCATAAGAATGAGGGGACGGAAAACAGGATCCCCTAATGCTAAAAGATGTGTCAGATGAGAGCTGACAATACCCATGGTCTTAGCGGTATGGTGGCCACCAGGGTCCAGTAATCTGCTTTAGCAAGTGGCTAAGGGGTAGCCAGATGGTGGGCTGAGCAGCCATGGAGAGAAGTGGAGAGTCAGCTGATCAGCTGTTCTGAGGAGTCTGATTGGGAAAGCTGGTGATGCACACTGCATTATGACGTCCGTCCCTGGAGGCTTTCATTCAAGTGGTGGTTGTTAAATGGCTGGGACTTAATGTTTAAATTATTTCAAAGGGTTTAGTTGAGAAGGAATGGTGAAGTGCATAGAAACGAAAGGGAAAGTAAGGTGTGAAAGTGGATTGGTTTTGACGTTTTGTAGATTGATGGCAAAAGCTCCCACCCAATGGCTTCTGTGTTCTCTGTGAAGTAGGAGGGGATTGCTCCTCAATTGCTGTGAGGAGAGAAGCTGGAGGACTGGAGAGTTCATGAAATGTAAGGATAGGTATTAAAAAGTAATTGAAGACAAAAAATGATGAGAGATGTGAAGACAGACATTTGGGTTGTACAGGTCTGTCTGATGTCATGATTAATAATTTATAGGGACAGCAGAAACCAGTCTGTGCAGGTATATAACTCTCCAACAAGGCTATTCAGGTTGAGTTGGGGGACACTAACTGTACTCAGATGAGGTTTCCTGAAAACAAAGTGCAGGGTTCTTTACTGTTGGGATTTTTTTCTGAATATGTGTAACAAGAAGGATCTGGAGTGACTGCAAAGCTGTTAGAGGTGATGGAGCATGGGCTCACACCCTGACAGAGGAACGTGAAGGAGGTATGCATATTAGGAAGCTGGGTCCCTCTAACCTCAGATGAAGGCCTCAGTTATTCACGTGCCACCTTTCATATAGCTTGTCCACAGAAGGAGGAAAAATGTGTAGTTTTTTTTTCACTTATAAATCTCTAAAGCCACTGAATACAAAGACTATCTTTTCGATTAAAATAAAGGGGGAAAAAAGGACCGGGTCCAATTTTTAACAACCCCAGCTCAGTAGGAAGCCCAGTCACAAACAAAACATAATTTCTGACAAGCCTGAGCTTTTATGTATTCTATCTGAATGTAGATATCTTCCAATATGCCAGCTACAGCTCTCTCGGCATAATAAGCTGATGAGAAAAATACTCCCTCCTTTTCATTTGGCTAAGGTAAAGGAAGGTCGCTGAACACACACACAAAATCATAGTTCAGATGGGGAGAAAGTAGAGGGAGAGTATGAACACCAAAATTTTTCTCCTACTTAATTTTTCCATGATTCTGGGGAAATGAAAGCTGAGCTGTTGAAGAAAACTGGTTCTTGATGTTGCAAAAAAATAAAAAAAATAAATAAATAAGTAAATAAATAAACTTACTTTAAAGTGTTGTCTGTTCCCATACTATGCATCCTTAACTATTATTTTGTTAAAACTTTTATATAAAATGAAACATAAAAGAAGCATTAAAAAACAGAAGAAAAGGACTGGAGGGATGGCTTAGCAATTAAGGTGTTTGCCTGCAAAGCCAAAGGACCCAGGTTCAATTCCCCAGGACCCAGGTTAGCCATATCCACAAGGGGGTGCATGCATCTGGAGTTCGTTTGCAGTGGCTAGAGGCCCTGGCATGCCCGTTCTTCCCCCCATCCCCGTCTGTGTGTGTGTGTCTTTCTTCTATTGGTATCTCTCTCTGCTTGAAAATAAATAAAATAAAAAAAAAACAGAAGAAAAAATAGCAAGGAAATAATTTATAGGTCAGACATAATTTTCTGCTGACTCATTAGTTTCCTTTACCAATTTAGTAATATCATAGCAAAGAGCTAGTCTAACTTCTTCCTTCTTTTTCCAGAAAAGGAAACAACTAGCTATTTCACAGAAGCAAATGAAAGGAAATAGACTTCTCTGCTCACCAATGGAACCTTAGAAAGCAAAAAACATCTATCCTTCAGGGAACTGAGCTTGGACCTGAGGAGGAGACTGACTGCAGCTCAACACGCAGACCATGCCGGTGAGGTGGACCCCGCTTTCTTTAGCAGGGAGCAGCTGGCAAGTTCTCCTCCTTGGAGGTGGCTGTGCACTGGCTCAGTGGTCTTCACAGGCATGACAACCAGTCCTGAGGCTGCATGGGCAGGAGGGGCTTCAATCATGTGAGACCTGGAAAGGAGCTGGCCTAGTTTTGTTGATGAGAAAGATAAGTAGGGAAACCAAGATGATTTGAAGGAAACAGATAATGGGAGAAATGAAAATGAAATTAAAACTCTCCTCAAAGAGAATTTATCCTAAGGTAATACATCATCTGGGCTAAACCAGAATCAGACGGAAACTATGTCAGTTTGGGGTCCAGAATGATGAGGCACAGGACAGAGGACCAGCCCTCTATAGAGGAGCCCTGGGCTCTGGATTTTGGTGCTCGCTTTGCTAAAACTCATTCTCCTCTCCCCTTCACCCCCTTAAGGAGCAAGCAAGGTTCCTTCTCTGTGCTAGGACAGAAAGGCCAGCGTTGTCACCTGCCCACTTTCATCCACAGCCATCCTCTATGATGGAGCCTGGCTGTCTCTCTACCCTTTCTTCACATGCTGGAGATGTGTTCACAGAGAGGTGACCTGTGAGTGAGCAGCCCTTTCTTATTCTACCTCAAAGGGATTATTTCAAAACCAAGGTGATGAATGGATTGCAGTTCGGGGAAAACATCTGAAAGGTGACATTGCATTTAAGCAGCCCCGTGGAATAGATGAGTTCAGGGCTGGTCAGGAGAGAGGCAGGGCTGCGTCTCTGTTTCTATCAGAAAGAAGGGCAAAGGCAGGTCACGCACTGAGCTATGTCTGAAGTCAGGCAGCTATTTATGGCAGCATGCTATACTGTAAACCATTTCTTTCTTTCATATTCATGTATGCTTTCTGAGCCTGAATTACAGCAAGTTCATATATCAATTATTTACTTCCTGGTAGACGAAGAAAGCTCCATCATTTACTACATGCCTTCAAACAGCGACTACATTTTGTTGAATTTGTAAGTATAAAAGTATGACAAGTGAACCTTAGCTCCAGAAAACAGATTCCAAGTGTAGAACAGAGAAGCCAGGAGTGTTTTCTTTTCTTCATATAATACCATGAGAGACTATATATTCCCTTAGATAAAACAGCTTTTGTTGGGCTAATAAGAGGCCATATTCTCACATAATAAAGCACTTCCATTGTGCAATATGATGTTGGCTGCAAAACTGCAAAATGAGCTCTTATTTCCAAGCATGTTGAAAACCACGGAGAAGACCATATGGGAATCATGGGTTCTCAAGGCTGCGGGGGCGGGGGTATTGCTGAACTTGCATGCAGACGGCTTTGGGTCAGGGCAGCTGCTCCTGTGGTTGGAGAACAGGGAGGGAGTTTCCTTTGGACTTGCAGATGAGGAAGCAGGGTGGCTCAAGCACACGTGGCCAGCAACGCCTGGCTTGAAACCAGGTGACCTCTGTGGCCAACTGTATGTTCTTTGAATATAATTTTGGTTTTATTTGGAAACTACCTGACTTTTCTTACCACAAACACTTCATTCACATGAATAAAGGCACTTATATCTAGTGCTTACAGTCACATTTGGTGACAGAAACACAGGCAGCTTACTTTCGTGACCAGATGGAATCTATTCTCCTGGTGGTGAGTCAGGAGCAAGCCAGCTGCCCCAGGTCTCTGTTGACTGTAGCCAAGGAGACCCACTTTCTCTCCACTCCCAGCACTTTGTCTCTAGCTTTGTTTATTCTCAGTGAGGGGACACTTGGCATTTTCTGACCACATGGAGTTGGAATGAAATTATTTGTGTGAAGAGTTGGTAGCTAGGCTTTAAGGTTTTGTTGGGAGAGACGACCCAGGGAGAACCTTTGGTCCCGCAGGGGCAGGTTCAGGCCAGAAAGGCTGAGGTGGTTTGAATGTCCAGCGTTGCCCATAGCCTCGTGTAAACACATGATGAAGCCTCACACTTAATCCCCAGCTGGTGGATGGGAGGTGGTGCCTCGCTGGGGGTGTGTGTCACTGGGGCCAGGCCTTATATCAGCCTTGGACTTAGTACCTGGCTGTCTGCTCTTGTCATGTTTTCACCCACCGTGATAAAGTTTGTCCTCAAAACTATACCAGAACTAAAGCCTTTTCTTCCATAAAAACTGTTTCTGGTCATGTGCTTTGTCCCAGCAATGAGAGATAACTGCTATAGCGGCCCTAGAAGTGACTCTTCATGGAGCTAGGGAAAGGCTGCAGGATGGGATTGTGGGAAGTGGTGATCAATTCATGTCTTTGAGTAATAAGATCAGTCCTTGGTTGAGGGTCTCCTTTTTTCTAAGTCCTGTATTAGATTTCCTTCTCATTGTCAGCATTCTCATGGTGCAGACTAGGAGCTCAAAGTCCAGAGAGTTCAAGCCATTTTCCACCCATCACACAGCTAGTGAGCGACAAGATCAGAAGGGAGCTGTTTGACTCACGCTCTGGGCTAACGAGTCTGAACTTGACTGGTAGGATATGGTGTAGCAGTGCGTATTCATAACACAAGTTAGCCTGAGGTGAAGGTAAGTGAGGTTTACAGATTGAAGACAAGTTGATGAGGCTAAATTAGCATAAAATACTAAAATTAATGTTCTGCTTTTATCTGGGTAGGATATTTAACTGTGCAGCATTCCTCCAAGAAAGAGCAGCTCTTAGAGCAAGACCAGATTCACTCATAAGTCTGGAGAGCTGTGAGGCAAGACTGGGCAAATGGCTCCTTTATCCCTGAGAAGGATGGGCTCAGCTTGAACATGGAGCAGGCTCCAATAAGTAGGTGTCTACCTGAGGGAGGATCAACTTGCTCCTCCTCTCCCTATAGCATCAGTCTGCGGTCCCTCCCTGTTGGCTGTGACTGCCAGAATCCAACTTATGGCATGTGGCCTGTCCCCTCCAGGCCCACTGGGACCCCACCACCTTATAGCCAGGCTCTGATGGTCCTGATAATATGTCATCAGATTCTGTGGTTTGCAGCCAGTTTTCCAACACTCCTTGCTTCCTTTTCAATTTCCATTGTAATGACCATAATTTTGAGCCTTGTGACTTCTCCCTAATCCATGTGGTTAGATCAATCTTTCTAGAACAAGATTCTGTCAACTCTTGTGTCTACAAGCCACTGGATTCTTCATTACCTCCTGTATCATATCCTGGCTCCTTCCCCTGATAATCAAAAATCTTTACAAATTTTCTTAAACACAGATGGCGCTAAGTGTGCCAGGCTGTAATCCTTACTTTACCCAGGACACACAGTACTTTCCCAAATTCTGCCCTTTTCTGTGACCTTTGACTTGTCTAAAGCAGTAAGCATATCTTGTGTTGGCTTGGTACTCACCAGGACTCAGAGTTCTCCCTTATCTTAGTCCATCTGGGCATTAGAGTCTCTCTACAGGGTAGATATGATTTACACTCATTTACCTGGTTGAAAAACAGTAGCTCTGTGTGGGGCTGGAGCTGGAGCTGAGGAAGCAGGTCCTCTAACCCACTGCTCTAGCACAGGTCCATGTTGCCCTTCTGGCCTTTGCTCTGGCTCCCTCTAGTTACTACACATCAATTTCTACTTTTATTTCAAAGTCCAGCTCAAATACACTACTTCTGCACTCTTCCAAAATAAAGCAGTGAAAGGTGCCTCTCCTCAGAGATCTTACAGCAACTTGTCCACTTAAAGCCATTCTCCGGAAAGGCCTGAGAGTTCCCATGTAAGAACTTGATGCCAGCAGAGACCACTGTTTCGGAGCCTTTAGGTCCTTACCATCTTAAGAAACACATTTGATGCCGCATCCACACACACACACGGACACACCCTGGAAAAGTGCCATGAAAGAACACTGATTTCCAATTCTGTACTTTTGTTTATGAAAAGTTCTAGTTGGCAGGGCTGGAGAGACAGCTCAGCTGGCAAAGCGCTTGCCATGCAAGCGTGAGGACCTAGTTCAGTCCCCAGCGCTCACATTGAAGAACAAGTCTGGTGCAGAGCAGTGTGGGGAAGGGCAGACAGAAGGACCCCCGGGGCTCTCTGGGCAGCCAGTCTAGCCTAATTGGTGAGCCAGTGAGAGACCTTGTTTCAACAAAACGTGGATGACACCTGAGGAATGATCCTCTGGCCTCCACATGCATGCACACATGTGTACCCGCACACACATGTGCATCCATACGTATGAACATGGGTACACAACCATACATACGCAGGGAGAAAACACAAGTTTTGGTTAAGAACTACCAAATCAATTTTGAAAATCCCTAATGAGTCTTGGAAAGCAATTTTAAGAACTGATTGAAATCTTTTTTGTGTATTCTAAATGGGCTGACAGCATTTTCCAAGGTTCGAAACACAGTGGGCTGGCAAGAGAGGCTCACCAGGGACTGAATGTGTCATTCCCATCAGGAACACAGACAGTGATAGGCTGGGCCAGGAAGGAAGGGCTTCAGCTTGAAAGCACCAGGTCCTACTTGTGGGAAGGTCAAGGGCAAGGATTCTCAGTGGCCATTTCACAGGGGACATCTTTACAGAGTGAGATTGGTGGGAGTAAAAGACCTAGGAAGAAGATTTCTCAGTAAGACACATCTGACGCCTGAAAAGACTTTTGTGCTCATCATACTCTTGAATATAACAGGAAATTGGCTAGAATTTAAAAATAATAAAAGTGTAATAAAGTTCTTTGTTTATATCTGCATAGAGCCTACAGGCCTTCAGGCATATAAACCTGTCACTGAATTTAGTATCATCTTAACTTTATGAAGCACTTGATGTTTGCAAAGTGCTGGTACAATTACCAATTACCATAATGTTCATCTTCTGAGCATTTCAGCTCAGAGAAGGCCCGAGGACTTCAGTCTAATGGGGTGGGGGGAGAGAAAATTGGTCAAGCTAGTTACCAGGCTTTGGAGTCTGTATGGCTGGAGCTGCTTAAAATACGGGGTGCCTGCTTCTGGGGATCCCTACCTCTGTCAGTGCCCAGAGCCTATAGTGCGGCCTCTGGTGCAGATGCTGACCAGCTTGTGGGAAAAGCTGCTTGCGGTTGCTGGGCGTCTAGCCGCGAGGCTAGCGCAGCCCTGCCCACCTCGGCACTGCGACTCACGAGCTGTGGGCCGGGGTTTGCACAGCATCCTGTGTCCTGGCTGTGTTTACAGACAACAGGTCAACGAAACCCAGCACACTGGTGATTTCAAGGCATTTCAAGGAAATGCCTCAAGGGCTGTCAGAGGCGGTGGATTCAGGATGCGTCTGTTTCCTCTGGAAGGAGGCGGCTCCCTGTGCTTCTTCCCCTACATTTGAAGGTCCGCGGCGCCAGTCACTGTTGGCAAAAAGCTGCTCTAGGAGGCTGAGCGTGGCTTGGCTGCTAGTGGCTATTTATCTCTTTTAGCAATAAAAAGCAGCATTTGCGTTGAAAGTGAGTTTTGATTCAAGCATTTTAGTTCAGTTAGGTAAAGCTTCTGTCAGAAATTCTGCAGTTCTGACTAAGTAAACACCAGAACTGCTGAGAGACAGAGACAGAGACAGAGACAGGCTGGGCTTTTTAGCTTGGAAATGTTCCACCATGATCCTAATCATTAAATCAAGGGATCATTTTCATTAGGGGAAATTTAAGACTCGATGTCTTCATGAAATGACACTTTTATATTTTAACACATTTGTGTCTTCAAACACAAGTTGAGTGTTTTAAAATATCTTTCAAACTGAAACAGAACATTCCTGTCCTTATTTATTTTTACCCACATAGGAAAGTGGTGGGTGTTTTTGATGAGGTGCTGTCCCTGGTCGTTGTCAGCTTATTGCCCTCCCTGTCGCACCCTCCCACTGGCCACTGATTCTCTTCATGTTGATAAACGGCAAATGGCACTGGTGATTCTGTTTAAAGTACTTGCCACTGCACTGGCTCCTGCTGAAAAGAAGTAAAATCTGTTTGCTTGTTTGTTTTGTCCCCTAACATATGTGGTTTGACAACCTGCACATGGACAAGGCTTCAGTTTCATTTCCTGCCACCAGTACTAACACTCGCCATTTTTCAAAGCCTGCTGGTGATTCCCCAAATCTGGTTTCATGGCCAGAAAGTCCCTCACACCCTCAGCCCTGCTCCTTGTAGGTTCTGACTCTGCCAGTCAGCTTCAGAGTTTATCTATGTGGCTTCCTGACCCTCCAAACCTGCTTGTTCTTGGAGGCAGTCCCTCTCTGACTTCCATGATTCTTGTACGTTTCAGAAGTTTGTGTTCCCCAAAATCCATTTTGTAGAAACCTAACTACCAAAGGAGTGAGAACGAGAGGTGGGACTCTTGGGAAGTCATTCGGTTTGGAGGGCTCTGCTCTCATGAATGGGACTTGTGCCCTTAGAAAAGGGGCCTGATCCCTCAGTGATCCAAAAAGAATACAGGGTATTGTCAAGGCTCTCAGTTGTCCACCAAAAATAGATGGTGAGACCTTACTGCTGAAGATGCCTCGTGCTTCAGTTGGACACTGAGAAGTCAAGCTTGAAGTGACTGGAAGCCTCCTCTCTGCAGTCACAGTGCTGGAAAGTGCTGTGCAGCCTGTTGGAGGGGAAAAGTCACCAGAGGTCTTAACCAGCAGTGGGCCCCGCAGGCTACACAACTGTCTACATTAGCAAGATGTGCCCACTAGTACAATAGTGGCATGTCTATTATGAGAGTTTCCAACTGCTCTCTAATTGGATTTGCGGCCCACTCCATGGGAGGAAATTCCTATCCAATACTGAAAACTTAGCCAAAAACTTATGGCTGGGATGGTCACAAGCTTGAAGGTGGGGATGGATTTATGCTTACCAAATTGCCTTCTGACTACTTCTGTTTATATCTGTATTTTAGTGCTGCTCTCACTCTTGGCTAGAGACTTTCTCTTTTCAGACGGTGGTGACTGTTGGGGAGATTCAAAACTCATCAAAGTGCCGTGAAGAAATGACAGTTGAGTGTTCAACACCTAATGAGACATCTCTATCACTCTCTCCAATGGCTCAGGGACTAAAGAAGAAGAAATGTTGGAAAGAATGTAAGAATCAAAGAATGGAGAGGACTGTTTTGGAACAATGTCTTCTAGATGCAAAGTGGTTACTGTATTCAGGACCTCATAGAGGCTGTTGTTACCTTCTGCATAAGACCTGCGTAATATTGAGCCCACCAGCAGGTTGTCATGGATGATGGAGAAGGGAAAAATAAGGCATCCAGATAGAAGCAAGTATAGTAGGAAAAAGGGGTTCAGAGAAGAAGATGGAAGAGGGGAAATACAGGAGGGTGGTAGGAAGGGATATGTGCACTTTTTTTTTTTTTTTGCTTGTTTGTTCCAGGCAGGGTCTCACTCTAATTGGCTAACATGGAACTCACCAGGCTGACCTCAAACTCCCAGAGATCCTTCTACCTCAGCTTTTTGAATGCTGGGATTAAAGACATGCACCACCAGGCCTGGCT
The DNA here is from genome assembly GCA_036346955.1 of Dipus sagitta. Classification (NCBI taxonomy): domain Eukaryota; kingdom Metazoa; phylum Chordata; class Mammalia; order Rodentia; family Dipodidae; genus Dipus; species Dipus sagitta. Next base: position 35,736,086 of record CM070786.1, read on the forward strand.
ATGTACATTTAAAAATATTTTTATTTATTTTCCAACAGAGATAGAGAAAAGAGAGACATACAGAGAGAATGGATGTACCAGGGCCTCTAACTGCTGTAAACAAACTCCAGACACATTTTGTACATCTGGGTTTACATGGGTGCTGGGAAATGAACCTGGGTCATTAGGCTTTGCAGGAGAATGCCTTAACCTCTGAGCCTTCTTTCCAGCACCATGTACATTTTTAAATAAAGTTTTGTATTTTAATTTTTAATAAAAGAAGGGGGACCTAGGGCAATTTGTTTACTTCTGTGGCTTCAGAGAAAGGTAGAAGACATACTTCCCCCCCCTAAGAAAGAAATATTAAAACTAAATTCATTTCAAACCATTGAAGAATATGCAAATAAAACACACTTTTATGAAGGAAGAAATATTGAAGTCAAATCTAATCTTTGAAGAATTAAGTGTGTATGTTCCTGATAAACGATTGTCACAGGAACAGATCAGATTTGGGACAGCAAGGAAACTTTAGAGAACACTTCGGCCAGTGACACGTACACCATCTTTAGTTAGCTGGTCCACTAAAACACAAGTACAAAGTAAAGGCAGTAAAAGAGAATCTTATTGTGATTATAACTGTCAAATGCCTAAACACTTTAGGCATTGGGAATTCATTTCCTGCTTTGCTTCAAGGTCAAATGCATGACCTCTAGAGACTGCCTCTTGCCTGTCTCTTGAGTCTCACAGGCAGACTGACTCGGGCTCTTCCATTCAAGTCATACCTTCCATAGGCTCTTCCTCCATGTTACTCCCTCTGCTCAGTGCTGGGGCTCCCATCTCGTTATTTAATTCCATGTTAGGAAACCTCAAATACTCTATGGACTCTTTCCCACATGACTGGAGGAACAGTATTTATTTATTTTTAAGGGCTTTTGTTCTTTATGTGTTTATGTATGTGTAGGGGAACATGGGAGCCATGTGGAGGTCAGAGGTCAGCCGCAGAGTATTGGTACCCTCCTTCCACCTTGTTTGAGACAAGGTCTCTCTTGTTGTTTGTCGCTGGGAACCCCAGGCTAGTTGGCCTGCAAGCTTTGAGATTCTCCATTGCCACAGGTGCATTGGGATGATATGTACTTTTACTATGTGACCTACTTTAGTAGGTGCTGGAGATCCAGACTCCAGCCTGCAGGCTTGAGGAGCAAGTACCATTAACCACTGAGCCACCTTTCCAGCTCTAAGTGCAGTATTTATTTCCCCAGCCAGTTGTTCTTTCATTAAGCATCAGTGCACTTTGTCTACTCTTATTTGTGAGGTGCTGTGGCATTCATTGGGAAGCCATTGCCACCTATTCTGTGAGTAAACCTTAATTAGGACAAGGCTATGCCTGCCCAGTACACATCGTATGGGGCCTTCAACAGCTTTGCCTGCAGACAAGTGCTGAATAAAAACCTGCAGCCCTCCAGAGAGGGACCCGGGCTCTGCCACACACCCGCTGACAAGCCGCAGAGCTGACAGCGCAGTCTGAGCTGGTAATGTGTCTCAGGTAGCTCATGAATTTGTTGGCAGGCTGCAAATACCTTGGCTTCCACTATTGAACAGAAATGACTAAGTAACAATTAAAGAAAATTTAAAGAGAAGATACTTTTTCCCTTGAGAAAGAAATATGAGAGCCAAATTCAACATTGGCAACAGTGAAACAATGTTTTTTTTTGTGAAGTTTTAGCATTTTCCCCTTTGCATGTTTTTCTAATACAATGATCCAACACCAATCTAGAAATGTTCAATATAGCATCACGTTGCTAGTGACAAAGCATCACCTGAAAGGTGCAACTGAAAGATTTCCTTTATCACACGAAGGTACAAGAGGAATAATTATCATCAGAGGCTTGCATTGCTGCCATTGTGGGAAATCAGAACTGTTTCACTTCTCCATGAAGTCAAAATTGCTATCTGTGGTATAATTTCCAGAAAAAATAACTATGAGATGACCGATTATAACTTAAAAAAATTAAAAATGAAACAATTGCATGTGTAAAACAGAGGGCACAAAAGAGCAGCTCAACATCCAGCCACAGCTATTGACTTGGCATCAAGCAGAAACTATGCCTGGCTTATAGCCAAGTGAAGCCTATCACTTATGGAGATGAAGGGCTTTTCTTAATGCTATTAAAATACAGCTGTTGCAACTAAAACCTATTGCCAGAGTATAGAATAGTGAAAAGCTGGGTCACTCAGCATCACGTGATGCTGTTCTGTAAGAGATGAGGATATCAACAGGAAGAAGAGATAACAACTGGGACATTTATTGAGCTTAGCTCTGTGTGAGTTCTTTCAAGGATCAGAACAAATTTCTGAGGTAGACTCTCCTATTCTTCTGATTTGTCAGATGAGAAACTCAGATGGGGAAGTCAAATAACTTTCCTAAACATATGTAATTAGTGCTGGTGAGGCCATAATATCAAGCATACTTGATCTCAACCAAAAGGCTAAGAAGCAACTTATAATGGCAAATCAATGCCTGACCACTAAGCCTCTGATTGTCCATTTGATAAGAATATTAGTGGAGTGTTGTGGTAATTCGAACGTAATAGTGCAAATGTATAGCCCCATAGACTCAGATGTTTTATTAAAATTAAAGTTGTGTCTTGGGTCCCCAGCCACCTGGCCAGAGGAGGTGTCAATGGGAGTCCAGCCCTAAGGGGTGTGGAGACAGCAGTTTGGTGAGTTGTCTGTGGTGCTGGCTGTTTGCTGGCTTCTCTCTGCTTGGATCTGTGACAGGAGGCCAGCTTCTTCTGCCTTTGATGGAACTTCCCTAGATCTGTCAGCCTGAGATAAATCTGCTCCTCCCGTAAACTCTGTCTGGTTGGACGCTCATCCCAGCAGCGTGGAGCTGACTGCAACAAGAGTGGAAGTATGTCTTCTATATTCTATAAGTATATTCCTAAAAAGAAGACTGTAAACCCAAAATCCAAACGTGGAACCATATGAGAATATAAACTCTGTGGGAATTTGTCCACGGCTGTATACCTAGTGCCTGCATAGTGACTGGCAGTTGGAAGGCTCTTGATAATTATGTGATACACTAATGGAATGAATGAGTTCGGAAAGTTGAATATAGTGTTCAACATTGAGAAAACACTGAATAGATTGCTTTGGAATTAAAGGAAATTATTTTGTGAATCCATTTTCAGAAGGGGCTGCCTTCTGATTTTATGTTTGCATAAATCTCTATTTTCATTTTGTTTGCTTAAAAGTGAAGACAAAATGAGAAAGCATTCTTTTTTTAAGATTTTGTTTATTTTTATTTACTTATTTAAAAGTGATAGAATGAGAGCGAGAATGAGAGAGAGAGAGAGAGAGAGAGAGAGAGAGAGAGAGTTGGTGCACCACCGCCTCAAGCCACTGTAATTGAACTCCAGATGCATGTGCCACCTTGTGCACATGTGTGACCTTGCGGGCCTGCTTTGTGCATTTGGCTTATGTGGGATCTGGAGAGTTGAACATGGGTCCTTAGGCTTTGCAGACAAGTGCCTTAATCACTAAGCAATCTCTCCAGCCCTATGCTGTAAGTTCTTGAATAAATGGTACTCATTGAGTGTTTTGAATGTTTTGGTTTTGAGAGGCTAGTGAATGAGTTCATCAGAAGGAAGCTGCTTTCATAATGAGACAACTTTCTGATGGCTCCAGTCAAACAGAGGATAATATACACTAATCTGTGTGGAGGAATGTATGGAAGATACAAGATACTTGAACAAGGGCTGGAGAGATGGCTTAGCGGTTAAGCGCTTGCCTGTGAGGTCTAAGGACCCCGGTTCGAGGCTCAATTCCCCAGGACCCACGTTAGCCAGATGCACAAGGGGGCGCACGCATCTGGAGTTCGTTTACAGAGGCTGGAAGCTCTGGCGTGCCCATTCTCTCTCTCTCTCTCTCTCTCTCTCTCTCTGCCTCCTTCTCTCTGTCGCTGTCAAATAAATAAATAAACAAACAAAAAATTTAAAAAAAGATACTTGAACAAAAGCTAGTCCATATGTCCTCATTAAAAGTGCCATGAATCTACACTCATTGCTGCTCTATTCCCAATAGCTAGAAAATGTAATCAGCATGAATATATGTCCATCAACTGATGACTGGATAATGAAAATGTGGTGCACATACACAATGGAATTTTACTCAGCTATAAATAAAATTGAAGTTATAAAATTTTCATGCATGGAATTGGGAAAATTAGACCAAGTGAAGTTACCCAAGTCCAGAAAGAAAACAATTACATGTTCTTTCTCATATGAGGATTCTACCTTTTGTTTGTTTGTAAATAACGTAAAGTGAGAGTGAGCATGGGCTATGGTTTGAAACAGGAGACCACAAGAGGAGAACAAGAGGTGACCAGAAGTGAGGAAAGGACAAGAGCAAACATGCCCATGACAGCAGAAAGGAGGCTGAGTTGGGGGAGAGAACAAGAGGAGAATGGGTAGGGGGAAACGGGGAATGTTTAAACAAAAAAGAGGAAAATAAATATTTTTTGTCTCTAAGGAAAAAAAGAGAGGGGAAAATGTCCCTTGCACTGAGCTCCACCAAAAAGTTTATGAAAACACAGGGACCTGGAAGCTGGTGTTTTCTGGCAGGGAAGTTTAATTTCTCTTCACTTGGGCACTACGTCGAGGGCTACTAGAGTTTCCAACATTAGACCCTGTAAAGATAAGATGACCAAACCCAAGGTAAATGCCTAGTGAGTGAACCAGAGCATGGGAGCGGTGGTTGGGCTCCTTTTCCAGCCAGCTTTGCAGGGAGGCAGCCATAAGGCCGTGCACACACACATCCACCCCCACACTCAGGAAGGCCATCAGGGGAGATGTTCAGAGAGGACCGTCAGAAAGCTGATTGCTTTTTAAAGACTATTTATTTATTTATGAGATAGAGATAGAAAGAGGGGGAGAGAGAGAGAGAGAGAGAGGAAGAGAGAGAGAAAGGGAGGGAGGGAGAGAATGAGTACATCAGAGTCTCTACCTACTGCAAATGAACTCCAGATGCACACACCACCCAATCAAACCTGGGTCCTTGGCTTTGAAGGCAAGTGCCTTTAACCACTAAATCATCTCTCTAGCCCCCCTTTTTAAACCCCACATATAGCTTTTATTTCTTATTAATTATGAACTTGCCTGGATGAACAAATCATGTGTTAGTCCCATTCCCCTCGTGTTATCCCTTTATACTCCCTTTTGCCCTCTCTCATTCCACTGAGGGCCCTCCTCAGTGGGGTTTTTGACCTCCTCCAGACAATGACTGTTGCATTCATAAGCTGATTGCTTTTGTGTGCTTCAAATATTGAATTTTTGGTGCTTCTTGAAACTACTGGGATTTACCTGAATATTTTGTGTGAGAACTACAAATGATTTTGTTTTTATTTGCAAGGAGAGAGAGAGAGAGAGAGAGAGAGAGAGAGAGACAGAGAGAGAGACAGACAGAGAGAAAGAGATAGAAGAGGAGAGACAGACAGAAAGAATGGGTGTGCGAGGGCCTCTAGCACTGCAGACAAACTCCATATGTGTGCCACTTTGTGCATTTAGTTTTATGTAGGTACTGGGGAACTGAACCTGGGTCGCTGGGCTGTGTAGGCCAGTGCTTTAACTGCTGAGCCACCTCTCCACCCCTACAAATGATGTAATTCATAGAATTAGCTTCCCTAAGTGCCTCCTACCCTCCCTGATTTAATGCTAGTATCTTTCTAGCTGGTGCTTTCCAAAGGTTTTTGGCCATGACTCCTTCCAATGAGGTGAAAGGAAAAGTTTCATGAGGGTCAACCATGCCTACCTTGTTTGCTGCTGGAACCTAGTATCTGATAAATAGCACCTGGCACACAGTAGGTATTCATTAAAATATCACCTAAACACAGGATTACTGGCATCCTCAGCTACTTTTCCTCCTTACTAGTGCAAGGAAAACATACTTCACCCCATGGCTGGTGAACCTTGATGAACTACCAATGAAGTGATGAGATTAAAACTATCATTTGTATGCCAGGTACACTTACAGCAGTGGAATTGTACACATAGCAATGGAAGCAGAGCTTGGTGGACACCACATGAACCAGGGCCCTTGAGTTCTTCTGATGGGCACAACCTGCTGGCATTTTGATTCTGAATGCTGGCTCTGGCTCCACTTTTTTTTTTTTTAAATTTGTTTTAGAGAGAGAGAGAGAGGCATATATATAGAGAGAATGGGAGTGCCAGGGCCTCCAGTCACTGCAAATGAACTCCAGATGCATATGCCACCTTGTGTATCTGGCTTATGTGGGTCCTAGGGAATTGAACTGGGGTTCTTTGGCTTTGCAGGCAAGTGTCTTAACCACTAAGTCATCTCTCCCCATCTATCAGCAACTTTGGATATCTCTTTTCCTTCTTGGGGCTTGGTGCCTCATTTATGAACTGGGGTTCATTGTTTCCCTGGGAGCACTGTGTGAGGTAAACTTAAGTCAAAGCACTACCCCAACGAACGATTCACGGCCACTTCCACTGGTCAGAACAGGGAAAGCTGCACTTTGGGGACCCTCATTTGAAGTGGGGCATAATCTCCATACCGAGGAGTCAGCATTGGGCATGACTGTGTGCGACAGAATGAATCTAAGATGGGAAGTTAATTTTTCTTTGTTTTTTAGTTAAGACTAAAATACCACTACATTTAAATTCATTAAATACATGGCCCCAGATATTGGGTTAAATGACCCTGACCTTAATATTGATGCTTACTTCTGAGTGGACTCCCACTTTCTCCTACTTCAGGATATAAGGGTGCCTGCTCCCTTCTTGCCAAGTCAGAAAGTGCAAGAGGCCCAGCATCCACACATCCTGCTGGGAGCCTTTCATTTGTGGGTAATACCTCTGTGGGCTCTCTATCCACATGGCTTTCTGGAATTCTGTCACTGGGTTACTTTGTCAATCTATTGTTCTCTCTGAGCACTCTTCACACTGTGATATGCTGGCAGCCACATGCTAGGTTCTCCCTTCCGTTGATGTTGGCGTGGGGAAGTACTAACAATGACTTCATGCTGTCCTTTTTATCTTGGAAAAAGGTCATTTTTATTCTCTGTCACTCACATTTGTAGGACTAATACATACACATGCTTAAGCAGAGAGATGATGAATGATGGAATGGAAAGAGACTTGATGAGGCACAGGCCAGCAGGATCATTAGTCACCTATGAATAAGGCACACAAGATTCCCATACCAGCTGTAACACAGAATCCACACAAATAATTTTATCATGCCTTAAAATATGAATACAGAAGTACTGATTTCAGCCTCTAGCCCCCTTGTTACATGAGAATGTGAGTGAAGATGACAGATCACTCTAAAATTTTGAGTCTGGTGCTAATAACATCTGCACATAACTGGTGAGATATGATGTATTCCAAGTTATCTGCACAGAACTAAGGTACAGGTACAAAAACCCAAGTTATCATATCTAACATCTGGGTCATTTGTTAGCCTTAAAGAGAACTTCATGTATATGAAATAGGTGACAATGTTACCTGAATAAGAACCTAGCCCTAAAATGGTAAGCACCTGCAAGTGTTATTAGCCCAGTTGTTACTAAGTGAAATTTGCAAAGCTCTGGGGGCTATGTTTAAAAATCTGATGACAATAAGCATTGTCTTCCTGTATCCAGGATGAAGACTAAGAAAGGGTGGCTGGAGGTCAACTGAAGCAACTGGGACCCAGGTCAGCTGTGAGTGTCTGTCCCTAAGGAGCAAGACACTGAGGGTGGTAGTTTGAATATAAATAGCCTCAAGTGTTTTTGATTAAGTTTCTTACTTAGTTCCCAGCTAGTAGAACAATTGGGAGGTGGGGCCTTGCTGGAGGTGGTGTGTCACTGGAGGCAGACCTTGAGGTTGATTAATCTAGCTTACTGGATATTCAGAATGCTTTCTCCCTCTCCCTCTGTCTTCTTCTTGTCTCTCTCCCTACCTCTTGGGTGTTTGAAAATGTGAGCTTGTTGCTTTTCTCTGGCATATTGAAAATTCCTTTTGAAACTGTAAGTCTGAAATACACCCTTTCTTCCCATAAGTGCTTCTGGTTATGTGTTTTGTCCTAGCAACGAGAAGATAACTACAACACTGAGGTGTGTGTGTTTGTGTGTGTGTGCGTGTGTATAGGGAGGGAGCCTGTGGATGGGTGTCTAACCTGGATGAAAACACTACCATTATCCATTTGGCCTTGTTCTGTTTCAGACTCGCTTAGTAACCTTCAGATAATTAATTGGCTTTTCCTAATACATCAGGGTCTGAAATGAAGGTGCCATGGATAAGAAAATATTGCTTGTTTGCCTGGTTGATCGATTCATTCATTCAACAAATATTTATTGAGTATCCTCCCTGTCAAACACTGCTCTATGACCTGAGGACATACCTGTGAACAAAAGCACATCCAAATTTATGTCTCTGGAAAGCATATATCCTGGACAGAGGAAGCAACTAAAACAAAGCATACACTGTCAGGTGGTCTTAACTTGCTACAGAAAAAATATAAAGCAGGGAAGAATTAAGGGCATACCCCTTGGGAACTGCTAATTAAAATATGGAGCCAAGATGGGTGTGGTGGCACACACCTTTAATCCCAGCACTTGGGAGGCAGAGGTAGGACGATCACCACGAGTTTGAGGTCACCTTGAGACTACAGAGTGAACTCCAGGACAGCTGGAGCTACAGGTAGACTTTACCTCAAAATAAATAAATAAATAAATAAATTAATTAATTAATTAAAAAATCAAAATCAAATATGGAGCTAAGCAAGCTGAATGGAAGAGGTGATGGGCAGAGTCATTGGCCTTCTGAGGGAACAGCCAGTGTGAAACTGAGTGTAGACACATACTGGGCATCAGAGGCCAGACTGTGACTTGAGCCTTCTCATGGCTGGGAAAGGGTCTTCTGGTTTGTACTTCTGCTTCCTTTGAGGTTGGCTATACTGAGGTAATCTCTTAGGTGAATGAAACCTCCTGGAGTCCTTGGCATATTCTATTTTTGGCCCATGAAAAGTTAAAGATGCGATTTTTTTTTTGATGCTACTGGGGAAACCCATGACCTCATGCATAGTAGGAAAACACTACTACTGCACTGTATCCTCAGCCACAAAGTTGAAGACATGACTCGGAAATGTGGGGGCTCCTTCACAATGTTCTGTAGGTGATCAGCAATGATCCTTAACCTTGGCATCACCTGAATATATCAACAGATGTTTGCACATGGAGTGTAAGGAATCAGAATTGTTCACTCCTTGAAGGGTGACTTTAGAACCTATTGAGACAGGGTTTTATAGTAGAGTAAGAGGTACCATGGACAGGGAGTTGTTGGAGAGAAAGTTCATTTACACATGCTTGTAGACGGGGATATATCCGTGCTTGAATTATGGAATTGAACTGTACTAGCTGTGGAAACTGAAAAGCTATTTCTGTGATCTGGAAGTTGCTTGATTCTCCATCACAGAGAAGGCAATGGTAAGAATTAAACATAAAGAGTGGCTAAAAGGATTCATGAATACAGTGCCCAATGACAGTGCGTGGGGACTCTAACATTTGTTCCTTCTCATCCCCCACTTCTCAGTTTCTTCTTTGTGCTACATGATTCAGAATTGCTGCCCACAGTGAGTCATAATGAAATTGTCATTAACCATCAAACTATGCACTGTGGGTTTCCAACAAGGCAACTGAACAGGGAAGCCTAGGGCTGCTGCCCAGCGGCTAACACCATCACAGAGAGGCCTCTGCATGTGTATGCTCTAGCCTGCTGCTAACCCCGGACAGAGCTGGGGAAGGAAGTGAGACGCTACACGAAAATAAAGTACTTCACACTGGGCTTGGCCACTGCTCATTTTCATTGAATGTGAATTATCATTTTTCCATGTCGCTTTGAGAAAATTTTTATAGGATGTATGTATGCATTACTTAATGCCATGCAAAACTGAATGAAAACAAAATTATATGAACCACCATGGTCTGTTTTGTTGCTAACAATGATAAAAAGCAGGTTTCTTTCCTTGGGTCGGAATGAATACTGGACTTCAAATGAATGTGAATGGGGGCCGTGGTGGCTGGTTTGATGGCAGATTGTCCAGTCACTGAATTAAACTCCAGTTTAGTGTTGCTGCTCCAGGCATTGTGCTGATATGGTTGACATCTGCTATCAGTCCATGCTAAGTGGATGATCCTCAATAATATGAGTGGCCTCCTTGAGTCTGTTGTACGACCTTAAAAGTGAACCTGAGGCATCTCTATGGAAGAAGGAATTCTGCCTCAAGCTTGCAGAATTAGCTCCTGTCTGAGTTTTGAGGTCTATCCTTCAAATTGCTCTTGCCAGCTTCCACAGCTGTATAAACCAATGCCTTGAAATGAGTCTACATGCATGGGCATGCAAATGTGAATTCTCTTGGCTCAGTTTCTGTTTTTCTGGAGAACACTGGATGGGACAGGTGGGTTTGAAGGTTTATTTATTCTTCTTTCTCTCTTGTCAAAAAATCCATTTTTTTTCTTTTTTATTTGCGGTGCTGAACACTGCAGGCAAATGCTCTGTCACTGAGATATATCTTCAATTATGTTAATAAGTCTTTGGCCTGGTGGCATAAATTTATAATCCCAGCTACTGGGAAGGCTGAGGCAGGTGAATGACACGTTGAAGGTCTGCCTGGACTATATAAAGACTGAGTTCAAGGCCAACCTGGGCAACTTTGTGAGACCCTGTCTCACAACAAAGAGTGAAAACAGGGCTGAAGATGTAGCTCAGTGGTAGAGCCCTAGTGTGGTGTGTGCAAAGCCCTGGATTCTGTCCCCAGGACTGCAAGAACAAGCAAGAGTAAATCCTTCCTGAGGCTTCCTCTGTGTGCTATGATTTTATTAATGAAATGTCAGCGGCTGCACAGCCCATTTCTATCACACTCTGAGCATTTCTTTGGCTCCAGTTAGACAATCTGACTCTGGCGTGTAGGACTGTCTCCATCTTGCCAGTGACTGGCATGGACTGACCTACAAGGGCCACAGGACATGCCAACGGGGTTCCAGGTGGACACGGAATGAATGTGCATGCCAAGTGGACAATTTCTCTTTAAAGAAAAACAGCTACATCAAGAGGTCATGAGGTTGAAATTGACTGATTTGCTACCTCTAGGTATAAAAATTCAGACCCTAAGTAGGACACAAAAACCCTGCGTTTAAGGAAAAAAAAATATGTCATGTAGTCATGGCTGTGCAGCAATTTCTAGAATGAATGCGCAGGAGGACAAATTGTGATGAGGAGAGATATTACAGAGAGGACAAATCTGCTTTCATTTTTTGCTAGTCTGTCCTTAATCGTATGGAAATAAACCCCTGGTGGAAAGTGAGATTAACAACTATGACATCATCTAAATTTAGTGCTACTGCTCCAAGCTGAAAAATGTGAGTGGGATCCAACTTTCCTTTTCTTGTCTCTGAGTTAATGTTTTCACTTTATTTCTTTTTTCCATCGCAAAGCCTTCATCGCAGCATTTTTCAGAATTTGAAGGAAAATAGAAATCCTCTTATCAAGTTTCTGATTTCATTTTCTTCCCATATATTTTATCTGGTGTCCTCTTCAGTCAAATCCTTACCGTCCTTACAAATTTGGTTATTAGATACTAACAAGCAACGGCAGGGACCGGTTCTGTTTGTAGAAGAGAACGCAGCGAGAGTGTAAGCCAGTGGTGACCTGCTAATAACTAGCTTCCCTGGAGAAAACAGAAAGGCTGCAGGGAGCTAATGAGACCAGAGCACCCAAGAGCGAATGGATGACCAAGGGGCGCTACCTTTTGGGGGTGACACCCTACATTGCCATACAAAATCAGGACTTATGAGTGAGCCAAGACATCCAGCCACAGACACAACAATGCTGTGGAGAAGGCAAACCTCACCCCAAGGCCTCTGCCTTGCACAGCACCATGCTGTCCTGGAACACAACTTTAGCAGGACTGTTTGCTAACTCACACATAGCTACACTTTTTTTTTATTGCAATCTTCATTTTTCCCCTTAGTTTTCCTTTCTAATTCCCACAGTCATGCCTCTAATTTGCTTTCCTTTCATTCATGATGTGATTTTTTTCCCATATTGCTTTTGCCTTCTTGTCCCTTTTCCACCTAAACTTCACCTTCATCTATTCCTTCCATTTATTTTCCTTGTTCTTCATCCGTCTTCCCTCACTGATGTGTTGTGCTTTAATCATTGCTTGGGGGCTTAAAATCACCCAGTGACTGACATGCATTTTCTTACTGCAAAGAGAGGGATTTATGAAAACCAGCTATGAAACAAAGCAAAGCAAAGCAAAACGAAACAAAACAGCCCAACACACTGAGTCTACAGCTTTGTTCTTTCCTTTCTCCCATGGTGCTCATGCTGGATCACAGATGGATGGGCCCTCCCTGTGTCTTACAGAGCAAAGCACTGGAGGCTGACTTCTGAGACTTGCGTGGCCAGGTGCGCCTAGGCTGCTGCATTGACCCTGCCGGCTGGAATTGTAGAACTGCTCTTCAGAGGGAAGAACTTCCCCAGATCTTCTTGGGGGGGGGGGGAAACACAGTACTATTTTATACTGAGGTAAACCAGATTCACCGTCAGCCCATTCATGCTCACCCCACACCCTTTCTTTCTTACTGCATGAAATGCACTCCTGGGAGAAGGGAAGGCAACTACTGGGTTACCCTGGGCCAAAGGCTCCCCAGGCAGCTGAAACTGTTTATACCTCCCAACTTGACCAGAAGTGAGATCTTTACATGGAATAGCAAAATAGATGTATTCTTTAAGACTACACGATTTTATCATCTGACATTAGAAAGTATCAGATTGCCATGAAAATACCAAGCGCATTTGACATCGAGCTTTCACTTTAGGCTTTTGCAACACTTAAGGACACATTTTAAACTCATTCCTTTTTGCAGCTTGTAGATGTACTTTACCTTTCTGTGTTCCCTGGGAGCAGGAGTGTGGTCCTCTGGGATACATGCTCGAGTAATTCTCTGCCCCACAGAGAGACCTGTAGAGCCATCTTTAGAAAGGATACTTGTGGTCAAAGCCATACCACATCCGGAAGAGCAGAGCACTTTCTGTTTTTGTCATGTTTTTATCCAACTTATTTGCTTCCTGGAGAGAGGTCACAAAAAAAGATATTGGATAGTCAAGTACATTTTTATTCTTAGAGAGAGAGAGATAGAGAGAATTGGCATGTCAAGGCCTCTAGCCACTGCAGTCGAACTCCAGACATGTGTGCCACCTTGTCCACATGTTCGACCTTGCACATGTATCACCTTGTGCATCTGGCTTACATGAGATCTGGGGAGTCGAACATGGGTCCTTAGGCACCACAGGTAAGTACCTTAACTGCTAAGCTATCTCTCCAGCTTTAGCACATCTTAATATAAAAATACATGTCAAGCCAAATCAAATTTAATTACATTAAGAAAATACTATGAGAATAGGCAATTTCATCTAAATGGTAAGGGAGTTTTTAAATAAATTAGTTCATAGATCTTATGGTGTTACAGGAGACCTTTTGACACAATTCAACATTTGCTTTCTGAATAATATTAATTGTCTTAAATAGATAATATTAAGTATTTAGTGTCATTAAATGCCACTTTTTGACATCAATAAAAATGGGATTTCTACCAGATTGCTGTTGTTAGAATTTTGCCATTTACTTCTGTCAAATTTGGGTGGCATTTGTTTGTAGATTAACAAAGGTCAACATGAAAGAAGTTAGTTGATTAATTGTTATGCTAGCTATTATTCTGTTTTGATAAATCACAGTGAAAAGCTGTGGTTGAGTGTTGATATAATTCTGGTTAGGTTATGAAGAATTTTGAAAGGGATGTTCCTGGTGGGAAAGCTTTGATAAAGGAATACATTTCTCCCCATCCACAAGAGCAGGAGAAAAGCAACAGTAGCAAGAGAGAAAGACAAAGTGTCTGACGGCTTTTTAAGTGAGAGGGAGAGGAGGTTACAGATGCAGGAACAGGAAAGGCGGCAATTCAGTTGAAAGGTTTTTTGCGATAAAAAGTATTTGGAGTGTGGTAAGAAGGATCCACAACAGCAGTTTAACTTCTGAGAATTTCAGTTTGCATATTAAGAAAAGAGAACCCCAACCAGTTCCAGTTGTAACACTCGCCATCATCAAAAGCACTTAGGGTATAATGTGGATTTTTTTTTGCATTATTAATAGTTGTTTTTTATTCCCGTTTGTAGATCATTTGACATTATTACAATTCACTTTTTTTTTTTTTTATAATGTGGATTTTTGCTTTGTCTGGGCCCACAGTTTCTACTCCCAAACACAGCATGAGTTGGTTGACCAAAATCAATGTGACCACTCTTCAGAGGCATGATGGGATGAGAAAGACAGTGGAAAGCTACTGGTGCTTTTTTTTTGATTATATTTTACTTATTTTTCACCTTCTCCAAGCCAGTTCCATTATCAATGATGATAAATAGGTGGGCCATAGTGCTGCATTCTGCCCTGTCTAATATGTGCCTGCACATGTTGCAGCTCCACCATCTACACAGGAAATGAGAAGACAAGAAAGTCAAATTGTGTCCATTGTTATCTAGCTGATTATCCTTGTCTAAAATGAAATTAACATCAAAAACTCTCTTATTGCTTGCCCTTCTTATTGGTTGTTTTAAGATCTCTGATTTTTAAAGCTTTATGGTTTTCCTGATGGAGTGCTAGCATGATGCTGTTTATATGTCACTGATGACTGGGCTGGACAGTCTGAAGGACATGTCAGGGTTTTGTAGATGATTACTGAGCATCTTCAATGGGGAATTTTTTTCACATGTATGTGACCATAGAACTCACTCCCCATTCTCAACCCCCACCAGGCAACACTGTCCTCTTTGATACACATTAGCGTTCCTCAGTGCTAGTATTAAGGCGCCACGCCTTGATCTCTAGATTTAGAATTTATTCATAGTTTTCCTTCCCAAAACCAAGGCTGTCTGGTTCAATATCCATCCTTCCCTGCACCTTTCTCTAGCTATTTCTGCCACATCAAAGGTGTCAGACTCTCGGAGCTGCTGCACACATTTTCTGCACCACTGGGTGGTCTCCACAGGTTGTTTACGAGCCAGACCCCCACAGCATGATACGGTTCAGCTGCCAGAGCAAAACTGCTCATGTTGAATTGGGCTAGTTCACAAAAGGGTTGGAACAAACCTGGGGGCTTCCTTATCTTTTCTTCCCCCTCTCTTCATGAATGAGGAGGACATTTTCAAGTGCTTTACTCATTTAACAACAGGTATAGATGATTTTCAATAGCTAATAATATCTACTGATGAGCATATAGTTATTGTATAAACTGACAAAAGGAAGTGTCAGAAAATCCCATTTTTTGGTTTGTTTTTAAGAAAGGGCGGGCTGCTGGGGCAATGAGCTTGATTGGCATTCAGGGGCTCAGGGTTTAGCGTCCAGCTTGCAAAAACCCAGAGGAATGACTTTGCAATCATGACAGTCCCCAGCTATTGAATGCTTGTTAACTGCCAGGCAGCATGCTAGTCACATTATCCAGTCATTAAGTTTTCCAATCATTATTTTTCAATTTTCACCACAATCCATCAAAGTTGGTTGAATTATGTCTGTTTTATAAACAATAACTTAGACAGACCCAAAAAGGAAAGAAGTGAGTGCAAAGTCATGCGGTTAGCAAGTAACTGCTGGGATCTGAATCTAGGATTCCAAATACAGGCTTTTTTTTTTTTTTTTTTTTTTTTTTTCCTGCAAGTCTATCACTCAGTTTTGTTTGTTTGCTTGCTGTTTTCAAGGTAGGGTCTTGTTCTATTCCAGGCTGACCTGGAATTCACTATGCATTCTCAGGCTGGCCTTGAACTCACAGCAATCCTCCTACCTCAGCCTTCTGAGTGCTAGGATTAAAGGTGTGTGCTACCACATCCAGTTCCTACTCAGTTTATTTTTGTTTTTTATTTTTTAATTTTTAGAGAGTGCATGAGAGAGAGAGAGAGAGAATTGGTGCTCCAGGGCCTCAGCTACTGCAATCAAATTCCAGATGCTTGTTCCACCTAGTGGACATGTGTGACCTTGCACTGGCCTCACTTTTGTGTGTCTGGCTTACATAGGATCTGGAGAGTCAAACAGGGTCCTTAGGCTTTGCAGGCAAACTTCTTGACCGCTAAGCCATCTCTCCAGCCCTCTCACTCAGGTTTTATTTGGAAAGCACAGATATTCTATAATAGACTACAAAACTTCATTAAGCCCTTCCTTCCTTCTTCCCTCCTCCCTTCTCCCATCCTTCTTTCCCTCCCTCCCTCCCTGTCTTGTTTTCCTTCTTTCCTTTCTCTTCTTTTCTGGGAGGTAGGGTCTCTTCTAGGCTGGCCTCAGATTGGCATTTCCTGCATCAGCCTTCCAAGTCCTTGGAGTGTAGATGTGCAGCACCACACCCAGCGTGAGCTAGTGTTGTGTCTACAAAATGAACTGAGATGTTAGATTGCTTGGTATCTACATCCTAAAATCATGTGGAATCATGCATTTTTATTAATGACAGCCACCACCACTATAAGAGCAGCTAACTCTTCTTGAACAGCATTTTTAGTGCTTTCTGTATACTGACTCTAGATTTTGTTAGTAACTTGCCAAAGTATATTCTTTCTTTCTTTTTTTTTTTTTTTAAGGAAAGCCTAACAGACTGGCCTTTTCTTGTGTGAGAGAGAGAGAAAGAGAGATAATTGGTGTGCCAGGGACTACAGCCACTGCAATCGAACTCCAGACACATGTGGCCCCTTGTGCACATGGGTGACATCACATGATTGTATCACCATGTGTCTGGTTTATGTGGGACCTAAAGAGTCAAACATGAGTCCTTAGGCTTCACAGGCAAGTGCCTTTAACCACTAAGCCAACTCTTCAGCCTGCTAAAGTATATGCTATCATTATTTCTATATTACACATGAGGAAACCAAGGCAACTGGTAAACCTAGAAGTTTCTGAGTATACTTGTAGTTCCTCAGCAGTCTGGATTCCTTTCATCCCAGGGTGTAAATGGGAAGCAAACTTCTCTGAACAGAAAATTGAAATCATGATACTTGGGTGTTCATGGAGACCAAGATGGAGTAACTACATACACCGTATGACCGTGTGAGATGCATAGCTTTCCTCAGCTTACCAATGCTATGAGAGAACTCCATAGGGCTATGGAGATGGCTCAGTGGATAAAGTGGATATCCACTCAAGCAGGAGTACTCGAGTTCAATTCCTACACCCCATGGAAAAAGACAGAAGTCCCGGTGGGCTTCTTAATCCTACATTCACCTGCTGGTGGAGAGATGACGGGTAGACACAGAATTGTCCAGAAGCTTGTGGTGAGCAAAGCAAAGAATACAGAGTGAGGAACACAGACTACAGAGTGAAGCAGATGAATAAGGACAGATCCATAGTGGTCCTGTGACCTCCACATGTGCGCAATGGCATGCATGAGTCCTGCACTCACATATGAGTACACACTCATGGGCTTGCACGCATATGCACACAAACATGCACATTACATAAATAAATAAATAAATAAATAAATAAATAAATAAAGTCTGAGAGAATACCCACTGAAACTTAACTTCATGTTGGACATTTCTCTAAATGCTTCCACACTGGATTCAGGGTTTCTTAATGTCTTCGTTATCTCCAGGCCTGTTTCCCCTCTTCCCTCTGGTAGTATACTGGAACTTAAAAGCACTCCTAAAAAAATGCATGTTTCTGACAAAATTTCTGGGGATATTTTTCTGTCAGCTGATGGGTACAACACACGTTAATCAGCAATTTGAAAAAAATATTAACACATGTAATTAAAATATTTATTTTAGTTGAGTGACTGGAGATGATATTTATTTCACTGCTTTGTAGACAAATAAACTGAGTTCCAATAAGACATGGGTGGAATATGTTTTCCGAGGTTGGGAGAAATTTCACTGAGGACCCAAAATTGACTTTTCTGCTGATCCTCGTTAAAAATATCAGTGTAGATCTTAAATATCTGTTGGCCCAGTTCTGGACCCATTCATTTATTTCTCTGCAGTTATTGATGACTTAATAACTTTGTTATGAAAGGCCATCAATAAGTGAGCAGAAATAAATGAGTTAGTCCAGTGTGTGCTCTGCTTGTGCACTGGGGGTTGAAGAGAAATGTGCCAAAGAGGACAGTGAAGGTGTCTTATGAGGCAGCACAGAGAGCAGACCCCCAGGAGGGTCTTCAAGCACAGGACAGCAGGAGGCATCACTCCATCTGCACTGTTGTGAAGTAGAGGTCAGCTCACACCTCAAGGATAATGGATGTGAGCAGTCATCAGGAGGCCAACCTGCACCTTGGTTGGTATCTTCTCTTCGTTTCTTTGTTCTAGAGGAGTGGCATGCATACAAGAGCAGCTGAACACCTACATCTGGACTTTCTACCACTGAATAGCAGTGGTTCAACCTAGTCTTGGGTTCTTCAGCTCTGTCGGAAATTAGAGATTCAAGTGTGTTGAATCTCAACTTCCTTCTGCTCTGATACTTCTAAGAAGCAGAGTGATGAATCTATATAAAATTCCTGGCTCCTGTATTATGTTCTATTTCTGGTAACATTTAAAAAATGATAGGGTAATTTGATCTCTTTTCCCTCTGAAACAAGGGAATAGAGTAGAGATTGGGAAATGGCAGGGCATAGTAGGAAATGGATAGCTTTCTTTGTAGTGAGCCCCTTGTGTGTAGCACCCCAGAGAGGTAAAGTTATGATGCTATTCTTTTATTTAGATCCCTGAGAGAAAAACCAAAGGCTCTGGCCAGAAGTCTATGGACACAAGACTCAGAAGCAAGAAGGGATGGTTTGCTGCTTGGACTTTAGTAAAAAGGTGAAGCAAATGTGAAGGCTTTCCCTGATCTGCAAACGGGGCCTTTGCTAAGTAGAATGGAACTCTGCTGTGGGTAGCCATTCGTGGTCACTCCCCCCCCCCCCAGCCCGAATCAGGGGGATCTGACGGATTAGGAGAGAAAGAGCATTTCCTTTTCTATTTCTCAAGATTTTATATTCAATACTAACCAGTGGAAGTTGAATAGAATAACAGAGGTGAATAATTATCCTCATGACTCTCGAGCTCTTATGGGTTTCTGAGTAGCTTTGCAGGTGAGACATGTGGATGGAATTTGTTGGTGATATTTTTTCCTTATTGTTTCCTTCCTGAACAGAGTGTATTATATCATCATCTTAATTCATGCCTTGATTAATTTCCAAGGAGAAAACTGTATTCTGTGCCCCTAAAGAGAAAGATTTCAGATTCTGAAGATAGATCACAGTATGACTGAAAGGCAAATATGAAATTAAAAAAAATTACTTAAAAGGTCAATTAACAATTCTTAGTAGTACTTCATGCAAATATCTTCACCTTTCTCATGCCCAGATAAATCGTTAAATGTTCTCAAGAAGGTAAATCCAGCAAGTGAATGCATGACGAGAAAAACACAATGAAGACAAGTAGCTGAAGATGGAAACAATTATTAAGATCCCATGGAAACATCATGGATCTCTCCAGATAGCCCACTGCTAGCCCAGGCCACCACATGGACTAAGCTCCTGGTTTAGCTATCAAGAAAGGGATCTGGTTCACATGACTTGGTCTTATATAGTAGATATAAATCAATCCAGGGAAAATAAATTGTTTGGCTCAGAAAAATGTAACATTGGTTTTTAAAAAAAATATTTTATTTATTTATTTGCAAGGAGAGAGAGAGAGAGAGAGAGAGAGAGAGACAGACAGACAGACAGACACACAGAGAGAGACAGTGGGACAGAAGTGGTGCACCAGGGCCTCTAGCTGCTGTACACAAACTCCAGATGCACACATCACGTTGTGCATCTGGCTTTAGGTGGCATCTAGGGAATTGAACCAGGACTGCTAGGCTTTACAGGCAAGCAAGCACCTTAACTGCTGAGCCATCTCTCTAGTCCTGTAATATGGGTTTTTGAATGCCTGTCTGAAAATTCTTTCATTTGATATTCTTTAAAAGATGATACCAAGTTTCTTTTAATAGTCAATATGGACTGTACTTAATAACTCATATCTACTGCATAAAGTTTCATAGAAGTGGTGGTATATGTGGTATATCATATCCAAGATTAGGTCATTAAAGGGTATTATGATGTCATCCTTGCTGTCTGTCTGGGACCACATGCTCTGAGGGAAGTTGTCTGCCATGTGGTGACACTCCATGGGTCCTTGGAGAGATCCATGTGTTGTCATGGGCTCTTCTAGTGAGAAACTGATTCCTTCTGCTAGAGGCTATAAAGCAAACAGATACCTTGACTGTGACCTCACAAGAGACCCTGATTTAGAAACACTCAGCTAAGATGCTTTCAAACTCTTGATCCATGAAAACCTTGTTGCTTTAAGCCACTATGCACCAATAGAAAACTAATATAACTTTATACCCTGACTGTGAATTCCAGGTATAGAAACACGATCTTGGCTCACGCTACTTCTCAATAATGTCCCCCAGAAACACAGTCTACATAGCAAAGAGAAGAGTCTCACAATTAGACCAGCGGTTCCATTATAATATAATGTAATGTAATATAATATAATATAATATAATATAATATAATATAATATAATATATATAATCTGTAGGCAACTGAAAATAAAGCAAAAGAAAATGATGTTTCTCTCCACAAAATGACTTTCAAGAACTATGATGGTGGGCCAGAGTAGAATATGGTCACAGACCTAGGGCCCAGGGCTTGGGTATCAGTCAGAAAGGACCAGAGACTAGCTACAGATGAAAGAGCGGCAACAGCAATAGCAAAACTGCAGCAAGGGACCCATCACAGCAGACTCTGAAGTAGCCCTGGTATTGGAATCAGCAGCAAAGGCTTTGAAACAAAAATCAAGCTAGAGAATTTAAGTATAAAGATTGAGGTAATAAAGGCACAGATGAAGATCTCAAAAAAAAGTGACGTATGAAAAAGGTAAAAATAAAAATTCTAGAGCCCAAAAGTCTAGAAAGAAAAAAATCTATGATGTTGGCTTAAGGACTGGTTGAAGACTGTTGAAAAGAGGCAAGAGACTGAGAAGTAAGAAGCATCAAGTTTGTAGAACACAAGGAAACAGGTATGCAAGTGATGTAAGGAGAACGTGTGAAGTGATCTAGACACACACACACACACACACACACACACACACACACACTGGAGCACATGAAGAAAAATAGAGGAAATGTAGAGAAGAAAAAGGTAAAGAAACAACAGTTAAGTTTGCCTAAATTTAACTAAATTTGCTCCTGGATAGCCAAGTGAATCTGAATTGTGATAAGTTCAAAGAAAAATAAATGAGACAGGAGTCAAACTCTAATATGAAAGATAGAGAAACACCTTAAAAGAAATGAGATTAAACAGATCATATTATGTTCAGTGAAATAAAAAAAAAGGTCTATCAACTTTCTTCAGAGCAAATGGAGGCTAGAAAACCAGAGAGTATGGGCCTGGGGAGTTGGCTCTGTGGGTAAGAGCACTTGTGAACAAGCATGAGGACCTGAGATGGACCCCGGCACTCACACAAAAAAACTGGCTGCAGCCACACAAGTCTATAATCCCAGTCTGAGGTGAGGTGAGGCAGCAGTCGTGGGTCAAGAAGGGCAATAAAATGGCTAGAGCTCCAGGTTCCCTGAGAAATTCTTTCAAGGAAATGACATGGAAGAGCACTAGAGGAGGCCATCTGATGTTCGACATGGATGCACACGCTCTGTGTGCAACTGTATACATGTGCATACACTATATACACACACCACATAATGTATATTCTATGCTCACCAAACTGCCTGGTAAGTACTTCTCTTAATGTTCATAGCTATATATTAATGCTACTCTCACTTTTGGTTAGAGAAGCTTCTCATTTCAGGTGGCAGTGACCTTGGGATGACTCAGAAGGCACCATGGTGCTGAGAAGCAGTGACAGAGGAGTACTCAGCACTGAAATATCTCTATCACACCTTCCATGGCTCAGTGTCCATTATGGAAGAAGTGGCAGAAAGAATGTACGAGCGAAAGGAAGGGTAGGACTCCTTACAATGTGCTCCTCCAGACACAAAATGGCCTGGATATCCATGACCTCACAGTGTCTGACACTACCTACACAAGGTCATCACAATAGGAGGACAAGATCATGACATCAAAGTAAAAGAGAGACTGATTGATAGGGGGAGGGGATATGATGGAGAGTGGAGTTTCAAAGGGGAAAGTGGGGGGACAGAGGGAATTACCATTGGTTATTGTCTACAATTATGGAAGTTATCAATACAAAATAAAAAATAAATAAAAAAATTCAAAGTATATTTAAAAGAAGCTGACCATCAAATCAAAATTCTATATCCAGGGAAAAGCTCTATCAGTGCATGGAACAGTATGTGACAGAAGCAAAAAGGAGAAACAGAACTTCTAATCATGGTGTGAAGTTTTATCAGTAATTGATAAAATAAGCAGATTTTAACAGAAAGACACAGCTTGGCATAACTGACCTTTCCATCATGTGGTCATCTGGTTTGCTGTTTAAAGTTGCTGTGCCTTTTCCATGTGCAGGCTTGAGTGTTCACCAAGGCAGAGTGATGGAATTAGAGAGCAGTTCTGAAGTCCCACAGCCTATCACTTATCTACACAGTAGATCAGTTACACGAGAAAGCCCAGCTTCTCATCCCTCCATGCATCGCTGGCCTTTTCTGTGTAACTTGGCAATACTTTCCACCAAGGAGGAGTTGTCTATATGTCTCTATATTTCCAAGATAGCCTTGGAACTTTCTTTGATGACTAGAATGTAGCAGGAGTGCCAGTGCACAGAGGTGAGGCTAGGCCCCAAGAAACTGTGCCTGTTTTTGCTTATATTCTTGCCACCTCTCTTTGCCAGGAGAGAGACATGCCCAGGGTAACCCTCTGGTCTCTGAAAGAGGTGAGAATTAAATGGAACACAGATAAGTCACCTCCTAAATCACCCCTACTAAGGCTCTCCTAGACCAGCTGAGTATATAAACCTAGAACAGCTGGACCCACAGGCTTATGGGATAAATAATTGTTTATTGTTGTACACCTCTGAGATTTCATCTTTGTTAGTCAGCATCAGCATGATAATAGATAGCTTACACAATCTGGCTCCTGCCTGTATCTCATACTGATTCACAGCCTCTAATGCCATCCTTGTTACTTATTAAACAGGTTGAGAATGTTCCTTCCTTAGGGCCTTTGTCCTATCTGGAATGTTCTGCCTATAGATTGCTACACAAATAAGAGTTTTAGATTGCAGCTGTTGCCAGGAGGGAGTAACAGTAGAGAATGATGCTGGGAGGGGTGGAGCTTGCTTAATGAATGAATGTAAGAGAAGGAAAGTAGTTCTTGTGAGATAACCTAAGTAGAGGATGAGAAATTTGCTCCAGACTCTTGAACTGAGAACAAGGAAGTTAGGCTGGCCTGCAGTAATAGAGAAAGTGATTGCTTCAATGTCCACTGAAAGGCAACCTTACTGGAGAGGAGACTGTGTACAGACTGGACAGCTGCCTGTGGATGCAGTGCTACAGGGGGATGGCTGTGATGAAATGACTTTGTCTTTCAGTCCTGGCTCCACATATCACTGCTTGTTGTCTTGGGAGAATTCCTTCTATGAACCTCCATTTCATCATGTGTAAAATGAGGCTACAATGACGGTCATGATTGGTCAAAGTAAAGATTCAAGGGGATTTTGATCTTATATAGAAGACTACAAAAGTTTCTCACTAAGTTGCAGCTGCCGCCTACCTCTTCCTCATTACTATTCCTGCTTTCTAGAGCATGGAACTGCAGAGTCTGCTAGTAATATCAACATGTGGAATTTAGACCTATGCAGTAAAAAAGCACTGTTGAGAAGGGGCAGACTTTTGGATGTATAAGACATAAGTATGACCAAAAGAGAAAAAAAAAAAAATCAGCGTCTGCCAACGGAAAACCCAAAGCATTTGCTTTAAAATATTAATCTTATTTTTAGCAAAATATTATTACTTACAACGTGGCATTAAAAGCTTTCAACTGAGGCAGGCGTGGTGGCACACACCTTTAATCCCAGCACTTGGGAGGCAGAGGTATGAGGATTGCCATGAGTTTAAGACTACCCTGAGACTACATAGTGAATTCCAGGTCAGCCTGAGCTACAGTGAGACCCTACCTCAGGAAAAAGAAAAAAAAAAAAAAAAAGCTTTCAGCTGGGTCAATTTATAAGCTCAGTGTTCTATTTTTGAAACATTTGTGGGGATGTTGTGGAATTTACATCCCATGAGAATAGCACCCATACTACAGGTACAACAGATAAAACAAGTACAGACAAATACTGATAACTGTTCAAGTTGTTAGATATATGTGGGACTCATTGCTTTGTAGTCTGTATTTGAAAATACAACAGTGTGGTGGTTAAATTTTGTTGTGAGGTCAAATCAGATCAGGAATCTAAAGACACTCCTCTTGGGCAGGTCTCTGAGGTTGTTTCTAGGAAGGATCATCTGAGGGAGGAAGAACTTCCGTGGTGGTAAGAGTGCTGGCCGTGTAAGCATGAAGATCTAAGTTCCATCTCCAGCAACCATGGAAAAATCCAGGCATAGCCACTCATACCTGTAACCCCAACTCTGAAGGGAGTAGAGACACGAGGACCGCCGGATCTAGTTGGTCAGCCAGTCTAACTGAAAATCAGGGAGGCCCAGGCTCAGTGAGAGACTGTGCCTCAGGGAAATAAGGTGGAAGAGTGACCGAGGAGGACACCAGAAATCCACATGAGCATACTCAAACAGAAAGAGAGAGAGAAAGAGAGAGAGAGAGAGAGAGAGGAAGAAAAGAGAGACCGAGAGATACCAGTATTTAGTTAAAAATACAATTATGGGGCTGGAAAGATGGCTTAGCGGTTAAGCGCTTGCCTGTGAAGCCTAAGGACCCCAGTTCAAGGCTCTATTCCCCAGGACCCACGTTAGCCAGATGCACAAGGGGGCGCACGCATCTCGAGTTCCGTTTGCAGTGGCTGGAAGCCCTGGCGCGCCCATTCCCTCTCTCTCTCCATCTGCCTCTTCTCTGTATCTGTCGCTCTCAAATAAATGAAGAAAAAAAAATACAATTATGCTTGAAAATGAGCTGTATCCCAGTACTAGAGAGAGTAGAGGTTAGGAGAGAACCAAAAATGTCTGCGCTTGAAACTGTTTAGGGTATCCATCACATGCAGAGTACCATTTGACTCTGTAGCACAGCCCAGGAACTGGCCCCTGCCCATCTCCTCTGTCTTATTCCATCTGCTCTGGTCTGACTCGCTTGGTTCCACCCCCTGGCCTGCATGCTGCTCTTAGGCACATCCTAACCTACTGATTTACAGCATGTATCATTTCTGTGCCTTCTGGGTAGACCACTCCTCGTGTCCCTAGATGTCACCTGGCTTCTGCCCAGACTTCAGCCCTCGAATCAAATGCTGCTTCGTCAGACCTGTCCACTACAGCCAGTGACCTCTCTTCTCTTCTCTACCCTCTTGTCTGCTTTATTTTTCTTTTTCTCTGAACATAAAGCTTTGGTAAACCAGGCACTCTGTGAGGGAGAAGACTTGAAATTTTAAGTACTGAACCCTCCTCACATCAGCTAGTGCCAGATGGGCCAGGGACAGGAGAAGGCATAAATACATGCATACCTGGGAAGAGGGAAGCTGGGAGCCAAGTTATCTGGATTCAAATTCCCCTGCCTTTCATATGTCTTTGGTCAAGCCATTAACTTCTCTGTATACAATTTCCTTATTTGTAAGATGGGATAATAACAGTGTCTACCCAGGGTCATCTAGGAAACTAATTAAGATAACACATGTGATGTACCTAGAAAACAATGGTCAGTATTCAACAAGCATTAGGACCATTATAGTGGAATGAGGAAGAAGGAAAAAAGAAGCAAGAGCGGCTGTCCTTGAGCACTGAGATTTCCTCCTGCAGACAAGAGTGGTGTTCTGGAGTCTCGAGTCTCAAGAACAGGAAATCAATCACAAGGAAACTTTCTGGGGGGGGGGGCTGGGGGGGGGAGGAGGTATCTGAGAGTTGTGTTCCCCTCCCCAAGTGTCTGAGACATAAAGTTTCATAATTGTAATCCTTCTGTTTTTCAAATCAACACATTTGCATGTAGTATGTATTTAGAGTTTCATGCCCGTGTATGGAATGTGCTTTAGTGTGTCTGGCACAATAAGGTGTTACAAGGCGAAAAGGAATCATGCTACAAGTTCATATCCCAAAGGTTTTATTCCCTATAAGTAGAGAAAGTTGAAGTTTCTATGAAAATAGCAACATATGATTATATATATTTATTCCTGATTTTAAGAATAGTGGCCATAATGACTTAAAACTTTTTAGCTTTTGGGTAATTAAAAATGGGATTTATTTTAAGGTTGGCCAATGGAAAGATTATCTTACTTGTCAATGCAGACCTGGTTTAATGCATATGAATTGTGTAGAAACATGCAATCCCCTCAGAATTAGGAGTATGCTCTGGAGTCCAAGAGAACCGCGGATGCTAATAATAAGTCACATGTTGCAGGCCAAATGAGAACAGAAGGGGTTCTTGACAGAATGTGTGGAAACTATGAAAACCACTCTGCCTAGGTTGAGTGGCAGCTTCATGGCCACTGTGGCTAATTACTTCCGGTTGGAGCCCACTGTTTCCTGTACTTGACACTGCAGAGAACAATCAATCTAACGGCTTTCTGAAATGGGACCAGTTGATAGAGAAGCAGGATGGTGAACAGAGACACTTGTAGCACACTCCTTAGAGTCGCGTGCAGGCAGCAACAGCTAACTAGGAGCTTGACACATTACAATGTCAGTTACTTAACGCTGTCCTCCACAGGACGCTCCAAGGGAGAACGTGCTTTTCAAAGCAATGAGCTGTAATGTTTTGTACCACTTGATCAGAAGAATATTTTTTTCCCAAGTGATAAAAACTTAGTATATTACAATCACTCCCTGTTTCTATTCTTTGGATATAAGAAAACTTAACTCGTGGTTCAACTGTGGTATTTAGGCCTTGCATCTGCTTGTTCATGATTCTTTCTACACTTGTGGATATGCTTTATGCTCTGATAATTATTTTATCGGAATTTAATATAAATGTTTATTAAGTCATATGTAATGGTGTGAGTTACCTCAAATTTTCTGTATAAGTGAAATTCATTTAATTAAATTGGGGGTTAGTTTCATGACAGCCTGAAAGTGAACAGTATAATAATTAACAGTATTCAGACAGGGAAAATAGGACTCAAAGATATAGAAACATTACCCACAATCCAGATGCCATGTGGTGTTTACTATTCTATATTGCACTTTCCTATCACTAGTGTTTTTATTTATTTATTTATTTTTAATATATTTTATTTATTAATTTGAGGGACACAGAGAGAGAATGGGCATGTTAGGGCCTCCAGCCACTGCAAATGAACTCCAGATGCATGTGCCCCCTTGTGCATCTGGCTTATGTGGGTCTTGGGGAATTGAACCAGGGTCCTTTGGCTTTGCAGGCAAACACCTTAACCTTTAAGCCATCTCTCCAGCCCTAATATTATTTATTTATTTATTTGAGAGACAGAGAGATAGAATGGGTGTACCAGGGCCTCTAGTGATTGCAAACAAACTTCAGACGCATGCTGCACCTTGTGCATCTGGCTTCCATGGGCACTGGATAATCAAACCTGGGTCCTTAGGCTTTGCAGGGAAGAACCTTAACCGCTAAGCAATCTCTTCAGCTCCTCTCTCTCCCTGTCTCTCTCTCTCCATATATATATATATGATGGATAGATAGCTAGGCATGGTTACACATGTCTGTAACTCCAGTCATTGGTAGGCAGAGACTAGAGAATAATTGGAGGCCCCTGATGGACAGTATCTCCAGGTTGAGCCAGAAACCCCTTCACAAGGAAAGAAACACATGGATGAGTGATGAGAAGGACACTTAATGTTTTTCTATGGCCTCCACACACATGTGCATGGGGCACACACACATGTATTATAGCACATATCACACACACACACACAATCACATCCATACACACATGCAAAAAATGAGTTATTGCTAATTATTTGAATTATGCTAATTAATTAATATTGTTGAACTTTATTTAAAGTGTTATATGAATAAGCTCAAATAATATATGTATAAATTACAAAAGGAAGGAGCTAGGCTAGTAGGAACTTTTACCAATAATTATGCGTGATTATAAAGGCTCGGGCTATTAGAGGAAGACAAAGAATTTTCTTTGATGAATTTTTTTTATTCTGTCTTTTCTTTGAAAGCAAAAGGTGATTGGCAAGGATAAAATTTAGATAAAAGTTGTGCTTGAAGGTAGAAGGATAGCTTGTCTGACCTATAGAAGATGAAAATGCTTTGAAAAGTCAGCCACCACCAGACCTTCCTCACTACTCATTACAGCCCACCAGGACCTGGTGATGATTTTGGTCCTGTTTCTAAGGTCACACTGCTTCCCTAATCCCACTGCTCTGGGCATCCTGCTGTGTTCAGTCCTGCAATAAGGTATGCTTCCTGAGCAATCAAGTCTGTGGAAATAGCACAGCCTGGCCTTGGAACACACAGCACAATAAAATTCAAAATCCATGACAGTCAGGCTCATCATGAACTTCATTTTCTAGCCTTCTCTGAGGAGCACAGTCTCTATCTCTGTGCATCAGAAAAGTGGCCTTTCGCCCAACGGCAGGTGAGGGGAATCAGAGTGGGTGTGGGGGAGTCATCCTCATATCCAAACATGATCAAGAAATACTTCAGTAAGCAACACCACAAGTTACCACCTTATCCTAATCATGTCTCCCAGTGTCCTAGTCCATTTCAGCAAAGATGGCAAATTCCCTTTCTTTCATACAGTTGTGATCTGCTTTTAGTAACCGAGAATGACAGATTCTATTCTGATGTCAGATCGAATCTAGCGTTTGGAGAACAGCTTTTCTCTACTTGGGAGATGAGCACATTGCTCTGGGAAATTTTCTTAAAGACTTTGCAGGTCTTTGTAGTTAGGCTGGGAATGGCTCACTTACATAGTTTTGTTAGCTTTTTCCTGTTTCAGTAATTGCTGAACACCTAGACCTGATGAATGAGAAGCCAAGCAGAAGAAACAGGTCCACTGGTTCTGTGTCCCACGTGTACTGGACACACCCTGAGTGAGTTCATTGACACTGCTGAGCTGGGTAGGGATGTGCAGCCTGGGTAGGAGTGTTTGGACTCTTACGTTGTAAAGTTTCCAGACTTCCTGCTGCCACAAAGAAACTATAACTTGAGCATTTGCATGCTAAAACTGATCAACACCCTAAATTCCCATGTATTTTTTTAATTATTTATTTATTTATTTGACAGCAACAGACAAAGAGGCAGATAGACAGAAATAGAGAGAATGGGCGCACCAGGGCCTCCAGCCACTGCAAACGAACTCCAGACGCATGCGCCCCCTTGTACATCTGGCTAACGTGGGTCCTGGGGAAACGAGCCTCGAACTGGGGTCCTTAGGCTTCACAGGCAAGTGCTTAACTGCTAAGCCATCTCTCCAGCCCCCCCATGTATTTTTATTGTCATCTAATTTATTTTATCAGCACAGGCAGCCCCCTTTTAGAATGAGTCCCTTGGCTATAAGCTGGACAAGCATGGAACTGAGCATGTCATATCTCTGTATGTTATACATTGGTTTGTTCTACTTGCCTGGTGTGAAGAGGGCTCCTCTTTCACACATTCATCCAGGTCCACACCGACTCTGTAAAAAAAAACCAAAAAACAGAAAAATGGTAAGCACCTTACTGCTCAGGGGGTGAGACAATCTTACATATCCCAAACAAGGCAAACCTGAGCAAAGGTTTGGCAGAAAACCGTCCACCTTTCCTGAATCAGAGCCTCAAGTAGACTGATAACAGAATACGAACTTGCACATCTAGCGGCAGCACAGCGGGAGAGGTGGAGCATCCAGGGCAGATCCTACTGCTGTCTTCCCAGCAGGAGCAGGACCCTGAGAACCTGGGATAGAAGCTACTAGAGGAAAGATCTCCATCATCTCAAAAGTGGGACACCCCACAGGACCCTCTGACCAAACTTTCTTAGGATTGTGGGTACCTAGCCTGAAGCAGGGTTCTCTGATGCAGAGAAAGTCCAACCTCAGCTGGATTTGGACTATCCATGCGGGCTATCTACAGGGAGGCTTCAGGTTGTGGGGCGTGAGACTCATGACATTTGGGGGGGGGGCAGGGAGTCTCTGAGAAAATGAATATAAAATCCAAATATGAAACTAGGAATGAATTAGAGCCTTAGAAGGGGAATTATAGTATAAAATTATATATGTTTTTAAAAGCTGGTAAATGCAATAGACAGCAAAATCCAGAAAACAAAACAAAACAAAACAAAACAACAACTTCTAACAAAACACTTCTAAAAGAGTTTTTAAACAAAACACTTTTAAAAGAGTTTTTCTCCCTGTAATTTTTGCCCATGTACTTTGTCTTTATAAGATAGCCATCTTATAGTGGTGAAGATAATGAGATACGAGTCTTTATCGTAGCAAAGCTGATCAAATTTTGGATAGCCAGGGGTCATTAAAAAGCACGCTTCCTTACCAGACCAGCTGGCGGCATGCAGTGTTGTTATAGTAAATGCCCCCATGCACGATTCCTGATAAACTTCATTTCATGCCATTTCCATAAACAATGCACAGTGCACGTATCAGTGTATATGCTCCTTACTGAATGTATTTCTGAATTTCCATCTTTATGGGACATCAGTGAGAACGGAGTTTTCATTTTCCACAGTTGTTTCTGGCTCTGTGTATTTCAAACCTAGTCCCCCCCACCCTCGCCCAGTATTCACAGACTTCTCCCAAAGGATGCTTTCATATTTAAGACATATATAAGCCTTTCCTACCCTGGGATGGCCAGCAGTGACGTATATGCACAAAAGTGACTATGGTTAACACAAATGTTCCCCACTCAGTGCAAAAGAAATACATTGCCAGTGCACTTTCTCCTGGGTTGGATCCCAAAATGCCCACAGCAATCTCACCAGAAGAGAAGTGTGATGGAGGGAACGCTGTAGGGGAAGGAAACAGCCCTAAATCCAACTGTGTTTAAAACATATTCGTCTTGTAAGTCTTACCAAAACACAGTCCCTGGGAACCCAGTGCTGGAGCTCTTCCCAGGGCCCTGGAAGGCGAGGGGTCTAGAGCGCACTTCCTGTCCTGCCCAGCGAGCTTGCGGACCCGGGGCTGGGGGAGAGTCAGGGCCCAGAGTCTGCCTCGGGTTCTCCCAGAGCCTCTGTGAAAGTCGTCTTTGCTAGACCTCTGGAGTCGCTCCTTCAGCTCCCGAGGCTTCTGGGTAGGGACGTAAAGGACCAGAAGTGCCCTTCCGACCAGTGTGTAAATGTGTGAAGGAGCCGACAAAGGGAAGACACGGCTTTCTTAAAGTACTCCGATGCTTCAAAATGAGAGGCCTTTGGGTATCCGTAGCCCGAGTGTCTAAGCAAAGGGGCAGAGACAGCGGCAGCTTCTCCTCTCCTCCTCTCCTCCTCTCCTCCTCTCTCTCCTCCTCTCCTCCTCTCCTCCTCTCCTCCTCTCCTCCTCTCCTCCTCTCCTCCTCTCCTCCTCTCCTCCTCTCCTCCTCTCCTCCTCTCCTCCTCTCCTCCTCTCCTCCTCTCCTCCTCTCCTCCTCTCCTCCTCTCCTCCTCTCCTCCTCTCTCTCCTCCTCCTTCCTTTTTTTTTTTTTTTTTTTTGTATTTAGGAAACTGCAAAGGGCCTCTGAGATGAGTAACCTTTGATTTTCCACAGTAGAGTAGGAAAATCTATTTTAGCCATTTCCTCTAAGAAAGGGCAACATGAGAGGAAGAGGGGAGAAGAAAAAGGGAAAGAGGAAGCAAAGAGGGAGGAAGGGAGGCAGTGAAAGGGAAGAGCAGTGAGAGGGAAAAGAGAGGAGGAATGGCAAGGGAGAGAACTGGAAGGTTACTAAAGCAAGGCACACCCCCAGCTGAGCCCAGTCCAGGCGGTGACAATGGGGTGCAGGTGGCCCTAGTCCACAGAGTGCCCTTGTGCGGAGCTCCCTGCTGCTCTTTCCTCGGCCTGAGCAGCCCTCACACACATTTGGTCGCTCTGAGCTTACTTGAAGAACACCTGAGAGGCTCCATTTCTGATCTACCCCAGATCTTCCTGTTTCCAGGGCTAGTGGGGACCCGGGTAGGCTGTGAGTCGAACTGAGGTCCTGAGCTCCTATTGCTGCACCTGTTTTGGATCTTTTCCTTCCTTCCTTCCTTCCTTCCTTCCTTCCTTCCTTCCTTCCTTCCTTCCTTCCTTCCTTCCTTTCTCCCTCCCCCCTCCCTCCCTCCCCCCTCCCTACCTCCCTCTCTCCCCCTCCCTCCCTCCCTCCCTCCCTCCCTCCCTCCCTCCCTCCTTCCCTCCTTCCCTCCTTCCCTCCTTCCTTTCCTTCCTTCCTTCCTTCCTTCCTTCCTTCCTTCCTTCCTTCCTTCCTTCCTTCCTTCCTTCTTCCCTCCCTCCCTCCCTCCCTCCCTGTCTTTCTTTTGTCTAGAAAACTGAAGAGAATATAAAAGAAATTTCATAACATATCCAGTGATTAAAGTTTGAGGCAGTCTTGAGGTTTTTCACTAAAGATTAATCTTTCCTCCCCAGCAGCAATCTAAACAGACACTTGTATTTCTGGCAGCCGGATGGACGAGGAAGATAGCAGCACGTTCAGTACCTCAGCTGCTGCGCCCAAAGCATCTCACAGGTCTGCCTGGGCACAGGACACTGCCCCACCTCAGCCCATTTCTGGTAGGCCAGCATTGTTCTGGCCAGTCTGCAGCGGGTCTTGGCGTACTGAATGGACATCTCAAAAGGCTCCAAGAAAGAGAAGGCCTGTCAAAGTCACTTGCCTCCGGGGCCCACAGGCTTTCAGTTCAGGAGGTTCAATGAGAATAAAGTTAAAAAAGAATTATGGAAGCTAAGTGTCACAGAGGAAAGGCTCATAAGAGCGATGTCTTCTATCACTTGAGATTTTGGCTACTCTTGAAAAAAAAAAATCTTGCTAAAATATATGACTTGGCTTCTTGCCTCCTTAAACACTATGTGGTGAGGTACTCTCATCTTAATTAGAGGGCCCAGCCTCACCACTGGTCCCATAAAATGTAATGCTTGCTGCATTATAATGATTTCCAAGAGGTGTTTGAACTTCTTTATGACCACAGTAAATGTTCCCTGACTTCTATTATTATTATTTTTTAATTCTTGTATCTGCCATTTAAACTGCATTGATTTCCTGGCTGCAAAAATATGTTAGCATATTGTCTCTACATTTACCCCCCATGCCTCATTTTAATTCAGTAGGGGACTAATAGCTTGGTAATCAAATTTAACACATTTTTCTTTTCAGGTTTAATATATATATAAAATAAAATAATAAAACTCAAACATTGTTGAAGGGCTGACAGTAACATTCTTGGCCTTACCCCATACATTCTCAGCTCAACTACCTATAAGAGCAGTTTTCCACCTTTTCTTGATTTTCATGTATAATAGTGGATATTGTCATTCATGGTACATTCACTTAACATCCTTAGGGTTATGAAAACATGTCAGTTGCATCTGTATTTCTTACTCTGATGTTCAAGAAAGCAAATCAGAGTGGGAAAGGGACATTTTTAGGGATAACCTTGCAACTACTCACTTTTATGAATAAAAGATCACTTATACACTATTGGTTTTGGAGAGATTATCAAAACAAGACATGTGTTGTGTATATAACAGATCTGTAGGTGAGATCACAGATGTATGGAATGAACTCCAACCTGCTAAGTGATGTTCCAGCCTCTTTAGCACCTCTTCCTCTTCCTCAGTTTCAAGCTCTACTTCTGCTTATCCGGTCTAGACGTAGGCCCCACATCTGGTGCTTGGACTTGTCCTTATTTGTAAGGCTAGCACCTAATACTATCACTGAGCTCTGGCAACTCTGAATTTGCCAATGCCTGTCCCATGGCCTGACCTCTTCCTTCCAATCTCCAGGCTGGCAGTTTGGGCTTTGTCGACCACCAATGGACACCTGTGGTGTCCTGCTTCCTTTTTTGACCTGCCAAGCATTGCCCATTTCCTTCCTATCATCACTGTGGCTCACCACAAATGAGGCCTTCCTAAATCCCGGATCCCTGTCTCTTGAAACTTTTCATCCACTTTGTCTGAAGGGCCTATACTCCTCCAGCTCTAGTCCACATGAGAATCTGTGGTTACCTTGTTTATTTGTGGCAACTCTCCTCTGTTCATCTGTGGTTAGAGTTGCAGGGCAAGCCAGTGCTCTGCCTCATATACCAGCCCTCACTGGAGCCTGATGACTCCAGGGGTCACTCTACAGTTGTTGAAGGGTCAGAGAATCCCTTAGAGGGTGGCCTTGTAGTCAGACTGCCTGGTATAGGAAGCATGGATCTGCTTCTCAATTTGTTGTATGACCTGCATCATGAATAATGCTTCCTTTTGTTTCCTCCCTGGAATGAAGGAGATAATAATAGTTCCACTTCCTGAACTGATAGTGCAGAACAAGTGAGAAAATATTTGTAAAGTGCTTAACTTAGAATCTTCAATGCTAACAGACATTGCTGATTTTTTAAATTTTTGTTTATTTATTTGTGTGTGTGTGTGTGTGCGCGCACGTACATGCGTGCACCAACATCTCTTGCTACTGCAAACAAAAGCACATCCAGCTTTACATGAGTGACTGGGGAATTGAAACCAGGGTGGCAGGCTTTGCAAAGAAGCACATTTAACTGCTGAACCATCTCCCCAGCCCCCACTGTTGGCATTGTTTTTTACGTGTACTTCTTGTCAATGGTGCCAGAGTTCAGTCCTGCTATGTTCATTGTTCATTAATTTCTAGATAAACCCTCACTGTAGTAAGTCCTGCATTGAGGCAGCATGAAATTTATAGCAACGTCACACTTGAGTCAGAGGAAAGTAGTCAGTGTACAGCTGGAACTCAAGAATATCATTTCTATTTAGGGAGGTCACACCAGATTGAGATTTATCTGTAATTCACACTAGTCAGGGGAGAAGGCTACGAAGGAGGAAAGGAAGGTGTATAAAGTGCAAAGGTAAGGAAGGAAGAGAGGAGAGCTGAACAGGAGGAAAGCAAATAGAAGGAAGTTGAAAGGAAACACCAAAAAGGAAAAGAAAGGAATGCATCAGTGTAGAGATAGGTGACGGTTACTGACAAAGAGCCAAGAAAGTAACAAATGGAGAGGTTTCATTGGTACTGACTCTTGCCATCATTAGTTTTGTGTTTCTCCACCTCCTCCCTCTCTTACCCTTTCAGACCTTTTCACCTGCTGTATTCTGTCCCTCCAAGTTGGCATTAAATACCTGGAATACCCAAGACCCATCAGAATGACAAGAAAAGAAAGCCTACTGCCGAGCACAAGGTAAATCATCTCTATCACATCTGCCAGGGCCCAGGAGACATCACAGAGGAGGTGACAGATAGAATATGAGTGGTATTCTCACTGCTAGCCTGAGAACCTCCTCCAGATAGATGGCAGTAGACACTGAGGGGACTCAAAATTAATCAAAGCAGAACATTAGAGGCTGCTGAGATCTCAACATTAAAGGAGACTTATAACACACCCTCCAAGGTTCAGGGTACAGTTTGGAAAAAGGGACTGAAAGAATATGAGTCACAGGGTGGGAAGCTGTACTCTGAGGCATTGTCAGTTACTGAGAGATACATTCGTGACCCCACAGTGATTACCAATAACCCCACCGAGTTGGGCTCTCATTGGAATGGGCATGAGGAAGGGTATAACTGGATAGAATTATAACAAATTTGCAATATGTTCATATGTTAAAGTTCTCAACTTAAAAAAAAAAGAATCAAGGTGTACACAACCTTAGAAACAGAACCCAAGATGCTACCAAAAAGTAAGATGAGGAACCAGCAAAAGACTGAAAAACAACTAAAGAGGCTGGTTAAAACTTTACATTTTGCATTCTTGATGTACCTTTTAATTTTAAGCAAGTGGAGAGCGGCCTCTATGGTATATGATATTCAAATGGAACTGAAAGTGAGATTTTCACATATTCCCAGCTGTTCCCGTGAACATCATGCTCCGGGTTCCTCATTCACAGTGAATACCCAGCTCCATTTTCAGAGCAAAGCACATCTCTTGTGGACCATGATGCACCTCCCTTCCTATTGTGCCTTCATTCTTTGGTGGATTTTATTAGACATAATAAAATCTTGGAATGCTTCCATACCCAACCATAGCCAAAGATGACGCTTCAAAGTTTAGCTTTTCTTAGCAGGAAATCAAGGTAAGTAACTAACAAAAGGCTTACTTTTCCCATTCTGCTCTTATCACTTAGCACCTCTGGAAAGTCAGTGAAATGTTACTGGGGCTTAGTTTCATTGTGTGGATTCCAATCATCTAAGGTGACAGGTGGTTTTGATTCTTTTGAGCCCCTTGCTGATGGGCTGGGTAGTGGGGAGGAGAAATCATTTCCTCTAAGAACTGCATTTGATGGAACAGTGTAAAAAATGACATTTTTAGTAAGGGAAGAGTGACAATATTGAGCACATAAATACAGGTTGACAATGGTGAAGTCTGGACATGAGAATATCACAAGGGAACCAAAAACTGCCATCACACTTTACCATCTTCTTCATATCCATTGATTAAATATCACTGGAGTTTACATATGACAAAAATAATATAATAAAATTAACAATCAGAGTATTTTTTAATTTGTGTCTTGAAAACCAGAAAATGACCCCAAACATGTGGAAGAAGACACTGTCTCATTCTGTTATTTCCAGGAGACACAGCAGTTGAAGAGTCCACATGCTAAGCTGGAGCCCAGGTGAGTTCAGATCCAACCTGCATCACTTACTGCATTTACAACTTGGAAACATCTTTTTAATCTCTAAACCTCACTTTTCTCAACTGCAAATGAAGATAAGCAAGGATATTGTGGGTCATTATAAGAAAGAGATGAGTTGATGCATATAATGTGCGTATGCTATTGGCTATCACCTAGGAAACAGTTATGAAATATTAGCCAATGTTCTTGTGCTATTATGAGAGAAATTGATGGGCTTGAAATCAAGTAATAAACACAATTTAGGTTAGAGTCAAGAGTGGATTTTCTGCAAATGATGGATGCTAAGATACAAAGGTTAATAACAGGACTCCTGCCATTAGTGGTCCAAGCTCAAATGGGGAACACCATGACTGAAGACAAAAAACTACAGTGTGGTGTGGTGAGTACCACATACAGACTAGGAACATTCTGACAGAGCCAACTAAGGGGGGCTGTGGAGGGATGGGGTACATTTTATAGAGGAGTTACCCACTGAAAGGTGAGAAGGAGTTATATGGCAAAGACAAGGAGGATGGGGGAGAGGACTCCAGGCACAGCATAGGTAAAGCCACAGAAGCTCAAAAGAACAAAAGTTGGAAGATGATGAACAGTGAGATTGTGAGGGTTATTCACACCAAGGCAGGCAGAGTTGCTTTTATGATACTAGAAAGAAGCTTGAGGAAGACTTAAGTTCTATGCTTAGGAAAGCATATTAGGCCACCGGAGTTGCATATTGTGACACTAAAACACTGGAGGGATGGAGGTAATTTGGGGAACAAATTTATTGATTCATCCAAGAAACCATTAGGGTATAGGCCAATGACAGTGGTGGTCAAGAAGAGGAGATAGGTTTCAGAGGTGTGGCTGTATATGGTGGGACAGCGGAGGGCCACATAAGAGACGGGTGTGCAGCAAAGAAGAGGGCCGTACCCACAGGTCTCTGAACTTCCACTTAGAACAAATCGATGGTTGGCTTTTTTCTTTAACCAAATTAAGCATGCAGGGGAGCTCTCCCAAAGCGCATCCTGTTAGAAAGGTGAAGCAGAAGCTTGGGGTCTTGAGTTGAGCATTTCTATTGTGAGTGAAATAATGCTTTCAACTCAGGAAAACTAGGCCTTCCCCCTTAAGAGCTTCTGCTCTTTACTAGTTTGAAGTGGCAGCTCAGACCATCAGGTAAAGTACAACGAATGAGGGAGAGAATGGGTTCTTCAAAACCAGGATTGGTGAAGTGGGAATGTTCATGGTGTGGCATGATAAGTATTCGAAGACAGACAGTCTGGATATGTACCCTAAGGACTATAGGCTGGTAGAAAAGAAGTTCAGGATAATAGATTCTTAGGTTATCTTTGAGATAAGTGAACAATTTTCTGCTTTAAAGCCATAGCAATGAATGCAGAAAATTTGGCTCTGGATTAACAAGCACTGCCTGGCTTAGCATTGCATTGAAGTTAGTGTGGGCATAGTGTCAAGAAAGGCCACAATCTTGGCCCCAGCACTTTGATCTTTAAATCATAACAGTGATGTTGCTATAGTGAGTCCCTTGGTCAGAGACTGGGAAGATGATATGACATTTTCACCCACAAACTGGTTTTGGAGCACGAGTGTGTACTCAGTGGCTGCTCTGATTGTG
Organism: Dipus sagitta; assembly: GCA_036346955.1. Lineage (NCBI taxonomy): Eukaryota > Metazoa > Chordata > Mammalia > Rodentia > Dipodidae > Dipus > Dipus sagitta. The sequence continues at coordinate 35,774,594 of CM070786.1, forward strand.
AGTGTGGAGAGTGATGGCATCTGGAAATGAAGTGGAAGACGAAAGGGAGTTTCCACAATGTGGCGACATGAAGTATGTGAAGTGATTGTCCCTGCCCCCCCCCGCCCAGCAGAGTACCAGGCAAGGCAGTGGATACTTCTGAGAGCAGAACTGCCCCTTTTGGCAGGAACATGCTATTATCTATTGGCCCTCTTTGTGCTCTGTTAGGTACATTTCTCCAAGTCTGGGACTTGTTATGTGTCATTTCTGTGTTAGTGTCCTAAGGCTACCCATATGAATACTTTTCTCCTAGAAATATGGAGCTGAGACAGTTTCTAAGAAACACTGTCAAGATGATCAAACCACGAGGGTTTGCTCTCTCCTAAACACTGTTGACAGTTCAATGAAAGTACTGTGTTACAAGAGTAACAAGAGTTATCTAGTACAACTTTTAAGAGTAAGCTACCTTGACTAGTTGGTCCCAGCACGTATTCATGTGACAACAGGCAAGAAGGTATTCTTCCATTCATTTTTCCACAGGATACTAATGAGAACTGTCTTGTGTGGCTTTGTGGATAAGGGATGTGGGGACCCAGGGAGGGCCTGCCACCAAGCAAGTGCTCTTCCTGTGCCCTCTTTGCTACTTAGTCGTTCTGTATTAAGGTTTAACTTGGAGCACCTCTGACATCATGAGGTGTTTCACTGTCCTCAGCTTCCTTAAAGTCAGTTTTCCCTGTGACTTCTGACCCCAGTGGAGGCTCATTGACAGAGGTGGATGGGAGCAGGATGACTGAAAGGTAGGTATGCTCAGCTTGCATAGCTGAGTCACGTGGCCAGGGCTTACACACATCTGATGAATTGGGAACACATTCAGGAATGTATGAGGATGCTAAGAATAGTATGTTCTCTGGAAAGTAAGCATCAATAAACAAGTACACGTCACAGACATAAACATATCCTGTGCTTTATGTTTGGAAAAACCTCCCTCAAGTTTGGGGTGTTTAGTTCTGACCAGATATAAACTGATTTCAGGCTACAGATAAGATCAGCTAGAAACTGGGTTGAGAATGAATATGTACATTAATTTCTTTTTACTTAAGTCACACACACTGACACCCTTTGGTGGTAAGACAGATGTGACAGCGTATCAAGGCATCTGGTTTTCTTTCCTAAGGCTTCTCCCTGGGTACCCTGCCTGAGCAATTAGGGATTTATCACAGACAAATGCACATCCCCAGAAAATCCATCCTTTCAAGAGGATTAGCCTGTTTAAATTCCAGCGAGCTACCAGGTGAGGTGTGTTCTCAATGCCAAGCTGAACATGTTCCATGAGAAAAAGAGACACTCACCACTGAGTATAAGGTAGGTCATAGGTATCCTTGAAAAATGAACCCTAGACTGCCAGGGCTCTGAGTAAAATGTAGAAAACCTAACACCTGACAATCATGTAGTTTCCTGAGTCAAACAAATCAGATTACATGAATTGCAGAAGCTCATCTCTTTCCCATGCTCCAAGACACTCCTAGCTGGAGGAAATAGCAAGTGAAACTAAGCAAGTGTGGCCTAATCCCAGCCCTCTATTAAGGCCATATTTAGTGCACATTGTAGGCCTGGAGAAAGATCTCTGAGCATCTTCATGATGCAATTTTCAGATGTGGTCTAGCTCTTTCATGGAGGCCAGGGGGAAGGAGCCAGAATCGTTATGTGCAAGGAACACATCCTCATCATGTAAACCACCTACAAAAGTCAAAATTGGACAGTGACAAAAAGGGGTGTAGGTAGAACCCATATTTAAAGCCTATAGGTCCTCTATACAGTAATCTAAGAGGAAAGTTAACTCAATCAAAGCCAGTGACAAGCAAGATACTGTGTGTGTGTGCATGTATGGAGTGATATCCTAGAAATGATCCTTAGAGGTAATTGCCAGAAGGCTCAAGGTTGATGGATGTTTATGTACAATAAATTCACATGGAAGTTTAAAATCCATACAGAATGTAAATTTATGGTACTTGTTTCTGAACCCTCCATCCCAAATAGGCTTACCAACCAGCCAGGTAGGTTTTGAGAAAGTGGTGTCCCAAATCATGACCTTTCTCTAACTGCTGATGCCTGGCCTTCTTTAGAACACCTTAAAGCTCTCCACAGCCCATTGAAAATTAGACTGAAACACAAGGACTTAGGAAAAGTCAATCTTGGGCTTGTCTTAATACAGGTACAAGTGATTGGGTCTGTTATTTCTGGGAGCAGAGAGAAGTAAGAAAAGCACAAGGTCACCAAAGACATTGAGAAATGCCATACACTGTGGATGTAAGAGAGGCAGAGGCTGAAAGGAACCCTATTATTAGAGAGTATGCCCTGGGTAACATTCATCTACTCAAAGCATATGGAGCTTGGGAAGAGGCTCTAAAGTTACAGTAATACCATATACTTTTGTAACTAAAAACAACAAAAAGAAAGATCTATAGCCCATTTCTTTAAGTTAGTTATTGAACAGCATTTGCAATGGTGTTATATAACAATTTGCTGGCAGTAAATCTGTGGCTGCTGGCTGTCCATCACCAACATTCTGCAGACACTATGATACTATGAACCATGGAGACTTAAAATTAAAAAAAATAGTCAAAGAAGATCATTTCACCAACAGTAATAAATCATCAAGATTGCAGTTAAAATAGCTGTGGGATAAATAATGGCAGCCAAAACCATTATTTAAGCCCATAACTAGAAGTAGATTATGAGTTATAATCTCACAAAATAACGATTGGAATCTTATTTTCCTTTGGATTGGTTAACCAGTTTATAGACCATATGGTGTTATGAATAATTAATATTCAGATTTATGAGATAGGTATATATTTACATATATATCATAAACACATATATTTACTTTTATTTAGTTATTTTTCATTTTTTGAGGTAGGGTCTTGCTCTAGCCTAGACTGACCCAGGTTCACTATGTAGTCCTTCGACTGGACTCAAACTCACTGGTGATCCTCCTACCTCTGCCTTCCAAGTGCTGGGATTAAAGGCATGTGCCACCACACCTGGCTATATTTACTTTTTAAATGAAAAAGTTAGTCCCGGAGTATTTAAATCAGAATATTCTTAAATGTATAATCTTATATTTTATTAAAGTGAGAGTTTATATATATAAACATAGACATATATGAAGTGAAAGTATTCTGATTTCATAGGGGCTATGGAGTGGAAGAACTAGTACATGACTCATCATAAGAGAAGAAAATTATTTTAGTGTCTTGCTGGGAGGGATTAAATCAAATCACTAAAAAAAAAAAAAAGTCCTTTTCTCTGCTCAAACCAACTGCTGTTAAGCATAGGGCCAAAGTGCATGCATGCACATGTCTCTATTAACATGAAATGGAATGTGTAAACATTAAAAAGTTAATGAGTTTATGCTTAATGCTACAATTACACTGAGAAGTGAACTTTGATTTTAGAATCAATGTTTTAAAAATCTGGAAAGTGAGTGAAGAACTAGTGGAAATGCTGTGAGGATGCTGTTTTCTGGTAGCTGAGGAAGAAAAGATGAAAGGAATGGGTCAAATTTGGCTGTACAACAGGTTCTCAAATGATCACAAAGCCCACAGAAAATACACAGTATGGGAACAGAATTAGCATCAATTTGTCAGGAAATGAAATAATGACAGTTAAGTAGATGCTCACAGCTAATGCATCATTCAAGCTTTTTCAGCCCTTCGTTCCAAAGATCATGATGACAGTTTAAACAACTGCTGCATGCGAACGGATGTTTTTGCTGACACACTATCTACATCTGAAAGGTAAACGTTGAGAGTAGTGGGTTCTTCCATTCCTCCCTTCCTCCACTCATCCTTTCATGAAATGTTGGTTGATGATATCTAATAACAATTGTTGTATTCTAGGTGCTTTGGAAAATATGTTAACATCTTTGAAGAACTTACACTGAATTTTGTTAAACCCAAGATAGCATCAATGATAAGATACTATTATGTGTTAGATGTGAGTACAGATTAAGTACTTCCAAAAACAAAATCATAATTGCTAATTATATTCAGGACACACATTGATTATAAGGCATACTTAACTTCAGAAATGTTAAGATATGAAAAAATGTGCATTTGAAATTAGTGGGATATGTTCACAAAATAATCAAAATTCAGGCTTCAATAACAAAACTTGACTGCTAACCTACCAACCTTTGAGTAGTTCATGTATGGATAGTATATATATACATACATACATATCTGTGTGTGTGTGTGTGTGTTTGGAGGCTCATGGGGGAAAACTTGGAAGAGGCATTTCCAAATCTTTAACAAACTGTTCTGTTTATGCTTAAATATTTAAAAAGTAATCCATGTCCTTTCGTAATTCTATTGCAAACAACTCTTAAGTAACTTGGCAAAATATGTCAAGTCCAGAGTGAGGTAAGAAGACTTCCTGTCCTGTGGATCTATGCGAGTGCTGAGCATCTGTGGGCCTCTGTGGGCATTCTTAGGATGCTGGCTGCATTGCTCTAGTCATGACCTTGGGTGCAATAACCAGCTCACCACCTTCTTCACAGTTCTACTCCTGCATCTTTGGGATCTTTGCTGAGCTTTGCCAACTTCCGCTCTACATCCACTCTGTTCCTGAACACTCGTGCACGCTCTCCATGCTGGCTAACCTAGAAAGCATCAGTTTAGTTCTCTTAGCCTTTGGCCTTAGACTGATTTGGCCAATAGGAAACAGTGACAAGACATTGGGAGGGGAGAGGAGAGCAAGATAGGTTACTTGTTCTTCAAGATCCTTCCCTCTTGCTAGGTTACCAGGATTGTCTGTGTCCCTCTACTAATGCTTTGGTTTCTAGTAGGCAACCATCTCTAGGCAGCTACCTCCCTGGGTCCTGTAAATATTCTCCTTTCCTGCCCTTTTGGGATTGCTTCTCACTGAGTATAGCCTTGTGGTAGTACCTGTCCCTTGCTTTTCTTAAACCAGGCTGCATATTTCTAAATATTTCTCATGTTAAGTCTCTTTGAATTACTCAGTTTGAATGTGGTACTTTTCCTTCTGCCTGAACACATATAGCTGCAAAAATGCTTGAGTTAAACTAGAAACTAAGTTTGCAAGAGCGTGAAATTTCTTAAGGGACCCTTCAATGTAATAAATCTGACATTGACATAGTTTTGTTTCCAGACTTAAAGTTGGAATTGGATTTTTAACTGTTTCTCTGAAATGCATGACTAATCATCCCTGACTTGACATAAATTACTCCCAGGTCTGGGCCAGATTTTCATAGAGAATCACAGGTAAGTTGTGACCAATGACAGCTGTTGTGGCACACTTAAAGGGGAAGAATGAAAACAGTGCACAGCAGAACCCACTCCCCATGGCCAAGGGCAGCATGTACTTTATTACCTGCTGCCTCTCGGGCTGTGAATTCCATGCGGCTGCTCAGAGTTCGCAGACATGGCTCTAGCAGGGGAACAGGTGCCTGCAGCGATGCCGTGAGGAGGGTTGCAGAAGCTAGGTGGAGCTATCCAGCACTTGCTGGCTTTCCTAGTGAACCTGGGGGTACTTTTCCTGGTGAACTTGGGGGAAACTGTTCATTTCATGGGGAAACACTGGGCTCAGCTGTATATGGCAGGGTGTCAGATTTTCTGCTCCTGTCACATAAAAGAAAACCCCTAGGCCCATGGAGATGAACTAATTTGGAAGGGGTTACAAAGATGTTAGATAATCAAACCAGGACTTCAACTAGTTTTTAAATTTAGGTTGTTTTATTTTAATCTGGCATGTTGCCTATAATAAGTGAATAGAGTGAGAGAAATAATAAAATTTAAAGAAATTTTTCAGTAGGAATGGACTTCTATGAAAAGAAAGATTGAACTGTCCAAACTAGTAAAATATACCTATTGCTCAAGACATTAATAAATGACAATGCACCATAAACTTGAAATTTGAAAATAATGTCGTTTCAAGATGACTGCTGATGTGTCATTTCTTAAACTATGCTGATTTATTTATCTTTCTGAATTTTTACTTAGCTAGAAGCTTTCTGTATGATTATTTCTTTAATGTTTTTCTGCAACTTTTCTTATTTTCATTCTATGAGTGTTCACTTCATGTGTCTTGCAAGGGGCTTTGCTATTAAGTACATAGATATTTATAATTGTTGTGTATTCCTAATTAATTGATACTAAAATATTCTTATTTGTCTCTCTAGTAACTCTTTTTGTTTCATAATCTATTTTCTTTGATTTTGTACCCTACTCCAGATTGCTCATGGTTAGTGTATTGTCTGTCTTTTTCCACACTGTTTCCCTTTGGTATACTTGCATCTTTGGATATAGTTGGATCTAATTTTGTTTTTAAAAATCCAATCCAGTAGCCTTTGCCTTTTGACTATTTCATTCATTCACATTTAATATTATTTTTATTTATATAGCTGGATTTACTTCTGCTACATTTGTTTTTCATGTTTAACCCCGTGTTGATTTTTCTGTTTGTGCTTTTGTATGTGGTGAACATGCACATGTGTATGTGTGTTTGTGTGTGTGGGTACACATGTGTGTAGGGTACATGTGTGTATGTACATGGGAGCCAGAAGTTGACATTTGGTACCTTCCTCAATAGTGCTTCACCTTTTTTTTTTTTTTTTTTTTTGAGTCTGTGTCTCTCCCTGAACTCCAAGCTCACTAGTTCAGCTAGACTAGTTGGCCTGAAAACCTCAGGGACCTTTCTATCTCTGACCCTCCCCATCAAACCTGGCTTTATGTTGACATTGGGATCTGAGCTCAGGTCCTCCTGCTTGTGGTGAGTATTTTACTGTGAGCTCTCTTCCCAGCTCCTGTTATTGAGTTCAAAATACATGAATATGTGGGGCTGGAGAGATGGCTTAGCGGTTAAGTGCTTGCCTGTGACGCCTTATGACTCCAGTTTGAGGCTTGATTCCCCAGTACCTACATAAGCCAGATGCACAAGGGGGCGTCTGCATCTGGAGTTCATTTGCAGGGGCTGGAGGCCCTGGCACACCCATTCTCTCTTTATCTATTTGCCTCTTTCTCTATCATTCTCAAATAAATAAATAAAAATAAACAACAATAAATTAAAAATATATATGAATATGTACACACACACACACACACATACATATGTATATATTTGTGACCAATGGAGGGATGACAAACACATCTTAATTTATCAGACTCCAGATTTATACTAACTTAATTCTAGTACAATACAGAAATTCATTCTACTCGATTCCCTCCCCTTTGTGCTATAGTTGTTATATGTATTCTATTTATCTGATGTGTATTGTTAACACAATTCATTGTTCTTATTGCTTCATGTTTCTGATGTGTTTTTAAGCAACGAGAAAATATATGAGTTTTTATATTAATCTTTTTTTCCATACATTCACTTATTTGTTATTTTATTTACTTTACCATTTCTGTTACCCTTCATTCCTGCTGTGGGTTTGAGTTACTGTCTCCTGGCACTCATTTGTTCCTGCAGCTCCCTTCCCTTCCTCTCCTTTGTGCTGTTCTCATTGAGTATACAGGTCTGTATCCTATAAGACCCACAAGTCAAGTTTTTTCTCTTTTAAAAATATTTTATTTACTTATTTACAAGGAGAGAGAGAGAGAGTATACCAGGGCCTCCTGCCACTGCAAATGAATTCCAGACCCATGCATTACTTTGTGTCTGGCTTTACATAGGTACTAGGGAATCGAACTCAGGCCACCAGGCCTTATAAACAAGTGCCTTTAACTGCTGAGCCATCTTTCCAGCCCCTCACAATTCAATTTTATAGGTGTTTTTTGCAATTATTTTTATATTAAGAGTAGAAAGGAAATATCTGAAATGGTGCTGTATTTTGTGGTTAATGTACAATTACTTTCACAAATAAAACCTTGTTGTTTCTCATGTGGATGAGATGATAGTCTGCTGTCACTTCCTCTCATCTGGAAGAATTTCCTCTTGTATTTCTTATAAGGAAGAAATGTATCAAAACAGCCTTTGTTTATCTGGAAATGCATTTTGTCTTCCTTTCTGAAAGATAATTTTACTGGACATCGAGTTCTTGTGTGACAGCTTTTTTTAAAGCACTTTATTTTACTGCACTCACTAACTTCTTGAGTCCATTGATTCTGACAAGGAGAATTCATGAGATTCTTTATATATGAAAAATAGCTTTTCTTTCTTGTTTTTGAGATTTTTCTCCTTGTCTTTTTTACATTTTGTATATTGTGTTTGGCAGTGGTGCTTTGTTTTCCCTATGTGGAGTTCATTAAACTGCTTGAATGTATAGATTGATTTTTATCATTCTATTTGGGAGTTTTGATCTCTCTTCTCTCTCTCTCTATCTCTCATTTAGCTTTTTCTTTCTGTCATCCTAGAATTTCCACTACTCCATGTTGATATGATGAATGATGCCTCAAAGGCCTTTGACAATTTGTTTATTTTGCCTCATTCTTTCTATTTTTATTTATTTGCATATATATGAATATGGTGTGTGTGGGGGGTATATATGCACATGTGTCCATGTGCACATAGAGAGATCGATATTAGCTGTCTTCCTTAATTTCTCTCTACCTAAATTATTATTATTATTATTATTATTATTATTATTTGGTTTTTCAAGGTAGGGCCTTACTCTAGCTCAGGATGACCTGGAATTTCTATGTAGTTTCAGGGTGGCCTTGAACTCATGGTGATCCTCTTACTTCTGCCTCCCAAGTGCTGGGATTAAAGGCGTGTACCACCACGCCCAGCTTCTACGTAATTTTTGAGACAGGGTCTCACTGGATATAGAGCTCACCAATTTGGCTAGGTTACCTAGCCAACGAGCCCCAGGGATCCTTCTGTCTCCACTTCCCAGTAGCTGCGCTTACAGATGAGTACCACTGTGTCCGCCTTTCACATGGGTGTTAGGAATCTAAACTCAGATCTTTATGCCTGTGTGGTAAGCACTTGATACTTTCGAATGATGTATCATCAGATTTGTTAATTATTTTTTTCCAGTTCAAATCTATAGTTGAGCCTCTCTAGCTAATGTTTCATTTTATTTATCATGCTTTCTTTTGATGCAAGCATAAGGGAGTATGTGCACATGTGTGAGTGTGCATGTGTGTTCTCATGCATCTTGGTAGGCAGAGGGCTGCTTGGATGTTGATTCTCAGGAACTCTGTCCAACTATCTTTTTTAAATGGGGTCTCTCATTGACCTGGAGCTTGCCAATTAGATTAGTCTGAATGGCCAGTGAGCTTTAGGGACCCTCCTGTCTCCACTTTCCCAGCATGCCATTATGTCTTGCACTTTAACCTGGGTTCTGGGGATCAAACATAGATCCTCATGCTTGTGTCTCGTGCACTTTGCCAACTGAGCCATCTCCCAACCTCAGTTATTGTGCCTCTTTATCTCCAGAATTTCTAACTTTGAGTATAATTTCTACCTCTCTACTGATATTCCATATTTGTCAGGTCACTGTTAATACTTTATTCCCTGGAACATGGTTTCTGTTAGTTTTAACGTGTCTCATGGAGCTACTAGCTTCTGCTTAACAGCTTGTCGCTGAGGTTCCTGATTTTGATAAAGGGAAACACACGGATTCCTCCCTGCTTCATTCCAAGTACAGCCAGCCTTACCAGCAGACCAGTGGCACAGCCGATGGCTTGTGTCACCTCTCTTGAATACTGTCCCAGCAAGAAAATTCTGGGGATTATTAACATCCCTTCTCTGGTTCACTTCCCTTTCCTGGATTCTGTGCCTATAAGCAGAAGCTAAGGAAGATGGCAGTCCTCATCCTTCCGTTTGCTTCTTTTGTTATGACACGTTTATCTATGAGTGGATATTGTGCTGAGGTGTTTTGCCTCTGTTTTCTTGGTCTTCTTTGTATATGATAGTCTATAACGTAGGATGGGAAATTGAGCATCATTTGTGTGTGTGTATGTGTGTGTGTGTGTTCCAATGAGTTCAGTTAAGGTTACTTACAAGAGTATTGGTGAAGGCTTATTTGCAATTATGGATCACTGAATAGAATCTTTCTTGTTCCTCTACTTCCTGGCCCTGAACACAATTATTAACTTTCTATAAATCTTTAGGGAAAGGTTGGCCTAGTGAACCATTTTTCTTACTATAAAGATAGCTTCTGTTATGCAGAGCTGGCAGTACGATGAGAAACACCAAGTATTCTCTATGACTGAAATATGAGCAGTCACCTGCACTAGGGTTTCCATGACACTGAAGTGAGAGCAGAGGTGTGAGAATGCATTTTAGTTCAAATGCCACAGGGAAGTCTGCAGCTACAGATGCACTGCTGTGGTTTGAATGTAAAATGTCCCCCATAGCCTCATGCGTTCATGGACTGGGCCTCACGCTTGCTGCCCAGCTGGTGGGACCTCTGGGAGGTGGAACTTTGCTGGAGGAGTGTGTCACTGGGAACAGACTTTGGCATCTTACTCTGGCTCTGCTTGCCAGCACCAGCTCCATCACTCTTTCTACTTCCTCCCTGTTGATGTGACAAGATGTAATGCCCAGCCATCTGATTTTTCCATACTTTCCCCATCATGATGAAACTTCCCCTGGGAACTGTATTCCAAAAATAAATCTTTTTTTCCTCTATAAACTGCTTCAGGTTAGGTGCTTTGATCTAGCAATGAGAAGGTAACTGCTACATGGATATGTTAAAAAATCAGGGGAGTTTCAAATAACAACTTAATAATGCATGTCAAGATCTTAACAAAAACAAGAATAAGCCAAATCCCAAGTGAGTAGGTAGAAAGAAACAATAAAGATCTCACATAAAAAGACCATTCACCATGGCAAGTAGGTAATCTTTCCAAGAATTACAAGGATGGCTCAACATTGCAAATCAATAAATGTAATCATATATATATATATATATATATATATATATATATATATATATATACTCAAAGACAGCAATCTCAGTAGTTGAAGAAAAGACATTAAAAGAAATTAGACAAATTCAGTATCCCTTCAGGATGAAAACCCTGAAGAAACTAGGAATAAACGAAACATACCGTAACAAAGGCAATACACAATAAGCACATAGCCAATAATATACTCAGTGGGGCAAAACTGAAAGCATTTCCTCTAAAAGGAGGAACAAGAGAAGGGTGTCCACTTTCTCCATTTTTACTTAGTATCATTCTTGAAGTCTTAGCTTGAACAATAACATAAAAGAAAAAATAAAATGGATATACACAGGAAATGAATAAGTTACCCTTACTTACAATCAATATTATCTTGTGTGTAAGAGAAACTAAACTTATCATAAAACTCTCATAACTGACACTTTCAGCAAAGTTGCAGGATACAAAATCAACACTCAGAAATCAGCAGCCTTCTTATGTGCCAGTAACAAACACCAGGAAAACAATCAGATTTACAATATAGTTAGTCAGATTTCTCGAAATGAAGTCACCAAGTAACCTAAAGAACTCTGTCTTACGAAATTCAAAGACTGAAAAGTTTAAAATGTGAAAGAATTTGAAAAAGACACTAGAAGACAGAAAGACTCCCTTGTTTATGGATCAGCAGGATTAGCATAGGGAAATAGTTTTATTAGCAATTTCAATGCAAAAATTTCATTGATATTTCTCATGAAACTAGAAAACAATCTTAAAATTGATATGGAAGCAGAAAAGGCTCTGGATAGCTAAAGCAATTCTGACTAATAATACAGTGCTAGAGGTATCACAATACTTGATTTCAAACTATGCTATAGAGCCATAGTAATAGAAGCAACATGATACAGGCACAAAATAGACATGAAGACCAACAGAGCAGAACAGAGACCTATGAGGAAGTCCACATAGCTACATCCACCTGGGTTTTGACAAAGGTGTCAAAAATACATTGGGGAAAAAGTAAAGCTGCTTCAGTAAATGATGTTGGGGAAAGTGGATAGCCTTACGCAGAAGAACAAAGCTAGATCCTCATCTCTCATCCTGTGCAAAACCCAATTCAATATGGATCAAATGCCTTAATGTAAGACCTAAAACTCTGAAATTGCTATAGGAAAGCATAGGAAAAAGCATCTCAAGTAATAGGCAGAGTCAAAGACTTTCTGAGAAGGACGAATTCCAGTATCTCAGGACATAATTGTAAGAATTGTTAAGTGGGATTCTATAAAATTAAAGCTTCCGAACAGCAGAGGAAATAATTCACTGAAAGGACAGCCTGCAAGCTAGGAGAAAATCTGCTGGCTGTACATATCACAAAAGTTAATATCTAGAATATATGAAGAACATTAAAAATCAAATACTAAATAATCAAACAACCCAATCAATAAATGGGCTAATGAAATACACAAGCAACTCTACAAAAAATGAAGCATATATGGACAATCAACATGGGAAAAATAATATCATAAAATGCAAATTAAGACTCAATGCAGTTCAATCCTACTCCAGTTAGAATGGTTATCATTAAGAAAACCAATAAACAAAAATGCTTGTGAGGATGTGTATAGGGGGAATATGAATTAGTCTCAGCCACTTTGGAAATCAGGTCCTCAAGAAACTAAAAATGGATCTACTATATGGCCCAGATATACCACTTGATATTTACCCATAAGAATTCAAGTCAGAATGTCACAGATACTTGTATATCCTGTTTATTGCAGCACTATTCACAATAGTTAAGTTACAGAATCAGCCTAGATGTCTGCCAAGAGTTGAATGATAATGTGTCCACTGGTACAATAGTGGCCTGACTCTTCTCTGATTGGATGTGAGGGTTGTTTCATGGGAGGGGATGAGTCCTGTTACTGCAAATCTAATCAGATGTCTATGGCTGGGGAGGTCATAGGCCCTAGGGGGGAAGCAACTACTGTATTTTGGCTAAATGGATATGAGGTGCTCATCAGTTTTTCCACTAAATATTTTTGCTTATACCCATAGGTAAGTGCTGTTCTCCATTTTTGTAATAGAAGCTTCTTTTTGCAGATGGTGGTCACTGAAGAGACTTAAAACTCATCAAAGTGCTGAGAATACATTACTATTGAGTGCTCAAAACTAAATGAAACATCCTTATGCCCTCCAAGGCTCAAGAAACATTGTGGAAGCGGTGGTAGAAAGAATATAGGAGCCAAAGATAGACGGGGATGTTTTGAAACAGTGTCTTCTGGATATGAGGTGGTTGTTGGATTTGTGACCTCATAGCAGTTGCTGTTATTTGTACAAGACTTACACAGTATTGGGCCCATCAATATTCTGTCAGGTTTGATGGAGGAAGGCAAAAAAAAAAAAAATTGAAGTAGGATTAGTTGGAAAGAAGAAGGGTGTGGCAGTCAGGTTCGCATTGCTGGTAGAAATCACCTGATCAAGAGCAGCTTTGGGGAAAATAGGGTTTATTTTAGCTTACAAACTCGAGGGGAAGTTCCATGATGGCAGGGGGAAACAAAAGCATGAGCAGAGGGTGGACATCACCCCCTGGCCAACATAAGGTGGACAATAGCAACCGGAGAGTGTGCCAAACACTGGCAAGAAGACACTGGCTATAAAGCCATAAGCCCGCCCCCAACAATACACTGCCTCCAGGAGGCATTAATTCCCAAATCTTCATCAGCTGGGGACCAGCATTCAGAACACCTAAGTTTATGTGGGACACCTAATCAAACCACCACAAAGGGGTTTGATGCAAGGGGGATGTAGTAGGGACAAATGAAGGCCATGGGGGGAGTATGGACTACATTATGTGCATGTATGAAAACTGTCAATGCAAAGTTTTAAAAAAAGAAAATGTGGTATACATGTACAGTGTGATGTTGTTTGTAGGAAAACAGATGCAACTAGAGGTCATCACTTGAAAGAAAGTAAAGCAGAATGGAAAGGCAAATGTGAGTGACATCAAAGTAGAATGAGACTATCCAGAGGAAGGAGCTGACTGGACAGGGGAGAGGGGAAAATGGAGTGGGCGTGGGGGAACAACCAGAAACAAAGTATATGATTCACTTGAGTGAAATGTGCTCATAAAATGTATAATGAATATATGCCAATAAAAGTTGTTAGATATTTCTATATTTTCTATATAACTTAAAATCAACTTCTAGTGACCACATCATTGTTTTTATTACTTTTAGCCGTTAAATGTGTTTTTCATTAAGGAGAGGGTCTGTCACATTCTTCACAGAGAAGTTTCTCAGACTCGCTCAGTTGAAGTTTTGTAAGCTTAGTTTGATCTTAAGTAGTAGTGTCTGTGAAGTCATAACTCGATATACTGGATATGTATTTAATGCTCTGAATCTCCAGTGTGCATTGTAGCTAATCTTAGTTGAGCTTCATTTTGGTAGTTCTACTTGTAACTATGAATATTTTATGACTTTTAAAATTCCTTCTTATAAATCTTCTAGAGAACTAATAGGAATCTTACTTATTAAAAACTAATACTCATTTTGTTTTATAATTACCACACAGGTCTATGGAAATCTTTTTGAAATATAAGACACACAATAAAATCTTAGTGATCTGTTTCTTGAAGAAATTTTCATTGTTCTTGGAATTATTATATTGTTACCCATGATGCCAAAAGACCAATGGATAAGAAAACAACAAGACTATATAGAATACTGAAATTAATCATCATTATTTTATACTTTTATTCCATATTACCTGCCAAAAGGTATTAAAGGAGAGAGGAGACACTCTGTGCTATGTTTAGCTTACTTTGAGTACATCTGAAAATTTATATTTCTTAAATTTCTCATTCATTCTGGGAAAAATAAAATTTACACATGAATACAGTTTGCAATTACTATAAAATGAGAAGTCAAAATGTAAAAAGACAGCAGAGTCCTCCACAGTAAGGATGTTGGTCAAACTGATTGTACTGTATTAGCAAAGTCTGAGATCATTCCTCTTCAGATGACAAGATCTTAGATGCGTTTTAACTTGAGAACCTATGAGTGGGCAATATGATTCTAAAGCAAAAATGAAATGTGACATTCTCATCCAGTTAGTCATTCAACAGGAAGAATTTTATTATACAATATTTTTTCAGCAAGAACTGGAACCAGTTCATATTTCTAAAAGGATATACCTATTGTCTTTTCATCTTCTATGATGTTTTTGAGTCCAAATTATTTGTTGTCATTTGTAAATGAATAAATGCTGAATCAGGAATGTATAATAAAATGATAGAAATGATTGGAATAGAATTAAATACTTCAATATACTCATTCTAATTGCTGGCTACAAATAAAAAAATTAAAAACGTTTCATAGCTTGGGCTAAAAAGATAACTTTAGTTCTCTGCAACAGATTTATAAGGAATCCAAATTTCTAAACCTTATTTAAATTTTGCATCTTGATGATTGTGGTAGCTTGAATGTATGTTCCTCATAGCCTCGGATTTGTTTATTAAGGTTAAACTTCCTACTTAACTCTCCAGCGGCCTGCTGGAGGGGCGCGTCACTGGGGGCTGATAGAAATCCAGCCCAAAGGTGTAGGGAACAATGTGAACTCTGGTGGTGTGTGTTTGTTGGTGTTGCTGCTTTATTTTGCTGCACTTCTTTCTTTTTGTCTGGATGTATGAAGTAAGCAGCTTCTTCTGCCACTGATGGAACTTTCCCTGAATATGTAAGCTTGAAATAAATCCCTTTTCCCCTGTGTCTATTTGGAAGTTTGTCCCAGCAACGTGGAGCTGACCATAGTAATGATACTAACACATGGAGTCAAAGGGAATGGTGAGCTAAAATCTCTTAGTGATGTATTTGAAATCTGAAGTTTTTACCAATGAGTATGTTACAGGTTCATGTATAGCCATTGGTAAACAGTTAAATACTCTCAGGAGATGTTACTCATTTCAGATCTATCTATCTCCCATGTATCTATATTTGTGTCTGTCTATCCATCCATCTATCTATCTATCTATCTATCTATCTATCTATCTATCTATCTATCTATCTGTCTATCTATCATCTCTGTATTATTTATAAAAATGTCCAAGGATATAATAATTAGGATCCATTGGATCTAGATGGTAAATGGTAATGATTATTTTTGTATACAGGAGGATAGAAATTAATGTACATCTTATATTTGTTTTTTTTTGTAGTCCATCATTACATTTTCTGAGCGTTGTATATTACCCTGCAGGCACAAAGATGTGCTGGATTTTTTTCATGGTTGTTGAACGAGGATAACCTCAGTTTGAATTCTGGCCTAATGCACATCATGATAGTGGACAAGACCACTGTCATGGATCCAAGTTTCTGCCTGTATAGCAAGACAGTGGCAGAAGCTGCTCTGGAGGGGCAGATGTACATGCAGTGCTGAAGCTCAGGCAGTGACTGGAGAGCCACAGATGCTTGAAGAGCTAGCTTTGTCCCTGTTCCCTGTGGCATTGGGACTTTGGGTGAAGCAGGACTAGATTGTAACTAATGTACAAAGAGGTGGGAGAGGTGTACACTGAAAGGAAACAAATCTTAGAGGAAAAACAAGAAGGGTGGTATTTAGGCAAGGATGAAAGAGAAGCAGAAGAATGATCCTCTGGAAGGATCTACAAACTTTCAGATAGGAGAACCTTTGTACTTTTGCTCAAGCTGTTTTGAAGACAGGGTCTCACTCTCCTGAAGTCCAGGCTGACCCATAGCTCATGTAGTTCAGGCTGGCCTTCAACTATCAGTGATCTTCCTGCCTCAGCCTCTCAAATGCACTGGAATTACTGAAGTACACCACCAAGTCAGCCCTTCATACTTTCTTAATAATTTGAGTATAGACTAGCACAGAGAAGACAAAACTCCTGTTTTGAGGTGCTTGGTGCTCTGATATTGGTTGGAAGTTTAGTTTTATTATTATTATTATTATTTTGAGAGGGGGGGAGAGACAGAAAGAGAGAGAGGGAGAGAATGGGCATCATGCTAGGGCCTTCAGCCACTGTGAATGAACTCGAGACATGTGTGCCCCCTTCTGCACATGTGAGATATTGCATGATTGTATAAGTGTACATCTGGCTACATGGGACCTGGGGATTCAAACATGAGTTCTTAGGCTTTGCAGGCAAGCGCCTCAACCACTAAGCCATCTCTACAGCCCTTAGTGGTTTTTCTTAAATACAATACATCTGAATAATTTTTTTGTTGTTGACAAGTTTCGTTACCAGAAAACTGAACACAAGAGGAAATGTTAGTCTAGTCTCTGTGATGACCAAAACCAAGTGATGACAAAGAAAGAGCGGCACCTGAGGGTACATTCGCCATGTTACCTCAGGCTTTATTAGTGAGGGAAACTCACTAGGTTACGTCTTCTAGGTTGTAGGAAGGCATGATTTATAATATCTAGAAAAAATATAGAAAGCTATCCAGTTAGTGTAAGGACTCTCTACAGTTCTCTTGGAAAAGAATTAGACAATATGTAAAAATTATATACCTTTTGGAATCAAAACTCTATCCCTAGAAATTTTAAGATGAAATGATTGAACTAGAGTTTATAATAAGACCCGAGCTACAAGCATCAGCAGGCTCCCCACAGATTACTAGCCACAGCCCAACAGCCATGGAGAGCCAATTGGGCTTGCTTTGCCCTCTTGGCCACATTTTACATTCCTAACGCTCGTATGCCATTCACTTTGTGCTTCTATTTATTTATTTATTATTGCAGAAATAGAGTTCACTGATGTCCAAGGATAATAATCCTATCAGATCAGAGCCTCGCCATGGTCCCTCATTCTTTATCTGGACATTACAGGCCCTATCTCCACAGACACAATGTTGTTAGAACTCTAATATATGAGTTGCATGTGGGAGGAATGGGAACATTTAATCCACACTTAAAGGTGTGGGAAGGGCCTGGGGTTCTGGACTGTAGAGTGGAAGGTGTGGGTGGGGCTTGGGGTTCTGGACTCTTGAGTGGAAGGTATGTGCAGGGCCTGGGATTCTGGACTTTACAGGTTATGGATCCTGCTCTTTGGATGATGTTTGGATTCTGCATTAGACAGGGTGAGACTTAAAGTGACAGGAATGATGCCACTGATAATATGAGCACTGTGACATACTGACATGTAAGGTGTCCTCAAAATCCACATAAGATATAAAATGGCAGCTGCGGTAGTTTGATTCAGGTGGCCCCTTAAAATTAGGTGTTTTGAATGCTAGGTTTCCAGTTGATAGAGATTTGGGAATTAATGCCTGTGGGTGGGCTTATGGGTATTATAGCCAGTGTCCACTTGCCAGTGTTTGGCACACTCTCCTGTTGCTATTGTCCACCTTATGTTGGCCAGGGGGTGATGTCCACCCTCTGCTCATGCTATGGTTTTCCCTTGCCATCATGGAGCTTCCCCAAAATAAACACTTTTTTTTCCCCAAAAGCTGCTCTTAGTTGGGTGATTTCTACCAGCAATGCAAGCCTCACTGCAACAGTAATGTTGGTACCGAGGAGTGGTATCACTTGCTACTAGACACCTGACTGTGTGGCTTTGGACTTTTGGAACTGATTTTCAAGAGGAAGGTGGAGGGATTTGAAATCTTGGCCCAAGCACAGAACAGGAGAGAAGATATTATTTCTAGCATGTTCTCTGTCTGGCTCTTTCATTTTTTTCTTTGTTTTCCTAATTTTTTAATTATATTTTTTTTTGGGGGGGGGGAGCAAAAAGAAAGAGAGAGAGAGTAGGTGCACATTTAGCCTCTGCAAACAAACTCCAGATGTGCAATATTTCACACTGTGTCACTGTGTGTCTGGCTATGTGGGACCTGGAGATTCAAACATGAGTTCTTAGGTTTCACAGGCATATGCCTTAACTGCTAAGCCATCTCTCCATCCAGCCCTGTTTTTTTCTTTTAAATTTTATTTATTTTGTGAGAGAGTGAGAAAGAGAGAGAATTGGCACACCAGGGTCTCAGCCACCGCAATCAAACTCTAGATGGGTGTGCCATCTTGTGAGCATGTATGAACTTTTCTGTGCATGTGTGAGCTTTTATATGCATGTGTCATCATATGCATCTGGCTTACATGGGTTCTGGAGAGTCAAACCTGGGTTCTTAGGCTTTGCAGGCAAGCGCCTTAACTGCTTAGCCATCTCTCCAGCTCCCAGCCCTTTCCTTTCTGTTCCATGTAAATTATTATTGACCTGCTGCTTTTCCTAGAAGCTACATGGATACATTGATCTGGGTAGAGCCCAGAACATTTGCTCCCATATGTGTTTAAAATAGTTATCTCAGTGTTAAGGGATTTCTTGACCAGAAATTCTTTGAATCTCAATATCTGAGTTCCATAGTAATGTGCTGTTGGGACTCTGAGCTACAGGGGCTGGTGGGAGCAAGAACAAAGACAACATAAGTTGAACTAAAGTGCTTGAGTTGTATTTAACAGTTATCGAGCTACAACTAAGATTGTGTTTAAATACTTCAGGGAAAAGTCTCTTGAGAAGTTCACTAGTTTCCTAAGTAGGGCGTTTGAGCAGAATGATGAAGAGGAAATGCTGGCCTTGTCTTTCTGTCCCCTCACCCCAGCCCGTCCCTGAGCTATAACGGAGAAGAGGGATAGAGACACCAGGCTTACACACTGGACTTCTCGGAGATCAGCCTATATTACACCCCAACATTTTTGATAACCTGTCAGTTTGAGATGGAAGCTAGTGCAACAAGAAATGTGGGGTGCACAAGGCACATCCAGGTTTACAGTGAGTGCAGTGTCCCATGCAGAGCCTCACAGACCTCTGCTCACCACTTTCCTATAATAAAAATCAAACTTTCCTCTACAATAGTTTGGCTATGAAGTGGCCCACAAAGGACTGTGTGGTAAGACTTGATACTCAGCTGAAGGAGCCATTGATAAGTATCAGAACCTTTAAGAGGTGGGGCCTAGTCGGAGGAAGCTGAATCATCCAGCATGGGCCCATGAAGGGGCTCTGGGGGCACCTGCCTCCTCCTCTCTCTTTTTCTGCTTCCAAGCTGCCAGGAAATGAGCAGCTTCATGTACTCCCACTGTGATGTTCTGCCTCACCACAGGCCCACAGGCAATAGGGCCAGCTGACTATAGCCCCAAATATCTGAAACCATGATCCAAAACAAACTTTTATTTCTTACAGGTTGGTTATTCCATGTACTTTATCACAGGAGTTGGAATGCTGACATGTCTTTTCTCTCAACTTATTATTTATTATCTATTTCATACACAAACAGCCTCACCTCCTACCTACTCTCCCAAGCTCAACTTTTCCCTCCTCCATGACTCCGCTTACTTCTGATCTCCACTTCTAGAGCAACAGGCCGAGCTTTCCTTTCTGACCCTTCAGCACGAGCATTCAGGTTGTCTGTGCTTGGCTTCACAGGACTTCCGTTTTTATTCTAGCACGTTTGCATGGGATGTCAAATAATTGCTAACAATTATTTGTTGCTGATGACTGCAATGATAATTCTTTTCTTTTGCCCTCGGGTGACTGAATGACATTTAGGTTGGATGTAGGCTTCTAAAATTATTACCATTTTATTTTTCTATAGGTGTGCTGTCAGTATTCTATAGATTTTAGTTTCTCAGTTGGAGAGTAAGATGTTTTTCTATCAGAAGGCCTGCAAGATTTTATCCCTTCTATAGTTTGGGTGCTAAATGTTTTCTGAAGGCAAATGTAATAAGGTTTGGTCCTAGAGATGTGATATTGTGAGGAGATGGAGACCTTAACAGAAGGAGGTCATTGGAGATGCTCCTGAAAGGGGCTGTAGGGGTAAATTCTTTTCTTTTACTTGATGCATTCAAAACCACGCAATAATTATTTATTTTCAATTCTTTTCTCTTTCTCTTTTCTCACTTGCCCTTCTTGGACAAGAGGGAAGTAGTTTTGCTCTGCCACAAGCCCCACCATGTATGCTGCCACAGTCCTGAGCAATGGAGCTAAATGACGCGGACCATATCTTCCAAAACTATGCCAAAATAAGACTTTTATTTTTATAAGTTGCTTATCTCAAGTATTGTTACCATGACATAAGACGAATACAATAATTAGCTTTAAAATACAAGAATTTTTACAAAGTAGTTTAAACTTTATTTTTTTATTCTTTTAAAAATTTTTTATTTATTTATTTGAGAGCGACAGACAGAGAGAGAAAGAGGCAGATAGAGAGAGAGAGAATGGGCGTGCCAGGGCTTCCAGCCACTGCAAATGAACTCCAGAACCATGCGCCCCCTTGTGCATCTGGCTAACGTGGGTCCTGGGGAGTTGAGCCTCGAACTGGGGTCCTCAGGCTTCACAGGCAAGCGCTTAACTGCTAAGCCATCTCTCCAGCCCTATTTTTTTTAATTCTTAATTCACCCTTTTTAAGATGCAGTGGGTGTCTTAATCTGACATGTCAAGCATTTCTTGTTTAGGAATATTCTCAAAGTTTTGCTTTATTATTTATTTATTGCTTTTCATGTAGCTGTTGCTCCAAAGCTACTGATATTCCCATCGCTAGTGTGGTTTGCCCTGTGGATATGTCCTCTAATTCCTCTTCTTTTTCCACACGATCTCCACTTTTGAGAGCCATGTGTCTCTCTTTAAACGTTCTTTGACTGAAACTCTATGGTCATGAATTCTATTTTCAGCAGTGAGCATTCTTTTTTCAATTTGTCTACTGAATTTGTAAAATTTAGAAATATCATTCTTACTTTCAGAAAGTCTTTCTGTGCTCTAATTATATCTTTGTTTTAGTTACTTTTCTTGATGTCTGCTCTCTCTTTCCATTAGTTCAACTATAAATGCAGTCACCAGCTCTCTTTGCTCAGCCTGGCATTTCTCCCCCTGGTTACAGAGTCCTTCTGAGTCTGTTGCAATCTTCCACTGAAGATTTTTATTCCCAACTCTTCTGTGTGCTGCCTCAGTCCCTGCACAGGTCATTAGGGGAGTATTCTCTTAGGCAGAATAGCCACAGCATGTAAGAGCCCATGGCTGGTGGCCAGCAGGTAGCAGACTATTGCCCTTCTGATGGAATTCTTTCAGCACAGTGGACTGGGCTGTCATGCCCATTGCAGAGCCTCATTTGGATCTAGGTGGGTCAGTAGTTGCTATCATTTGATGACCTCTTCAAATTCCACACTCCAGTTAGCAGAGACAGAGCCCCTTTCTCTGGGAACAGATGGAGAGGTTCTTTGAGAGAGCCACAAAAGTGGAAACAAGGGAGAGTTCCTCCTCTGCTACTGGCTGACAGATGTGGGTTGCCATGGAACCAGAAGTCCCCTTCTATGCTCTTGCCAGATCCCAGGGAACATGCCTCTACCCTCACTTTTATTGACTCAGGTGACAAAATTGTAAAGCATAGGTGACAAGGGCATTGCTTGCTCTTTGCCAGCCATTTTCTAGAGTCCAGTTATCTTGACATGCAGTGTGACAGCCCAAGCACCTTCAGTGGCTCTCCATTCCTAAAGGACAATATTCACACCTTAAGCTGGTGAGCTGAGCCCCTTTTGGGCTGGGTTCATGCTTCATGCTTTCTGCCCTTGTGACTTCTCACTCTCCCCAAAGCTGCTTGTTCCTCCCTCTGTGGGCTTGCACACACTCCCTTCTAGTGGAAGCCTCCTCTCTTTCCCTGCCTCTGATTTTGAAATCTTGGTCATTCATGAATTCAGATACCACTTTTCAGCAGAAGAAACATCAGCTGAAATGAGTTCTTCCCTCTTCTCTCTGATTTTATCTCCGTAGCAGCACTTACTGCTTTTCCTTCAGTTGTTCATGCACCTGCTGCTGTGTTATCCCAAACCAAACCCTGAATAGTAAGAGAGGAGGTTCCATGTCTGGGTCACTTTCCCATAGAGTCTCACATGAAATCAATACCCACTCTTTGTAGCACTGACTTGTCACCAGGAAACAATCTCACTAGATACTGGTAGGTCAATCTTAAACTTACTGTAGGTAGGAGGCATGGCCATGGAGCTCCAGCTGGACTTTCATCTGGGGGACTCATGTCTTCAACATCTAAGAATTCATTGGCTTTCACCTTCAGAGAAGGCCTGTGAACTTCACAGGCAGAAGCATCCATCATTTTCTTCCACCCAATGGTCTTATTTTTGAGAGAGAATTGAGTGTGGTGTAACTAGGACTGTGATTGGTCACAGCAGCTGAATCGTACATGGAGCCTCTTCCTTCAGTGTTTAGAAGTATGAAGATACCTACTTTAGAAATATCCATACCACCCTATTTGCAGATGACATAATTCTATATACACAAGTGACATGAGAAACTCTACCATAAAATTTCTAAAGGTGATAAACTCCTTCAACCAAGTGGCAGGCTGCCAACTCAACACAGAAAAATCAAATATATGGAGAGATAAATTAGCAAGGCTGTCCCATTCTCAATAGCCACAAAAGAAAAAACAAATACCTTGGAATAACACTAATGAAGTAAGTGAAAGGCCTATATAATGAAAACATAAAACACTCAAAAAAGAAACTGAGGGGGGCATGAGAAGATGAAAGGACCTTCCACATCCCTGGATAGGTAGAATTAGTATTGTGAAAATGGCAATTCCACAAAAAGCAATATGCAGATTGAAAACAATACCAATAAAATCCTAGCATCATTCTTCACAGATAGAAAAAATAATCTCAAAATTCATATGGAATGGGAGAAGGCCCAAGATATCAAAAAATATCCTCAACAAAAGAAATACCTCTGGATGTATTACCATACCCCATCTAAAGCTATACTGCAAAGCCACAGTAACAAAACAGCATGGTACTGACATAAAAATAGACATATAGACCAATGGAACAGAATTGAAGATCCAGCCCTTAGTTCAAGTAACTATAGCTACTCTATCTTTGACAAAGGAACCAACAACATACAATGGAGAAAAGACAGTATCTTAAACAAATGGTGCTCGACAAATTGGACAACCACATATAGAAAAATCAACCTAGGCCCACTCTTTTCACTGTGCACAAAAATCAACTCCAAATAGATTAAAGACCTCAATATAAGACCTGAAACTTTTAAATTACTAGAAGAAAAAATAGGGGGAACACTCCATGATATTAGAGTAGGGAAAGATTCCTGAACAATACCCCTATATCCCAGAAAATTGAACAATAACTCAACCAGTGAAACTAAAAAGCTTTTGTGTAGACAAACATACCATAAACAGAGCCACAGAATGGGTGAAAATCTTTACCGGCTATACCACTGACAGAGGCCTAATATCTAGAATATAAAAAGGACTTAAAAAACTAAGCAATAAAATAATCAAACAATCCACTCAAGAAAATGTGGTAGAAAACTGAATGGGGAATCCTCAATGGAAGAAATACAAATGGCTAATACTCACTTAGGAAAATGTTCAATATCCTTAACCATCAGGAGAATGCAAATTAAAATAATTTTGAGATTCCATCTTACTTGAGTCAGGATGGCAATCATTAAAAAATCAAATGAAAATAAATGTTGATAAAGATGTGGGGAAAAAGGAACCCTCATGCATTGCTGGTGAGAGTGCAAACTTGTACAACAACTATGGAAATCGATATGGAGTCTCCTGAGAAAGATGAAAATAGACCTACCAACAGACCCAGCTATTCCTCTACTGGGCATCTACCCTAAAGGTTCCTCTCTTCACTACAGAGAAATTTGCTCAAACATGTTTAAAGCTGCTCAATTCACAATAACTAGGTGCTGGAATCAACCCAGATGTCCATCATTTGATGAATGGATAATGAAGATGTGGTACATACACGCAGTAGAATTCTACTCAGCAGGAAGGAAAAATTATATAATGAAATTTGTAGGGAAATGGACGGACTTGGAACAGATCATACTAAGTGAACTCACACAGGCACAGTAATACAAACATTGCATATTCTCCCTCATATGTGGTTCCTAACCTAGAACAGCTTGAGTTGCAAGCATATCTGACAGGCAACTCAAAGGTTAGATAATTGGAATAGAAGTGTTTTGTTGGGGAGAAGAATGGGAGTGTGGGATTAGATACACACAAAACTAAATCCAAAATGAATTGGTATCATAGAAACCTTCCCCCTGAGTGGCAGACTAAAAGATATAACCCTCAACAGGAGTATGGGGGGACATCTGATAAGAAGGGCCCTGGAGAGGGTGGGATGAAGCACAACCTTAAAACATTTGGCTCTGATTTATAATCCCCAGTACCAGAAATCAGCTACAATCCACATTGAGCTGTTGCTTGCAGAGACTTATTGGGTCCCCAAAACAATACAGGCTTTGTCAAAGCACTTGATATTTGTTTGAGGTAAAAGGTATGATCTTGTTGCTGAAAACACCTTATTCTGCCAACATAGAATGTTGAGAGATCTGGCTAGGATCTGGAAGGAGGCCAGTTCCCAGATGGTTATCCCATATAGTGATGGAAAGTGTTACATGAGCTGCTGGGGGAAAATGGGCAACAACACTGTAAGCAGGCAGGGGACACTGCTATATAAAAGCAACCAGCCTGACAAGATGTACACACCTGTGCAATAATGGCACCCAGCTTAGGTGGGTAACCAGTGGCTCTCTGCCCTTGTCCAAGAGATCTGTTGAGTGGAAAGGAACTGGGAACTGAGTCAGAATCCTATGAAGACCAAGATTATGGACTCCAGGAAGAAGCTCCCACTAGTCTTTAGCAAAAAGTGAGGCTACAGACATAAAAATCTCTCTAAATTGGGCTGGAGAGATGGCTTAGAGATTAAGGTATGTTGCAGTCAGGTTCACATTGCTGGCAGAAATCATCTGACCAAGAGCAGCTTGTGGGAAAAAAGATTTATTTTGGCTTACAGACTCAAGGGGAAGTTCCATGATGGGGAACATGAGGGAAATGATGGCATGAGCAGAGGGTGGACATCACCTCCTTGCCAACATCGGGTAGACAACAGCAACAAGAGCATGTGTCAAACACTGGCAAGAGGAAACTGGCTATAATACCCATAAGCCCGCCCCCAACAATACACTGCCTCCAGCAGACATTAATTCTCAAATTTCCATTAGCTAGGAACCTAGCATTCAGAACACCTAACTTTATGGGGGACCCTGAATCAAACCACCACAAGGCGCTTGCCTGCAAAGTCAGATGACCCAGGTTCAATTCCCCAATACCCACATAAAGCCAGGTACACAAGATAGTGCATGTATCTGGAGTTCATTTGCAGTGGCTAGAGGCAGTGGTGTGCCCATATTTTCTCTCTCTCTCTGCATCTCTCTAGTAACTAACTAAATAAAATATTATTAAAAAAAATCTAACAATGCCTATCCCCTTTAACCTGTGATAATCTCACTCTCCATTGGAGAATCTGTTTTTCTTTTCAGAAGACAGTGAGACTGAGGATAACCAAATTCTACCAACAAGACAAGAAAAGATAGCTGACTCCCTGGCAGGAGATGAACTACCCCTCAAATATCGGCTAGGGCCCGGGTGTAAAACCACAGAGGAATTGGAGAGATGAGCAAGAGTGCTGCTTCCATGGTGAACCTGATAACCTGCACCAGGGTGATAGAGACAGACTCTGAGGATCCAAATCCAAAAGCTGCTAAGAGCTCAACACTAAAGTAAGCTTAGAACACACTGAACATGGCTCAGGGAATTTTGTGGAAGAGGAGGTGGAAAGATTGTAAAAGCCACAGGATGGGAGGGAATATCCAGAGGCATTGTCCTCCCTCCCCACCATGACTGACTGCTGCTCTCAACATTCTCAACCCACAACCCCATGGTGAATATCAGCAATCCCTGTGAGGCTGGCCCTCGGTGCAATGGGGGCAGGGAGGAGGGAAATGATGGTACCAACACGTGATGCATCCATACAAAGTTTCTACTTAATAAAAATCAATCAATAAAAATAATTTAAAAATGCACCCCAGAAGTTTGTGCTTTTCAAGGCCACAGGTGAACCCTTGAAAAGATGGGCTCTAAGGGAAAATGCTCTGGCACTTTATGAGAGTTCAAAAGGTGCACTATGGTGTGAGGTTCAGTCCTGAGGGATGACTGAGGGATCGTTACATGTTGCTTGATCAAATGTCTGTCAGAAGCAGCTTGACAGAGGAGAGGTTATTTTAGCTCCTGGTTCAGGGGCTAGAGTCCATCGTGGAAGGAGGGCCTGTCAGCTGGGCAGCTGGACCTTGCTGTGTGGCTTGTCCACATCTTGTCAGAACAGAAAGCATGAGACCACAGTGCAGCTAGGCTGTCATGACCTCAATATTTGTTCCTAGTGACTCACTTCACTATACCTCCTGCCCCAAAGGTTCCAAGTGTCCCCAAACAGTGCCACTAGCTGGGGATTAAGGTCAAACACATGAGCAGTGGGAGACACTTCCCATTCAAACCATAGCCCTTGAGAATGACCATGAATTTCCTTTTCAAAGGCAGCTCATGACAGTGGAGCATGGCTCACACTGCTCAATCCAAGTGCAGATCCCCCACTTCAGAGAGAAGCTGGCTCCACGTGACAGGCTGTGGGTGCAGGCAGGAGCTGGTGTGCAAGAGCTGTAGAAAGGGAAGTTATAGGAGAAGAGGAACCATAATGCTCACCTGCCACCAGACTGTTGCAAAACTTGAGAATGACCAAGGACAAAGCTGCTGGCTGTGCTTGCCCTTGGTCTAATGTTGGTCAAATTTCTTCTTGGGGACTCCTTGCTAGTCTCATGATACCTTTTTCCTGCTCTTGCTCTGTGAGTCTTTCTGGAGATACTAAAATACAGAGACAAGTATTGTCAACTGAGTGGCTATGTGGACATTCATGGATGTGCTAATTGTAAAGGTGTGTCAGCCTGGTCCAAGCAGCCTTCACTGGATGAAAAATACTACTGCTGTGCTTGGTGCGAGGCCTGTTGTCCCCTTTAAGAATTCCATTCAGCACCCTGTCGCTTTAAATGGACCATTTAAAAACAAGGTCCAGTGCCTTGCTCAGGGCCAGACATGGACAAGGCACTTGAAAAATGTGCTGAAAAATGGAACAGTCAGTGTTCAGTGCACAGGCGAGGTCCTGAGCAAACATTTTTTTCAGCTTTCCTGCCATTTGTTTTCCCAACTGCATTCTAATTTCTCTTTCTTTGCACAAACCCCCTCAAAACTGTGTGATTGTATAGGTATGTAATGTGTGTAGGTGTATATGCCTTTATATCTGTATTTGCATGCATGTGAATATCTGCATATTGGCATGGATACATGTGTGCATTTGTGCATACATATGTACGTATCACTACCCACTATGGGCTGACAATCACCATTTCTTCATAGGCGCTCACCTGCAAAGAGCCACTGTGCCTGCGTCTATGCCTGAACCTTGCAGCACTGCTGGAGAAGGATGGCACAGGGTCAAGAGGAGAAGGCTGCTTAGTGGGGTGGCATGTAGGAGAGCATTGTGGGGTGTTAGCATTAGCCACCCAGTCTAGAGAAAGGAGGCACGGGGGAAGGAAAGGACAGTTGAGGGGAAAAGCTACGGAGAAGGGAGAAAGAGGGGTCTGGATCCAGAGCTCAGGTAAGAGGTGCTTTCCAAAGAGAAGGGGTGAGTCTTGGGGTTGGGTAGGACGTTCTGCTTGAGCTGGCTGACTCGGCCACTGCTCTCAGGTCAGCAGAAGTACCCCTGCTGTGGACTGAGCTGTGCCCTCTAAGCAGAAACTCTAACTCCCAGTGTGCTTGCATTTGAAGTGTCACGTGTAGGAGGTAGTACTGGAAAATGAGGCCACGTGAGTGAGGCCCCGATCTAATAGGTCTGGTGTCCTTCTGAGAAGAGGAAGAAAAGACGGTCCCTCCCTCCCTGTGCATGCATGCATAGAGAGGACAACTATGTGGAGATACAGAGAGAAGGTGGCGGTATGCATGCCAGACAGAGACAACCCCCCCTCGAAACACACACCAGAAGTAAAACCTTAGTTTTCCTACCCTCCAGACATGTGTCCATGTTTAGGCCATCCTGGCTATGTTGCTATGGTACTTCCCACGGACTGACACCTCTCCAACCCTCTCTTCATATGCTCATCAACTTATGGAAGCACAGCTTCCAAAGCCCAAAGAACCCCTGGCTCTGCAGAGAGACATGGAGACTGTCACATGGCGACTGTCATGGCTGGAGCAATGGGAGAGACTCTCAGGGAGGAGAGACAGGGTTTTGAAGGTCTTACTTTCAGTTCAATGAGTTCCACCAGTTCCCACTCAGCCCCTCCAGAAGGGAACAGACCAGGTAACAGGGTCTTTTTGGAGCACTAAAAGATTTTCAGAAAAACTGCACTGGAAGCCAGGTATGGTGAAGCACACCTTTAGTCCTAGCACTCGGAAAGCTGAGGTAGGAGGATCACTGTGAGTTCAAGGCCAGCCTGGGGCTACTGAGTAAGCCTGAGCCAGAGTGTGATCCTGCCTACAAAAAGGGGGGGGTAAACAAAAAGAAAGTAAAGACAAAGAAAAAACAGACTGTAAGGTCTCTTATGCATCTGCTGTCCAGTCTTCATGGTGAGGCTACTGGAGTTAAGAACCAACCTCTACAGCCTCTGGAGCTGGGTGCCTAGAGTCATCACTCTCCAGTGTTGTGGCCCAGGCTGAAAAATTACACTATCAGTCTCTAAATTTCCTTACCTGTAATATGAGGATAATCCCATTACCAGCCTCATAAACTTGTATAGAAACAAGAAAATCAATATATGTAAAAGAACAAAATCTTCGCAGTGTCAGCAGAGTTGACTTATTTCTTGTTTCTTTCCTTAAGTTCATCAGCAGGGGATCTATGGAACCTTCTGGGGCACAGGTAGAAGAAGGACACATGAGGTGGAGGAATGAAATTGCTTCCTGACTGCCTTGAGAGAAGATGGGAGCAGGAGAAGCCAGAGCAACAGGTTTGGAGAGAGCTTTGGCCTGCAGTGCTGTTTCCTGAAGGAAGTGTGAAACCAGGTCCCAGTTGATGATGCGGATGGCAGGAGGTCTGGGGTTGTGAGGGATGGAGAAGGAGTGAATTAGGTGTCTAAGACGGGGAAATGAACCTTCTAGAGAAACCTAGCGAGCTTGCTGACAACATCAAGTGCCAATTTGAGTCTTGAGGTCATGAATTTTTAAGTGAAAACAGGCTTAATAGTGTGAATTTCTTCCAACTTCTAGGGAGCATCCTGAATGTGCCAGGAAACAAGAACGGGGTGGCTTTCTGATTGACTGCCCTTGTTTACGGGGAATGTGTGTGTGTTTTTCATGGATGTCTGCTTTTATTCACAGTGATTTTGCATTTCTCACAACATCTTATGTTAATGATGAAGGGAAATATATTTCAGTTCTTACCTCTTAGTTTCACTTTCACTGTCCCTTTCCCTTGAGACTATATGTGTAAATTGCCAGTTTATGGTGATTGAATTTGTGGAATGCTTTTAATAAAGACTGTACTTTTTCCATTTATGTGGTTTGGGGTGTATATATTTTTTCATTACCCTGTTGGGGTTTTCCCCTTTGGCAAAGAATGAAGGCACAAAAGGACATTGCAAGCTGACACTGTACCTGCAAAGCATATACTATGTACCAGGTAGGACTCTAGGTACTTAACATTTACCTATCACAGCAACCTTATTTTACATTTAGGGCACAGAGAGCTTAACCAGCTTGTGCAGGGTTACACAACTTAGAACCAGAGCTAGGGTTCTGCCCAGGTAGCCTTTCTCTAGAGTCCATACTTGGTACCTCTGTGATTCTTTAATAAAAAGTTTCTGCTACTCTAAAAACTTTTAATTTCTAAGAAAAAAAATAATATGTCACACCTATCTTTAGCTGTATCACCTCCCTCTCCTCTATCCCTATTCCTACTTCACTAAAGGCAAGGATTGCCATGCCAGGCTTTTGCCCAGCTAGCTAATGTGTGTTAATAGAGGACCAGCCCTAAACATGCCTGGGTCCTCTTGCTCTGTCAGAATGCACAGTCTACCTGGGGAACCTGAACACCCGACAGGCAAAGTACACTGGGTGCAGGGAGATGCATGCACGCAAGGATCCACAAGACACAAGCCACATACAGAAAAGGTTGGGTCGATGGTGCTAAGTTAACTTGAGCCTGTGTTGGAGAAATCTTGTGGCAGTAAGCTGTCAAAGACTCCATGTCATCATTAGTTATCATTACGGAGTGACACATGTGGTGGCAGGTTGTCCTTAAACAGACCTGATGGCATGTTGCTGGGCAGTCTTCTCTGTCACCTTGAGATCATTCAGAAAGGGTGAAGGTACCTTACAAAGGCCACTTATTATGCTCAATTGTTATCCTCAGAAGATGCCACCAGATGGTTCTTAAGAGACCGTGATTGCTTTAGCATTTGCTGGGCTTTCTATTCCTCTGTATTAGGCAATTGTAGTCGTTTTATCACTACTACTTCATATCATGCTGAGAAGGGTGGAAGGAACCTGTGTATGACTGCTTCTGTCCTCAGACACTGCTGAGTGGTTGTTTTATACATTCAAATATCACATCTGGGCTGGAGAGATGGCTTAGTGGTTAAGCGCTTGCCTGTGAAGCCTAAGGACCCCTGTTCGAGGCTCGATTCCCCAGGACCCATGTTAGCCAGATGCACAAGGGGGCGCACACATCTGGAGTTCGTTTGCAGTGGCTGGAGGCCCTGGCGCACCCATTCTCTCTCTCACTGTCTGTCTGCCTCTTTCTCTCTCTGTTACTCTCAAATAAAAATAACAAAATGACAAAAATAACAAAAAAAATTTTTAAAAATCTCTGGAAACTTGGGAGAAGTATTATTCACATTTTAAAAGCTATGAAACAAGGCTCAATGACATTGGGTCACTTGTTCAAGGGCATATAGCCAGGGAGTCTCAAAGGGGCTGCCCAAGCCCTGCACACTGTTCCCTGTCTTGGGAGGTATCCTAAAACAGGTATTATAGCTGTGACCACTTTATGAGTGAAGAATGTCAAACCTAGAGATGTCTCAATTGTATTCATTGTCACAGAGCTACAGGAAAAGTGAGGCACAACTGAGCCCTTTCCTTGGTGTTTAATGAATTTCCTCCTTTTCCTGGAGTACCTTGGTGAAGAACACAGGTTGAAGGTTTCTCACTATCATACCAGGGGTTGCCACTATGGAGAGGGGAAGACTAGAAAGGAGTCTGTGACATCAGATTGGAATTGAGGGTATAAATTACACACAGAGATGTAGACATGAGACACATAGACATGTATTTTTGCTTCTTTACGTGAATGTACACACACACACACACACACACACACACACATTGCTACTTAGAACAATGGCCCTGAAGTAGCAGTGACCACACTCAGGCCCAGGTCTTGATTTCTAAGTACAATTCTCCATGAAATCAACATACGGGTTCTTGGAGAAGCAGTTAATTCCAGAGCCAGAACAAGGAAGGTTCAAGATGAATGTGAAAAACCATATTGTTCCAATTATCAAAAATGTCTTTTCAGGTCTAGAGAGATGGCTTAGTGGATAAGGTGCTTGCCTGCAAAGTCAAAAAACACAGGTTCAATCCCCCAGGACCCATGTAAGCCAGATGCACTAGGTGTCACATGCATCTGGAGTTCGTTTGCCCAATCTCTCCCTCCCTCACTCAAGTAAATAAATAAGGAATTTTAAAACAACTGTTAAAAATGTATTCTCAGATGTTGAGTACATGTCAGTGATAAAGGGTTCCCAATGGGCAAACTGAAGGTGATTTAACATAAAATAAATAATGGTAGCAACACATTTCCCTGCACTGGATAACATTAAAAACCCTCCGTCTGTCCCAACATAAATGACTTGAAAGTTATGGGAACTGAAAATGTAGCTTCAAAGTACCTTTTCACAAAATACTTGCTAATTATGAGTGTGGGGGTAAAAGAGGGACCTTGCAGAAGAGAAACACGGCTGACATCATCCTAATTGAATGCTCAGAGTGGAGCCACCATGACAGGCCACTCTCTACGCACTGTCACCTGATTGTGTGCAATGGGAACTTGGAGCCACTTTGGGAATATTCCTGCTCATAAGGAAAACCTCACATATAACCAAGGAAATACCAAACGTATCCCAAATGAAGAACTGATACAAAATTATGGCCTGTGATCTTCAAAAATATAAAGGCTATCACAGTTCATGAAAGACTGAAGAACTGTTCCAGAGTCAAGGTGACTGAGGAGCCACAAGTCAACAGAGCATGTGACTCTGAACTTCAGCTTCGGGTCTCTAGGGTGATCATGATTGAGCTGGAAGAACCCAAATGACTGGGTGGGTATATGATAGTTATGTAGGAGAATTCTGGTGTGTTAGGCTTGTATAATATCAGATTTGAATGTCCTGGATTATCAGCTGAACAACTTTTAGTGATTCAGGAAAAAGTAGACTGTGATTGTTCTTGCTCTGCTTTCAAAGTCTGATTCTGGACGTGAGCTGACTCGTGCATTGCAACCTCACAGCAGAAGTCGTTACATCCACAAACTCTGCATAATATTGCACCCATAAATATCTTGACATAGAGGACAGAGGAGGACAAAAGAATGAGCCATGAGAATAGAGGAATCCCTGCTTTGAAAGAGGAGAGGGTTCAGTACAATGGGGGTGGGGCAGGTGGACCAGGGAGAGTAGTGGGAGGGGATTGTCATCAGACTATACTATAGCTTCAATTTCTCACATAGAAAAGTCACAGAAGTTGGGCTGGAGAGATAACTCATAAGTTAAAGGCACTAGCTTGCAAAGCCTACTGGCCTTAGTTTAATTCAGCTTTAGTTTAATTCCCTAGTACCTATGTAAAGCCAGACACACAAAATGGTACATACATCTGAAGTTCCTTCGCAGTGGCAAGAGGCCCTGGAGTGCCCATTCTCATTATTTCTGTGTGTGTCTCTGCTCCCATATAAATAAATAAAATGTTTAAAAATTAAGTTATTTCCCCTAACAGTTAAGGCCTGAAGAACAATAAGAAAGAACATGGCCACCACACACAGATGGTGCAGTGAAGTGGGTAAAGCCACAGGCTTGGGTTTGAATTCCACCTAGGTAATTTATTCCTGCATCATCTGTGCTCAACTTTCCTGACCTGCAAAGTAGGGAGAACTATAGCAGTGACACGGGGTCTCCACAGGTTAACATGAGCTGGCAACCATGCAGGACTTAGTATGGTGAGCTCTGTGGTAAGTGCCTGAGTTGTGTGGTCTTTACGTCTTGGAGGCCTGACATCACTATGACATTCATTCTCCCCTCGTGGAAAATCCTTGTCCATGTACTGCTTCTGCCAAGTCTGGAAGACTAGCTCATCTAAAACATTTGCTGAATGGTTTATCCTATTATTCAGATGTATGGCTACAGATTTTATAGCTGGGGAAAGTTTAAAATAACATAGATACATTTATCATCTTCAGATAAAAATGAATTTTGCTATATGTTTGGGATCCAGTGAGGCTTAGCTTTATTTTTAAAATATGTTTTGACTATACACAGTTATTATATCAGGCCATAATATTGTGTTAGACATAGTTCAAACACGGGATGAAGAAACACTGATTATCTCATTGACAAGAGATCTCCTACACAGTTTCAAAATATGCATGCCTGGCCTTTACAAAGGATTAAAGGGTGTCTGCTACCAAGAGTGGCTAATTCAATTAAAAATAAGAAAGTTTAAAGGGTACTTAAAGCAGTGTTCTGGTTGGGAGGGAAATGCAGAGCTGCTTTGATGTTAATTCTCTGGATTTCTTCCTCCTCCATCCTTGGATACTTGGTATCAACTGCAGTCATACAACCTTAGGAGCTGTTGGGGCTGGGGCTTGGGATGGTGTGGCTACTATTTTGCAAGTCATCTTCTGCTGCATGCTTTTCTAGTTCATCTCCCCTAATCAAATTCAGTTTCAAGAACTCTGAGTACTTTTCCAGTTAGGTTCAGTTGACATGAAAGCAGATGGCCTCTGCCAGAGCCTTTCTGCACCATCATTTGACAGTCGCTTAAAATGTTACTTTAAAACACTTTATACAGTTCACAGTGACCGTTGCTAACATGACAAACTAGGCTCCCCACCCTATAGGAAGGGTGACATTCTACAGCTGGCCTGAACTCTCCCTTTGTTCCTTTGGTGCTTATATTCCACTTGAACATGCCCTTTTCTAAACAAAGAGCCACCGAGGCTTTTTTTTTTTTTTTTCTCAGAAGACAGAATTTTTGATGTACCTTTAAGATTCCATTTATATCAATGACATAATGGTGTCAGCTCTTTGAAGGAAGAAAGAACAGGCAGCAACTGGTATTATATCGTTAAGTGCCCAAGAATCAATTACATCCTTGCTGAGACAAGAGGCAATTTTCCCATTTAAACTTCACAGATGTATGGACTGGCAAATTATTGTTGGGTTGTTGCTTCTTTTATTATAATTAACAATTAAAAAAACCCGTGTTATAATGTAATTAGCTGCTTCCCAGCTCTAGTTGGCACAGGTTGTAAGAAAGACTTTATTTTCAGGATATGAACTACTAAAAAGGTATTTTAATCAACCTTTTTATATTTACTTACTAGTGTGGGACCATTCTGGCCCCTCACAATTAAGCCAATGGAAATTTCCAGGCTGATCCAGTTCCATAAAAAGCATGTTTGGAAACTTAAGTTTCCTTTCTGAAAAAAATCCAGTTCAGGGCTGGAGAGATGGCTTGGTGGTTGAGTGCTTGCCTGTGAAGCCTAAGGACCCCTGTTTGAGGTTCGATTCCCCAGGACCCACGTAAGCCAGATGCACAAGAGGGCACATGCATCTGGAGTTCGTTTTCAGTGGCTGGAGGCCCTGGTGCATCCATTCTCTCTCTCTCTCTCTCTGCCTCTTTCTCTCTCTCTCTGTCACTCTCAAATCAATAAAAATAAACAAAAATATCCAGTTCAAAGTTCAGCGATTCTCCATTTTCTTGCCTGGTTTTCTCTCCTTTTGGCTTTAATTCATTCCTGAATAAATCCATTTATCTCATTTAGCCCAGGCTGACTTAGAGCTCACTATGTAGCCTCAGGCTGGCCTTGAACTCAGAGCGATCTTCCTACCTCTGCTTCCCAAGTGTTAGGATTAAAGGATGTGTTCAACCAAGCTTACTTTTAGATATTTAAAAATGATTTTGGGATCTTGTTTGTATGGCCTCCAGGTATCTTGTGTGGGGAGTACATGATCTCAGACATTCATCAAAGAGCCTGCTTGTTCCTGTTGTACCTATCTTCTTTGTAAAACAGGGGTTGAAGCAGCTTGAACGACCTTGAATGAGGACAGTGTTATGTGACTGAAAAGGTGGAATGACATGATGAGAAGCTCAGCCTGTTGTAGAAGATGGTGTCTTAGAACATAGTAGGACCTAGGTACTACAGCCAAACCTGGTATCTTATCTTAAAAGAGCAGGGTGTGACATTCCTGCAATACATCTTGGGTTTTAAGGTTTCATCTTTTATCTCTTTTCTGACCCAGCTGTAGGCATTTCATGTCCATTCTTCGTTTGAGCGTGTCTTCTGTGGCTCTTTCTTCTAGGGTCTCTCATGCCAGGAAGGAGGCTTTGAACATTAGTGTTGGGGACTTTACATTATTACTGAGGGAACACTCTAGGCAGCAATATTTTCAGATTTGTAATTCAGCTCAGTGTGACTCCAGGCAGCTATGGTCGGTTGCTAGGATGTTTGGCACACCATAGTGTGACTACAGGTTCGTCTTGCAGTGCAAGAGAGGAGGGAGAGAGTATGGCAGACAGAGGGTAAAGTCCCACTGAGGGCCTTGAAGGACCAGAAACCATCTGAGTATCTTCCCTTAGACAATCCTGGCTGAAGAAGCCTATTCTGAACAAGGACACAAACAGCTACAATTTTCTTATCAATACACCTGGTACAGTCTGCTTCTTAGGATTCTCCTTATAAGTTTGAACCTCAGCCTGGCTCAGTGCTTCAGCCTTCATCTTGCGGGAAGGCTGATGCCCTTTGCTGTTTCTCCCAATAAATAGTCTGTCTGTAGAGATCAAGTCCTGTGTTCTGTTTGGCTTTTCTCTTACACTTTCCTTATAGTAACTACAACAGATGGACTCATATCTCCAGTCTTCCCCTTGCTTCAAGGCCACCTGAACTAAGGGGAATACATCATTTGGGGGGGCATGTTGGGCTGAATTTCTCTGTTGTTTCTTTTATGGCCTCTTAGCCTTAGGGATAGTTATTAACTCTTCATTTCCCTCTGGTTTTCAGGGAAAGCCATTAATCCTTCAGTCTGGACTCTGGAAGGATAAAAAGGATTGGGGAGAACTGGGAATGAGTGGGGCACTTGGGGTGGGTTGTGTGGGCAGGAGTGGGGATGATGTCAGATCCTTTGGTTAGTTCCTGCTGGGGGGGCAGTATATCTCTTGGGTGTCATGCGTGGTCCTGTGGAACTTGGATGTTCAGGGGCTGATATTAAGTGGCCATGAAGAATTTAGTGACTTACTGTGAACTGAAGGTGAGGATCTTGTCTGGGAGGAATTTAGTGAGTCATCTGAGTATGTAAGGACCAATAGAGAGGGTGAACATTATCATAGTCAGGGGAATAAAGTACAGGTCAGAGACAGGATAGGTTTAACTTAAAGGGAGCAGAGCTGTGAGATTTCTTAGCTTATAGCAATAGATATTTTAGTTGGTCACAGAGAGATGTTAGGCCACATAACATATACAGAAATAATATTATTAGCTATTGAAAAGGCTAATACAGTCCAAAATATTATTGGCTCTGGATTGGTAACATTTACCTCTCCATAGTCCTTGTAGTTTATCATTGAAGTCTTAGTGACACATGTGTGGCTTTTGGGGAATTTTAGCTTTTAGTTTTTTATTTGTCAAACTTTATTTTGTAGTTTGTGTACATAGTAGGCGATTATCCCATGTGGATCTTAAGAACAGACAAGGAGGCAGCTCTCTAGAAGAGTGATAGTTATAAAAGCCATTAGGAAAGAAACACCTAGATCATATCAAATCTATTAGCCATTATGACTTGGTTATTATCCATGTATGAGCTCTTTTGTATGTGACATGACATTTACAGGTGACATAAACATTATATTTAAGGTTGAAAAAAATAATAATATAGGTGATAGGTAAGGAAGAAGGAATTGTTGACTTGGGTAGGAAGTTAGTTGGAATTTGTGGAAATATAAAGATTTTGTTTAGGTAAGGTAGAAGTATAAGAGATTAGTATTGAAGCAATATTTGAATTATCTTCAATTATTTTAAATTAAAATATGATAGAGATTAAGAAGTTAACAAAATTTGAAGTTTAGGTCTAAGGTTTTTTTTTTTTTTTTTTTTAAGTCTTTAATATAGAAGGGTTACGGTCTACTTATTTGGTCCAAAGATCAAAAAATTTATCTTTAAGAGAACTAATGAATGTATGTTAGGCTAAAAAGCTAAAAGTTTAATTAGTCTTGATAACTTGTTATTATGAGTTGTTAATTTTATAAACATAATGAATCATGTTTTATATAATTTTATTAGTTATATAATACAATGAAATATATTTTATATAATTAGACCCAGTTCTATTTATTAGAATAAGTTTATAGTAAATAAATAAAAGTCTTACCCAATAGGAAAACATATTAAGTAGAACACTTAAGAAATCTATTTTTGTAAACATGTGTTCTATGTAACAAAATAAAGGCTTAGTTTTGTTCTTTATGTCACATTTAGATATAGTTTAAATAAATATACAAAGCTAGTTTAACTATCTTGATCTTGCTAAACTTGATGTTGATATGGGAAACTAAGGCTTACAGAACTGGCCCCAGAGATGGAGTAGAGAATCAGTCTATTTTTATATTAGTGTGAGTCCAAGGGAATCTCTTTCAAAGCCTGAAGAAATGCTTAATTGGTAGAGAGATATCTGTAGTTGTGTTACAGAGTTATGAAGAAATACAAGATAATTTCAGTATGAGCCAGAGCTATAATATAAACTATGGCCTTGAAGTAGTACAAAAACTACAGTATCAGTACAAAGTACTATGTAGTATGGGACATAATTAGTATGAAATTAGTACTCTTACAAGACATAACTTTGGGCCAGAAGCCTTTAGCTTTTTTTTTATCGTAATAAGAAGTATGACATTATAAATAAATTTATCACCTTATTATAGAGAATTGTTTGAACAACATAAACTATTAAAGCAAGAGAAATACATAGAAACAGGTTACTAGATGGTAGGCACATCTTATTTTTAAAATATCCAATAGCTATATGTATAGGCAGAACATGTCAAGTAAGGCAGCATAAGGTTTTGACATTTGTATTTGGTGATATCTTTGATTAATTTATATACCTGTGTGGGTACCAATTACCCCACAAACTGGAAGCAGAACAGAAGTGTTTAAGATCATTTTTCTAGAGCAGGGAACATGTCTTAAGTATCAAAGTATTTATAAGTAATGAACTTAAGATACAAGAAATAAGACATTACTTAATTAAAATCTTGATTGAGACTGATTATACATAGTTTAAGAATAAAGCCAAACCTGGTCATTGTTGAGCTAAATTGGTCTGATTTTAACATACATTAGAGACATTATGATAGACATAAAGTGATTTTTTTCTATCAAGTACTTTGAATCATTGAACCGCTTTTAAGTTTAACATAACGGCAATATTTATACTGGTAGAGTATATGAAGCCTAGACAAACAATACTAACATTGTTTTTATACTGCAGGCATTCCTAGGACAGGAGGACTTTTTTTGGTTATCCTAAGAACAAAGTCACAATGACTTAATCACCTGTTATAAGGCTTAGTCAAGAATCTCAGTGATAATCACCCCATATAACATCATGAACAAGATAGGAACCATCTTAAGGCTACAGTGGTGTTTTTAAAAGATATAATAGCCTTATTAAATAGTAAAAGATTGACAAATACAGGAGCATAGCAAACTTTGTTGATAACTTTAAAGCCAGTCTTTTACAACCATTACCAGATTAATATCAATGAGTCAAAGATTTTAAGTTTACAACCTGTTACCAACCAGGGCCATCTTTTTTTAGTCTGATATAAGCCCTGGGCTAATAGTCATCTTATATATCTCAAGGAGTCTATAATCTGATCAAGTACTTTAAGACTTAATCAACTTTGTTTTTAACCTTCTGGTTAGGCTTATTCATAACTTTATCCACATACTTTACTCATACCTTAATCTACAAACTTTTATCTTACAATCTATATAACCACTTTGTAACAATATTTTTCATCAAACAGTTACCAACATTTAAAGTTTCCTCTCCAGTTTATCTTCCTTAGTCAGTTTATCTCATAACTATCAACAAAAACTTTTATTGTCCTTTCCATAAGGCTTTTAATATGACAATTTAATTTTTTTTAAAAATTTTTGTTTTTATGGTTTTTTTTTGTCCCTGTGGTTAATTATAAATAGGGTTAGATGCACAAGGGTGCACATGCATCTGGAGTTTGTTTACAGTGGCTGGAGGCCCTGGCATGCCCATTCTCTCTCTCTCTCTCTCTTTTTCTGCCTCTTTCCCTCTCTTAAATAAATAAGTAAATATATTTTTAAAAAAGAAGAAGTTAGAGAGGCCCAGTAAAGACCAGAGTTTCTCTAAGAAGGCAGGGTTTGTATATGATTTAGTGAGATGGCGTGAATTTGGTGTGAGAGAGACCCTGGCAAGTCATGGCCAGATGGCAGAACTGTGTGTGAGAGATAGAGTTTTAGGAGGGGTGAGGGAGGGAATCTTCAGCCATTTTCTATGTCATTGGAGAAGATTATCAAGACCAATGAGAATGTTGAAATCCAAAGTACCAGATTCAGACCAGCATTGACCATTGTTTACAGAATGTTGTGGCCAAATTTGAATAGAGAGTTGGAGTTATTTGGTAGGCTGGAGCTCAAATAGCATGAGTTTCTTTAAGTTAGTTTTGAGACATGCCAACGGAGTGTCTTTTGCAATAGATAATTTAGAGCCCATTTTGGAGGACAAGGACTAGAATGGCCAATCCTGCCACCAGGGATGCCTCCCAGGATTAGGGAGGGCAAATGAAACACAAGGACTAGGAGGGAGTGTCCCTGCACTTGTAATGCTTGGGGTGTGGAATGATATGTGGGAGGCCACCGGAGTCTATGATTGTCTACAGACCGAAAAGTGAGAAACTCCTGGAGTTTCTTAGGTCTGGGGTGGGGTGCCTCCACC
This sequence comes from Dipus sagitta, assembly GCA_036346955.1. Taxonomy (NCBI): domain Eukaryota; kingdom Metazoa; phylum Chordata; class Mammalia; order Rodentia; family Dipodidae; genus Dipus; species Dipus sagitta. The sequence goes on from CM070786.1 coordinate 35,815,601, forward strand.
ACAGACTGAGAGCGAATACCTTGCTCTGAAGTTGTAATATGATGAGGATGTGGATGTAGCAGATCACACAGTGAGTGGCCTCTTGTCTGCATTTCAAAAGTCCAGTGGGAGAGGGTGAAAAGGAGAAAAGGAAGAAGCCCCCAGGCATTAAGCTAGAAAGACTAGAGGTTTTAGGTCACAGGCAGCTGTTTAGTTCAGAGTAGTGAGCATGGCCAGTTTTAGTGCTCCTGAGGGAGTGAAACATTGGCAGGGAGGTAGAGAGGAGGAGAAGGAAAGAGAGAAGGAGGGCATGGCCCCAAAGCCCCGGAGGGCTCTGATCCAAGTCATGATCCCAAATGCAAGGAAAGTGTCAGAGAAAAAAAGAGAATACCAGGCTTGATCTCTACAAACTGTTTATTTAGAGAAACAGCATGCAGCAGCTGCCTTCCCTCAGGATGAAGGTTGAAGCACTGAGCCAGGCTGGGGTTCAAACTTATAATGAGGATCCTAAGAATCAGACTGTACCAGGAATGTTGATAAGAAAATTGTAGCTGTTTGTGTCCTTGTTCAGAATAGGTTTCTTCAGCCAGGATTGTCTAAGGGAGGATACCCATATGATTTCTGGTCTTTGAAGGCCATCTGAGCTAAGGGGAGTACATCAACCAGGGGGTGGAGTGTCAGGTTGAATTCCTCTTTTGTTTCTTTTATGGCTTTCTAGCCTTAGGGATAGTTATTAATTCTTTAGTTCCCTCTGGTGCTCAGAGAAAGTTATTAACCCTTCAGTAACCTTCTGGTTACTGAGACAAAACACCTGACTGAGAATGGCTGATGGTAGAATAGGGTTTATTTCAGCTTACAGTTTCAAAGGAAGTCTTCCTCATGGTGGAAAAATCAGGGCAGAAAAGGTAGCTGGAGTGTTACAATTCAGAGCAGCAAGAAAGAAGTCCTAGTGAACTAGCTCTGAACACCCAGTGGGCTGGACTCATAAACCTCAAGTTCCATCCCAGCAAGGTTCCACCTCCCAGAGGCTGAATCAGCTGGGCATTGAGTATGAGGCTTAATAACAAACACACAAAGTTATGGGGGACACTTTACATGCATGCTACCACACCATCCCTGCCATCTTTGCACCCACAGTTTGGGCAGCTCATATGTACAGCACCTGTTGAGTGTCTGCTGCATGCCAGAACTTCACTGGATGCAAAGGAGAGGAGCTGCCTCTGGGTCATGCACAAGACCTCTGGCTTTTTAGAAATAATGACCTGCCTGAGTCACTGTATAGAGCAACACAGTAAGAAGTCATTGCCTCCACTTTGGTTATTTTTACACATAAGGATGCTGAAGTTCCCCACCGCACACACCCAAATGCTCTGATTCTCTGAGTAGTAGGTGGAAGAACAAGACACCAGCTACTACAATAATGATGCACCTAGAAGAGGGGCATGTCAGTCAAAGTGCACTTCAGGGTTAATGACTTCATTTGAACCTCCTGGAAAACAGATTGGGAAACAGAAAAGAAAGAGATATAATAGACACCTGGAACCCAGAATGCAGGTGTGTCCTCTCTGCTGACTCACAGTGAAGTCATGGATACACAGCCAGGGAGCCTCAGGCTTCATAGTTTATACACATGGAACAGAAAGGAAGTGATACCAGTCTAAAGGGAATTCTGAGTGTGATGCACTATCCTACACTTCTCCATGGGGAGAGACAGATCCAATGGCCTGGACCCTCCTGTTGAATCAGAGATGCTCACAGGCAGGCAGAAAAGGCAACCTTAGAAGCTGTGTCCATGTGAGCACTTGGTGGAGGTGGGGAGAGGTCTCTCGGGCAACAGTTTCTACACAGAGGCCAGAAGTAAGAGGCTGAGGCCAGTAATTCACATGTTGCCTGCTGGTTAATGTGTGTGCACATGCGTGCATGTGCCTCGTGTATGGAGCATGCCTGTGTATGCACTGATGTAGCACCCCATGTGCCTACATGCACAGGTTAGCACTGACAATGACCAGTTCTCTAAATATGCCTTTGTGCTGGACTAACCTTCTTAAGCAAATCTATCTGGACTCGATCATAGGAATCAATCTTGATGCATTTGCTTCTGATTTAAAGAAGGGTGAACAAATCATGTGATAGCATCAAAGAATTCTATTTACTCAAAGTACCAGGTCATCAAAAGGGCCTCTTGACTTTTAGATAGTCACTTGGTCCTTTTGGGGTAGGGCTCTCCCTCCAAACAGTAGGGACACTTGTTTACGTTTATTCAAAAGTAGTGTGAATAAGTTTTATTATGAATTTTGACCCTGCTTATCTCGTTGATGGAAAAGTACTTTATAACCATGAGGCACGCCAGCAGATCAAGGAGATTCATTACCCTGGCTGTTTCTCATTTTCAGATAGAAATGAGTAGAAATTATCCAATTTCTCTTTTTATAATAACATCCAATACATTTAGTGTCCAATTTCACACTGGCCCTTGATTTATAGCATTTTCCAGGTTAATCGAGATCTGATGACAATATATGAAGTTGAGTATCTCCTAACCCTTTAAGCACCGGGAGGAAGGTGTAGAGAATAACAGCGGAAGAAGCCTGGTCAACTCTGAAATGCACTCCAGAACACAATTCATTTACATTTTCATTATTTATGTGTTTCTATCTTGCTCTAACTTGTTCCAACTCTTAAAGACACCTGCAGGTTCTTTGAAGGTCTCTGAGAATTCTGTTAGTTCAGCACAGTGAGTGGAGAGGAAGGAGTTAAACCCAGGAGTTTCCCCAGCTATGAGGGAGCAATCTTTCAAGCCCAGCTGGAGGATTTTCATGGAGGGCCTTCCTGATGTTTCCCTGGCACCTCACTAGGGGGTGATACGCTGCAGATGGGCCTGGGGTCAGACTTCCCACTACCACTTACTGCTTGTCTGGCTTTGACTAAGGAACTCTGTCTCTCAGGATCTCTGGCTCCTTATATTTAAATTGGAGCCAATAATAAAGTAACGTGAAGCATATGACACATTGTAGCACTATACAATATTTCCACACATACCTAATTTCCCTTACTTGAAGCAATGTTTCAAGCTTACATCAATGTCCAACACCTTCCTCGAGGTGGATCTTCTCATGAATGAAACTATATTGTGCAATGTTGACAGGCAAATGCAATCTGACTGCAATATATTGAGAGTGCACTGAAGGCAGGGGCTAGGTGCTCAGTGCATGTCTTTGGCTTCCTGCTTCAGAGAACTGAGTGGCTGACAACTTGTGAGGAAGAAAGAGAGGGAGGGAGGTCGTAAAGAAGGGACGAAGGGAGGAAGCAAGGAAGGAGGGTAAGAGAGGGAGGGAGGGAGGGAGGAAGGTAAAAGAAGGAAGAGTCTATAGATAACCCTTGCTTACTTAGAGATCCCCTGCCTGTCTTTCACTCTTGAATTTCCCACAATTCCTTGGCCCAAAGGACTCATGGAAGAACATATCATTTTCCTTTCCAGTCACTGTGGTGTGCTGTGGCTTCCGTGCTATCACGAATGCTAATCAACTGAACCTCTACTCCTGGCCCCATCCAGAGGCAGTGCTTGGAAGGAACATCCTCCCCAGTTCTTTCCTCAGAATCCTCTGATCCTGACGTTGAAACCCTTCCTTTCCTTCCTCATCTGGTGGAAGGGAAGGTCTAATGCACTGTCTCATGTGTTAACATTTTCATAAATTATCCCGAAGAAATGGTTCAGTGAAACTAGGCGTCTCAGGCTTCAGAGAGAAGAGTAGAAGTCTTGGTTTCAAGAATACCAGTGAAGTGGGATTTGAGGGGTGACAGAAAGTTCCTCAAGATCTGTCCCCAAGGTCCCCCAGCTTGAGTGCTGGCATGTAGGATGATCTCCTGCTCTGAGGGTGGGGGGGTTCTTCCTGATGCTCTGTTCAGTGAAAACACTAACATGCTGGCAAGGTGAAAGGGCTACAAAACAGTCTGCTTAGTTCTCTAGAAGGACAGACTGGGACCAGAGGTAGGACTAGGACAGATAGCCCAGACTGAAAAGTCACAGACTCTGACAAAAATCCTGTAAGGTAATCACCAACACTTTGGTGTTCCTCTAACCAGCTGATTTCCTAGGGCGAACCCCTGTTCTCCTGGCCATTTGTCTCATCCTCAGAACAGGCCTTTGGCTGTTGTCCCAAGTCTCCCTCTGCCAGCTCAAAGTTCCCGTCAGCCCACCTTGTACCTCTTCACAGCAGGCTGGGGCCCCCACTGGCCTGAGGAGAAGTGAGCTTGGACCTGCATGAGGCTCTTTCACAGGACCTTGTGGTCACAGCACTGGGTGGTGGGTAGGGTGGTCCAGTCCTTCTGCTGCCAGGATTGGCCATGGCCCCATTTCCTGGCACACCTTCTCACTGGGTTGCTTAATGTGCCAGATACTCGCCTGTGAAGATTTATCATGAGAGCATGCAGCATTCCCATGAAGCCCTGTTGCCCGTCACTGCACACAAGGCAGTTTTAGGCCTTCAGAATGAAATTGCTATAAATGCAAATAGCCTCTGCCAGCCAGCTCCTGCTCAGGAAGAGAGAGGAGAGTTACTGTCCTGTCCCAGCGAGCTCCTTCAATTCTGTCAGATGATTTGTGAAAATTAGAGTGGAGGCAAGGGTTATTCCCTCACTTTCTTCCCATGTGCATGGAAAAGGAAGCCAAGAAAGCCAGGGAGTCCTGGTTCTGGGTATAATGTAGCAAAAACATTTCCTCTCCGTGGACGTGGACTGTAATTGGTGGCTAATTAGGTGTAAATGCATTCTGGCTGCCCAGCTCCCATCCAGAGGTCAGCTGCTGTGTTTCCTAATGGACCACATGCTGGTGGTAGGGAAGTGAGGGCCCTGGGCCCCTCAGCTGGGACTAGCGGCAGTCTGTTAGCGAAGTCCTCTGTCAGGGTTGGTTTCCCCAATGTCTTCAGGGAGATCTAGGAGCACCAGATCTCCCTGATACTTCACCCTACTGTCATTTCATGCTTGTTTCGGTGCAAAGTCAGTTCCACCAGCTTCCCCAACTCTTACACCCTGTGAGACTCTGTAAACTTTCCTACTTTTGCCCTGCCACAGGGGCTGACAACTAGCAGGCTTAAAAACCTGAGTGAATGAATCACAGATGGCCCATGCTAGGAGGGACACTAACGCCCCCAAAAGTGTCACTTGTGTTCCTCAGGCAAATCACATTACCAGGATTCCAGTCCTGTACCCTTTCACTTGCAAGCCCCTTCCCTCAGAATGAAGCTTCCAGAACTCCCCTGATTCTTAATCAGACAGGCCTAGATTCCAAGAAAGTCATTAGTGGACACAGGGTGGCTGGAGGCAGGGAACACACCAGCAAGGGCCCTGTCATATCTAGCTCCCTTGGACGAGTAATGCATCTGCTTCTTTTGAGGCTTGGGGACATTGCATTTGAGCAGAGATCTAAGACTTTTACCCAGGAAGCAGCTGATATCTTCTAGGAGAACATTTGAGGCCCAAGGCAGCTCAGCAGGCAGAAAAGTAGGTCAGGTTAAATTCTTTACCTGGTGGGAGACCCATGGTCAAGTGATGAGATCACTCAGGGTCTTAGGGAAAGAATGACTCCTCACTCAGTCACCAAACTGGCCATGGAGACAATTAAAGGACTTTACCTACCAGAAACATTTCTGTTGTTCAGAGGAAAAATAGCTCTTAAGGGTGTCATTAAATAATTTCAATCAAGATCAAGGCTATAAACATAGTATTAATAGAACAGAAAGATATAAAGAGCCAGGTGTACTGGGAAACACTGCCTTTAAGTCAAATGATTGGGCTCTCTCGTCTGGTCACTAGAAAATTATAGAGGGGAGTTGTTAGCTTGGCATTTCCTTTTTCAATAGTAAATCAATGGATCCTTCATTTTCACTAAATTGTTTTCCTGCCCTCCAGGGAAAATATGACACAAGCACAATGCAGATGCAGAAGGGAAAGGCCAGGCAGGGACAAAACATTTAATTAAATCCCCCTTTATAAAACAACCTTCCCTCAGCTTGACAAATGGATGAAACAAAATGTGCTTATGCAGGCAAAACACTTAACTGAATCCATCACAGTTTATAACTAGCACAGCTAGGGGAGGCGGGAATTCATCCCGTGCTTGTCATGTGTGTGCTGGGGAGGCCACAGGAGCCCGGAGCCCAGGTTCCTCACGATGGCTCTTCAGTTCTTCAGTCCTTCAACCTCCTCACAGAGCAGAGAATCTGCACCCAAGATTCTGTGTTTGCGGAACATGCTGTAGACAAATTCTTTAGAGTAAGCCTTGAGCCGTGTGTGTGTGTGTGTGTGTGTGTGTGTGTGTGTATGTATGTGTGTGTGCGCGCGCATGTATGTGTGTGTGTAAGTAACATCTCTGCCTTTAGCCTGGGAAATTAATGCTCTGGTCATTCCCAAACCTATGTCTGAGGTTGGCTGTCAGGCACAGGTGCATCTCTGGAGCTCCTGCAGAGAGTTCTCTAAGACACAGAGTCTCAATCCCATCCCAGGCAGTGGAATCAAGCCACATGATTTTTGAGCAGGGGCTTGTCCCCAGTTTCCAGCCACTGGTCTGGGGCACCCTAGTTTCCTATGCAGCCTCCAGGGCTACACCCTGCCCTGCAGGAGCGTTAATGCCCAAGAAGACTCAGGGCCTCATCTGACTGGTAAAGAAAGTTATGCTGCTGGCTGAACTTGGTAACCTGAACCACAGAGCCCAGGACTTTTACTACACTACCACGCTGCTTCCCATTTTTTTACTGAAGTCCATTGATTTAGATTTGTCAGTTATTCAATTCCTCAATTTGTTCAACATTCAACTCATGAATTCCTATAGCCTGTGCTCTGTCCAGCTCAGGGATGTGGACACAAAAATAAATGAGCAGGGCCTGTACCTGCAGAATCAGCAGTCCACAGGGCCTGACAGTTTTCAGAATGTGTAACAGTATAGGCATTTGCCACATGCTAAGTACCTCTGCCTTTCCTTTGGGCCAACTTAGGTAATGCTCCACAAGAATCTTCCACAGTCGATATGGTCATCCTCATTACGCACAGACACAGAGAGCACTGTGAGGTAGAACAGCTTAGGTTACATAGCTAAGAAACAGAAGACCCAGGATGTACAGCTGGATGGCTTGTTTTGTAAGCCTTGAGCTTGCACTGCCTCTGGCTCAGCTTGCTGTACTTTCAGAGTCCAGTGAGGCACAGGGAAACAGGGCTCAGTTCTCAGTGGCATCAGGGCAAGCTTATCTAAGCATGAGGCAGAAGGTGGCATAAAGTGGAGAAGTGGGGCTTTGGAAGAAAAAGCCTGGAGGCACCTCACTTTATATGACCTGTCACAAATGTCTTGAATGGGGGGCAGTGGTTCACACAAATCACACATGTGTGATTCACTTGCTTCCCACTCAGGAGCTCTTGGGGACCATGCCATTTTTCTCTGCATTTTCTGTTCCCCTCATTCTCCAGAGTACCCAAGAAGTGTAGAGACAAAGATAGAGGAGGCTAGGGCCGTGTGCTAAGGGTCCCACAGATGGGAAGGAGGTGGCTCAGGGGGATGTGTGGCCCTGAGGACAAAGCAGAAGCCAATCACTTTAAAATGGAAGTAGCTTGATAAAGTTTTGACACCTACCTCAGGCTTTAAATTGAAATCCACAGCAGCCTGTGACTTTATTTCAAAGGCCACCTTGGTGCCACATTCAGTTTATCGTGACCTTGTGTGATTCTAGATCAACAGAACTAGCCAGACTACATTGTCCTCTTGTTCGCTTATGCTGAATTTCCACTGTGCTTACAGCAGGGAAGGGGCAGTTAAGATGGAATGAATCATGTAGGAAAGAGAAGAACACATGTTGATGGTAGATAAGACATTTTTTTTGCTACTTCTGCAAGGAGACCCCATCTAAGAATTCTGCAAGTGCTAAAAACAAGGCCATTTCAAAATGTTTCCTGAAGGAATCCAAAAAGTCTTTAAAAGACAGTCTAATGATGTCTTTAATTGCCACTATGCTAATGAATATGAATTCGTGAAGGTTTCCCTTTGTCTATCCTTGGCAGAGTGGGGGATACACACCACTGGGCACCTGAAGCTGTAGGAAAGGAGCAGGAGGAACCTAGAGGAGTTAGCCCAGGGCCTCAGCCAGCCTGTGCTTCCCAGCCCAGAGATTTTACCAAGCACAGTGATGTGCTCTTTGATGAGCGGTTTCATAATGATCACAGCTTCATGGTAGGGAACCACTTGAACATTGTACCCCAAAGGAGCTCAGCTGGCAAAATGAAGCTGTTTAAATATGCTTTATATAGAAGAGGCTTTACAATGAGCCTGGCATCACTTTAGGGGGCTGTTTTAGTGGAGAACTATAGATTTGCAGGCACTGCTTCTGAGAATTTTCTGATGTGAGCAGCTCTGTTCTGTGATTTGGGGAGTTTGTCCTGTCAGGAAGCTTCACCCTTCTCAGAGTTTCTGGACTTACATACCTTCCTTAACCTGCTCTGTTCTTTGATCATCTTACCTCCACCACCCCCCCCCCAACTCCTCTCATCACCACTCACCTGTCCTGCCTCATTTTCACAGGGCCAATTTCTGTCCCCTAATGGCTAATGCTCACTGGTAACTTATCAGTGGTCATCAGTAATGGAATGAGCTGGAATCTCACTTAATTCTCACTCCAACCCTGTCTTCCACTCCCTGGTAGAATATTTACTTAACAAACACTGTTTTTGAGCTTCAGAGGGTAGTTCAGGCCATGGGGAAACCAGTGTGCAGTTATGCTAGGGGGAGGTAAGAAGTGAAAATTATCTGTGAATAAGGTGAGACTCTCACAGAAAGTCTAAGAGGAACCAGAAAACCAATACTCCTACTATGTCAGATAGATTAGCAAGTATTCAGTCTCTTATTAGCCACCAGGGTCTCCATTTTCACGAGGAACCCAAGGGTTAGTCACGACGAATGTGTATTTCTCAAAGACTGTGATTGCCAATTCACTTTTTTGAAACAATATCTGCAAGTTTTTCTGGAAGAAAATTTTGTCTTTCAATGCAGTTATGTTGGAGTGATTTGCATGTTTCTGGGTGGGTTATGGTTTCTTTTGAATGTCAGCTTCTCTGTGGGCTTTCTGTGAGTTCCACACCCTAGTCTTGTGCTTGAAATTTGGTCATATGTGGAGTGCTCTTTAAAATATCCTCTAAGCAGCAGGTCATTTGCCCCATCGGTCATCCATCCATCCATCCATCCATCCATCTTTGGTCATCACCCACGCATGCATGCTTCTATCTCTCCATCCATTCATCCTTTCACTCACTCACTTACACAAAGTATCATTTGTTAGAATCAGGTCACTTAGTCCAGCAGCTCCATCACATTATGATAAACCCAATGTTTGCTCTGTCTAACCAGCTCTGGTACAGCCAAGCCCCAGCTGCGCTCTCCTGTGCCCTGTGACTTTCTTTATTCTCTCTGCTCTGTCACACTTTTCTCATCCCTCGAAGACCTTTCTGCTCACAATATTTTATGCTTAAAATCTTCATGAAGACATTCACCATTCAGATTTCCATGTGAAAGTCACTTTCCCAGAAATGTCCTTCTTAAAATAGAGTCTTCTTACCCTACTTTCTCTCAACACTTACTAATACCATCATCATATAAGATCACAGATCTTAACTGTTTCCTGTCACTGTCACGAAAATATAAGTTCTAGAAAATGTAGTCTTAGTTTATTCTCTTCTCTTCTGTGTTTGCACAGTACACCAAAACACCCCCAAACAGTAGGCAGGCCGGCAGGATTTGCTGGATGTATGAGTGACACTAGCACACACGAGAAAACTGAGGCATATGGAAAATGGTGGAACTGTGATCAAGCCCACTTCTAAGTCTGGAACAAATCCTCTTAACTCCTGGAGTCAACTGCTTTAAATGCCAGATGCTCTGTTAAGAGTCCCCAAAACAAACAGGTCTGCAAGTCCCAGCTAAGTGATGGAGTCAGACAGTAAATAGGAACCTGCATTTATATATCTAGACAAGATGCAGGGAAGGGGATACTTAGCATCTTAAGACTCTAGATGGGAGGGGAAATGTTTGGTAGCTAAAAGGGAAACTTCATTTGAGGCAGAAAGAGCATCAGGTGCAAAGGCACTGGGGCTGTAGGGTACTTAGAGTTTGAGCGCTCAAAATGGCTTGTTTGCTGGACTGGAAGAGGCCCACAAGAGGGCCCCGCCCAGCACCACCAATGCAGGCCAAAGTGGATGTGCAGTGACAATTGTATACACATGGGAGGGAGTCCTACAGAATAGCGTCTGATGGGGCTCCTCCACTGTCAGCAGCACATTGGTGAGTGCAGTGCACCTGGCTTGCAACACCCCAGGCCCTCCCATGCTGGAAACCAGAGGACTGCAGCAGCCCTGGCATTGTGGGCCACTTGCTCCCCATGTAGACCCTAAATCTTTAAGGCCACAGCTACCAGTAAGTTTTGCTAACACACTTAGAAAGTCAGGCAAGACAGGAGAGGCTAATTAGAGGAGATCCACAGGGCCTTGTGAGAGGACAAGAGAGGACACAGTGTGGGTAAGGAGACACCAGTCTGTGGGGCCCAGTGGGGTGGGACTGGAGGATACATGACAAGAGTTTTCCTACTTGGATGGAAGAAGGTTCTCTGAGGTTATGGTTCGTTGATTGTTTCCAGCATTTAAGCATGATCAACTACTATTTATGCCATGTAAAGTATGACCAGGGACTCCATTTACAACCTCTGGGAAAGAAAGAAGCCTTTGAGTCCTTTGAAACCCTTTCTGACTGAAGAGACACATTAAGACACACTGTAAAACAACCCCTCTGTAGGGGAGCAGAGTAGGGCCCAGGCCGGAGCGCTGCAGAATGCGTCTTTTCTGTCTGTGACTCCTGAAAGCCACCCAAGGCTCCTCTAGCCATGCACACCTGCCTGCCATTGTGGAGGAGGTGAACAGGTTTTTTAAAGTTTTCAGCATAATAATGTTTTAAGACATAACCTCATTTGCTGCTCCTTTAATTGCTGCTTTGTAATGTTTTGTCTGCTTTAATTACTGCTGTAATATGCTGCTTGTACCCTGAGGTGCTTTGGTGAAGGTACCACTTTAAGAAATGAAGCAGTAGATAAACACATAAATCCACAGGTGAAGGATCACATTAAACCCAGTGACTAAATGAGCTTTTTATTTTTTATTTTGGTATTGAGCGTTAATGAGCAATACTCTCTCTTTGAAAGGCATTAACTGGAGTGTGATGTCCAAGGTCAGCCACAGAGCACAGGCATAACTGGGGGTGGAAGGAGATATTCCCAATGGTCCTCTTAGGATCCAACAACTAGAATTCATGATATCATGTTTAAGTTTAATCTTATAGTCCCAACGAGTCTTTAAAAGTGATAGCACTAATGAAGGTAAAAGTATATATATTTCCACTTAACTCTGGTAGCAATTGAACTGTAGTTCTCTTGGCCTGGAAACAAATTCCATAGACTCAGCTCCTAACCTGAGTCACGCTATCCTTCGTCGCATACTCAATGGCATTCCTTGGCTTAATAAAGTAGAAAATGGACCTCTGGCTCAGTTTCCTGACTTGGAGAGAGTGGTATAATGACTTAGCCCACCTCCAACGCCCCTTTAGCCACACCAAGCAAATTTCCGTACCTGAGCCCAGGCAAGGTCAATACAATAGATGAAATTTCATAAAGCAGTTGTAGCTACGCCTCGATGTTTTTACTGACTTCCTGAAAACGCTTTGGAATCAGCTCCAACTGCGTCTATAAATGAAAAAGGAAACCAAGCTCAACACTTGAGCTGCAAAGTTCTTTGGTCCTGAATTGGCCAAATGCCTAGATTTCCTCTACGTAAGCAGGTCAGATATGAGGCCAATTGTAAGCTGAGGTTCTGGCCTCCCACATTCTCACGGCCAAAGAAGTCAATGAAGGTGCTGGGTTTCTACAAAATTATGATGCACCTTTGACGTTGTGTGAAGCCTAGTGTTATGGTTTGAATATGAAATACCCCAGGCTCCTGAGTGAGTTTCTAGGGCAGGTGCAAAGGAAGTCCATGCAGGCTCTTCTATTACACCCACACGTCGATCAGCTGGGAGCATGCTCAGTTCTCAGGCAGGAACAGCAACTTCCCAAGCTGTTCTTCTAACTCTGCCCCAGACAGACAGAATACCTCAGACACTTGGGGTGCCACACCCCTTTATTCCTATCCTCTGATATGAGAGAGCATGCCAAAGATGAGCTTGGTCCTTTCCCTGGGTCTTAGACTGAGAAAGTAGATGACAGAGTCCTGAACAGAGCGCAGCTGAGCTGCAGATGAGTCCCATGGAGACAAGCAGACCTGTGGCTGACCATAAGCCTGTATGTGACCTGAATAAGAGGCATAATATTTTGTATTAGGGTTACTTGTTCATGCATCAAAACCTGTCTCATATATTGGCCAAGAAGTAACCAGGGAGGCACTGAGAAAATTAAATGAAGTGTTTCCCACAGGATCCATGTGAAGAATATGTTCCAAATGAGAACGAGGATCAATTTTGTTAATATGGTTGACAGGAAATGAAAATGAGAACTGAGCCTTGATCATTGCAACATGTAGGGGAGTATCAAGACTAATAAGAATAGGGCTGGTTCCGTGTCTTAAGTTGCTTTTGCACAAGCCTGATAACCAAATTTCGATCTTGCCACCCAGGTAAAGCCACATGCACGTAGTGCCTGTGAAATCCCCATGTGCCTATAGCGATGGGAGGTAGAGTCAGGAGAAACTCAAAGTTTTCTGGCCAGCTAGTAGCATTCACAGTGGAAAAACAATAAGAAAGACCTTCTCTTAAATAACATGGAAGATGAGGACCAACCCCCTGAGGTTGTCCTCTAACCTCCAAATGCATCCTGAGGAGGGTCTCTCTCTCTCTTTCTTTCTCTCTCTCTCTCACACACACACACACACACTCACACTCACATTTAATAAGAACAGTTTTGTTAGAATGATGACCCAATGTTCAATCAATCAGGTTCAGAAGATAATTAAAGTAGAGGATTTGTAGACACTGAGAGCCAATAGCTCTTTTGAGGAATTTTGCCATAAATGGTAGCCAAGAATGAATGGGACTGGAGCTAGAGGAAGAAATAGGGAAAAGAAATATTATTTATTTTAGTTTTTAAAGACAGGAATAATTAAACCAGTTTTAAATTATACAGTGAAAGGGACAAAATGATGTTAAGTAAGAAGAGAGACAAAGGCTAGAGAGATTTACTGGCAATTGGGAGAGGATGTGGCTAACATACAAGCAAGAGGGCGAGCCGCCACAGGTACCGAGCCAGCCCGTCCATGGGAATCAGGTGGAAGGTGGAGCTTTAGGGAACGACGCAGGCAGGGAGGGAGGTTTGGCTGGGAACATGTGAAAGCATTTATTTTTTAAATTATTTCTTGATGGCATCTCTTCTAGTAAGTTAGTAGACTATCAGTCTAAACAGTAAGAAAGGAAAGAGGAGGTATTCGAAGACAGGAGGAGAACTAGCTTCACGGTGTGAAAGGGGATGTGTGTGGGGTCTTCAGAATGGTTAATGGGCAGCCTCAATGGGCCCCAGGGCCTGTGCTAAGAGTGGGGAGGCAGAGGGGCAAGATCCAGACTCACCTCATAGTTTGCACTGGAAAGCTGACTTTCAGAGACTCAAGTGGCTCATGGCAGGCTTTGGGGAGGGGGGCTGTGGACTTTCAGAAGAAGTGTGGGAATGGCAGGGAGGGTGCCAAAGCAAGAAAGAACCTCTTCTTGCTGGACACACAGGATGACGCTGGCGAGGGAAAGTTTCCCAGAGCAGATGACTAATAGTGCAACCTGAAGGAGAAATAGCATCCACGTAATGAAAATAGGAAGGTTGGCTATCTTGGTAGATAAAATTCTGGAATGAAGAGATAGTGTGTCACAGTGGGGAAGAAACTAGAGTAGTTTAATATGGCTGAGATGTTGGTTTGTGTGTGTGTGTGTGTGTGCACGTGTGCATGCACGCATGCACACACACACACACACACACACACACACACACAGTTACTTGTATACAGACTCACATGCCTACACATTTGGAAGAGAAATGTTTATATGACCAGTGAGTCCAAGAGATATATGTGTTGAATGTCATGGCCAGCAACATCCTGAATGCCTTTTTCCATGAGGTGTTTGTCCCATACTTGAAGTATCTCCTCATCCCCCTGGCATCCCTTCTGCAAATACACTTGCAGGAAGCCAGCCTTGTGTTATTTGAATTTATAGCATGTATTGGAAGCTTTGGGGCACATTGCACAACTCAGTGAGAAATTTACGTGGAGATGTATACACTGACCACAGTTTCATTTCACCTTGATGTCTGGGTGAGCTATACACTCTGAGGACTTGATTAAGCTTTTGGAAAAAAAAAAAAAAAAACTTCCTTGCAAAATGTTTGTAGCAAGTATTGAAGGCAGAAATATTGAACAAAACAAATAAGTAAAGCCTCTACTATAGCTGTATAAAATATATTTCCTCCCATAATTTTGTGTTTCTTTTGGCACCAACATAAAAATTCTCATTCTAAAAATTATTGCCTGAAATTTTACCTGGGGGAAAGAAAAACCAACCAACCAACCAACAAAAAACCCAGAGAAAATTGTGGTTTGCAAATGCCCTGTGTGACTTCTCTCCAAATTGCTATAGTGTTATCAGCTGCTAATGGGATTGATAACTTCCTGCTAAAATGCTTTGCAAAGCCTGGAAAACACACACAACTCCAGTCCCACTGAAACAGCCAAACAATGGACAAGTTGGTGTTTTAATCTCATGGGAGATTTTAGATTTTCTACAAAGCTGATGGAGCTATTGGGAAAAACAACCAGTGGTGTACACTGCTTCACCTTATGGAGTAGACTTTTCCCGTGTCTTCAGGGCACTGGGAAGAGCTTTGCCCACCACCCCTCTGCCTCCTTCAGTTTCAAGAAATTGTGCTTACATCATTCAAAAAACCCGTGGCAAAGTTACAGGACAGGGGTGGGAGATGGATATTAGGGGACAGTGTCAGCTACACGTGGGCAGGGACTTTTGTCTTTTGTCCTTGTTTATTGGCTGACACAAGAAGCACAATAAAAGGTTGTTGAGTGAAAGTGAATGGAGATGGGAGAGGATGAAGGAGCTGACATTTGCAGTGGAACATTGTACATGGAAGAAGCATAAGTGTGCTGGTAGTAAGGCAGGGCCAGGGTGGAGAGGCCTGGAGCAGAGTGCTCAGACTGGTCACAGAGCATGGAGGGCAGGAGATTCTCTATGCCTGGCTCGTAAGTGTGGCACCTCCACCTGCTAGCTGTAGCTATAGGAAAGGAACATGATGAGTGACCTGATAGGCAGTGTGGTGAGCCAGGGGCAATCCAAGAAATGAGTTCCTGAGATTAGGACAAGGTTTTAAGATGCAGTTAAGCACTGAGATTGGGCTGGAGAGATGGTTTAGCAGTTAAGGTGCTTGCCTGTGAAGCCTAAGGACCTGTGTTCGACTCTCCACATCCCATGTAAACCAGACACACAAGGTGAGCAAGGTCTCATATGTGCACAAGTGGCACAAATGACTGGAGTCCGAGTGCAGTGGCTGGAGGCCCTGGTGTGCCAGTTCTGTCTCTTGCTCCTGTTCTCTCTCTCTCTTAAAAAAAATAACAAACCCATGAGGTCATCCTACACTAGTAGATACAAAAATCATCAGAAAACCAGATTACATTGTTGGTGTTTAATCCTTGCTGGAAAGCAATTTAGCAAATTACATTGAGCTTTAAAAAATATTCTAAGCCTGGGCTAAAGTGAGACCCAACCTCAACCCCACCCCCCAAAAAATATTCTATCTTTTGACTTTCTAATCCTACTATTAGGACCAGATACTAAGAAAATAAATCAGAGATTCAAAAACCTCTGTACATGAATAAAATTATCACAAAATCAATGATAATAGTCTAAACTTATTCTCTTTTAATAATAATCTAACAAGTAATTTGGTATTTTATATTGTTTTATTGTTCACCCATTGAAAACACAATATTGCTGGGGATGGTGGCACTCACCTTTAAAATTTTTTTGTTTGTTTATTTTTATTTATTTGAGAGCAACAGAGAGAGAAAGAGGCAGAGAGCGAGAGAGAGAATGGTCATGCCAGGGCTTCCAGCCACTGCAAGTGAACTCCAGACACGTGCGCCCCGTTGTGCATCTGGCTAATGTGGGTCCTGGGGAATTGAGCCTCAAACCGGGGTCCTTAGGCTTCACAGGCAAGCGCTTAACCGCTAAGCCATCTCTCCAGCCCAGCACTTGCCTTTATTCCCAGCACTTGAGAGGCAGAGGTAAGTGAATTGTTGTGAGTTCAAGGCCACCCTGAGACTACATAGTGAATTCCAGGTCAACCTACCTCAAAAACAAAACAAACAAACAAAAAAACCCACAGCATTAAGGGATAGCTTATATAGTTAGAAAGTGATCATACTATGTTTTAAGTAAAACACTGAATTGTCAAAATTTGAAATAAACAATTTTCCTTAAAAAGACTTTAGGAAAATGTATTAAAATGTTAGCAATAATTATCTTTGTGTGAAAAAAATGAGGCTAATTTTATTTTTAGATAATTTTTTTAGTTTTCTAACTTTAGATAACAATATGTTATTTTAGTGCTCACAAAATAGAATGAATGCCTGGTATTGGTTAATAAAACATAGAATTAAATATACTAGTTCAAACATGTGTACTTCGAGAATCCCACTGAAATGACAAAAGTACTATACAAAAATGAAGAAGCTGATGGAGTCAGTGAATTGAAAAGAAGAAAGAAAATGGTGGGCTGACTTTGATAGCCAGAGCAGAATAAAGCCACAAGAACACAAAAGAGACAGAGAGACATAGTAGCCAGAGAGTTCTGGAGGAACCCCTGAGAATGCTGCTTGAGAGGACAGTGGGTGACCCTGGTGTCCAAATTGAATCCTGCAGAAGAGAAGAGAAAGGTGGCTCGGGCCACGGAGAACAAACACTAAAGCTATGCTGGAATCATCCTCTGTGAACATCGCACAGATTAATTACTGACTGGTGTACTCTGTGATGCAAACCAGCACTGAGAAAAGTCATTTTTTTTAAAGAAGAAAAGGAAGAAATGTTCTTCTAAACTGTCCTCCGGCACTTGTGCAAACCAGATAGCTGTACTGAGTGCAATGAAATCGACATGAAGGCAGGTTTTGCCTCTAATGGGCAGTTTCCTGTCTTAAGCAATTTCTTCAAAGTGATGCTATGTGTAAAACCCAACCATATTTTTAATAACTGCAGTTAAAAAATCCCATATTTTAACTATGTAATTGCTCTTTAGGGTAGTCACAAAATGGACATTTTAATATAACTCCTTAGATCTTAAACAGTAATTTTTCTTAAACAATCTAATTTAGATTTAAAGTACACATTGCCAGGTAAAAGGTGATAATATATTTAAAAATAAGGCTTTATTTTCTGATGAAAAGTTAAAGGTTCCAGGAAGTTAGGGGATGCTGAAACACTGAAATCTATTTCAAGAAATATTAGCTTAGTGCTCATGGATAACCAGAATGAGATGAGGGAAAGAGGAGTCCCCACTGCCTCGGGCCTGTAAGTATGACTGCCTGGATAGGCTCCACTTTGACTGGAGATAAATGTGAGGCATGAGCTCATGAGGAGGGCATGGCCATGCTAAGTTTTATTTCTGGGGTGAGCAGGACAGATCGGACAAATGCAAGGGCAACTTGAAAACTGCTTATCATGAAATGTCACCACACAAACATCCCAGCCAAATATATGTCTTATTAATGCCCAGCATGTCATAATACAATTAATGATATAGTATATAAACAGGACTTTGATTATGAAAATCATACATATCTTTTAGAATCAGACATACCTAGCAAAACTATGAAGATATAGAGAATGAGTGATATAATTAAGAAAATAAAGTTAGTAGATATAGAGATAACTTTGTAAAAATATCAAACACACCATTTTCATGCCTAGCAAACATCCACTCAAATGTTCTTTCCCACAATGCAAGGGTATATTTTAAAAATAAAGTTGGGCGAGGGGTTGACCTCAGTAGTAAAGCACTTGCCTTAGCCCAACATCCACAGTTAATCCTAAGTATTTATTTTATTTTATTTTTTTTTTGCCAGGCATGGTGACACATTATTGTAAACTCATCCTTTGAAAGTTGAAGATAGTATTTAAAGTTCAAGGCCAGGGACGGTGTGTGGGTGGGCACTGCAGCAAGGAGTGAGTAGGCCAGACCTGTTTCCCTGCCCCCCCCCCCCAGCTCCCTGGTCCCAGTACCCTACGCAGGAGGGTATGTGGATAAACACTGAGTAGGCCAGACCCCTGCTTCCTGGCTCCTCCCAGTTTCCTGGTCTGGGTTCCCTGCCCTGGACTGTGTGCAGGCAGGCATGGCAGCAAGAAGTAAGCAGGCCACATCTCTGTTTGTGGCTCCTCCCAGCTCCCTGGTCCAGGTACCCTGCACAGGAGGGTGTGCAGGCAGGCACAGCGAGGAGTGAGTAGGCCAGATCCCTGTTCCCTGGCTCCTCCCATTGTGCCTTGCTTGGGGAGGCCTGGTCCCTCTGTGAGCTATGGAATTAGGCCTTTTTCTCTGGTATCCTGACTGGCCACTGGGTACCAACATCCCTGTTCACCTGAGTCAGAGGGTGAATGGTCCAAAGGACAAAAACTTGCTTCCGTCTCAATAAAATAGTTACCCTAAAATGGGTAGACAACAATGCAAAAAAAGCCAATGAAAGGCAGAAAGCTGAGAGATCTCCACCAAGGATGCCTAGTCCTGCAATGGAAGCCTCCAATGATATCACAGAGAAATTATCAGATTCATTCCCAAAATGAAAACACAACAACCAATGAGAACCTGATCAAAAGAATTGCTAAACTGGATGCAAACCGTCAAAGAACCAACAATTGTATCAATGAAATTGAACATAAACATCTCTTAGAATGTTCAGCTTTTGACAGTAGGCTTAACTTGATTGAAGAAAACATTAGAACTCTCAAAAGAGGTATGAATGAGTTGAAGGTGAGTCAAGAAATGGAAGATCTCAACAACCGGTTGATGAAGACTTGATAAAATGCAAGAATGAGTTCCAGGAAGCATCAAGAAAATCAGAACTCAAACTAAAATTGTAACTCAAAAAAGAGATGGACAGCAATCAAAATAAAACAGCAGAAAACAAAAATCAAATAGAAATTATAAAAACCACTCTAGAACCTCTTGCCAAGAGAGTTATTCATGTGGAAGACAGAATCTCTGACCTGGAAAACAAGACAGAAGAAGTTGATTGGGAGGCCAAAACATTGCTAAGTTCAAAAACTCAAGTGAACAGAATACAAGGGAACTGTGGGATACCCTAAAATGACCAAACATCTGGATCATAGGTATACTTGGAGGACAAGAAATCCAGGCCAGAGGCATAGAGAACATATTCAACAAAATTATTGAAAA
This sequence comes from Dipus sagitta, assembly GCA_036346955.1. Classification (NCBI taxonomy): domain Eukaryota; kingdom Metazoa; phylum Chordata; class Mammalia; order Rodentia; family Dipodidae; genus Dipus; species Dipus sagitta. The sequence continues at coordinate 35,835,073 of CM070786.1, forward strand.
AAAAATATAGAGAGAGAACCTAAAGCCCAAATAATCCTTAATGGGAAAAACCTCAGGGAATTCCCACTGAGATCAGGAACAAGACAGGGGTGCCCACTCTCACCAGTACTCTTCAACATTGTACTAGAAGTACTAGCCCAAGCAAAAAGACAGGAGAAAGAAATAACAGGGATTCAAAGAGGAAAAGAAGAAGTCAAGTTAGCCCCATTTGCAGATGACACGATCCTGTACATAAGTGACCCAAAAGTCTCCATCTCAAAACTTCTAAAAGTGGGGCTGGAGAGATGGCTTAGTGGTTAAGCGCTTGCCTGTGAAGCCTAAGGACCCCAGGTTTGAGGCTCGACTCCCCAGGACCCACGTTAGCCAGATGCACAAGGGGGCGCGCACATCTGGAGTTCGTTTGCAGTGGCTGGAGGCCCTGGCGTGCCCATTCTTTCTCTCTCTCTCTATCTGCCTCTTTCTCTCTCCCTCTGTCTGTCACTTTCAAAGAAATAAATAAAAATAAACAAAAAAATTTTTTAAAAAAGCTTCTAAAAGTGATTAATTCCATCAGTAAAGTGGCATGATACAAAAACAATACACACAAATCAGTAGCTTTTCTACATGCAAAGGACGAATATACAGAGAAAGAAGTCATTGAGGCTGTCTCATTTTCAATGGCAACAATAAATAAATAAATAAATAGCTTGGAATAACACTAACCAAGGATCTGAAAGACCTCAACAGGACCTTAGGGGGAGCACCTGAACTAAGGGCCCTGGAGAGGGTGAGATGAAACCTAACCTTAAATTTCTCCTGTTGCTCTTTCTTCTCTGTCTTTTTCTTTTTCCTTTTCTCTTGGTGATGACCTGTATTTCCCTGTACCAGAATGTGGTTTATATCCACAGTGAGCTGTTGATCTGAGAGACCTACTATATCTCTCAAAACAAACAAGACAGACTTCTGTCAGAGCACTTGATTACCCATCAAAAGTTAATTGTAAGATTCTACTGCTTAAGATACCATACCCTGGGGCTGGAGAGATGGCTTAGCGGTTAAGGCACTTGCCTGCACAGCCAAAGGACCTTGGTTCGATTCCCCAGTACCTGTGTAAGCCAGATGCACAATGGGGCGCATGCATCTGGAGTTTGTTTGCAGTGGCTGGAAGCCCTGGTGCGCCCATTCTCTCTCTCTATCTCTCTCTCTGCTTCTTTCCCTCTCTCAAATAAATAAATAAATAAATATTAAAAAAAAGATACCATACCCTGTTTCATCATGGAGATTCCTCTTTGGAATCAGGAAGAGAGGCAGTCCCCAGACAGTTAGCCCATCTAGTGCTGGAAGGTGCCACCCGAGCTACCAGGGGAAAGTGGCCAACACCTGTCCAAGCAACTCAAAGTCTAAGCAACTCAGAAACAAACCACCTGACGTGATGCTCACACAAATGCAATTGTGGCACACAGTCATGGTGGGTAACCAACTGCTCTTGGATTGGCTAACAGATGTGCTCAGTGGAAAGGAAAGCATATCTGGAACTGGGAAACAAGTCAGAATCATATCCAGATAACAAGTCTCCTTTCCAGTGTCAAGTTCCTACTAATCTTGGGCTATAAGAGAGACTATACCCTTTAAATTCTCTCTAAATTGATAAAGATTATCCCATTTAACGAGTGCTGACTTCACTCTCCATTGGAGATTCTGCTTTTTTTTTTTTTTTCAGATGAGAGTGGGATCTGAGGAGATTAATGACCCAGCATGGTTCACCCCGGCTCCAGCTGAAACCACAGAGGAACTGGGAAAATGAGCAAGAGTGCTGCTTTCTCAGTGGGCCTGGTATCAGCACAAGGGAGGTGGGGATAGACACTGAGGACACTCAAAACCTACCAAACCAGAGATCTAGAGGCTCCTAAGAGCCCATCACTGAAGTAGACTTAAAATGCACCCAACATGGCTCAGGGAATTTTGCGGAAGTGGGGGAGGAATGATTGTTAGAGTCACAAGTTGGGACATTATGCACAGAGACATTGCCTCACCCCCATAACTGACTACTACCCCCACAATCCTCATGGGGTTGACCTGCACCCTCAACAAGCAGGATCTCTTTGGAAAAGGGGCAGGGATGAGGGAGATTATGGTACCAACATGCGTTATTTATATACTAGGTATGTCCATATCTAATAAAAATAAATAAAAAAGTTCAAGGCCAGATGGAGCTACATTCTCATAATTCAATAAATTGCAAGTAATGAAAAGATGATTTAAAATGCAATCATTTTAAAGTCAGAAATTTGTTCTTTAAAAATTATATATCAAAAGGAAATCAAACTGAATCATCTGAAATATGATAGCTGAGCTGGGCAAGGATTACCAGTGGATGCTAAAAACAGTAAGCACAGAAAGTTGGAAATAGGATCTTTACACAATGCCCAAATATGCCCTACAGATTGAAAACAAAACATAAAGATCAAGAAATGTCTACCTTTACAGCATCTGTTACCACTGTACCTTGTGAGCAAACTCTGTGTGACCAGCAGTAGCAACCTGATGCATGAATCTGCAGATATGAAATGTACAAGGAAAAACTCTAGCTTTGTCCTTTCCCAACAAAATGCACCAACAAAACATGAAATAAGGGTTGGGTAAATGGCTCATCTGTTAAGGAATTTGTCTGCAAAGCCTAACAACCAGGGTTCAATTCCCCAGTACCCAAGTAAAGCCAGATGCACACACTGGTACAAGCATCTGGACTTGATTTGCAGTGGCTGGGGGCCCTAGTGCACACCCATGTATTCTCATTCTCTCTTTCTGTCAAAAAATGTTCAACCTGAACTCAAAGGCTTGACCTAATTTCCAGTTTATAAGAAATACAAAGGGGGAAAGGAATGTTTTAATTGATGGTACGAGGAAATAAACCAGTCCTGAATGTGAAATAGTGTGTGAGGCAGCTGACTCTGTTTCTTCTAAAACTCAATGTCACAGAAAAAAGAAAAGCCTAGTGCAACACATAATCTTGATTAAATCACTAACTTAAACACCTGCAAAGGAGACTGTTGTAATAACCAGGGAAAAAGTTGAACTCATAATATGTTGTTTAATGCTTTTTTAGGCATAGTGATGGTATTTTAGATACTTAATAGAATGTCCCCTTCCCTGGAAGATGAACACATCAAGATTTAGATAAGAAGAATATGATGTCTGTCTTCATATTTGAATGGATAAATGAAAAATAAAAGAATAAATAAAACACATTTATAGAATGGGGCTGTAGCTCAGTGGTAGAGAACTTGCCTAGAATATGCAAAAACCTAGGTTCAATCTCCAGCACTACAAAATATTCATTTATATAGAAATATATTTAATACATATGCATATACTGAGAAAGTAAAATTGGAAAAAATTTAACACTGGGTAAACTAGATGAAAGTCATATGTATATGCATTTTACTATTAGGTTGAACCATATGAAATTATCAACACTTGTCTATTTTTGATCTCCAGATTGAAAACTTTACATCCTAAGACATCACTTACCATAGGAGACACTGGAAAAGTGACTAAAGACCTACATCAAGAATGAATCAAGGATCCCGAAGATTTTCCAGCTATCCTCTATTTCTACACTGTGCTATTTCAAACCATCACATAATGGAAAAGACTTTATTTCATGCTATGAATATAGAACAGCCTTAATAATATCTAATCTCAATATTGACAGTTCTTCTTCTCCCTAAAGAAGAGGAATCTATATATTAATCTCAGTTATTATTATAGATAAAAATTTTAGGAAAAATGTTCAATATCAAGACATCTATTAATGTATTTAATTATATCAACAAATGATAGAGGAAAAACTATAGATTATGTCAACATACCTAGCGTTTTTAATGAAAGTTTTAATAAAATATATAGAATGAATGCTAGGCACTGTGCAAAGGACTTCTCAATAGATCATCACAATCTAATCTTTAGAGACAGATATGATTCTCATTCTCACATCATGGGTGAAGGTCCAGGAAGGGAATGCTGAGTCATCGCTTTTGATTCTTCCCTTCCTTCCTTCCTAACGTGAGTGTTCAGTGTTATGAATTTGGTATGAAATACTGCTTTAGCTGTGTCCTACCTACACATTTTGACATTTTAAAAAATAGTTTAACAAATATTTTTATTCATTTATTTGCAAGCAGAAAGAGAGATAGAGAGAAGAGAGACAGGCAGAAAGAAAGGGCATGACAGGCCTCCAGCTGCTGCAAACAAACTCCAGATGCATGTACCAGTTTGTGCATCTGGCTTTACTTGGGTACTAGGGAATCAAACCTGGGATGTCAAGCTTTGCTGGCAAGTGCATTTATCCACTGAGCCATCTCTCCAGCCTTCATTTTCCTTTTTCTTTTTGGATGTGTGCATGTAATATGGTGTGGTCATTTGTGGTATATGCATATGTATGTGTGTGACTCACGTCAGTGCCCCATGCACTTGCCTTTGGAGGCAGAAGGGGAAGGTTGGTATCTGGCTCCATGACTCTTCTGCCCGTGCTTACTTGAGCCAGAGTCTTTTACTGATACCGGAGGTTGTCACTTTTTCTGAGACCCAGTGATTTTTGGGTCTCTGCTTCCCACAAGACTGGGGCTACATGTGTGCATGGCCACTCTCAGTTGTTTATGGGGGTCCTCGGTATTGAATCCCAGCAGTCTCAGGCCTCCTCAGGTTCTCATGTTTCATAGGAACTGCCTTAACTGCTGAGAAATCTCTTCAGTTTTCATTTTAATTTACTTCAAAAATATTTTCTAAATTCTCTTAACCTTTAACTCATGGATTGTTGGGAATTACATTAATTTGCAAATATTTGGAAATTTCCAGCTATTTTTATGATAGTTATTTCTAGTTTCATTTCATTATGTTCAGAGAACGTGCACCTAAATTTCAACCTCTTTAACTGATAAACAAGGTTTGTTTTATGACTTAAATATAGTTCATTTTGCTTTACTTGTGTATGCTTGAAAAGAAAGTCTCTTATGCCACTTTGATATCATTATGGTCACTGGCTGCCTTGTGATTGGACTTGGGGAGAGAAAATGAAGAAGAGAACCATAAAACCAGGCAATTTTCTCCTTTCCTTTCCTTGCACCAGAAGCTGAGTTTATTTCATGGTTCTTTCTCTCTTTCTTGTTGCACAGTTCTGTTCTGTGCAGTGGGGGGATGGGAAACTGCTGCTCTGATACTTAGTTTATACCCATATCTACCTACTGTCATCTGCTTTTCTTCTGTTCTTTGGTATTAATTGTTAAAGCTAGCACACAAACCAATGGGTGTCATTATGGCATCTTCATGCATAAGCATCATTATACTGTGCTCTTACTCTCCCCTACCCCAGTTCCTCTCTCACCCTTGTTCTCCCAGCCTTTGCTTGCTGGTCTCCCTTTTCACCTCAATACTCTCCCCTTCTCTTTTCATGCTGAATGTATTTCATTGCTCTATTTACTTCCTTCCCTCTCACTTAAGATCTCTTCTCCCTCTCTCATGGTTCCCTTTCTACTTTCATGTACTCTACACCACACATGCACATGCACACACATACGCACAAGCACACACTTAACTTTAGTGTCTGCATATGAAAGAAAACATGATTATTTGTCTTTTTGAGTCTGGCTTATTTTGCTTAACGTAACGATTCCCAGTTCTATCCATTTTCCTGTGAATACCATGATTCCATTCTTCTTATACCTGAATAGAATTCCAATGTGTATATGTACCACATTTTCTTTCTTTGTTTATCTGCTGACCCACATCTAATTTAGATTCTACCATTTGCTGTTAGAGTCCTCATTGAAAGACTGCTTGCATTTGGCTCTGGGCTTTTAGTTGTATTTCCTGGGAGGCATGCGGGTAAGGTCCATCTCAATCAGATCTGGAACCTCTTCTCCCACCCTAAAGTTCCATATACTGCACTTAAAATCACTTGTCAGACTTCAGGTATTACCTCAATATAGGTCTATTTCTTTATGTAGTGCAGCTATATTGGCTGGTGCTTCATGATAACATTCTGACAATAGAGCAGAAAGCCACTGTTTGGTAAACAATAAAGGGAAAAGCTTATTGATGATGGGATTCTAAAAAGTATGTTCAGAGAAACTAAGTAAGAGCACAGCTAGTGGAGGATAGCTAATGGTTGTGGAGATAAAGGCTGGTATCTTTGAACTGGGGGGAGTCTGTATGCACACAGACAGCATAGTAAAGAACCCGGATGGTGTTGGAAGCAAATTTAGTGGCTGCTAATTCATGGCACTAGTTATAAACTTACTATACTTTCAGGATGACAGTAGATGCCTATAGTTTTCCAATATCTTGAATTGAATCTGTCAATTTAGATTGATTTTCATGATAACTATATAGATTTATAAAATGTTGTAGAAGTGTTGAAAGAAAATAGTGCATAATTCTGAGGGAGCAGTGGGTGGGGAACAGCAGGTTTAATTACACTTCAAATGAGTAAACTGGTTCTCCATGTTTCAAGAAACAACATATTTCTCAGGACTGTTCTTCTAAATAATCTGATAAAATGTATATATTGGTATAAAATCAATATAAGATATAAAAATCAAATGTAATTGATGAATTGTACAGATTAAATATCTGAAAACTTCTGAAGCAAGGCATGTGAAGAGGAAAATAGAAATATGTTCTGGAAATACTCCTTTTGAACTGCTGGATAAATTTAATAATTTCACAAAGATTTTTAAAGAAGTTTGTCATTTTGAATGCAGAAGTAGGAGTTATCTCCAAAAATTGATGTATCTAGTTACTGAACAAAATGAACTGAACTCTCCAGAGACTGTTTTCTATTTTCCATGAAAGTTAATCTCACACAATTAATTAACAACACTGTATGTGTGTGTGAGTGTGTGTGTGTGTGCACATTAAGCAATAAGAATGTGGCCAGCAGTAAGCTAGAAAAGAGATATAAAGGGAATAAAAAGGCAGGGAGGGGGTACTTAATAGGATGGTATTGGATATATTTAAGTAGAAGAATAGATTAATGGGGGTGAAAAGGCCTAAGTGAGGTCATGGGAAGAGATTGTGTAAAGGAAAGGTGGAGGGAGGGCTAATCAAAATCTAAGAGGATATAAATAAATCATATGGAAACCTACTTTTTTGGACAATGGAACACTCAAGAGCTGTAGATTGTTACTAGAAAATTTTCAGTGCCAGGGATGGGATAACTTCCAGTGAGTTGTTGGCCAGGGAGGTCTCCGATGCCCCCAAAACATTACAGGCCATTTGCCGAGGCCCTTGGCTTCCCACCAGGAATAGATGTAAGACCCTATTGCTGAAGACTCCACATACTTGGGCTGCAAAGCCACTGAGAAATCTTGCTGGAACTGAGCTGATAACCTCCTCCATGTAGACCAGCTGACAGAAAGCTGGAAAAAACTAAACTTCATGCAGTTCAATGGGAGAGAGAGACATCACCAGTGGAGATACTCAACAGTGGACACTGCAAGCCTTATATGTGGCCAGCCAGGCCAAATGAGCCAATGGGTGCAATAGTGGCATGTCTGTCATTGTGGAAACCAACTGCCCTCTAATTGGACTGGAGGCCCACTCCATGGGAGGGAATACATCCCCGATACTGAAAACCTACAACAGGGGTAGTCATGAGCCCTGTAATGTCTGCTGCTGTCTGGCTAAAAGTATATACTATGCTCATCAAATTGCCCAGTAAGCACTTCTCTTAATGTTCTTAACCATATATTAATGCTACTCTTACTTTTGGTAGAGAACCTTCTCTTTTCAGATGCCAGTGACCTTGGGATGACTCAGAAGGCATCATGGTGCTGGGAAGAAGTGACAGGAGTGCTCAGTACTGTAATATTTCTATTACACCTTCCAAGACTCAGGGTCTATTGTAGAAGAGGTGGTGGAAAGAATGTAAGAGCCAAAGGAAGGGTAGGACTCCTTACAACGTGCTCCTCCAGACACAAAATGGCCTGGATATCCATGACCTCACAGTGCCTGACACTACCTACACAAGACCATCATAATAGGAGAAAAAGATCATGACATCAAAATAAAAGAGAGACTGATTGAGAGGGGGAGGGGATATGATGGAGAATTGAGTTTCAAGGGGAAGGTGAGGGGAGGGAGGGCATTACCATGGGATATTGTTTACAATCATGGAAGTTGATAATAAAAAAAATAATAAATAAAACAAAGAATATAGCTGGATGTGGGGGCACATGCCTTTAATCCCAGCACTTGGGAGGCAGAGGTAGGAGGATCGCTGTGAGTTCGAAGACACCCTAAGTCTACATAGTGAATTCCAGGCCAGTCTGAACTAGCGTGAGACCCTACCTCGAAAAATTGAAAAAAAAAAAAAAAAAAGAATGTGGCTAGGAAAGGGAGCTTAGGTGTCCTTTGGGCATTATAGCAATACTGGGTGGATATTTATCTGCATACACCCCTATCTAATGTTTATAATATTATAAAGAGGAATTATTGCTCCTATTGTTATCATTGCTGTTTTACAGATTAAAAAAAAAAAACCAACAATACTGAGGACCAGAGAGTTTGGAGCTTTAAGAAATGGAGGCAGGGAGGGTACTCCCATGCTGTGTGTGCATGCCTATTTATTGCATTAATATACTGATGAAGGAAATTGTCACATATGCATGGGGTTCTCATGCTAGGAAGGAAATCAGAGACAAGCAGTAAGGAACTTAGTTATATGCAGTCCTCCACTATATTAATTTGATATTTCCTTACCTTGGTAATAAAGGAAGTTATTACCTTTTGTACTATTGTGTAAGTAACTGTAGGTAACTGCTATCTTTTAAGATTAAAAATATTATTAAGGACTCACTCTCTTATCTCTGTGTACATTCCTGTGGTGATTGTTATTATAAAAGTCTGTGGGTATAAGTGACAAAGAAAGTATTCTTGGATAGTTTTTGGTCATTGTTAGATGTCTGTTTTGTTAAGGGTAAGTTAAGAAAGATTTTTTTTTTAAGGAAAATAACAGAGAAAGTAGAAGTAAAGCAGAAAAGCTTCTAAGCTGGAAGAGGTCCAGAGCTGGTAGTCCTCAGTGTTGGATTTCATGAGAACTGTTCCCTTCTCCTCAGCTGCAACCTGGTATACCTCCAAAGTGACCAGGCCTGGAATTCTGGAAGCCTACTGTTATGCAAGTTGACTAAGGCCTCTGGTCCCGAGGCTTGGTGGAGGAATGTGACCTCCTCCCAGCCAGCTATGGCTCTGGATAAAGAACACTTTAAAGCTTTGCCAGGTCACCAGGGAGGCTTAGGCCACTGGGCCTCAACTCCCCTTCACATCCCCTCCCACATATCCCATACAGGGCTCCTCCCTGGAAATGCAATATTCACCTCCCATCCCCCGAAGCCTCAAAAGCTCTACCCACCCTTTACTTGGCATTCTAAAGTCCCTTTCCTTTCTCATTGGATCTTGCCATTTTCTCTTCTGGCACCAAGACAGAGTTTGACTGGGAGGGTCTTCTATGCTCAAACCCAAACCTTAAAGTCATAAGTCGAGAATCAAATTGAAATACTTCAATTCTGATGCTAGAAGCATAGCTCTAGCTCAACATTATTCACTTTGTAATGGACATAGGCCAGTGTGTGCAATCCTGTTTGGCAGATCTGAGGAAGAAGCCAAGTGCAAGATAGCTTGGTGTTTTGAATAAGGTAGAGATGGACAGGTGTGACAGATTCCTGTAATTTCATTAATTATAGATTCCCATAGTTGAAGATGACAAATCTTTTCCCTTGGCAACTTGGATTAGGGCTTGTTTTGCAGAACTTTAACTGCTTCTAGTCAAAGATAAAGGGTATACCATAGACCCTCTGTTCTCGTGAGTGCTCCCTTCTCCTCCCATGGTGAAGATGCCCCATATTTGTTTCTAACAGGCTTTCCCTGGTCATGGAAATTCATCTTGTCTTCTCCAGAATGTTTGTCAGTCAAAGTAGGGCACTTTTAAAGCATTCAGAACAAACTTATTTGTGCAGGGTGGGTGTAGTGTATGTTATTTGGGGACATGGACCTTTCAGCTCTGGATGCTCCCCCATGACACCAGGTTACCAGAGTTCACCCATGTTAGGAGGTAACTACCATTATCACCTCTATTTCATAGGTTAGGAACCAAGACACAAGTGGGGCTTGGCTTTCCTGGTCTAACATATACTGAGTGGTTACCCAGTAAGAGCTGGAATGATTGTGACTTAGAGATCATTCTTTTTTTTTTTTTTTTTTTTTTTTTTTTTTTTTTTTTTGAGGTAGTGTTTCACTTTAGTGCAGGCTAATCTGGAATTTACTCTGTAGCCCCAGGGTAGCCTCCAACTCACAGCAATCCTTCTACCACAGCCTCCCAAGTGCTGGGATTAAAGGCATGTGCCACCACATTTGGCTAGAGCTCATTTTTACCTAGTTTTTGTTTGCTCCTCATGATGCCTGACCCTAAACCAAGAATGGAATTACCATCCCAAAGAAAATTACAGGGTGCTATTTCCAGGGCTAGGCCACTTGGCCTTTAATTATTTAGTTTTTTTGTAAGCAAGTGTGAGTGTTTAGTTGACAGTCCGTTGTACCCAAGCCTGATACCTTTTCACTCCTTCCTGCTTCCTGCTTAACAGCAAAACTGGTCCCCAGGAGGAGCCTGTGGGTTGGGTTTTCCTCACTGTGTTTCACAGAAGGGAAGAGCTTGGGTTCTAATCAAGAAGATGTTCTGCTTTTCTTTGCCGTTTTACATCTAAACATCCAAAATAATGTAAGAGCACCCTTTTTTCCTCTAGAATTTTAAGAAACATACATCTGATTTATATCAAATTGCTGCCCTAAGAATATTTTTATTATGGATAAACAGAAAATTAAGTTGCTTTAGAATAAGAAATTTGAGGTGCTTAGGAACAGACATAATCAATGGAGAATTTGCCTCACATATGAAGAGCCTTAGTTTCTTTACGCATAGATCATTGCTTTTTTAAAGTGATATCCATCAACATGCAATGAATGTTAATGCTCCTGATATTTACCTTACATAAAACATTTTCTTTGCATCCTACTGTGGTAGTTTGAATGGGTATTTTTAAACTCCAATTCAAGGACATGTCAAATTATTTAAGAGGAAAAAATGTAGAATCAAGGCAAGAAGGCCATATGCAATTTGTGAGTAAGTCATTCTAAGCAAGGCTTTGGAGTTCATTAGAGATCACGTTTGCATTCCCACCCCTTACGAGTCCCCCTTTTGTGTCATTCTATTAAAGTTATAATTTACTTATTTTCTGGTATTTTATGGAGTCTGACCTGAGAGTTAGTGAGTGAGATATTGCTCTGTAAACAAGCCAGGGCCTGTTAAATGTAGTACAAAGGATGGGACACTATGATTTTAAAGCGATAACGGACTCGAGAACTTCCTTGGTAGCAATATAAACCACAACACCGGGGTGGGACATATGACATAATGTAGCTGAGGCACACTGATGGTGTATGTCTGTGTGTGTGGCACATGTATGTTGCTATGGTCTAGGTCTTCTGACATGCCTGTCTCCCTCCTTCTCGCTAGTTTCTGCAGGCTCCAGTTTAGGTGCTAAGGCTCAAGTGTGCCTGGCCCTGGACAATACTGGACAGGTTAGGCAGGATTTAATATTGGCCTCATCTCTGCTTGAGGATAGGAAGTCTGAACTGGCAGTTCTCAAAGTATGGTCCTGGGACTGGCAGCAGCAGCACTGCTGTGAATGTGGTGTTAATGCATCCTCAGGCCTTGACCTAGACTGGCTAGACCAGAAGCCTGGGGGGGGGGGGGAAATCATTAGGGGTTTAGTGAGTCCTCTAGGTGCTCGTGATTGTTGTAGTAGGAGAGTTTCTGTTCTTACTGGCCAACCCCCTGTCTGCCCAAGTTGAGTTCTAAGACATCTTCATGTGTATGAACTTCAGTTTGCTCTCCTTGATTTCCTCAAGCTGTCTCTGGTGTTTCTGCCCTCCTGACAGGAGGCTTGCCAGCTCCTTTCCCTGACTATGTCATGGTCCTGCCTGTACCTTTCTCCCTCCTGGATAGTGGCCCAGTCTGGCCTTCAGCATTCATCTCCCACTGAAACACCTCCACGACTTGACAACCCCATGCTGTGCTCCTCCAGGGAGAATAACACTGGCCTTGGCTGACCGGTAGGCAACTCACTCTGGACTGTGTTTGACATCACCATCTTTTCTTATTAGACTCTGACTTGTCACCTGGATAATTGTCCTGACCTCTCCAAGGATCCATTGTTGTTCTTCCTCCTCCCACTGAACCAGAGATCAAGAGACTATAATTATGACACTGACTCAATTGATGCCTTAAGATAGAAAGCTGTCAATTGAATGCCTTAAGATAGGAAGCACCACAGGAGAGTTAGGTAAACACTTTGGGATAAAGCATGTTACTTATTTGGGAACAACTTCAGAATAAAGAAGGAGATAGTATAGTTGTATTTGATTACTTTAAGGAAATACTGACATCTCTACCTTATGCCCTAGGCAGAGTATTCTGAGCATATGTGATGCTTTTATAGGGACCAGTGTCCTTTAGCTCTGCATTCTAAGCCCTCATTTTCCCATGCAGGGATCCAGCTACTGAACGTTATTTTCTAGAAACCTGAACACATCACTATCTTACTAACAGTTTATAGGGATCCAGTGCTTTCGAGTTTAATGTAATATGTGTGCTCAACCAAAGAAGCCTGCAGGTAGCCACCACTGTGAAGAAAATCGCAGGCCACATTCAAATGGCTAGAAAATAATTCAAGCATTTCAAAACACTCTCTGTTCACCTTTCGTCAAAGCACTTTTGTGTGTTTAGCAATATTCACAGTACTTCAAGGTTTTTTTCCCCTTGAATTTGGTTTAATACATAGTCACTTGGCCTAGTTTAAGCATAAGCTTTCTTAGACTAAATGTGGGAGGCCTGCTTCTGCTTTCTCTTTGCCAAATGGACAGAGAATTCTTGCAAGTACTTAACAAAAGCATTTGTGTTTGTGGTTATATTCATTATTTTTTCATGAATTATTTATTCATTCTTATTCCATGGCAGATGCTGTATGAGGTGCTGGAATAACAGTCCTTTCCTAAAAGGATCTGTATGGATGTCCCTTGCAGTTAGATGGATCTTTTGCTATCAGATGGGGTAGGTATGAATTTGTCTTAATGAATGGGTGGGAACAGGGGAGGGACTGAGTAAGTGTTCTGATATAGGGACTGGAAAAATAAAGTGTTACTTGGCTAAACCCCTGCCTTCAGGGAAATGAAGATGAGGCTCAGATCACAGAAATATTCAAATAAGACAAAAGCACTTTTAATACTTTTACTCATTTCCCAATTGGCACGAGCTATCTCCTTTTGTCTGTTCCTTGTCTACTCCAGGATTATAGCAGCCAGCAACAGACGCTGCTTATTACAGGGTCTCTGACCAAAGCTTTTCTTTCTTTCCTGGGAGAAAGTGCATAGCTTGTGAGTATAGCATCCCTTTTATTAAAAATACAGCACCTAACCAAATGTGTCTAAGCTTTTCCTATGTCCCTATTTCCATCTTAAATGCTAGGAAGAATTAAAAAGAAAACAAATTCACTTTCCTGTGGCATCATTGCTCATTCTATAACAACCTTACCAGATTGAGAGTATCCTGAGGACAAGAGCTATGTCTTACTAATTTTCGTAACCCCCATAACATGCCACATTGTACTCTAATATTGCTGAATGAAAGAATTCACAGATGAATATACCAGTCCCTGGAGACAGACTGTAAATAGGCATCCTGCGAAATTTCCAAGATTCTTGAGACAGTCAGCTCAGGTCATGCTATGTCGCACTGCTTCACTTGTGAGTGAAGGTCACCTTGATTCCAGGGAGACCTGGGGTCTTGCCCTGCCATTACACCATTGGCCAATTCAGCAAAACAGAGTGCAAACAGCATAGCCGTGCTTCATAATGACTCCTGTGCTAGTCAGCCACTCACCTGATCTGAAGCCACGTGAGCATGGGGGTCGTTCCTCCTCCAAACACCCAGACGGTGAAGAACACAAGGAGCAGGGTGGTGGTGAACATCATCTGCTTGGGCTGAGACTCCGTGTTGCGAATAGCTAAAGCAAATGCGATTGCTCCTCGCAAACCTTGCAGGGAAACCCAAGGTAGGAAGTAAATGTCTTGATCATTTCACTTTCTTTAAGTGTATTTTTCTTTACAGTTTGCTAACATGGTTGTTTCATTCTTTAAATTTTTTATTCAGAGATAATTATAGATTCCCATGGGGTAGTAGGAAATACTACACAGGTACCTTTCCTCAGTTTCTCCCACTGATAACATCTTGCAAAAGCATAGCTCAGCATATCAGCTAGTTAAAATAGAGAACATTTCTTTTCACCTCCAGAATCCCTGCTGTTGCTCTCATATAGCCACACCCACTTTCTTACCACACGCTTCCCATTCCCCTTAACACCTGGCCACAGTAATCTGCTCTCTAAGATTTTGTCACTTCAAGGTTGTTACATAAGTGGCATCATGAAGTATGGAGCCTTTTGGAATTGCCTTTTGTCACTCAGCATAATTCTCTAGATATTCAGGTTGTTGAACATAGCAGCAGACTGCTCCTTTTCCATCAGTGAATCATATTCCATTGGTATGGTTGCCTAACCATCTACTGTTGAGGGACATCTGGACTGTTTCTAGCTATTACAAATAAGACTGCTGAAATCTGCATATAGGGTTTTGTGTGAATGTAAGTTTTTCATTCTCTGAGACAAATGCCAAGAGTGTAATCACTGAGTTGCATGCTTAGTTTTAAAAGTAATTACCATATTGTTTCCCAGAGTGGTGCAGTGGTTGTACCATTTTACATTCCAACCAACAGTAGAAAGATCAGCCAATTTTTATGCATCCTTGCCAGATTTGATTGTGTTACTTTTTTTTTTTATTACTTTAAACCATCCTGACAGGTAGGTGATGATAATTTATTGTGGTTTTAATTTGCATTTTCCTAATGGCTAAAAGTTGAAAATTTTGCAGGGTGGCATAGCTAGAGCTCAGATGGAAGTCTGATGGCCCCTTCCCCCCTAGCTCTTTGTAATGAGGGATGCTATCTGGCTCCATCTTTGAGGGTCTCATGCAAGCCATCACTGCTGCACTGATTCCAAGACCACAATAGCTGTGTCAAGTTTGGAGGACTACATCCACTATAGTCACAATTTTCACATCTTCATTTCAGACATTTAAACCGACTTTAAAAATTGAGTACAGAGTAAGATGATGAAAAATTATGGCCATCCCATTTTATTTTCCCAAATGATAATGCTTCCTTCTTTTCTCCATGCTGAGACGTACATGAGACAAGTGGCATGACAGTAGCTGCAGAGGCTTAGACGAGAGACTGAACACATTTTGCCTGAAACAAGGAATCCTCAGAAAGAGAGAGGAACATGCACTCTGACTATAAAACACCTTCAAGGAACAATGTAATAGAGGAAGGAAATTATTCTAAATCTCCATGTAGACAAGGAAATGGCCTGAAGAGAAGAAGATGTATGAAGTAGACATTAATAAAAACATTCCTATACATCACAAGTTTTGAACACATGGGGCGACTGTACTCCAGAGCAGTGCCCCCAATGCAGGTGTTCATGTACTCAGACTCAGCTGTGGCAAGACGGCTGGGACAGTAGTGACCCTTAACTCTGGGACTACTTGAATAATGTCCTCCCCAGGACATATAAACAGTGTCATGAAAGGAAAAGAACCCAAGCAAACAATCTTACAATAGAGTTCTGCATCTGAGCACAGAACTGATAGGTCAAGGTTAAGCCTCCTAGTTTTTAATCTCAGCGCAAGCCTGGAGATAGAAAGTGATCTTTTCATTTTTTTCTCTCTTTCCCTGAAGCTCATATTGCTAGAAATGTCTGTATAGCAGCACTGGCCCAAAATTAGATGATAGTTGAAGTGTGAAGTTTCCATTAATGAGTCATTATTTGTTTATCTTGCTATAAGCATTTGTAGTTTCTTTTCACTTTTGAGTTTTTATGAAACAGGAGACCAAACAGAATGTGAGTTAGCATTTGTTACATGATGCTTACTGCACATTCTTCTGTGGCAGATGATCAAGGGCAAAGGACTAGACCAGTCATCAGTCTTCCTAAATATACCTAGTAATGTATCATGATCATGTTAAACTAGCATGGCTTTGCTCTTAAATCCAGATTATATATACGTAAGTAATTCTTGGCTTTAAATTGTATTCAAAATTGTGACAGGTTTGGTGGAATGGATCTGAAATCCTAGCACTGAGGAGGCTAAGACAGGAAGACAACAGGTTTGAGGGCAGTGTGGGCTGCACAGCAAGACCCTGTCTCAACAAACCAATTCTACCTCCCTCAATGCCCCAAACGTATATGTATCAAAATATATCTCCTAAAATATATCTCATATATTAAAACCTATATTGATAGAAGAAGCAATGTAGAGCTTTCTGGAGAAAAAAATAAAATCAACACCAAAGTACAGTAATGACCTTGCCTATTAAGTCTAAAATCTAAGGTGTTGACAAGAGGTGACTTTAAAAAATGCTGATTTATTTATATTTTTTAATCTGCAAATAGATTAAAAAAGAGAGAAAGAGAATGAGGAAGGTGGGGAAATTGGCATGCCAGGGCCTCCCACCATTGCAAATGAACTCCAGATGCATGTGTCACTTTGTATATCTTCACGTGGACACTGGGGAATTGAACCCAGGCCATCAGACTTTGCAAGCAAGTGCCCTTGACCACTGAGCCATCTATTCAGGCCAAGAGATGACTTCTGAGTATGACAACTAACTACAAAACCATAGAGATGATATCCGTTCCTAGCTCTTGCACATGTGGCACTGGTCACATGTGAGGTGTCATGGCAACACTGGGAGAAGGTTAGTGGGAATGGAGATTCTGCTTGCTGAATGGACAAAATAAAACTAATTCAAAACTACAGAGAAGATAAACCATAGGCTTATTCCCTCCATCCTACTTGTCCTTTATGACTCTATAAGTTACTTCTCACACATCTGGAGCCTGGACAAATGTCTAATCAATGACAATTCATTGCTTCATTTAATACATATGTATTGATTACCTCCTAGGTGGAGCTCTGCGCACACTGATCTTGTCTTTTTAACACCATGGATTTTAGACAGAGAAGATTAAAATTTAAACAAATCCCTTAGGCTACCAGCAAAATTCTGAAAATGAAAAATTAATATTGATCTTGGGATTTTCTTTTTAGCAAAACCTTATTTCCAAAGAACGCATGCCAGTTTGCTTGGAAACTTGGTAAATCCAAAACTTGAAGCTCATTTTGTTTTCTCAGTACATTGGCCCCTTGGTTTGTCTTTTTTTCGTTTTGCTTTGGTCAGTCAATCAAAATAATTCTATACTTTTGGGAATTAATAGACTAAATCATTTAGTTTTAAAAGGGTTTACTTTGCTTTACTTGACAAATTTCATATGCCCAGTTGGAAAGTTAGCAACAACTTGGGGAATAAAGGAATTACCTACAATTAAATGTGGTTTCATTTAAAATTGGCCTCTAAAGGATTCTTATGTTAATTATATTGATGTTCTATTCATAACAACAGAACACTATTGAACCAGAAAAAGATTTCTAGCAAGGTCTTCTGCTGCAGAAAATGTGCAGTTTCCTATTATCTTTTTTTAACCTTTTTTTGTTTATTTTTATTTATTTATTTGAGAGGAACAGACAGAGAGAGAAAGAGGCAGATAGAGAGAGAGAATGGGCATGCCAGGGCCTCCAGCCACTGCAAACAAACTCTAGACACTTGCGCCCCTTGTGCATCTAGCTAACATGGGTCCTGGGGAATTGAGCCTCGAACCAGGGTCCTCAGGCTTCACAGGCAAGTGCTTAGCCACTAAGCCATTTCTCCAGCCCTCCTATTTATTATTAAAGAACAAAAATGAAGCTTTTAATCAGTTACAGATTTGCAGAATGGGTGCAGGTGCCTCAGGTATTTTTACCTCTTAGGGCATTCTTACTTAAGACACAAAGCCAAAGGTATAAATATAATCATTTCTTGAGTATTCATTATGTGCTAAGCTTTAGCCATGACACAGAGTAGGAATGTAATGATGAGGAAGGTTCGGCTGTTCCATTCTTAAACTCATGCTCCCTTCAAAAATGATTCTTGGGCTGGAGAGATTTCTCAGCAGTTAAGGTGCTTGCCTGCAAAGCCTAGTGATCTGGGTTCGATTCCCCAGTACCTACATAACGCCAGATGCACAGTGGCACATTCATCTGGAGTTCATTTGCAGTGGCTGGAATTTTAGTGTGCCCATTCTCTCTCTCTCTCTCTCTCTCTGCTTGCAAATAAATAAATAAAACATGTTTAAAAATTTTAAAGAATGATTAGGATACCATGTAGTAGAGGATGTTTTAAAGTGTGTATTAAAGGGGGATGTGTTGATGAAGGGAAAAGCCAGGATTGCTTTGCTTCATTATGGCCCAGCTTGGAGCATTGCCAACAAATGTGAACATTTGAGTCTGAAATTGCTGGAGTGTCTTTGCAAGCATGGTTGTCTATACTGACTTCCTTGTTCTTATCCAAGTTCTCTTGAGTTCTTCCCCCATATTCCTCTGTGAAACTTCAATCATTCTAACTGCTCCATAGAGCTCAGCTGATACACTTCTTTATGACATGCTCCGAGGTGTGAGCCTGGGGTCATATACCTTATAGTCCTAGCACAGCCCAAATTTGCCCTCAGAGTACTTCCACCCAGTGCATTGTAATTGGCAGGCTCTGTTTATCTGCAATCTCCAAAGAAAGACCAGATACAGAATAAATGCTCAAGGAACATTTACTGGATAAATCAATGGGTGGATGAATTTTTTTGTTTATGAGACTAGATTATATATGGAAAAGTGATGTCTAATTTCTAATGTAATGGTTGGGTAATTGGTTATGCAAGTCCAGTGCCTTTTCATTATTTTTGTTTTTAGATATTTTCATTCATTTATTTGCAAGGAGAAAGAGAAAGAAAGAGAGAGAGAGAGAGACAGAGAGAGAGAGAGAGAGAGAGAGAGAGAGAGAGAATGAGAGGGAGGAAATGGGTGCTTTGGGACCTCCCACCACTGCAAATGAACTCCAGATGTATGTGCCACTCTGTGCATCTGGCCCCATGTGGGCACTAGGGAATTAATTCTGGCCATCAAGCTCCACCAGCAAGTGTCCTTAAGTGCTGACTCACCTCTTTAGCCCCACTTTTTCACTATTTAATAAAACCCTGAAAGCCTTGTGCTGAGAATCAAGGAATTTGCTTTCAGGTCTGCCTGTGATGTATTATATACCCACAAGCAGGTTGCCTCATCTAATCTGCATCATTGCAACTCTAAATGTACATTTTAGGCTTGATTTGTGGCCCCAAATCACATGGAACTTAAAAATATGAGCTGTCATGAATGCCAGTGATCTGAGTGGAGTCTTGGGTTTAGTAGGAAAAGGAGCTGTGTGATAGCTCAGGCCTCTCTCAGTTCCACTGGGTTACAGTGACTCAAGGGGACCATTTTACACCCTCACGGAGCCCATGGCTGACAATCAGTTTTGGCTTCACATCCTTGTTCTCCTTTCCCCCCATGCCTCTCAGAGCACTTTGCTTGAGACCTTGCTTTCTGAGTTATGTGTTGTAGGTTCCTACATTTCACAGAAGCCTTGCAGTCAGAACCCCACTCCACCTTTCTCACGTACTTCTCCACTGAGACACTGCAAGCAAGGCAACATTCTCTCTTCCCACGTGGTTTCTATGTCATGACCACGCCGACGGCCGCTTGCTTCACTTGTAGAATTCTGCCTTTCCTTTGGGCTTCTCCGAACTTCACTCATTTGAGTAGCATGTTTTCCTTCCCCTCACAGCCGGGAAAGCGTCCTGGAATTGTCCAGTCCACATTGTTCTTCTTTAGAAATTCCATATAATACACTGAACATGCCACTTGTACTAATAAATCACAATTTGAGATGAATCAATACTTAATATGGTCTGTTCTTTCCTTTTAACTTTTAATCTCATAAAATTTTAGAATTACACTTTCCTTACATAATTTAATTTTTTCATCTTCCCAAAGATCCAGAATGTGAAACTCAGTAAATGCTCTTCAATTGAACAACTGCAGTGATTTCAGACTCTAAACATGAGATGGTAATATTCATGTGATAGTTACTGAATTAATTATTCCTTCATTTATGCTCCAGAGTTTAGTAGCAGATGAGAGATAGTTCTTGACTTAAAGGTGTTCCCAGGCTAGTTATGTACGTGCTAGGAAGAAAGTCAAAGTAGGGTAAGAGGACAGAGTACCCAGGAGGGGTGAATGCCAGGGTGGTTAGGAAAGCCTCTGGCTAGGTGATATTTAAGCAGAGACCCCAACAGACCTGCTCATCATTTGGGGAAAGCATTACAAAGCCCTGAGGAAGGGTTTGCCTGGGATGTTGAAACAGTAGCAGGTCTAGCTGGAGTGGAATAAAAAGGTGGGAATGAGGGCTACAGAAGGAGGAGATCCTAGAGAGGTACCAGAGTCAGATAGTACAGAGCTTTTGAAAGGCAAGGTTTTGTTTGAGATGAGAAACTTTAAGATGGCCTTATGGAGGGACAGTGATATATGTTTTATGCTTAAAGAAAGAACTCTGATTTTGTATGGAAGCAGATTTCCAGGCTGCAGGCAGGTGACCAGTGAGACCTGGCACCTTCCTACACACAGGCCGTGAGCTCACTGGAGTGCTAAGGTGGTAGGCACTAGATGCATAGCAAAGGCACCATCCTTGGCTGGTGGGTCAGATGAGGGCTGTGGAGTGAGGGGGGCAAGCACTATGTTCTTAGTGACTTGCAGACTAGGGGACAGTGATGGTAGGAGTATGCTTGGCACACAAGGGAAATCAGGGGTTGTATAGCAGCCATATTCACTTTGAGATGCCTGTTAGTCTCCCAACTGAAGAGGTTTAGTGGGTGCTTGCCTGCTTGAGCCCCAGTCAAGGCCCCCCACTTTCATCCAGGGCATTTTTGTACTTTCATTGTTCTTTCCACCATCTGTAAGAATCCGGTTTATTGACTTTTGTCTCCAGAGACTGGAAAGGGAGCGGGTGAGAGAGAGTCGGGGCTGCTGCGGCCTCCCTGGTGCTGGAGCGGCACTTTTCCCGGTGAGAACGCCCTGAGCTTACCTGTGAGGAACGCGGGAATGAACGGACGAAGGAAAGGTCAGTTTTGCATTTGAAAATATATTTGGAACCCAAAAGGAGATGAGAAGTAGATGGAAAGGGATGCAAGAAATATCCCTGAGGAACTGAGCTGTCCTTTAAAAGATAATGTCCTTCAGAAGGACATTATCTTTCCATTTCTTATGTTTTCATTTGGACTGTAATCCAGTCTACTACCTTTCTTTCCTTTTACATAAACTACTATGAGGGGGTTGATTTTGAAGATTTAACACATTCTTATCATTGGTCTGGTAACTCAAAGCCTGATACGGGTCTACAATTAAATTATGCATTTGTTTTGTTTTGTTTTGGTTTTGTTTCTTGAGGTAGGGTCTTGCTCTAGCCCAGACTGACCTAGAATTCACTATGTAGTCTCAGGCTGGGATTAAAGGCATTGCCTTTTTATGCTTGCTAAAGTCTTATGACCTTGCAAAGGGTAACTACTTTCAGCAACAATGTCCGTTAAGTTTCAAAATATATATTGTAGAATAGTGTAACCTTGCTACATGGTCCCATTTTTAGTTCAGCATTTTTTTATCACATGGATGTGAAGCTGAAAGATTGTTTTTAGAGAAAAAAATCTTCCAAATTCAAAAATAAATTGAGTTTTTCTGAAAACTAAGTTTGTGTTAGACAAGCAGAACTTTCCTTCATTTCTACTCCTGAACTTGTAGTACTTTAGTTGAAGGTTATTGAAAAGGAATGGCACACAACTGCAGTATATGTTTATATGAGATGAAGTTTGTTTTTGGAAGCTCTGGGCAGCAGGAAGGGTAAATGGGATTAGCTCTGTCACAGCGCTGAAGTCTATGTGATGCCCCTGGCTTTGGAAGTTTATTTTCATGTAGGTAAGATGGATGTGGTAGTAAACTGTGGAGCGATCCTCACTACTTGAGAATCTTCCACAGGGGGTTTCAAGAGAAAGGCTAATAGGGATAAAAAAAAAAAAAAGTCAACATTCTGTGAGCCATGCTCAACTTGTAACCGGGCCGCGCCCTAAAGGAGAACTTAAAAGCTTTCTGTTTATCACCCGGCTTCTCAACTGAGGCGAGCTGCCCAGGGAAACCTGGCAGTCTGGAAACATTTCTGGTTGACCTTGGGGGTCGGGGAGGGGTGGGGTCAGGAGCTGGTGGGTGTTGAGGGTTCTGCTGTCTTCCAGGGGCACAGACCAGGGATGGTGCTAGACTTCTACAATGTACATAGCAGCTGCCACAAGGAAGAAGGATCTGGCATTAAATAGCAAGAGTTTCTGGGGCTGAGGAAACTTACTTTAAATGAGAGTAGTATTCCTATTACCCACAACTATTTTTGCAAGGTGGCTGCCTGTTCACCAAAACCTACCCGTGTATGGTACACAGCTGGCAGGGCACTACTTTTCTATCATCTCTTGCAGCTACATATTGTCCTGTCATTGATTCTCATCAGTGAAAAGAGAGCAGAATGGTTTCACTTCTAGACCACCCAGGTCTTAAGGACAGCTGTTCTTCCCCTGGCCCTCTTTCGCCTTCCTCCCGCTGCCCATGAATCATGAAGTGATCCCAGACTTCTGCCACCTCAGAATCTCCTGGAGCGTTCGCCTCACTTCTGGAGTCTTGTTTATTAGCTCTGTGGTGGACCTGAGGATGTCCTTCTAATGAATAGGCAGGGGATGCTGCTACTGCTAGTCTGCGGCTCACTTCTAGAATCCTTATGTTAGGGAGGTAAAAGCCATATGTAAGAAGCCCAGTTGTATCTGAGTCACTGGGATACTTTGGAGGCTAGGGATGCAGCTCTGTGGGAGAGTGCTTGTCTAGCATGTGCAAAGTCCTGTGAGCCTCGACATCATAAGAACAATAAAACCAACCCTGGCCTGCGACAAGAGCCAGGAAAGCATGGCTATTTATTGACTACTGAATTTTAGGAGTCTGTCAGAGCAGTGTGGCTTATCCTGAGGCTGTCTCTTGAGGTCCTCTAAAGAAAGAACTGCGTGGCTCCCTTCTGTAAGTGTCACTGAGAAATCACACCATGCTTTAGAGCAGCCGAGGTAATCCAGGCTCGGAATGGCTGAGTGGTGTGGCCACAGTTAATGGTGAGTGGTTCAGCTATTAAACCTGGGTTTCATCTCCCTACTGAATATTTAATCTTTCACAAAGCTCCAGCAACACTGTTACAGTAAGACTTTGGCGTCTAAGGAAAGACAAAAAGAAGCCTGCTTCTTTCCCTTTTCTGGAGAAGGCCAGCCCCAAGCAGTGCTTGAAGCAGCTGCTTCGCCTTTCCTTCTGGGTCTGCTTCGGGGCTTCTGCTCTCGCTCTCTGCTACTGTTGCTCTGCCTCCTCTACAGCACCAGGGTCATTTGGGCCTTCATTTTGCACCACAGTCTCTTCCCCCTAAAACATCACCAAAAATGATCCAGTTTTGTCTCTCCAGGTAAAACTCCCATTTCTCTCAGCAGCTAGAATGAGCTTTGCACCAGGAAGAAGCCTGTTGATGGAGGGTAGCACCTGTCCTTCCATGAAGAGAGCATTCTAATATACTTGCCTGGTATGCTGGCTCACATCTGCAACCCATCACTTGTGAGCTGATGCAAGACAATTGCCAGGACTTTGAGACTAGCCTTGGCTACAATAGAGCACACTGTAGGCCAGTCTGAACTACAGAATGAGACTTGTCTAAAAAAATAAGCAATCAAGCAAAGAAACCCTTAACATGTGTACTTTTATATCTTTTTATGGGATCTCAAACAGCTTCAGTAAAGTAAAGTGAGGGATTTTAGCCGCTCTGGGAAGGTGGTGCCCTGTGGTGACCCACATTTCTCTAAATAGAGGGAAGGATCA
The DNA here is from genome assembly GCA_036346955.1 of Dipus sagitta. Lineage (NCBI taxonomy): Eukaryota > Metazoa > Chordata > Mammalia > Rodentia > Dipodidae > Dipus > Dipus sagitta. Next base: position 35,859,112 of record CM070786.1, read on the forward strand.
TGGTTCATAGATAGCCCTGGGGGTCCCACCTCTTCTCCCTGGACTACCGCCATTCCTTTAAGACTGTAGGGCTTTCAGGGTAGATTTCCAGGCATAGCCACTGTGAGGCAGAGCTGAGGGTCTTACCCTCCCACAGAGACACTGGCTGGCCAGTTTGAGCCTCTGAGGAAGTGCAGGCACCCTTGAATTAATAAACGGCCCCAGGTATATTCAGCATGAGGCATTTTTTACCTGAAACTGCTTCTGCTCATTTGCACACATAGCTTATTTGAATCAATCTTACTCTTTTGAACTCTTATTTATAGAACCTGAGGCAGGTACTAGAAGAATTTGTACCTGGCACAGAGACTAATTTTGTGAGATTGGTTTGCTTGTGTTGACAGTTTTCTAAGGATTGTTCTACTCCATGCCTAAAACTAGCAAACAATTAGCAAGCAAATTCAGTCAGAAAATAGAGAAAATTATGTAGTCCATTTATTTGCCTCCATGGACAGCATACTTTGGCTAAAACTCTGTATCAGATATTTATTTACTCTGGACATCCTAAAAAAAAATCTAAACATGCAGGTAAAGTTCCGGAACTAGGTGATTAAATTGTTTATTTTCCTGTCTCATTCTAAAACCTTATCCTTGAATCCCAGGGAACAGTGGCATTCTGGGTTGTTTCCTTTCATTACTGAGTGTGTCCATGGCTGGCATGCCCTGGTTTGCTGTGCTACCTTAATATACAGAGGTCTTGTCACCTCAAGATATTGCCACTTTCTCACAGTCAATAAAAATCAAAAAATATTGTGACATTTTACACATGTCAACTTGTTGTAGAGGGAGACCACATACATATAAATTTCTTTTTTTTTTTTTCTTGCAAATATTGGTACTTTGAGTCATGGCACTTTGGTTGATGTGGAAATCCAGCAGGAAGAAGGAGATTATCAGTGCTTGCCCTTACTGTACTAGAGGAGGAGACGGGGCATGTCTGCAGCTTGCACTTTCCTCGTACTCCACCGTGTCCTCCCCAGGGATTAGCAGTCAACCCTTCTCTGGAATGAAGATCTCAGTTCCTGACAGGATGCTGTCCTGAGAGCAGTCCGGAGTTGATTAGGCTCCACTCCTACGAAAGCACTAATGGCTGTGTTGTCATCTCTGATGGTTAAGGAAAGAGAAGGAGACTCCTTCTCTGAGTGTCTCCAAGGTGGCAGCTTCTGTTAGCAGTTTTGATATATCACCTAGACTGGTTTTCAGCACTGACCACTGGAGCTAAGAAGTACAATTTTCTCCATTTGAAAGCCTAGGGAGTTATGGGCTGGAAAGGGTAAATCACAAGGGCGAAGCCTGCTTTAAAGCCTAAACCCCTTGCACTTAGACAAAGCAGTAGTTCTTATTTAGAAAATACTTGTGGTGTGCCAAGTAGCAAAACCTAATTTGCTATTTAAGAATACATGAGCAAGTAATGCTTCCTTTAAATATGTTTTGGAGCTAAGTGAAGAATGATAATGGTTTTGACTTCCTAATAAGAAAAAGGGCTGGCCACCTTCCTAAGCTCTTTCTCCGCTATTCTGAATTCCTCATAACCAATAACCTTTCTCAGTGTGTGAAACGAGGAGGACCTAATGGGATCTGCAATCCATGAGGCTCTGTGATGCTTGTCTTCTCTGCTACAGCGACACTGTGTGCAGCCATTCATTACGAAGATGACTTTCTGTGACTGCTTGACACACTGGTGAAAACATTTTCGTGGTTCATTTCCTGAATAAGCTGGTTAACCCTGTCTCACTTAAAAACCTCAGAAGACCTATTGCTGTCACTGCTCACTAATGCCTGCCCTGGGCCACAGTGCTTACCATCTGAGAGAGGTGGGGGCATGAAGTTCATACCCTCTGATGGAGAAAAGTTCCATCCCCATGTCCCATTAGCTGGTTAGTGGCCTAGTACTGACCTAATTAATAGCACTAGACCTTCCCAGGCATGGAGAGGGAGCCTGGGAAAGGGGAGACAATTGGGTTCTGGGCAAGAAGGCTGCAAAGAGATCGGGGAGAAATTTGAGCTAGATATGAATAGGTCTTAGTTGTTGCTGTCTTGCTTTAAAATTATTGTTGCTTCAAGGTGATGCATGCACAAGGTTGCACATGTGCACAAGGTGGAGTACATGTCTAGAGTTTGATTGCAGTGGCTGGAGGCCCTGGCATGCCAATTCTCTCTCTCATAAAAAAAATTAATGTTTCTTATCTCCCATCTGTGAAAATGGGCAACATTGGTATTAGAGCTGTCTATAGGGACATTTCTGTAATAGGAAGTTCCCAAAGCTAATAGAATAGGAACAAGTAATTCTTATTATTTTTTTTTTTTGGTGTTTCGAGGTAGGGTCTTACTCTAGCCCAGGCTGGCCTGGAATTCACTAGGTAATCTCAGGGTGGCCTTGAACTCATGGCGATCCTCCTACCACTGCCTCCCAAGTGCTGGGATTAAAGGCGTGTACCACCATGCCCGGTTTAGGAACAAGTAATTCTTAAGTGGCATTGGGAGTGACATGCACCATGTTAGTTGGGTAGACAGTGTTGTGCATTGTTCACTCTTGCACCTGTTATGTAATGAGTATGCATGGAGGCTGCTCAGGTCAAGCAGAATGGTTGGGCTGAGGTATAAGCTAATCTTTGTCTCCTCACAAAGCTCTCAAAGCAGATAGGATGCAGGCAGACAGACTGACAATCTTGGGAGAGTAGGACGGCTACTATCAAGGGAAAAGTACTAGGGCTGTAAAAGCAGGTAAGAGGGACACTAACTCAGACTCCAGCTATTACAGTGACTCCTGGTAGGAAGAGAAGGCTAATCTGAGGTTGGAAGAATAAAGAGATTTTCTAGGAGAGCAAACGTGGGCAGGTATGAAAAGGGCTGTAGGCAGAGGGACAGTCCAAGTGAGTGGGGGTGATGGAGAGATCTGAGCATGCTGAAGGTCTAGGAAGAAATCCAATAACTGAATAAATAGTGCTTATGGCAGTCAGATGGACCATGGAAACACAAGGGGCAAGGCTGGCATCTAGGAGACTAAAGCAGAATGAAACAAAGTGGGAGGAATGGATTGAGGATACAGTCTCAGAACAGAAGAAATGAATTGCAATTATATTTGGAGACATTCCTCTCAAACCTTCGCATCCATTTCAATCACCTGGGGACCTTGTTAGAATGCAGATTTGGATGCAGCATTTCTAATGAGCTCTCATGGGATGCCAAAGATGTACTTTGGGTATTTGTATGGGTTAGACATGAATTGTCCCCCAAAGGCTCACACTTTGAAGGTCTGGTCTGCAGCTGATGGATGCAATCATCACCAGGGGCTGGATCACGAGGCTCCGGCTTCACCAGTGGAGGAATCCAGGAATGGCTTCATCATGTGATGGGATTATTGGGAGGTGGTGGGAAGTGGGTCCCAGTAGAGGAAATACTCACCTGGGCAAGCCTTTGAGGAGTGTCGCGTCCCTGCGCACTCCCATCTCTCCTCCATTTCCTGTCTGCCGTGAGGTGAACTGCTTTTCTGCACTTTCTGCTTCTTGACTCTAGATTCTTCCTCACCATTGCTCAACTCCATGGAGCCAGGTGATCATGATAGAAATCTCGGAAACTGAGCAAAATAAAATCCCGATCTCTTACTTTTTTTTTCAGGTGTCTTCTCACAGTGATAGAAAACTAGAAAGCTAGCACAGGTATCCAGGATTTAGAGAGCAAGAAGTGTCGCTTTTTCATGATAAGTGGTAACAATTGCAGGGGAAGGCAGTATAACTGGCTTAAGGGTGTTCTATTAGCCTGACAGAAGCTGTAGAGAATCCTGTTTCTTTTCCTAGACACGGCTGGAACAATGACTTTCTTCACTCTTCACTTGCATGTTCATTTCTTCTCTGTTAAGGCTTGAATAGCAATTTTACCTTCCAGGCTTATGTTTATGAACACTTGGTCCCAAGCTGGTGGTTCTATTTTGGGAGATTATGGAAATTTAAGGAGATGGGAACCTAGCTAGAGCAGATCACTGGGAGCAGTGCTTGAGGATACGTCAGCCCTGGCCCTTCCTGTGGCTGCTCTGTTTCCTCTCTACCAAGAAGTGAATCACAAGCTCTTCTACTTTCCTCTGCTGCCATGATGTTCTCTCTAAGCACTGGGAATGAAGTGACCATGGACTGAATCCTCTAAAACTATGAGCTAAAATAAATCTTCTCACCTTTGTTTCTGTCATGTATTTTTGTCACAGTGACCGTGAGTCTGAGAAATACATTCTCATCCCATTTGGGTTTTCTTCCAGGCTGATGTCTGCTAGATGAGGACACTTTATGTCAACATCTTAAATTGAATTCAGGGCGTGGTTTGATCAATGGTTTGCCCAAAGTACACTGGAAGGTAGCCTCTGTGAGTGGTTCATAAGCTATCCTTCTGTCGAGCCTGATGTTCTTTGAGCTGAAGAACAAAGTGTTCTACAAAATGTTAATGTAATGCCCATCTTTACACAATTGAGGAGAGCAACAATAAATGCTAATGGAGACTTAAAATTTTTTTTTTCTTTCCTGTCTTTCTCATCAGGCTTTGGTGCTGGCAGCTATTAGAGTCAGTGTGTCCCAGCGAGCAGTGGAAAGAGCTACGAACATTGGCAGCAAAGCCTGGCAGAACTTGGGGATGGTGTTTCATGGCTGTGTGGGCTTGTGGAGGAGGCTTCATAGAAATCTGTGCATTGTGGTCACATTGTCCTGGTGAAAATGCTTTTCAGTTTCTGTAATAGGACAAGTCACGACCTCAGTTGTCTCCTTGCAAGTGCAGCGCAGTGGATAAACTCAAGGAGCAGTGCTGACAGGTCCTCCGGCTTCTTCAGGTTTGCCTCAGCCTCCCTCCCAGCCAGAGAGGCAGAGCCGCTCAAGGCGGCTGCTCAGCCCAGGAGCCCACAATTCCCACTTCACAGCAGTTTCGGGAGGAAGGCTGCCGGCGCTCAATTAGGCTTGGCATTTCCCCTCCTTCTAGCAACTCTGGGCTCTTATTTAGTTTTAAATTAAATAAAAATTGCAGCACATGGATTTGAATTAAAACAAAAGGACTGATCTTTGTATTATGTACTACATCAGCGGGGAAAGTAATTTGTGTGAAATACATCTCCTCCTTCAATTTAAGCCACAGCGCACTACCTCTTTGGTTTCCAGGGAACTGAGAGCTGGGCGGGAAGGCTCACTGTGGCATTACTGACAATGCTTTCAGAGCAGAGAGCTGCAGGAACAGTTTCAGGGGAGCTTAGCTTTCCTCTTAAGCCCTTTGTGCTGGGTGTCACAGGATACCCCAGAGCAGTTACAGCCTTCTGGCCTTGAATGTAAAGAAGGTCTTTAAAACATCTCATGACAAATTTCCCTGATCTACTCTTAAACGCATGGAAGTTACCAAGAACAAAGTGTGCATTATTAAAAGCTTTAAAAATCTTTAGTGTTTTATTTTTCTTGCTTGTGTGCATGTATGCGTGTGTGTGTGTGTGCGTGTGTGCGTGTGTGTGTAAGAAGCCGGGGGTTAATATCAATGTCTGTCTTCATCAGTCATTCTTCACCTTATGCTTCTGAGTCAGGGTCTCTAAGCCTGGAGTTTACCCAGTGGCCTTGACCAGCAAGACCTGGGGATGTCCTGTCTCCCCCTCCTCGGCACAGGGATTACACCACCACTCCCGGATTTTACATGGTTGCTGGGGATCCAAACTCAGGTCCCCATTTTTGCACAGCAGGCACTTTACTGACTGAGCCATCTTTTTATCCTCAAAACTTCTCAAGACAGAGAGGACAGACTCCTCACCTTCATTTTACTGTTCCAAGGATTCATACTGGCAGATTAGTAGTCTATACAAAGTAAATCAGGTGAGGCGTTTGCTGAGAAAGTCAGTCTGTGCTCTGACACTTTTCCTGTAGTTGGAATGGGCTCCAGAGGCTGGGGACGGAGGCAGTAGCAGAGCATGGCAGGAGCTGTGGATCCCACGCCAGCTCTGCTGATCTGGGGCCACCTGGCTCCCCGCACACCCTAACCCCTTGTTGCAGCGCCCACGGAATGCTCTTCTCCCCACTAGCACGGGAGTGAGAAACAACTTTGTCCCTGATATTCAGGGACAACCTGATTTGAAGATTTTGAGGAGATAGATAATACATTGTATGGCCCCTTTTTAATAAAAATGAATATGAGGGTTAAAGAGATGGCTTAGCAGTTAAGGTCTTGCCTATGAAGCCTAAGAATCCAGGTTCGATTCCTCAGAATCCACGTAAGCCAGGTACATGCGTTTAGAGTTCATTTGCAGGGGCTGGAAACCCTGTGCATCCATCCTCTCTCCCTCTCTTTGTTTTTCTCTCTCTCTCCCCTGCATCTTTCTTTCTCAAATAAATAAATAGACAAAATATTTTTTAAATGAATATAAAACATCTGATCTTATCAGAACACACTATTAGAGCATCTCGCAGAATCTGGAAAGGTGGTTAAGAGGGAACTGAGGCTTAAGCCCATCAAGCGATCAGTGATTTCTCCTCTGCTTTAAAGGTTCATCTCCTGTCTGGTGTCAAAAAGTCTAATAAGAAATAACAAGGGTAGATCATGGGCAAAGATTGATCAAATGATAAGTGCCATTGACTAATTTGGCCTTTGAACTGTCTGAGGTCTTAGAGAACTAAACTGAGCCAAGTCCATCTATGTCTGACAGGCATCTTTGTCCTTGCTTGTCCACATACCTACTTAAGGAGGCACTGGGAACATGTGCTGAGTGAATATCTGGATGGCTGTGAGTGGCTGAATGTAACATGATTTTATGCTCCTATTTTAGACAATCATTGTTGCTTTCTTTCACCAAAGGAATTTCTACAAAATATTCTGAGCTATGAAAAGGAAGGCTTCATCTAAGCCTACTGGTGATGCCTGAATGATTAGCATCTGTCAGAGGCCTGCTGAAGTTGTACCTCATCAGATGGCCCCAAGCCCTCACACACATTTTAAAGCAAATATTCTTTAAGGTGGTTGGATTTTCTTTCTGGTTTCAGCAGCAATTGCTCTCACACACTGAGAAAAGGCTGGACACTGAATTGTTTGATCTGCTTTGTTAACCTCTCCCTCTGTCTTAAGTTAACTTGACCTTTTAAAGTCTTTGTTTCTTGGCAAATAGGAAACTGCCTGAAACTTTAAGGCCTGAGTGAGCTTCAGCCATCCTAATTCACACTGAAAAAAAAAAAAAAAAATCAAAGTGGAGCCTGTAGATTTCTTTTGAAGAAAAATACCATGCTGTGTGTGGTGAACTCATCTGAGACTTTACGCACTCTAGACAGGCAGTTGGGGCCATGTACAGCCTCAGCCTGAGGCTAGGTGGGGAATGCAACATATCCTGGACAAGAGAGGGGTCAGGTTTGCACGAGGGGCATGTCAGACATGCTGAGGTTTTCTTGGGTTAGGAAGGATGTGTTTTTAATTTAACTTTTGTTCTCATGACCTTGAGGGCAAACTTGAGGTAGCATCATATAAATGGGAAGGTTCTCAATTAAAGGCAAGAGGCCTGGGTTCAAGTCACAATTTCTTCTCTAAGTGCTTGTGAGGTTGTAAGCAAGATACCCAACTTCTACCTGTTCCTCCAAATGTTCCAACAAGGAGGTGCTGGGAAGTTGTAGAGTAGAGAGATCTGGGAATCTGTCTCTACCTGGATACAGCGAGGACAGGTCTAATGTAACTATTTTGGACCTCTGAAATATTGTGAAGGCTTTTGAATTCTGGGGGAAGCCTCAGAGAGTAAATTGTGGTTGGTATTGGTCAGTGTTAGCTCCAGGTACACTAGCAGCTGTCCATCACAGTGACTCCTGTGATCCTAGAGCTATGTGTAAACAGCTGGCAGGAGCCAGAGTAGGTAAAAGGGACCCTGTTTTCCAAACGTCAGAGAATTGTGCTCTGATCACTCATTGCCAGTCCTGATCACAGAGGTGCAGACAGAGAGGTTAGTGGTCACTGCTGTTGCACCTTCCCCTGACTATAAGCCCCTTTACCTTTTGGTTGAAATGCTTTCCAGGAGATTTAAAGGGCCAGAGTCCTTTTATTCTCCCACTTTCATTTTTCTCTTTTCTTCTTTTTTTGGAGCCAGGCATTTAAGATGAGGACACGGGGGGGGGGGGGGGGTGGCGGCATATTGAATGGAAATGAGAAAGTGACTGCAAGCAGAGAGCAAGCCACAGTTTGAGAAGACCCAAGGAGACCTTAAATCTGTACCTAAGGCTGATCCACAGTGCACAGACAGCCTATGATAATTAAATAAGTAAATATTAAATTAAATTTAAAGATAACAATAAAAATAATAAGAGGGGCTGGAGAGATGGCTCAGCAATTAAGACACTTGCCTGCAGAGCCAAAGGACTAGGTTTGATTCCTCCAAACCCATGTAAAGCCAGGTGCACAAGGTGGCACATGCATCTGGAATTTGCAGGGGCTAGAGGCCCCTCTCTCTTTTTTATTTGCTTGATCTCTTCCTCTAGTAAATAAATAAAATATTTTATTTTAAAAATAAGCAACCCCAGAGTGAGTGGAATGTCCGCTTTTTAGAATTACCATAATATTAGTTTATAATGTTTAATTTTCAGCTACAGACTAGGAGCACATTCTGGCTCAGGCTGGCTGCTTGTATTCAAATATAGCCTCAAAGAAGAAAAAGAACATATAATAGCAGAAACTGCCTGAAAAAAGATCTGATAGTGAGTATGTTGGACAATAGCTGAAATAACTGTCCTAAAGATGGTTTAAAGTAAAGGATGATGTGGATAAAGTCCAGAAATTGTGTCCGAGTAGAATGTAAATTTTAAGAAGGAAGAAGTGGACCTAAAAAGAAACCCAAAAGCCAGTCTGTGCTGAGAAGCTCAGTGAGGTTTGAATTCACCAGAGGAATTCAAAGGCAGCTTTGAGCACACAGGAGAAAATCAATGCGGAATAATGAAAATTACAGAGTCTGAGAAATAGGAAAGAAAAAAGATGGGAGAAAAGCAACCAGATCTGTTAGATGCCATATAGCAGAAATATTATGATAGTCCAAGGAGAAGAAAGAAAAGGGAAAGAGCATTTATGAAGAAATAATGGCTAGATGAATGGCCTTTATGTCTCATAAGACATGACTATAAACATGCAAGAAGTTCAATAAACTTCAGGTAAGGTGACTATGAAGAGATGAACACCAAAATATATTCACACTTTTGAAAGACAGAGAGTATTTTGAAAGCTTCAAGCAAGAAATGACTATCACACACAGGGTTCATCAGTAAGAATATCATCAGATCACCTATCAGAAATGCTGGAGGCCAGAAAGCAGTGGGCCTGTAGTTGTATTAACGCAAGATTTAAAACTCAAACTTTTCATTCATTCCCTATGTCGTATAAGAAATGCATGTTACCATTCTGTGGCAGCTGCCTGAGAGAGAACAGACCATCTAGAGGCTAACAGTGAGCAGCTGACCAACTTGAATTCTACTTCTCACACCCACCTTGCAAGTCTCCCCCTGAAAAGAAAAATCTGAAAAAGTGCTTAAGCAGAGGACATTTGTTTACCAGTCCCAGTACCCAAGAGAAGCCTGCAGCTGATCTCACTCCAGAAAGCTAGACAGCAAATAAGACTGGAAGAAAAGCATACAGCTTGAATACCAGGAAAGTCAGATCTCCCAAGTTCTTTCCCAGATTTTCCAGGAGGTGGCACCCAGAAAGTATATCCTGCTCAGGGTCAGTGCACCCACCCCAACTTAATGGATAGTCTTTAATCCCACAGCCAGCTAGATCAATTTTAGACCAGGTGCCCCAACACAGGCTATACAAAGCTGCTATTGCATCCTTAGTGAGACACTTGATCTTGAGATGGGCAGACCCTGACACAAAACAGATAACACATGACACCAAGCAAATTCCCACCAAGATTACCTGGTTCCACAGTGGAAGCCTCCAATGAAAGATTAGAGGAAACCTAAGATATAGAATCCCAAACGAAATCTCAACCAGCATTTAAAATAAACTTAATGAGACCATGAACAAATGTATGTTTGAATGAGACAAACTGGTCAAAGAGTAATCAAGCTGGAACTACAAGAATGGCTGAAGGAATGAAAGAAAATTGGCAAAAAAATTCAAATTTCAAATCATAAGTTGGCTTAATGATTTGGAAGAAAGGCAACAAAATAAACTTCAAAGGACGGATAAAAAAATGGAAGACAATTAACAAGAACAACTTAATTGATAGCTGAAGGAAACCAAAGAGAATCAGGAAACAGTACTACACAGATAGCTTAATGAAACTGAAGACATTCAAAAAGTGATCAACAGAAGGCTCAGGAATTTGAGGAGAATCAATGAATAAATGTGCTCGTAGGCCAATGGTACAAGTTCATTGAGGACATAGCCAAATGCAGAGATGATATCAAAGAGGCAATAGAAAGGTCAAATCAAGAAATGAAAATGGAATTCAAGCAAGATATGGGAATGCTAAAGAAAAACATTGCAGAAATGCAATGATCCTATTAAGAGGCTCCCAAGAAATCCTCACTGACAGAATAGACCACAAGAAGGACAGAATTTCAGAACTTGAGGATAAGACAGAATAAATATATTGGGACTCCAAAAACATCAAATTCAAAAAATGTGTGAACAAAATTTGAGGGAACTTTGGGACATATTAAAAAGACTAAATATTCAGATCATGGGCCTATAGGATGGGGAAGAAATAAAGACCAAGGGCATAGAGAATATGTTCAACAAAATTATTGAAGAAAAATTTCCCAATCTTACAAAAGAGAGACTGATCAAGATACAGGAGGTTCCCAGAACACCAAATAGACAAGATCAGAGAAGAGGAATCCCCATGTCACATAATAATCAAAACATCATCACAGAAACCAAGGAGACAGTACTAAAAGCTGTAAGAGAAAAACAGCTCATTAAATACAGAGGTAAGCCCATTAAGATTACCTAGGACTTTTCAATGGAAACTCTTAAAGCCAGAAGAACTTGGAACATAGTATTTCAAAAGTTAAATGACCATGGCTACCAACCCAAACCACTGTAACCCCCAAAATTATCCTTGATAATAGAAGGGGAAAGAACATCCTTTTGAATATAAACCAGCTGTGTGATTACATGAGCACCAGCCCTGTAGAGAGCACTGCATGGAATACTCCACACTTAGGAGAGAAACCAATGTGCACATGATGAGAGAAAAACAAACACCAACACCTAGAATGAACATAAAAGCATGCAAAGACCAAGAAAACACCAAACTGCACAAAACCTTCAACATGACAGGGATTAACTCATACCTCACACTTGTAACCGTGAATGTTAATGGGCTCAATTCTCTAATCAAAAGACACAGGTTAACTGGCTGGATCAGAAAGATGGATACATCCATTTGCTATCTACAATAAACCCATCTCACAATTAAAGATAAACACTACCTTAGGGTAAAAGGTTGGAAAAAGATATTCCAAGCAAATGGGAACAATAAACAAGCAGAAGTAGCTGACTGATTTCTGACAATAGACTTTAAACCACAAGTACTCAAAAGAGATAAAGAAGGCCACCTCATACTCACTAAAGGAACAATACGACAAGAGGATATTAGAATCATAAACTTATATGTACCAAACAAAAGGGCACCTAATTTTATAAAGCAAAATTTACTAGATAATAAAACAGATATAAATCTCAATCCAATAATAGTAGTAGACTTGAATACACCACTACCATCATTGTATCCTCCATGCAGAAAGTAAGCAGAGAAACAATGGAGCTAAATAACATTATAGATCAAATGGACTTAACAGACACCTACAGAACATTTTACCCTAATTCCACTGAATACACATTTTTCTCAGCAGCTCATGGAACTTTCTCCAAAATAGGACATATATTAGGGTATAAAGGAAGTCTCCACAAATTTAGAACAATTGGCATAATTCCTTGCATTATGTCTGACCATAATGCATTAAAACTAGAAAACAACAATAGTAACAACAGAAAACACACCAACTCTTGAAGACTGAACAACTCACTATTAAACAATGAATGGGTTGTTGAAGAAATCAGAAAGCAAACCCACAAATTTATCAAGCTGTATGGCAATGAAACACAACATACCAAAACTTATGGGACACAATGAAAGCAGTTCTAAGAGGGAAGTTTATAGCACTCAATGTCCACATTACAAAAACAGAGAGATCACAGATAAATAACTTAGACATCCATTTGAAGGTGCTAGAGAGACAAGAACAGTCCAAGCCCAAAAGCACCAGATGGAAAGAAATTATCAAGATTAAAGCAGAAATCCACAAATATGTATGTATGTATTATGTATATATGTATGAAATAACTCTACGTAGCCCTAACTGCCCACAACTTGATTGTATATATAAGTGACCTAGAAGACTCTACTGCTTTTCTTTTTTTTTTTTTTTTTTTTCTAAATGTGATAAATTCTTTCAGTAAAGTGGCAGGACACAAAATCAACACACAAAAATCAGAAGTCTTCCTATATGCCAAAGATAAACATATGGAGAAAGAGAGAAGCAATGCTATCCCATTTCAATAGCTATAAAAAATTCAATACATTGGGCTGGAGAGATGGCTTAGCAGTTAAGCGCTTGCCTGTGAAGCCTAAGGACCCCGGTTCGAGGCTTGATTCTCCAGGACCCACGTTAGCCAGATGCACAAGGGGGCGCACACGTCTGGAGTTCATTTGCAGTGGCTGGAAGCCCTGGAGTGCCCATTCTCTCTCTTTCTCTCTATCTGCTTCTTCCTCTCTCTGTCACTCTCAAATAAATAAATAAAAATGAACAAAAAAAATTAAAAAAAATTCAATACATTGTAATATCATTAACCAAGGAAGTAAAAGAACATATACAATGAAAGCATAAAAACACTGAAGAAAGAAGTTAGGGCGGATATGAGAATATCGAAAGACCTCCTGTGTTCATGGACTGGACAAATTAATATTGTGAAAATGGCCATCCTACCAAAAGCATTACACAGATTCATTGCAATTTCACTAAAAATTCTAGAACCATTCTTCACAGAGATAGAAAAAAAGGTCTTAAAATTCATGTGGAAGAACAGAGGCCTCAGATAGCCAAAAATATCCTCAACAAAAGAAATGCATCCAGAGGTATCATCATACCTGATATTAAGATACATTACAAAGCCATAGGAACTAAAAAAAAACCCATGGTACTGGCACAAAAACAGAGACATGGATCAATGGAATAGAAGACCCATCTCTAAATGGGTCATCTAACAGATCTTTGACAAAGTGGCCAAGACTACACACTGAATAAAAGACAGAATCTTCAACAAATAGTGCTGGAGAAATTGGATAATCACATGTAGAAGAATGAAATTAGATCTACTTCTATCACCCTACACAAAAGTCACCTCTAAATGGGTTAAGTACTTCAATATAAGACCTGAAACTCTAAGGAATTTAGAATAAAAAAATACAGTGAGGGGATACAGAGATGGTTTATCAGTTAAGGCACTTTTTCTAAGGATGTAGGTTTGATTCCCCAGTACCTATGTAAGCCAGATGCATATGGTGGCGTATGCATCTGGACTTCATTTGCAGTGTCTAGAGGCCCTGGTTCACCATTCTCTCTCTCTCTCTCTCCTTATTTCTCTCTCTCAAATAAATAAATACAAATAGAAAATATTTTAAGAAACAGGGAGAACACTCCATGATATAAGCATAGGGAGAGAATTCCTGAATAAGACCATAACAGCCCAGAAAATTGATCAACACTCAACCATTGGGACCTCATGAAACCAAAAAGCTACTTTACAGACAAGAAACCATCAACAGAGTGAATAGATATTGTACAGAATGGGAGAAAATTTTTGCCAGCTTTGTGTCTGACACAGGTCTAATATCTAGTATCTACAAAGAACTCAAAAATTTTACCAATAAAAAAAAAATCAAACAACCCAGTCAAAAATGGGGTAGAGATTTGAACAGAGAATTCTCAAAGGAAGAAATACAAATGGCCAATTACATGCTTAAAGAGATGTTCAACATCAGTATTCATCAGAGAAATGCAAAACAACTCTGAGATTTCATCTCACTCTAGTCAGGATAGCATTCATCAAAAAAAAATCGAATGATAACAAATACTGGTGAGGCTGTGGGGAAAGAGGAACCCATTTTCACTGCTGGTGGGAGTACACTTTGGAAACTAGTATGGAGACTCCCAGAAAAGATAAAATAGATCTATCATTTGTCCCAGCTATAACATTCCTGGGCCTATACCCTAAAGTCTGCTCTACTACAGAGATACCTGCTCAGCCATGTTTGTTGCAGCTCTATTCACATTAGCTGGAATCAGCCCATATGCCCTTCAAATCATGAATGGATAATGAAGATGTGGTACATATACCCAATAGAATTCTACTCAGCAGTAAAGAAACATAAAATCATGAAAATTTCAGGAAAATGGATGGAGTTTGAAAAGCCACTCTAGGTGAGGTCACGCAGGCACAGTACAAATGCCACCAGTACTTTTTAATATGAGGTTCCTAGGTGGAGTCAATTGGAGATGAGTGCAAATGGTAGTTAGCACTAGGAATATGGGCATGGAACTTGACTTAGACCAGGAGAGAGAAGAAATGGTGTGGGAAGTGAGGAGGGGTTTCCCAATGGGTGGGGGGATAGACTGAATGTGAGGTTGGAGGGGCTTGAAGAGGTATTAGGTAGGGAATGTGGGGAGGGAATTATGCAAATGTTAAGACAGTGTTAAGAATCAGTTCTAAGCTGGGCGTGGTGGTGCACGCCTTTAATTCCAGCACTTGGCAGGCAGAGGTAGGAGGATTGCCATGAGTTCGTGGTCACTCTGAGACTACATAGTGAATTCCAGGTCAGCCTGAGCTAGAGTGAGACACTACTTTGGAAAACCAAAACATAAGTTCCATGGAAACCCTCATTCTGACTAGCTTTCTATTAGATATAACTACCAATTAAGGGGGGGGGGCAGTCCCAATAGCAGGTGGAAAAAGCTTAACCTTAAAACCATGGATTCTGGCTGGTAAATTCAAAGTCCCAAATTGGGTTACCTGCTCCCCCCTACAGTAAGCTGTTAGCTAGGGAGACCTATGAGGTTCCCAAAATGATGTAGGCTATTGCCAAAATACTTGATTACCTGCCAAAGCTAAAAGATAAGACCCTATTGCTGAAGACATCAGAGACTGCAGTCACAAGACATTGGAATACCATGCTGGAACTGAAAGGGAAACGAGCTCCCTCCAGGCTAGTCCTCACAGTGTTGGAGAGACCTATTGGAGCTGCAAAGGGACAATGGTTACCAAGATCATGAGTAAGCAGGGGACCCTGAAGACTATGAAATCAACCAGCCAGACAAGAAGTACACTTGTGTGCAATAGTGGCATGCAGTTTCTACAGGTAACTGACTGTTCTCTGATTGCACACAAGGCCCACTCAGTGGAAGATAACTCATATCTGGTACTGGAAACCAAGTCAGATTCCTATGTTCAGGAAACCCAGGCTTCAGAGAGAAGCCCCCACTGCTGTCTGGAGAAGGTGTATGGGTTTTAGCACAAAAATCTGTCAAACAACTTTGCAAACTGCCTTTAGCCCAAACTGCTGTCACACTCGGTTGGAGAAGATGTTTTATTTTACAGATGGCAGAGAAAATGGACAGACTAGATCCATTGATAAGACAAGAAGATAGCCTGACTGCCTACCATGATTTTTGCCACCTCTACCACATATGCCAGAACCCAGGAGAAATTGCAGAGAAAGTGACATCATGAACACTGCTTCCACTTCTAGCCTGAAAACCAGCTCTAGGGTAATGGTGACAGACACAATGATCAATCAAAGCCAATCAAAGCAGAAATCCAGAGGCTACAAAGAATTCAACACTGAATCAGACTTCCAACAGGCCTGCCATGGCTCAGGGAACATTGCAGAAGAGAGGACAGAAAGATTTTAAGACTCACAGAGTGGGTAGGAATACCCCAAGGCATTGTCCCCCCACTACCTCATAGGGGCTGACTGAGGTTTTCATGATCCCACAGTGAATACCATAACCCCACAGAGGAAGGTCCCTGTGGTAACAGTAGTCAG
This sequence comes from Dipus sagitta, assembly GCA_036346955.1. Classification (NCBI taxonomy): domain Eukaryota; kingdom Metazoa; phylum Chordata; class Mammalia; order Rodentia; family Dipodidae; genus Dipus; species Dipus sagitta. Next base: position 35,875,229 of record CM070786.1, read on the forward strand.
AGCAAGGGATAAAAGAGTATAATCAGGCTGTAGAGACGGCTTTGTGATTAAGGCACTTGCCTACAAAATCTGAGGACCCAGGTTTGCTTCTCTAGTACCCATGTAACACAATTAAAATATAATTTTGTAGTGCTAATAATAAGAAGGGTTGAAGTGGACTTGAAAGAGGCCAACATTTTGTGTTTGATAAGCTGGTGTGAATTCAAATTAAAGTTTTAGGATCTTAAGTGTAATATACTGGCAGAGAGATAAAAGCTTATGGTCCAATTCTGTGCTATCTGTATGAGACTCACTTTAGATCCAAAGACAAAAATAGATTGAAGGTAAAAATATAGAAAAATATCCTATATGCAATTAGTAACTATGGTGGTTTGGATGTAAAACGTCCCCTGTAGCCTCAAGTGTTTGTGATTAAGCTTCCTTAGTCCCCAGCAGGTGGAGCCTTTGAGAGGCGGAGTCTTGCTGGAGGAGGTGTCCACTGGGTCCACACCTCGAGGTGTATTAGTCCAGCCCACTGGGTGACCTGTGCTAGCTCACTCCAACTGCTTCCACCAGGTTAGCTCCCTCTTGCTCTCTGCTGCTGATGGATGAATATGTGAGCCAGCTTCCTGCTATGCTTTCCCTACCATCAGTAAACTTTCACTTGAAATTGTAAGCTATAGTAAACCCTTTGCTCCCATAAGCTATTTTTGGTTGGGTATTTTCTCTCAGCAATTTATATGTAACTGCCACAGCAACTAAAAGAGAGAATGTGTGGATATGCTAATATCAGATAAAATAGATTAATAAATCAGGTTTACAGGAGACAAAGGAGGACATCATATATTAATGATGTTATTAAAAGGTTTAATTACAAGAAAATAAAACAAGTAAAAACATATTCACCTGACAGACCATCAAAATATGTGAAGCAATCATTGAGAGAATTGAAGGGAGAAATTGTTCCACAATAATAGGACTCAATCTATTGCTCTCAAGAATCACTGGGACAAACAGGAAGATAAGTTAAAAATAAAAAAAAGGAACTAGGGCTGGAGAACTGGTTCAGTGGTTAAAGCGCTTACCTGCAAAGCCTATTGACCTCAGTTCAATTCCGTAGTACCTACATAAAGCCAGATGCATAGTTGTGCATTCATCTGGAGTTCATTTGCAGTGGCTAGAGGCCCTGGCATGCCCATTCTCGCTTGCTGTCTCTCCATATCTCTCTCCGTTCTTCTCTCTATCTCCCTCTCTACTTGCAAATAAATAAGTACAAATATTCAAGAAAAAAAAAAGGACACTAGCACAGTGCATAAAACCAACCAGATTGGTGGCTATGGTCAGAGATCTCTTCTTAGCAACAGTAGACATATATTTTTCTTAAGTGCACATGGGGAATTTTCCAGGGTGGACTTTGTGTTTGGACACAAACTCAAGCTCCACAGACTTAAAATGAAATGTATACATAGAAAATATTTTCTCTAAGCACAAAGGGATGAGGTTAGAAATAGGTAACACAAGTAAATGTAGAAAATTCACAAATCTCCATAAATTAAACGCTATCTTTCTAGATAACCAGTGGATCAAAGGTAGAATTTGAAAAAACAAAAACTTAGAAAATACTCAGAGATGATTGAGAGGGAAAGCACACATATATGAGGCCTAATGAAATGAAGGAAGAAATTAGTAGTGTACAAACAAGAAAGATCTCAAGTCAACAACCCAACAAACAACCAAACCTGGTCATTTAAACAATGGACAAGCTACATCTGAAGCCTCCAGACAGAAGATGATAGAGACTGGAGCAGACATAAGTGAAACACTGAATGGAGATGTTTCAGAGAACATGAAATTGTTTCTTGAAAAGGTCAAAAAATTGACAAGCCATTAGCTAGACAGTAAAAAAAGAGAGAGAGAGAGAGAGAAAAGAAAAAAAAAAGGAAAGAAAACTAAAATCAGAAATGGAAATAGAGACCTCACCACTCATTTGAGAGAGAGAGAATTCTGTATGGATAATCGAGCCTGATCACTGCTTGGGTAAATTCAAGAAGGACCAGCGTGACACTTTAAAACATTTTCCAGAAGAACAGGAGGAGGAAGAGGAGAAGGAGAGGAAGAGAAAACAGAGAATATTCTTTAACTCATTCATTCTATAAGGCCAGAATTACTCTCATTCCAAAGCCAGGCTACAACACTGCATGAAAACTGTGGACTGGTATTCCTGATAAGTATCTATCACCAATGATGCAAGAGCAAATCAAAGAGCAGCATATTAAAGGGATTAGGTATAATGCCCAAGTGAGATTTACTCTTAAAGTGCAAAGATAGTGTGATATAAAAAATTAGTATAACAGAAGACATCAACAGAATGAAGGAGGAAAAAATCTCTATCTAAATTGATCCAGAAAAAGCATTTGACCTAGTTTATCTGTTTTTCATTACCAAAAGCTTCTAAACACACTAGAAATAGAAGAAAGCCATCTCAACATTTAGAAAGCCATTTATATGAAAGAAGTATAGCAAATATGCTACTCAATTGTGAAAGACTGAAGGCTTGTCCTCTGAGTTCAGGAACAAGGTAAGGATGCCCATTCTCATAAAGTTCTGTTCAACATAGTGTTAGAAATTCTAGCTAGAGAAATCTCACAAAAAAAAAAAAAAAAGAAAGAAAAGAAAAAGCCAGGCGTGGTGGTGCACGCCTTTAACCCCAGCACTTGGGAGGCAGATGTAGGTGGATCGCCGTGAGTTCAAGGCCACCCTAAGACTACATAGTGAGTTCCAGGTCAGCCTGGACTAAAATGAGACCCTACCTCGAAAATCAAAAAAGGAAAAAAAAGAAAAGAAAAGAAAAGAAAAAGTTCTCCAACCGTAGAAAGAAAGAAGTGAAATAGCTCTGTTTATATATTTGATACGATTGTATACACAGAAAACCCTATGGAATCCACAAATATACACAAAACCATTATAGCTAATAAATGAATTCAGCAAAGTAGAAAGTTACAAAGTTAATGCACAAATATCAGATGCATTTTAATACATTCATCATGAATAATCTCAAGAAGAAATTATGAAAGCAATTCCACTTAACAATAGCAATGAAAGAACAAAATATAACAATTAATCAAGGAGAGGAAAAACTTAAAATTAAGATGATGAAACAATATTATTGACAGAAAAGACATAAATAAATGGAGACACATGCTCATGGATTATAAAATTTAATATTGATAAGTTATCAATACTACTCAATGTGCTCCCTATTAAAATCTCAATTACCGTTTTGTTTGCAAAAATATGGACTCTCAAGTGTCCCTCACCAGATTCAGAATACTCTGGAAGATGTACAATAGAAGGCTCAAGCTTCCAGGTTAAAATACCAGGTTAAAATAAAAATAAAATAAAATTAAAATTAAAAAAATAAAATAAAAATTCCAGGTTAAAATAAATTAGTGCTAGCAGAAAGACAACATGTAGAGCAACAGCATAGAATAGACAGCTTGCTCACCAAGAAACTTGCACACATGGTCAAATGATTTTTGAGAAAGTTGCTAGAACCAGTCATAAGGAAAGAGCAGTTTCAAACAGCAATGCTGGAATGACTTATCCAACATTATCCACATGCAAAAGAATGAAGTTAGAATCACCATAAACACAATTTGACTAAAAATAGATCGGAGGTCTCGGTAAACCCTAAAGCTATAAAATGCTTAAGAGGAAATGCAGGGAAATTCTTTACAACATGGGATTTCTTAATGGTTTCCCTGAAACGATGCCTAAGGTGTAGACATCAAAAGTAAAAAAACAGATTATACCTCATGGACTTTTTTGTTTTTTCAATGTTGTGTACCAAAAGACAACACAAACAGAGCAGCAACCAATGGAATGGGAGACAATTTTTGCAAAATATTTATCTGATAAGGGATTGATACGTAGGAAACAGATAAAAAATAAATCTCCATTTCAAAAGGATCGAAGAGGAGTTGAGATGAGCAAGGAGCAAGATGAAAGAAGCTCTCTCTCATGAAGGAGAATGGCCTCCAGGCTCCTCTGGAGAGCTGCTCAGCATGTCACTGATGACCGAAGACATGCCAGCCCAACCACGGGTGTGGCTGTCACAGCATACTGGCAGTGTGGCTACTCTGAAAACCAAAACGGGAGGCTGGGAAGATGGTTCAGTGGTCACAGGCGCTTGCTCGGGCAGCCTGCCAGCCCCACTTTCAATTGCAAACGTTCACGTGAGCCACTTGTGAAAAATGGCTCAAGTATCTAGCATTTATTTGCAGCAACAAGAAGCTCTGGTGGGCATAGACCCCAGCACCACCCCACAAAAATAAATAAGAATTATAAAAAAGAAACACTAGAAAACAACTAAGAAACACTAAAAAATCAGTGAGGATGTGGAGAAATACGGGACTCTTGAGTACTGTTGACATAATTAGCATGAAACAGCTCCTCAAATAATTGACAAGTACAATTACTAGATAATTCAGAAATTCCACATCTATATATATAGCAAAAAAATAGAGCAAGGTGATACAGAGTTATCTATGCTCTATGTTCATAGCAGAATTGTTCATAATAGTTAAAAGATAAAAACAACTCAAGTGTCCACTGGTGTGGTGGATAAGCAATATATGATAAAGACAAATGGAGGAATAGTTTCTTAGCCTTAAAAAGGAATGAGATTCTATATCATCCTACAATAAGGATAAATGTTGGGGGACATTACGCTAAGCCAGTAACAACAAGACAAATTCTATATAATTCCACATAAATGAACAGCCTAGAGTAGTTATAATCATAGAAACAAAAAGTGGTATGGTGGCTTCCAGGAGCTAGGAGGAGGGGACAGAGGGTTAATATATGCAGAATTTCAGTTTTGCAAGCTGAAGAGTGGAGAGATGCATGTATCTAACAGGTCAATGCTAAAATGGTTAAGATGGTAAGGTCTATGCTACATGTATTTTAATAGAAATAAAAATAACGGGGGCTGGGAACAATCAAGGGAGTGACAGGCTATGGATGCCTAACCCACTTGGCTCCAGCTATGAGACTTTAAGTGGTGCCTATGACATGTCTTGGGAAGATGAGTGACTGCGTGGTATGTGTGTGTGTGTGCGTGTGTGTTTATAGAGTCCTGTGGTATGTGATGTATGTGTGTGTATGTTTGCAGATGCACATACCCCATGCACAAGTATGTGGAATCCAGAGGAAAATGTCAAGTGTTTTCATATTGCTCATCTGCATATTTTCTTGAGCAAGGGTCTTTCCCTTAATCCAGAGCTTCTGTCCTTCAGTCAGTGAGCCTCAGTGATTCTTTGGGTCTCTGACCCCTGCCAAAACTGGGGTTACAGACATGCAAAGCCACACCCAGCTTTTTATGAGAGTTCGGAGGAGTAGAACCTGGCCGTGAATCTTGTACTAACTATATTGTCCTCACTTGAAAGTTACAACAGACGACAGCTGTTTAGTGGGAATCTTACCATTCTTTCCACCATACCAAGGAACACTAGAAATACCATTCACTTTTAACAAAATGACTATGAAAAATAAAAAAAGAAGTCCAGGAGACGTGTGTGGTGGAGCATGCTTTTAATCCCAGCACTTGGGAGGCAGAGGTAGGAGGATTGCTTTGAGTTTGACGCCACCCTGAGATGACAGTGAATTCCAGGTCAACCTGGGCTAGAATGAGACCCTACCTTGAAACCGCCCCCCCCCCAAGTCCAATCTTTGTGTCATTTAGGTTCATTTCAGTGTGAACAGTGTATAAGACAAAGAACCCTAATCAATATCTAAACAGATGCCTGCCTTGGCCCAAGTCAACAGCAACTGTGATGCTTAAATAAATGGCTAAACTGTTATCAGAGACCCAGTGCCTGGAAGATATCACAGATGCTCAGTGCAGAAGACAATGGGTGGTTTTCTCTGAACACCATAGTCAGTCACATCTAGGCTGATGGCTTGAAGATTGGGCCTGCTGCTATTTTTAATGACAGTAAGAAGCTCACTGGCATTCCCATGGATTAAACTAATTATTTCAACCCATCAACGTGGAGGAATCCTGCTTTCTTTCTAGAGCACGGCAGTGTTGTAAAAGAGCACCAGAGAGTAAGTATTTTGTGAACTGTACAGTCTCTGTTGCACAGATTCACTTTGCTCAGTGTCATTAAAATTATATAGGCCATACATAAACACAAGGATGTATGTGTGGTAATTTTATTAACAAAATAGGCATGGGCTAGGTGTAGTTGGTATCATAGTTTTCTAATCCCTGCTTGTGACACCATCCTAACCCCTTCACCTGGCCCTGCTGTACCCACCACACTGCTGGCCTCTATTAGATTTTTCATTATAGCTCCCTCTAACTGTACAGATAAGCCAACTTAGACTCTGCTAAAGTCTGAAGAAACCATGAAGTCAGGTGGCCATTTGGGCAGAAATTGCTTCCTAACATGTGTCTAAAACCTTATCTTATTCTCAAAGCATCCTTCTCAAATAAAACCAAGTACAGCATGTAATGCCCAAGCTTCATAACTAAGATGTTATTATCCAGAGCAAAGCTACTGATGTTTGCATAGGAAAAATGGACATGTGCTTCCCAAATTCTAGAAGCACTTTCCAAATTGCAACCCAATGCTGGCTTCCAATGCTTAAGTGATCACAATTACCCTTTGTCTTCCCATAATAAAGGGCAGTACACTGTCAACATTCCACAGTATACTAAGGCAAAGATCCTGGCCGACTAGACTAGTACAGAACAGAATGAGAATCAAGCTTTTAATTTCTAGGGCTACTTTGAAGAATGTGAATCTTGAAACACTTTTTTGGGGTTGAGGAGCAGTCATATATCTGGCTTCAGGAAGGAACATGGTAATATTTGTTTCATAGTATTGGTAAATTTCATCACCAAAATCAAGAATCAATAGATGTTAGTTTCTCTCAATTTTTCTATATGCTTCTACATGCCCCAAAGCATATTTGTTTGCACTGTTTTGATAGGTACTGTTTTGTTTGTTTTATTTTCACATAACCTCCAATAAACTGCCCTGAGCGCACTGTAAGTGAGCCCACACATAGTAGGTACACAGAGTCTCTGAATTAGGGAGACACGTGCATAGAAAGCAACACCCCCCTCCTCACCACCCCAAGTTGTTCAGTGGTCAGAAATTTTTCTTGATTTCTTTGTTCTGGGAAAGAGCTTCCAGATATGGGCTCAGTAATGACAACATACGCTTTGAGAGAGAGAGAGAGAGAGAGAGAGAGAGAGAGAGAGAGACCTTGTTAGTTCCACTATCCCAGAATTACTCTTGGGCACCTACTGGTGCTCAATTAACATCTGTTTTTCTCAACTAATAACTGTACATACTTGGATCCTATTAGCTTTTATGGTAAGCCTGAGAAGTTTCTGGAGCCCTGCTAGGAGTAAGGACTCTAAGAAGAAGCTTTCCTATTGGATGAATGTCACCACATACATACATTTACAATTTGTCAGATAGTGATTCAAATTCTCCAATATGTAAATTGATCTGAAATAGATCAGAGGAAAGTCCAGCACCCAGCTGATGCCTCTTTATGACCAGATATTGTACCTTGAGGCCACACCAACAAGTTCCCTTTTAATTTCACTTCCCACTTGGAATGAGAACTTGTGTTGCTCAGTACTGAGGGAGTATCAGCATGGTGCCAGATCTCAGAACAAAGAGAACTCATGTCCCCAGGTCCTTAAGCTCCCCATGGGCTCCCATGTTCTGTGCAGAGAGAGCGCTGATGAAGCCCACATACCTGAAAACATCATCATGTGCTGAAAGTTCCAGGGCACCTTCTGTTTCCGGCCCAGATTCAGGAGGAAGGACAGGGGGTAAATGTTGCAGGCTCTGGCAACAACGATGGCTAGCTGTTGCGGATGCTGAGGAAAATGTGGCCACAGGGTGAAAACCTCAAACACGATGTCCTTGCATTTCTCTCCGTTACGACCCAGAAGACAAGATAAACATGCCAGCTCATGTGTGTCCAGCTTGCTTCCTAAATCCATCTTTCAATGTCAGTTCCTTCGCAGACTAATAGAAAACTCACCTTCTTTTGAATGTCTACTGGTTTAGGATTGCAAGCCCAATACCCTTCTAGTCACTAAATTTTCTCATCACAGTTGTGTTGCCTCTGTCCTCAGTTCAGCTGTAAACTGAGAGGTAGTGACTGTTCTGTGGCATTATATTCTCCAGCAGTGCTTTTCAAAGAAAAAAATGCGCTTCTGCTCGTGATTTCCATCTCCCTTCCCGTCAGTTCTCTAGCAAGGCTGCTTACATTTTTTTTTCTTTCAGTAGATCTAATTTTGCAAGGAACTACCTGTCAAAATTTATATTACAAGGGATGATTTAAGAGACGTTTTCCTAAAACCAAAATGGTGTAAGCGAGTCGAAGGAAACATTGGCAGCACCCCCGTCCTATTCTGCTGCTGTCCTCATCGCCAGTCTCGTTGTTGGCCTCTTCTAGTTCATGAAGCTGTTTGGCATGTGGCAGCTTCTTCTAAGATCTGGTTTCTGAAGAAATTTGAGAGTTCAGCGGAATGTCCACTGCCAGAGACTGAGAGGCAAATGGAGGGGCTTGGTGGGAACAGGAGCGATAGTGAGCTCCCCCAAGTGGTAAGATTATCTGCCAGTGCCCCAAGGCCCTGCTTGAAGGACAAGAGCTGCTGACTGACCTTTCTTGGGGATATTTGTCATGGCTTAGTATGCCTCTGGATAGACATGTGTTCCTGTAGGGAAAGCCTACTGCCCCAGTCCTAGAGCTAAGGGAGTCTTCTTCATTAAAAGTGGGGTCTAGCCGGGTGTGGTGGTGCACGCCTTTAATCCCAGCCCTTGGGAGGCAGAGGTAGGTGGATTGCTGTGAGTTCGAGGCCACCCTGAGACTACATAGTGAGTTCTAGGTCAGCCTGGACTAGAGTGAAACCCTATCTCGTAAAACCAAAAAAAAAAAAAAAAAAAAGTGGGGTCTAGATTTTGTCTGTTCATATGAGTGTTGTCTCACTGACATAAACTTTTCTGTGCAGAGTGCTTATGATGTTAAAAGAACAACCATCATGCTAACTATATCTTGTTTTCAGAGTCCTCATTAGAAAAAAGTTTTGACGATGTTGCAAGGGAAACATCTCCAAAGCTTAATACTTGTGGCTCCTTTTCCATACACTCTAACTCAAATTAAATGCATCTTCCTGTAACACATGCCTTAATATCACTTTATGTAAGTGATTTGGAAGTTTTGGCTAGACAGATTTGGAATACTTGGAAAGTATCATTCTCCTTGGATTTCCCCTCTTTATTTCCCTCCTATTTCCTACTTCTGTTCTTGAACCACAAGTATTTATTAAAAGCCCCACTTTCTTAGATGCTTTCCTCTCCTGTAGGAAAGTTTATATATGTCTTAGGTTTGAGACTCATAGAGGCCCTGAGGACTAGAGTAGTTGCCATCTAATTTTTTTAACTTAAAAGGATACAAAGGCTCCAAGTATGAAAACAGCATTAAAAATATGGTTCTGGAAGGTGAATAGTGCCAGGCCCATGTAACAGAAGATGACGTTCTCGGCCAGGAAGTTCATAAATTCAAACAGCTGGAACAAAACAGAAATCAGCATCCATTGATTATCACTCAGGTTTGAGTTCATTTTGTTTCTTGTAAATGTATGTAATGGCTGAGCAGTCCTATTTCAGATGGAAGCCACCATGTTAACCTGTGCTCTGCCTCTCAGAGGGGCACTGCCATGTCAGGTCAACTGACTCTCTACCTAGTGACTTTGGCCATAGCCATGTCTTTTCAACTGCTTGGCTTCCAGAGACTGCCCCCAGGTTGAATTCACCAGCATGGCCCCTCCACAGAATAATTCCTACTAAGATGACAAAATATTCCCTGTTGAAGAAACTGAAGCTAATTGTACTGTAGTAAACAGTGCGAAGATTGTTTAGCCGCTGCTGTGTATCAACCAGTAGAGTTCCAAGGCTCTGATTAAAGAAAGAAGAAGGAAGCACAAGAAAATCCTGAAGCTAAATTAGCCTCCTCAGGGCAGGGAAGAGAGGGAAATTTGGAAAACTTGGAAACATGGACTAAGATGAACATCAATTATATTTTAACATTACCATGATCAGTTTATTTCAAACCCCAGACAATGAAACTCATTAAATTGACTGATGTAAGTACATCCATTAAATGTCTTTAATGTCTAGCTGGTAAGAGGAGGATGATTAATCCCAGGGATCAATTTCTGCAGCAAGAATACAATAGACATGTGGAATTGAGTCAGAAGAATGAAGTAATAACACCTTATGCTGAGGGGTGCTCCTGAGAATTATTCTTAGATCATTAACTAAGCAATTTAAGTTTTCCAACTTTCATATTAAAAGTAAGATGGAACTATGTCCAGGGGCTACAACAAAGGCAGATTTGGAAGAGACTTTATTTTATGCTCCAGGCTTCCCATTTGGAAGTTTCTGAAACTTCTCTCCCAGGGCCTACATAAATCACCGTTAGGTAAATGTCTCTGGAGGCATTGCTCCTGACTTTTTAAGGGCTCATTATTTTTTCATGTAATGTATTTACAGCCTCACATATAATGCCCAATACCTGTTCACTGACAGTTGACAGAAAGAAAAGCAGAATCTTGTCAGAAACATTATTTAAACCAGTAACAGAAAGAAAGGATTAAAAAAGACATAGCTCCTTCTATACAAGATGGGCTTTCTGCAGTGGCAGCCACCATCAATTATCCTGAGCAGTCTTACATTCCAGGCCAGCTAATATAAACAAACACTGTCACTCAAGAAACCATTGAAAACACCGGCAGAGGGGATACAGAAGATGAGGAACCATTTCTACTTCATGTCTTTACTTTTCCCCAAAGCAAGGTTTGGCCATCATCTCACTCCTCTTGGGCTGTCCTAACAAGTGATCACAAATGGAACAGCTTACGCAATGGGAGTGCATACGATTCTAGAGGCTGGGAAGTCAAAGCTCAAGGGGTCAGCTGACCCAGTACTTATGAGAGTCTGCTCCCTGGCTTACAGACGACCACCTTTTGCCGTTTCCTCCCATAGCAGAGAACCTATCTCTCTCATGTCTGTGTTTACAAGGGCACTGATTCAGGAGCACTCCTGCATCATGACCTGACTGCTCTCAAAGCCCGTTAGCTCCAAGTAGCGTCCCACATGGATGCTCCACATATGGATACAAATGGTCAATGTCTAATCTTTAGCAGCTGTATGGTTTTTAACATTAATAAAGGAATGTCAAATATAAATTTGTAGGGCTTCTCCTGCTGCCATCTCAAGTGTATTTTACCCTACAGTGGTCATCTTGCCACCAGGAATCTGTTCATCTTCTTAGTGGCCACACTCCAGTTTCCCTCTAGAGAGTGGACCACAGTTTTCAGAACTCCCCCCTCCAACCAGAGCCTCTGGAGTTCAGCTGCTGAGGGAGCATATAATTCAAACTTCAGTCTCCAAAATCGACTTATTTCTCTATCTAGTACATTTGGGTCAGAAGTAGGCATGGAACATTTGAAGCCAAAAAACTCAATGAGGCCTCTAAAGAAAATACTGGGGTGAAAATTCCCATCTTTTCCCTGGTTGAGGAGTTAGAAGGAGGATACTGGCCAGGTTTGTGCTGTCAGCCATTTGATCGTCTGTGAGAGACACCTGTGCGAGAAGCTGAGACTTGGGCATTCTGTAGTAAACTTCTCCCAAAGCAAAAAGCAAACCGAAACAAAAAACAGAGACCCTTTCTGCTGTAAAGAGGAAAAGTCTCTTTTTGACTCTTTTGTTTTTCAGATAATAAAGTCTATTACTCTTGCCCACTATCACCCCCCTGAATTTAAAATCCTCTTAAAGAGAGAACAGCAAATGGGACAAGCCAGTTACTTCTGTTAGCTGACATGTTATAGGAGAATTTACTATATGTCTTATATGGGGGCTGTGGATCTACATATTTGCTTGAGAGATTTGCTTCCTCTGGCTCACGTAGAATTTTTAAAAAATATTTTATTTATTTATGAGAGAGAAAGACACAGATAGAGAGAAAGAGAGAACAGGCACACCAGGGCCTCTAGCTACTTACATAAGAAATCCAGACACATGTGCCCCCTTGTGCATCTGGCTTGTGGGGCCTGGGGAATTGAACCTGAGTCCTTAGCCTACACAGGCCAATGCCATAACCGCTAGGCCATTTCCCCAGTCCCCTCACTAGAATTTTAGTTTAATTGGTTAGCTTGGATTATTGAAAACAAACACTACATATTGTAAGTATCTGTGTACATACACATAGCACAAAAATCCCCTTTTACATTTAGTTTCTTCTTTGGGTCTGTCCTGGGCTCCCATAGTTCTCTATTCAGTGTCAATACCATACCATTTTTAACTAATGTAGGTTGTAATGCAATGGACATGGCCTGTTCCCATGCTGTTATCCAGAATTTTCCTTTTCTTGTATGTTTTAATTTTTACATTGATACCTAGTCACCCAGGCAAGTGCATAAGTCATATATAAACAATTTGAAAGTTGAGAAAGAATTTTTCAGCAGCCCAGAGTCACTCTTGTTCCTATTCCGAACTACATTTCCTACCCACCCATTAGCTTTTCCTATTTTTAGGTTTATATGAATGGAAATAGAAAATATATATACTTCACCATCCATTATGTCACATATAGTAGATCATTTCCATCATAAAATATTCCACAATATACATATTCACACCGGTATTGAAGGATACTTAGGTTTGTCCAGTTTGGAAAGATGATGAGTTTTACTGCTATTAAGTTCTCCTTTGGTTAGAATTATTGCAATAGAGTGTCATAAGGTTTTCCAGAGTCATGGAGCTGACTCCCACTCCCACCCTCAGCATTCCTGAATAGGGGTACTGACTCCCACTCCCACCCTCAGCATTCCTGAACAGGGGTACTGACTCCCACTCCCACCCTCAGCATTCCTGAATAGGGGTACTGGACTCCCACTCCCGCATCTCAGCAATCCTGAATAGGGTACATGACTCACCATTCCCGACCCTCAGTCATTAATAGGATATTCTGTAGACCAATAATACCTACCCTGATATTCCAGGAGAATAGGGTACTGAACTGCAATCCATTCTCAGAATCTTAGAATTGTCCGACTGGACATTCAACCTAACCATTCTGAATATGGTTATCCCATTTTCGTCCCTTTCATAAGATTTGTGAAAGATTCTGGACTTCCATTCCACCCTGAAGCATGAGGGCATCAATAGTTGGATATAGGACAACTTCCTTTATTTTTACCCTACACATGTATAGTATTGTAGTACTTCCATGCATCCTACACTGGTCTTGCTTACATTTTCACCTATAATTTGATTTATTATCAACAAGGCAATTGAGAGAGGAGTTGGACCCGCTCTGCCACTCAAATGACTCCTGAAGGGGTACCTTTGCTACACTTGGCCCTTACATTCCGGATAGGGCGACTGACGTCCATTCACTTTCAAATTCATTGAACAGTGGTACTCTCCATCCAACTAAACTTTTCTTCTGAAATTTATGAAACGATTCTCCATAGTCTCATTCTTGATCATTTGAATTGGCGATCACTGTTACAACCCTAAGATTTTTTGTCTTCATTTCACTTTCGGAATTTTTGAATTAGGGTCGACTCCAACTCAGCATTCATGGCAATAGGCTCCCTGCTACTCCCAAGAACTCATAGTTTTGAATCGCTACGTAATCCAATCCACCATCAGCAAATCCTGACTTATTTACTGCTCAAATTACACACTATAACAACTAAGAATGTGTTTCTTAGATCACATTCTTCACCTTAGAGTCGAATTGGGGATTTCGTCACTTTCAACTGTAGTCTATATGTTGGATTTTGTAATCAAACCTTGCATTCCCAGTGGGTACTATTTCACTCCCAGTTGTGGTTTCTCATACACTGAATTAATTTGATAACATTTCAGCATTTTGAATTAGTAGCTGATCTCGTACTCAGGATTCTGAAAGGCTATTAAGCATGATCACACTGGAGTTATTCCTATTAAGTGCTTAGATCATTCCGGCCCTACAGTTTTCCTGTGCAATAAATTAGAATGAGTTTATGATCCATACACCTAGTCTCCTATATTTTGGTATGACTCCATTCCACTAATTTATTTCTTGAAAGGAGTTCACTTCTCTTACATTCCATTCCTTAGATTTGAGATCGGGTATTGCTTTCCCTCCATCATGGCATTCTTTTCATTTTGATTCTTAGAATTTCAATTCTCATTCATTCTGATATGGTATATTCCACTCCCACCCTCAGCATTCCTGAATAGGGGTACTGAACTCCCACCCTCAGCATTCCTGAATAGGGTACTGACTCCCACTCCCACCCTCAGCATTCCTGAATAGGGGTACTGACTCCCACTCCCACCCTCAGCATTCCTGAATAGGGGTACTGACTCCCATTCCCACCCTCAGCATTCCTGAATAGGGGTACTGACTCCCACTCCCACCCTCAGCATTCCTGAATAGGGGTACTGACTCCCACTCCCACCCTCAGCATTCCTGAATAGGGTACTGACTCCCACTCCCACCCTCAGCATTCCTGAATAGGGGTACTGACTCCCACTCCACCCTCGGCATTCCTGAATAGGGGTACTGACTCCCACTGCCCACCCTCAGCATTCCTGAATAGGGGTACTGACTCCCACTCCCACCCTCAGCATTCCTGAATAGGGGTACTGACTCCCACTCCCACCCTCGGCATTCCTGAATAGGGGTACTGACTCCCATGCCCACCCTCAGCATTCCTGAATAGGGGTACTGACTCCCATCCCCCCCCTCAGCATTCCTGAATAGGGGTACTGACTCCCACTCCCACCCTCAGCATTCCTGAATAGGGGTACTGACTCCCACTCCCACCCTCGGCATTCCTGAATAGGGGTACTGACTCCCACTGCCCACCCTCAGCATTCCTGAATAGGGGTACTGACTCCCACTCCCACCCTCAGCATTCCTGAATAGGGGTACTGACTCCCATTCCCACCCTCAGCATTCCTGAATAGGGGTACTGACTCCCACTCCCACCCTCAGCATTCCTGAATAGGGGTACTGACTCCCACACCCACCCTCAGCATTCCTGAATAGGGGTACTGACTCCCACTACCACCCTCAGAATTCCTGAATAGGGGTACTGACTCCCATGCCCACCCTCAGCATTCCTGAATAGGGGTACTGACTCCCACTCCCACCCTCGGCATTCCTGAATAGGGGTACTGACTCCCACTCCCACCCTCAGCATTCCTGAATAGGGGTACTGACTCCCACTCCCACCCTCAGCATTCCTGAATAGGGGTACTGACTCCCACTCCCACCCTCAGCATTCTTGAATAGGGGTACTGACTCCCACTCCCACCCTCAGCATTCCTGAATAGGGGTACTGACTCCCATTCCCACCCTCAGCATTCCTGAATAGCGGTACTGACTCCCACTACCACCCTCAGAATTCCTGAATAGGGGTACTGACTCCCATTCCCACCCTCAGCATTCCTGAATAGGGGTACTGACTCCCATTCCCACCCTCAGCATTCCTGAATAGGGGTACTGACTCCTACTCCCACCCTCAGCATTCCTGAATAGGGGTACTGACTCCCACTCCCACCCTCAGCATTCCTGAATAGGGGTACTGACTCCCACTCCCACCCTCAGCATTCCAGAGTAGAGATGCTGACTCCCACTCCCACCCTCAGTGTTCCAGTGTAGGGTACTGACTCCCACTCCCGCCATAAGTACTAATTGCTTTAGGTTGCTGCCCATGCTTGGTTTCATTGATGTCTGGATTTTCACCTCTGCCCTGTTGATATTTGAACTTCAGAATCATCTCATCAATTTGAATAAAATGACCTATTGATATTTTAGTTGAGAATTCCTGAATTTGTAGATTAATTTGGATAAGTTGTATATCTTTCCGGGTTAGAAGTGTCAAATCTATACCATTGTAATATTTTTATCACCATTTTGGTTTTCTTTCATATTTTTTGTGTTAAGATTCTTGTGTATCTTTGTTTAGATTTACTGTAGCTATGAGGAACATTGTTACTATTGTAAATAGCAATTTTCCAACTTCACTTTCTGAGTTTTTGCTAAATTTACATGTATTACTAATTTTTGAATGTATCTTCCATTTTATTCACAATAAGTCTGTTCTTTAAATAGTTATTTATTTATTTATTTATTAGAGGGAGAGAGGAAGAGTGAGAGAGAGCAAGAGAATGGGCACACCAGGGTTTCTTGCCACTGCAAATGAACTCCAGACAGATGTACCATTTTGTGTAATTGGCTTTATGTGGGTACTAGGGCATTGAACCCAGGCCATCAGACTTTGCAAACACATTTAACCATTGAGTCATCTCTCCAGTCCAATAAATCTTTTTACTTCTGATAAATTTATGAAACAATTCTCATAGTTTATTGGTTGATTCATTTGGATTTCCAGAATCATGTTTACAAGTAAGAGTATTTTTTTTTTCCTTTCCAGTTGTAGATGTTTGGATTTTGTTTGTAATTGCAGGACAGAGTATAAGTGCAGAATGTCAGTGTCAATATGCTCCTCTTTGTCTTATTCCCAAAGGAAAACTCATAGTGTTTCTCCACCCAGTTCAAAGAAACTGACAAGTTACAAGAATTCCCTTCACTTATTTACTGTTAAAATAGACACCATAAAACTAAGAATGTGTTTTTCATTAGGTACATTTCTTTTTTATTAAGATGATATTGAATTTTTGTGTCATTGTTTTAATGTAGTTAGCTAAATTATTTGATTTTTAAATGATAAAAACTCTTGCATTCCCCCAGTGGAGTCTATTTGGTCAGGTTGTGTGGTTTTCCATACACTACTGAATTTAATTTGATAAATCTATGTTAAGAACTTTCGAATTTATAGCCTGTGTTGTGTTTATCAGGATTTGTTGTTAAGGCTATTAAAGCATGATAAAATAGGATGTTATTACCTTCCTTAAGGGCTTAGAGGAATTCTGGGCCTACAGTTTTCTTTGTAGGGCAATTTTAAATTAGATATGATTCTTTATTAGATATAGATAAGATTAGTCAGCCTATATTTTGTATCATTGTAGTAATTTATTTTTTAAAGGAATTCACCATTCATTTACATTTCACAATATCTTTAGTATTGAAGGATCTGTCATTATGCCTTTTTCTCCAATATAGGGAATATTGTCTTTTCATTTTGATTGTTAATAAATTTTTTCAATTTTTATTTTTATTTTTATTTATTTGAGAGAGAATTACAGAAATAGGCAGGAGAGAGAGAGAGGATGGGTGCACCACGGGCCTCCAGCCACTGCAAATGAATTTCAGATGCATGTGTCCCCTTGTGCATCTGGATTACATGGGTCCTGGGGAATCGAACCTGGGTCCTTTGGCTTTGCAAGCAAGTGCCTTAACAGCTAAGCCATCTCTTCCAGCCCTCTTTTCAATTCCTGATAGATTTTAAGAGTGTTTTAAAGACACAACTTCACATTAATTGTTTTTTCAGGATTGTATCCCTCTCCTATTTCATTACTTTCTCTTAATTTTATTATTTCCTATGTACAACATTCTTTGCTGATTTTATTTAATAGGTTGCCCTTTAAATCCTGGATTTCCTAGAAGCTTGTCAATTTTTTCAAACACCTGTTTTTGTTGTAGGTTAGTCAGCTTTTCTGGTGCTTTCTGGAGGAGAGTTGTCCTGACACCTGCAGTCCTGCCTCATTAGCTGGAGTTCTTCCTGCATGGAAATCTTTCAAGGTGAAAAATCATTTCTGCCAGCACCCCTGTCAATTGTATTGTATTGTGTAGTATATTACACAAAATGCATGTCAATTTAGAGAGAAATGACTATTTTATAGTATAACAGGGGAAATGATAGATTTTTGAAAAATACTTCAGAACAAGTGGGCTAATTTGGGGGAAAACAAACTAATAAATTCTGCTTATTTATCATAAGGAGCAACTCTTACCCTTTCTATTTCCATTGTTTTTACTATGTTCTTTAATTTTTTTTGTTTGTTTTTTGTTTTTTGAGGTAGGGTCTCACTCAAGCCCAGGCTGACCTGGAATTCACTATGTAATCTCAGGGTGGCCTCGAACTCATGGCAATCCACCTACCTCTGCCTCCCAAGTGCTGGGATTAAAGACGTGTACCACCACGGCTGGCTTGTTCTTTATTTTTTTTTTTTCAGAGCAGAATAAACAATAGCAACACAAGGGCCCCTTTCCTGTATTATAGCACCTTTCTCAGTGTTCTCTCCATTCTGTACAGTCCACATGTACCTTAGGTACCTGACCATGTTTAAGACAGATAATGCCAATGAACTGAGAAGCATCTAATAGGCCTCTTTCCATGACTACAAATCTGAATGCACTGGCCAACTCTTAATGACAGCATGACATACCTTATATTTTCCCACCTACCAAATCTGACTGCCCTATTACTAGACTCCTGGCCGTTTTCAGGTCATCCATCTTTACAAAGGATGCTGTCCTGAGAATCTTTGCTCAGGTGTGTCTCCCTGGTGATACTCTTTAGGTGAAAACTCCTGACATGGGCTTCTCTGTCAGAGAATTAATTTTCCTTTTGAGGCATCCCACCAGCCTGCTCTTCAGGAAGAATGAGCCAATTTGCATCACTGCTCCTGCTGCAGAGGGCACCCTTTTCTCCATAGTCTTGCCAACATTCATTTTTATCAATTTAAAAAACCTTTGACAGTCTGATAGATTCGCTTCTTTTAAATTGCGGATGGCAGCTAGCATTTTAAAAGGAAGGTTCCTTTAACAGCAATGTGGCCATGCTGATTAGCACGTCTTTGTCTAGTTATATCAAGTAGCAACATTCCTCTGAATGAACAAGCTTTGTAATTATTTCTTCTTGGGCACTTAATGAAAATCTATGAGTGAATCCAATTTTGTTTTATGTGCAGAAACTTCCTAAAAATGTTTCCAAAGGAGAACTTTCTGTGAATACTCCAAAAGGCCAAGTTAACTATTAAAATTTAACTGTCTCAGGGGTTGGAGAGATGCCTTAGTAGTTAAGGCATCTGCAAGGCCAAAGGACCCAGGTTCAACTCCCCAGGACCTGTGTAATCCAGATGCACAGGTGGCACATGCGTCTGGAGTTTGTTTGTCGTAGCTAAAGGCCCTTGTGCACCCATTCTCTCTCTATCTACCTCTTTCTCTCTCTCTACCTCTCTCTTTCAAATGCATAAATAAATATAAAATATCAAAAAAACTTAACTGTCACAGGGGTCAGGAAGATAGCTCAGTCAAGGAGTCTGACTTTGACTTCCACAACTCACATTAAAAACCAAAACAAAACAAAACAGCAGCCAAGCATGGTGGTGCAGGGGAGACAGAGACAAGAGGATCCCTGGGACTCATTGGCCAGCTGTGAGAGACACTGTCTCAAAAATGGTGGATGGCTTTGGGTCATCCCAGTAGTCACTACCAGCTGAAAAGAGAAGCTTCTCTGACCAAAAGTGAAAGTAGCATGACCTCAGAGGACCTGACGCTACCTACGCAACACCTTCATAATAAGAAGAAACAATGATGACATAAAGAAAGAGACTAAATGGAAGCAGAAAGCGATTTGATGGAGGGTGGATTTGAGAGTGGGAGAATGAGGGTAGGAGAGGGAATTATCATGGTTTGTTGTCTATAATTAGGGAAGCTGCCAATGAAAACTTAAAAATACAATATAATACAATAAGTGGTAGGTGGCTTCCTGAGGAATGACAGCTCAGGCTGTCCTCTGGCCTCCATGTGCACCTGTGTGCACACAGGTCCCCACATGCACACATATAGTTACTTGTCTATGTCTGGCTTCAGTTATTCAGTCACTGAATAAATAGAACTATTGGTCAACTTTGGCAAAAATTAAAAACTCTCACCCCAAATCAGTAATATTGACAACAAGAACACCAAATCTCAAGCTAGTCAACTCAGTTCAAAGTAAGTAAACTCTAATTCATTTTGTGCCCAGTCAGGGTCAGGAAAAAAATAACTTGACTAAACTTTTCATGCATCAATATAATTAGCAGCACTTATTTTGTTTCCAAGAATTCACAGTATGAAAACACTTGGATTTGACCCAATTTAAAAGTAATCTGCTTAGCAAAAGTTTCCTTCTGGGGGGAGGAAGTTAAGCAAATTAATAGTTTAAACAAGAGTAGAGAAATATTAAAACTATAAGAGAGCATTCTACACGTAAAAATTCTGAAAGTTCATGATAAACATTCACATGTTAATTAAGCAACTTTAATTTTGTCAGCAAGCCATGTTCTATGAACAATTATTTCATATTATGCTTAACTTTAGTTTGAGTTATTTACTATACTTCCTATGAATGTAAAAAGTTATATCTACTTTATAAAATATATTAATCACCAATTCTGACAGTTTTTCCTATTAGCACCAAAGAATGACATTTTATACATTATCATGATTCATGTGAAGAAATTTTAGAACAGTTTAGTGTACTCTGGTTAAGTACTACTAATTACGTTCACAAGAATTCCCCAATATAACTCATGCTCAAGACAATTTACCACTATCTAGTGATTGTCATGTACATATCCAACAAAGACACTGAAATTTATTCTAACCGGGATGCTAAAGAATCTACAGCACTGTGATAAAAATGGAATGAAGAATAAAAAATTCTATTTTATTTCCTCTAAAATTTTATCCTAGGATTTATTTTGTATTTTCTGCTTTATTTAGAAAATTTGTCATTCTTCATCACTGAGAGCTTTCTGTAGCAAACATCTTAGAATTTATTTGTATATGCTAT
This sequence comes from Dipus sagitta, assembly GCA_036346955.1. Classification (NCBI taxonomy): domain Eukaryota; kingdom Metazoa; phylum Chordata; class Mammalia; order Rodentia; family Dipodidae; genus Dipus; species Dipus sagitta. Next base: position 35,896,050 of record CM070786.1, read on the forward strand.
TGAGTGTTATGTATACTACTTTGAACAAAATGTGGTATAAGTAAATAAATTTTATTCTTGCATTGTGGAATTTATAAATATGACACATTGTCATCACTGGGATTTTATGAACCTTTTCTTCTTTTCTCTCTCCCTCTCCTTCCTACCATATATTTTTTGCCATGGAATGAGGCCTTTCTCATAAAGATGAAGATTCAATGGTACACATGGATAAAACACAATGCATGGAGATCCTTCTAATCCCATTGCATTGGAGAAATATCCATATGTCACTTCTAAATAATGATGTGCAAAAGGAGCTCCAGGGTTCTCAGACACTAAATTGTGCTAGGAAACGTGTTAAAGATTTTTACCTAAATTTTTAAAATTATGTTATAAAGACACTCTCCCATCCCATGACTTGGTGCTGCTATTTCCATTGGCAGTGGGGAATCTTCAGTGACATCACAAATGCACGTGCTTAAGTGCAACACTGTACTGAGAAAAATAGAGCGCCTTGCACTAAGTCTAAGGCTTGTATCACATCTGCAAGCGTAGCAAGCTTCCCTAAGAAAGTTCTGGTTTCTGACAACAAGATGTTTGTTCACAGAAGCATTGGTGGAACTTCAGAGTTCAAGAAGCCTACTTTTACATTTACATTGTGTTTGTCCACTGGAATAACTCCGGGGTGGAAAGAAGATACATGAGATTCTGGCCACACAAGTTTTAAGTGAAGAAAACAAATTTGTCCAAAATGTCAACTTCCTTTGCTCAATTAGTGGAAGCTAACTGAGAAGGGGTGCTTGACACAGGAGATACATGTCTTCTCCCAAACATCTTTTACTACTTACCCATCCAAGCTAATACCCCACTCTCCTACCTTCCAACATCGAGAAAGTAAAAGATAAGATCTTGCTAATTTTAGGACTAATCTCCCACTGGGCTCCTTTCTGACCATTTGTCCCCTAGAGACATTTCACTGTCTTGTTATAGTTTCTGAAACTTTTCCCAATCAGGTCTTTTTTATTTAACAAAGTTTTTCTCAAACCTGGGTATATAGGTATATAAAACAGGTATACAAATCAAGCATTTCCTGATTATCATTCATAAAGAAGTTTATTTTAAGACAATTCTTTGGGGTACATATATTTGATTATGTATACATTTATTTAAGACAAAAGCTAAATTACACACTAATGAGACGTGTGTGCTTGTTTATTTTACAATAAAAGATTAAGTCCTGGTTGAATGTTTGATGCTGCAGGACATAGCACATTTTCAACATTTTTCAGAGTTGCTCAGTATTTTGATGTCATAATCATCAATACTGAAAATGCTGCTTTGCATAAGCACATAGTACAAAATGGCAGCAGTTGGTTGGGGCTCAGACATTGTAAATTCTATCCCAACTCCAAGCCAAAATTCATGGAACATTTTTTTCACTTTTAAAAAATATTTTTTATTTATTTATTTGATAGTGACAAGACAGGGAGAGAGAGAGAGAGAGGGAGGGAGAGAGAGAGTGAGGGAGAGAGAAAGGGTGCATCAGGGCCTCCAGACACTGCAAATGAACTCCAGATGCATGCACCACCTTGTGCATCTGGCTAATGTGGGTCCTGGGGAATTGAGCCTCTAACCGGGGTCCTTAGGCCTCACAGGCAAGCGCTTAACTGCTAAGCCATCTCTCCAGCCCTGGAGCATTTTTTTCTTTAAATAGAACTCAAGGCAGCAACTCTAATAACAACTTTTAAAATCAAGCATTCTAACATAATACAAATCAAAGATATACTAATTTGATACATGTTGAAGAATATTGGTATTTCTTGCTTTTCCTGATTACACCACTATGCTTCTACAAGAACAGAACTTTGTATGTCTGACAAAAACACCACAGTTCATAACATACAATGGTCTTATAAATCTGAGCTGAGTCATTTCAGGCAGTGTTCAGAGGGTTGTGTGGTGTGATGGCATACACAGGTGTCTGCGCTAAATGTTCAGAAGCAAGACTGCAGTGAAGTCACATGATACCACAGAAGCGAACATTTCCAGAAACACCTCAGATCCATTATGTGTTCATTTCATTTTCAATTAATTTTTGGTTGCTGCATGCTCAGAAACCATATACCTTTGTCATTTTTGTGATCCCCAAATTCAGTTATGTGACCTTGTATGGAGGGCAACCCACACTTTATGAAGCTAGGTTTTGAAAATGACTAGATATAGCTCTATATGTGTTATACATTTAGATTACTTATGTGCCTAGCATGAGATAAACCTCATCTAGTTTGAATGTTCTTGCTGGAGGTGGCTTCTTGTAGTTACCTTTATGTTGCTGGGACAAACTAACCTCCCAGAAGCAGCTGGTAGGGGGAAAGGGTTTATTTTGGCTTATAGTTACAAGGGAAAGTTTCAGCGTGGCAAGAAAGCATGGAAGGGCAGAGGCTGTACATCACTTCTTGCCACATCAGCTGGCAGAAAGCAACAAGAGAGTGATCTGAGCTCTGGCAAGGGGTTGCTGGCTGTAACACCCCTAAGCCCATCCCCAGCAACACAGCGTCTCCAGTCAGGCTGCACCTCTCAAATTGCTACCAGCTGGAGGCTAAGCATTCAAAACACATGAGTCTATGGGGGAACAAATTATTCAAACCACCGCATGGCTCCCAATCCAGGACCAGATTCTCCAAGTTATTATCTCAGTGGTTAAGAAAGTATACCTATTATGTGCTTACATATGTTTCTTTGGTTGAGGAATTTTGAATTCCCTATGCACTCCAATCTCTCTCATCCTTTACAGTGGCTTGTATCAGGCTAATTTCACTTTTAGAAACCATGAAAATTTCAAAAGCATAGCCTATGAAAACACAACAAAACACATTTTAGGAAGATGAATAGGCATCGTTAAATAAGTAAAGTTAATATTGGAAATAAATGTACTTACAGCTGCAAGGAATTGAGCTTCATTAAACTGAATAAACACCAAACAAATACTATGGCCAGATTTCCTTGAAACCCTCAAGCTTATGACTCCAGGGGAAGGCTATTTTCTTCAAATTTGCTGAAGTACTTTAGCCAGCAAATACTGATAATGGAATTCTTATTTCTGGAGGTTTTCTACTTTTGACTTTTCCTTTTTGTTGCTATTAAAGTAAAAGTAGAGGGTTCTATAAAGTCGTATTAACCAGTAAGAGTAGCTTCTTAAGTCTGCAATTTCACAAAGTGTGTATTCTGGTGATGTGGATCAGAAATACTGACCCCTAAATAAGCTTGGCCTTAGATCTCTTTTGATGACTGGAAGTACACACACAAATGCAGACTTCGGGATTATGAGATTTCAAGAGTAGAGTCAATCTTCTACACAGTCCAGACATCCACCCAGGTCTGGATTGTTCCTGCACTCCAGTCAGCGCCTACCCAGCTTATACCTAAACATGGCCTGAGGCAGAAACCTCATGACTGCCCAGGGAAGCAAATGGCTTTGCATATATATATATTTGATAGAAGACACTTCCTTATGCTCAGATGACATTTAGCTCTTTGTTACTTTCAATCACTTCTTCTTTGGCTCACAGAAAATGTATGGTATTATTTTACTTTATCCTGCTTGGTTCTGGCACAGAGAGGATTCTTGTCAGAACAGTTGCCATTTCACACTGTTGCAGCAACTGCTACCTTTCACTCCACCATCTTCTTCACCTTGAGAGCACACACTATGCTAGGGGCAGTGGTTGTCATCTGGCCCTGGAGTACAGAATGTCTGTGAGGACAGGGAGGTACTAAGGAAACAGGAAGTCATCTGAATAAGTATTCTTGAGAATTTTTGCAGAGCTGGGCATGGTGGTACACATCCTTAATCCCAGCACTTGGGAGACAGAGGTAGGAGGATTGCAGCCTGGGCTAGAGTGACAGCCAACCTCGAAAACCCAAAAAAATAAAAGTAAAGAGAGAGAGAGAGAGAGAGAGAGAGAGAGAGAGAAAAGAATATTTTCAGCAAACCTAATAGTCTTGGCCCTTATAAAAAATAAAGGTTGTAGAATAAGGTAATTAGTTTTTCTGATTTTTTTTCCTAATAAACACTAGTTAAAGAAAATTACTGAGTTAAAACAATACATTTTTTGTGCAGATATTAAATTGTGCTTTAAAAAGTCTCTTAATAAGCCAAGAGAAACATAGACACTGGTATGAATATTTCAACTACTGTCAATTTTTTAAAGTTGCTATTCTCTTTTCCTTAACTTTTTAATTTCATGCTGTTATTTTGTTGCTTCTTATTCATCTTGTGTGTCATTTATTTCTTTTCAAAATATTTTATTTATTTATTTGAAAGAGAGGGAAAGAGAGATGATCTACTTTGAGATATCATTATTACTCAAAGTTTGTAGTTTCCATCAAGATTCTCTCTAGATGTTGGACATAATTTATTTCTTCTTTCATCCTTTTCACTGGCCTGTGGTCAACCCTTGAGTGGGAGTATGCTGAAGAATCATGCCTTAATTAGTTCAAACTGCTCTTACAAGTGTATTACATACTGGGTAGTTTCAACAGTGAATTCTTATTTCTGTCAATTCTAGAAGCTTAGACGTCTAAGGTCAAGGGGCCTGCAACTGTAGTTGTCTGGTGAGACCACACATACAGGCTTGTAGGTGATTGTCTTCTCATAGTATACACACAGGATGGAGAACAGTGAAAGAGAGGAAGCAAGTTTTATCATATCTCTGCCCCACATCATGAAAATGGGGCCAACCATCTCCTAAATGTTCCACCTGAAAATACCAAGCATATTGGGGATTCCAATTCCAACATACAAATTTGGGGAATAGGATACAAACATGTAGCCAATAATAATATAGAAATAAAGAGGAGGGTTTTTAATAGTATCGCTTTTAAGCCAATATCCCAGCTTTTGTCAGTCTTCTGACAGGCACTCAGGTCAGGGCTGAGGACACAGTGCTCTACCCACTATGAGAATCATGTGCTCCTCAGGCAACAAACACAGTTTTCATCATAGACATCACAAAGTAGATTTGGTATCTCCACATAATCCACTTCCTTGATTAAAATGTTGCAAAATGAAATGTCAATAATTGATGACATTTTTCAGTGTTGTGTCATAATTGACTATTTCACAAAGAAATGCATGAGATTGTCAGGACTACCATGAAACACTGGAATGGAACCAGTCTTCCTTTATATAGCTTTGCCTCCAGTGCTCCACAGTGAGATGTTGCAACATATATCTGAAATGGCACTTGTATAATCAATTTGAAGATTTCAAGTTCTTATTTGCTTTATGTTATTCCTAATAAACACTGTCACTTATGCTAATGCACTTGTCATATTCAAATTCCATTGGTAAGCTTTCTAAATCAGATAATTTTAGAAACTCACAAATAGTACATCAGGAATCAGGAACCAGAACTTTACATAAATATTCTTTTACCTTCCTTTACCTAGCCTTTCTTTTTGAAGGAAAAGAATATAAATACTAAATAAACTGATTTACTAGCAGTTTAACTTGGACCAAATTCTCTGCTAAACTTTAAATTTTTTAATATTTTTATTTTTATTTGTTTTGAGAGAGAGAGAGAGAGAATGAAAATGGGTGCTACAGGGCCTCTAGCCACTGAAAATAAATTCCAGACACATGTGCCTACCTTGTGCATCTGGCTTATGTGGGTCCTGGAGAATTGAACCTGGGTCCTTTGGATTTGTAGCCAAATGCCTTAACTACTAAGCCATCTCTCTAGCCCCTCTGTTAAACTTTTGTTTTGGAGTCATCTTTTAGGAAAGATATGGAGATAGATATTTCACAGTCCAGAAGTGAAGAGGCACAGGTGTTTTCCTTGGGTCTTTCAACATGATTTTGTCTAATAAATTTATATGACATTTCACTTTACAATAAATGTAAATAGTGATACTAAAGGTCTTAATTTTTGTTCTCTAAGTGGTTATAGACAAGGAATTTGGCTGAAGGAGGCCTTTTCAAGGGAGGAAAATTCATAGTTACTGTGCAGAAGATTTTGAGCTCGATTTTTCTAACTCTGGTGGAATAGACTATACAGAAAGCTGCTCAATAGAAGGCTTGAAGCATAGAGCAGAACATTGATTCTTCTGGCCATGGTGAGAAACCATACAGTGCAAAAGAGCTTTATAAATCCAGAGAAATCAACGAAAATGAAAGATAAAAAATATGACATTTGGATAATGCTACTCAACTTGAGAGACACTCTCAATGATCTGTACGATGGCATTGATACCAGTAAATCAATAGTTGGTGAAAATTAAGTGTGCTTGAGTTGTTCTTTGTCATATGTAGTTAAAGTATAGTGAGGGAAGATCATCAGTGCTCATACTGAAGCCCAGAACAGTCTTATTTTGTACTGACTGACCTCATTGAGCTTTGCTTTCCAGCAGAATTCAGAAAGCTCTCCTCCATAGAACCTCTAGTATTAAAGCTACCAACCCTTGACAACATAGGTGAAGTGAAAAAAAATGTGAGTTATTACAGTATAGGAAAAATTTGTTTTTGTTTCCAAGAAAGGCAGTTATATTTCTGCATGAAAACCTTGCAGATTTGATAAATCAACCCTGAATGAGAGGTTCGTCTTTGACTTATTTTGTAAGCTTGATGGCCAATTTTATTTTTAGGTTTAAGTACATCAGAGTTACCCTCAAAAGATCCCTCATAAAGTTCTTTTGTCTCTATGTATATTCATGATGATTTTCAAGTTTTTATGCAAAACATACCACTTGCATATGTTCAGGAAAGATTCTGCTATAGAACTGCACTAGAAGCTGTCAGTCAAGTCTCCACTCTCCAGTAACCCTCCACTGCTCTGTAAAACACACTAACTCCTCCTCCTGCGTGCCCAACACTGAAGACCAGTAGGTTCCTCTCTAGGGTGACAAAGTGATGTGCTCTTACTAAAGAAATCTTGCTCTTTTTTAAAAAATTCATTTGTTTATTTAAGAGAGAAAGAGAGAGGCAAAGAGAGAGAGAGAGAGAGAGAGAGAGAGAGAATGGGTGCACCAGTGCCTCGAGCCACTGTAACCAAACTCCAGACACATGTGCATCTGGTTTATGTGGGTCCTGGGGAATTGAACCTGGATCCTTAGGCTTCGCAGGCAAGTGACCTAACCATTATGCCACCTCTTCAGCCCAGAAATATTACTTTTAACAAGAATCATTTGGGCTAGGAAGATGACTCAACATTTAAAGGCATTTACTTGCTTGTAAAACCTGCTGGGTTCAATCCCTAGCCTCTCTGTAAAGCTAAGTAGCATATGCATCCGTGATCCCAACATCCTGGTGACAAAAGGAGGGGAACCCAGGAGAATTCAAAGCTAGTCTGTTAAATTGGTTACAACAGCAAGAAATCCTGTCTTAAAGAAGGTGGAACACAGATGCCTTAAAATTGTCCTATGACTGCACATAACTCATGAACTTCTGCCCCACATACACACATACAAATAAATAAATAAACATTTTTAAAGAGTCATTTACACTTATTCTAAAATTCTACATATGTTTGCTCTAAATTGGTAATTATAATTGTGTACTTCACTATCTCAATTTGTTAAATGTGAGTATGTAAGACTGTTGATTTTTAAAGAACTAAATTCGGCATGCAGAAAGAGCTGATAAAATTAAGCTGCTTACAAAATGCTTTAGTGGGCTGGAGAAATGGCTTAGTGGTTATAGTGTTTGTGAAGCCTAAGGGTCCAGGTTCAATTCCCCAGGACCCATGAAATCCAGATGCACAAGGTGGCTGGAGGCCCTGGCATACCCATTCTCTCTCTCTATCTGCCTCTTTCTCTCTCTCCCTCTTTCAAATAAATAAAATATTTTTAAAAAGAAAATGCTACTAAATCAGTAGTGAGCATGACAACCATAAAATGTTGCAAAATGCATATTTAAATGTTGAAGGTGAATTCTTAATTTATATTGCTTTGCCAGTGTATAGCTTTGGGCCCATAACTAAAGAGAGAGAAATAGAAGCTACACATTCTGGTCAATATGTTTTGGGTGTGCTCTGTGCAAGAAAGACAACCTAGAAATTTAATATCTAAAAGAGAGGCACGTAAAGAAACGGTAATGCCGTTTACTTGTTGCTTACACCTGAAATGTCCCCAAAGGCCTATTCTGTAAAGGTGTGGCACCCAGCCTGTAATGATATTGGGAGGTGATGGGGAAGGTGAGAAGTTACGTCATTGGGGGTGTGTCCTCAAAGAGGGTATTGGGGTCCATGGCATCCTCTCCCTGCTTTTTGCCTCCCAGCTGCCATGAAGTGAACTTGCCTAGTGCTCCTTCCAGGAAGTCAAGTGGTTATATAGAAATGTAAACCAAAAGAAACTTTCCTTCCTTACAACTTGGTTTACTCAGGCTGTTATGTCATAGGGGACCAGAAAAACTGAAACATCATTTAATCAAGATTGACAAATATTACTTTATTTTATTTATTATAAATAAAAATTAAATATCAGATTTAATTTTTAATGATCTCTTGATTCAGTGACTTTTCCTTTAATTGACTAGTTCCAATCCTATATTGGCTCAAAGCACCTAGGCTCTGAGTGTCTGGTTTTGATCTATTTCAACTTTTAAGAGCATCTGATATTTGCATTCGGTTTTTCTGGTATTTTTTTACCTGCTTCATAGACCTCCATAAGTGTACTTATGCCTATTCTGAATTCTTGATCTGTCCGGTATGATTTGCTTGTGTTTTCACATGTAGCGTTGGTCATCGTCTAACAGTTCACTGCACAGCTCCCTCACTGGGCCAGTGAAGCTATGATTTCCTGGGTCGCCGCTCATCTGGCCACGTGTGTGGAAAGAAGCCCGTGCACACACTGGTGTCCTTTCAGTGACTCTGGCGAGAGCCGACAAACTGCCACTTCCACCGCTTTCTGACCCGAGACTGAGCAACTCTGTGAGGATTCATCTCTACATTCTTAGAATGACAACCCCTGTAGAGGCCATCTCTTTAGTCCAACTTTCATCATCCCTGATGCCTCAGGTGTAGGCTGTGGAGGAAGGGATGCCACAGGCAGGGAGTGGTCTTGCTGTACCTTCAGTTCATCCCACTGACTGCCTGTCTGAGGCCTTGGGCTGTGGCTGAGAGTTTGGATACAAACATCCCCCCCCCCCCCCCCCCGCCCAAAGGGCTGTTTCTGCTCTGGCTGCTGTTCCTGCTGTATCCTCCCTCCATGCCACTTCCAAATGGCCTGCCTCTCTGAGCATGTTCTCAGGTTTGCCACCTGCTCAGCTCTCAGCTTAGGGTTCTCTCCAGGTTTGTACTGGGAACAAGGAACCAGCAGTGGAGACTACCTCACTGTCTTGTAAGCACTAACCTTCATCCTTGTGCAAGTCCTAGTGGCTGATCGACAGCCATCAGCAGTACTATTATTCTCCCCCATAGGAGAGATGCTCACATTAATTTCACATCAGAAGTGCTGAACTTAAACCTCATCCAGAAAGCAGACCCCTTGTTCAGCGCAGGTAGAGTGTAGAGCTTTATTTGTAGCCTTGGCCTCTCTATAATGAGAAATAGGATCTCATTAAGTAATCTGGCTAGCCTAGAGCTCTCAATCCTCCTGCTGCATCCTCCCATAAACTAGGATGATAAGAATGTATCACATCTGGATTGTTCTTTTTTTTTGTTGCTGTTTGTTTGAAAAGAGAGCTCATCCCTTGTACCTCTTATACTTAGAATATGAATGCCCCCAAATCTCACCTACTAATAAATCATTCTGAAATCTCAGCAAAAAGAGTAAAGTCACATTTTTTAGAGAGTGGATATTGAGAACTTAGAACCAGTCTACAAGCTTCACAAGTACACAGTATGTGATGTGCTTCTCATGAACACCAACTCCAATCAGAGCTTAGCAAGAAATGAAGCTCAGTAAACATTTATTGAATAAATAAAATGAATAAAAGGAGGATTCTCAGGAACTCTCTAGTGGTGAAGCTTTGCATAATCTCTTCACATGGAAGTTTAGGAATATATAATAAAATTTATAGGATATAAAGCATGACCCGAGCAAAGCTGCTTCTTGGAATTTACATCATGGGAATCACGTGACAAGCATCCATCAGTTTACAGCCAGAATGTTCACTGCTTAAACGGAAAAGATAGAAAACAATAAAACACACACAAAAGGGGCCACACCTAAATAAACTATGTAAAAGATTTATATGTCTAAAGCTTTTCCACCATGTACAATATTGTCTATAGTTTTTAACTAATATTTTAATCAGGTAAAGGAAACTATTCCCTTTTATACTGTGCCAAGAATTTTTATAATCAACTAGTTAAAACTTTCTTAATCAATACTTTTACTAAGTGTCCTAAAATAAGATGTTTCTCTTCATTTGATAAAATATGTACGATTTTTAAAATTAGGGTAGTCTAACCCTGAGACAAGCCCAAAGCAGTTGTAATGTACTTTTGAAAATGTTAGTGACTCTGACTTGCTAATGCTTTGTTCATAACCTTCACATCTATGGTTGTGAGACTGACATGCATGTTTCATTCTCATTACTGACAGTGACAGGCTTTGATTGGAGGCTAACCCTATAATTATGAGTTTAGGTGCATTATTTCTGTGTTTTTTTCTCACAAAAGATTTTTTAAAATTAAAAGTTAAGTAGAATTCATCTATAACACAATGTGGGCTTTGTGTTTTTGGAGAATAAATTTTTTAGCTACTGATTCCATTTATTAGAACAAGTCTAGTTAGTTTTTCTTTCTTCCTTTTTATATATTTGATGTTATGTATTTCTAGGAAACTATCCATTTTATGTGATATTTCAAATTTATTTGCATAATTTATACATGCTTTTTAATCTTCACAGCACATATGGTCATACCCTCCTTTTCTTTATAGAATTGTTTATTCTTGCCTTACCAGAATCATCTATTTTATTGGTCTTGTCAAAGAGACAATGTTGACCCTGTTCATCTTCTCTATTGCAGTTTTATCTTTAATTTCTTCTTTTATTTCCATTTTCTTGCTTAATTCTGCATTTTTTAGATTTGTTTTTGGTTGCCTTTTTCTAACCTCTTACACTGGTACCTTAAGTCATTAAATTTAACTCTTTTATCGTTTTTAAAACATAAACATTAAGGGATATAAATGCTTAACTTCAATTAATTTAATTAGCTGCATCAAGCAAATTGGGCATGCAGCTTTTTTTGTTTCTTTGATAAAATTAATTATAATTAATCAAGCAGTGTATAAAATACTCTTAAAATACAATATTACTGTTGACATAGCCCCTGGTTTACCCCTTTTGATCCTTTTATCTCTCATCACACAAAATATTTTTATCTAGAAAAATGTATTCATAAAATATTAATATTTTTATGTTTTATAAAAATGTTTTGAAATGATACTGAGAAGTAATTAGCTAGTCATAGGTTTACCAATGATTAGTTTTAATCAGTACCATAAAACTGTCCTCCAGGTGAGCAGGTCACTGACTGAAGAGAGGGACAGAAACAGAGAGAGGGACTTGACATGAGACCAAAGTTAGGGTATAAGAGAGAAAAGAAATTAAGAAATAAACCAAAATGATTACTCCTAATGAAGTTAATACCTGCATGGCTTTTGTGTAAGTAGTTAAGGAGTAAATTTTAGATGTATTAGGTTTTACATGCTTAGTAGATATTTGCACATACATATTTAGTAGATATATGAATATGTAAGACTATAGATTGGGAATCTGGACTGGAAATATATATTTAATTCATTATTCTAACAAAATCATTAGAATGTTAATGCAGATAGAAAAGAGGTCCAAGGGCATTCCACTATCATAATTATTGATATAACTATGGACCAAATGCTTGAGTCCCTCTCAGATTTTGGTAGGGGTGTGTATTTGGACATGGATGAGAACATGAGTGTGAGGAGCCCATGACGAATTGAGTTTCCTTATAAGAACAGACATGAAAATACTCTTGCTCTCTGTGTGTGATGTACTATGTGAGAACACAGCAAGAAGGCAGCCATCTGCCAACCAGGAAGAGGGTTTTATCGACAATAACCTGCCAGTACCTTAGGCTTCCATTTCCTAGCCTGTGAGTTTGTAATAATTGTTCATTTATGCAGTGAGTGGTAATCTAACAATCTGAACCAAGGCACACAATTAAAATTTTCTATGTGCTAAACCCTTTTCTAATACTCTACACAGTATACCTAATTTGGTCATTATTGTAATCCCATGAGGTAGTGGTATGGTTGGAATATGGTTTGTCTCCTTCCAAATTCATGTTGAAATTTATTCTCCATTAAGAGATCTTAAGAGATGGGACAGCAGGAGACCTTTAAGAGGAGACTAAGGCTCTGCCCTAATGCATGGATTAGTCCTTATGGGTGATTATTGGATTAACGGGTTAGTGGGTTATCTTGAGAGTGTATCTGGCAAGGTGTCTTTTGCCCTCCTAGCTTTTGCCCTAATGCTTTATACCACCTCAGGACTCTGCCAGCATAAAGACCTGCACCTGATGTGGGCCTCGATATGGAGCCAGAACATCAGAATGTGAACCAAAATAAATCTGATTTTTTTATAGCTTAGTCTGTGGCATAAGAAATAGCAAATACACTAAGACAGGTTGCAACAATCACTGGCTTCTTTCTGTAGATGAGGAAATCAAAGTCCAAGGAATAGTAGCTTGTTCAAGAACATACAACTAGTGTCCAGAGCTGGGATTGGAACCTAGATAGTCTGCCTCAAGGTTTTTGCTCTTAAATGTTATATATATATATATAGTATGATATATATATATATATATATATATATATATATATATATAATTTTTCCTCAAATCTGATGATTGTGATTTCAAGTTGAATCCTTCAGGTGACCACTAAAGTAAAACATCATGCAATACATTGATTATTCTAAAGATTCATTATCCAATAAAATAAAATATGTGTTGATTTCTTTTGTACCTAAACATCCCCAATTGGAAAAAATGATTTTTTTCATTAATTTGTAGGGATTATTTATGTATTTTGAAAACTGGTACTTTAGACATTATATGTCTGATTGCAAATATCTTTCTGTACCTAGACTTTCTACTGTTTTTATGATATCATTTGGTGAGCAAAAATTTTTATTTTAATGTAGTCAAATTCATTCATGTTTTCCTTATACATATAGTTGGTACTTTATAAATATTTACACTCTGGAATCATAAAGTCTGTATTCTGAAAATTACATGATTTTTGCCTGTTATATTTACCTCTTTAGTAAAGTTTGGATAAAAAAATCAAAGTTGATCTATATTGTTAGATACAGGATAGTCACTTTTTGTGGGGTGGAGGATAGCAGAAGGGTGACTGACTGGGGCATCAGGTGGGCTTCTGCACTGCTGGCAATGTTGTTTCATGATGGGAGTTTTGGTTAAACAACCGAGTTCAGCTTGAAAAAAAATAAGCAAGCTGTGCATGTATATACACTTTCCTTTGAATATGCTTTACTTCAACAAGTTTTAAGTCAAATCTCTGTCAGATTTCCCTTTCTACTTATGAATGACTGCTTATTTTTATATTTGAATTTATTTCTAGCATCTGCTTTCAAATTACCTTGACTGTTCTGTATTTTGGGTTTACTGTTCTTAATGTCTGTGTTGTATTGATTGTCATTTCTTATTTTCTATTCTTCTACTGAGTATGAAGTTATGCATTCTACTAGAACATTTATATTACTTAAGTAAACTACCCTTGAGATTCTTATAAGGATTTAAAGTCTTTAGTCTGTTTTCTCTTTATTTTAATAATTTTATGTTCTTTTTCCAAATTTTTGGTTTTAATCTTTCACTTTTTCATATCATTTTAAACATTTAAATTCTGTAATCTATATGCACTTATGCCACTACTGGGAGACTTAGGGTCTACTTTTGTTGTGCAGCTTCTACTTTCTCTCCTAGTCCTTTGCTTTCTGGACTCTCTTTGTTTTGGACCATGAGTTAATGTTGGTGCGGCTTCAGCAAGGGGGTGTCCTCTTGTGCTCAACAGAGTGCTGCCTTGCAGAGACTTCATCTTTGTTTTCACTTTGTTCCAAGTATTTCCAATCTAAGACTCTGTTGTAAATTGATTTTTCAGTTTTACTCTCTTGGATGTCACAGGCAATATAAATTTAAACCACAAACCTTCATAAAGTCAAACCAGAGGTTTAAATTTCTCAGGGAAATATGTCTTTCTCTATCTAGAACAGACCAGTGATTTCTGAGATACTGTATACATAGTTGTTTGCATGTAAGAATGAGTTGCCAGATAAATCTGGCCCATAAATCAGACAAGAAAAATAGTTTTTGTGCCCTTTTAATTTAATTCACATTATTTTCAAATACTGGTGGATTATCTATGTTGTGGCAATATAGTGCTAGCCACTGGAGTTGCAATAAGGACTGTAACATTCTGTTACATAGAATTGTCCAAAACCAAACATGAGCACGATAGCAATTCCCTCATATACTCACATCCCCCAGCATACATCTGGTTGATCCTAACTAACTTTCTTTCCCATGGAGTTTTGGAACATCAGAGAGCCCTCCATGGTGCTCACTACATCTGAGTCACTGCTCATTATGCCTGCATGTCTCCTACCTAGGAGAAAAATCAGAAGCATCTAGTAGTGTCACAAAAGACAACTAGTTTCTACCAGGCATGGTGGTGCACACCTTTAATCCCAGCCCTTAGGAGGCTAAGGTAGGAGGATCGCTATGATTTCAACCAGTATGGAACTACAGAGTGAGTTCCAGGTCATCTTGGGCTAGAGGAGATCTTCCTTGCAAACAAAACACAACTCAACACAACAAAACAAAGCAAAACAAAAAGATAACCAGCTTCCAAGGTCAGAGAAGACTGAGCACATTCAAGACAGCATAGAAACAACCAGACCTACTAGTGACTTCCCCAAGACACCTAAACTGCCCCATGTCTCCACTACACTGACATGGCCTTGCAATTTCATGTCATTACCATCATTGCATTGGAAAACCGTAAGAATGAGAGAAGGCAAAAGGAGATGAGCTTAAAATTCCAGTAAAATGCAGCCTAAAACACCACCCTGCAAACTAGAGAAAAATTAATAGAAAGAGAGACAGAGTTGGCTAAGTTTCTCATTAGGCTCATGCTGGCCTTTCATTACGCATGTCTCCTGATTCTCATTAGGCTTGCCCTGATTTCATCTGGGACCCAGGTCATTGCTTATTTTGATTTGGGAACTACATAAGAAGGTCTCTTCCAGTTTCAAAACTCCATGGGGACAAAAGAAAATGTCAATTATTAATGAGCTGTCAGAGAGACATAACCCTAGCACCTCCCAAATCACATAAAAGTCCTCATACAGGAGTTTTGGTAGTGACTAACAGAAAAACAGCATTTGACTTTTTTTGACTATATATATGCATGTATATACATATAATCACAAAATAATGCGTATCTTTGCTTCTAAAGCTGATGATTTTATAAGGCAGGAAGATTTTATTTGTAAATAAAAAAACCCTTTAGAAAATCTTTAACTTCATATTTTTCTTAAGTTTTGGAAGAGAAACTTAATTAAATAATTCTATAGTCCACACTGAGAGCTGCTCCCCAGTGATCACCTCGCATCATAACTTGTACAGCTTATGAGCTGTTGTCTCAGGGCGAAGCTGGAAACACAGCTGGACTGCTGGCTCTCTGGCTGCAAGCTGTGTGAACTTGAGAGCTTCAAGTCTTTAAGTTCCATTTAAAATGGGGGAGCTCAATACCCACTATGTAAGGCTGTTGCTATGTAAACTTTCTGGCAACATGAGGGGCTCAATGAAGGGTAACTGTTATCATTATATTTCCTACAATCTCCTCAATGTCTAAGACATAAGGGTTCTCATCTACTAATTGCTGGAAGACAGTAAGTCATGACAACTGGAAATGCATTATCTGTACCTAATGTATGGAGCTAATGAGAGTGGAGAAAAATATTGATGGTAGACTTATTATTTGTTTTTAATCCTATTAAATATTATTTTTATTTCTGTTAAAAATATTTAACTTTTTATTTATTTAAGAGAGAGGGAGAGAAACAAGGAGATAGAGAGAGAGAGAAAATGGGTGTGTCAGGGCCTCCAGCCACTGGAAATGAACTCCAGACGCATTTGCTTCCTTTTGCATCTGGCTTACATGTGTCCTGGGAATTGAACCCGAGTCCTTTGGCTTTTCAGGCAAGTGCCTTAACTGTTAAGCATCTCTTCAGCCCCTATTTTTATTTCTTTATAGCCATGTAAGCTATATTAAAAAGCTGAATACAGATGTGTCTTTTACCTGTCAAATAATGTGATTATTTAATGTTAATATTCTATTTTTATTTATTTATAAGCATAGACGAGAGAGAGAGAGAGAGAGAGAGAGAGAGAGAGAGAGAAAGAGAGACTGAGCATGCCAGGGCCTCCTGCCTTGAGCATACAGAAGACAGAGAAGGAAAGACCAGAAAATAAGAAGAAAACCAGGAAAGGGCTGGCTATCTCAGAGAAACAACGTGCAGAGGAATTTGAAGAAAAGATTGAATCTTGCCTGTAGTGACCTGTGTGATGCCACGTAGAACCACATAGGAGAGATGAAGAGGCTCAAGATAATAGAGGAGAAAGGAAGAGCTAAATCTTTGACGAGATACAAGTCCTGCTGAGAACGAAGAGGCAAAAGATAGAGGTTGGCCTGAGACAGAGAGAGGTCCAAGGTTCACAGAATTCCTGTTCAGCTGATGGCTTTAGTTGGCTCAATCAAGGTAAAGATATGACTACCAACAACCCAGGGAATAGAAAATGTGTGGAGGGAGGAGCAAGAGGATCCATCTTCAAATGTAGGGAAGATGTGCTGTGGTCCTGTAGCTTCTCTTTTTATGAGAGATGATAGGTAATAATAATAATAATAATAGATGATGATGATGATAGATAGATAGATAGACAGATAGATAGATAGATAGATAGATAGATGATAGATAGAATTGGTGTGCCAGGGTCTCCAGCCACTGCAATTGAACTCCAGACATATGTGCCACCTTGTGCTCATGTGTGACTTTGTGCATGTGCCACTTTGTGCTTATATATGATCTGGGGAGTTGAACATGGGTCCTTAGGCTTTGCAGGGAAGTGCATTAACTGCTAAGCCATCTCTCCAGCCCTCCTGTACCTTCTTTATCTATGACTGTTCTGCAAATGATTGACAGTACTGATATCAACTTTTTGAAAAAAATCCCATATGACTTTTTGACAAAAGTCCTATACTTTCACTTATACTGATCAATTTCACTGTTCAGAGCCCTTTCATTCTGACATATCATCTGTGGAATTAGTTTACATTCAGGGCTGGAGAGATGGCTTAGCAGTTGAGGCATTTGCCTGCAAAGCCAAAGGAACTTGGTTCGATTCCCCAGGACCCACATAAGCCAGATGCACAAGGGGGTGCATGTGCCTGGAGTTCATTTGCAGTGGCTGGAGGCCCTGGAGCACCCATTCTCTCTCTCCCTCCCTCTCTCTCTCTCTCAAATAAATAAAGTTTAAAAAAAGTTTACACATTCCACCAAAATGAATACAGAATATTGAACACTATACAGATGTCAAAAGAAACTGGAGGGGCTGGGAAGATGGCTCAGCAGTTAAGAGCATTTTCTGCTTAAGCATGAGGCCTCTTGGGCCTGAGAGCTCATGCAAAAAGCTGGGTGTAGTCACGATCAGCGGTAACCATAGTCCGTGAAGAAAGTGGAGACCAGACACTTGCTGGGGCTCCTTGGCTGACAGTAGCTCCTCCAGGTTGAGAGAGAGACCCATTTTCAGTGATATACACAGGGGCATCCAGTGTTCTCCTCTGGTCTCCACATACATGTGCATGGGGCATGTGTGCGTCTGCACATACACATATATATGCCACATAACATGCCACACGTATGATCTGCAGGCATACACACACACACACACACACACACACACAGGCATGCAAAAGACAGATAGAAGAAAAGAAGGAAGGAAGGAGGGGGATGGACAGGAGGAAAGCCTAGGGGCATGTGGGTGACCTGTTTGAAAAAAACATTAGTTAAATGGGAATATAGTAAATTTAGAAATTAGTTCTCATATTTTAAGGCCTCTGGAAAATCCAAACTACCATTTAAGGTAACTTGGACTTGACAAAGATTTCTAGTTAATAATGAGGAGCCCCTGCACGTGCTAAGCAGCTCCCTCCACGAGGACGGTGCTGTCCACCCGTTCTGCAGACGAGGCCTGAGGCTCAGGGAGGTTCACAACATGTTGAAGATCACACAGTAAGGGAAGACTCTGATCTGGTCAGCCTGGTCATTGTCTCATGCAGATCTTCCACAGGCTACCCTCTACCCTTTCCAGAGAGGGTCCTGGAGAAGCTGTTCTTCCTTCATTCTGAGAATTCGCATGCAGATGGCATCACTCCCTGGAGCACTTGCTGAGCCTGTGGGTTCTGAGGACCATTTTACACTGTTAAAACATTCCACTTCACTTAGATAGCATCGATAGCGTTTCTTTTTGTAGAATTTGATTTAAACTGATATGTAAGAAAAATGCAATTATTAAAATCCAACTTAAATTGATGCAAAAATATGAAAGAATGAAATTATGGAAACCCATGGGTTGTAACAGAAGAAAAATATCTAAAATAACTTTATTTGGCCAATAATGGCAAAATAAAGAATAGGAATTAAAACTGAGGGGGAAATGCTTAGGTTATAACTCCAGGAGATAGCACATTGCACAAAACTCTACATGCATGGTTTATTCTTGACTAAATTAAGGTTGTTACAAAAGATTGGAAGGAAAATTGCCAAACGCTTAGCAATGGCCATGCTTGCCTTTAGGTAGAAGGATTTTCCTTTAGTCTCAGCGTTCAGATTTGTATTTACCAATACAGTCTGAGAATTATGGTCTTTTGATAAACAAGAAAAAGTAACAATCAAAGCCATTAGAGAACCATATGGCAGGTAGCTGTGATGACTAGGCCTTAAAATTGAACAGATAATGTAAACCCTCAAGCCATAGAAATCTCTGCTTGTTCAAGGCAGCGCACGGACAAGGCGGGCGCCTCAAAGCGCCGCCCAGGAATGTCCTCGGCTCTCTTTTCTTTCCAGGAAACAGAGCCACTGCACTGTCTCCATGTGGGTATTTGGACACTCATGTGTCCCGGACATAGGAAGGGAGAACCATCGGGAAGGCTAGGGGCAGTCCAGCAAGTTCTGTAGTCTGGACTGTAACTCCATGTGGGCACACTTACTTCCCGCTTCCAGCATCTTCCCTGCTTAAGGACGCAGACCCGCCCATAATTTGACAGAGAAGAGCTGCACCTATTCCCACCCCCACATGGCTCCTCACGGCCACACCGTCTCCTCGCGGGTGCTCACCTCCAGCCACAAACTCCGTTTTTAAGGAGACTGGGAAACTATTCAGCTTCAATTTGCTGAGTAGGAAAACCTTCTATTCTCTAATATTAATTCTTGAAGCAGACTCAAAAACAATTTTTCTTCCTTGCCAAAGTTTGGGGATTTGAAAGGCATTAATGTAGACAGTCTTTGAAATATTAAGAGTTGGCAGCCATTTAAAAATCCTGAGCTTAGCAAGGCATAAAAGGAAGTCTGAGGGCAGAGGACGTGTTATCTTATGTGTGGGAATGTGTATGAAGCTTCCTGTGGGGCAAGAGGCCTGGGCAGCCCTGGGGAACCGGCGACTTAAACACTGATAATGTTGCATTCATTTAAAGCAAGTCTGCCCTGTAACAAGAGGCAGGGTTATTTGGGGAGCTCTTTTCTTACTTCAAAGTAGACTTCTATATCTTCAGGTCTGCAAAAGCTCTCTTCGCAGATACAGGCATTTTCTCTTGGAATTCATAAACCCAGAGGGAGCAATGAGGAGCGGAGGCCTTCATTTAGCTCCTGTAGAGTTAATATTTTTGGTTTCACTTTCGAGATTCACTTATTTTTCTCAGCCAGCATGTCATGTGCCACGGTTTCTTTGTAAGCTTTACATTTTAACAAAATAGATGAATATACTGGAAGCATGGAAGGCTTAAGCACTGCTAATGTGCTCAACTGGCAGGTGAGAACGCTAACACTGCTTTTATTGTTGGAAGTTTCTGTTCATTCAGGAGAGTAAGAATCAGAGAACAGAGCTGAGGAAAGAACGTAGACTTTTCCTCATCTGACGACTAGTGGTCTTGCTGTCTGTATCCTTACAAAACTGTGTCTGAATTTGTTGGTCTCATAGAATGAAGACAATTGACAAGCCTATAGATTCCCTGATCCTGTTCGTCTTCCAGCTTATCTTTCTAAACCACAGATGGGCTGAGACCGTTGCTTATAGATCCTGGCTAGCTCCTTGATTACTGTTCACTGGATTACTGGCTTGTCTGCCTAACACCATACTCATGAATCAAACTTTCTTAGGTAGGTCTAGTAACAGGCCTACCTCCCTCTCATGCTTAACCTTCTTTGCTGTGCCTCAGCAGCAGGGGCAGAACGGGAAGGCTGCAGGGCCACAGATGAAGGTGCTTTGCAGCGATCAGGTGGGCCAGGCTCAGGTAGGGACAGGCTTAGTAGAACAGTGAGAGGCACTTCATGCAATAGCTGGGACCAAGTAGGGGGATGTCAGCAGGGTGGGACTGGCTAGGGCACTGCCAAGCCTCACTGGCTGTTACTGAAAGTATCTGCTCAGTGCACAAAAGTGGGAAGGGAAGGGAATGGGAGTGGAGAGGAGAGTAAGGGAGGGGAGGAGAAGGGCTCTCCTTCTCTTGAGAGGACCCAGATTCCTAGGCTTAGCTCCTTGATTTGGCCACTGTAGATTCAGTGACCTTAATCAATTCATTTTGTTTTTCTGTGCCTGCTTTTACTCATCAGTAAAATGGACATGTGAAATCCATAAACAGCTGAGAATTGCTTAGAGGATTAGTAAGAAATTTGAAATACTTTATTTATGTATGAGAGAGAGAGAGAGAGACAGATAGGCAGACAGAGAAAGAATAGGCATGCCAGGGCCTCGTTCTGCTGCAAACAACTCCAGACACTTGAACCACTTTGTACATCTGGCTTTATGTGAGTACTGGGTCATCGAACTTGGGCCATCAAGGTTTGAAAGAAAGCACCTTTAGGACTGGAGTGATGGCTCAGCAGCTAAGGTGCTCGCCTACAAAGCCTAACAACTCAGTTTCAATTTCCTAGTACCCAAGTAAAGCAAGATGCACAAAGTGGCATATGCATCTGGAGTTTGTTTGCAGTGGCTAGAGACCCTGGTGGCCTATTCTCTCTTTCTCTGTCTTTCATCTCTCTCTCTTTCTCTTTCCCTCTCTCTCTCTCTCTTGCAAATGCATATTTTTATAAAAGAAAGGAGCCAGGTGTGGTGGCGTGCATGCCTTTAACTCCAGCACCTGGGAGAGGTAGGAGGGTCATTGTTAGTTCCAGGCCACCTTGACACTACATAGTAAGCACAATTAACATCTGAGCCATCTCTTCAGCTCAGAAAATTATTAAGAATTTTTGAAGGATTAAGTAAACAACCATCTGTACACAGTAGTGAAGGAGAAATAGGAGGAAGCTAGCTGCTTTCAGGCAGTTAGGGACAGGAGCCCAAAGAGGGAACAAGGAGATGCCCTCTGTCCATCTTGGTAAAATGGACACTTGGGTGTGATTCTGTCCCTCCAAGATGGCTGCCAGGGACACACCCTGTAGGAACTTCCTGCTGCTTCTTCAGCTCAGCCTCCCTGGATCAGCCCTCCTAGCCCAGGAACCAATTAGATCTTGGCTTCTCTTGGATCAGCCTGATCAGCCTTCTGAGTCGTTGAATCAATCAGATCTTGACTCCTCCTGGGTCAGCTGTCCCTTGAGACCAAGGTCTCTGCTCACACATCTGAGCCTGATGATGAGGTTCACCATGATGGGATGTCTGAACCCTATAAAGGAGGCTATCCCCATGGCCCAACCTCTCACTTCTCTTCCTTTTCCCTGGTAATCTGGCCTGAACACTCACATGAGTTAGTCCCTCCTACCCAGCATGGCTGGGAAGCAGAGAACACTTATCTTGACCCTTGACTTGGGTAAGTTTCTTCTTGCCTTCTATCTGTGTCATGCTTTGGGGGTACCCTCTCACTTTGATTATAACTGAGATTTATCTTTACTCTCTGAGTCCTTTGCTATTTCTTAACTCTCTGGTAGGTAATTTTAAGGAGCTTCTATGTTCAATCTCCCCACCTGTGTGTGGAACTACCCCAGCCTTTCCCTAGATACCAATTTCTCCCAAATAAACCTCAGTAATCATGATTTCTCACTAAGTAAACTCAATAACTCACAATGTAGCCTTCTCAAATCCATTTATCAATTCTTTGTTAAAAATAGAATAAGTACCCAAAGTTGAGCTTCACAATTTTGAGAGACTCTCTTGAACCCCCAAATCCTGCATCAGTGTGTCCACAATAATCTTAACATTATTTTTTGATGTGAATTTGTAAATTAAAAAAAATCTTTATTTATCTGCAAGCACAGAGAAGGGGGGATGAAGGAACACCCCAGGGCCTCCTGCCACTGCAGACTAACTCCAGATACATGTGCCACTTTGTGCACAGCCATGCCTCTGCAGCGGCAATTACAGCCACTCTACCTCTGCAGGCTGGGAAATACCATTTCTGAAAGAATTAGCATCTCCTTGCCAGAACCATACCACCACCAAGATAAATTCAGTTTAGAATGTATAAAAACACAAGAAACAGAAAAGGAATAAATTCCTTTTGGTTTTTGGAAAAGACCCAGAGACTGTCTTAAGTCAATTGGAACATTCTGGTTCCATTTCCACTAGAAAAATTATATTAATTGTCTTTGATACGTAATCCCTCTAAGGATTTGGATCAAACAAGGACATTGCAGTTTTGTTTAGGGAGGTCACCCTATGAAAACATCTGTGATAGAGGTTGGGACGATCCAGCCCTGGCTTTATGTATTCAGTGAGCTGAACATAGCAAAGTGGGGATTTTTAATTCTAAGGAAACTCAGAGTAAAATTTAATAACGATAAAAGAATAAGAACCATAATTTTCAATTTCAAGGACTTTGTGTTCATGGTTATTGGACTCTCAGGAGAGAGTGAGAAGCCAGACTATTTTTAGCAAGAATTTATGTTTATGAGGGTTGAGGAGACGGCTCAGCTGTTATGAGTGCTTGTCCCTCAATCATGAAGGCCTGAGTGGGACTGAGATGATCTGAATTTCATTCCCCAGCACTTATGTAAACAGCTGGAGGTGGCTACACATGGCTATAACCCCAGTCCTTTGGGGAGTTGTGGTTGGAGAATTGTTGGGGCTCCTGAAAGTGGCAACTCTGGGTTGAGAGAGAGAGAGAGAGAGAGAGAGTCTGCCTTAAGGAAACACCGATGAGAGACAGAGAGCAATACCTGAGTCTCACCTGGCCACGGGATGGGCACGTCTGCACACATTCACACCACATGCTATACGTATATACATGCAGAAGAAAAGATTTTATGTTTATATAAATTTATGCAGGTGTATTAGTTACCTTCTCATTGTTGGGAAGGAAGGATTTCTTTCAGCTTACAGTGCCAGGTTACAGTCCATCACAGTGGGGAAGACATGGTGGCTGGAGCTTGAAGCACACCCACAGTGGGTAAGCAGAGTGAAGGAGGCTGCCGCTCAGCCCTCTCTCCTTTGTATACCGTCCAGGACTGCGGCTCATGGAATGGCACATCTCATAGTTATGGAGCGTGATTAATTAATCTAGAAAATCCCTAATTAATATTGCAAAATATTTGTTTCCATGGTGATCCTAAACCCTGTCAGGTTGAAAACTAGAGATGAACCAGCAGAACAGTAGAATTCATAAAGAGAATACAGGAATGACTGGGTACTATAGCTCTAAAACCTTTTGCAGTGGAAACTGTGAAGGCAGTGCCCTAGTTTTGCTCAGAATCTCAGATGAGAGGAGGGCATGTCACCTTCAAGACTCCAGTGGGCAGAAATGGAAATGAAGATTACCGATGGTGCCTGTCTGGAGCCTCGGCCAAGCAACACCTATTCTTAGGAGCTCAGGATGGGTTTTGGATTACTATAGCCTGCGTTTATTGAGTTTTCAGCATGGTCTCTGTTTGGAGAGGGGAATGAATACTCATGTTCAAGGAGTTCAGAGGGCTGTGGATAGTAAATGAGAAGTAGCCATAAGACAATAAATGATTATGGTTAGTTGAATATTCAAGGTATAATTGCTAAGCTGGTTAGGAAGAACCTTGGCCACATGGAAGAATGTGCATGTACTTCCTCCAGCCCAGCACAAGTCTTGAAACCATTATTCAAATGGCCTGTTGCAGGCCCACAGAAAGGAAGATGAGAATCAGACTGCTCTGAAGGGCTGGGTCTGGCCCTCACTGCTCTGTCAGGGATGCTTTGCTCACTTGGTGTTTTCTGCTTCGGCACAGCTTCAGGCACCTGGTAGCTACTGACTTCATGGAGAAATGGCCATAATGTGGACTTGGCTAATCAACCTATCTCTTTTCAGCATAATGAGGTTTCTTTCATGGAATAAAATTATCCCATTATAGACCAGAAGCTTGAACTGCATGGTTTGATTACGGTCCTAATTCTAGAACACAGGAACACTGAGTGAGGCAAGCTGGGCATGGTCCATCACACCTATAATCTCAGCCCTTGAGAGGCTGAGGCAAGAGGATTGCTCAGTCTGAGGTCAGCCTGGGCTATATGGTAAGTTGCAGACTAGGTCAACCTGAGCTACAAGGTCTAACAAACAAACAAAATGAAAACAAAAAAGACCCAAACTCCCTAAACAAAATCTCTCATGCAAATAGTCTTGTTATGAGCTATAAAGACCCTGCAAAAACTGCTGTGTGCAACTAATTTAAGCTTCACAATAGCCCCACCCATCTATTCACTTATTTGGTGAATATAGTTGGCCTTCCATATCTGCAAGCTCTACATCCACGCATTCAAGCTGCCATGGCCTGAAAATATATGAAAAACTATTGCATATGTACACTCTTTACTCTTGTCAGTATCTCCTACACAATACAGTATGATGATTATCTACATAGCATTCACACAGTACTGAGTATGATAAATATGTAGAGATGATGTAAAGTAGACAGAAAATGTGCATATGTTTTATTCTGATATATACAGATTTACATAAAGCACTTGAGAATCCACAGTTTTTTTTTTCCCCCTGCATGTCCCCTGAGGATACTACAGAATGACTCTCCTGGCTGGGTTTCTGGTTCCACAAAGTAAAAGCTGTCAATATTCTTGTTTATGAATGAACTTGGTTTACCACCTCCAGACTTCTCTTAAGCATCCTGATCTTGCTTGTCTCTTGAGATTTGAAGACCTTCATGGGCAAGAAATGTAAACAGCATGCTCACACTTCCTCTCTGCTGATTTCTGCTCTTAACTCTCTGGAGACCATGGCAAGCACAAATGAATTTGGCTTATTTGAGATTTTACCAAAGAGTAGTAAAGACACCTTTTGATGTCCTTGGAGAAAGGGATTCAAATGAGGGATAAAGGGACCAAACCATGGTCAGTCAAGGTACATCTGCCTGCAGGAAGGGTGCTGACCCCAGTGAGATACATGGGAGGCTCATCCTAAAAGTCTTCAGAAAGGAGCTGATTCATTTAAACTTCCACTTAATCCCAGCTCACCTCCTCTTTTTTTCTCTTGTTCTCTATACCACACATTATGTGGGTATAAATTAAGAAAAACAGAAGAAAAAGGAAACAAACACAAATGATCTGGGTAACTGTTACTCAGCATACAGGACACGAGTCATTTAATGAAGTAGATTTATATCATAGCCCATTTTAAGGCTTTAGAAGAAGAAAAGAAAATAAAGTACTTATGTGTAGATAGCTTTCAAAGGACGAAAGTGATTCCTGGGGCTCCAGTAAGGTCCTTTCAGGGGACCTTAGGGTCAATGTGATTTTCAGATGCTGCATTGTGATGACCTTCTTTGCCTTTTGTCTTCCCATTCTCTCCTGAATACCGGGTGGAAGTTTCCAGAGACCACAGACTATGGCACATCACAGCAGATTGACAGCAGAGGCAGACATGAGAATCCAGCTGCCTTCTATAAGGTCCAACAAGAAGTGCAAAAACGTAAAGAGAAAGTGTTCTGTTACCATGACATGTATTTATTATTGCCTTTTAAACGTAAATCAGGGCTGGAGAAATTGCTTAGCAGTTAAGGTACTTGTCTGAAGAGCCTAAGGACCCAGGTTCAACTCCCCAGAACTCACGTAAGCCAGATGCACAAAGTGATACTTGCACACAAATTGACACATGCACACAAGTTGACACATGCATACAATGTGGCACATGTGTCTAGAGTTTGATTGCATGGGCTGGAGGCCCTGGCACACCAATTCTCTCTCTCTGTCTTGCTCTGTTTCTCTCATTAAAAAAAGTAAATCATCTAGTTTTTCTAAAGTCCTCATTTTAAATTTCTAATACAGAGCCATTGATGTATGCCATCGGCATTGTGGTGGTACAGTTTAACAGCTGGCTTTGGGGTGCAGAAGGGCATCCCTGACTTGTGGTACTGCTCAATCTACTATGGCTCATATCTGGCTGCTGCTGAAACTGCAGTTGGGAGAAGGTCCTCTCCTCTGGACATAGTTTACAGTAATAAAAGCTTTTTGGGTGCCTCAATAATTTCTAAAATGGTAAACTGTCCTGTTAGCAAATTTTTTGGAAATACCAATGTATAGTATAATCACATGTTTGTTTAAAACTACCAGTGTGTAGCAAAATTCGAAAAAAAAAAACAGTTACTTGTAGAATGTAAATAAAAGTCTTAAAGTTACCAATAGCAATTATTTCTTGAATGGGGAAGCTTGAGTTTTACTTTATGAACTGTTGCACAGGTTGAATTTTTTAGAAGCATAAAACTTGACTAGAAAATGGAAAAATAGGCAAGAAATTCATTTTACGGTCCAGAACTTGTCCAGAGGTCTCTGGGCCTCAGTTTCCAAATATTATAGGCTCATTTGAATAATCATATTTTTTCTAGCTCCATACCTCTGTGTGTCAGCAATAGTCCTGTCCACATATGTTTGTAATGACGTTATGGAGGGATACCAAGGCTCTAAATCTCACACAGCCACAGCTCTCCTGGTGAAGGCCTCTGCCTGCCTCTGTGGGCATTCTTCCCAATGCCTTTCTCTTGTTCACACTTATTGTTTAGGTCTCAGCTGAAAAGTCTCTTCTCAAGAACTCCTCCTCTGATCCCCACTGAGTCAGGTACCTTTGTTATGTTATGATCCCCAATGGCCCTTTTACTATATCTCTCAGATCACTTGCTGCCCTTTGTGGTCTACAGAGAGAGCAGAAGCATGCGGTCTTCACCCATCCATCTACGTTAGAAACACAACTGGAGAACCTGCCTACACTGGGCACTACTGGGCATTGTGACTCACTGCAGAATCAACACTGATCTCATCTCAGGGTTGGGGCATCACTTCCTGGGTCTTTATTCCATGACACCTACAAGTGCGTGAGCAGATCCAGGCCTAGACAGCAGGTCTCCCAGGCCCTGCGCCTGTCTCTCTGCTCACCTGCCTGACTCCCCATGTGTGGAGGTGGAGTGATGACTGACCCCAAGACAGAAGCTCATTCAGTGCTATCTCAGTGCTGAACTCAGTATTACCTAAGTTCTGGAAGCATTGTGTCAATTATTTATTATCCTAAAAATCATGGAGCCAATCCAGTAGAGAAATTAATATACCAAAATCTAGAAAAAAATATGGTAACTAGGCAAAAAAAAAAAAAATCGAAGTAGTCCTATCAATGAGCAAAGTGTCTGCAAAACATCGCACACTGACCTTTTTGTTGTGTCATGGATGCACAACCATGAACAACAGCTACGAATACCGGATCTGTGAGTCATTTGGAGGCAAGGAGACTTTTAAAAAAATGTGAGAGAGGAAGAAAAAGAATTCAAATAGACCATTGCTGTGAGCATGCCTCTGTCAGAGAAAGGCCTTTGTAGCCAAAGTGAAATGGCATTTCTTTGTTAATGCGGTGAGCATTTATGAAGAGTTATTGTGTATATTTTTCAAAAATAATAATGTAGATCTCTCCTGTAATGCAATGAATTTCTGGGCCTAGTCCACCTAACCTATTGTCTAAAACACAATGCAAATTCTAACATAAGCGCCTATGATTAAATCAAGTCATAGTTTACAAGTTGGAATGATTCACAGTGCTATCGTAAATGCTTTCTTATTAGAGAGTGCGTGCAGTAGAAAGTCTCCATAATAACGCCATGTCCAGACTTCAGTTCTGTTTGTGAGAAGAAAGCCCACACTGTGCATGTTGAAAATTAATTCAGTTATCAGATGATATTTTGAAACTCAAGACCAGCTCATAGTAATTAAAACAGGATAATGTTTCATGAGTCAGGTGGATCTGGAAGCCAAAAGGATACAAAATCAAAAGGATATGTGAGATCTTTAAAAATTCTGGAAACAAGTTCTAAAATGACTTTAAGTGACATGTAACTTCTGGTCAGCAGAGCCACAGATCATCTCTCTGTTCATCTAGGTCAAAGTTTGAGAGGTCCAGTGTGATGTTTGGAAGTTTGCCTGACTTGGAAGTGTGACTGTTTTCTGCTGGTCTTCTCAGAATGGCCGCAGTTCTCTGATCGTCTGGCAGCCATTGCTGTCTCCCGAGGAGTGCTCCGCACCAGACGCCTCCCCGGCCCTGGACGACTCTTCCCCAGGGTCAGGCCCTGGGTGCTGCAGTGCCAGTGTCAGGGTTTCCTTAGCGGGAATGTTACCTGCTCATCTTAAGTTTGGGGTACTTTGGTCTGTCAAGTTTCAACTTACTCCCTGAAGGAGCAGCAGGGCAAGCTGAGGGTCTGGAATCCACCCAAGTCCCGTGTTCTGACCAGCAGGGCAGATGTCAGGATTTCTCTATTGTTCTAAGAGGTTCTTGATTCCACATTGAACAACTGTCATCCCTGAATTGAGGTGCTGGGTAGCAGGATCAGAAAAGTGTATTGTGGCCATAATGCTTGTTTGGCCTTGAGGTTTTCGTTGAATCACAACCATTACTAAAGCCATTGAGAAATTAATGGTACACCCAACACTGAATAAAATCACTTTTAAAAAGTCATATTTTAATGTTCTGTAGCATAAGCTAAAACTTCTGATGCAATTTAATATCAAAGATCTTCCTTTTAAATTCCTAGGTTAAGGTCTTTAAAAAGTAGGAAGGAGGTAGGAGAAGGAACTTTGATCACATGAATCACCCGAATGCTCAAGTGAACAAAAGAAATAAAACCCAAGTCATAATCTATGATCAAAGAAACCCTTCAGGAAGAATCAAGCACCTCAGATCACTTAAAAGTGCTGACAAGGACACACACACAGACATACACACACATTCAAGGAGACATAAAAACTACTTATAAACATACAAATTAGAACAAGTCTTTGTGTGTGTGTGTCTTGTATGTGTTCATGTGTGAATGTATATTTGGATATGTGTGTGGGTACATGTGTATCAAGGGGGTACACATGGATGTGCACATGCATGTGGAGTCTCTCCACCTTATTTATTGAGATAAAGGCTCTCACTTGAACTCAGAGCTTTCCAACTTGGCTAATTTAGCTAGCTAGCTTGTTGAGGGATCCTGTCTTTGTCTCCTTAAACATGAAAAGCAGAAATCTTAGGTCAAGTTGCATCTTATTGCTTTTCTACTTTTATTTTATATTCAGTTGGATATTATTAATGAATTTACATCATTTAAGTTTTTTTTCTTTGTTTAACTTTGGATAACATTTGGTGACTTTTGAAGTTAACTATTCAATATGAAGTTGGAATCAAGATTTCTTTTTTGTAAGCCTTTTTTTTTTTTTGTATTTTAGAGAGAGAAAGAGTGAAGAGAGAGAGAGAGAGAATTGGCATTCCATGGCCTCAACTGCTGCAATCAGACTACAGATGCTTGTGCCACCCTACTGGGAATGTGTGACCTTGTGCTTGCCTCACCTTTATGAGTCTGGCTTACATGGAATCATCTGTAGAGTCAAACATGGGTCCTTAGGCTTTGTAGGCAAGCACCTTAGCCTCTAAGCCATCTCTCTAGCCCAAGATTTTCTTTATCTATTATATACTATCAAGACCTTGAATATGTTCCTAGGGTAACAATGGGCTCTAGAGTACTTCTTAGCTTCTATATGACTTCTTAGATACAGGTGCCCTTGGTGGAAAGGGATCTGTGTGTACAATAAGGTATTTTAAGGAGAAGACTCTTGAGAATGTTAAAGATTCTAAAATTCATAACACAAACCCTATAAAATATTTGCATATAAATTATACTTTAAATAAACATTTGATTCTTCTTTAAACATTTATTCCATTATGTTAAAATGTTCCATTTTTGTGCAGTTCTGAAAAATTATTAAGTATGCCTTAACCATAGCTTCTAAGAAATAACCACGGGAAACCTTCTTTCCAATTATATATAATCATATAAGAATGCTAATAATAATCACTGTCATTTAAGAAACACTCCATCCTCAGCTGACCAAATTGCATATTGGGTTTCAGTCTCTGAAGTCTCTAAGATGATATTTATTTGGTGTCAAATAATTTTAAGTGAAGTGGAAAAAAGTTACTTTTTTCCTAGGTTATATATGACATTATGGTATGGTTTGGTGGTTTTACAGTTCTCTTTGCTGGGACAAAACACCCAACCAAAAGCAGCATATGGAAGAAAGGATATTTTTGGCTTAGAGTCTTGAGGGGAAATTTCATCATAGTGTAGAAAGCATGGTAGAGCAGAAGCTAGACATCAAATCTTGCCACAGCAGCTGGCAGGAGCAGCAAGAGTGTGAACTGGCTAGCACTGGCAAGCTGGGCTAATCAACCTCAATGTCTTATAGCAATATTCCTGTTCCAGCAAGGCTCCATGTCCCAGATTGTCACCATCTGGGGACCAAGTAGTCAAAATACATCAGCCTATAAGAGGCAGTTCACTAAAACCATCACAGACAGCATGGCATGGTATGGTATGGTATGACAGAATGGTATAGTACAATGATATGATACAGTATGGTAGGTATAGCACTAGATGGATAAGCACAGGTATCTTCTAGGCTCTATACACAGCAACTTTCAAAATGTATTTCATAAAACAAACTAGAAAATAAAAGTTAGGGTGTGAGATACATTTGGTTCACTTATTAGAGATGGAAGGAAGGCAGTTTATTGAGGTCGAGAAAGACCTGGACTTGGAATCAGTTTCAGTCTCATTTTCCCTGTACATTTCTACTTATACAGACCCATATGAATTACAATTCCCCTCAGGCACCTCAGTTTTCCCTCATTAAAGCAGCACTAATAACAACTACCTATTGGCTATTGTCATGCGGATTACATATGCTGATTTTCATTGAACTTAGACAGTGACCAACAACTATCCAATAAATATTACTCAATTGCACATTGGCAAGTTAAAGATTACAGTGAAAGCAGATTACTATTTTCTACATAGTATGATGGGTTTACCTGCTCTGTTAGTGAACCTGGGACTCTTGCAGTGAAACCTCTATTTGTGAGTTTCAAGTAGTTGAGCAAGTCACCGGCAAAAGGACTCTGCTGATTTTGGTTTTGGTAGTGTGATTGCCTTTCCAGATCTAAGAATTGTGGGAATACTTATTTGGGTAATGTCTTGGAAACATCCCACCTACGAAAATAAATGCAGTTATACAAACATTCAAATCATGTTGCCTCTGTCTCCACCTACTCACAAAGAATATAAGATCTCCATCGAAGTTTCCTTTTCTCTGAAACATTTATGGAACTACTAAAGGAGGAGCTTTTTAGTGACTTTAGTGTCCCCAGTTCACTGGCTGTCATGTGCTGTTACCCACTGGAGGTCTTGAAACCATCCTGTTGCTGAGGCCGCACTCCACACCCATCAAATCAGGATGTTGGAAGAAGCACTAAACATGGAGATTTTGAGACCACTCTGAGTGATCCCACTATGTATCTGGCTTGAGAGCCACTGCCCTCAGCCCACCAGCATTACCGCTTCCTGTTACTATCACTGGGACATTTTCTCACTGGACTGGCTACATCAAGACTCTCCCACCCGCCAAGCCCATGTCCAGCGTCTTCTAGACTCTCAAATTTGGCCACTGATTTGTATTATTTAGGTGGAGTTTAAAATACTGTAGACTAAATAAATCATAAGACCTGGGCATGGGGCCAAGGTATCTGGGATTTGTAAAAGAAATTGATGTACTAAAAAAAAAGAAAAGAAAAAAGAAAGAAAGAAATTGGTGTGTAATACTCCAGGTGATTCCAAGATGAGGAACTTGGGGTCCTGCCCCCCGGTTCTGGCTTGTGCCCTCCCACCCACAGAGATGCAGCCAGCCCTGGCTTTACTGCAGGCTTCCATCCACAGCAATCATGATTTTTTTCCCCTTGCACTTGTAGGACTGCCTCACTCCTAGGGGCAGCTGATATTCTGTGCGGACTCCTTCACCTCCATGGCTGTCTGCTTTGAGTCCCAGCCACTGCCTCTGCTCGCCAGTAAGCTTCACTCTGTGTGTGTGTGTCCAGCTTTTTTGGAATTGATCCCTTCCACTTCCTCGGACACAGGCTCAAATGCTTTCAAGTTCACTGACTAGCACTCTGTTAAGACAGCTGGGCCCCCAGCAGGAACATCTGTGTTCCAAGTGCAACCATCCCGCCATCCAGTGCCCCTCAATTTTGTCAGTTAGCGTTTGCTCATGGTGCAGGCATGCCAGCAGGTAGGTGAGTTGGGAGGACTAAGTTCATTACACAGTGGCTCATAGGAAGGTGCTGACTTGGGCACTCTAAGGCTCCATCTCAAGGAATTTGCCTCTCAAGGGTTAGTTAGCCATTGCTGCTTAATGCCTTCTTTACATGTAATTCTGAACACACATGAATTCCAACTATGGACAAAACGCAGAATCCTTCCACTGAGCTGCCTGGAACTTGGACAAATTAGCAACCAGGGCTGGACACATGTTATTGCTGACGAACATTCTAGAGCCTCTAAAAGGTGCATAGAGAATGCCCTTAAAGAGTATTCTTGCCTTATTCAACAGGCCAGTGTACCTGCTAAATGCACATCCATCCAGGAAGCATCCAGTCTTTTCAGGAAATGTCTGGAAGAGCTACATGAGAAAGCAAAGCTCCTTTCATGTCAGGCGGCTCTCGAGATGGCCTCAAACTCTTTTAGTCTCTAGAATGCTTGGGTGAGTCAAAAGTCCCTTACAGACCTCTACTAGGTATTATAAGAGCAAGACAGAAGCTAAACACTAAATCAGCACAAAGGGAGAAGAAGGGTGATGTTTTCACTAAGACGGTGCTATAAATTATTAATCTATGCCAGAAATGAGGACAGGCAGTATCATAAAAATGAATCACTGAGACACCAGCCTGCAGACCACACTTGAGAATACCTGTAAGGAGGAAGTAAAGCCACAGCTCCCTGTGTGGCCTGAGGGAAGACTCTGCGCACAGAACTTATGCAGAAACCTGCTGTGTCATATCCAGAGTACTGCCAGCACTCGCAATGTCTGGCTGTTTCTAACTGGCCAGGAGAGCTGCTCTACTCTGTGCAGGAGGGCCATGCTGTCATGGGAGAAGCATCTTCAAGAAGAAGGGCAAGTCAAGAGCTGAGCGAAAAGTCACCTTTGTGGAAATCCTGAGCACCTCTGTCCAGATGGGGGCCTCAGGGACCATGTTTTCCAGGTCCTTAGAGAAAAGCAGAGTCATTGAGGAGCAGGTTCCTACAAAGATGACAAGGTTGACGCTCTTTCCCAGTAGAATTCCCCTGGTTTTGACCAGGTATCTTTTCCCTTACAGTTTGTCTTAGAAAATTTAATCTGAGCAGAGGAAGTCACAGTATAAAAAGGTGAAAGAACCCTGACTTAAAACATAGTTTCTATAACTTTGGAACCAAAGGAAAACACGTGAGAAATACTCTATTAGTTGGGTGCACCCTGCTGAAGCAGTTCTACTAAAACAGACCTCCTCAACAGACCTTCTTTTCTCCTCAAGACCAGACTGGTCACTCCTGATTCTGTTCAAGGCTTTTATTCTCTTTGCAAATGGAATGCAGACCAATTGCTTTAGTGGCTTTTCTAAAACCAAATTCCCTTTCAGGTACTTTATTGAAAGCTATATACAGCCTGTCTCTATGTATGGGATTTTTTGGATTTTTCAGCTATATTTCTAGAAGCAAGTCAAATACTCTTCTGAAGAAATTTTACATAGACAATTTTTATTAACTACATTTTCTATACCATTTGAGACTATCAAGGAAAGAGCATCCAGAAATTTGTCCACCTTCTGTACTGAACACACACCTAAACATACATATTTGGTCATGATGTTTTCTGTGCTGCATCAATAAAAGTTAATTAAAATGTGTAGAAAAATTATAGCAATTTTTATTTATCACTCCAAAATGCTATTATGAAATGGAAGCCCTTCATACCTGTTACCTATAGGCAGGATGATAAAACTATAATGGACTATATTACAGGGGTCTATGCCATTGCCATTCTTAGAAATAATAAGGTAATGATGGGCAACCATCTGTCTTGATGTCACCAGAGCAGAGACTAGGCCAACGAATGGATTATATTCTATTTAAATACATCTCTCATTATGCTTTGAATCAGACCTATATATACAAGGATAGGGATCATAGATAATACATTTTTATAAGTTGCTATCTAAGTATTGGTTGATGGTAGTATTTTTTTCTAAAACTGAAAGAAGAGATAGAGTGAAGGAGAAAGGGAGGGAGAGAAATTTGAGGAGCTTAGAAATTTTCTTTATAGCCCCACTTAGCTCTCAACCTTTTTGATTTTATGACCTAATATTCCCCACTGTAATTATATGCTATGTGTAAACAAACAGAGATGTGGGGTTAAGAGAGTAGGATACATTTAATTGAGCAGTTACAATCCAAATAAAGCTTTGTCAGGGAAAAAAAATCACATGAGGAATTTTTAAGAAGCATGGTGTATACCCTGCTGTCTTTATTCTTCCTAGCCTCTGGACTCTAGTGCCCCAAACAGAGGTCACTCACCATTTCAGGCTCCAAATAGTCATTTGTGGACCCAGAATGTCAGTTGGTCGTGGAGTACAGACCTTTCCATGAGGGTTTCACAGACTTTCAGGCACTGTAAGAACAGTGTGTTCTTGCCTTGATGTGGGAGCCCCACTGTCATTAGCATTTAAAAGGGAACACTTATTAGTCGAACTACTAAATGTCCTTTATACAATATAATGAGCTTCATTGAAAAGAATCACCAGCTCAGCTACAGAGAAATTTAAACACTTTGCCATCATTTATAAATTCAACCCTTCTAGGATGATATTTTCAAAGGTACTTTGAATGAAGGGGAGAAGAAATGTGGTAGAAACCTTGACAAAAGAAATGTAATTAGAGTAAAAAATAATGGCAATTCTATGCTTTATGAAGATATCTTTGATCTTCTCATAAGTCAGGAAGCAGGGGCATTGTTGCCCCTGACATTCTCTCTCCACTGTGCCTTGGAACAGGTAACTGGCAAGAAACGTGACTGCTTTTATTAAATGTGTTTGAGAAAAAAAATGCACAAAGCCATAATCAAAAACCACTGTAATTCAAATCAATAAGGCAGAGACACCACAGGAAATCAACAGGTAATAGAATTGCACTTGATCTTTCTTTCAATGACTTAGGATTACCCTAGATATTAACCTAGACATCCCACTCATCACATTTAAATCAAAGCATGATATCAGAATTAAATAAAACCACTAATTAGCACATATTGTTTCTACTTTCTACTTTTTACCTTGGAATGTTAATGGTCATAATTCAGTTACTCGTTAACTTATTTAGTAATTCAGTAAGTGAGCTCTTAAATCCAAGGCAAAGGTAAAATGCTGAATTTCTAGAAACATTGTTTAGAGACCACAACCTTCTAAGATATGAGTAGGGTCGTGAAGGATTGAAGTAAATGTGGATGTTGTCTGTGTAAACATTTTATTAGAAGGAAATGCAATGAGTATTAATATCAATGTCATGGTTGGCAATAACCATGTTGCTCATAACTAGTGCCTTAAAATCACAAGTAGAGACAAGCATGCTGCTAATTCCAGAAGACTCTGTGTTCAGTTTTTCCTTCATGATGCTATCCAGGTTACCAATCTGATTGCCAACATCCCTATCTATGCCTAAACACACATCAACCTTGAAGAACAGAATTGTCCAAAACGCATCCCACTGAGATGCTACAAGGTCTTCCTGAGCTCACCATGTTGGGGCCTCTCTCTGACATGCCTGCCCACATTCCTCTGTCTGTACCTGCAGCCAGACACATTCTTCTCTACTCTTCTAAAGCCTTGTGGGGCCTAGTCACAATGCAGTCTCTGTTGTAGTGTCTTGTGAAGCTATTTGTTTTTCTGTATTATGTTCCTGCATACCTCATTCTCCTGGCTTTTATCCCTACACAGTCATCTCCTGGGGCCACATGGGCTGATTGTGCATGTTAAGCCATACATATATGCATACTTGTATATGTACATACAAGATCATCCGCTATATCAGATGATTTAAGAACTATGTCTTGCTTGCCTATGTCTCTGGCTTCTAGCATGATACACAACCACTGTGATGCTTAGAGCATATGTAGGACACACTTACAATGAAGGCCTGGAAAGTCCTTCAGTCATACCTTATGAGGCTGAGTTCTGGCAACATAGAATTTGTCTTCTCTAGAAGCAGTCTTAGAAAAAATTATTGCAATCTCTCAGGTTCAAACTCGTATTTTTTAAGAAGGAACCATCTAATTCTCAATGTAAAGTTTTTCACCCTAATATGAACCAAGGACTGACTACCTCATCCTTGCATTTAATTAACTTCTTTATTTGACACCTTACTAAAATGGGTAAAATGTTCACATATCTCACTCCATGCATTATAGCTTTTAAGTTAGTGATCTCTGCCTACACTGACTCTACAAGAAACATGGTATATATTCTTATAATCTATATTCAGTCACAGAATATTGGGTTTAGAGTATAAACTTTTAAAAATACCAGAGTTCAATAATTCATTTTACAGGTAAAAACCTGAAAGTTGCATGTGTTCAATTATTTATTCATCTTCCTGAATTAGTAGTAAAGTTGGAAATAAGACTCAGTTTTCTCAAATGCTCTTTCTACCATATCATCTAGCCTTACCCACATTCCAAATCCTTTACTTGAATTTTCTTAGAAAGTCATGCATAGCACGGTCAATTTGACTTCCATTGTCTTTTTTTATTGGAAATTTAAATTTGGATTTGCATTGCTGCTTTTCCATTCAATGGCAATAAACACTAAAAATATCATTGAGGAGAATGGAAATACAATAAACATCTGGAAAGAATGTGCTAGAATAAAGATGCAATTGTTTGGCATAAATGCTTGACAAGGAATCTGGCTTTTCAAAAGTAAACACATGAAAACATCTATGTCCAACTCAACTACATTTGAGTAAAAAAATTAAATGCACTGAAATTGGTAGATTTTCAAAGATGGAGTCAAATACATGATAAATGACTGTGAATCAGCTGCAAGTATCATAAAGGTATTTACACGTTTATTTACATGTTATCCAACCCTCCATTGAAGGCTCATTGAATACATGAAGTTTAGTCTCACAACTGCTACACTCCCTCCTACTAATCAAAGAATATTTAATAGCAGGAAAGATAATTTGATTCACAACATTGGAAAACAGGAGTTTGAAGTTTGCCTTTGGAAGACTTGACTATCATTTCTTTACATTCTCCTCAACATACCAAAGTCCTATTATTTCTCTCACCTTAAAAATAAAGTGGGTCAGGCTGGAGAGATGGCTTAGCCATTAAGCGCTTGCCTGTGAAGCCTAAGGACCCAGGTTTGAGGCTTGATTCCCCAGGACCCACGTTAGCCAGATGCACAAGGGGGCGCATGCATCTGGAGTTCATTTGCAGTGGCTGGAAGCCCTGGCACGCCCGTTCTCTCTCTCTCTTTCTCTGCCTCCTTCTCTCTGTCTCTTTCAAGTAAATAAATAAAAATAAACAAATATATATATATATATATATATATATATATATATATATATATATATATATAAAGTGGGTCGTTCACTTCACCCCATTTCCTCCAGCTAACTTTTCATGTCCCTGGTCCTCATTGCAGTAGAATTCCTTTCAATACTTGCCTAATTCATTTCTCTAATTCTGTCTTGGACCTGTGAGTTGGACTTTGTCATTCCACCAGCGTGGTTCATATCACTGTCGACAACCTTCACATCCTGGGCTTTTTCCTTTGGTCCAATCTGTCTGGAGTTCTGTTAGCTTCTTGTAACTTGAGGGCCTTTCTTTTGAGAGAGTGGTAAAGTTTTCTTCAATTATTTTGTTAAATAAGTTCTCCATGCCTTTGGTCTGAATTTCTTCCTCTTCTGGTATTCCCATGATCTGGATGTTAGGACGTTTAAGGGTATCCCACAATTCCCTCATGTTCTCTTTACAGAAACTTTTGAACTTATTGAAACTTTTGAACTCTCAAACTGTTTCTTCCGTCTTGTCTTCCAGATCTGAGTTTCTATCCTCCACATGGCTGACTGTATTCTTGAGAGCTTCTAAAGAATTTTGGGCTTGTTCAATTAGGTTTGCATTTTCTACAACTTTTCTATGTATAGGTTCCATTCCTCTGTCAAGTTCCCTTTTCACATCATTTTCTGATTTTCTTGATGCTTCTTGGAATTCATCCCTGCATTTCTTTATGTCTTCATTTAGCATTGCCGGCTGATTTTTGAGGTCCTCTTTTTTTTTTTTCACTCCCCTTCATGTCTCTTAACTGTCTTTGAACTCCTTCCATTTTCTTATCTATTAGGTCTAGTCTAGTGATGGCAGCATCCACACAATTATCAGACCTTTGTTGCTTTTCTACAAGTTCTACCAGTAGTTTGGTCAGGGTTGCATTGCTTGTAGCTTCATGTTGGTGTTCTGATCCTAATGTCTCTTCTGTTTTGATTAGAGACATCCATTGTAGGACTAGGTGGTCTTACTGGATTTACTTGCATTTGATTTTTTCATGTTATTTCTTTTGAACTGTGGTCTGCCCATCAGTGTATGGGCAGGGAGAGTAGGACTGGGGGAGCGGGCCTGCAAGCGGATAGGCAGAGTGGTCCTGAGCTCACGTGTGGGTGGGTGGATCAGCCTGAGCTTGCCTGAGTGGTGAGCAGACGGAGCAGGGGAGGGAATTGGGCCGGCCTGAGCTCACAAGGGCAGATGGGAGGAGCTGGCCTGATCTTGCGTGGACAGGCAGAGCTAGAGCTAGAGCCTGGGCAGGTGGAACGGGCCTGAGCTTGTGCATGGACGGGCGACCAGAGCAGCAAGCGAGCAGATGGGCGGAGCAGGATGAGCTCACAGGGGCAGATGGGCAGCATGGGCGCATGGTGGCAGATGGACGCCTGAGCTCGCACGGCCTGTGGGGCGGAGCCAGCCCGAGGTCGCACGTGGGTGGGGTAGCAAGGTGATCACCCCTGTGCAGTGAGGCTAGTGGAATTATGCTGGCCTGGGTCCCCTTTCATGCAGTAAGTGTGGGAGTATCCAGAGGCTGGGACTATGGCTAGCGCGGGCTGCTTGGGGGTATTGGAGGATGGTGGGCTACCCAAGAGCAAGGGAATCAGCTGATTCCCTTTTCATCCCCCTCTGCGCCCTCTCACTGGTGATCTATTAGAGATTTCTCTCCCCTAAAAGTTCCAGTGAACCCTTAATGCCTTGCCTTTCCTTCCCTGGGAGGTGCTGGGCTGTTAGGAGGCGCCATCTTGACCAGAAGTCACATCTTGGGCTTTCTCATTATTTCAGCAGCATTGGCACACTGCGCCACTCCCCTTCTTCAGCTGGATTGTCCCTTTGACTTCCAGGACAGGAAACTTTCCTGAACTTCCCTTGCCCCGATGGCTGTGACTCCTCTTTTGCTGACCTCTTTACACTTGGTAACTCAGGCCCTAGTTTTAGAACCTTCCCTTGTCATTGCCCTAGAAATTGAGTGCTAACTTCCCAGCCTTATGGAGAAACAACTCAGACAACTGACTTGTAAAGTGAAAAGACTTATTTTGCCTTACAGTTTTGAAGGGTGTTGTCTATGATTGATTGGCCCCAGTGCTTTGGGCCTATGGTGAGACAGCACATCATAGCAGGACAATGTGGTGGAATAAAACCATTTGCCTCATGACCAAGAAGAAAATGAGAAAGACAAAGGGACTAGGGTCCTATAATCCCCTTCAAGGGCACTTCCACAGTGAATTAAGACCTTTGATGTGGCTCCATTTCTCAATAGGATCACCCCAGGGACCAAGCCTTTACTACATGGGCCTTTAGGGGTTGTGAGTATCCAAACAAGAGCTCATCTACTCTCATGATTTTAAGATCAGTTGTATGCTGATGACCAACAACGTTACGTATCTGGCCTAGCAGGACCCTATCTGTGTGATGACTCTACAGGTCCATTTCACTGCCAAGTACACACCCTCAGCTGAGCAAGTTCACTTTAGGTTTCTGATTGTCCTCTAGCCTATCCTTCTTGTCACTCACCTGGATAATGAATAGCACCTCTGATGGTAAGTCACAGAGCATGCATGGATGTAGTGAGAAGCTTCCATTGTTCCCACACCATATGACTCTCCACAGCCTGCCCCTTATGGCTGTATTGATGTGGTCTCTGAAATTCCCTCCACCCTGGTTCACTCTGATTAGACACATTGGTTCTTGTTACCTGTTGTTCTCAATGTCTAGATAGCTTTGTACCCAAATAGTCATATGACTCTCACTTTCTTGCCACTGCAAATGAATTCAAACACATGTGCTACTTTGTGCTCTGGCTTTATGTGGGTACTGAGGAATTGGACCCAGGCCATCAGGCTTTGCAAGAAAGTGCCTTTTAGCCACTGAGCCATCTCTCCAGCCCGTGACTCCTATTTTCATCTCCTTCAAGTCCTGTCTTCTCACTGAGGCCTTTGCTGGCCACCCAGTCAAAATCATATGTCCCCATCCTATCTCTATTCTCTGTCTTGCTCTATGTTTTACTGTAATTCCTTTAAACCCACTGTTATAGCAGCAGTATCTTGAACAGTAGGCTCTAAGGACTGTTAGCTGAATGAATGAAGGTCACTTGTGATAGTCACAAGCGTGATCTCCTATGTATAAGGGGAAGTAGAAAGTACTTTGGATGTTTTAATGAACAATAAATGTAAGTTATTTAGATGTATGTTATATATCCATCCATATATGTTGAAAATATTTTTTAAGTAAGAACTGTGAGAAAGGAACTAGAAATTCTAGTAAAAGGGGATAATTTGGAAATACACAGTTGTTCAAGTCAGCCTCAGGAAAGATAGCTGACGGCCAGATTTCAGCTCCCAGGCCAGCCTGCAGGTAAAGGGAAGAAGGGGGAGGCAGGCTGGGACCAGAGCGAGTAGCCCATAGGCCTAGGTTGCTGTGTGCTGATGGGCTCCTACAGTGTTCCTAGCGCACTCAGAGTCCAGGGCCAGAGGCAAGACTCATGGGACCTGCTGGGTTTTTGAAGTGAATGTCACATACTGAGGCAGCAAACTGTGCCACTTTGGGGAAAGGGACCACTGCACATATTTGCATGCCCTTTCATAAAATGTTTTGCTGTCCACAGTGTGAATTCCATGGTGGATAACATCACGATAGTGTCTCTACTATGCTGTTTTGTGTCTGACCCATGCTGATGCTATGTGAGTTGGGTTTTTCCTCACAAACACATGCCAAAATAAATTCACCTATATTTAGAGCAGAAACATCATTTACAAAACATATTTTAAAGTGAAAAATATAATTCTTTAAAAGGCAATCTAGTTCTCAAAGCTGCAAAAACATGTAATTCCCAAAATCCCTTATCTCCAGATATAGCTATTTTATTAGTTGATTAGATAGTCAATGACATTGCTTTGTAAATCATAACACCTTTAGATCTTATAACACAAAGTTGATTTACATGGGTTTTCCCCAAGATTACACTAGATGACTCCCTCCTCTTCCATTAGGTGGACCTGAGGAGAGAGGTGAGGAGGCTCCTTCACCTGTTGGCAAGGTGACACAATGCAGGAAGCTGCTCAGAGACACAATGTGTCTTTTAGCCTAGTTGTGCCACACCATCCTTCCCCAGCTTCAGAGT
Organism: Dipus sagitta; assembly: GCA_036346955.1. NCBI lineage: Eukaryota > Metazoa > Chordata > Mammalia > Rodentia > Dipodidae > Dipus > Dipus sagitta. Next base: position 35,938,308 of record CM070786.1, read on the forward strand.
GGATATAGTGGTTCCCTCTATAACTCCTGTCCACACAATCTGCATTTCTCTACTTTCCACAGTAGGTTTCCCATGTGGACTTTGAACTTTGCTTGCAACCCTAAGCAGACATGGCCAAGTACCACTGTTTTTGCCTTTATTTCAGAGCAGTGACCATCAATTCTGCATATGAGAGTGTGGGCTACGTGTGGACTTCATATCTATGTATAGGTATGTATGTTTGTAAATAATCAGGTGTGCCATTTGTTCATACATTATGAAAAGAAATAAATAGAAAATGAAAGATTCTGATAGAAAGAAAAGATGTGCAGAAAGACACAAGAAGGGAGTGCAAGGGTGTCAGCATTTGCTAAGCTTCTACTTGATCTAGGCACCCGGGAAAGAAAACGGGGGACACAGTAATGAGAGGATGTAAGTATGTAGAATGAGCTGGTACCAATCCCCTTCCTTCAAGGAGAGTGCTATGAAATAGATCTACAAGTCAACAGGGATGGCTTGTCAAGCCATTCAGCAGGAGAAAAGAGGCTGTGGGGCACTGAACTTGGCTTTGTCTCCTGAAGGCGCAGGGCTGTTGTCTCACCATGAGACGAGTTATCTTTGAAGTTTTGCTGAGCAGTCTAGAGAGCATGACTTAAAAGTGCAAGTCCCTAAATAGGACTTAGCTCCCAGAATACAAATGCTCAGAGAACCAAAAGAGGCCAGGCCAGGCAGCCCAAGACATTTCCCTTTATAGCTCTAAAGAATACTAGCAATCTTAATAATTAAAAGGGTCCTGGAACTGGAGAAATTGCAGGGTCTTGGGTATTATATTAGGTTTTTATTTTATTTTATTTATTTTTGTTTAATTCAGGGACTCCCAAAAGTTTTGTAATTGCATTTCATGATTCCCATAAAGCATCTACCTGAAGTAAGGTGACGGGCAGAGGGGAAGGGTGTTGTGGTGGTTTTAATGTAAATTGTGCCCTGATAGCCTCATGTGTTTCAAATACTTGTTTCCCCACTGGTGACGATTTGGGAAAGTTGTGGAGCCTTTGGGAGATGCAGTCTTGCTGGGGGAGGTGTGTCACGGGTGGCATCCCAGCCCACTGGAGCTGGCTCACATCCCATGTGTGTGATCATGGGAGCCAGCTTCCTGCTCTGCCATGTTGGAACCTCCCCTCAAAGCTGCAAGCTGAAGCAAATCCTTTCCTTTGATGAGCTGCTTCTGGTTGAGTGTCGTTTTCCCCAACAAAAAGAACATAATTGGTACAGCAGCCTTGCAGAGCCCTGGGGCAGGAGAGGCCGTAAGGGCCAGCAGAACGGAACTTGAGCCATGACAGCCAGAGGGGATGAAAGCCACAGCCAGGACAGAGCTCGCTGTGGACCTTCGGGAGCTCCTGTTTGGAAACTCCTGGCCTTGTACAGGTTTTCCTTAGATGCTTCTTTGCTTTCCCGACCCCCACTGTCCCCACCTCACATGACGAGTCCTCAGCATCAGCAGGTTTACTATAAAAGCTTCTCTGCGTCACTTGCATTTTGGATAGATCATAGCATTCAGTCCAATTCTTCATCGTGCCCTAAGTCCCCACTCCCCACCATAGTACTTTGCAGTGCTCATCCACTGTGTGCTGGGAACCAGCCTGGCCTCTTGACTTTGGATTGAGCCTAGTAGGATGTTTAGGAGAGGTGATATAAACAAATGAATGATACAGCACACGTTTGCACTGGGCGTACTCTTCTGCTAGGAGAGGAATGACAGCCACATGACACTGGCAAAGGTGCCCTGGTCAAGTTTATTCTAGAATAAAACCAGTCAAACAAACCCACAGGCATGGAAATGAGCTCAGTTGGTACAGGCAGACCACCAAACCCCACCTAATCAAAATGATAGAACCTTGCAGGGTGGGAAACAAGTGTTCACTATTGGATCTTGTTGTAGTTACCCTCTCATTGCTGGCATAGAGCATCTGACCAGAAGCAGTTTACAGGAGGAAAGAGTTTACTGTGGTTTGTAGTCTCCAGGGGAAGCTCGTGATGGCAGGGGAAAGACGGTAGAGCAGAGGTTGGACATCACCGTCTTGCCACAGCAGGTGGTAGACATCAGCAGGATAGGTGAGCCCAATCAACATTGGTAAGTGAGACCTAATAAACCTCAAGGTCCATCCCCAGCACCACACCTCCTCCAGCAAGGCTCCACCTCCTGGGAACCAGGCATTCAAAGCACATCAGTCTGTGGGTAACAGATAATTCAAACCATCACATTCCACCCCTGGCCCCCATAAACTGACGACCAACTTGATGTAAAGTGCATTCAGTCCAACTTTAACATAGTTTTTTTCTTTAATCAACCCCAACACTATTAACACTATCCAAGTCCAAGATCTCTTAACTGTATGCTGTAAAACCAAAAGCACATATGACATGCAGTAAATATTCTCACTGCAAAAGATGCCATTGCAAGGACACATTGAACCTATATAAGATCTAAAACAAACAGGGTAAACACTGAATCATGCAGATACAATCTTGACATTTGTAACTAGTGATGAAGTCTCTGTACTTCCAATTCTGTCCCTCCAACCAGGGTGCTTACAGCCTGAGGAACAACCCATCCTGGGCCAGCAGGTCTTTGATAGCCATTCTATAGTCCTAACTGGGGTCTCCACTGCAACCCATTGTTCATTCTTGTGGTTCCATTGGGTCTCCATGCAGTGACTTCAACAACCCTGCCTCATATCACCCAGTGGCCATTTCAAAATAATAATGATAATAATAATAACAACAACCCGTGTTACAAGTTCAATGTCCCCTCTTTCCTGCATTTGTTAAACTCCATAGTAGCAGTACCAAGTAGGCAGCCGAACTTGTTAATCCTCAATAATCTTATTTAGGCTGAGCTGGGTTCCTCCAAAATGCACTGTAGTCCTAACCCTAAGTGCCTCAGAATGTGACATTGTTGGGAAGTAGGGACACTGGAGATGTAATCAGTTCAGAGGAAGTCATACTTGAGTAGAGAAGCCCCTAACCCAATACAACTGATGAGAAAAAGAAAATTTGGAGATGGGCATCCAGGGAAAAGGCCATGGGGACATGAAGGCAGGTGTCGAGATGGTTGGTCTATAAGCTAAGGTACTCTGAGGACTGCCAGGAAGCCACCAGTAGTGAAGAGAGGGACAGTAGTCTCCCACATGACACTCAGAAGAAGCCAATCCTGGTAACACCTTCATCTCCATGGACTCCAGAACTGTGAGACAAAGGTTCATACCATTTACTCTTCTCCTCCCTGTCACTCTTAGGATGAGATGTAACTGCCTTCACAAAGCACTTACCTCTGTGGTCTCGCCCCTCGTGGTGTGTCATTGCTTCACCTTCTCCTGTTGGTAAGCAACACTGAGCCATCCCCACGGCTTCAGTGAGTTCCCTAAGAGTGTGTCCAGGCTGATCCCTGGGCCTTGGACTGTCCCTCTTATTGTTATCCAGTCCCTGTTAAACTCCAACGTGGTACCTACTTACTTTCATTTATCTTGTTCCAGATTGGACATCACATCTGGAAACTTCCTCCTGAGTTTCCCAGCCACAAATATGGGACGGTGTCCTTCTCGATGCTCCCCAGATGCTAGCTTCACATATTTCTGTTCTAATACCTATCACACTGTGGATTAATGCTCACTATGTACCTTTGCCCTCATCAGTAACCTTCGTGATGAACCCCTTGAAGGGAAGGTCACATGCTGTCTCTGTGTTCTTAGTACTCAGCACAGTGTTTGGCACAGAATGGGCACTGAATGGGCGATGCTGGGGAAGGAACCATTGTATGCTCATACGAGACAGCTATGTCTTCAGAATAAGGGAGCTACGTTTTGTGGTGTGGTAAAGGGGAATTGAATGTGCAAGGAAGAAAAGCATTCAATTAAAGACCAAAACATTGCCTTCACATTCTTTTCTTCCCTCTTTCTCTCTGACTATCCGCTCTCTGGTGCTTTATAATGCTTTTAGATGTAAGTGACCGTGAATTATTACTGACTGTAGCCTTTCATCTTCCAGACTGACAGTCTATGTTCCACATCTCTCAGGAGGAAGGGACTATTATAAGTATATTTTTGCTTACCAACAGAATTGTTAATGGTAATCCTGGAGGGAAACAATATCTATAAATATCCAAGCCATAATGAAAGCTTAAGCTTGCCTTCTTCGTTTACTAATAAAATTCTTTCTGTGTACACAGTTGGAATGGCTAAAGGATCATTACATGAGAAAGAGACAAAGGTTGTCATGAATTTTTCTTTTACCTGTTTAGTCCTCATTTTGGAATCTGGTGACAGATTGTTGTAGGTATAATGTGCCTGTGTGACTCCACAGAAGAGAACAGCAACTATCCCTGAAATTCAAAAGAAGACCAGTCAAAACCAATTTTCTTTCTCTAGTCAAAGGGCAGGCCTAGCTCTGCTGAAATGGACTTTGTGTCAGGAAAGTTAAAACTCTCAATAATTACCATGATAATGAAACCTGGGCAAATCTTTCTACCTGCTTTAAGCATGGGTCTTGGGGTGAAACAGAGAGAAAACCATGAAGAAGTGCATTCTCGCTGAAAATGTGAAGTAGATTCTTCCTGGAGACAAATGACTCCCTCATCATGAGTTAGGAAAGCTATTCTTAGAAACACATGAAGGAGAGATGGTAGAATCAACTCTGGGCTCCTCCGAGCCAGTGCCAATTACTTTGCTGCATTTTATATTAAATCTTGGCATATTTGCTTTCCACAGTATACCTTGCGGAGCTGAAAAGGTTCCCATCATGCCATAATTTAGTATTAAAAGCTATGAGTCACAAACCTAAGGCATTGGCAAGGGTTTTGGAGCTCTTTCCAATGCCTCTACTTGCCTGGAAGGAGAGAGAAGACCTTGTGCACTCCCTTGCCTCTCTGGCAAAGCTGGGCTCTCTGCAGTGCACAACCATGAGCGCACCTCCACCACCCACACTCCCTGAATTGTGTCGCCAGTCTGAGGTCTGTGGCTGTGATTCCTGCCAGTAGTGGGCTACCATCTGGTCCCAACCCCACTGCAGGGTCCATTTCTTAAGCCACATTACACTTGAAGGGCTCCATGAAGTTGTACATGCTAGATGCTGTTTGGGGACAGTGGGATTACAGCGATGAGACAAGTGTGTGTGTTCCTGGGCTCGGCTGTTCTCTCTGTCATTGCCCTGGGCCGGGCTGGGCATGTGGTGGGAGGTGCACTCTCTACTTTGGACTGAAGACTGGATTAATTATGGGAAATTGGGCATAGAGGTGCGCTTTGGGAAAAGCACATAAGTATTCCTCTACGCAGACCAAGAAGATTGAACTGAATTTTAAGCAGCAGAGTCTTCCTACCTAAAAACACTCATATATTAAATGCTGATGATTTTTAAGAGTATAGAGACATGTGAACAGAATACTGACATTTCCAATGAGTCTGCGATAAAGAATTTTAAAGGACTGAATTAATCTTTTTCATATGTAAATCATATGCCATTATTTACATGTTGACTGTTTTCTCAAGTTGATATGCCAAACCATTTCACTCAAGCATAATTCAAGTACAAGCACATAGACATTTAGTTTATGCGTTTCTCTTTAATATTATGTTTTAAAATTTCAGATAAAAGAATAAAAACAAATGGAAACATTTGCCAAGAAGTATATATTCTCTAGGTGTTTTTGAAGATTTTTGGTAGAATTTCAGTTTCTTAGCATTTCCTGAAAAATTGTAAGAAAAACTTATAAAAAATATAACGTTTCACTTTTCCCAGAATTTTGATGGAAAAACAAGGACTGCCAGAGAAAAGTTTAAGATGCTGTAAGGGCTTGGAGGCCTTAGGAGGACTGCCACATGTATTATTTTGATAGTAAGTGTTTCTCACTGTTTGTCTTAAAAAAAAAGAGATTTATCTGTCTTCAAGTCTTTGGGGAGCTACTCTGGATGAGGGCCAGCTGACCCTCTTGTTGCTATGGAACTGCTTTGAATATATATTGATCATCTGGAGGTAGTAAATGAAAGGGAAGGTGTGTGGGAGCAGTGACTTTGTTCATTCTGAGAATAACAGTGGGTAACTAGTGATGGGAAGGGCCAGGAAGGGGCTCAACCCGGTGGGACACCTACTGTGAGCTAGTTTCCTTCTGTCTTCCTCATTACTGCCCGCGGCATCTCTCTCCACAGGCTGCCTCGCCTGCCAGCCCTGCTCCGGGGCCTCCTCTTCTCTGCTCAGCGTCTGCGTTCTTCCTGGGGCTCAGCAAAACCTGCGGGCTCGCCTTGCACTTCTTCTCTCACTGGACATCAACAACTTTGTTGGCTTGTCCTGGGAAGCACCCTGGCCTAAACACTTCTCAACTCTTTCAGCTCTGTCATCCTGCTCCGCTGAAGCCATCAGCCTCTTTTCTTTGGCCTGGACTGCAGCTGGAGCTTCCTAAGTGAATTCCCTGCTTGCTCTTCTGGAGCCTCACATTCTATTCCTTCGGAAATAGGGACTCTTCAAAACTTTGTAACGGGTCCCCGGGATCTTGTCTGCCTCTATTTGCTCCCTGTAACTCTCTGGCTTGTTGTTTCATGGTCTCCTACTAACCATGCTCCACCATGGGACCCTGGAACATCTACTCCCACTGCTCAGAAAGCGCTTCTCTGGAAATCCACAAGGTCCTCTCTTTTCGGCATCTCTCCATATGTTTTTATCAGGAAAACCCAACATTGTCTGTACTTGTATGTTTATGTTCTGCCTTCCTTCACTAAAGCACAGAGTTTATTAAAAGGTTGTATATTCACAACCCTTTGAGTGACACTAGGCACATGAGAGGCACCCTGTATTTATTGATGATAATTGAATGCCTCTATTCCTATTGAATAAAAAATGTAAGCAATTTATCCAAGGTCACCTTGAATGTACAGAGCTGCCATTCAACATTACACAGACTTCTTGTGCTTTTCTGCCTACTATACTAGAGCACCTGTGAGTGTTTTATGTGATCCTAAACTGTCTTAAAACTATCACTTCTGGGCTGGAGAGATGGCTTAGCAGCTAAGGCCTTTGTCTGTGAAGCCTAAGGATCCAGGTTCAATTCCCCAGTACCCATATAAGCCAGATGCACAAGGTGGAACATTCATCTGGAATTCATTTCAGGGGCTAGAGGCCCTGGCATGACCGTTCTCTCCCTCCTTCTCTCTCTCTTTGTCTCTCTCTCTCCCTCCTTCTATTTCTCTCTCATATAGATAAATAAATAAAATATTTAAAATATCTTTTCTGAAATCTCAGGAAAATAGAGGTATGTTAGTGGAGAGTACACATCTGAGCTGGAGTGATGTTTTCCCTTATGCTCCATCGGTTTTCATTTCTTTACCTCCTGTATGGATCTGACGCACAATGTTCTTCCAAATGCTTTTGGAAATATGTACATGCATACCACATAGCAACAACAAACCATGAAGAGCACATGTAGAAGATCAGAGACATAGTTCTATAGTTAAAATAAGACAAGATGAAGCTGGCCCTTCGAGGTAGCATCTATAATCACAATTCTATAGTTGGTGATTGATTAAATCACACAAATTAATGTAATTAGTATGACTTTTATAAGCCAAAACACATTTTGAAAATGTCTCATCTAAATATATCTGTTAAGCAGCCTCCTCTTATCTTCAGTTTTACTTTGTAGCTTTAGTTACCTGTGATCAGTTCTACATTTTTTAAACTATGCTTTGATATTTATTGTGGTTAATCTCTTACTGTGCCTGATGTATGAACTCTGTCATAGGTTGCATGTAGGAAGAGATATAGCATGCACAGGTTAGGCAGGGCTCAGGCACACATGGGGTCTTGGAACATGTCCTTTGTGGGCCAGAGGAGCATACAGTACCTACAAAATTCTATGGTGTAGAAACAGATTGCAAGTTGATAGTTTTCCATTTCCTAATGCACAGTTTTTAAATGTTTACTTATTTGTGTGTGGGGGGGTGGCGCATGTATGCACACACATGCCAGGGTCTCTTTGTTGCTACAAATGAATGTCCATCAGGTTTTACGTGGGTGTCTGGGGAATTGAGCCCAGGCCAGCAGGCTTTGCAAGCAAGAACCTTGAATCATTGAGCCGTCTCCCCAGACCCTAGTGCACATTTTTAAAAATATTATGTTATAAGCCTGGTGTGGTGGTACATGACTTTAATCCCAGCACTCGGGAGGCAGAGGTAGGAAGATTGCCATGAGTTTAAGGCCACCCTGAGATTACATAGTGAATTCCAGGTCAGCCTGGGCTGGAGTGAGACTCTAACTTGAAAAACCAAAAAAAAAAAAAAAATACTATGCTACATTTATTTATTTATTTATTAGTGACTTGAAGAGGGAGAAGGAGAGAAAGAGAATGGATGTTCCATGGCCTCTAGCCACAGCAAATGAACTCCAGACGCATGTGCCACCTTGTGCATCTGGCTTACGTGGGTTCTAGAGAATTGAACCTGGGTCCTTTGGCTTTGCAGGCAAGTCCCTTAACCGCTAAGCTATCTCTCCAGCCCCTAATGCACATTTTCATTATCACTGTGCTTCTATCTGCCCATGCTTGCTGGGCCTCCTTATGATAGTCACACAACGAGGACTAGTTGTGTGACTATCACACAAGGCCCTGCAAAGCAATCTCAAATGCTCTGTGTCTGAGAGAAGTGAGGGGTCGAGGACTGTTTATGCCAGTCATCTAACCAGAAGCTCTGCTCCAAACCCACCTTCTCACTTTCCTTGCCCAGTGCTGTTGGCTTTTGCAAACACAGAGCCCCTGAAGGAGCCTAGCACACAGTGGGAGGAGGACTCACTGAGGCCTGCTTGCCCCTCTCCTTGTCAACTGTACCTTTCCGGGGTTTCTTGATCATAATTCTACACTCAATCCCAGGCCCAGCCTTTTTCTTCTTTTTTTCTGTACCTTCAGATAATCTTGATGGCACCCCTCAGAGAAAGCAATTTCAGGGTCACCACACTCGCACTGTCCTACCACTTGAGTCGAAGCAGTGCCCAGACATCCCCCTCACTATAGCTTCTGGATACACTTCTGTTTGTTCCACCTAGTCCTGGGGCTCACACACTGCTCGTCTGTCTCCTTGGTGTCCTCTTCAATTTTTCCAGATCTTCAGCCCCTGTTCACCTAGCTTCCTCTCTTCCTGCATCTCACCACCTGTCAGCACGCAGGTAGTTTCCCTGTTCCTAACTGCATTCTCACAGACACACTGGTGGGTCCCTTCTCATCTAAACTTGCATGGTCTCTTTAGCCATTGAAAGCTTGCCAATTAGAAATGAGACCAACCTGTATCTTCTCTGCTAGAACTGGGATAATGGGGGACACTAAAGACAGCTGACTACACTGAAGCTATTGTCACTTCTAGTCATAGTTGGAGTTGGTGTTGGTTAAAAGCAATGTGAGTTTGAGTGTTCAGTCTGAAACAAGTGGCTTGGTGCTGGGAACACATCAGATCTAGGACTATCAGAGAGGCACTCTCCAAACTTGGACACGAGTTGAGTCTGCTGATTCCTAGTTCTGTGGCTTTTCCAGAACACACATGCTACCCATGCTACAGTTTTCATCATTTGAAATGTTTGGGCTGAGTGATAATCTTCCTTAAAAAGGGCTCATGAACTAGAAGTTTGATTTCCATCAATTCTGTGGCTCTCTTATATTTCTATAAATTATTTCATCAAACTAGTAGGACTAACATCTGAATTTAGTCTCATTTTTTAAAGTTCAGCACAAAGAAATAATAGTGGTGCTGAAGGAAAGCTTTAGACATGTCGAATAGAAAAAGCTTGTTTTTCTCAATAAATAGACAAGATAATTTATAGATTTTTAAACACTCAATTTTAGACAACTCTTCTAAAGTAAAAATGTAAAACATATCATTACTGTACTTTCTACTTGTAAAAGACATTTTATTCATATAAACTAAAAGATTTAAAAACAGAGAGAAATCTCTGTGTAGAATAAGATGTCTCTACATCTGGGAACAACAAACGTTCAGATACAAAACCATGGAAAATCATGAATTCTGATGTTTGACCCAAGGATAGGGGCAGCTCATCCCAGAGGGAATATTTTTGGTGTCTTTTCTCATTGTTATCTCTCACCCCATGGATTGCCTATCCTTGTCACAGCTAAACCTCAGTCAGTGTTCTGCCCCATACATTAGAAGCCACTTGACCGCATCTGGAGGCTCGGTTGTGCCCAAGAATTCTGCGTGAGACAAGAAATTTCTTAGAACTCAACCTAAACTGACTATCCAAATCACCAATTAACTTGGAAACAGATTCTTTGTCAGTAGATTTGGAGTAGGGCAAAAATTCTACATTTTTATTCTATCAGGAGATTTCATGCTTGTGGCCCTTGGGCCAAACTTCAAGAAGCAAGTCTCTGACCAAAGTCAGGTAACATGTATCAGTTCATCCTCGCTGTGGCTTGGCAATAGCCTTGCATGATCTCTAAAGGGTTCCTGTGCATTTTGGAGCAACACATTTTTGTTATCCTTTCTTTTTAAATCAATGTCTTTTTCTCATGTTAGGAAATGTTTTAAAGTTATAGTTCTGTGTTTCATTCTGTTTCTCTTTCCTTGATTTTCCAGAATTGACATGACTCTATGAAGTAATTTTAGAGAACAATTGTTATGTAGGAAGGATCTTTGAAAGATCTTTAAAGTCTTTTACATTCTTTTGAATTTTTAGATTTTTAATAAATCTGAATGATACTAGTATGTTAAAGAATAAAATTAATTCCATATTTTGCTATAAAACAGTTTAATAAATTTCCCCCCCTAAAGAAAAAAAATGCCAAAATATCACATCCTTTGATTGCAATGTCATAAAATTGTCATACTTCTGATTAAATTGTTATAAGGCTAGAAATTAACAAAAAGTCAGGGATTAATAAATGTGAACAGTGGAGATTTCAAAATGAATTTTTATAACTAAAGCTGAAGATACAATCAAATTAGAAATTATTACTTACTTAGAAATAAATAACATTAAGTATTATTTATATATTTATCTATGTCTATATATGTTTATAAATAACATTATGCTGTCTACCAAAACTAATGGGATAAACAGATTGTTTAGAGGAGAATTTATAGCTTTTCATACATTTTACAAGGAAAGTAAAGTAAATGGACAGTTTGCTTCAAAAAGTTTAAAAAGTGATATGGAAATGAACCCAAAATGAGTAGCATAAAAAGACTTTAACAAGAGTAAAAAAAAAAAGAAAAAAAAAAAAGCTCACAGGAAATAGAGTAGATTTAGTATGTACAATTACAAGTAGAAAAATAACGGTGTGTTCCTTGCCTCTTAGCCCCTGTGTTTCTCAATCTCCATCCTACTCATGCCAAAGCACCGTGGATGATGGTGTAAAATGGGTGTGTTGACAATGGCTTCCTGCTTTCTCTTTTGGATAGCACCCAAATGTTTCAAAGGTCTGTTTGAGTACAAAACATTATGATGACACTAAAATGCTTTCCAAATAGCATATTTTTTAAATTATTTATTTATTTATTTGAGAGTGACAACAGAGAGAGAAAGAGGCAGATAGAGAGAGAGGGAGAATGGGCACGCCAGGGCCTCCAGCCACTGCAAACGAACTCCAGACACGTGCGCCCCCTTGTGCATCTGGCTAACATGGGTCCTGGGGAATTTAGCCTCGAACAGGGGTACTTAGGCTTCACAGGCAAGCGCTTAACCGCTAAGCCACCTCTCCAGCCCCAAACAGCATATTTTTGAAAACTATTGTCATTTATTTCTGCGAGGGGAAGAGAGAGAGAAAGAGAGAACATGCCAGGACCTCCTGCCACTGCACATGAATGAAATGAACTGTAGATGCATGCACCACTTTGTGCATCTGGATTTTACATGGATCTGGGTATTGAACCTGGCTGACAGGCTTTGCAAGCAAATGCCTTTAACCACTGAGCTATCTCCCCAGTCCTAAACAATGTATTTTTAATAGTTAATAAATAATAGTTAATAAATACAAGGATATATATATGTGTGTATATATATATGTATATATAAATATATATATATATAGAGAGAGAGAGAGACAGAGAGAGAGACAGAGAGACAGAGAGAGACAGAGAGAGAGAGAGAGAGACAGAGAGAGAGAGAGAGAGAGACAGAGAGAGTAGATAAACAGAAGTAAACAAGGAAAGAGAAAAAAAGTTGGAAAGACTTATGTAAGGATAAATATAACATCTGTGTTGAACTGGGCAATGGAATAGTACATGCTTTGCATAGTCTATGTTCTTACCTCCTCTTCCCCTATTCCTGCAGCAAGGAAACCAAGTGAACACGCACCCCTACTGCCAGTAGTCCAAGCACATAATTCTCAGAAACAACTACATTTAAGCAGCCAGACTTTCATGAGTTAACTTGGGTCTCTGCTACTGATTCCATTCCTAATTATCTACGGAGATCTAACATAGAGGAAACATCCCTCATAGATATGGCAGACACAAGCATTAGTAGACCTTGTCCTAGGTTCCAGCAGCTCTCAGCTCTATGCCTCCTGTATATATATATATATATATATATATGTATTTATATACATATATGCATACATATATCTGCCTCTTTCTCTCTCTCATAAATAAATAACTAAATAAATATTTTTTAAAAAGATGAGAGATATTTGGGCATTCAGGTTTAGAAATAGGGAGCTCAGTATGAGCAAAGGAAGAGAGACAGGTGACTGTGGGGCTGGTCTGGAAAGTATTTGCTCTGCCAGCGCATTTTGAGTTTGAATCCATTAAGGAGAAAGCATAAATACACACTGACTTAATTATAATCTTTGCAAAACAAAACTCGGAAGAAACAGCTAATAAACTTGATTCTTAATTATGAAACTAATTATTGTCAGCATTAAAGTATTTATCTTTCATGTTTTATAGTTCTAATATTCATAAAGAATAATGACATACGAGAAATTACTACCCTCCACTAGTAAAATCTAATCATTCCATTTCCATCACTACTGGAGAAACAAACAGTCATTAAGTGCAAAGACTATTATGTTGTTGGACTGATGTTACATTTATGCGGTCCGGGGAAGTGAAGAGTAAAATCAAGCACATGTGTCCATATTTGCACAGAGTAGAAGATACACAAAATATCTGGGACCTAAAATAAAGAAGGGGCTCTTCAAGAAACCCAGAAGCCGCCTAGAGAGACAAGGGTGTCTGCTTCAGGTTTGTGCACAAGACTGCCTTTCAGCACTTGCCCCACAAGGGTTCAGTGGAGGGCAAGATTCCCAAAGGGTTGGCCATGGGGTCTCACTCACGTAAGTTTGCACAAGAACTAGACCCAACACTTTCTGCTGCTAGCAAAATAACTTTCTTGAGAAACAACAAAGAAGCACACAGTTCAGCTTAAATTCATTGGCAAACAAGGAACTTTGGGAAACAGCTTAAGGAGGGCCAAAATTACTTGGGAAAAATAATGATTCTATTAGTAAATAAATGATTTCCAGAGAGATCAAGTTTTCAGAGGACAATTACTGCCTTTTGATTAACAGAGGATCATTCTCAGAGAGCATCTTATCTTTATGTGTTTGCATGTTACATGATCCAGGTCCGTGGAGGCATGGTTGTTCATTCTGTACGAGAAGATGTTCTGGATTGGGAAGTAGGGGACTGAGGCTCCATAGGTGATGGTCCACTAACAAGTTGGATGACTTGTTCAGTTCATTTCTGGACCGAGCCAGTGTCTTTTCACTGAGTTTAGGAGAGTAGTTTGTAGCAGTCATCATCCCACATGCACCTTTAACCACTGAGTCATCTCCCCAGCCCACAGCCAGGACCTTCAAAGTGGAAGGAAGACAACCCTCTGAAGGGTGCGAGAAAATATGAGAACTACAAAATTTTAGCAAGTGCTCTTGTATATTCTAAAGTAATATAATTACTCTTATGGGCAATGAATGACAATACATATTTTAGTATATGGTCTACGATACACTTATTTTTGTCAGTAAGGGTCAAAAAGCTGGTGAACACTGCTGTAGACAGCCTGTAAGCGTATTTTAAATATCTGATATGAATGTAGTATCAAGGTCTGCATAAATGGAATGAAAGAATTACATGGCCTTGGGCTGGAGAGATGGCTCAGAGGTTAAGTGTGTTTCCTACGTAATCATGAGAGCCTGAAGGAGACAGAAACTATGGAGTTTGAATTCTCCAGATACCATATAAAGAGCTGGTTGTAGCCACATGTAACCTGTAACCTTAGTTGCATAAAGGGGAAAAGAGACCAGGGAATCTGCCAGAGAAACAGCAGGCTGCCATGTCAGTGGGTTAAGTAAGAGATTTTGGTGCAAACAAGGATGAGCAGAAGAGCAATGGAGTTGGACAACTTTCTGCTCTAGCCACTACAGGCTGGTGACCCCAGCCACAAGTGAGTACATACCCCCCACACATACTACATGTACACACAAGTTAAAAAACAAAAACAAAAACAAAAGGATTCTCCAACGGAGAGTAAAGTTAGCACCAGAAAAATGGGATAACTCTTATTTTTGTATAGAGAATTTAATAGGTGTAGGCCCTCTTATAGCCCACGATTGGTGGTAGCTTGATAATGGAGAGCGGGCTCATGTTTGGATATGGTTCTGACTTCATTCCCAGCTCCAGCTATGGGTCCTGTTCCACTGAGCAGATCAGTTAGCCAAATCAAGAGCAGTTGGTTTCCCACCATGGCTGTGTGCCAATATTGCACTTGTGTGAGCATCATGACAGGTTATTTGCTGCAAAGTAGGTTAGACCATGAGTTTCTTGGACAGATATTCATTTTCTCCAGTCACCCATGTAGCACCTTCTGGCACTAGACACGCTGATTATCTGGGGACTGACTCTCTTCCAGCTTCCAGCCATGTCATTCCATTTTACGTGTCAACCGCATATGGTGTCTTCAGCAGTAGAGTCTTACCACTAGCCTTTGGTGGGTCATCAAGTACTCTGACAGAAATCTGTCTTTCTTTTAGGAAACCTTGTATGTCTCTTTGATCAAAAGCTCATTGTGGATGATAGCCAACTGCTGGTACTGAGAGTTACAGGTCAGTGCCCACTAAGAGAAGGAAGAAAAGGTAAGTAATGTAAAAGAGATAGAGAAGAAAGAGAGAGAGAGAGAGAGAGAGAGAGAGAGAGAAGCTGTAGAAGATTAAGGTCAGTCTTCATCATACCCTCTCCAGTGCCTTGTGACTCAGGTGTTCCCTGTAAGGGCCTGGTGAAGATTCAACCATTTGGTCTGCCTTTTCAGATATAGAATTTTATGGTACCATTGCCCTTTTGGTCTAGATTTGGGTCCCCACCCCCTCCCTTCCCCTCCCCTCCCTCCCCACCCACCCTATTGTCTAGTCCACGAGATACTTGCTGGGTATGTTGGCATCTTGGGTAGATTCAGGTTAGGTGCTGTAGATGAGGGAGACTATGCAGCAATTATCTTTCTGTGATTGGATAAGTTCACTGAGAATGATCTGTTCCAGGTTCAACCATTTTTCTTCAAATTTCATTGTGTCATTTTTTCTTACTGCTGTATAGAATTCCATTGTGTAGATATACCACATCTTAGTTATCCATTCTTCTAGTGATGGACATCTGGGTTGATTCCAGCTCTTAGCTATTATGAATTGAGCCGCTATAAACATGTTTGAGTAAATCTCTCTGTACTGAGGTTTAAAGTTTTTAGGGTACATGCCCAGTAAGGGAATAACTGGGTCTGTTGGTAACTCTATAGTCAGCTTTTTTAGGAGTCTCCATATTGTTTTCCAAAGTGGTTGTACCATCTTACATTCCCACCAACAGTGGATGAGGGTTCCTATTTCTCCATATCCTTGCCAGCATTTATTTTCATTTGATTTTTTGATGTTTGCTATCCTTACTGGGGTAAGGTGGAATCTCATAGTTGTTTTAATTCGCATTTCCATGATGATTCGAGATGATGAACGTTTTCTTAAATGTGTGTTTGCCATTTGTATTTCTGCTTCTCTTTTTCAGAGAGACACAGATCCTAAGGAGAGAACCACCCCCCATACCTCAAAAGGGCCCAGGCTGAAACTAAGAATAATTGGCAAAACAAACAAGGGTGCTCTTTTCTTGGTAAGCCGGGTACCAGCACAAGGGTGAAGGAGATCAACACAGAGAACAATCAAGTCCTACAAAACCAGATATCCAGAGACACAGAGGGCCCCCAACACCTCATCACTGAAGCAGACCAAAAATGAACCCAACATGTCTCAGGGAAATTTTGCGGAAGAGGGGGCGGAAAGAATGTCAGAGCCACACGTTGGGTCATGATCCACAGAGACATTTCCTCCTACCCATAACTGTGGGCTAACTCACAATGCATGACCCATATACCTCAATAAGGAGGGGCCAGGGCGAGGGGTTAGGACATGGACGAGCCTAACAAGGGTACCAACTTGACTGTATTCACTGAGTACAAAACTAATTAAAAAAAAAAAAAAGAATTGTGTGGCCCCCTCACAGATTAAGATTGACTTTCTGTCCTCTGGACAACCCTGTATCTCTTTTCTACCTACTTATCTAAGGGCTCGTGAGCATTACCCTCTTCTCTGTATTGCCCCTACCCATAACGGTGTCCAGCAGTTATTAAGTGCTCAAACACATGTTTGTCAAAGGAATTGATCTCTAATGTAAGAAAAGCTTATTTGTTTTTCTTGAAAGAAATTAGTTGCTTCTTGAGACAACTTGGGGAAATCATGTTTTTTGATTCTCATATACAAATAAATGTTTATGTGGACTGATTAGGGGGTAGGGTCAATTTTTTCCTTATATTTAAATGTTTATTGTCACCTACAGTCTCTGGCAGTCACAACACTGTTCTATAGTTCTTTCCTCATTAAAATTTGATGAAACCTTCAGATATTGAAGCAGAAAAATAAACGTCTGTCACACAGAGCATGATTTCTTTTGACATTAAATGTAGACTTGAGGGGTTTCTTAGATTGGAGAATATTGCATTTTTGGACAGGAAATATTGATTATATCATCACTACACAGAAAGAGAATAAGAAAGAAAAAAAATGTGTCTTGCTCTCAGACAGTACTCCAAGGAGTGTTAAGGTTGATGGGTTATTTTTCCATGCTATACTTTTATTTATTTTTGATCTAGTATAAAGAGACATTTCTGACAGTTTTGCTACCACCACTGAAGGGGAACCTAGACCTGAGAAGTCAAAGATTTAACAGAATGGAAAACTCCTCTAGGGACTATATAGAAGTCTAAATTTCCAAAGAGCACTTACTTTGGACTTCACTATTTGGCAACTCCATAGTTGGCAGATGAGTCAGGAATCAGTGGAACATAGCACATCAAGAAAGAAAAGCTAAGAACCTGTGCTCTCATCTCTGGCTTCTGGGTCAGGGAGTACACATGCATTTCAGTGTTGCTCCGTGTCTAGGTTGCAGAGTTTCTACATTTCCACTGATCAACCAACACCATGGATGTAAATTCCTGCTGATACAGTAGTGAATTCTTACACCCGAGGGCTGAAGAAAAAATTCCTTTTTTACTTAAATCGCTGGTATTTCACCTTGAGTTTGATTAGAATTTCTGCTTCATTAGAATTGGTGACACATGCATAGTATCATCACCTAGCTAACTAGTAATGCCACCTGTCGCCTGGAGATGCACCTTTCCTGTGGGTGTGCCATGCGTGGGCAGGGTCCCGAAGGCCTCATGTGCACTAATTGCTGTGTCTCCCTTTCCATCACACGGACCCACCCTCACTCCCCATCTTGGTGAACACATCACTGCTCTAGCTGCTGTAGAGATCCGGAGATCTCACTGAGTCCCCTTTCTCCTTCACCTGGAGTTTGGTTATTGGTGTTGTCATCTAACAATTTGCTGTACAACTAACTATCCAGCACATGGGCTCTTAAGAAAGAATTTCCTCTTTTTCTCTCTATCTCCTGGTACTTCCAGGAGATGTTTAATGGCTGGGAACACTCCACGTAAAGAAGGCAGGGTTAAAATTGTCCACTGCTTTAGTTACACATGCGTTGTTTGCATATTGGCATGCAGAACAATTTTGGTTCAAGAACGTGCTGGTGTAAAGTGATGAGACACAGCACAAGGAGATGTGGCCCACACCTATGTTTATTGAGCCAGCATACCTGCTTGCTGCTAGTTCGTTGAGCTGGCTAATCCCCTGGAGAACTTTGGGTGCTTGTTTCTGCAACTTGAAAGCCTAACATTTTGGGCTTCCTTCCATGTTTTACTTTGCGATTCTCAAACATGCACTGCACTCACTTGTTGGTGAGCAGTTGGCATAGAGAGGTTGAGAGCAGTTATAAGCTCAGAGGTGTTGGCTAGCGATACACACTTAGAAGCGTGAGCTGCCAGGTTTGTTTGCAGGAACAATTCAAACTAAGCCTCCTTCTGGCAATTTGCTTTAGTTACTAAGCTCCAGTAATATCATTTCTGGTCCAGTCATGCAATACATCAGTAGCAAGCCAAACGGAACACATTCTCCTTTGAGTTGAAAGCCTTGAGTTTCTAACCTATTTTTGCCATTCTGTGAGATGATGGAGACAGGTCATGGGCCAAAGGGCCAAGTCACACAGATCAAGTGTGTCAACATGTCTGGTGCTGGTGCCGGCAGCTAGAGATCTTTCCTGCACGGCTACTGAGACAGAGAAAGACTGCCAGGCTCCCCTTGTCCCAGCTGCTCACCCCACAAGGCTTTCAGCAACTGACCCACATGGAAGCAGACCTGAGCTTCCAAGCGTCCGCTCTCCCCCACCTGACAGTGTTGTCAGAGACCCGAGACTGCAGCCTCGCTGCTTGGGTGACGATGGGAATGGTCTCCCTGCTCTGCTCACACCGTGTGTACCGAGGGCTTCTTTATTTCACTGGCTCAGTTCTCTGGTGAATAGGCCAGAATGGTGCTTGTTTTAACCTTTCTATATTTAATTTTTTCAGAGCCTTTTATTTTCTAGACTCAGATTTCAAAACCTAACAGCCTTGCTTAGTAATCAGATCTTTGTTTCCTTCCTACAGTCTCACATGTATATTTTCCGAGATGTAAATCATTTCAAGCTGAGTAAACAACACGTTATAGTGTTAAATGCTGCACGAGGAAATGAGACATGCCAATATCCTCTTCCTCCTTTGACTCCAGTGAACAGAAAACAGGCCTCAGGAATTAGAAAAAGAAAAAAATGGAAGCTTGTGTTTATTACAGCAGTGCCTGGGGACCTTGACTCATTAGACACGTGTCAATGTTGCCATTCAAAATTTTACTCCTCAGGTATTTACTGACAGTCCTGAAAGTTTGCTTTTGGCAAAAACAACAAACAAACAAACAAAATCCCAAACCCTAATCCCCTAAATCTCAGCTGGGAAGAAACAGATTATAAAAACACATCTTCCAATAACCTGCTCAGCTGTGCTTCTGTGACAGGATCCGATTTTATTAGGGAGAATACTGCTGAATTATTGTCAATGTTATCAATGGCTTCATGACCTAATGACTTTTAGGAAAATAGGCCTCTGGACAAGGAAATTTCTACCTGATCCAAAATCAGGGCGGTGGATGTGGCAGGTCTCTGTTGGAGAGAACACCTCTGGGCACTGTATTTACTTAAAGCTATACTCTACCTGTACAATGTTCTTCCATTAGAAAGTAATAAAATCCTTCCCCTTTAGCAGTGAAGAAAATGAGAACCAATTAATAGAGGACTTATCCCAGTCCCTCAGAGTCAGCTGCAGAGGTGGAAAGCAGAGGTGTCCCTCAGTGCTGATACGTAAGTTGGACAGACATATCCTCCTAGATCCTACCTTCCGGGGCCCTCCTGGCTGGAGGAGTCCATTGCCCTGTGCACACTCCTGTCCCTTAGGAAACCTCTTTACTTGCACTTGATATTCTACCTAGTCTTTCCTTATAAGTTTTTCAACTTGCACTTGTGTATTTCCAAATAGCAGAGAATCAGACTTTTGGGGAATAGAAATGCCAACCTTCATTTGCATGTCTAACAGCCATTTGTTTCCGTAAAACCAAGTTTTTCTATGTGACTATTGAATGTTTGCAGGTGTGATTTCTAAGAGACCGGGATAAGGTGGCTGCAAATGTGGCCCTTGAAGTAAAAGATGATGAAAATAAATCAAATGATCATCATCCAATTAGGAATGACTGAAAGTGAAAGTAGGAGATATGGAAATGAACAAGTCTCCCCACCATGGGTGGGTTCATAATGAATCTAATAAGGAGCTAAAATGACAAGAGTAATGAACACTCCGCAAACCGTCTTTAAAAGCTTGATTCCTTTTGTCTGTGAGTGTGCACCTGGCATGAGATGTCCCAGTCTTCTTGCCTTGAGACTGTGCATCTTTGTACTGCACTCCCTTTCTTGTTTGTCACCAACTTCATTTCCTTTGTTGAAAGACCCAGTGAATCATTACTTCCTTTATGACATTTAGGTTTCTTTGTGAGCAGTAAAAATGGACCCTGGCTATGGTTTCCAGAAAGGAACTTATAGGAAGGAAGTGTGCTAGCTCTCATGGAAGAGGCATCAAGACAACACTAGGTATCTGCTGGCAGAAACAAACAGAAGGTCTTAATAAGCTTCCACTATAGCAAAGACTAGATGCTAAGAGCCCTGTATCATACTGTTGTCCTCCTAAAGATTCCTTTCCCAGGGAGCTAGCTTCAGATGCCTCATTCTCCTAGCAGGGGAAGGTGGGACACAGGGATGGAGATTCTGTCATCCAGTGGGGTGGAAGTAGTTCCCCAAGAAACATCAATATATTATCAGTGGAAGTGAGGATAGGTGGCGGGACTCACACAGCACATGCCCCCCACCATTCCTCTAGACTGGGCTGTTTCTTTGCCTATTTGTCCTTATTTTTAGCTTGACAGCTATGAGAATAAAGTTATAAATTAGTGACATTAACGAGGATCCTTTATTTGGTATATGGATCTGCTCTGTCATATCCTGGCCAATGGGTACAAAAGAACTACAGGGATCCTGTCAGGAACAGAAGCATTGACTGCCCTGGAAAGCCCGACCAGCAGATGCTGTGAACTCCCATATTCCATTGCTTGAGAGATATGCATTGAGTATCTAGGATGCCTCAGCCCTGCTTGTGTGGACTAGATAGTCTACTAGAATGTCTGCCCTTCAGTCCTACTAGACACATCAGCCTGGAACTATATTTAAGAACCACAATGAAATGAAATAGGAAAGTGAAATCTAGATGCATATGTACAGACAAATTTCTATTCATTACAGGATCCAAAGTATAAAGTAGCTAAAAAGATACAAAGAAATATTTGGGTCTAATATGAAGACAACTATAAAAATTTGGAGGATAAGAAAATATGACTTAAGTAAAGAGATATGATTTCCAAATTCTTTTCTGTTTGAAATGTAGGAGTCATTTTCAGTCCATCTAGAATTACAAATAGCATAGAAGCTTTTAACAGTGTGGATGAGGTATTGATCTATTAGAGATTAAAATGAAGCCAGGCATGGTGGTGCACACCTTTAATCCCAGCACTCAGGAGGCAGAGGTAGGAGGATCATCATGAGTTCGAGGCCACCCTGCAACGACATAGTGAATTCCAGGTCGGCCTGAGCTAGAGTGAGACCCTACCTTGAAAAACAAAAACAAAAACACAAACAAAAACCAAAAAAGAAGCATGAAGCCAAATGATATAAACTGTAAAGATAACATCTAAGTGGAATGGTAGAAAGCTACAGCATAAACATACACACACACACTCATGCACCCACACACTGCTTATAGATATCTTCAATTCATATGTAAAAATCAATGGTTCATCAGACAAGTGGCTTACAATTTGGAAAGAAATAAAATCCATACTTTACCCCACAAATAAAACCATACAACTCTTAAATAAAAGTTAGATCATTATTAAAGAATTGCATGGATTTTCTAAGGAGATAAAATTAAACACTTAAGACTTGAAAATGTCTATGCTAACCATATTGCCCTGACACAAATAAATTGTAACAAATTTTAAGAGGGTTAAATACAAAGTCCAGAATATTCCTAGTATACATGACAGTCAAAAGTTTACTGTTCTTGATATAGAGCACCTAACACAAAATGTGACACAGATAAACATTCAATGAGAATTTCATTAAAAGTGCAATCCCTGCAAACTTGTGAGTAAACGCTCACATGTTGGTGATGGGACCATAAAGGGACACAATTTTGTAGTGGGAAACTTAGACATATCTCCTCCAAACTTAAAAATTTGGATCTTCTGTTGGCCCAGAAAGTTTATTTTTAGGCAGCTGTCTCAAATACTTAGCTACAAGGATTATTATCACAAAATATTCAAAACTACAAATAATCAAAAGGTTTGATAAAGCTGGAGGGCTGGCTTAGTGGTTAAAGTTTCTTGTTTGCAAAGCCTGATGGCCTGAGTTTGATTCCCTAGTACCCATGTCAAGCCAGAGGCACAGAGTGGTGCACGCACCTGGAATTTGTTTGCCATGGCAAAAGGCCCTGTAGCACCCATACTCATTCTCTCTCTCTCTCTCTCCCTCTCTCAAATAAATGAAAATATTTTAAAAATATTTCATTTGTTTATTTATTGGAGAGAGAGAACAACAGAGAAAGAGGCAGATAGTGAGGGAGAATGAGGGTGCACCAGGGTCTTCAGCCACTGCAAACAAACTCCAGATGCATGTACCACCCTGTGCATTTGGTGTACTTGGATACTGGGGAATCGAACCTGGGTCCCTAGGCTTCAAAGGCAAGCACCTTAGCCACTGAATCATGTCTCCATCCCTAAATAACTTATTTCATTATTTTCAAGAAGAGAGGGAGACAGAAAGAGAAAGAATGGATGCCCTAGGGCCTCTAGCCACTATAAATGAACTCCAGATGCATGTGCCATTTTGTGCATCTGACTTTACATGGATACTGGGGAATTGAACCCAGGTCCTTAGACTTTGCAGGCAAGCACTTTAACTGTTGAGCCATCTATCCAGCCTCTAACTAAAATAAACATATTTTTTTGAAAGGCTTAACAGACTTCCAGGCGTGGTGGCACATGCCTTTAATCCTAGTACTTGGGAGGCAGAGGTAGGAGGCTTGCCATGAGCTCAAGGCCACCCTGAGACTACTTAGGTCAGCCTGGGCTAGAGCAAGACCCTACCTTGGAAAACCAAAAAGAGGAAAAAAGAAAAGAAAAGGTTTGATAGAATAAAGTATGATAGTATTTAATGACATGAAACATATTATCTAATCACTGTTGAGTGAAAAAGAGCAAGTCACTTAAAAGCTAGAAAATTATTCTCCTAACTAAATTCTAATATGCATACATGTCTATAATTATATATTAATTGGGAGCATTAGGCATATATTTAATAAAATGGACACAGTGGAATAGGCAGTGAGATTTTCTAATTTGATTTCCCTTACAAATACATATATGTACTTAAAAGAGATGTGCTTTATTTAAGGCAGCAGAAATCCTGCTTTTTCTTTTGTATGTGTGTTTAGAGTGTATGTGTGGTTTCATGTGTGTGTGTGTGTGCGTGTGTGATGTGTGGTGCATGCCTGTGAGCAAGCAGATGCACACGCCTCAAGTGCATGCAAGCAGAAGCCATGGGAGAACATCAGGTGTCCTCTGAATGCTTGTCTGTGTAATTCCTTGACAGGGGGTCTCCCTCAACCAGAGCTGCTGTCAGTGAGCTCCAGTGATTCTCTGTTCTCTGAGCCCTACAAGCTGGAACTACAGACATGCATGGCCATGTCCAGTGGGTTCTTTTTTCTTTTCTTCTGACATGGGCTCCGGGAAGTCAAACTTGGCAGTATCCAGTCTCCTCTCTAGACCTTCAAGGTGTTTAAGTAGCAAGTGCTCTTAATTGCTGAGCCATTTCCCCAGCTCAGAAATCCTGTATTTAAGTCCAAATCTCGTGTGAAAGCCCAACTAAAGGTACTTATATAAGAGGTAAAGTGAAGATGGCAGGTCTAGAGTCTGGTTCCTTGTGTGGATAGCCTTGAGAACTCACGTGGAAGTGTCAGGGCCCAGGGAAGATTGCTGGAAGTCATTGCACACTAAGGCCACCTCTAGAAACTGCATGGATGCTGCCCATTTGCCCAGATAAGCAAGGGTCTATGACTCTGGTTACCTCAATAGGTACTTATTAACCAATAGCTCATTCCATTGCAATTTACATCTCTCTATTGTATATTTATTTGTTAAGCATTTTAAATTTTTTTAGGTTTTAGCATTGCTTCATGCTAATTTACCTATTGTTGTGGTCAGTTTTGAGTTACTGCACAAAGAACTCGACCCAAGGCGGCTTGAGGGAGGAAATGGTTTATTTTGGCTTACAGACTTGAGGGGAAGCTCCATGATGGCAGGGGAAAATGACGGCATGAGCAGTGGGTAAACATCACCTCCTGGCCAACATCAAGTGGATAAGAGCAGCAGGACACTTTGCCAAGCATTGGCAAGGGCAAGCTAGCTATGACATCCATAAGCCTTCCCCCAACAACACACTGCCTCCAGGAGACTTTAATTCCCAAATTGCCATCAGCTGGGGATCTAACATTGAGAACACATAGGCTTATGGGGGGCACTTGAATCAACCCACCACACCTATGGACTAGATTTCCTTATGCTCTAGGATTTTATGTTGATATGAGCATAGAGAATTGTATTTGATATAATATCCTCAGAAGTTACCAAAGGTTCATATGAGAAATTATTGTATGAACAACGGCTCTCTATTCTCTCTAAAACAATCATTGAAAACATTTTCATCCTATGTTTAGTCTCTTACATGATAATACATAGGATAAGTGCCCCTAAAAGTTTAGTGAAAGAAAAAGGTGTGCTCATTTTTATAATTAAATGTGACTTTCTTACATACTGTAGCTTTAGTCCTATCTAGCTCAACATGTTTCCCTTTTGACTTTGGCTTCCAAAAACCCATATTTATTGCCCAACTATAGCCGCACACAGCTGTCTAATTTTGCAGAAAAACTCTATCCCAAAACATGAATGTTTATCCTCAACTAAAAGGTCCCATGATATGCATGGCTCATGTTATGAGTTGTCACAAATCCAATTTGGAAATAGACAAGGATTAAATAATAAACAAACACATAAGTAATTTGGAGTGAGTAGACTCTGTCTTTGGCAGTAGAACGTGTCCATACCTAGTTTGGTTTGAATCAAATGCCTGTTAGGCATATTGCCTCAATCTGAAGTACTGCTCAGGAGTGAGTCTGCTGCTGGTACGGCTGTGGATGTGTGGGTTTTCCTGCCACTGAACCCCCTCAGCACGTGCATTTGCCCATCCAGAGGTTGGCTCCAATCAAGGAAGGGACAGGGTAGAAAAGCACAAGAAAAGAGGTAAAGATGAGCTTGCCATTTACACAGCTTCTCTGGACTGTAACCTTTACAAGGTAACAGAACACGATCTGCGTGACGCGGACCTTAAACAGACATTCTTTACAGCAGAAACATCTCATTTTTAGGCAAGAGAGAGAGAAAGTGTGTGTGTGTGTGTGTGTGTGTGTGTGTATGAGAGAGAGAGAGAGAGAGAATTTGCAACAAAAGACTAAAGACTATTCAGTGAATTAAGCTACTTCTTAACCTTTCTAGAAGGTTTCTAGAAGAAGGTAAAATATTTACCCTCACTGTTCAGATGACCTAGATAATTTTATAAGTTAAGTGCTGAATAGAACAGAGAATATGGAGGAAAAGGAAACTTTTTTTTTTTTTTTTTTTTGAATGACTGATGTAAGTAGTTTTCCAGCATTGTTCCTTTAAGGGACATGATTACTTTTTTTTTTTTTCTTACTCCAGGATTCATGAGCTCTCAGCATTATCCTTAGTAACATCCAGGCATGAACAGTACCGTTTTTATACTGAAATCAATACTGACCCTGGAGTCCTGTAGCTGACTTACGTGGCTCTGCAGTAATTCCAATTATCTGATGGCAGCAGTCTGTTATTCTACTCAAACTATTTGCATGGCATTCACAGGAAAGTCGTAACTAGACCAGGAGCAAAGGGACCAGGCAGGCTCCTGGGACCCCACTATCACCCACACATGGGGTTGGCCTGATCTTCCACAGGTGTAGTTTCACTTCTTGTGGCAATACTTGAGGACCAAGAGCCCAGAGGTGTTTTTTTCTCTTATTATTATTAACAACATATTTTGTATGGATATATCATGTGTTGGTTCCCTCTTTCCCCTTGTCCCTGTCCCCATTCCTCTGGGAACCTTCCTCAGTGCGGTTGCAGGTACTCCCCATGGGGTTGTGCATTATGCATTGTGGGAGCAGTCGTCAGGTATTTTGGGGGGAGGGAATGTCTCTGGGCATGATGTCTCAACCTGTGGTTCTTACAGTCTTTCGACCCCATCTTCTGAAAAATTCCCTGAGCCACAATAGGTGAATTTTAAGTCAACTTCAGTGATGAGCTCTTAGGCCTCTAGATCTCTGCTTTTGTAAGTGTTGAGTATCCTCAGGGTCTTTCTCCTTCACCCTGACTCTGATTATCAGGTTCAGCAGTGAAGTAGCAGTCTTGCTTGTCTCCCCAATTCCTCTGTGGTTTCAGCCATGGCTTGGCTGAAGTGTGAGGGGTAGTTTATCTTCTTGGGTCTCTAGAAAGCACTACATGAGCTACTGGGGGAAAGTGGCCAACAACGGCCTAGTCTGAGCAACCAGAGGTGTAAGCTACTCAGAAGAGCCCAGAGTTTGGGTCTGAATTTTCTAGCTCGAAATCTCAGTACAACCACTCACAGTGGTTGAGTAAACAGGAAATAACCTCTTGTTTTTGAGTCTTTCTGTACGTTAATGAAATTGTCTGTGAAAGGCTTGTGTGCATCCTCAAGAGGTGTCAGTCTTCATTATCTTTTTGTTATTTAGATGAAAACACCACATATTAACTTGGAAATTCTGAGGGATATGCATCCCTCGTGGCTGGTAACACTTTGGCATGTCAGTGAAGATGTGGTGGGTAGAAAAGGGTCCAGGACTGAACCTTCCCTCTGAGAAGCAGGTGGCCAGGCTGCAGAGCCCCAGGGATTCTTCCATATGGAAAAGCATCCAGTTGTTACAGCCACCCAAGTGCAAACTCTGCTCTGACAGAAAGGCAATGTAGCTGAGGAATCCAGGTTACAGGTTTAAGGTGGTAGGACAGCTTCCTCCGCATGATCTGTCCCACCCCAGAGGGCTCTGTACACTTTCTGTGATGTGGGACGCTAACCTGCGGAGCCATCAGATGTCTCTGTTTTCTGACTTGCCAAGGTGCATGAGCAAAGCCATGTGCGCTGCTGTGTGGAGATGTCTGCCCTGGACAAGCCGTCCACGTTGAGCTTGCTGCTGGTAACCATCAGACAGCCACCACCCTTCTCCACAGAGCAGTCATTGTGTGCTTTCATACTTCCCCGTCATCTATCATCATTATAAACCAGTTATTCAACACTCCTTGCCCAGCAAAGAGAAAAGAGCATTTGGAGTCATTCAACTATTTTGTAGAAATGGATGAATTATTTCAATTATTGCTCAGTGGGGGGCCCAGGAGAGGCTGGTTCTGAAACAAGCAGTTCACATTCACTATTTAGGAGAGACTTCATCTCCCCCGCTGGGTCAGGGAAAACACACACACAGACACACACACCACACTGTGCATGAAATACTGACCTGTGAGGCCAGCGGCCTCCGCAGACAGGAAGGCACTCCACGAAAGGAGGAAAAACAGGCCCGTCTCCAGCATCGGGAACTCACACAGCTTGGTAAACTTGGTCAAGTGACAAGGCGTGTTAAGGGAATCAACGATGTTTTTTCAGCTCAGTCTCCTTGTTGACAGAGAGAACTGATCTGGTGAGGCAGGCTCGTTCAAACTTCTGACATTGCACTTAGGCAGTTTAGGTGACTAGACCCCAAAAGGAAACAGCTAGAATGTCTTTGGGCCTATCCTTGCATTCTTCACTTTGCTAGAGATCAGAGAAGAACGTGGCTTCTTTTTGTCTCTTGCCTTAAGGAGTTCCCTAGACCTGTTTTTCCATAAACAACCTGAGCCCTCATGGGAGGGAGCTCCCCTTTCCTAGAATTTAAATCTGATCCTGATATTGTGGTTGGTCAAGTTCAGCCCCCAAACTTCGTGTCATGGCTGGTCTCTTCCTGAGTCAGCCCCTAGCCCACACCAAGCAGCCCTTACCCTGGCTCACTGAGCCTGAAGGTGAAGCCCACCACAGTGAGGTTATAAATAGACCCTCATCAGGGAGGGTCTCTTGGCTGACTCTGAACTTTCAGGTTCTGGTAAGCCTCCCCTTGTCTCAGCCCACTCCACCCTACCCCTACCCCCACATAGGCTTCACCCCTCACCTCCCTCATGGCAGAGGCTCCCTGTACTTCCTCCTCTTTCCTTCTCTTAACCTAACAAAGCCTAAACCTTACCCTCTCGTCTATGGATTTTAATTCTTTAAATTCATAAGATAAGAATGTGGGGTACCCTAAATTTATTGGTGCATTGGCATATTAGTTTGTTGACAAGGAACCCCAAAATTCCTATTTCACCACCGCAACATTGTCAATGACGAAGTTCATGCTCAAGAACTGTACAACTGAATTGTGGAAAAAAATGCAGAAAAATTTCGTATTTTTTAAGTTTAAAATTTTGTGTTGAACCTCAAGTATAGCTATCCTCAGCCACATGTGGCCACATGCAGCCTATGTGCTACACATTGCACATACCTATCAGAGATTGGAAGGCCAGTTTTCATACCTGCCTGGGTGTTGCTCACAGCAGGCCATACTTGAAGACTAGCATGGGCACCATGCTTCACTGGGGGCTAAATACGCCATAAAAATCCAAACCTGTATTCCATTCAAATAGGTTTCTACTAAACCAGCAGGTGTGGGTGCAAAGCCTCTTGAATGTGGCCCAGTCCTTGAAGAGTGCGCCCCAGGATCTTCCACAGAAAGAAGAAAGCCAAGCCAAGGGGTGAGCAGTTACAATTAGAGGAGTATGTTGGAGCAGAAGGCACTGCTCTCCTGGGGTGCAGCCTTTGGCTGAACGCCCTGTGGAATCCTTCCTCCTGGGAGTGGAAACAGAACAGGAGGAGCAGTTCCACTCAATGAGAGAGGAGCTGCTCATGGCCTCTTGGTATAAACAGACAGAGGAGAAAGAATATTATTTCTAGGTCAGGCAAAACACCTTTGGACAGCCATTGATTCATGTTGGCAAGGAAGACACTTGAGCAATAGTCTGTAAATCAGAGGTAGAGCAAAGGGATGGTGACCTGATTTGGTCAAAGACTGGGTTTTAAGGAGATGGTTACAGTCTGTGATTGATGGGACAAAAGTTATACTTCTAATACATCTATTTTAGGCACAAAATCCCCTCATGGTGAGGATATGCAATCCTGTGGCAACATTATGCTTCTAGAAGAAAATATGAAACATATTTCACATTAAAATATGAATCATACCAGAAGAGGGAGGAAAAGCATAATACCTAGGGTAGAATATTTGGGTACAATTCTTGGCTTGACCATCCACTGGGTGTGACTTCTGAGCAGCGCATTGACCATTCTGACCCTCATGTCCATTCTGTGCACTGACAAGGGGAATAATACCTTGCCCAACATGTGGAGGGTAAAATGAGATGAACTATCTTAAAATGTTTTCTTTTAGGAAGCACATAACACTAAGAGCCCAAATAGCATCAGGACTGTAAGTGTGACTGCTTGACACTGGCTCCACCTCAGTCCAAAATTCCCTGTTCACTTAGACATGCCTCTAATCCCCTGTTGGAAAATGGGATATGAGCACAATCTGCCTGTTGGCATATAAATGTGTTCATAATGATGTACTCAGAACAACACCTGGCATGCAACAAGGGCTATATAAACTTTTCTGTTAGTAATTAAAATTAACTTTTGGGGGGTAAAACATCTTTCCTGGAAATGGATTCAGTAAAGATTTGATAGTAACTGTCTAGAGTAAAGTATGAATTTCCCTAGGGTCTTTTTTTTTCCACATTCCCTTTTGTTACTTAGGAGGATGGTTTTATTGGCATTTGTCCTTCAGATTCTTCTAGTTTGTTTTATAGGGAAGGCTTGGGCCAGTTTGAGTAGCAGAATACCAGTGGGCTATAGAACATTCTTCTTTTTAACTTTCTCTAGAAAGTTATTCAGTTCTGAGTCAAAACCTGAGTCTAGGGCTGGAGAGATGACTTAGTGGTTAAGGTGCTTGCCTAAAAAGCCTAAGGACCCAGGTTCGATTCCCTAGTACCCACATAAAACCAGATGCATAAAGTGGCACATGAATATGGAGTTTGTTTGCAGTGGCTAGAGGTCTTGGGGTGCCCATTCTCTCTATCTGCCTCTTTCTCTCTCAAATAAACAAATAAGTAAATAAATAGTTTTTTTTTTTTTTAAAACCCTGAGTCTAGAGCCTGGAGTTGACCTGAGGAGACTGCCTCAGTGTGGATGAGATGTGTAAGGTAGCATGTTAGTGAGACAACAATGTGCCCTGCCTCCTTCACAGTCTGTGTGTAGAGCCCATGAAAAGCCATCGTGTGCCCCATTCCTCCCTGTCCCTTGTTTCCTTGTCTATGTGCCCTTTCTCTCAGACATGACCCAATCTCACAGTAGACTTCCAGTCTCTGGGAACTGTCTCCTTCCCTCATCAACCTGCTCATGTCAGTGTCCACACCATCACCTCACACCAGCTCAGGGAGAGCTCTGAATGCCGCTGCTCCACCCAATGTGGGCTCTGGAGCTGAAGAGTTTGCTTTTGAATGGCAACCCCAAAACGTCTTAGCTGTGTGGCCATAGTCAAGTTCTTTAACATTGGTTGTCTGAAAACCTTAAGCTGTACAGTGAGGACAATAACAGTAGCTACCCTCCAGGGTACAAGCTGTCTGAGAAAACCTGTGGAAATTCTGAGGGAAATGGTGGCACATGGCAAAGTTCCCAGCAAATGCTAGACAATATTATCATCACACCCATGCTTACTGATATGCTACCCAGAGTGATCTGGGGAGCTGCATTGTCTTCTTCAGCCTCGGCTCCCTCATGTGCAAAGTGATGACAGTCGTGGTAGATCTGAAAGCCCAGGCACATCCCAGACCTTCACTCGTGTTCCTGTGATCCCGACTGCTCTGTTCCAAGCAGCCTGCAACCTGCCCCCCCCCCCCGCCCGGCTCCACCTAATGATAAAGCCACTGGGAAGTTCGTGGGTCGCTACCACTTTGTCACTGCTTTCAGGTTCCCTCCTACATAGCAGCCGGGCTGCTCTTTAAAGCCATAACGATCACTGTCATGGTCTACCCTATGAGGGGGCATCTCTCTGCAGAGCATGCCCATGTTTTCCCCAAGTCAGTCCTACATGCTCTTGACCTGGGCTGTTCAGTTCTCTCTCTTTACCCTGGGGTGGTCAATCTTGATGTTCCCTGTCTCACTACATTTCCTAGGTGCCAGTTTTTATTCTAAGTCTGTTGACATTCTACAGGAAGGTATTGTCAGCAGAGCTAGAACTGACCTTGGGCAAAAAGTAACCTTGTACCTTCTGCCACTGATACCAACCGACAACCTTCTGAGATCACCTAGAACCAGGATGGGCCCTGCAGGGCTGGATCACAAAATATCCTGTGCTGGAGGCTTTTATGCATGCTGGCCTCTCTGAAACTCCAGATCTCCCCAAAGGCAGAATCCTCCCATGTGTGCTGGCTGTTCTGGAGTCCCAGCTCTCCACAAAGACAGAATCTTCTGTGGTAGTTTGATTCAGGTGTCTCCCATAAACAAGTGTTCTGAATGCTACGTCGGCAGCTGGTAGCAATTGGATTCTCCTGGAGGCAGTGTATTTTGCGGGGGGGGGGGGGCAGGTTTATAGGTGTTATAGCCAGCTCCCTCTTGCCAGTGTCTGGCACACTCTCCTGCTGCTGTTGTCCACCTGATGTTAGCCAGGAGGTGATGTCCACCCTCTACTTATGCCATCATTTCCACTGCCATCATGGAGCTTCCACTCAAGTCTATAAGCCAAAATAAACCTTTTCCTCCACAAGCTGCTCTTGGTTGGGTGTATTCTGACAGCAATGTGAAGTTGACTGCAACACCTTCCATGCATACTGGCTGTTCTAGAGTCCCAGCTGTCCCCAAAGACAAAGGATATCAGTGCTGTGACAACCGCATAGGCAGATCCCATGGCAAACGAGCCGGCGAAGATCCCCAGGAAATTCCCCACGGACTGGAAGAATGCCGCAGTGTCAAATGCATTTGGATTCTCCTTGGGACTGTAAATGGATATAGAGCTGAAAAGAGAAAAGAGGGACAGCTTAGTCAGCAGCTTCCATCCTCCAGCCCCATCAGAAGCTCACAGAGTCTTCTGAGAGAGGTCCTCCTGAAGGTGAGGTGCTACTTGGAGGAATTAAGGGAGGACAGATGGAGAGCGAGGCAGAGAAAGCAGAAAGCTTTTCCTTCCCTACAACCCAGTCCCATGGCATCCATATATTGCTGCCAGTCAGTAAACATTTTGTATTGGAAGAGTCATAAAGAATATTGTTTCTGAGCAAACTAGGCATTAAAACATGGTAGGTGTATACAGAATCTGCTGAGAAGATAGATAACTGTGAATTATTTAGTGGCCATATGTCTTCAGAGCTGTTATATATTCACAAACGTTCCTGATAAAAAGTGCACTTTTATGGCCTGCGCACAAATGGGCAGTACAAATCACAGCACACACAAAATATTCTGCCATGATCTTGTCATAAGCCACAAAGCATCTCTCTCCAGTGTAACTCTGCGGAAACGGAGCCCTGGTGGTGTTAAGAACACTGCTGTATTAACCCCCCGGGGAAGATGAAGCCCTCACTTTCCTACCAGAACAAATGGCGGGAGCTGCCCGGGGTCATCTCTCACTTGCAGTTCCGAGGGCACCAACAGATTCATCTCCACAGAGAAAAGCAAACCACAAATGGGCCATCTTTTTATTTAATTTTGTTTGTTTATCTGTCTTTTATTTATTTATTGTTTTGAGACAGCATCTCACTCCATAGCCCATGTTGGCCTGAAATAAAGTATGCAGCACACGTTGGGCTCAAACTCAAGACCAGTCTCCTGTCTTATCCCCCCCAGCGTGGGATTGTGGGTATGAGCCGCCATTCTTGGCTGACTTAAATATTTTTGAAAGTATTGTTTCATATTTGGGTGAGTGCAGGGGCATGTGAAGGCCGAAGGACAATCTCAGGGGTCATTACTCAGGCGCCTCCCACCTTTCCTGACAAGGGCTTTCCTTGGCCCGGAGCTCACCAGTTAGGCCAGTTAGCAAGCCCCAGGGATCCTCCTGTCTTCGTCTTCCCACTGATTACAACAAGCATGTGCAGCCATGCCACCACACCAGGCCTTTTAATTTTTTTTTTTTTATCATGAACATTGGAGACCAAGCTCAAGTCCTCATGTTTGTAAATCAAGCACTTTACTAATGGCGATATCTCCCAGCCCTTGATTTTAAAACAAACAGCAAAAACCAAACAGGGTCCTAAATCCCAGAACGCTAATAGGACAAGGTGCTTCATATTTTAGGAAATATGAACAACAGATATTGTAGCATTAAAATGAGCTTATGTGCTAGAACTTGTAGGTGTAAGGAGAACAATGGAGTTAGATTTTAGAGATTTTTTATGGGTTTAAATTTTACATAGAATCTTTAAAAGCAATTAGGAAGAAAAAAACTCAAGAGTTTGCCAGTGGATTCTGGAAGGGCTTTGTAGCAGTGTGGAGAGAAAATGTTTATCAGACACACTGACTGAGACTAGACTGGATTTCGTAGAGACAGAAACATAACTGTGTCTTTTCTGTGGGGATGACTGGAGCATGCTCACTCGACGACCCAACATTTTGCATCCAGAAACTAGTTAAGCGGGGGCGGGGGAACGGATTCAAATTTCCATGGGGGAAGATATGTGGCAGAAAGAAGGTACTTTGAAATGTTTCTAGTTTTCTTCTGGATACCTCTAAACCCCTAATGTAGGCCAAACCCTTCTGTTTTTGATCTCAGAACTGGATAAGGAAGACGAATGTGGGTCTTGGACGGAGCCCTGCAATGTGTGTGAGGAAAGGCCGCCTTTGAAGTCACTGCTCTTCCCAGCGCGTGCTTTCAGGAAAAGGAAAGCAAGCCAACATCTGGATCCTTTGCGTTTGCCAGTCCTGGGGAAATGTGTAAGACCCCGTAGCCATTGGGAATCTGTGTCAGACAGGTGAAGCGTGGGGTGTGTGATGTATTTCACTCATCACATGATTCATTCCAATGAGGAAACAATGAGAGAAAGACATCTTCTTTCCTTTCGAACGAAGGGTTTTGCCCAGTGACGTAGCCTTGCAGACGTAGCCTTGAGGTTCCTGGAGCTGTGCCAGTAGATTTGACCCTTTGGGCAGGCATCTCCCCTGCTCAAGCGTTTGCTCTGGGTGCTCCTGCAATCCACCATGATGCTTGGCCACATCCTATACCATTATTTATGTCATGCTCTTCCTTAAATCAACTCATTTTTAGTCACACAAAAGCCTTTATTAAAGAATATCTGTAGGGGCTGGAGAGATGGCACAGCTATCTAGGTACTTGCCTGCAAAGCCTAAGGACCTGGGTTTGATTTCCCAGTACCCAGGTAAAGTCAGAGGCACAAAGTGGTGCACGTGTCTGGAGCTTGTTTGCAGTGGCTAGAGGCCTTGGTGCACCCATTTTCTATCTCTCTCTCATTCTCTTATATCTGTTTGTCTCTTTCCTTTTCTCATAAACAAATAAAAGGAGTATCCATGAAGGGGCTGGAAAGATAGCTCAGTGGCCAAAGTGCTTGGTTTACAAGCACAGGGACCTGATTTGGTCACCAGTATCCATGTGAAAATGCTGTGTATGGCATGTGCCTATCACCCCAGTGCTGGGAAGACAAAGTGGATCCCTAGAGGTTGCAGGCCAGACATTCTAGCCGAATTGGTAAGCTCCAGGCCAAGGAAAGATTCCGTTGCACAAAGAGATGGGTAGAGTATCTGAGAATGACACTGGAGGATGTCTTCTGACATCCCACATACATATGAACACATGCATCTTCATTTGCACACACTCACTTGTGCTCACACATGTATGAAGACATGTACACACACATGCACATTCATGCATAAAAACTGAAGTCATCATTCTGATGTGATAAATATATTTCTTTTCAACATAGGCAAGAGTGTATCATTGGAAAGAAAGTTCCATGTGTGCTATGTAACTCATGTGGGTAGCCCTGCTGCCTTGCACTCTGCTCTTTGGGAGGAACAGTCCTCTCCTTGCCCACCACATAGGGTCTGGTCTCTATACTTGCTCAACTTCATGCCCTTCCCTGTGGTGGTTGACTTAGTGAGAAACAAAGCCCATGGTCCATGGAGACAGCCCATTAAATTTGCTAGACATAAGCCTTCCCAGAATGTAGGCCCAGGGTACCTGTGAACTGCTGATGAGGCATTAGGAACAGGGTCCTGGAGTCAGGTGAGGAATCACAGAGGAAGAAAGCGGAATTTGATTCAACAAATACCAAAAAGATATGTGCCAGACATATTTAGGCAGCAAAGTCTCAGATCTAGATGACAAACCTAGTGCTCAGTGTGATATTGTGAGTTATGCAACACTGAATGGTACAAAAGAGGAAATGCTATTTTAGAATAAAGGAGATGCGATGTTATTTGAGTAAGGTATCAAGTCAACAGATAGTGATGTGGAGGGGAGTTCCAGGAGAGGACAAAGTGTGAAGAAAAGCAGGGAGGCGGCTGAGTTCAGGGCACGTTCCAGGCACAGTCCTGTAGCTATGACTGAAACTCAGGGAGTATATACGTGGATGCTTGTGGAGAAGGAGAGGTGGATGTGGTGGCATCTCAGAGCCTTCCATTCTGTGTTAAGAGTACTCCGAAGCTCCCACTTACATAATATTCAGGACTCTAACATCTACATTATAACTTTGTTTATGTGAAACAAACAAGACAGGTATCCCTCCTTCCTTCCCTTCATCCTTCCCTTTCTCCATCTCTTGTTCCTTGTCCCTCTTATATAAAGAAGCTTAAGAAAATAAAAAAATCAGAATCACACAATAAACATATTCAAGATACAGATTTCTTGCTTCTTCCTTTTAAAAAATGTTGTCTTTTGAGGAAAAACCTTAAACCTGTATCAGGAGAGTTACTAACATTGTTCAATGACAACGACAACGGTGGTTTGGGCGTCAGAGCCTTCATCTTCATACTTGGATGAACATGGGCTGCTGACGGCATATAGGAACAATAGTGCGTTGGATCGGGCACCAGTTGGCAACACGGGGGTCCTCCTTAAGAAAATCTGCCTTCAAGGCTGGCTCCCACACCCAGACTTTGTTGGGTCTTGCCTGGGCTTTGTTCCGTTTTGTATGCCCAGGACTCAGCCTGGTGCTGGTGTCATGTCCGGGTACATAAAGGCTGATGGGAAGGAAAAGAGGAAAGTAGAAAGAAAGAAGTGCAGGAGAGTCTTGAGGGGCTGGGGTGACAGCTCAGTTGGTAAAGTACATACCTTGCAGACATGAGGACCTGAGTTCCATCCCCAGTACCCATCCGTGTAAAAAAGCCAGGCTTGGGTATGCATGCTTCTCAGCTCAGTGCTGGGCAAGAAGAGACAGTTGCATCCCTGGAGCTTGCTGAACAACCAGTGTAGCCTCATTGGCAATAGGGAGACCCTATTTCAACAAGGTGGTCAGTGTTCCTAAGGGATGACCCTTGAGGTTGCCTTTGGCCTCCAGAATACGCACTGGTACACATGTGCAAGCTCAGCCACACACAAGCATGAAGCAGCGTGTGCACGCCTGAGTACACACACACAAAACTTCACACTAGGAACTGACTATATGTAGTATGCTGTGGGTACTACTGGGGCTCTCTGGAGCTGACTCTTGTGTTACTTACTGGCTGTACAACCTAGAAGACATTACTTCAGCACATCACACTCGGTTTCATCTCTTGGTGAAGGAAGATGATAATAATATCCTTCAGAAATGGAGTAGAAATGGAGTCCATGAAGCACATTTAAAACTCATAGCTGTGTGCTGTGGATTGCTGGGCCATTTGCTAAGTGCTTATCATGTGCACTCAAAATAGACAGCTAGTGGGGGCTGGGAAGACAGCGCAGAAGTTAAAGGTGGTTGCTTGCAAAGTCTACTAGAACTGCTTCGATTCAACTCCCCAGCCACTCACATGAGATTGACCAAAAATAATAAATAAATAAAAATGGCGGAATGTCTGGAATTTGTTTGCAGAAGCAAGAGGCCCTGGTGTGCCCACACAGAAAGACACATACACACAGAGAAATATAAATAAATAAAACCAGCCAGTGAAAGTTTAGCTTTTACCACTATCACGCTACTAAGAACTTCTACAAATCCCACAGCAACAGACAACAGAATGCAGTGATTTGAACCAAGTTTCATTTCCATCTGTGGGCAGGAGGGGTGTCACACCAAGCTTGTGGTTTTCAGAGAGGAGTAATCACAGAACGGGTTTAGGGGAGAAGACAGGCCTCCATAGCAATGGCCTTAGGACAAGACTATGAGTGCCTTGGTCATCACAGAGCTCTGGTTTGGTGTGTCAGTTAGGAAAGGGGCGTCCTGGCAGGTGAGTGTTGGAGACAAGGGAAGGCCATGAGGCTCAGGCTCCTGTGGGCATTGCAGTAGGAAATTTCCTATGGCTTCTGGAGAAGAGTGGAGGTGGGAGGAAAGCAAGACACTCTGGGGAGGAGGTTGTAAAAGCATGCTATCTCCAGGGAGGCCATGTCACTACACTGGCAAGATTTTAGCAAGTTGTTCCTTCAAGCTCTTGCTCCTGGTGAAAGACATCTCTCTGGTTTCCAGGAACAGCGCTGAGTCTGTGTTTGGAGCAGCAGCTGGGGATGGAGAGTGGTTAGGTAGTACATGTAGAGTTTCCCAACTTCATCCCGAAGGAGAAACACCCGCACTCAAGCAAGTTCAGTCCCCTGTGCAAGCAAGGTGCTCACACTGCTAAGGCTGCTCGGACTTGGACTTCTTGTTACCTGTGTGACCATGGTCCTTCAGAACACCTCGAGAGGCACTACTAGAAACAGGCTGGTGCAGGTCTACCTACAGTTCAAGAGGTCTTTTGGAAATGGATGTGAATAGTTGAAGTGAGTGGGACCATTTTTGAAATAATCTGACCAGAAATACATAGGAGTGTTTAAATATTCATCTCATAGATTGGAAATCAGTCCAGATTATTGATTCCTCTACTTCAGGAACAATTACTCAGCAAAAACTACTTCAGTGACAGTATAATGTGTCCATAATCAGAAACAAATGTGTACAGCTTTTCTATTAAAAAGAGTTTTATTAAAAATGAAATTCCCTGGGCTTGGGAAATAGCTTAGTGTTTAAGGCGCTTGCCTGCAAAGCCTGAGGACCCCAGTTCTATTCCCCATGACCCATGTAAGCCAGATGCACAAGGGGGCACTTGAGTCTGGAGTTCATTTGCAGTGGCTGACAGGCCCTTGCGTGCCCATTCTCTCTATCTGCTTCTTCCTCTCTCTCTTTCTCCCAAATAAATAAATAAATAAAATATTTTAAAAAATGAAATGTCCTGAATTCTTTTGATGCAACAACATTCCTAAGTTTTTTTTCAGTGTACCATTTGAGAGTCACAAACACAACTGAGATTCTGGCCACTGTTTCTCCACAGCTGATCTCTTTGTCTGTAATCTGATGCTCCAGAAGGAACAGGCCTTGCAGCATGGGCGGTGTTGAGAATCCGATTTGAGATCTGGGTATAAATCCTGGTTCTGTCTTCCTGGTTGTATAATCTTGATCAAATTACTTAAACTATCTGTACCTCCATTTTTGTAAGGTGACACTTGTATCTACCACACAGGGATACTATGATAATTAAATGAATCAATGTTTTAAGGCACTTGAAATGGTAACTGGCACATAGAAGAAACTAAATAGAATTTCCTAAATATATTTTCCTTCTTAGAATGATCCATTTCTTTTCTCTATTTATATCAGTCTCTCTCTCTCTCTCTCTCTCTCTGCTTACAAATAAATAAATAAAAATAAATTAAAATACTTCTTTCAGTGCTAAAGCCAACACACACACACACACACACACACACACACACACACACACACAGAGAGAGAGAGAGAGAGAGAGAGAAAGACAAGAGATACAGAAAGAAAATGGGCATACCAGGGCCTCTAGCCACTGCAAATGAACTCCAGATGCATGTGCCCCTTGTGCATCTGGCTTATGTGGGTCCTGGGGAATCAAACCTGGGTACTTAGGCTTTGCAGGCATATGCTTTAATTGCTAAGCCATCTCTCCAGCCCTGAAAGAAGTATTTTAAACTAGAGGTCCAATCCAATCAAAATCTCAATATAACTATAACTAAGATTTTGTCACTTGTCTCTCATACTCTTGACTGGCAAGCCCTCGGTCTGAATCTCTAGGGGCAGAGATCATGTGATCATAGAAACTGTTTTGTACATAATGGCATGTAGTGAGTGCTTAATAAATACTAATGGAGAGAAAAGGAAGGGAGGAAGGGAGATAGAAGTAAGTAAAAAGGAAGAAGAGCTGTTGTGAGTGAAATAATGCTGAGAATGAAGTGAGGTTAGAGGCACGGAAGGTATGTCATCGGTGCCACAATGAGTGCCTAGACAAGATCCGCTAAGTGACACTGGCCACCTTTCCCTTATTTTCCTGATTGTTAAAATATAAATCACATCTGCCAGTTTCCAAAAGTTCCTACTCCTGATATTATTCTTTATTATAACCACTAAAATATTTTGCCACACAGACATTACCAGACATCCAGTGGGCTCAAGCTCCCAGAGAGCTGTGATCTCTTGACTGGTCCTCCCAGTCGCCCCTCCCCCATCTTCTGGGATCTCTTTAACACAACTTTTTTCTTTATCACTCAGTCTACTCTTACTTCCCTTGTTAACATGAAATCTATATCACTTGGAAACTTATAAAAAGAAAATATTAAATGAACATACTGTAGCCCTCTCAGAATTTCTTTGAATTTAACTGTTAAAGAAAAATTGCAAAACTGATTAGTATAGCCAAAGACACACAAAAGAACCTTGCATTTTCTTTGCCAAATCTTTAATTCCTAACAAAATTCTAACTATTGGTACCAGCTTGTTACAGAGTTCTTGATTAGCTTGGACATAAATTTTAGATGGCTATTTTCTTCTAATTAGTGTTTCCGGCTATACTATATTGAATCCTCCTTTGTGCTGGCCAAGCGGTTCCATTAATGATATCTTGGTCAAATTCCATTATTGAGTTTCTTTTAGGCATTAAAACTTAGTTGATGGAGCTAGAAAGAGTGCTTAGTGGTTAAGGCGCTTGCCTGCAAAGTCAAAGGACCCAGGTTTGATTCCCCAGGACCCAAATAAGCCAGATGCACAAGGTGGCTGGAGGCCCTGACACACCCCTTCTCCCCCTCTTCTCTCCTCTTCTCTCCTCTTCTCTCCTCTCCTCTCCTCTCCTCTCTTCTCCTCTCCTACCTCTCCTGTCTCTCTACCTCTTTCTCTCTCAAATAAATAAATTAAAACAAAAATATTTAAAAGAAAAACTTAGTTGAGTCACACTTCAGACCTAACTCCTCAAAGCAGGATTCCTCTCTTCCATGCAAAGCCATCTAGCGCCTCAGTGGGTGAAGGCAGGAGCCGCAGCGCCCTCCTCCTCCCTGCTCGTACTCTTGAGGCATTGGAGCTGGAGTGGGTGCTCAGCTCTTGTCCTGGGTGGGTTTTACTCTGCTTCCTACTTGCTTCCTCTCTCACTTGATACCCTGTTGACAACCTGCTCTCAAGGCTACTCAATCTTCTCTGCCAGCTGTACATGCTTCCCATCCATTTTCATGGCTTGGATGAGCTTGGGCAAAACAGTGGCTTGTTGGTCTCTCCTGATTTTACAGTTCCATCCACAATGTGCGGTTCTGAACTGCTTCCCCCGGCCATGGAATGATGGATGAGCTCATCCATTTGCTCCCAAACACACCACAGCAGGGAGCCTGCAGACCCTGCTCCCACTGACTCCTGCTTTCTGGATTCTGTAGGAAAAAAAAAGGCACGCCTATGTCTGTGTGCTTGTCCAATCCCACGCTCTGAGAATCCAGACCCAAGAGCTCCATTCTCTGGCGCTGCTTGGAGAGGACCTCCGCTCATCTGAGCTTCCTTCACTGGTGGATGCGTTGGCAGCACCAACTTTCTTGTTATTCCGTGGGAGCCCCTTCCATTTTGCTGGGTGAGCAGACATGTCCGCAGCTTCATAGAGCAACATCACACTCTCTCCTTGAGGATGACGACGACCCCTGTCCTTCCCACCCCTCAGGAAGAAGACCTGTCTTAGTACATTAAGCAATCATCAGGTGAGGACCTCCCTGCTGGGGAGGTCTGCTGTGCCTTTTCCTCAGAGTCAGGTCACAAGACTTTTAGGTTCTTAACAGTGCTCCCTAACCCCAATCTGAAAAATAGGAAAAGGCTGGTGGGATGCACACATCTTGTGACTTGTGACATTTTGTGCAGATGTCTCCATTTCTTCCTCCCCATCTAGAGTTGCACTGTCATTCTACTCTCTAAGGCACACCTTAGGAGGCAACACAATGCACAAGTGAGATGACAATTCTTAAGAGCTGCTCCACCTTGTTGAAGCTGAATGTCGTGGGCAAGAAGTGAGCAGGGGAAAATATAATTACAGTGCTATTTTGTGTTTAAAATATTTTATGCCTAAGAAAAGAAAAAAATAAATCAAAAGAAAAGAGCAAGAAACAAGTGGATCCTTATCTATTATTTATCTTTTAATAACTGTACCAACCTGCCCTGTCTCAGAGAAGTTACTTAATTATGAATAAGGAATTGATTTTTATGGGGCCAAGAACTATGTGTACACATCGGAATTCATTCTGGCATCTGCCTGCCCATTATTCTGGCTTATGTTCTGCCAAAGGCTGATGAAGCTCTGTCAAGAGAACCTGCTGTAAAACATAATGACTTCAGGAATTGGGGGCATTCCAGGCACCCTGGGAGGTTAGGAGAGCTGTCTCTTAATAATAAGAGATCCTGGCCAGAAGTTCACTGAGCTCGAATTAGAAGCATAGGGTTTCACCTTCCCAAGGGCCAAGGGTCCTGCAGAGGACTGTGCCTGGAGAACTCTTTCAGCTTCTGGAGTGTTGCATAATGTCTACT
Source organism: Dipus sagitta (assembly GCA_036346955.1). NCBI lineage: Eukaryota > Metazoa > Chordata > Mammalia > Rodentia > Dipodidae > Dipus > Dipus sagitta. The sequence continues at coordinate 35,980,546 of CM070786.1, forward strand.
CACTAAGAACCCAAATCCATACCCAGAGAGTGGTTTTCCAAGTCCTTGACAAATATCGTTTTGCCATTCTGATGTCAGGCATGAGAGAAAAAGACTAAGAGAGTTCTGTGGGAAATGGAAGCTGGCGTGTTGTGGCAGCACCACGAACAGTGTAGTCACAGGCCACAGTGATTCTTTCCATCAACCGCTGCCCCTCCTGTGTGCAGACATTGTCCTAAGCACTGAAGACACACCACATGGCTGTTGATCTCACGTTCCTCATGCTGTGGTGGAGAAGATGGCATAAATACACCTCAGCAAATCAATCTGTGATGGAGTGACAGCAGCAGAAAGGAAACTGAAGAGGAGTGAGAGGAGGCGATGCTGGGATGGAGTGTGAAGGCTTTTCTGAGAAAGATGTCCATAGCCCTGAGGGAAATGAGGGGAAAGAGTTTCCTGGGCTCTGAAGCAGAGCATGTTTGAGGAGCCACAAGGAGACCAGTACAAGTGGAGGAAGGCAGGCCTGGAGCTGGGGATGCAGTCAGCTCTTGAGGAATGTTTCAGGCCTCTAGGGTGAATGGTCAGCCATGGGAGAGTGCAGGACAAAGGGGAAATAGAAATGGAATATTGCAGGCAAAGCCTCAGCAGCAGAGGAAGCCAGACAAGTGACAATCTGCCCCTGCCCCACAGTACAAGCAAAGGCTGAAGCAACCAGATTTCTCCTCAGCAGCTGGATGCTGCCACATGATCAGGACCAGAGGGGAAGCCAAGGCAGGGAGGAGGAAGACTGGGGGCATAAAAGAGGTTGAAGGAGAGAGAAACTTGAAGGACTTGCAGCATTTGAAAGGCAGTTTGCAGAGGAAGGCCTGGCCCCATTCTTTATGTGTGCAGCAGGCAAGCCAAAGTCCAAAGGTCAAGCATCATGGGGAGGATTTTTTCTTATATTCTATTTCAAAATATCCCGATTCTTAGATCTGAGTGGAGATGCATGGATTCTATAAAGGAATGGTGAAGTTGGAGAAGCTGAAACATAGAATGAGAGTTCTCAGTCGGAGTTCTGTGAAGAAAACTCATGCGCTTAGACCGCTGGATAATGTATCCTCAGGGAACCTCTCATTTGAGGGTCATTTTTCAACTTCCTCTGGGTCTACCAGGAGACAGATGCAGAGTACCTAGCATTTCTGTGCTCATCCCAGTCCAGCTGTTGGAAATAACTGGCGTGTGGCCAGGAAGGAGCAACCCTTCAAGAAAGGGTGCGGCAAGGGCACCATGATTTAGATTGAAGCCGGCCTGATAATGACATCAAGAACACTTAGAAAGTTCAGCAAAGAAGCACGCCTTTGACAGTTTCCTAAGTGGCTCTGGTCTATTAAGTTTCAACTTCAAGGTGACAAAAAGAACTCTCAGTTTAAAATTGGTTGAAAAGGAGGAAGAGTTAAGGGAAGTTTGTTATGAACTGCATGTGCATTTTCTTTAAAAGGAGATATAAATTACTTTGCAATTTAGCCTGAAAAGTCTTGTCAGAATTGAATTAGTCTGTGGGCTTTGAGAAATTTTCTCTTATACCTAATATTGAAAGTGAATTTTAGATTGTCCTAAAGATAAAAATATCTTGCAAATACTCTTCTCATTTCCTTTCTTTCTTTTTCTTTCTGAAGCAGAAATAGGCATTTGAATCCGACAAGTATGAGCCTGAAAGAGAGAAAGATTGAGAGATTCTCATCTCCAAATGGGAAGTTCCCCCTATGTCCATCTTTTCCATTAATGAAATCAGAGGTCCTAGCAGTACTGTGATATATGAACTTTTAAGTCATAATAGATATGAACAACATTTAAAAATAGGTTACTAGCTACTTCCAATGAAAGTCTAGCTAAAATTAAAATGTAATCATAAATAGGTATGGGTAAGATCAAATATTACTCTCAAGGTTGAAACCAGAGAATCAGGCCAGATTTATCCCTTTTGGGTTTGCTGCACATCCAAAATAACTCATGCCTTTCCAGTATTCACTGCGTGTCAAGCCCGATGTTAAACATTTTGTAAGCATCATTTCACAAAATCCTCACCACAACCCCTTGAAGTTAGTGTTACTATTACTTGTATTTTGTACATGAGGAAGCCATGGTTTAATGAGATTAACTATGTATTTCATCTACTTAATCTTTTCAAACATCTAATGAAGAACATATTCTCATTTTAGAGACCAGCAGACTTGAGGAGGTTATTTGTCCAAGTTAACTGGCAGTAAATAGAACATAGGCAATTCAGTTCAGTTCCCTCTGACTGAAAGCCTGTATACCATGCCCACCAGGGAACAGAAACACCTGGGTGCCCAGCAGTGTTCTTAGAGAAATAACTCAGCAAAAGTGGCACCTTCATAGAGGTGAAGTGAAGATCATTCTCAGTCATTGAAAATTTTAAGATTCAGCCGGGCGTGGTGGCGCACGCCTTTAATCCCAGCACTCGGGAGGCAGAGGTAGGAGGATCGCCATGAGTTCGAGGCCACCCTGAGACTCCATAGTGAATTCCAGGTCAGCCTGGGCTAGAGTGAGACCCTACCTCGAAAAACCAAAAAAAAAAAAAAAAAAAAAAAAAGAAAATTTTAAGATTCCTAGTCCTAACTGTAAGAAAAAAATTTGCATTAGTTAAAATATTCATTTCAATCTGAGGAGTGTTGCTGACAACCAATGAGCTAAGATTTCTTAACAGAAACCTTTTCTGCATATTAATGACTTTTAATGGAAACTCTACTCATATCTGTGCTATTCAGGCCTGCTGACCTAGGGGTTCACTCTGCTCTGTCATATGTGGTGACTGTTTTCTCATTATAGCAATTAGTTCTCTCTGCCTCATTTTTTTTTTCACCCAGAAAAGAGTGATAAAAATTGTGCTTCTGTCAGGATAGAGAACAGGTGTGTGGATATGTATATAGTAGTTAGAACAACTCCTAGAACATAGAAAACACTCCCTGAATGTTAGCTTTACAAATACTGCTGCTTTTTATACTAACATTATTGTTTGAATGAGTACTGTATTATTATTCACCATTGTTTAAAGAAGTCAATAAAAAATAAGATCTATTTCTAAGAACATGGGCCATTCAGGAATTCCCATTATGAGAGCATTATAAGAATCTTCCAGGATGGAGAAAGCAGTGTGTTCAGTTTGATCAAATATGGAGCTCATCTTGTTAGATGAGGCCCACAGAGCAGTGAGCTAGGGTGTAACATCAAACAAGGGGGGCATGTAAATTTTTAACACTAAGAACAAAAGCTCCATAGCCGTCTTACAAATCTAACCAAGCTGAATTCCTAGCTGCCTTGCTAGGAAAGGGGCACCAAGACAGACATACATGCCACAGAAATCCTAGTGCTGGGGCTGGAGAGATGGCTTAGCAGTTAAGGCACTTGCCTGCAAAGCCTAACTACCCAGGTTCAATCCCCCAGTACCCATGTAAAGCCGGATGTACAAAGTGGTACATGCACGTGGAATTCGTCTGCAGTGGCTAGAGGCCCTGATGTGCCCATTCTGTCTCTCTGTTTGTCTTTCTTCCCTCTGTCTCTCCTGCTTGCAAACAAATAAAAACATTAAAAAAAAAAAAAAAAGAAATCCTAGTGCCATATCGGAAAGAAAATGTTTGTGACTAGTATCTACAGTTTCTGTGAAATTGCTAATTAGCAACAATCAAGGAAAGAAGAAAACATGAATCCAATGAAGTTTTCTTTCAGGTGACCACCAATCCACACATTTCCACATGCTCTGTGGACAGAAAAACTGGCACGCAGGCTTATTCAGCAAGGGGTCTCAATGTCCCCAAATGCCGATGTGTGAACAGAGATGAGCAGCTAAACAGTGCTGGTTTCCGCTGGTTGGCCCCAAGGAATTTCCATAGCCATTGAGCTGCCTTCCTGGTCTGGGGACTTTTCATTCGCCCCTCTTCAAATATAAACAGCTGCCTGCGACAGCACCTAGTGTCAAGCCAACTCCTGGAAGATGTGTGCACTGATCAACTGATTCCCATACACACTTCCCCTGCTACTGCTCCCTGGTAATTAGCAATTAGGTGTGCATCTGGACCCCAAATCACAGCTTAATTTCACTAAAATGTGCATCCATCTTTTCAGAGTTTCAGATAATGTCACTTGAGCTCAAGTTAGGTGCAGGAGAAAAGCACATGTCATCTTCTTATAATAAAGGGTTTTACCATGGGCTTACCCCCATCTGTTTTAATTTTGTGTTTGAATCACGGAACCCACAGACCAAGAAATCTTACCAAAGAGTTCTCTTTTGTCTAATGATCTAAGTTATGTTTCTAAAGGTTACTAACAAGTGGATGTTCTCTGGAAGAGTCATCTCTGTGGCTGGATCTCCAGCTTCATTTCTGTTAAGTTATAATTAAATCTCAAACCAACACAGCTTGTAAGAGCTGATTAAAAGACTCTCGTGCAATCAAGATAGTCACTAAAACTAGGAGTCTGAGATAAACACTCCATTTGCCAAGGCCACTGCTGAACTAAAAAGAAGCACAGGCTAGTGCTTGGTCCCACATGGTACAGTTCTGGGTGCCTAAGCAGCCTTCAGGTGAGTCTTGCATTATAGAGCAGCAATAGCTCAGGGACCAGAATGCTGTGGTGATTTGAATAGGAAATGTCCCCCATAGCCTCACATGTTTGTGATTAAGCCTAGTGCTCAATCCCCAGCTGGTTGCAACTTGGAAGTGGACCCTTACTGGAGAAGGTATGTCTTCCTGGGGTGTTATAGTCCAACCCCCCCCCCCCTTGCCAGAGCCAGCTCATTCTTACTGCTACCTTTTATCTGCTGCGGCAAGATGTGATGCCCTGCTTCTACTCTGCCATGCCATGATGAAACATCCCTTTAAAGCTATAAGCTCCAAATTAAACTCTTTACTTCCATACGTTGCTTTAGGTCAGGTGTTTTGTGCCAGCAAGCAGAAAGTAACTACAAAAAATTTGTTCTTAGGGAACTTGGTAGTGGAATGGTGGGAGGTTAGTGGAAAGCTGCAAGTTAGAAACATGCGAGCAAGCTATAATTAGTATGTAAACAGCCTGCAGGTAGTGCAGAGAATCAACGATTGTGGAATTCCAGGTATGAGTGGGAACAGAACATTTGAAATGTACACAGAATGTTGATCTGGGAGGGCATTCTATAACTCTCTTCATCTTCTCATGTCGTCCATAGCTTTCCACATGGAGAAACACCATAGAAGTCAGGGTACACATGATGTCACATGGTTAAACACCACTGAAGCCTGGGCACCCAAATGCCGATGGCAGAACAAGTGGGAGTGGTGAAAGGCCGAGCAAATGGTTGTCTGCAGAAGGTCTAGGGATTTGGACAACCAATGAGAAACCTGTGGAGCAATGCAAGCTTGGTGATGAGGAAACCCTGGATTTTTCCATGACCTTTCACATGCTTCCTGTTCAGCAGTGACCCTATGTGTACAGCACAGGGGAGACTATACAGCTGTACAATGACATGAGGAAGGATGGGGGTCCCTGGCGCCATGTATATGTTGATTGCAAAGTAAGACTTTGAAGATTATCTATATCACAGAGCCACCTACAAGTAGTAGAATGAATAAAATCATGAAGCTGATCAACCCTACTTTTAGTCACAGATTAGCTGATGCTAAGAGCATTATTTCAATATGAATGAGATCATGAGTCCAGGATTCGCCATCATGACCATCACTACCAGAGCTTGTGCCTCCAAAAGTTAACCAGAGTATGTAAGACACAATAGCTCCTAGGCCTTGGTTTACATAGATCTTTGGAAAATTCACTATCTTAATATTTTATGAAACAAAATGGGATATATAGCATATTCCCCTCTAAAAAACCTGGGAAAAATATCCCTTGAGAGCTAAATTTTGAAATAATACTAGAATAATGATAATAATAATAATGATAATAGCCATGGGGAAGATTTCTTAGTGGTTAAGTGCACCTGCTGTCCAAACATGAGGAACTGAGAAGACCTGAGACTGCCTGAGTTTGATTCCTCAGCACTCACAAAAACAACTGGATCCAGGCATGGTGGCGCACACCTTTAATCAGAGCACTTGGGAGGCAGAGGTAGGAGGACTACCATGATTTTGAGGCCACCCTGAGACTACAAAGTGAGTTCCAGATCAGTCTGGTCTAGAGTGAGACCTTGCCTTGAAAACACCAAAAAAAAAAAAAAAAAAAAAAAAAAAAAAAAAAAAAAGCTAGATGTGGTCATGCCTGTCTGTGACCCCAGTTCTGGGGCAGAGGGAATGAAAACAGCAGCTTGGAGTCAAGATTTTCTCTCAAGGAAACAGGCAAACGACTGGAAAACAGGAGGACATGTGACATTCTCCTCTGGCCTTTGCACACATGGCATGCATATCTGTTCACATATGTGCATACACTACACACATATCACATCACACATCGCATACTACACACATGCTACACACGTACAAATCAAAAGGGAAAATAAAATGTGTGGGAGGCAACGGCAGTGGTCTGAGACAGCTTAAAAGCGAGGACTCATTGCAGGGGCCCATAAGAGAAGAAGAGCAGGCTGCGTGCCAGAAGGAGGAGCTGGGACAGTACTGGAGGTGGGCGGCTCCCACTGAAGGCCAGGAGGCAGTAAAGATGGCTTTCTGATAATCCCCCCCTCCTCTCCTCCTCTCTGTTTTTGTTCCCTCTCTCTCTCTTTGTCTCTCCTTATTTTTCTCTCCTGACCAGGTGTTTTCATAGAATGCTCATTCTATGCATTTAATGGCTACACTTCCAGCTAGTGTTGAGCTTTCTTCTCAGGTGGGGCTAAGGTTACATATAATTGCAAATTCACGGGGAGAAGGGTTGAATTCAATAAATATACCTCACTGTCTCCTCTGGATTAAGTGTATTCATTAGACTTTTATTTAAGCCTATTACCATTTTCTTAGAAAATTCAATTTAAAAAAAATGCCCCAGGCCATTGTTAGAAAGCACCTAAATGGAAAGAGAGGTGAAGCAGTAAAGGAGAGGAGAGTGCCATCTCACAAAAAGAGGCACACCATGTGGTGCCTCCTTTCAGATCCTGTGCATGCATGTGCGTCTGTGTGTGTCAAAATCATATGCTGAGAAATGACAAAATCTTTGCTTTCGTTTATGAAAAACCTGTTTATCACTTAATGCTAATAACTATTCTTAGGAGAAAGTCTCGCATAATTATAGTTTATAAAACCTTAACTATTTTAAGAAAGAAAAGGCCAGGAAACTTCACCCACAGGAACGATATGGTAATCCCATAACTCTAATGCCAGCACCTGGGATCCTAGTGCAATGGAGTCTCAGGCTGGTGGGCAGTATTCCCACTCTCCACAGTCTTGCTCCTGCCCCACCCAGTTTGCACATGGCGGTGGAGAGGAAGGGCAGTGCTGCTCTGTCAGCCACCCCCCACCCCGCCCATGAAAACACTCAGCCCTTAAAATTCTGGATTTCAAAATATAAAGAGAATTCACTGGGTCAGATCTCAAAATGAAGAGAGGAAAACGAATCTTGGCTCTTCAGACCGTAGTAGAATTCACGAGGAAGAGATAAGAGACCAGTTGGTTCATAAGCTGCGTGATCGCCCCGCACCATGCCAGCTTCATGACAGTCTTCAACGCTGAGCTTGGAAGCATGCACGGTCTGTTTCAGCAACACGTTCAGTGTTGAAATTTTCTTGGAGTTCATGTTTGCTACATTGCAGTGTTAATAGCTGCCATTTATTGAGGGACTTTTGTAAGCTAGAACTGTGATATACATCTTGTACACATTGCATTCTAACTCACAGTACCCTCAGAACAGAGATAATATTGTTTGTACACTACAAGGGAAAATCGAGGCAGATTAAAGAATATGACCAAAGTGGCACTGACGGAGGATAGGAGAAAGCTAGCTTTTTAAAGGCAGTTTCAGTTAAGGATTGAGGCTCAAAGGGAACCATGAGATGCCACCCCGCATGCTCCCTCACCCTGGAACAAGAACAAACTCTTGACACAAATGTCTGATCAAGACCTGTCTACAGCATCCCCTGCTGTCCGCAGTCTACTGCTCTACCTGTGTGGACTGACCCAAATGGGCTGACTCCCACGTTCATCCTCCAAACTTACTAGCCAATTATGTCTCCCCCTTACAAACCTGAATCTGATGCTATAAAGGCTGTGGCCTTCCAGCCCCTCTCTCCCCTCTCTCTGGATGCAACCCTTGGTGTGTGTGTAACTCTCTCTTTTCTCTGGGGCCACAGGGACACAATGGCTTCCCCCTCACCCAGCCTGGCTTGGTTGGGGGGTGAACATAAAACTGTTTCTTGGTCTGGGGAAGTTCTCCTTATCTCTGCTTTATAGTTTGGGGTAACTTCTCACTTGTACTACATGTATGGTTTTCCTCTGGTCTCTGAATCTATCACGTACATATTCTCCTCACACTCTAAGATCTGCTATGTGAGTGCTCTCTCTGACTCTAGGCCTGCTACCTGTGTAATTACTCTAAACTCAAGTAACCATGAGTGTAACCCTCTTCATTACTCCTTTTTTTCCTCCAAATTGCATGGTCTCTGCTTTAATATTTTCTCTCTGCTATTCTTCCTTAAGTCACCACCATTTGCCCTTTAACTTCTTATAAATGGACCTGTGTAATTATTCTAAACTCAGGGTAACCATGAGTGTAACCCACTCCATCATTCCCTTTTCCTCCAAATCTCCTGGTCTCTGCTTTGATATTTTCTCTCTGCTACTCTTCCTTACATTATCACCATTTACCCTTTTAACTTCTCTTATGGATCTCGAGGACTATGCTGCATTTTTCATATGAGAGCGTACTTCCTACTCCCCATGTGTTTAGCCTCCCTTCCTAGATCCCCACCTCCCTTAAACTAGCCCCACAATTTGTGATTTCCCCCTAAATAAACTTAATAATTCATAATTTATACTTCTTGAGCCTGTCTTAATTCTTTATTAAAGGTAAGACAGAACCCAAAACTTGGGGTTCATAAATTCTTGGAGACCCCTCCTAAGCCCCCAAATGCTGTATCAGTGGGACTGGCATTAGACTCTTAGCCAAGTTGCTGCTGAGCCACTATGCTGGACTCTGTGCCTGTCCTTGAATGGTTTGGCAAGGCTGTGCTTTAAGAAAAATCTGCTGTAGGCCACGGTCTGATGGACAAGTTCCTCTCAGAGCTCATCCCGAATCTGAGGTCCTAACACTACCTACTTTAGCTTATATCTACACATTTTCTTAGTTGTTCCTTTCTCTCTTTATTTAATAGTAATCCAGTAAAACATTTTTTACTTGTTCTCCTAAGGGTTATTACAAGAAAGATGACCCTTTCAAAGAGAAGAACCAGGTTAGCTTTTCCCCCAGACTCTCCTTTGGCAAGGCTGTTTGTGCTTGAAAGACAGAGAGCTTAGCTTCTTATCTGGCTACTTGGCTGCTGCAAAATTTTTCAAGTAATTAAAATATTATTTTTCTATCAGAATGGAGTGCATTACTAAATGGAGACTCCTTTAGGGGCAAAATGATTTAGGTTTATACCAGCAGGAAAGCTTGAGGGCCTGCAGGCAAGATATAGCACTCTGGGACTGGGGTTGTGACCATTACCCATGATCACCAACAGAAGTGCTCCCTGGAGCTGGTCAACTTTACCCTTTATGCTGAGCCATTGGAAAGGTGCTCTCACAGAACCATATTATTTTTGGCGGTATGTGTATGTTTATTAAATGAGAAAATGAGTGTTAACATGCATTTTATGCCACAGCGTGATCCCTTCTGTACCTACAAGCCCTATTAGACATCAGACATCAGGCTACCCTGTCCTGATTTCTTAGTGGAGAGTGATCATCTACTTCATTGCTGCATTGCTTTCAATGTTCCCTTTCCTGCACCAAGATTAAAATCAACACATTTTGCATTCATTTTTTAAAATATTTATTTATTTATTTATTTATTTATTTATTTGAGAGAGAAAGAGAGACTGAGATCAAGATTCAGATACAGAAAGAATGAGAATGGGCATGACGGGGCCTCTTGCCTCTGCAAATGAACTCCAGATGCATGCACCATTTTGGGCATCTTGCTTTATGTGGGTAATGGAGAATTGAACCCAACCCATCAGGCTTTGTAAGCAAGCATCTTTAACTGCTGAGCCATCTCTCCAGCCCCAAAACTTTACTTTTATTTTTTTGTGTGTGTCTTTTTTTTGAGGTAGGGTCTCACTCTAGCCCAGGCTGACCTAGAAATCACTCCGTAGTCCCAGGCTGGTCTCAAACTCACAGCAATCCTCTTACTGCTGCCTCCTGAGTGCTGAGATTATAGGCATGTGGTAGCATGCCCCACGTTCTGCATTCTTGCTTAGCTTGGTAAAAATAAAATTATTAAAGTTTCGTTCCTCTGGAACCTCTGAAGTAAAGTCTGGTGCAGTGTCGTGAGTGGAGTGTTTGGGTGGAGTGTGGACTTGAGACGAGCAAGGGGACGAGGATTAGCTGAGCACACCCTCTGAGCCTGCCAGCGGACATACTGACAGAAAACGTCCCCCCGCTTGCCAAGACGAAAGCTACGTGGGATAAACATGAACAATGATGCAGCAGTGACTGTGTCTTTGGAAAGATCTGGCTGCTGGCCTTCTGACACCCAGGCTGGTGGTGTTGGGAGGACCTTCAATTGTTGGTTTGGGATGGCAAACAGGCTTGGTGCCAGGAAAGAGGGAGTTTGAATGCCCTGCTTTCTGCACAGTAGGTTTCAATATGCTTCCCTGTCCTGTAATAAAAACCAAACAATCCCTGGTGGCTGGACTTAGAAGGGAAAAGATTTTGGTTTTCAGTCATTTTTCTGGAATAGAATGAGAGGCAGCCTTTTTTGCAATCTGTTTTCTGTAGCCTGCGGCAAAGCCTTTCTCCATGGGTTTCTCATCTTTTTTGAGTGATGGGGGAACAAACTAGGGCACAGCACAGTTTAGGGAAGTTTGGATGAAGTATACTTTTCATGGTAGAATTCATATATTATAGCTTTTAGGTTCCTGAAGTATGGAGTTTTATTTAAGAGAGTTGGACCATGTGAGTGATTAGTGGGTTATAAAAGTTCTAATATCTTCTCAAAGCCCATTTACCCATACTCACACCCCATATTTCTTAGGTGTCAGAGTTCCTTTTGTAAGATGTTCTTGCTATAGTCAAGGCTTAGCGGTTGGTAGTTTTAGAGGCCACTACCCTTTTGAGGTTTTATCTTTCCCATAAGTTACCCAACACTGATGTTGCTTGTCTGTTCCCCCACAGTTGCGTTAGTTTCTATTGAATTATCTGGCTGTTTCCTTCAAAGGTATATGGGGATGGTTAAAAGGATGTGACATCATGCTTATTGGGCTATGTATGACTCAGCACACAGACCATCTTTCCAAATCATAACAAATCTTGTGCTAGCATTTTTCTCACTCCCCTAAATGTTCAGCCAAAGGAAAGTCCCAAAACATTTAACATGAGTCCACAAAAGATGCAACTCCTTAAGAGAAAATACACAGACTTATCACCAAAGATGAGAGCAAATTAGGCACTATAGTCTCAAATTTAGAGTTTATTAAAGTGCAAGGAAGCCAGGATGCTTCAAGGAACATCCCAATCATCTCAGTCACTGGTCACCAGCAATTCTGCTAGAGCAGCTCAACAGACATGGGGGTGTTAACACAAGCACCGAGCACTGGCCCCCAAATCCACATGGACCAACTATTGTCACACTAAAGTTGCACTTTAACTCAGGGCTGGCAGATAGAAGGTTCCACTCCCACATTCCAGTTCCCTGAGTCCTCTAGTTCCCCAGAGCACATTCTCATACATTTTTCTTTGTTAAAAACAGAAATGCTAGCAGGAAAAAATCCTCTCTAGTATAAGGTGCACATTTTCTGAGAGCATGGATTTCCCCACAAATACCACCATCACTTCCACTGCTCTGTAATAAGTGGCTGCAGATGTTGCCATGACAATTTTCATTTTTTAAAAAACTATCCACACAAAGACAGACAACACAGCTGTTTTCATGAGGCATCACTAAATAAGCCCAAAGTGAGATGTAGCTCCTGTCTTTTGCCAGGACGAGGACGGTGTATCTCCAAGAGTGGGTAGAGCCAAAGTTACAGGCTATGGCTATATCTTAAGAGCCATTGTGGCTTTCATTTTAATCCGAGGAAGTGAATCAATGGTAAATTAGAGTTACTGTGAATTCAGTTTCATCCTTTGATAAAGACTCCTTCCTCTAAATGTGCACGTGCTAGTCCAACCCTCACCAAGGAAGGGGACCCTGGTCTTGTTTATCTCAACCTTCACAGATCCCTCACTACTGCAGTCAGGTATGCATTGCTGGTAGAAATCACCCAACCAAGAGCAGCTTTTGGGAAAAACGGTTTATTTTGGCTTACACACTCGAGGGGAAGCTCCATGATGGCAGGGGAAAATGATGGCATGAGCAGAGGGTGGACATCACCCCCTGGCCAACATCAGGCAGACAACAGGAACCAGAAAATATGCCAAACACTGGCAAGGGATACTGGCTCTAACACCCATAAGCCTTCCCCCAACATTACACTGCCTCAAGGAGGCATTAATTCCCAAACCTCCATCAGCTGGAAACCAAGCATTCAGAACAGCTAAATTTATGGGGCCACCTTAATCAAACCACCACATTCTGCCCAGCCCACGTAAACTGTTAACCATCATGATGTAAAGTGCAATGCATTCAGCCCAATATTCAAAGTCCCTACATTATTTATCAGTTCTAATGATGTTCAAACATCCCCATAATCCAAGGTCTTTTAACTGAGCCATAATACCCCCCCAAGCCCCATAATGGCACAGAATAAACATTCACACTACAAAAGATGGCATTGGGTATGCAAAGAAATATTCAGCCAATACAAGATTTAAAACAACCAGGGAAAACATGAAACGCTGTAGCTTCAAGTCCAACAACTGTAGACAGTGACAAATCTCCAAGTCTGATAATTCTAACCAGCAACAAGTCTCTGGAGTTCCAATTCCACCTCTCCAGCTAGGCTACTTACAGTCCTGGAAAATTTCATCCAAGGCCAGCAGCTTTCATTAGCAGCCATCTCACGGTTCCGGCATCTCTACTGGGTCTCCACTGCAACACATGGTTCATCCTCACAGCTCCATTGGATCTCCATGCAGGCATCCAGCAAACCTGCTTCATACTGCCCATGGCATTTCCAAAACACAAGACTGTGTTGCAAACTCAATGAGCCTCTCTTTCCTGCATTTTTTATGCTCCATAATACCTAGTAGGGTGTCAATTTGTTAATGGGGGACAAATAAAGCAGACTTTGAAGAACAGGAAACTCCTTGAGCACTCAGGCCCCTTTAAAAGTATCTACATTCTTCCTGTTGCCCCAGTGCAGGTCAGCTGGCCCAATTTCAAAGGTTGTACTCTCTCACTTGCGGCTGAGTGGGTAGCTGTTTGGGCTCAAAGATTTCATTCTGTGCCATATCCCTCTGCACACACCAGTCCGTTTCTACACACTGCAACTCTGCACAAGTTCTCAGGACCCAGGCATACAGCATGCCTCTCACACAAACTGCTTCAAGCCCAGTCCAGGCAAAGCTCTTTCTCACCATCATAAGCCAAACCTCACAGTCCTTAGTTCTTATTGCATTCAGGTCTTTTAACTTTGACCAGAATAGTCCATCAAGCTGTACTTACAGCACTGCAAGTCATCTCTTAGGCCAAGGTTTCAAATCCTTCCACATTCCTCTTGAAAATCATCTCTAAAAGGCCAAAGCCACAAAGTCAGGTGTCTAGCAGCAATACCACTCTCAGTACCAATATTACTGTTGCAGTCAGGCTCACATTGCTGGTATAATTCACCCAACCAAGAGGAGGTTTTGGGAAAAAAGGGTTTATTTTGGCTTACACACTCGAGGGGAAGTTCCATGATGGCAGGGGAAAATGATGGCATGAGCAGAGGGTGGATATAATGCCCTGGCCAACATAACATGGACAACAGGAACAGGAGAATATGCCAAGCAGTGGCAAAAGGACACTGGCTATAACACCCATAAGCCTGCCCCCAATAATACACCACCTCTAGGTGGTGTTAATTCCCAAACCCCATCAGCTGGTAACCTAGCATTCAGAACACCTAAGTTTATGGGGGACACCTGAATCAAACCACCACACTCACCATCTCTATCTACACAGTACTAACATGCTGCAGTTGACTTAGGATCACACCCACTTCACAGAGAGCTCAAGTGTTCTGGTCTGGTCTTTCCTTAGGATGGAGTTTTGTGTTTTTGTGTGTGGTCTGGTTGACCACAAGAAGGGCAAATGAGCCAGGCATGGTTGTGCATGCCTTTAATCTCAGCACTTGGGAGGCAAAGATAGGAGGGTCACTGTGAGTATGAGACCAGCCTGAGAGCCTGACACTACATAGTAAATCCCAGGTAAGCTTGGGCTAGAGTGCAGCCCTACCTTGAAAAATTAAAATAATAATAAAATAAATAAATAATAAAAATGGCAAATTATACCTGTGAAAATGGTGTTATTTGGAGTTCTGGTTTGCTAAGTTAGGTGGTAAAATTACATGAGAACTCCCAGAACTGAAATGGCAGCTCCAACACCTCCTTCCAAACGTGATTGAAATAGTTTTCCATCAGCGACCTGGGGGTCGGGGTGGGCTGCTTCTTGCTGTAACACATGTAGCGTGCCATCTGGGAGTGTGGCTGTAGAACAGTGAGTGGCGGGAGTCTAACAGGTGCATCATGAGGAGAGCACCTGAGAAGAATTTTTCCTCCCTGTCCAGCAATCTTCGGACATACACTGAATGCTGAACAAGCATAATTTTGTTTGCAGGTTTTAAAATGTTATATCGAGCAATTGGTTCTAGGGGCTGTAGAAATGGCACTGAGGTGAAGGCGCTTACCTGCAAAGCCTAACTACTGGAGTTTGATTGCTCAGTACCCATGTAAAGCCGGATGCACAAAGTGGCACATGCATCTGGAATTTGTTTGCAGCAGCTAGAGGCCCTGACATGCCTACTCTCTCTTTCTGTCTCTCTATCCTTGCAAATAAATAAGTAAACAATTGATTCTACCTATTTTGTTGTTGGAAAGCACACTGAATTTAAACAGTGTAAATCATCAAATGCCCAGGAATATGAAAGTAAAAGGATTTTGCTGGGAAAGCATAAGTGGTTGTTTTATTTTGCTAGAAGAGCTTTTTGTTCACAAAGAAATATGGCTGTGCTTAACATGTGAACAATACACAGCCATGGTGGTGGTGGCTGTTAGTAATAGAAGGCTGAGATTTGACCTACAAACACCCCATGGCAGTCGTGGGCTTTACGAGCTAGGCAATTGCTTATATTTGATCCTAATTTGCTGGGGGGGGGGTGGGGCTCCTGATGCTTCAAGCCTTCTCGCCAGCACTGCGCAAACGGCACTACTAGCTGGCCACAGACAAACTCTATGGGAGGCAGGAACGCAAAGTCCCTCAAGCTGCTCTTAGGTGTGCAATTTCCATCTACAAACAAAATGCATAAGAACACAGATATAATTAAAGTAAATGAGCAACAATCAAAGCGTCCCAGAATATTTCATCTGCTTTCTCATCTTTCTAAGTAAAATATCAATAGCTCAAGTGCTTTTTAAGCCCATAAACCAAAGAAAATATGAAGAATGAAGGATTTTGAACAAGCTCCTGAAATAAGCTTTTCAGTTAGTCAGTGCCCCAACTCTGTGTTTTATTTTTATTTATTTATGAGAAAGAGAGAGAGAGAGAGAGAGCGAATGGGTGCACCAGGGTCTCTATCCACTGCAAACAAACTCTAGATGTATGCACCACCAGGTGCAACTGGCTTAAGTGCACTCTGGAGAATCAAACCTGGGTCTTTAGACTTTGCAGGCAAGCACCTTAAGCTGTAAGCCATCTCTCCAGCCTTCTGCTCTGGCTTTTGACCAACCATCTTTGCACCAGTATGGCCTGCTGTCCTGAAGGGCAGCAAGAATGGACAGAAGTTCCCTGTGGATGGACTAGAAGTCTACAAGCATGTGAAAAATAAACAGGAGACCTCATTAATTTATGAAATTTAAATATTATCATTGGTAAATTGTGATTTGTAAGTACAGGTTTCAGGGCCATCTGAAATCTAATAACTGCAGTGTCTAAATTTTAATGGTTGTCCAGAGGTTGCTGATATTCTTGTTCCTCGTGTCCCCAAACTTAGCAAGTCAGGAGCAGCCAAGAGTGAGGTCAGAGTGTGAAATGCTTCACAATGAGCAAGAGCTGGGGAAGATGATGAGACAGAGGGGACCAAGACACAAGGCTGAAATGTTTTTTTCTACAAACGATGCATGTACTTCCAGTCCTCTCCCCTGGGCCGAAGGCCATGACAAAAGACCACTGGAGCCTCTGTCATTCATGACAAGGTTTGCTGAAGATCAGAAGGACCATATACAGAGGAAGTCCAGCGTGAGCTAATGTAACTAAACATAATAAAAAAGTGGATAGGGACGCAAGCAGAAATGCTACAAGAGTGTTGTTCTTTATTTATTTGCAACACAGAGAGATAGGAAAGAGACAGGGGGAATGGGGAGAGCGAGCATATCAGGTAAACAATTTCTGAAATAGCCACTTTATTTGGGTTCATGTTTCTCCACTCATTGAATATTTACTGAGTACCTACTAAGCACCTGGAGCATTGTAGGTACTAGGGAGGAGACAGATGGTAAATATGTAAACCAACCATCAATTTTCTGAGATGGGAGATATCTTGTGACCCTTCACAGCTCGAAATGACAATTCAGAATTTAGAATTATACAGTAGTTGCAGTAATGTCTGATTGAAATCCAATGAAGTTGTGGTTTCCAAGTCTGTTTCAGCAGTAGATAGGGACACAAGGTTTGTGTTCTTCAGAAATAACGCCACCACCCAAGACAGTTTTAAAAAGGTGTGCATACAATTCCCAAAATTAGTATTACCTAGCTCTCTCTGCATTCATCTATTAACCCTTGTACTCCTGGAGCAAATAAGGAGCACAGCAGATTTCAGATAGACCCCTGGGCTCTAATTAAACTTCCTATAAAGAAGGTGTTGGATGGCAGTTTGAGCAATAAGGAGTGGAGCAGTCGTGTTAGCGTTAGCCCCAGAGCTGGGCTGGGACGGTGGATGTTTAGAAGATAAAGTGTGACACCTTTGCTCAAGAGGTTTGTAATTTCACAGAAGAGACAAGACATAGTAATATCTTGTAACACAAGTTTTACACTTCTAAATAGGTAGCCAACTTTCAAGAATTCAGAAATGGGAAAGTTAGGGAACATATGTTACATTTTTACATGAATCTATGCCTTTTTCCATGATAGCGTGTGTGTTATTACTGCTGGAGGAAAGGAAGAGCTGGTTTCAGAACCTCTGGGTTGGACATTGAGTTCTGTTACTCTGAGAGGCAGCAGTGTACTGGACAAGTTATTGATCTCTCTAGGCATAGTGATTGATAGTGTATTGCAGGGACCTGGAGGAGTTGGTGACGCAGATGACATGGTTGTTATGTATGCCTCTTAACTCATCTGTGAAGTTGGAGCCATGATATTTGTCTAAGGACCACATTGCTTAATATACATGAATGGCAAGGAATGATCACTCCATAAAAGAAATGCTGCACACTCATGTGTCTGATGGATAATGTATCTCTGGACTAGGCTTCTAGTTATTTCTGTTAATAAGCAGGGAGGAAACAAGTATTTTGCTGAAGTTTCACTGTGGTTAATGCCCAGAAAAGCACAGAAATCCAGCTATTAAACCAGGTGGTCTAGTTCATGCTGAGAAGCAAGCTGTAGGGGGCTATTTTTAAAGCCCATTATGTGGGCATCACCTAGTATCACCAAGAATGAAGACCGAGTTCTGCATGTTTTAACAAGTGCTACGTCAGATGGAAGGTGAATATGACTGCATGAGCCCTGCCCTACTGCACACTCTCTGCAGAGACTGCCTCCATGGTTGGCACCCTCTCACTCCTCTTCATTGCCTCACTGTGCCCAAACTGTCTGCTCTCACACTCCCCTCAGACCTTGTTAAACCCACGCTGTCCACCATCCCCTGAAAACCTTCCTCTCACCTCCACCGCACTGTCAGTCTTTTGGCTGATGCATGAGGCCCTGCTGTTCTTTCCTGGAGGAGTTCTGCTCTGGCCTTTCCAGTCTTCCCATGTCCTCTTTCTGTTTGTTTAAAATTCGTAGCCAGTGCTTTCTTGAATTTTAAAAAAATTAATTGTTCCTACAGGTTTTATTGGTCCTTAACACTATCATATAAAAATTAGCTTTGCAATAGTTTCATTTGATGTTTCACAGCAGCAAGCATTTCAGAGAGGGGAGGCCTCTGAAACCACTTTGCTTCAGCAAGTTCCTGGCTCATTCACTATGGGACCATCTGCACGGAGCTGGGCTGGGAAGGGCCTCTTTCCTGTGCAGGCTCCTGACCAAAGCTGAAGTTCTGTCTCAGACTCAAGGACTGCAGGGAAGCACTTTTCAAGATCTCCACGTGAGATCTTAGTGGCTGCCCCTTAAGAAATTCTGTCATTGAGGACAGCTGTCATATCAGGCCAGTTGCTCAAAATACTGTCTTTAAAATGACCTGTTTTATTTCAGCAAATGTTTTATCTCCTAGAAATTCTTGCTACTTAAGTACAGTACTTGAATGCTATTTATCTATAGATATCTGGTGAAATAATTTTGAATTCCTTTAATTGATATTTCATTCATATTTAATGTTTTCATATTTTTTTGAAAAGGCTACTGGAAATTCTGCATGTGTTCTGAAATGAGCCCACTTGGTTTCTCCAGGTTGGATATGAGATTTGATGCTTCTCTGTAATACCTAGAAAGTTTCTTAACTCACCTGTGTGGTGGGAACAAGGATAGTGCCTGGCCTGGGCAAAGGAGCCCCCACACCCTCGCTCAGTTTCAGCTCCGTCCCTGAAGCCATTCTTCTAGACACCGTGGGACAGGCTACATACAGCTACATTGCAAGACCTTGTCTTGAAACAAAACAAAGCCAATGAAAACAAACAAACAAGAATGTAATTCTATTGAATATCAAGCTTTTTTTTTTTTTTTGAAATGGCATTTTCAGGCCTGTGGGTGAGAATGCTGTAACAATGTGTGAGCTTGAAAGATTTTTCAAGCCAAAATTTCCATTCCATATTGTATTAGCAAAAGTCTGCAATTCCAAGTTCTTGTAACCATCCCAGATTTGGGTTCTTAGTAGTAAACTACTGACTTTATCAATGAAAATATGGGAAAGGAAAAAAAAAATACTTTACCAAACTACTATATATAGTAGTGGTTTCATTTATCTAGTGTTTATTACTTTACTTTCAGCTGCTACATAGGAATTGATTTTAGGAGTTCTCTTTGAAGACTCCTTTGTCTTTCAGAAGACATCAAGAACCTTGCCTTTGATGTTACCCTCTGCCTTGTTTCTCAGAGTTCAATTGAAAAAAACATACAAAGTGTTGATGGCTGCTGCTTTTACTTAGACTGTCCTGGAGACTCATGTACCCTTTGCGTTAGGAGGTGCTGAACAAAATGTATTTCTAAGTTAAACATCTAGTTTGTGACAGGTATCGTTTTAAATTTTTTTTTGAGACAGATTTCTTAGTATTTAGCGGAGGTTAGCTTTGAACTCACAATTATCCCACCTCCTCTTCTGAGTGCTGTATTTGCAAGTATGTACCATTCAGTAGCAAGATGTCGGTTTTGTTGCTGTTTGTTTCTCTTCAGAGATACTTATTGTGCTTTAATTTTATTTTACTTTTTTTTTTTTTTAGGGCATCCTGGAGAAATTTTATTGTTTTAATTGGAGTTAGTTCTTTGAGGCATACAAAAGAAACTTTAAATCATATAAAACACCAACACATAGCTCTTTTTAATACAGTGCTGTTCCCACACAGTATAGTACTTTATATTATTGGTAAATATTAACAGGTTTAGAATTCATTATTTCAACTGTTTGGGGACAAACACTACAACAAGAAGAAATATGAGTACACTGAGACGGGGGATGGAGCTGATGACTGAATCTCACAGACTGCCCAGCACCTGAAGCTCAATGTCATTTTGCTATTGCCTGCACACCATGAGTGTAATAACTCTCCTTGGGTAATAAAGTGCTTCCACATTAAAAGAAACCCCAGATATAAAAAAAATGTTAGCTACCAGTGCTGGCAGTGAAACACCCAAGCAAGTGGCACTTCTTCATTATCAGTTACATATATAGTGAACAGTGGGATCTAGTGCCTATGAACAAGGATGCAGGTAAGTCTAGGCTATATTCGTCACACAGTAAACTACCTAGGCTGAAGACTTTCCAGCAGGACAAAATTGAAAATGGACTAATCTCTAAATACAACCTACTTTCGACATTCAAAGTAAGTGCACATGTATGAAGGTGCATCCACAGGGCAAGTTCCTCAGCATTCTTTCAATGATGGTACTACTCTTGGGAGGAGGAAACAAACAAGAACCCAGTTGACTAACTTTCAAGTACATTTCCCAGGGACTAGCAGTAGGTTCTCTCAAATTAAGAGTAAAGACACCTGACCACCAAGTGCCAACTCCTAGCACCAGAGAGAATCAAAACCCCACAGATGAAGGACAATTTAATGTGAGAGCAGCCCCCATGGGGGACTGTCCTTTCTTTTTTTTTTTTTTTTTTTTTTTGATTTTTCGAGGTAGGGTCTCACTCTAGCCCAGGCTGACCTGGAATTCACTATGGAGTCTCAGGGTGGCCTCGAACTCACGGCGATCCTCCTACCTCTGCCTCCCGAGTGCTGGGATTAAAGGCGTGCGCCACCACGCCCGGCTAGAAGGACAATTTAAATCAGATAATCTGCCAGTCTGGTTCTGTGAAATCACATTACTTTTGCAAATGAAAAAAAAAATTGTTGATGGCAAATAGATTTAAAAAGTTAAATCTCTTAAAAAAAATTTGGAAGCATATTTCACAATCCTACATAAAATAAAATTACTGGTTCATAATAAAATGCTCAAAGTTTCAGAGATGTGAAAAATAAAAATGAACTGTAAACACAGTTTATATAAAATTGAGGTTCCCAGAAATAAAAATTAAAAGTAGTCTCTTAGAGGAACAATGAGACTTGACTATTTTTACTAATACACTTAAAAACTGTTTTGCAGACAACCAACATCGAGTGGGAGTTCTAAACTGGCACCTGACCACTTAAAGCAAGACACTGAGTGGACCACACTTGGATGGAAAGACAATGACTTCTTTCCGTGACAGATGTTCCTCAGCCATCATTTGTAAGTTATTTGATGGGCTGTGAAGCCGTATCCACAGAATTTTCCTTTTGGACCTGAAGAGACTCACTGCTGATGGACAATAGTTCACGAAGTTCCTTATTTTCGAGCTCTAACTGGGCTAGTTTTTCCTGAATCTTACAAAACTGGTTATCATCCACCTGAACTGCTTTCCTCATCACTTCTCCCATTTCACAGATTCTGTCAATCTGACTTTCAATTTCTGCAGAGTGAGTCTGGTGAGCTTTCAGAACTGGTTCGGCATCTACCGCTTTTCTAGCCACCATGAACTGCAGCATCTGTTTCCGGTACTTGCTCATGATGAGTTCCAAAGCATCCTGGTGTTCCTCCAAGGAGACCCACAGCTCTTTGTTTTCCTGCTGCAAGTCTCTAATCTGTGTATTCTCTTGAGACAGCAGAATGTGAGGTTTATATTTGGACATTTCCTTCACGTCGGATGCATCTTCTTGATACTGCTCGGGGAGCGCCGTCCCCGCCTCCCGCATCGCGGCCACCCGCCGGTGCAGCGCGGCCGACTGGTCCACCAGCGACTCGGCGGCCGCATCGTGCTCCCGCAGCCGGTCCAGCAGCGTCTTGGCGTCCGTCAGGATCTTCTCGATCGTGCAGCTCATCGCGGCCCAGGACCCGAGCCGGCCCCGCCGGCCTCCGCCTTATTTTACTTTTTGAAATGAATATTCCTCATAAACCAACTCAAGTCCTCTGAGAGAGGAGTTATGCATCTTTAACATCCTAGAGCTGAGATGTAGCTCACAGGGACAGCATTTGCTTAGCACATATGACACGGTGGGTTTAATCCCCAGCCCAGAAAAACAAAACAATGAAGAAGACACTAGGACTTCATGGGGTGCATATTTTATGTCCAATAGAGTGCTAGGCCCTGGGAATACATAGATGAGTAAAACAAGTAGGGCTTGTTCTTCAAAGCTTAAAACCTCAGACGAGGAGCAATGTGGGGAACCAACCATACAGGCCGTGGCCAGCATGGCCCTCCCGGAGTGGACAAAGCAGATGGCCCCACAGCAGCCTCTGGAGAGAAAGGCCCCGGGAAGAGTGGTTCAGAATGTGCTGAGAAGCTTTAGGGCGGGGGGAGGGGGAGCGTACAGGCTGTACACCAGAACCGGTGTGCCTCTGAGTATCTGTGCGTAGCTGCTTGACTTGGGAGAGACTACAATACAGTCAAAGCTCATTTTTCATATCAGCACAGGCCAAATGAATAAATAACTAACCCTGCCATGAGGCAATTTAATGAGAGTTTGCAGCACTCCCGCTCAGCTGTGATAGTGCTGAGTTCCTGCAAAAGTGGAAAGAAGGAATATGGTGAGCCCGGAAGTCTGTCCAATCCTCATTCTTTACTCAGAGATCCCATAAGTGTGCAGAGAGGGCCCCACTGTGGAAACATAAGTGAGCTCTGCTTCCACAACTTCAGAAAGGGGCAGGAAAAGGAAAGAGCATCTGAACGCAACTGGACCCATTGTGTTAGTATTTACGGCACAATCCCTTGCACTTCCTCTGCAGAGCCTCAACTCCTCAGATCCAAGGCTGTCATTGGAGGTTACCAGCAGGCTGCTTGGCCCTGTGACCTCCTGTTTTGAAGAAGTACATCAGGGGAAACATCCAGTAGGTAGCCAGTTCATTAACCCTTACATATTTAATAGGATCCTGATAGTCATTTAATTGTTGGCACTCTACACATTCCTCTAATCTTTAGACCAGAAGTTGCAAATCCAAGGTGTCTACCAGCCACACCTCTAATGCAGAGGAACAGCTGTCTGCAGGAATCAAGGAAAGCCATGGGAGCTACAGGCCCTCTGTGTCTCAGTTTCCTGGTTATTTTTGTTTTGGAAACTGAACACCTAATTCATGTAGTGAAATTTGTCAGTTTTTAAATATAGCAATCTCATACAATAGACACAAACACTGTGTGGACTGCACAGAGTAGGTCTGCAGCTAGGCTGTGGCCTGTGGAGCACACGTTTGTAAGTCCAGCTTTGACAATCATATTAGCAGATATCTTTGGCACATAGTAAAGAACTTGTACAGAAACTGCTTTAAAGGCCCCTAATGAATTGTCAGTGACCTCATTACATCATTCAAGGCTGGCTGCAGTACAAAGAAAGCCATTCTCAGAAAGTAATAGAGATAGTTCTAGCAACCTGTAGAATTATATGGAGGCAGGAATATGTGTGTGTATACACATGTATATATATGTAAATTATATCCATGTTTTGAAAGCATAGTTAGATTTAAAATAGAATATCAAGAGTAAGAAACACGGGGGGATACTAGCAGCTAGAACGACACTCAGCTTGATGCTACTGATAAAAGTTCTTACAAAAATGAGCTTATGCACTTCTTTAATTGACCTGAAGATCATATAAACAGATGTCCTCTCTCCATTACAATTTTAGAACAAAAAAGTTTCTTAATATAAATATTAATTTAAAAAGGAACCACTCAGAGGGAGAGGCAAAGGATTTAAGCATATAGGTTTAGTGCTAAGCAGTGCCTGCCATAAAACCATGAGGACCCAGACGGCCTGAGATCTGGGTTTGGCTTCCAGCACACGCGTAAAGGCAGACGCACAGAGTGCCATATGCATCTGGAGTTCGTCTGCAGTGTGGCTGGAGGCCCTGGCATGCCCCTCCGTTCTCAATCATTCTGTCTGTGTTTCTTCTTTCTGCTTGCAAATGTATATGTATATATACCTTTTAAATCTGCGTGTGGCCATGCACATCTGTAATCCCAGTCCTGCTGAGGAGTAGGGCAGAGACTAGACAAATCACTGGGGTTCAGTGACTAAAACTACTGCAAAAATGGCATTTCTGGGTTTCATGACAGACTCCATCTCACTAAAGCAGTCAGATGAGAGAAGGGGAAGACACGTGACATTCTCCCGTGGCCTCCACATGATATGTACAGGGCAGGCACATCTGCACACGCAAGTGCATGTGCCACACACACATCACGTCACCCATCGAACCACACATTCCCTACTTACACACTCCAACAATTAAAATACACAGATATATTTTTAAAAAGCTACAATAATGAAAGCAGAAAAATATGAAAACCAAAAAGTCACATTTAAAATGGCCAAGCACACCCTCAAATTAGATATAAAGCACAGTGAAAGGACATAACACCAGCTAGCCTAAAAAGGGCAGGCCAAAGAAAATTCAGGCAAGTAATGTATAGACAATAAAATATTAAACTCAGTCAATACAGCTCACAAGTGAGTAGAATAGAGTTTCAGAAAATCACACAAAATACAGATTTTTTAAAAAGCAAGGCAACACAGAAAATGATACTAATGGACTTGTTGCAAGTTCCCTTCTCACTGCTGGGACAAAATACTGGACCAGACACAGGTGATGGAAGGAAATGGTTTATTTCAGTTTACAGTTTTGAAGGGAAGCTTCACCATGGCAGGGAAAACATGACAAGAACAGAGAGCAGGGCCTCACATCTTGTCACATGAGCTAGGAGGGAGTAGCAACCATGAACTTGCTAGCACTGACAAGGGGGCTGAACTATAAAATCCCAAGGCCCATGCTCAGTAACACACTTCCTCTAGCAAGTTCCACCTCTCAAAGTCTCCTCCACCAGGTGGGGAATTGAGTATGAAGCTTAATCACACATACATGAGGCAATTTGACATTCAAACCACCATGGGCATGTGGGAAAAAAAAAAAAAAAAAACGAAAAAACAGAAAAGATTCCACATCTAGAGGGAATTTTGAAAGAAGGAGAAAGACAGAGAGCCAGTACTCTCCCAGGCCAGAGCAAGACTGCATGATACAACATACCACACACACACAAAAAAAAACATAAATCATCTATAAAGAAAAGACAGGAAAAAAAACAAAAAAAAAGAATAACAATATAGAAAATATTTCAACTAACACAAAAATGGAACATTCGGGCTAAAGAGATTGCTTAGCAATTAAGGCGTTTGCCTGCAAAGCCAAAGGATCCTCCAGGATTCTCCAGGACCCACATAAACCAAATGCACAAGGGGGCACATGCATCTGGAGTTCGTTTGCAGTGTCTAGAGGCCCTGGCGCACCCATTCTCCCTCACTCTCTCTCTGCCTCTTTCTCTCTCTCAAATAAATAAATAAATAAAATATATCAAAAGGAAACTTTCTAATATTTCCAGTGTTCAGAGGGGAAACATTTGTCAATTCTTAATTCTTTATTCTCAGCTTTGCAAGTGGGTAAAGATGGAAATCAGGTTCTCACGTTTGCTCAGCATGTGCTCTTACCCACTGATGAACCATCAGATTTGAATTCTATATCCAGATAATCTTTCCTTCAAAAGTGAGAACAAATAAACTTTCAATCCACAGACTAATAGCTTACTGCAAAACCACCAGTACTAAGATGAGTTACTACCCAAACATACATCTGTAGGAAGTAAAAGAATCACCAAAATTAAAGCTTTAGAAGGAAGTGAATATGGAAGAAAGAGTAGGTGTGGTAAACAATGGTAAGCAGAGACTGCTAAGCAGGTAGAAAGTGAAATAAGCCCTAATTATAAAAGTAATGACTCTTGAATGGTTAAAAATGAGGTGGTGAGGTTTAATGGATAAAGTGCTTTGCTTTGCATACAAGCTTGAATACCTGAGTTCAGAGCCCCAGAATCCACATAAAACTGGAGGCTTGTAGTACAAGCTTCTGTAGTCACAGTGTACATGCGGCGTGAAGAGAGGCAGAGATAGAATAGCCCAGAAGTTAACCTGACAAACTCAGTGGTGAGCAATGATAGACCCTGCCTCCAAACATGATGAAAAGCAAAGACTGACTCCTGCAGTTATTCTCTGACCTCTGTGTATGCACCATGGCACCTGCACTCGTATACATGAACATGCACACACACAAATGCACATCATACATACACCAAAGTATATACCTCTCTCTCTCTCTCTCTCTCTCACACACATACACACACACAAACACACACACACACACAAAATGAGATAGAAGTAAATGCTTGTCTGTAACAAATGACAGAAGGGGTACAGGTGATTAAAGCATTTGAATCACTACAAGGTGTCCAGGATTCTAGAGGCATTCACCGCAGGACTTTGGAAATTATGTATGCTAAAATCCAAATATAATGAGCACGCTAATGGAAGGAACCAGGCAGAATCACTCCACAGCAGCAGTGAACAACCACAAGAGTGCATAGAGAACTTCGTCCAACAGAAGCAGAGGAGAAGCAGCACAGACACGCTTGGACAGGAACCACAGATGAGCTGTGATGTGTTTATGTGTGTGATAGCTTTATGAAATATAGTGAGCTATATTCACATATAGTAGTGACATATTTCATCAGTATTTAAATAATTTGTATGTGTTTTAAATGCATCATATTTTTAATATATACTAAATGTATATGTGATAAACATAAAATTTTCACATGAGTTCAGAGATATTCAAAGATATTCATGTAACATTTTTATAATAATGATAAAAAATAGCCACTACTTAAAAGCCTATTAGTAGGAAAGTGTTCAAAGAAAATAAAATGTACAAATATTTCCCAATAGAATATCATGTAGCAAGTACATGAATTGCATTTAGAACTTAAAATCTGGATAAGCTGTGAAAGACATAATAGTGAGTATAAAAGCAAGTTGTAAGAGAATGTGGCCATTTGAATGTCAAATGGTCCCTGTAGTCCTATGTGTTTTGAATTCTTGGTCCCCAGCTGGTGGCAATTTGGGAAGTTGTGAAGGCTTGCTGGAGGAAGGTGTCACTGGGGACAGACCTTGAGATTTAGTCGTCCAGCCCACTGGGTGTTCAGAACCAGCTCAATCAGATTGCTTCCTTTTTGCTGGTATGGGATAATATGAGTCAATTTCCTGCTCTGGCCATGTTTTCCCTACCCTTCAAAATTGCAAGCTAAAATAAACCCTTTCTTCCCATAATCTGCTTCTGGTCAGGTATTTTGTCCCAGCAACTAGAAGGTAACTACTACAGAAAATAACACACAAACAGTTTGATTAGCTACCTAAGTCATTAGTAGCCTTCATTTGTTTCCAGTGACTTTCTGTACTACAAGTTTTGAAAATTCACTCATCTTTTCTTACTGCAAGGGGTGTATCTGGTCTAGCAAATGAGATCTAGTGAAATTCATGAATCTTTCTCTGCCCAAATAGAAATAAATGATACAACTTGACATAAGGGCTGCTGCCCAATCCCTTCCACTTTTATCCTGCTTGGATTGTAGATATCTGAGGCTTTAGTAGACAATTTATAGATGGCAGATGAAAACCTATACTCCAGGGCCCAGCGTGGTGGTACACATCTTTAATCCTAGCACACGGGAGGCAGAGGTAGGAGGATCGTCATGAGTTCGAGGCCACCCTGAGACTACAGAGTGAATTCCAGGTCAGCCTGGGCTAGAGTGAGACCCTACCTCAAAAAGAAAAGAGGAAAGAAAGAAAGAAAAACTACACTCCAGGATGTGAATCAGGGAGGCAGGTGCCACAGTCATGATCTCTGATGATGGCAGTGAGCCAAGGAACCACCACTGGACCATATTTTCATAACTAGACTTTCTTTGTGAGAAAAATAGTGCTGTTAATTAATCAATATCCTGAAAATGCTATCTAATACTTTAGGTAAATGTGATCTAACTGAACAGTAAGTACAACATGGTGTCATTTATACAACTTTTTTAAGATACAGAAGTGTGGTATGTATTGTTTATAGGTTCAGTAGTGACAGACATAGGCCTATGAGTGGAAACTGGTTGAGAAATACCCACCTTGGTATCAGCTTTCAGATATATTTGCAGGCAGAAAGGTTTTAGGGGATTAGGGACAATAGGAAGAAGCAGCAATAAACCCACTATACTTAATTCACTGTTTTCACTCATTTTAAAAATTATTATGATTAATTGATTTGACAGAGTGAGAGAAGAGTATGGAATGCTAGGGCCTCTTGCTACTATAAAGAAACTCCAGTTGCATGCATCACTTTGTGTATCTGGATTTAAGAGGGAACTTGGGATTCAAACACAGGCCTGAAGGCTTTGCCAGAAAGCACCTTTAACCATTGGGCAATCTCCCTAGCCTTTCATTTATTTTTTGTCTTATCTGGGTGATGGGTATGCGATTTTTTTCTAGATATAACTGAAGCATTTGATAAGTTTTCTCTTCTCTAGACCAAAAGATATTTCAAGCAACCAAACTCCCCAATTCCACTTATGCATGTTTCTTATGTCTTTGAGGCCAGAACACTGAGACTCCCGCATCTGACTTGGAAAGGACAGTAGACCTGAGACACTTTGCTTCCCATCAATTTGTTTGCTTTACAGATTTGCTATGGCCACAGCAAGACCAAAGACAACAGAATCCAGGAAGCATCCATGCTCCAATAGGCAAAATAAATAAAACTGGTAGAAACGTGTTCCAGAAGCTTTAGATAATATTTAAGGAATGCAAACAGGAAAACATGATGACAGACACTTGAAGAGGGGAGTAAAGATGTGGAATGAGGAAAACATGCATGCAGAAATCCCCAACTCATGGACCAGTTTTCTGTGGGGTAGACCAGCTTAGAATCCATATTTCTGCAACTACATTTTCAGACTATTTACACAATATGGTTGCGGGCAGCAAACTAGCAATGTTATTATTAATATTTGACAAAATCTTATTTTTACATGATGTATACTTCTATGCAGAAAGATGAACAAAACCAGGGAGTGCAAAAGACATAGAGTAAAATTGAAAGACTCTTTCTCAGTCTAACTCTGTCCTTCTCCCAGAGGTAAGCACTGCCAAAATTTCTTATGCTTCTCCATATGTAATTATAATACATTGTGGGTATAATTAGCAAATTTATATCCTGTTTAAAAGTATAACTAAGATATCATTGCATTTTAACTTAATTCACATATTGTGTATCTTTCCAAATGAGTCTATGGACATATCTCACTATTTTCAACAGTTACAAATGCCATGTACAGATAATACACTTATTAAACCATTTCTATATTGATGGACATTTTTTCCAAAATCTTTTCTTCAATAAACATTATTGTAAAGAATGTCTTTTTTTAAAGGTAGGGTCTCACTCTAGCCCAGGCTGACCTGGAATTCACTAATTCACTATGTTGACTCATGGTGGCCTCAAACTCATGGAGATCATCGTATCTCAGCCTCCAGAGTGCTGAGATTAAAGGTATGTGCCACCATGCCTGGCTATAAAGAATATCTTCATATAAGTCATCATTTTCTGAAGATGTAAAAAGCTATTTTCATGATATTCAGACTTCCCAATGCATTTTTATTTTTAAGATATTTTATTTATTTATTTAAAAGCAAGAGAGAAAGTAGGCATGTCAGAGCCTTCAGCTACTGCAAATGAACTCCAGATGAATGCACCACCTTGTACAACTGGTTTATGTGGGTACTAGGGAATTGAACCTAGGTCCTTAGTCTTCATAGACAAGTGTCTTAACCACTAAGCCATCTCCCCAGCCCCTTGTTTTGTTTTGTTTTTCTGGCTCTACTTTTTCATAAATGTCAGTTATTTTCTTTTATAAGGACCAAACATTGATTTCTGAGTTTCACCAATAATTTTAGTGTCTGGTAGAAATTCTTCCCTAGCATTGCTTGGAACTTTCAAAATTTTCTTGGCTTTTCTAGATGAACTTTTGCATCATGATTTCATTTTAGATGTTTATTTCTCTAAGCAGCCAGCTAAAAAATAGCTCCCACACTGGAGGATTTGTTGTCTTGAGAAACTGAACAAATTTCATTCCAGCTTGGAACCATAGATCTAGGGGAAGGAGCGTGATGTTTCACTGAATAGGAGCTGAAGAAATGACAATCCTTAAGGTCAACTATGAGAGGCCCCAGGCCCTTTTTCACACAGAAGCCCTACCAGAGGAACTGTCTGGAAAGGCAGCTCGCCTCAGACACTGACATTTGGAGGCACCCCTAAAGAAACAGGTTTCTCAGTGGCCCTGTAGTGAAGCTTGACAACCTTCCCCTCCTTCAGGTTTTCTTTTTTCTCCATCTTAAATACAGATATTAAATCCAGCCGCTGGAGAGATGAAGGGAAAAGATGACAGAACAAAATGCCAGGGGAAAAATAATCTGCAGAAAACACACACAACTAAGGCACCATCCCCCCCCCAAAAAAAACTAGTATTAATGTTTTCAGAGGCAAAAAAAGATATGACATTCATGAAATGGGAATTGGAGGCTAGAAAAACAAACATTCAAGAAACAGCAAAGAGTACTCAATAGAAGAAAACTGAAATGAAGTTTTCGAAATTGGAACACTGATTTGAGGAAATCTCTCATAAAATATTTAAATATAGATGAATGGTAGATAGATGGTTAGATGATAGAAGATAGATTAATAGGTGATGAATATAAATAATTTAAAATCAGGAAAGGTGAGGAAGGGAGATCACATTAGTTTAATGTCTTTATTTAATGGAGTCTATAAAAAGAGTAGAGAGGAAAGAAGAAAGTACTGAGATAATGGTGTGAGAAATTCCTCCGAATGAAGAATGTGAGCTTCTGAAATGAAGAAGCTTGCAAACAAAGCACAGTGATGAAAACAGCATGATTCCCACGCCTGTACTGTGGGTCTCAAAACGAGATGCACACACTAGTTTCAGTGATTCCTTGAGAGACAAAGGAGTCAGAAAATTTAGGGACGGGCCAAGGGATGGAAGATTTCTGGAAGCAACCGTGAAACCCCCCCTGGTCTATGCTGAGTGGCACAGTCTCTAACCCCAACTCTACAAACAAAGACACATTCTGCTCCTGAGGGAGGAAATACAGCCAGGCTCACCATGCGCTATTTAAAAAAAATCATCTACATTTACTTGTAGAAACCTAATAAAGGATGTGCCCCATGAAAATGTTCCACAACAGATGAAATAAAGAGGGTGGTTGGAAAACTGAGAACTTATATGTTGTTCAAGAGAATAGGAGGGTGCAAGACAGAAATAGAGCCGAGAATAAAGACATATGGCACATTCATTCACTTAAAAAAATTTTTTTTAAAGATTTTTATGGTCCTTCCGCCTCAGCTGCTGGAGGCGAGCAGCAGCCACGGCTCTGCGCTACCCCATGGCCGTGGGCCTCGACAAGGCGCGGGCGTCCGACCAAGCTCACCCAGTTCATCCAGAATCTGCTGCTCAAAGTGCCCAAGGACGTGCGCGCTCACGGTCATCAAGAAGCGGGTGGGGACGCGCGTGCGCGCCAAGAGGAAGCGCAAGGAGCTGAGCAGCTTGCTGGCTGCTATGTTCAAGGCGGCCATCAAGATGGACTGAGCCCCGATTCCCCTAATAAGCCCTTGTTTATGATGGGGAAAAATATTTTTATAATGTGTGTGCATGTATGTATTTGTGCATGTGTATGGCGTGGGCGGGGGGGCATGCATGTATGGGTGTGTGTGTGCCATGCTTCACATGTGGAGTTTTGAGGACAACCTCAGGGTGTTTGTCCTCTCCCTCTACCCTGCCTGAGACAGGCTCTCTTTGTGGTCATTTTTGTTTTTGCCTCATCACTTTCTGTGTGCCTCTGAGCTTCCAGATTCTTCTGGAGCCACGTTTCATTGTCATAGGTGCATTCGGGTCAAAGACGCATATGCCACTTTGTATCTATCTGGCCTTACATGGGTGCTAGGGGGCCAAACTAAGGCTGGGAAGCTTGCAAGAAGAGCTTTAACCACTGAGCCATTTCCTAGCCCCTGGCTCATTCTCTCTTGGCATCATAAGAGATTCAGTAAGATTAAACGAGAGGGTATCTATAAGAAAACAAGCAGAGATGTAGATTAGCAAAGAGTTGGAATAAATGGAAGTGCCAGCCAGCAGCCCTGAAAGACATAGGGTTAAGTAGTGTTGGAAGCTTCAGAGAGGCCAGGGTCTTAGAAGAGGCAATTTCAGTAGAAAAAAAAAGAAAATGAATGAAGGAGCAGGTTTGGTGGAAAAATAGGTGAGTGATAGCTGCAGGGGCTAAGAAGAGCTTTGAAAAGACACAACCCATTTGTTAGCAGTTGGCAATGAAAGGTACAAGAATACCAATATACTAACAGCAAACGTAGACAGCAGTAACCAGCAGTAGTGCTTAAGAAGGGCAAACACATCTGTGAAAGAACTTGAAACAATGATACAGGATATCCAAGATGGTAGAGGGTGAAATGAGTTAATCTCAAGATGGATATTCCAAGTGCTGGAGAGATGGCTCAGCAATTAAGGCACTGACCTGCAATGCCTAACAACCCAGGTTTGATTCCCCAGTACCCACGTAAAGCCAGATGCACAAAGTGGTGCATGCATCTAGAGCATGTTTGCAGTGGCTAGCAGCCCTGGTGCACCCATTTCTCTCCTCTCTCTCTCTCTCTCTCTTCCCTCTCTTCCTGCAAATAAATAAATAAAGTTAAAATATAAAAAATAAAAATAAGATGGACACTCAAGAATATAAATGAAGACATTAACTGTACCAGAGAGGACGTGATTTCACTCAAACTGGAGAAAAGGTGATGGAGAAAAGATGAAGCAGATAAAAGTGTGAACACTTATATAGTATGTTAAGGTTTCAGTTCAATCTGTATTTGCATTTAAGATAGGAGAGACACTTTATGAATAAGAGCCTGGCCATGCCTGACCTTCTCCAAGCAGGTAGCAGAATTAGAGGATGAATGAGCTGGAAATGGATGCGAAATATACTCTATGAAAAGAACACCCACTCTCAGAGAGGAGCACCGAGTCAGGTATCCCAATCGTAAAAACACTTAAGAGAATCCAGTAAAATGATTTGGTAGTAGAAAATAGCTAGTTTACAAGATATGTATTAAATAAACTAACTTAGAAGAATGAACTGCTGAAAAATGACCTGTTTTCATGAACACATAATTTGGGGTTTTCTTTTAGTTTGTTTTATGTTCTTGTAAAGATATTTATGTCAATTTCCAGAATAGTTCTTTCTCTTTTCTTTCCTTATGTTTAAACTTCTATTTCTACTAAGTATTACTGTGCCTGTTGTAACAGTAAGAGTTTTAAATAAAAGTGTAAGTATGGCATGGCATGACTGCTGAATCAGGCCCGTGTGTTTCTGGAGTGCACAGGAAGGCGGTGGTCCTCCAGCAGGCGGGTGTCAAATGCAGTTCTCTTCACTTGTCTGCAATTGCCAACTTTCTTCTTAAGCATGTGAATTATCTGTACTTAATGATAGGAAGGACAGAAGAAAAATACAAACGATGTTTGGCCTTGAATAATTTTTTGGTGCTTTTCATTAATTTAAAAAGTTTAAATTAATTCTTAAACATGTCTGCTCAGCTGTTTGCTTATTCTGTGTTCTCTTTAAGCACTATAAATGTGTTCTTGGCATAAAAAGAAGCTATAAAATCATTATATAGTGAAGGGAAATATTCTTTTTAAAAAAACCTTCCCCTAAAGTTCTGCAATCATAATCTCAACCATGATTTTTTTCAAATAAATACAGTTTACAGTTTGGGGAACATTTTGTGATTTAGTTGCCCCTCTATCCTGGAACTGTGTGTGTGTGTGTGTGTGTGTGTGTGTGTGTGTCTAAGTGGCAGCAAATACCAGACAGACAGAGGTGTTCAAAGAAGACAAGTTATCATACAGCCCATCTGTGGCACTCAAAAATCCTCAGAATGAAATACTTATTTATGGGAAGATTATTAATGGGTTAATTTGCTTGCAGCCATTTTAAACTTTTAAATGAGATCCTGTTCTGCAAGATGGCTAGGGGTGTTCTACAGCCTGGGACTGGGTGTATGAGGGTGATTTTTCAGGCTCCAGGGTGAAGGAAGTCCAAAGTGCAGGGAGCTGAAGCTGTGTAAGTCAATCAGAGCAGGTGCCTGAAGTGGGAGCCTGGCCCAATGACGTGTGTCCCCTGTGCACATTACCAAATGTGAGTATGGACTGAGCCACAAGGAGTTGTGTTAGCCCATGCTGAGAACATGCTCTGGCACCACAGTGGTTAAAAATGTGCATTTTCAGCTTGTTCCAAAGTCCCAAACCCTCAATCCAGGTGTACATGCAGGAGTGCATCTCTCTTAGATAGAGAACCCTACAAGTACCTCTCTGACCATCCTTTGTCTCTAGCCAGTCTCCCTCCCTGTCCGGTAACTAAGCAAGAGCTGGCCCAGCTTGAAGCCTGGCATCTCCAGTGTTCCAGCAAGGGCACCTAGGGATTAGAATGCCATCCTAACAGCAGGACACTTGATTGGCAGCATGATTAGTAACTGCTTCTGGGGTAGTTCAAGTCCCCACCAACAGAACTGGATGTATTTATTAAACCTCCATTTCCTAATATTCCTTTGTTTATGGTAAAACACTCTAAAATTCCTGCAGCAGTCTGAGCAGATTCAAAGTGTCAGGTATGGGAACTCCCTGTTGATTTGCACCTGGTTATATATTCTTTCCCCCCAGGGTGAATCTGAGACAGCCCTCCCTCAAACGTCCTCCCCGGCCTATGAAAGACTCCAACTTGAATACTAAATACAAATGAACGGGATCACCTCAGTGCAGCTTACTAGGGAACTCCCTGAGAAACCTGAAGCATGTGAAGAAAGCTAAATTGGACCAATCTGAATTTTTTTCCCCTAATGTAGAAAAAAAAAAAGTAACTCAGTGGGGTCTGAAATATGTGACAAATGATTTGGAAACAGCTGTGCAGATTGCAGCAGTCATCCAATAATACTCTGTATGTACTCTCTTCTCAGTTTGATTCCTTGACTCTAGGAAGAATTGGAAACATGCAAAACATATTCTCATGCAAACTGCTCTAACATGATCAATTGCCTCTCCTTCTGTATGTTGTTGCTGGGGCTGGAATCCTATGATTAATGTCTAACTCGGGGTGGGGGGCACTGAGATAGTCTCTTTCCTTCCCTTTCTTTTCAAAAAACATCTTAGAATTGAAAATGTAAACATTTTTTAAGCTATAGATACTAACTTGCTAAAAACAAAAGTATAAAATTATGAAGAACTTGTGAAGCAGTTCTAATTTTAACATATCATGGCCCTGGCAACCAGAAACTCCAAAATGTTGAAACTTTTTATGCTTTTCTATCCAAGTTTATGATCAAAAATTATTCTACAAGAAGGAGTGTTTACTAAATATTCTATTGATTTTTATGTAAAAATCATCTAGGCCTATTTCTGCATAAGGTACAATGATAGAGTTACAGTTTTCTTTCCTTTTCTTGTCCATTTATAATTGGCCACCTAAATGGCCCAACTTTATCTCCTTCCTCATCCGTGTCTGAATTGTAACACTGTTTTACAAACATAATGTATGCATGTCCATAGTCACGCGTCTGTTGGTTTGTGTGTCCTATGTTGTTCATTTGATTATATTAGTATATTTCCCACACTGGTTCTGTAGTGATTGTAATGATTGTGTTATTTCTTATTCCTTATGTTCAGAATTGCTTTAGAGATCATTGTAACTCATATACTTTTCCATATAAAACTTATATAATTATAAAAAGCATGGCTGTATTATTTTCATGCAGATTATATTGCACTTTAATATTTATTTGGGAATGCTATGGTTTGAACATTTCCATGTGTTGGAAACTTGATCGTCAGTGTAAGAGATTCATTCCATGATCACAGGCATGGGACACTTGCCATGTTGTAGTTTTTATAAAAGTGAGTTTGGCCCTCTCTTGACCTTCTGTCCTCTGCCTGGACCCTCACAGATTTCAATAGCATGCTCTTGGCCTTCCCAGCCTCCAGAACTGTGATAAATCCAAATTTCTTTTTTTGGTATATCACCCAGTCTGGTATTTTGCTATAACAGCAGAAAACATACTAAAACAATGTTGAATATTGAGCTTTCTCATCCAAGAACATAGTATGTTTATCCTTTCCTCAAGTTCCATAATGTTCTTTCCAGGTTCCACACACTGACTCTATTGATAGTCACCTCCCTGCTCCAGAGGGGCAATCTGTCCCTTCAATGAGCCTAGGGCCTCCCTTTGTTTCCTTTGCGAGTCCTTACCAAGATGGCTGATGAAGACACCATGGATGAGGGTAAAGCTGATAGTTGCTAGACTCAGCATCATGTTCCTGCTTCTGGCCAGCTCTAAACAAGGCAGTGTATTGACTTGTGGTAAACCTGTGTCGATCCCTGATTCCTCTCCCCTCCCATCCTCACTGCGCATGGTTGGCAGGCTATAAGTCGTGGGATCAGTCTCCTGACTCTCCATCATCTCTGCCCTTCTCTTCTAATGAGCCACAACAGCTATTCAGGGATGGCTCCAGCCTGGAAAAAAACAGACTTGCAGGGCTCCCTTCAAATTCTAAGCACCTTAATTCATAATGCACCCACAGACAATAGAGTGTATCTTTCTGATTGCCTTGTGTCTGAATGTGCTGTAATAGGATCATGTCTTTGCTTGCATGGTATTCAGTTGGGATCAAAGAAGATTCCAGGATATTTTTTCCCCTTTGTATTAGTATGGGAAAGATATAGTCAGGACATCATAAATTTTCCACTGCTAAAAAATCTGGCAGAACTATCAATTCACAATCCATGTTTGGTAAAACCTTTTATGCATCAGGAGGGGTACTTGGTGTCCTCACAGATTGTGTCTCCCTTGGCTTTTCAAAAGATAGCCATATGCCTAGAAAATCAAAAAAGGTTGTGGAAGCTTAGATCCATGTATTGAAATGATCAGAGCAGATAGCTATTATGTTCAGGACACTTGGGTGGACCTTCAGATAGCTTCAGTTTCCCAATACATAGGGCTGGCTCCCTGGAGGAGAATAGTTTGAATTTGCCCCTGCTGTGAGAAAGGACCTCCTTGTCTGGAAGGCTCCTGGCATATGATGCTTTCCCAAGAAGGCCAAGGTGAAGCTTATTTGCAGAAAGCTGAGCTGCTGTTGTCTACCAGAGGCGATACCAGAGGAGTTTTCCCCACCCTCCCCCACATAGGCCCCTAGATTAATGGGACTAGCAAAATCACACAATTAACAGCAGGGGCATTGTTGCCCTCATGTCCTTCTGGGCACTCTAGTGAGAGGGTAAGGCTCCTCTCATGCCTGTTGGAAGTTGCTGGCAGCAGGATACTTGAGTCACATGGGTACTGGAGTCCTGCTGGTTTCCCCTTTCCCAAGCCCCCTGTGCTAAGGAGGATTGAGTCCAGGGCCTTGTGCAGCTGGGCAAGCACTCTACCAGTGAGCCATATTCAGAGCTAACAAAAGTATTCTTTAAAATACTCTCAAACACTGAAGCAACCCCCCTCCACACACACAAAGCAAACTCTGGAGACACTGCAGCTCTATGTGCCTCTCAGTGATCTCTAAGGCCATCAGTGGGTCATGACACTAAAGGGATCTCTCGGTTTCAAAATGCTGGGGAAATCTACCAGAAAGTTCTAGTGATAGAAAGATGCTTAAGAGTGCATGACGACCAGCTGAGTTTACAGATGTAAATAGTTAAGGTCCAATGGCTGTGTGGTAGAATGCTTGCCTAGTATTCATGAGAAACAGGACTTAACTGTCAAAACTACAGGAATCAAGCTTTCAGAGTGTTGTTCCTAGCCAAGTTTTGCCCACCAGCAAAGCTGAGCACAAATGTAATCTCTCCTAACTCTTGGCCCAGGATGCTTTGAACACATCTCCTGGTAAAGTCTAGGGATGTTTAGCTACACCTAGGAAGCTTCTCATAATTATAGATTAAAATGTTAATTTCAAAATACTAGAAGAAAACACAAGGCAAATAATTCATGACATAGTAACAGGCAAACACTGTTTATTGTCAATTGACCCCCCAAAGCACAATGAATGAAAGCAAACACAGACAAGTGAGATTGCATCAAGCTTTGTGAAAAGCTTCACAGCAATGGAAAGAACCACCAGAGCAAAGAAACAAGCTGTAGAACAAAAGAAAATATTCACAAACCACACGTGTGATAAGGGTTGACATTCAAACTATGTAAGGAACTCACTCAATAGCAATCGTCCCCCCCCCCCGAAGAACCCAAATAATCCAATTTAAAAATGGGTAAAATCTCTAAAGTGACAATTTTTCAAAAGAAGACAAGAAATGGGCAGTTTTCATAATGGAAATGTGAATCAAATCACAGTGACACAGGGCCTCACTCCAGTTATAACAGCTAGTGTCAGACAGAAGATAGCATGTATCGGTTAAGACCTAGCAAAAAGGAAGATCTTTGGTGAATTAACAAATAAGTACAGCCATTGTGGAAAGCAGTATGGACGCTTTTTGAAAAATTAAAAATAGAACTACAAAGTAAACCAGCAATCCTATATACTAGATATATATTCTAAGAGATATCTACATTCCCATGTTTATTACAACACAGGTCACAATAGCCAAGACACAGAGTAACCACAGTTATATACCAGCAGGTAAAAGGATCAAGAGAACATAGTATATGTTACAGTAGAGTATTATTTATGCGTAAAGTGGATGAAACCTTGTTATTTATGATAACCCGGATGGAACTAGATGGAACTCTATGTGGAACAGGCCAGACACAGAAAGACAAATACTATAGGCAGACCATAGAAAAGTTAAATAATAGAAGTAGAGAGTAGAACACCTGTTGTGAAAGGTTGGAAAGATGGGAGAAAGAGGCATAAGGAGGCATTGCTCAGTGGCTACAAAGTAGTAGTCAATAGATGGAATGAGTTATGATGTTCTATTGCACAGTGAGGTAGTTAGGGTTAATAATGTAAGTGCATTTCAAAATAGCAAGAAGACAGGATTTTGAATATTTCACTCGCAAAAAAGAATAGTTGATGTGACAGATATGCTAATTATCCTAGATTGATTAATACACAATGCTTAATGCATCAATAATTATAATTATTAACAATTATAATTAATAGTTGTGTCCTATAAATTTATACAGTTATCACATGTCCATTTAAAAAAGAGTCTAGCATAGTGGCTCATTGTGTAGTCCTAGTACACTGGAAGGCTGAGGTAAGAAGAACTGTGGTAAGTTCAAAGCCAGCCTGGGTTATATCCATAGAGACCCTGTCATACCACCCCACCCCCACAGGGAAAAAAAAGAATAAATCAGGAATCTTGTCTTTGACATTGTTAGATGATTTTGATTTATTCTTTTTTGCTCAGTAAATAAAATATTAGGCAAGTGCCTGCCTGAGAGATGATTGTGGTCATGCCAGGGAGGCAGAAAAACGAAACAGCTGACAACAGTGTGGAAAGAACACTCAGGGTAAAGCTGAGGCCACCTAACACAGCTGGGCTTTAGAAAGGGTCAGGCATGGTCTCTCAGAAGCTGTTTCTAGATTCAGTGTTGGCTCAGGAAAGAACCAGGTATATGGAAGATGAGAGGAATTTCAGTAAGGAAGTATATCTACTGGACTCTTAAGAGAAGTCTCACATCCTTCCTTGGATTAGGCAGGAATCAGAAAATTGTTTCCAGTCCACAGGCCTAATCCAGCCCTACTTCCTCCCTTACAAATGATAGTCTATTGACACATGGCTGGTTCATTCACTCACCTAGTGGGTGTGGCTGCTTTTGCACCCTCGACAGAGATAAGGATTTGCAACAAGATACATCTGGTTCACAACACCTCAAATATTTATCATCTAGTCATTTACCAGAAAAAGTTTATCAAACCATGGATTGGAGCAGATGCAGACCACGCAAATGACACTCAGTGGCCCCAGGGCTTCTCTGACTGACTGGTTTGATTTGACCTGTTCACTTTTCTTTCAATTGTTTGTTTAAAAGAAAATACAAATTATTCAAACAGTAGGATATTTCACATAAAAATTTTTATCTTCAAAATTAAGACCTGCATGACAAATACTAGACCGAGCTGCCATGGAGAGGCAAGCTATGAGTTCCCGAAAGTTCATCCTGCCCTTGCCCTGTCTACCTCACCCATCTGTCTACCAATCCCTGAAGAGGCTGGGGGTGAAGGTGAGGATATCCAGTGAGGACTAAGGATGCCCTGCTGAGGACCTGGATGTGATCCTGAGAGCCCAGGGGTCTCTTCAGGGAGGAAGTAGCACTGACCTAACAAGAGTGGATTTTTCAAGCATGAAAGGAAATCCAGGCTGGAGGCTGAGAGCACAGATAAAATGCCTTCTTTTGAAGAAGTCTAGGAACATTGGGGAAGGCCTTCTTATGGGGTTGGAGAGATGGTAAAGTAGAGATGGCTCTAGGAGTATCTGTGTAGTAGCCAAGAGTACAGTCTGGACTGAAATCCTCTTGGATGTTAGAATGCTGCAATGATGAAGGAAGAGATTCAGCATCTGGCCTTTCCTCAAGCCTCCTACAGAACCCTCATAATTTCTTAAAGTCATTGTGACCTGGGCTGTTTGCAAGACACATGTCCAAACAATTTATACATCAGGGAATTAGGGGATGACAGAAGTTGAGGTAGAGCAGAGAAGCTCTTTGGAAGAAACCAAAGAAAACAATCCTGGGCTACTGGACATGGCCTTTTACAATAGGTGTGGAATCTCACCATCACTGAAGGAGAGAGGACTCAGGTGTTCTAGGGTCCAACCTATATCTCAGATTTGAAAACCCTAGTAGACATAGACATAGACAACTATGGTGTGCTACAGAGTCTTAAATACTGTGCACAAGTTTCTTAATTTTGCCTCTAAAGTCAACACAGTTCCTGATGGTGGGACAGCGATTGCCTTGGGGACAGCCTGGCCCTGGGGACAGCCTGGCCCTGTGACAGTAGGCCTGATATTCTTTCAGCCTTCCTAGATGCACTACCACAAAGTGTTTCTGGTGGGAATGTCTGGTGGAAAGCCTGTCCTGAGCCTTGCAATGCATTCCCATCTAACAGGAAGGGCAGTTACCTTTCAAAATTGACATTCCAGGGCTGGAGAGATGGCTTAGCAGTTAAGCGCTTGCCTGCAAAGCCTAAGGACTCTGGTTTGGGGCTCAATTCCCCAGGACCACATAAGCCAGATGCACAAGGTGGTGTATGCATCTGGAGTTCGTTTGCAGTGGCTGGAGGCCCTAGTGCTCCCATTATCTCTCTCTCTTTCTCGCTATCTGGCTTTTTCTTTCTCTGTCTGTCTGTCACTCTCAAATAAATAAATAAAAATAAACAAAAAATTGACATTCCATATTCACTTGTGATTGCAGAGATAATCCCCAAACTGATATTTATCTGAAGGGAAGACAAAGCAAGTAGATAGAATTTCCTAGAGATTTTGGCCTAGTGGTTTTCAAACAGGGAATGAAAGACAGAGGGTTTAAGCTCTGAGGAGAGGAGCACTGGAAGTTTCCATGGAGCATCACCTCAAAGGACAGGAAGCAGGAGAGCCGCATTCTGAGGAGTGACATGGCTTCCCCAGTCAAGCGCATCATGACAGTGAACAAATCTCACAGAACAGAAAGGGTTTTTCCTGAGTGACCATCTAACTCATTCAGGGAGGTTGTCTAAACCCTGTATTTTATTAATCTTGTAGGGAGATGTTGAAGAACGTCCCCAGGAGAAACCAGAAGACAAGAGGGAAAGCAGGGAGGCTAAAGAGAATGCCTAGAAAGTGTCATCGCCTGGTCAGGATTTGTGAAGCGAAGTACCAGACCGTGCTGAGCTTTACAGAAAACTTGCTCTAAGTAGAGTAATTTTGTGTATAGAGTGAAAAAGAAAATGTATTAACAAACAGTAGCTAATATTTAGAAAGGAAGCTTATTCCAAGCAAACCAGAACCATTATGCTTATCTGATGAAAATGGGATTTTCAAATTTGTAGAAATTTACATTTTATACATAATGTGCACATGTTTTTGTGCATAGAGGCCAAATATTACAATCTTTACAGAAGCTTTTGTTTAGCTCAGTGCATGTGTGTGATGTCTTGCAATGCCCTAAATAAAAACTCATCTTGTTGTGCCCGGCTGTGTCACTCCTGAGGGAAGGCATATAAACCCTCATTTTACCAGGACAACAGCTTTGCGTAAGAGGATGAGCTAGTCCTTCTAATCTCCACTGCCTTCCTGCTGGCTCTGGAGGGCCACATGTGGCCAGCAACTTGGGAAGAGCTGCGTTCAAACACTTCTCAATGTGGCCTTGTCTTTCCCAGCATCTCAGCCAGCTCTATTCTGACCACACCACCTGAAGAGGTCAAATCATAAATATTGTCATCTTGATGTTTTATAGTAAACAAAGAATATATATCACTAAATTTCACAAAAGTTGTGCATGTGTTTCATTGGATATCAAATAGGTCACAATTTCAATCACCAAAGATCATTAGGAAGTGGTCAAGGCAGAGTGTTTTCTCAAGTGGCTTTGGGTCACCTTCATACCCTTCCTGCGGAACCCTGGTTAGCACTGTGCATTAGCTATGAGCAGTTGCAAGGCTCAGAGTCTCCTGTGCTCTGGTGGTGCCTGTTTCTGACCTTGGGTTTATTTGCAGACAGTACCCTACTCTAGTGAGACTCCCTCAGACTCCTGATATTTATTCCATTTATCTTACCTACTATACCAGAGAGCCATCCTAAGTTCTGCCACCTCTTTGTTAAGGGTGTGGGCAATTAGCTTAACTTTCAGCCCATTTTCTCATCTGTCAAATGACAACAAGAAGTATGCATATCATCGTTATTTGGGGATGTTGAATAAATATGAATTAAAAAAAAGATCAACATGGGGCTCTGCTGTGGTGGGCCCATGGAGGAGCTTGGTGGCTGAGAATCTGGCAGAAGAAAAACTGGCCACAAGTTGGGTGTGAGCACAGGAAGTAGTGGAAGTGCCCAACACCATTCCCTTTGGCAGCCTAAGAACAAGTCAGAGGGCACTGGAGCTGCTGTAGTTCATAATCACTCTTGGAAAAGAAGAGACCAGAACGCAGTGATTTTCCTATAGCCAGTTAACAACTGTGAGATAAGAGGGATGAGTTTAGGGAGACCTATCAACTTCCGAAGGCTGATGGGTGCTGGGAGGCCTTGAACATGGTTGCAATTGCTTTAGGGAGCAGTAACCACGAACTGACACAAGCCACTACTGCAGGTGCAGATATATCACCATGTCTTGGTGACTTACCACATCATGCTATAATGAACTGAGAGACAGGGACCAACGTTCAGTTTACTGCTGGCCTCACAGTCAACATAGAGACAAGTGCAACATAGA
The DNA here is from genome assembly GCA_036346955.1 of Dipus sagitta. Lineage (NCBI taxonomy): Eukaryota > Metazoa > Chordata > Mammalia > Rodentia > Dipodidae > Dipus > Dipus sagitta. The sequence goes on from CM070786.1 coordinate 36,024,000, forward strand.
CACTGGGGTATTCTGAGCCACTATTCAATTGTGAGTATGAGGCTCAGCCCCATGGGTAAACCCAGCCATACAGAGCACAGACATGCAGAGGAGCTTATATGTAGACAAAGAGTGTGAGAGGGAATTAGGTAGTCAGCCAGGAGGGAGGGCCCAAAGAGGGAACACCAGGCCTGCCTGCTTCAACAGAACCAGAGTTCAGCTTCTGATCCAGCCATCCAATCAGCTCTCTCTCCCCGGGAGCCAGCCCCTAAGCCCAGACCAATCAGCTCTTTTTCAGACTCACTTGGGCATGAAGGTAAAGCCTACTAGAATAAGATGATAAATAAGATGCTGACTTATAAGATGGGCAAGGCCTCCTGTTGGCTTTTGGCCTCTCATGAACTTCCAGGTCCCTGCTATGGTAAGCCTCCCTCTTCTCAGTCAGGCCCAATTGAGATGGGGTGGGAGAGACACCCACCCCTACTCCCATGGGGGCTCTCTATCCTGTCCTGCCTTCTACATGGCAAGAGATCTCTGTATTTTCTTTTCTCTTTCCTTCTTCCTTTAAAAATATTTTTATTTATTTATTTGACAGAGAAAGAGGTAGAAAAGAGAGAGAGAGAGAGAGAGAGAGAGAGAGAGAATGGGCGCATCAGGGCCTCCAGCCACTGCAAACGAACTCCAGATGCCCCCTTGTGCATCTGGCTAACGTGGGTCCTGGGAAATCGAACCTGGGTCCTTTGGCTTTGCAGACAAACACTTTAACCACTAATCCATCTTCTCCAGTCCTCTTTCCTTCTTTTTTATTCTAATAAAGTCTATTTAAGTCTTACCCTCGGGTGTATGGGTTTTAATTCTTTAAATTTATAAGACAAGAATCCAGGGTACCATAAATTTATTGCTGTGATTGGCATTGGCAAGGAGCCCTAAAACTCCTGTTACAAGTAGACTAAACACTTGCTGGTTCTTTTCTGGAGGCCTCTCACTAACAGAAAAGATGATAATCCCAAGTAACCATGTTCTACAAGAGCTGAGCTTTGCAGAACTCAGCACCAGATCTCTCCACTTCCTTTTATCATCATCATCTTCTTCTTCTAATCTATGGCATGGAATTTATTATCACTTCTATAAACCCCCTGTGAATGAATATAGTTCTGAGAAATTGCCAGTGAAAAACAAAACTCTATCTGTGATGAATACCAACAAAAACAATTGATAAAACACAAAGTGCCAAGTGGTGTGTGTGTGTGTGTGTGTGTGTGTGTGTGTGCATACGTATCAGAAGAAAGGTAGTGCACAGCTTCAATGAAACTTGGATAAATACATTCACTTCTCCAGTTTAATTGGAGAATTAAACTGAATTAACTGAATAAAACAGCTTCATAAAACTATAAGCTGCCAGAAGGGCAGACCACTAGTGATTTAATGTATCTAGTTTCTGGTTGGTATATATTTCACTTAATTTATTCTGTATGCTAACCTGAGGCTTCATCAAAGTATATGTTGATCCTTTCTGAACACCAACAGGAAAAGTCTTTCTTTCTTCCTCATGGTGTTGACCTCTTAGAAGGAGCATGCTCTTGTTCAGAATAGGATCAAGTGGGATAGAGTGGGCAGCCAGCAGAAGCTAGTGTCTAAAGGACAGCTGGAGGGAAGATGGAGGGATGCAGGATGGCAGGATGGAGAGCGCTCTATGACTGTCTCTACTATATGTACTGTTACTAAGATGAATTAGCCATGGAGTTGAGGCAGTGTCATTGATTACTTCTGTTAGACTGTTACCTTCTCAGCTATGAAATAGTTTTATTTTCTGACATACATTTTGGTGGTATCAGAGTTATGTTAGGTAAAATTATGATGCATTTAGTAAATAGAACATTTTACAGATTAAAAGAATCAAGTCAAAAGATTAAATTTTATAGTTAAAACTTGAGCCAGGTGCAGTGGCACACACCTTTAATCCCAGCACTTGGGAGGCAGAGGTAGGAGGATCACTGTGAGTTTGAGGCCACCCTGAAACTACATAGTGAATTCCATGTCAGCCTGGGCCAGAGTGAGATCCTACCTTGAGAGAAAAAAAAAAAACAAAAAAAAAAAAAACTTACTTTCTCCAAGCTTAATAAATTTAAATTTTCATCTTGTTCAAAAAATGTTTTAAATGCATGTCAGTCAAGTACCTTTCTTTTGCCAAAATGAAAATGAAAGTAGACACAAGTATTGAAGAGCTTTCACTGTACAAATTTAGTTAATTAAACTCTCCAGGTGTACATTCATGGCTAGCAGGCTGCTTTCCCTGATCTTCTGCATATGTGGAAGTTACCTTCATAGTAATGTCATCAGAAGAAAACTAAACACTATTCTTTAAATATAACTAGCCACAATAACTCACCACACAGAGGTGGGGAGTATCATCAGGTCATTAATTAATTTATAGACAATAATTTACTGAGTTTGATAGCTCAAAAACTCCTCGTTCAACAAACATGATCTAAGGATCTGCTAGTCTGAGAAGTCACGAGGGGCGAAGGGAAGTGTTGACAAGAAAAGAGACGTGTTCACTGAGTATCCGCTATGAGCTAGGCATAGGCACTGGGGTGCAGATGGACTCAAGAGAGAAGCATCCTGATCCTCATCCTCACGGGGCTGCAGGGCTGAGGACCAGTGGCAGAGCAGTAGAGAGAACCCTGGAGGCCAGACATGTGGAAGATCATCTAATCACGCCACCTTTATCTCCTTAGCTGCTAAAATGAGGCTCAATGAAAACATTAGAAGGTGTACTTTTTGTTGTTACTGGTGTTGAATTCAATAGCTATTTATCTTCAATTGGCCATGGGAGAAGAAAAAAGAAAAACAAAAATAGAGAGACAACCTTTTGTCATTTTTCCAGTGATCATCCTTGGGTTAGCCATCAGTCAAGGAGAAGCGAATGAGCACTCTAGAAAGACTTTAGACTGATTTGGAGTAAATCAACTGCAGTGGGGGTGGGGCAAAACCACTGAGCCCCCAGAAGAGCAGAGACCTGTGCATGTGACCAAGGCAGGGTGAGAAGGATAAGCTCTATGTGTGCATCCCCTTCGCAGGAAGTGGCCAGACTGTTGGGCCTTGAGAGGCCCAGACGCAAGGCCTAGTGGAACTTCCTGAGCCTAGCTAAAGTTTGGCTCAGGAAGGACCTGTCTCTGGCCAGCTAGGACTCAGCAGGGCACCAAATTGCCTCTGGCCTGCTACTGCTGCAAAACAGTTAGAGTTCCCTTGCGCACTTAGAACCAATCATTTCAAAAGTCGTCATGTGCTATTGGCCCTTACACCTCATCCTTTCCTGAGATCCCCGCCTTCGTTCTCAACGCTATATAAACACCTGCCCGTTACAATAAAGTGAGATCCTGCTTCGACAAGTCTCCCGACTCAGTGTGTTTCTCTCCGGTGCCTAGGAGAGGTTCTGAGTTGTCGACACTCTCCATCCCGCTCAGCCCCAGGAAGAGACCGGCGGGACCGGCTCTCCTACAGCCCTACCTGCTGGAGAACCCGGCGCCAGACTACAGGTAGTCTACACTTGGGTGCATTGCCCTTTTGTCTACACATCAGTTTACTCTCACTGAAGCAGTGACTTAGAGAGAAGTACCAAGTGATTCCTTTTAGTATAGAAGCTGAGGTCTAGACTCTTTCTGCCCCAACTCTTATCTGTGAGCTTTTTTAGGTAATAGCCTAAATTATTGACATTGTAATTCATGGGAGGGAAAACAGAAAAGGCTGAGTTATTAGGCCTTGGGTTGAGTTTATTACGTGAAAGGAAAAAAAAAAAACTTAAGAAGAAAATACAATTCAGATTTACAAGCTTATTTTAAAATTTGCTCATTTGAACAAATCAAAAAGTAAGTTCATATTTCAGTATATTTTCTAAACATTATGGACCTTGCTAAAAGAATATTTATTTGGAAATGTTGTTACCTTGGCTTATTCATTGGTTAATGGCCTAAAAAATGTAGCAGGACATTGATAAGATAATTAAGAATTCAGGGACTGTTTATGTCAAACTGACCTATAATACATGTAGTTCTCTATTTCTTCAGCCTGCTGCTATCTTGGGAACCTTTATATTTTTGTCTATTTTTGCCAAACTTCTAAGATTCATATTAATTCCAAATCTGTCAGGATTTCAATGTTTCATATACTCTCAGTCAATATATTAAACATAAAATTGCCTAAATAGGACTCACTGTCAAGCTACTAAAAATATTGGGTTTTTATTGCTGCAGCACTTGGTACACAATTACTTAATTTTACCCACATTTAATTCCAAGTTCTCTGATTTAATCCACAAGTTTCTGATGAGAGGCCAAGCACCTTGCATAAATCCACATAAAATTTTATAGGGATTAAAAATAATCCCTGCATTTGGCTCAAAAACTTTAATACACTTTTGCAGAGAGAAGCAAACTTGCTCACTGAAGCAGCAGGGTGGTGAGCGGAGCAAGTGGAAACTGTCTTGGAGAAGAGTGGGCTTGCAGTATGGACAGTGTTTACTATCGGAAGGGTATTCCTGTCAAAGAGATGGTTTTCTTTTTCCACATAAAGGTGACAAACTCCACAAGGATTGGGTAGGTACATGAGGTCAATCACATTTTATTTTCTCCTGTGATAGACACAAGCATAGGAAATACTGCCTTGGGCTAGGGTTAGTGGGTAAAGCACTTGCCATTCCAGCTGGAAAACCTGAGTTCAATCACAAGACCCCACATAAAAAGCCAGAAGTGTTGGCTGCACCTCTGTACTTCTGGCATGCTGACACTGATAGTGAGCTGTGAGGCAGACAGGAGAATTTCCCAGAAGCTCATGGCAAGTTCAGCAAAGATCACCACCAGAGTTAGACTCCACATCTAGAAACTCTGCCTCAGCAAGGTGGAAAGGCAGAGGACCTACCTACCCAGAGCTGTCCCCTGACTGACCACTCACGCTCTATGATACATATGTGCCAGTGCTCCCATCCTCATGTGACCATGTATGCTCACACACATGAACACACACATATGAAATGAACATGTTCGCTCATACAAACAAGCACACACACAAACACACACACACAAGTGAACAAACCTACATGTATGAAATGAACCTGTACACTCTCACACACACATATAAATGAAAAGAAAAAAAAATACTGTCTTCACTCTTCCACATAGTCACTGGACAAACCCAACAGGCCATGACAGATGACCCCTGTCAATTTGGAGGTGCCATGCTTGGGTAAAGGGCAGAAGTGACCCCTACTTAACACCAGAAGATTGTTGTCAGGGGAATGTATCCATGCAGCCCCAGGATTACTGCATTTCCTAGTGTTGCTCCAAAGAAACCAGAATTCTGGATTCTTATGTTAATTGGCTTGATTTTAATTTAGGCAACAACTTCAATATTTTCTTTTTTTCTTTTTTTTTTTTTTTTTTTTTGGTTTTTCAAGGTAGGGTCTCACTCTAGCCCAGGCTGACCTGGAATTCACTATGGAGTCTCAGGGTGGCCTGGAACTCACAGCAATCCTCCTACCTCTGCCTCCCCAGTGCTGGGATTAAAGGCGTGCACCACCACGCCCGGCCAATATTTTCTTAAAATACTCTTCAGTCAATGTTGACAGGCCCAACAAAACAGATTGCTAGTTATTGTGTGATGTCCCAGGTCAGGTCTTGATGATATGGGGCACAGAGGAAGAGATGAGTGAAAGAAAGACCTGTGGGGCTGTCCCCGGAGGTCACAAAAATCCGGGTGAGTGACTCATGTGACCCTAGTGGAAGTTAGTGCTTCCATGGATGGATCTTCCATGGCTGGATCTATTACTCTCTCATGTGAGAGTTGCTTCAAGTCAGCTTTTTGGATATTCAGAGATGGGAATCCAAAGTTCTCAGGAGTGTTTGTTAGAGAGGAAGGAGGCAACCTCAACTTTTCAAAGTGACTGCCATGTGCAGATCAGAGGCTTAGAGGGAGGGGACTATCTATAATTCCAGAATTCGGGTGGTAGAGGCAGGAGGATTAAGCATTCAGGGACAATTTTGGTTTAGTGAGTTACAGTCCAGCCTGGGCTACATGAGATGTGGTCTCAAAAACAAACAAACAAAAATAAAACATGGGAAGAAACTTCTGGCCAATTGTAGTGGTTTGATTCAGGTGTCCCCCATAAACTTAGGTATTCTGAATCTAGTCTCCCCAGCTGATGGCAATTGGAAATTAAATCCTCCTGGAAGAAGTGTAATGTTGGGAGCTGGCTTATGGGTGTTATAGCCAGTTTCCCCATGCCAGTGTGTGGCACACTCTCCTATTGCTGTTGTTCACCTGATATTGGCAAGGGGTGATTTCCACCCTCTGCACATTTCATCATTTTCCCCTGCCATCATGGAGCTTCCCCTCTAGTCTGAAAGCCAAAATAAACCTCTTCTCCCACAAGCTGCTCTTGGTCAGGTGATTTCTGCAAGCAATACGAACCTGACTGCAGCAGTAAAGTTGGTACCAGAGAGTGGGATTGCTGCTAGACACATGACTGTGTGCTTTGGCCTTTTAGAGCTGATTTTCAAGAGGAATGTGAAAGATTTTAAATCTTGGTCTAAGAGACACCTTGCAGCACTGTAAGTACAGCTTGATAAGCTATTCTGGTCAGAATTGAAAGAACTGAATAGAGTAAGAACTATGGACTATGAGGTTTGGCTTGTGAGGGTGAGAAAGAGTTTTGCTTGGACTGGGCTAGAAACAGTTTGTGTGAGAGGCTTGCTGTTATGGTTGTTTCCTGAGAAGTTGTGCAGGGTTGTAATGCATAGAAATAGACTGGTGTGTGTAGAAGGATATGGCACAGAAATGAAATATTTGGGCTGAAACTGGTGCTCATTCAGCTGCAACTGAGAGATTACAAACTTTGAGATTGGGCCAGCTGACCTATGCTGGGGCAACAGCAAGAATGTAGACTCTTTTGAAGAGGCCTGAGTGCTGAAAGAGTGTCCTGTTCTTCAAAGTCTGCCTTATTCTCCCCTGGGTTAACAAATTGGCACCCTACCTGGCACTATAGAGTATAAGAACTGCAGGAAAGAGAGGGTCCTTGAGTTTGCAATGCAGTCTTGTGTTTTGGAAATGGCCATGGACAGTGTGAAGCAGGATTGCCTGCATGGAGACCCAGTGGAGCTGTGAGGATGGACCATGGGTGGCAGTGGAGACCCAGTGGAGATGCCAGGGCCACAAGATGGCTGCTAAGGAAAGCTGCCATCCCCAGATGAAGTTTTCCAGGACTGTGAGTAGTCTAGCTGGAGAGATAGAATTGGAACTCCAGAGACTTGTTGCTGGTTAGGATTATTGGACTTAGAGACTTGTCACTGGCTAGAGTTGTTGGTATAGGAGTTATAGAGTTTGATGTTTTCCCTGGTTGTTTTAAATCTTGTGTTGGTTGAATATTTCTTTACTATGCCCAATGCCATCTTTTGCAGTATGAATGTTTATTCCATGCCATTATGGGCTTCTTGGGGATTTTTTGGTATTATAGCTCAGTTAGAAGACATTGGACTATGGGAATGTTTGAGCATCACTGGGACTGATAAAAATTATGGGGACTTTTAAAGTTGTATGAAAGCATTGCATTTTAAATCATATACGGTTATCAGTTTATGGGGGCCAGGGGCGGAATGTGGTGGTTTGAATCAAGTGTGCCCCATAAACTTAGGTGTTCTGAGTGCTAATATCCCCAGCTGATGGCAATTGGAAATTAAAGCCTCCTGGAGGTGGTATATTGTTGGGGGTGGGCTTATAGGTATTATAGCCAGCTTCTCCTTGCCAGTGTTTGGCACACTCTCCTGTTCCTGTTGTCCATCTGATGCTGGCCAGGAGATGCTCTGTTCATGCTTTCGTTTTCCCCTGACATCAGGGAGCTTCCCCTCAAGTCTGTAAGCCAAAATAAACCTTTTTCCTCCCACAAGCTTTTCTTGTTCAGGTGATTTCTGCCAGCAATGCAGACCTGAATGCAACACTGATAAAATAGAAGACATAAACCAGGAGGTGAGGTGAAAGTGGCCTTAGATTGGGAGACAATAAAACGATGCCAGTGAAAGCAGTGGGTTGTGTCAGTTAGCCCAGGGGTTGCAAACTGGCTATTTTTGGAGGGCAGCATGTCCCTCCTTAGGCCCTCATCCTGTCACTTATTACTTGCTTCTGCTCTAGACCATCACACATCTAAATTAGCTGACTCGCCTCCAAAGCACTTAGATCTTCCATCTCTGACTATAAATTTTGATTTGTTATAAAAATATTTTCCAGAGACAAGTTCACAGTACATACATCTAATACCTCATAAACATTTTTATCTGGCTAGGAAATTGGGTAATGTATCTTAAAGTCAGATACCTTGATAAGTGGTTTTCATATTCTGGGATACTGATGAAAGGTTCCACAAACCTGAATAGAGCTCTGATCTGGTGTTGGCCTCTAATGGGACTGTTTAGGCCAATTCTCTTCCAGAACAGCTGATTAAATTCCCTATCCAATGATTCAAACAACTGGTTGGTTGGCCAATGATTTCAATTTTCAATCAGCTGTTCTGGCAGTAGAGATGCATGTATCATTCCTAGGATTTTTGTTCTTATCATTATATCAGGTTTTGTGTCACACACACACCTTGTGCTTGTATAGACCATTTACAGGCACCTGCCACTGGATATTCATTAAGTACCTATTCATTCATTCATTAGTAGATAGAGCCCTACTAACAAAAGAGGGCCAACTACTATGCGAGCTGAGGTGATCAGGATATGGCATTTAGTGCAACTTAAAACTTCTATTAGGCAAGCAGAAGAGATACTTTTATTCCCATTTAAAAGCATCCATTATTTAAATCACTTTTATGATAGAAGTAAAGCAGTAATATTCTCTGCATTAAGGAGTGAGGTGATCTAGAAGTGTAAAGAGTAAAATGCCAAAAGCCATTCTGTTAACATTTATTTCCATTTATATTCCAATATAATTTTTGTATAAATGTGTAGTAGTTTGAATAGATGACCCCTCCCCCAGTATATTCAGGAGTTTATTAAAATTTCTTAGGTTTCCAGCTACCTGGATGGGGGAGGTGTCCCTGGGCAGATTTCGGGGTTTAGCCCTAAGGTATGTTGGTAGATTGGGAATTTCAGTCTAAAGCTATGCAAAGTGCCTGACTTCCTGAAGTGTGCTGTGTAGCGTGACTTTTGGGATTTTTGGCTTGTGGCTTCCCTCTCTTCTTGGTCCTGTGAAAGCAGGCCAGCTTCCTCTGCCATTATGGAACTTCCCCTGGATCTGTAAGCTTCAAGAAATCCCTTCTTCCATAACTGTGCCTGGTCTGGAAGGTCATCTCAGTGACCTGCAAGCTGTCTGCTACAAAATGCTATTATGTAATGTGCATTTTCAGAAACTTTAGTTTGTAGCTTGAAACGTTTCAGAGATTTTTTTTTTTTCCGTGCCATATACTTAAAGTCTCTGGAGTATTTCATAGGTTGTGTGTAGCACAATATGTTTAATTCCTTCTTCATCAATAGACATTTTGGCTGTTTATATGTTTGCTGTTGTTATAATGTTGTAATGTATAGATATCTGTTGATACAAGCAAATGTTTCTTAAAGAAGCAGGGTGTGGTGGCGCACATTTTTAATCCCAGCACACAGGAGGCAGCGGTAGGAGGAAGGCAATGAGTTTGAGGCCAGCCTGAGATGACAGATTAAATTCCAGGTCAGCTTGGGCTACAGAAAATCCTACCCAGCCCCTCAAAAAAAAAAAAAAAAAAAGAAAATATTTCTTGAAGTAGATAGCAGAATTTTAGAAATAGCTTTACTGGCACATTTAAAATTTTGGTCAGTATGTACAAAAAGCAAATAGTGTCAAATTTTCCTCATTCTCATCAACATTGACTATAAATACATAGAGAAATATATCTATCTGCTCATTCACACAGGTTCATATTTTATGTAACTTTTACTGTATTATCATTTTATATTGATTAGCAGGAAGTCATTGTATATTTAAGATATCAGAATTGTCAAAGATACCATAGATCATCATTTACTTTGTATTTATTCTATTATTTATCTTTTAAATTTTGTGTGTTGTTATATCACCTATTTTTCCTTTATTGTTTCTAGCATTTGAATCTTATTTAGGAAGATCATTAACATTCAATAATTATAAAAATGCTTCCTAGCATATTTATGACTTTTCTTTGCTTTTCGAGGTAGTGTCTCACTGTAGCCCAAGCTGGTCTGGAATTCACTATGTACTCTCAGTGTGACCTAAAACTCACAGCAATCCTCCTACCTCTGCCTCCCAAGTGCTGGGATTGAAGGCATACGGTACCATGCTCAGCTCATGACTTTTCTTAAGATTTAGCTCTTTAATCTTTACATAGTTTATTTTCAGGCATGATGTAAATTAGGCATTTAACACTATTTATTAAAACATTCCATCTGATGCCTTTATGTTGGAAGGGCAGTATGGCTCGGGTTTCCCACTCTTTCCTACAGAAGTGAAAATGTGCTACTTTTCCATATTCTGAAATTGCATGTCACTGTGGTCAGGTCAAAGGTCAACTTGATTATTTCTGCTTCTATAGTGACTTGGATTTGCTGCTCAGGTGCCACATACTTCTTTTGTGAAACTTGAAGTGCACCAGCATGGCTGCGTTTCTGATCGTCTTTATCCAAATGAAAATTTTGTAGACTCAAGGGGTCCTTTAATTCTTTTGTTCCATTTTTTCTCCTATTCAGAAGAACATTGTTTGACCAAGTTTTCAAATGTCTCCCATGTGCTATCTTCTACCCCACCATCCAATTGCCTGTTGTCCATTTCTATCATGCTTTTAGTCACTGTTATATCTTGGTTCTTTTCTACTTTGTGTTAGTTCTTCAAATCTATCTTCAAGTTCTCTATCAATGTTTCCAGAGTTCATCCCATTTTTATTACTTTAAAGTGTCTTCTTTCTCTCTCATGGTCTTACTTATCTGTCTACCTTTTCTCCTGAGCATTACCAGTACACTTTTAATATCTCTTAGGTACCCCATCTCTCTTATGAAATCTTCAACTTCTATGAACATTTTTGTTAGAAGAAGAAGGGAGGGAGAAAAGGAGGAAGGGAGAAGAAGAGAGATAGATGGCCTATATATAAATTACAATAATTGAAAACTTTCTGAATAAACTTTTTATGTTATATTTTGAAAAATCTTGGGATTGTGAGCTCCTTGGCTTAAATTTGCTCCATCATCTGAACAGTTTGCTTTGCAGTTGGGTGAGCATCTACTACTCCCTCCCTTTGGATTATTTCTCATTGCTTTAGGTCATTTTATGTTGTCATCACAGAATTCTAGAAACTGAGTAATTTACAAAAACAGACATTCATTTATTTACTACAGTCCTGGAGGCTGGGAAGTTCAAGATCAAGATACCCATACCTGGCAAGGACTTTCATGCTGCATCATGCCTTGTAAAGATTGAGGAAGGAAGGGAAAAGGGAGGGAGAGAGATAGAAAAGACCAAACTCATTCTCATATTTCGACAATCAACCCACTCTGGGTTAGTGGTATTAATACATTCATGAGAGTAGAGAACTATGACCTAATCACTTCTGAAAGGTTCTATATCTCCACATTATTGCATTGAGAATTAAGTTTTCAACACATGAAATTTGAAGGACATTCAAATTACAGTACTCACCTTTTCAAAATGTGTCTGGTTACTAAAGAACAGTGCAGGGAAAGTGGTAAAATAGGGTGGAAGAGGCTAAAGGCAACTTAGGCTTAAGTTTGAGTTTGTTATAGCCATCAAGAGTTGCTGGGCAAAGCAGCACAGACCTTAGTGACTTTAAAACATTATTAAAGGCATTATTCAGTTCACATATGTTGTTCTCAGTTATAAATGGGCAGAGCTTGGTGTGTTTAGATCTGTTCTGTTCCAAATGTATCAGCTGGGTAGCTTACAAGGGGCTGCTGTGTCCGATGGATCAGCCCCACATCTGGCAAGAGACTTTCGGTTCAGTTTTCTCTCAGCAAGGTAGCTGAGTTTCCAGATTGAGGGATCCAAAAGATAGGAGGTGACAGCTGCTGGTTTCTGATGGCCTGGCCCTGGAAACTGGCATCACATCCCTTCCTCTGTAGGAAGAAGAGCACAGAACCAAGGAGAGAGGACACAGAACCACTTCTGCATTCAGAGTTGCAAGGAAATTGGGGCTTTATTTTAACACTGTCATTGGTTGCCTTAAAAATCTGTCACCACATTTTTTATTTTCTTTATTTTAGGAATTCATCTTTTCGTAGTCTGTGACATTTGTGCTGAGGTGGTGTGGAGAAAGGCTCCACACATTTTAGATGAATTATGTTTTGACTTGGAAATTGCTGCCCTGCCCCACTTCTATGCAAATAGCTTCCTCTAGTGCCCTTGGCTAGGAAGCTAGCATGTGGTTGACACTGGCTCTGCTTCTCTGCCATTTTGAAGGGAAGAAACGTCTTTTCTCCCCCCTGGCCCATGCAGCTGATTTTATCTTACAACAATGGTGTGCTGGCTGATTCTCTCAGGAGTGTGATATGCTGTCAGGGCTGAGAGGAACTGACCTGGCCCAGGATCTTTCCATCTCTTGCCGAAGATTCCACATTATTTGGTAGTAATATTTCATACTTCAATATTTCATAGTTCATAATTATGAGTTATGACTAGTTACTCATTATAAGTGCCATGGAATTTTTCTGTTTTCTTTTTCAGTTTTTATTTATTTTTAGTTTTCTATGTGTTAGGTCAGGTTGGGCTCCATGATGGAGTCACCAAGGTCAGCAGAACGGTGGCAGAGGCATAGGAACGTGGATTATCCACATTCCTCAAGAAACCACCCAGTCATCATCCTCTCCTTACCTCACGATGCCCTAGGCCATGGTTTCCTGTCCCCTTATCTCGCAAGTCACATGGTCACTGCTCTGGTGTCACACTCTAACTATTTTAAATGGTTAATGTAATGATTTCCCCTAAAGGAACTTTTCTATTCAATTTAACAAATGAGTTCTTTTTCCTTCCTCATCTTTCCCCAACTGCAAAAGCCCTATAAAGCGCACTACCTGAAAACTCAGGTTGACTGTGCTCCTCTCTTGTGAGTCAGCCCTGGCAGATTGTGTTGTTCCGAATAAAAGCTTTCATCTTTGCTTCCGAGTGGTTTGCGTGGTCTTGGTCACTCCCAAACCTTATACTATGATCAAGTCTAGTATAGAGGAAATAGATTATTCTGTCATGTTAGACAGACTCCACAAGAACTTTGGAATCTCATAAATTTGTTAGAATTTGAGAAGTGATATTAGTCTGCATATATAAATTCCTTGGGGGATCACTGACTGCTTTACAGAATATACTCCCATCGTGTTTCATAATATAGCTCTTCATTTTTGAGGCTATTTTGCCCTTTACCAAAACTAAAAGTTTCTTGTTTTGAAAGAATTATTGATTTGTATATGTGCGTTGGAATCACACATGCATGCACCACTTTGTATCTAGCTGTACATGGGTGAAGGGGAATTAAACACGGGCCAGCCGGCTTCACAGGCAAGTGACTTCTACCACTGAGCCATCTTCCCAGCTCCTAAAAGTTTTCTTCTCATATCTTATATATAGTTATTTAAAGCTCTTCTAAATTATTTTATATTTGTAAAGGCTATTGTGACTAGCATAATTTTTATCCATACATGTTTATCATTAATGGTTGTGAAATCTAAGAAGTGTGTCAATCTTCTGTCTGACCAGATTTCTAAGTTCTCCAACATTAGTAGTTGCATAATAGGTTTCATTGTTTTATAATAGTTCTCTAACAGTTTATTTTTATTTTCATATTTAAAATTTCTATGATTTTATTTTTTAAAATTTCAACTCTTTCCCATCTTATATGTACTTTACCCTTTATTTCCATCTTAGTGGGTAATTATACACATTTTGGGCTTTTTATGCAGTTTATTTTTTTCTCCCCTAAGTTGATCTTATCTGCTTGTATAATCTGTAGCTTCAGTGAAATCTTGCTTCTAAATAGGATTTTGTTTTTCTTAGTGAGGTACTAAAGCTGCCATTTTGATAAAATGAGGACACTGATTTGAAAGGCTGAGCAGCTGCTCCACAGTGTGAATGGAAAAGGAAGGGTGAGCTGTCTCCAGCCTCTTCTGCTCCATGGGGAACTAAAACTCTGTCTATATCCAGCCTTTCTTCCAAGATGGATGTTTTCCACCAAAATTTGTGTCAGAATTATCAATAAAAAGAAAATGTACTATGTACACACATATAGTTCTTATTTTCATAGCTTTTTCTTATGAATATGCTAATGGGGAGTCTGAGAATGAACTGCTATGAGAATAAACAATGTCTGGAAAGGTCAATGGTTCCTTTCACATGAGAATAAACTCCACTTGGAAGATATTCAGATCTCTATAAAAGCAAAGTAGACAGGTGAGGATAAAGATGAAGGAATAACCTACAGACATATTAGAGTAAGGATTTAAGTGAATGATCTCAAATTTGACACTCACACAAATAGCACTGGGCCAAATTTAATTGTTTAAATGCCACTTGGAAAATAAGTCCTTTGGTGGAGGCTATGGAAGCTGCGGTTCATGTGTCCAATTTGAACTCCATGCCTCTGTGAAAATCAGATGAAACTACATTCAGATGCTGATACTGCAGTGTAATGGCAGCAAGAGCATGGTCCGGATTTCCCGTCTCATTTTATGGAAGGATTTACTGGCATTTACCCCACTATCTCCTGAAATGAGAAGTTTGCCGTTAACCCCTGAGAACAGCTACATGGTGACAGTATTCCTTCCTTCTCCTTTCAACACTGCCTGCCATTCTGACAGTGAAAGAAAGGATGCCTCTCAGGACCCCTGAGATAGGAAAATTGATAAGAACGTCCAACTTCTTTCTCATAAACAACTAATATTTTAAAGCTATTAACACAGGAGTTGGGCATTCCGAGACGGTTCATTTATCATCCAATTGCTGGCAAGGGTGTCAGGCTTTGCACTCAGGCTCTGAATAATGGGCCCCAGGTTCTCCCGCAACTGTGGAACAGCTGCTGCTGCCCAAGTGTTAATGAGCTTCCCAGTGCCACAGGCCGCAGTGAGGCAGAGCCCACATCAAACCTGCCTTGAGCCTGCCATGGAAATTCATTACAAAACCCAAGTAATATGAACAGATTATGTTGTCCAGCAAAGAGAGCTTTTAATTTGGGCCAAAATTATCACTGCATATTGATTTGGCCTCTTGTGCTCTGGAAATTTTTTTTTCCTTTGAAAAGGATTCAGAATCAATCACAGTAAGTGAAAGACATTTTCCTGCTTATGCAGAGTGAGAAGCCAGGCTTAAGTGCACAGCAAAGAAAATATGCCTTGGGAGCAGAAACTCTTAATCCAGAGCTCCTGAAACTATTTGTAGAGATTTGCTATTTTTGTTGAGATGTACATTTTACCCCTCCCCCCTCATGGTGAGAGCCATAACTTACTTCAGACTCTAAGTTCATGACATCCCACCACAAGTTCAGCATCTCATGTTTTCTATCATATTGTCACCATAAGGCAGCTGTCAGCCTTTGAACTCTTACCTCACATGAAGTCAAAGTCATGTTATATTCTTCTCATACACATCCTGACCAGATATGAACTATCATGTGCCACTAGGCACCATCCTATCCATGAATGCCACTGGCCACAGCAGGATGAAAAGGGGGGCACATTATCATCTTCCTCACCAGACACTAAAGGACACTAGGTAGAGACAAGGGGCAAACATGTCTCAAGACATAAGCACAACACATCAATAAGAAGGAATGGAGAATAATCTCACAGCCAGGTACTGGGGTCATCATGCAGCCTTATGTTGTTGTGGAAAAAAATACCAGATTTAATTATCTAACCAAAATTGTGAGTAGTTTCTAATGATTCTAAATGTCTCTATAGATTCAGGGCCTGGGTGCCAGACACTTCAAAATTTCAGGTCTCATTGGAAAACCACACCTTTGAAGGATGTAGGCTAACATAAAGCATAGCCATCCGCTTCCATCTTTCCCCATGGGCACCACACACACCTTTGTGCATTTATGCGCCTTTACATGCATACCAACTGCAGGAAAGGCTGCTCTATCCTATGATACCCAGGCGCTTGAAATCCCAATGACAGTGACTGCCTCTGGTGAATCAATAAGGTGGATGCTGATCACAATTCCATTTCCTATGTAGTCTGATGACAGGGAGAAAGAAAATGAGCAACTGCTCATACCAGTGTGAATATTCTGATCCTCAGAGTAGTGATACTTTTTATTTTTTGTTTATTACAAGCACCTGGTCTTACCCCCACCTTGTATGCACTTTGCTTAGTGCAAGGACGAAAGTTCAAGCAGGATAAAATGAGTAAGACTCTACCAAGACCTTGTGATGATGTGCAGCAGAAGCAGACCCAACTTTTGGAGGTGCCTTTGGACAACTGGAAATGATTAAAGAGTACCAGCAGACACCCGTGAGCCTCAGCCTTTGTGTGTGCATGTGCGTGTGTGTGCACGTGTATGTGTGTGTAGTCTGTATGTGGTGTATGCACATGCATGTGAAGATGTGTGCTCCCCACACATATGCATGAGAAGCAAAAGGAAAATGTCAGATGTCTTCTCTTGTCACTTATCCATGCATTTCCTTGAGATGGGGGCTCTCTTTCTACCTGGAGCTACTACTGATCAGCAAGCTCTTTTGACTCTCTGGTTTCCATGTGCCACAGTCTAGACTTACACTTGTGTGTGGCCATGCCCAGGTTTTAGATGAGTTCTAGTCAAACTTAGCCGTCTTTGGCCTTAAAGACCCTCATGCTTAAATGGGAGTACTCCTAACTACTCAGCCATCTCCGCAGCCTCTGTAAGGAATGGAAAAACATGGGCTGTTCCATGACTCTTGTGCACCACCACCATTGATAAAAAAAAAAAAGAAAAGACCACTCGAGTGAAACTTGGATTGTTTTAATAAACAGGTCTTTCACTGTATCTTTTCTGGGCTCATATTTGTCTCCCCCCATGGCCACATAATGTCTGTTAAATATTGTAATTCATTATGGAGTTATTTGTTCTACTGTATTTTGTCATTACTCACTATATCTATGACTGTTTCCACCAGACTCTTTAACATTCTTTACTCCTCACTTCTTTCTAAGTTTAGTTTATTTCTCCTGACTTACATTCTTAGGAATACCAGTCATTGATGGTATTGATGGTGAATGAGTGGTAAACTGTATATTTGAAAATATATTTTACTCTTATTTTTAAATGATATTTGGTTGAATTTAGAACCTAGGCTACTGGTTATTTTCCACCAGACCTTGAGCACTCCTTTCCCTCTCTTTTCTAGCTGCTTTGTCCATAAACAGAAAACTGTTCTTATGCCAACGAAAAATTCCTTATGCTAGGAAACAGACCTCACCTCTCTGGTTGCTCTTAACATTTCTATTTATGTCTTTACTGACCTTCCATTTCAGACAAGATTGGGCACGTTCAGGGTGGTATGGGCATAGTCCGGTCACCTGTTTCATTATACTTCAATCAATCTATTCTCTTTGCTGTGCTTCCTCACACACCTTATACATAGTTTCTTCCTGTGTCTCTTTGGTAGTACCTCAACCACTTACAATCTGGTGCTGTCTAAGTAATGCATTGGCACCTGAACAAGTAAAGAATGACACGTGTGCACGCACACATGTGTGCACATGCACATGCACACACGTGCATGACCAACTAAAACTACAATGTATTTAAATGTTGGTTAGTCCTCACTTATACAGCTTTGGATTATTATTCAATATTTGCAATATTTCAATTTATGTTTTAATTATGGAAAATGATTATTCATCTCTAAATACTGCCTCACACCTTTCCTTTTCATTTCTCCTTTGAAATTTTTATTGCTGAATTCTTGATTTATTTCACGCTATAACCCATGTGCTGCATTCATTCTAGTCATTTGAAAAATTCACCTTCTTTTGCCAGTTGGTTTATAATATGACATTTATGTCACCCACTGAAGCTTTTAATATCAATATTTGCATGTTTGTTTTGGAAAAACTCTTCTGTTTTTGTATTTCACTATTCTAATTGTTTTTCTTCCTCTATTTTCCTCTTTAGTTAGTCATCTTGATTTGGCCATTTTATCATTTTCCCAGACTCTGGTGTGGTGTGGTTTAGTGGTCCTGTTCTGTGTGGTCATGTCCCTCTGGTTTCCTCTTGTTTGCTTATCTCTAGGCAAACCTTCAGGTAGAACTATTTCCTCTGGTGGCCTTTTCCTTTCCTCATGTTCATTCATTTTCAGGAAGGATTGTTTTATTTTTCCTGTGGGATTTCCATGTGCCTGGGTGTGAAAGCATCACTTCAGAAAGTATTGATGTATTCAGAGTTAGTTGGACAGGGGAAGGTGGGTGGGAACGTTGTTCTCAATTGTCCTCAACACTTTTCTATGTTGATGTATTGGCTTGCATTTCCTGTATTGTACTGCCCAGGCCAAGGAGTTTGATTCCTTGAATTCCAGATAGATGGCCAATTTCCACACTGCTTCCTATGGCTGGTGGAAGAGTGTATGTTCCTGGATGAGCACTTGAAAACAGAGAGCTTATCCAAAAATGCTTTACTGAAGTTGTATTATTATGAGTAAAAGACAGGGCTCTGACTTCCACAAGGAAATGGGATTCCAGGGCTACAACCTCAGAACCTATGCACAACCATATAACAATGCATGGTGAGTGCTTTCTCGTTCCTGATGTGATTTCTCTCTTGTCTCTCACACCTAAGGATTGTCTCTCTTCCTTCCTTCCTTTCTTTCTTTCTTTTTAAAAATATTTTGTTAGTCATTTACTTATTTTGAGAGAGAGAGAGAGAGAGGCAGAAACAGAGAGGGGGTACGCGAGGGCCTCCAGCCACTGCAAACAAACTTCAGACTCATGTGCCACCTTGTGGATCTGGCTTATGTGGGTACTGGGAAATAGAATCTGGGTCTTGAGGCTTCACAGGCAAGCATCTTAACTTCCAAGCCATCTCTCCAGCCCCTCTTTTTTTTTAATCTTTCCAGTCTACATGCAGAAAAGAATGTTTGCCCTTATAGATAATTCATCTCTTCAGGTTTATAGTGGAGTAGGGCCTGTCTGCTTCATTTCAGCCCACCATGTTCTCTGCTTTCTGTTATGGTGAAATATGGTGGCAGTTGTTTATGGACCATT
Organism: Dipus sagitta; assembly: GCA_036346955.1. Classification (NCBI taxonomy): domain Eukaryota; kingdom Metazoa; phylum Chordata; class Mammalia; order Rodentia; family Dipodidae; genus Dipus; species Dipus sagitta. Next base: position 36,043,206 of record CM070786.1, read on the forward strand.
TATCATTGCTTTCCCTTCAACTGCTTTCTTCTAGACATCATGCCACTGAATACGAGGTGAGGCTATGGTTCAGATCTGACCACTCACCATGCACCATGTCCTAGTTCCCTTGACTTATTCTGTGATTAACCATGTGATCTTCTGATAGAAGCAGAGCCAATCAGACTTTGTGACTGGTATGAAGATACTGGGAAAATGAAGAGTTATTTTGAGCTAAACAATACATAAGCCTAGATATGCCATTAGTTACCCTCTTCACCTTCATGAATGAGCCACCTGTGTGGAGCAAGAATGAAACTGCCACCCAGAGAATCCACACCATGAGAGAAAATACAGACAGCCAGGGTGGAACCCTTATGCCTGCCATGTCCCAGTCAGCTCAACCTCTAACAAAGCCAGAACATCCCTTTGCTTAAGGTAATTTGACTTGAGTTTCCATCACTTACATCTGACTGATACACCCATAAATTAAAGTCAAAAGGGACTGAGATAAGAAACCATTTCTAGGGATGCACTTTACATATATGAATATGTCTATCTTTGGTAGACACATGAATTGACATGAGCAAACCAAGTTCTCAGTCATGGCGTTGAGTTTGAGAAGTGGCAAGTGAATGACAAATCCAATGTGAGACATAAGGGACAGACAGTGCAATGGGATAAAGTCTCACTCAAGTCTTAGTAGTCTAAAGGGGACGTTAAGAGCCAGGGTAAAGGAGAAGGCAGATTCCATGACAGGACATGAAAACTGGGATCCATAGTGAACAAACCCCACCAAGCCAGCAGCAGCAGGCAGGGGTGTGTGTCACCCACACCAAAGACTTACAGCTGGTGGAGACCACTACTACGTGGCCCTTTTTGAAGCACATGATGACTTTTCCAGTCCTGCTATGTGACACCACCTAGTGTCTAAAAATGCAATTAGCATGGAGTTGACTGGACAAGGAGTTTGTAGGCAAAAAGGGCCAAAACTTATTTTCTTTTAATTATATAACACATGAGTATCTACATAAGCTTCAAAACAAATGAGTTGGGAGGCACTTCTCACAACATTAACATGAAGGACTTTCAGAAAGCTGAGTTAAGATACAAGAAGCATGGCTGTCATTTAAGCAGATTTGTGAAAAATATACTTTCTGGTCATGATACCAATTTTGGTTTGCTCTCATCAAAAAGAAACACCTTCTTATCACCTCTGTGTTTTCAGCTAGGGGCAAATTGGAGAAGTAGAGCTAATGAGGATCACTAATAAGGCTTTTAAAATAGTTGGAAGAAGCAAAATTAATAATGTTAAATGGACATCCTCAGGACAGGGGTTTAATGATGGATTGACACAATGTCTCCCTCTATATCTAAAGGTATATTCTTCACCAGGCCCTTACAGGGAACACTTGAACCACAAGACACTGGAGAGGGTAGGATCAAGACTAACCTTAATCTTCTACATCTTCCCTCCCTCCTTCCTCCCTCCCCCCCCCTTATCTCTAACTCTTGTATATTAGTTATTTTTTTTCCTCATTTTCTTAGTGGGCACTGACCTGTAACTCCCAGAACCAGCATGGGGCTATCATTCACAATGAGCTTTTGATCAGAGAGACCTACAAGGTTTCCTAAAAGACAGACAGATTTCTGTCAGAGTACTTGATGACCCATCAAAGGTTAGTGGTAAGGCCCTACTGCTGAAGACACCTTATGTGGTTGACATGCAAAATAGAATGGCATGGCTGGAAGTTGGAAGAGAGTCAGTCCCCAGACAGTCAGTGCGTCTAGTGCCAGAAGGTGCTACATGGGCGACTGGGGGAAAATGACCAATATCTGTCAAAGCAACACATGGTCTAACCTACTTAGCAGCAAATAACTTGTTGTGATGCTCACACAAGTGCAGTAGTGGCACACAGCCATGGTGGGGAACCAACTGCTCTCAATTTGGCTAACTGATCCCCTCAGTGGTATGGGACCCATAGCTGGAGCTGGGAAACAAGTCAGAACCATATCCAAACATAAGCCCACTCTCCAATATCAAGCTACCATCAATTGTGGGCTACAAGAGGGCTGACACCTATTAAATTCTCTATAAAAAAGTAAGGGTTATCTCATTTGTCCTGGTGCTAACTTACTCTCCGCTGGCGAACCTGCTTCTCTTTTTCAGATAGATGTAGATCCTAAGGAGAGAGCCACCCCATCATACCTCAAAAGGGCCCCGGCTGAAACTAAGAAAAATTGGAGAAACAAGCAAGGGGGCTGTTTTCCTGATGAACCGGACACCAGCACAAGGGGGAAGGAGATCAACACAGAGAAAAATCAACTCCTACCAAATCAGAGAGCCAGAGCCTCAGAGGCCCCCAACACCTCATCACTGAAGCAGACCAAAAATGAACCCAACATGGCTCAGGGAAATTTTGCGGAAGAGGGGGCGGAAAGAATGTCAGAGCCACATGTTGGGTCATGATATACAGAGACATTTAGCTTACCCATAACTGTGGGCTAACTCCACAATGCATGACCCATATCCCTCAACAAGGAGGGGCCAAGGGGAGGGGGTAGGTCACAGATGAGCCTAATAATGGTACCAAACTGACTGTATTTGCTGAATACAAAACTAACTAATAAAGAAAAAAAGAATAAAAATAAAGATATATTCTAATTGAACCATTCAGTAATTATTGGAGGAACTGACAAATAATGTGCCTGTGTTGTGGGGATGAAGAAAGTGTAATTGTCTTCAAGGAGCTTGCTGTCTGTTGGAGATGATGTTACTAAGAGAGTGGAATTTCTTTAGAGACCTATCTTTACAACTGACCTCCACACAGCTATTTTGTAAGAGTGTTTAGAGCAAGATTTTGCTTGTACATATTAAATCTTGTTAGAGCTCTTATTCAGTGAGGGTAGGGATGCGTGACTACATCCATCCAATCTATGTATCCAATCTATGTCACCAACACTCAGCATAGTAACTGACATGTATAGGTTCTCAGACAGTTTTGCTAAGTAGCTGGCTAATATCTCAAGTTCCCTTAAGTTCTAATGGTTGTTTGGGTTTCACAGTATCCCATTCACTTCCATTTTAAATTCCCCTTAAGATACACAGGTTGAATGGAATGTGATCTTTCAAACTGTCACTCATGCTAAGTGCCTAGCATCGACTGGTGTCACACTAACCAAGACATCTTCTAGCGAGAACTTCCGAACAGCATAGCACTCTCAATTAGAAAGAGAAAACGGGTGCTCAGCTTCCCCCTCACTTTTAATGAACTACCCTGAACTTCCACATAAGCATTTGCTTTACAGGGAACAATGGCACCTGCTATGTATTTCTTGCCACCCCAGAGCCAGCTGTTTAATGAGGTACTTAGCTTATCACTAAGAAAATCTGGACACATCTTTGCACTGTGGCATTATTTCACAAGATGTTTCAGTACAATACTGGAAATATTTTGTTTTGCAGACAAATGGATCAATATGCCCAGTATCCTTATTCTAGGTTTTCATGAGTAGGGAAACAATTCAGATCGCTTTTTCTGTGGAATCTGCGTAAGAAGCAGAGTGGGAATTCTCTGCTGTGGTAATGGGGACTCTATGGACCAGAGTTGGTCATCAGCAGTTTATTCTATTTCTAATCATAGACACAAGCCAGCAGGAGAAAATAAAAATCGACTTTGAGTCCACATGACACTTTAAGTATATAAACTATATTTATATATATATAGAATATATTTCATATATGATATAGATGTAATTTATATATAGATAACATTAAAATGTAATTACACACAATTCTACATAACACATGGATAATATAAAATATATAATTTATATAAACAAATTATGCATTACTTCTTCTTGGGATAACTTTCTGGGAGTGTAATTTCTGGATCAAATGATTCAGTCTAATGTCCAGTAAGTAAGCACTGCAAAATTCTCTTATAAAAAGTTCATCACTTTTCTTTTTCTCAAGTAACATAGGTGTGTTAACCCTCAACCTGCTAAGTATCATGATTACTTCGAGTTTTGAAGTTGTGGAAATTTGCTTGGTTTAAAAAAGGGTGGGTTGATCTGGAGAGATGGTTTATCGGTCAAGGTGCTCGCCTGAAGACCCAGGTTCAATTCTCCAGGTCCCATGTAAGCCAGATGCACAAAGTGGCACATGCATCTGGAGTTCGTTTGCAGTGGCTAGAGGCCCTGGCATGCCCATTCTCTCTGTCTCTCTCTGTCCCTAATAAAATATTTTTTTAAAGGTGGGATTATTTTTTTCTTTTATCATTAGTGAAGTTTATCTTATTCATAAAGCTACTAACCAATTATATTTCTATTTTGCATGGATATGTGTGTGGCATGTGCATGCATATTTGTACATGTGTGGACACATGGGTGGACATGCATGTGGAGGCCAGACATTGATATCGTCAGCGTCTTCATCAATTGTTCTCCACTCGGTTTTCTAAAACAGTCTCTCTCTGAGCCTAGAACTCAGCCATCCAGCTAGACCAGCTTGCAAGCAAGCTCTAGGGATCTTCCTGCCTCTGCCTCTCCAGCACTGGCATGATAGGCAGTGCTGGGCTCTGAGCTCAAGTCCTCATGCATGCATGGCAAGCACTTTACCTAGTAAGGAGTTATCTCCTTAAACTAATGTTTCCCATCCCCACCTCTGTCTATTTATGTCCTTTGCCCATTTTTCTATACTGCTTACCTCTTTATGTGTCCTTGCTGATCAGAGTAATAACAGAAGCTAACATTTAATTATGCATTGAGCACTATGGTCCAGGGCCTGGTGTAGGAGTTTTATGTTTCACCCTCTTCAACAAGGCAAGTGCTATTACCATTCCTATTTTGTAAAAGGCAGACGAAGCACAAAAAAGTTAAGTGATCCACTCAATGTAACACATTTTGTAAATTTGGTATGTTGAGGCAATTAACAACTCATCTATACTTGGTTTAAAAATGCAGAAAGCTGGATGAAGCCATTCTGTATGCTGTTCAATGGGAAAAAGAGAAATCACCAGTGAAGATACTCAACAGCAGACACTGCAAGGCTTATATTTGGCCAGCCAGGCCAAAGGAGCCAACGGATGTAATAGTGGCACGTCTGTCATGGTGGAAACCAATTTCCCTCTAATTGGACTGGAGGCCCGCTCCATGGGAGGGAATACATCCCTGAAACTGAAAACTTAAAACAGGGGTAGTCATGAGCCCTAGGGATGTAATGTCTGCTGCTGTCTGGCTAAATGTATATACTATGCTTATCAAACTGCCCAGTAAACACTTCTCTTAATGTTCATACCCTTATATTAATGCTACTCTCACTTTTGGTAGAGAATCTTCTCTTTTCAGATGGCAGTGACCTTGGGAAGGCATCATGGTGCTAGAAAGAAGTGACAGGAGTGTTCAGTACTGCAATATCTCTATCACACCTTCCAAGGCTCAGGGTCTAATGCGGAAGAGGTGGCAGAAAGAATGTAAGAGCCAGCCGGGCGTGGTGGCGCACGCCTTTAATCCCAGCACTCGGGAGGCAGAGGTAGGAGGATTGCCGTGAGTTCGAGGCCACCCTGAGACTCCATAGTGAATTCCAGGTCAGCCTGGGCTAGAGTGAGACCCTACCTCGAAAAACCAAAAAAAAAAAAAGAATGTAAGAGCCAAAGGAAGGGTAGGATTCCTTACAACGTGCTCCCCCCAGACACAAAATGGCCTGGATAGCCATGACCTCACAATGCCTAACACTACCTCCATAAGACCATCATGATAGGAGGAAAAGATCATGACATCAAAATAAAAAAGAGACTGATTGAGGAGTGGGGATATGATGGAGAATGGAGTTTCAAAGGGGAAAGAGGGGGAGGGAGGGCATTACCATGGGATATTTTTTTATAATCATGGAAGTTGTTAATAAAAAAATTGAAAAAATGTTTTCCTTGGCTTTTCATTTGTCATTTTTTTGTAGTGATTTTGCCTGTGGCAATAGCTTCACTCAGTTGTTCTCAAGGAAGCTTAACATTTCTATAGTTTTTGCTTTTGATAGCTGATCATTGGAAGAGTGCTTAAACAAGCCATCAAGCACATTAAAATACTAATAAAGAAGAAGGTTGCAAGCTGCCAGTGTGTGACCCACTGAAGGAGAAGAGTCCTCATAGGACAGAATAGACTGCATGCTGAAGAGAGAAAAAGGAAGACCTTCAAACATTAACAGTGACAGTGGTAGAACAGCTGAAGAGGACCAAGAGAAAAGACCAGCAACACAGCCAGAAGAAGTCAAGCTGCACACAACTCCAGCTATATTACCATGTGGGGACTGGAGAAGCAGACACCTCATCCAAAAAGCAAGCCCAGTGGCCTAAAGAGATAGGCAGTCCTGCCCTCAGGGCAAGCCCACGGCCTCAAATCCTGAAACAGTTAAACGTTTTTCGAAGATGGTGATTCCTCTGGGGGTCAGGTCCACAGTGGAGAATTAGACCCACTTTGTCACTCCATGTGACTTGGAGGGCAGTGGCCAGGTCCCATCATTTGTGGGATCCTATTCTTTAAGCTTTGCTATCCTGGGGCCAGAAAACCTGCACCAACAATAAGCAGAGTTGGATTTCAACCCACAACAGTCTCAGGGCATGATGCAGTCCTAGAAGGCAGTGTGGAGAGTGGCAGGGCAGGACTCTGACAGCTGAAAAGTGCCAGGCTCAGGCAGGGATGAAGAGACCATTTTATCGATTGACAGACAAGAACACTGACATTTGATATCCATGAACCTAAGATCCATGGATGGATAGACCTCTAGTGTCACCTACCTGTGTTCACTGTTGTAGAACTCTGAAGTGCATTCCTGCAGCTGGGGGATCAATACTTGGGCAAGTTTGAAGACAGGTCCTTTATCTGCACAGAGATCAGTGTTGGGGTTGCTTCCCACACTCACAGTGCACTTACTTGGGAGACTCAGCCACTCACCTCCACCCTAAACATTCTTCCCTCATTTGGGAAGTCTTAGGAGATGTGACAACCTGCCAAGCCCAGCTGAGTGTGATAGCAGAGGTCCCTGCTACACAAAGAAGTGAAGCTAAAGTGAAGACAGCTCTGCTGGACATTGGACATTTGTCCAATACAGGCTCAGCACCAGTATAAATCATGGGAAAGACAAGACCACAAATCAACAAATTCACAACACCCATCCCCCGTGTCAGTTTGAATAGATGGCCCCAATATATTCAGTGTCTTATTAGTTTGTAGTTTGCATCTGCAGCCACCTGGCTGGAGACAGTGTCACTGAGTGGATCTTAAGGTGTGGTGGTGGGTTACAGATTTCAATATAAAGATATGCAAAGTGTGTTGGCTAGAGTTCCTGAAATGTGCTGTGCTGTGTGGCTTTTGGCTTTTTGGCTTGTGCTTCTGTCTCTGTGTTTGGACCTGTGAAAGCAGACCAGCTTCTTCTGCCATTATGGAACTTCCACTGGATCTGTCAGCTTCAATAAATCCCTTCCTCCATAACTGTGACTGGTCTGGAAGTTCATCTCAGCGAACCTGAAGCTGTCTGCTACACCCTCCCCCCCGCCCCACAATACATAGTACTTGCAGTCTCCAGCCCCAAGAACCCAGACAGAAATGGTTCTGGTATTTCAACTTTTTCCCTGTTTTCTTTTTTGCCCTTTGACTTCCCTCTATTTTTTTTTTTTACTATACATTTTGTAGTATGTTTACTTTGCTTATGCATGCTTTCATTATTGTGTGATCATTACTGTTTTCTTTATCCCCCATGTTTTTCCTGTAAAAAAACAAAAAACTCTAACTATGATTTTAGTAGGATTTTGACTTTCTATGATTTTCAACACATCTTAATGTTTTATTCCACTTCTTACATTAATCTAGTCTTACTTTTGCATTTTCTCATTGGGAAATCCTTTTCTCTATTTAAATTTTTCCTGATCTCTTGTACTTTTTGGTTCTTCTCAATAAAATTATTTTCCGCCCCTCATTTTTTTTTTTTTTGGTTTTTCAAGGTAGGGTCTCTCTACCCTAGACTGACCTAGTATTCACTATGTAGTCTCTGGGTGATCTGAAACTCACAGTGAACATCCTACTTTTGCCTCCTGCATGCTGGGATTAAAGGTGTGTGCCGCCATGCCAGGCTTACTCTTCTTTTAAATTTTACTTACTTAAACTTACCTCTCTTTAATTTTTGCCTTCCCCTATCTTCCTTTATCTCATTCATTTATTATTTTCACATTTAATAACTTCATTGCACATGTTTATTAGTTTGGCTATTTTCCATTCTGGGACTATTAGTGATATTTTAGTGAGTTTTAACCTATTTTAAGTATATTTCTAGTAGAGATTAAAAACAAGATAGTCTCATATTTAGACAGCTAGCTGGGGAATATGCCCAGAAAGCACAAAACATCTACAATCCCTGGTAGGCTCAAGAACCAAAATTCAAAAAGCCCTGACTTACCAAGATATCAGTTTGCTACCAGCACTCTGTTCTTCTTACTTCTAGGTCCCTCCTCCTCCTTGGAACATTTGGCAGCTTTTTCCCCAACTGGTGAGCTCCTTGTGAACCTATGTTCTTCCCAACCCATTAACCAAACAGAATCTTCTATATACACTTAAACTTAACCAATAGAGTTCATTCCGAACTCAATACCCAATTTTCATATGGGTCAAAGACAGATTATCCTCAATACAAAAACATCTCATTCCACAGCCCTGATCAGCATTTTTTTTCTAGGTCCATCCTTATTGCAGAGAGACTTTTCCTTTCACTTCTCAACAAAACTTTGCTTGCCCTGCTTCTGAACTTGTTCCTCATTATTCATGTTTGTGAATAATGAATACCGAACTAGAAAATTGGTAACATTTTCATGTCTTGCACAGTTTGATGTAATTTGTATTAAGGTAGGCTTATCAATAAAAAATATTACCAAATAAAGCTAGAATAAATATCCAAGCCAAATGATGAGCAAATTATACTTTAGAAACACAAGAAATATGGAAAAGCAAAACTATATAACTCTTCAACAATTGAATTCGAAAGTAAAATGTTAAGTGAAGATTTGAAAAGTTTATGAGTAAAAATGATCAATGACCACAAAGAAAACACAAATAATTAGATGGGTACAATACAGAACCTTGAGAGAAAAGTCAGCAACATAGAGAAAAAGGTTCGTAAAATATATGAGAAAATTAACAATATAGATGGAAAAGTCAGCAAGGAAATGGAGATTATATAAGAAGAATTAAAATGTTCGTAATCAAAACCTCAATAATAAACGTAAAAAAAGAAATAGAGTTTGGGGCTGGAGAAATGGCTCAGAAATTAAGGCACTTACTTGAAAAGCCTAATTACCTGATTTGACTACCCAGTACCCATGTAAAACCAGACGCACAGAATGGTACATGCATCTGCAGTTTGTTTTCAGTGGCTAGAGGCCCTTGTGTGCCATTCTCGCCATCCCTCTCTTTCTCTCTGCTTGCAAATAAATGAAAAGTATCAAAAAAAAAAAAAAAACAGAATGAAAAGTATCACCAATACTCAACCAAGCAGAAGAAAAAATATATATGATGGCATGTTTGATGGAGAGAAAGTTTGAGTAAATATTACAAATGAAAGCAACTAAGATATTTGGGATATGATCGAGAGACTAAAGCTAACAACCTAGAAGATGGAGTAAGATATGAAGTAAAGACTAGAAAATCTATTCAATAAAATTATAACAGAAAATTTCCTGAAACAGAAAAAAAATGTACATCAAAATACAAGTGGCATTTAGAATCCATAGTCAAGATCTAAAACATAGAAACTAAAATCACAATGGGAAAGCACCAATTTACTTACAAAGGCAAAAACATAAAAACAAACAAAAAACAAATCAACAAACATCAAATATCTCACCAATAACTCTAAGCCAAGAAGCATGAAACATTACATTATACACAAAGGAGGAAGGCAGATAATCTCAGTCATGAAGACAAAGGTAGGAATCAGTTTCATGACTAGAAGAGATAAAGGAGAGCTAGGAAGGAATTAATACAGCAAACTCTTAATGCTAATAAGAGAGAAAGAAAACAACAAATTAATCCAACCAACCAGATAACTAATAAAATTCCATGAAATAATAAACATTTCTCAATAATAACCTCAAGTATGAATGCCTTCAACTCATGAGCAAGCAGATAGGGAATAACTCTCTGGATTAAAAAATAAAAGCTAACTTTTTTTTTTTTTTTTTACCTCCAAGAAACACATCTCATTGGTGAAGACATCCACAAACCAAATCAAAGGATGGAAATCAAATTATAAAGCAAATGAAAGACAAAAGCAGTTTGTGATAGCTACTTTGATGCCTGATAAAACAGACAACAAGCTAAAATCAGTCAAGAGACAAAGACGGGCACTACATACTAATAAAAGGAACAATTCATTCAGATGGTATAACAATGATGAGTATATACGCAGCAAATGTTGAGACTCTCAATAAAACAAACACTAATAGAAATAAAATGTCAAATGCATGTTGAAAATACATCCTAAAATAGACCATATTCTAGGCCACAAAGCAAGTTTTAACATACATAAAAAATGAAAATAATTTCTTGTATATATTACATTATACATTATACATTATATTACATTAGAGTAGAATAAAACTAGAAATTGATAGCAAGAAAACTATACAAAAACTACAAAATACTTACAGACTGAACAATGTCTCATTGAGTGACTGACCAATGGATCACTAAAGCAATCGGGGAGGAACTTAAATCATATCTTTAGAATACAGCCAGGTTAGCTTTAAGTGGAAAGTTTACAGCTATGAGTGCTTACATAAAAGAATAAGAGTGATATTAACAAAACATAATGCATCAGAGAAATCTCAAATGAATAATCAAATTATGAACCTCAGAAAATGAATCTTAGAAAAACAAGAACAAGCAAAACCCACCTATACATGGCAAGAAATAATATGAAATGGGAATGAAATACATAGACTCAAACAAAAAATTGGTTTGTTGAAAAGATAAACAAGCTGGGCATGGTAGCACATGCCTTTAATCCTAGCATTTGGGAGGCAGAGGTAGCAGAATCTGCATGAGTTCAAGGCCACCCTGAGACTACATAGTGAATTCCAGGTCAGCCTGAGCTAGAGTGAGACCCTTTCTCAAAATACAAACAAAAAAAAGAAAGAAAGAAAGAAAGAAAGAAAGAAAGAAAGAAAGAAAGAAAAGGTAAATGAGAAAATTAGATTTATATGCCTATCCCTAGTCCAACAAATAGAAAAAGAGTGAGATGATATGAACAAGTGACATTATACTGGAAAGGTATTGTAGGAGAAAATTATAATGAAAGTTGGAGAACCAATAGAAGATACTTTGGAAACTTAAGTTCCAAAAAATTCAAACAAATAAGAACTAGACAATCTAAAAGAAATGTATAAATTCCTAGATAGGCATATCTACCAATATTAAATTGAAGGGGTATGAATAGCCTGTATGGGTCCACAATAAGCACTGAGGTTAAGCGTTAATAAAGTGTCCCCACAAAGCAAACCTCAGGGATGGACCAATTTGCTGCCAAATTCTCTGAAACCTTTAAGGAAAAGCTATCATCAGTGTTCCTCAAATTCTTCCAAACAATAAAAAGGGAAGGAATACTACCAAACTCAACAAAGCCAGCATTACCTAAATATCAAAACTGAAGAAGAAAACCCAAAAGTTATAGTCCAACTTCCCTGATAACCATAAATACAAAAATCCTCAAGAACAGAATTCAAGAACATATTAGGAAAGGCATATTCTATGACCAAGTTAGTTTCATCCCAGGTATGCAAGGTTGGTTCAATGTATGCAAATCAGTAAGTGTAGAGGAGCACCACATCAATCAATGTGAGGGAAGAAATAACACAAACATCTCAGTAGTCACAGAAAAGACATCTGACAAGATTCAACATCCCTTCATGATAAAAAGTCTGAAGAAACTAGGAATATACTAAATACATATCAGCATAATAAAGACTGTCTACCACAAGCCTGTAGCCACCACTAATCTAAATAGGGGAAAACTGAAAGTGGTGTCCACTTCATTGTTCTTCAAATAATGCTTTAAATTTTGGCTACAGTCATGAGATAAGACAGAGAAATAAAGGGATGAAATATGAAAGGAAGAAATCAAATTATCCCTGTTTTCAGATAACATGAACCTGCACATTAGAGACCCTAACGATACCATCAGAAACTCTTGGAGCTGATAAAACTTTTTAGCACACTATCAGGACACAAAATCAATATAAGAAAATCAGTAGCCTTTCTATAGACCAATGATGAACTTATAGAGAAAGAAATCAGTAAGAAAAAAATCCTTTCATAGCAGTTTAAAATAACAGACAAATAAGCAAACGAAAAAACCCTAGGGGCTGGAGAAATGGCTTAGTGGTTAAGCGCTTGCTTGTGAAGCCTAAGGACCCTGGTTGGAGGCTCCATTCCCCAGGACCCACGTTAGCCAGATGCACAAGGGCGCGCACACGTCTGGAGTTTGTTTGCAGTGGCTGGAAGCCCTGGCACGCCCATTCTCTCTCTCTCCCTCCTTCCCTCTCTCTCTCTCTCTCTCCCTCCCTCTCTCTTTCTCTGTTGCTCTCAAATAGATAAATAAATAATAAACAAATTAAAAAAGAAACCCTAGGAATGAACCTGACAAAGGAGCTGAAAGACTACTGTCTTACAAACTTTCAGACACTGGAGAAGGAAATTGGAGACACTCGAATATGAAAAGACCTCTTCCCAGTGCATATGGGTCAGCAGAATTAATACTCTAAAACTGCCTCTATTACTAACAAATTTAATACAATCCTCACTAAAATTCCAATTACATTCTTCAAAGAACTAGGAAAAAATAATCCTAAAATTCATATTGATGCATGAAAGACCTTAAATAGTGAAAGCCATCCCAAGCAGAAAAAGCAACGGTGGAGGCATCACAGTACCTGACTTCAAAGTACACTTTGGAGCCATAGAAATAGATGGACAGACCACGGGGACAGAAGACAGCACCCAAAATCAACTTATGCAACTATGGCCACCTGATTTTTGGCAAAGGTTTCAAACACATACATTAAAAACAGCCTTTTCAACAAATGGTGTTGAGAAAACTGGATATCTGCCTGCAGAATATCTTTCACACTGTGCAAGATCAATTCAAAGTGGATCAAAGGCCTTATTCAAGAATTGAAACTTTGGAAGTGCTAGAGAAATCATAAGTAAGACACTTTGAGATATACAACATAGCCAAGGGCTGTCCAACAGCACTAGAAATAATCCCAAGAATTGGCAATAGGGATTAATAAAATTAAAAACTTCTGGATAGTAAAGAAAACAATTAGCAGAGTGATGAGTAAATTACCTACCAGATGGGAAAAATTATTGCCACCTATTCCACTATCTCACTAACAGGGAATTAGTATCCAGAATGTAAAGAACTCCAAAAAAAATTAACCACCAAATAAGCAAATAGACAGTTCTCAAAAGACAAAATATAGATGAGTTATTAAAGATTTGAAAAAGTATTCAACATTCTCAAGATGTTACAGAAATACCAATTAAAACTTTTTTGAGAGTCCACCTCACCCAGGTCGGAATGGTTATCTGGACAACAATGCTTGTCAGGATGTGGGAGGGAATCTGCGCACTACCAGTCGAAGTATAAACTGGTGCAGCCACTATGTAAATAAACTTAGAAGTTCCTCAAGGAACTAACGTCGAGTACATGATTCCTGTTATTGCCCTCCTGAGCATACACTTGAAGGGCTTTCTCTTTGGTGTGTCTGTGCATGTTTGATGTGTGTATGCATGTTTATGTGTATGATTATTTGCATGTGTGCGCCATGGTTCACATGTCAAGGTCAGAGGACTAACATTTGGACCTTCTATGTTGTTCTGAGGAAGTGACTTATTCTCATTACTGATAACTGCTATGTTTGCCGGGCTAACTGGTAGATGGGCTTCCTGAGCCCCAGGATTTTTTTTTCTTTTTGCATGTGTGCATGTATGTGGAAGCCAGAGGACAGCCTAATGTGTGGTTTCTTTCAGTCTCTGTCCACCTCTTTCCTACCCTCCCTCTTTCCTTTCCTTTCCTTTCCTTTCCTTTCCTTTCCTTTCCTTTCCTTTCCTTTCCTTTCCTTTCCTTTCCTTTCTCTTTCTTTCTTTCTCCTTCCTTCCTTGCTTTTTCTTCCTTCCTTCCTTCCTTCCTTCCTTCCTTCCTTCCTTCCTTCCTTCCTTCCTTTCTTTCTTTCTTTCTTTCTTTCTTTCTTTCTTTCTTTCTTTCTTTCTTTCTTTCCTTCTCCCTTTCTCCATCCCTTCCTTCCTTTCTTCTTTCCTCTCTCTCTCCCTCTCTCTCTTTCTTTCTCAGAGTCTCTCAGCCTGAAGCTCACTAAGCAGGCTAGTTTGGCAGCCAGTGAGTCCCAGGGATTTGTCTGTCTTATCTCCCCAGTGTTGGGGCATTACAAGGACAAGACTCCATGTCCAGCTTTTTTGTGTGGGTTCTGGGGACTGAATTCAGGCCTTCATGATTGTAGGGCAAGCACTTTATCCACTGAGCCATCCCCACTTCAGCCCTTACATGTAGGAATCTAAGTTAGCATACCACAGAGGTTCTTTCACATTCGTGTTTATAGCCTGTAAATGGAACCACCCTAGATGTCTATCAACAGATGAACAGATAATGACAATATGGTATAATTACACATTGGAAATGTTTTCAGTCATAAACACAAAAGAAGTCATGAGAAAGGCACTGCACATTATATAGTAAGTAAACTAGATTATGGTAAACAAAATAAGACAGATTAATAGACAGATAATAATGTGTTCAATCTAGATTTAAGTTTGATATGTGTGCATGTGAAGGTCATAAAAATAGAAAGGATACCAGGGTGAAGGAGATATTAAGGGAATTTGGGGTTGGGGAGAAAGAATAATGGAATTTATATGACAGAAAGCAACAGGCAGTAGTATTTTGGGGTGAGAAGGAAGGAGTCAGTACAATTTAACAGTGGGGATGGATGAAGGAGGCTAGGGAGAGGGATGAATAAGAAAAGTGTATAATGACATATATGTGCAAAACTGCCGTAATAAAACCCAATACTTTATATATGATAACTTAAAATTAGCTAATATAGAGTATTGTAAAATAAAAGTTGAATTTCATTGTCCTCTGCCTAATCATGGCCCTATGGCCTAGAGGGACCTGATATTAACCATTTATGTTGTTATTTCTTCTAAAAGTTGCCCTATTTCTCTTACTAATATGCATGCATTTCTCTTTCTTGACTTACCGCCTCCACCCAGTATCTTCTGATGTGCTGCCATGGAAGGTATTGAAACTAAGTCAACTTGTTCCATCTATTCCCTCTCCTATCCTCAAGTTAGCCTGAATAATGTACATTTTGGTTAGACATACTTCAAAGCTTTAAGTAACAGACTTAAACCTCTATTTCTTGATTTATCGACGTTAGTCAGCATGTCTTAACTAAGTGGTTCATTCCTAATGGGGGAAATCACATGTGAAATGGGTATTCTCTATATTCTCTGGATCATAAAATACTATATTTTATGAAGGACTACTTCACTAAGCAGGCTACTTTAATGAAACCAGAAAGATTTCTATAGGTAGAGTGACAGATATCAAGTTAAGTGATAATATAAATTATAGTAAATATTTTCTCTAGCATACGCTACGTAGATTATAGAGATGTAGCCCATTTCCAACCATGTGGCTTTATTTATTGTTCAGAGTCCTTCAATAATGATATTTAACCACCACTCTTAGAATTTATAGATGAGCAGATGAGCACAGACATTTTGTGGCCCTATGAAACCACTGCATCAGTCAGTTTTGTTGTGGGTAGTTTCCATCTAGCATATGCCTTTCTTCTTTATATCAATGTTACCTGAACAATAATTCTGCCTTCCTCTTTCTTAGCTCATGGCTTCCAGGCGAGCCACTTCCTGCCCAAACTTCCTGGTGTGTAAATTAGACCCCACAGGGCCGGAAATACAACGTGTTCCCCGGACCTCAGCGAGTGTTCCTGAAGCAGGGACTATCTTGGAATCTATAAGGTGTGGCAAGATTTGAGCTGAGGAGAGTGAGACAAAGATTCTTGCTCTGTTCTCCCTAAGAAAGAGACAGCGTGGGAGATGCTGGCAGCCAGCTCCAGACCCAAAGAGAAGCTCCCGTGATGGAGTTAGGAGGAGAGCTCTGCTCGTTTGACAGGGACCTTTCCTGAGCTATTTCTATGGCTGCGGCTCACTTCCATACACACTGTTCCAAGCCCCAGTTGGCGTTGGTTCCCTGGAAACTGTGCTGATTGCACTGTTAATTAATGGTGATCCTGACACCAGATCTGACTTTCAACTGAGGCTTTCTACTCTGCCATGCTGCCTTTGAAATGAATGCCTTTGTTCAGGATTCTCTCTCTCTCTCTTTCTCTCTGTCTGTTTTACCTTCCTTCATAACCTATTAAAAAAAACTTTTAGAAATGCAAATCATGTAAAAGTCTTTCATTTTGGTCCAGTATGCATTTGGAAGCTGCATTCCTATATACTTGAAATAACAGTACTGGTCAGAGACAAGGTAATTAGAACTTTTGCATTGAAGCTATTCTATTTTATTTTATTATTATTATTATTATTATTATCGTTATTATTATTATTATTTTTGGTTTTTCAACGTAGGGTCTCACTCTAGCCCAGACTGACCTGAAATTCACTATGTAGTCTTAGGGTGGCCTCGAACTCATGGTGATCCTCCTACCTCTGTCTACTGAGTGCTGAGATTAAAGGCGTGCACCACCACACCCGGATTTTTTTTTGTTCTGTTTTAGGACAAACATTCTAAAGTATTGGAATGCGATATAGCACCTGCCACCTGGTGCTATGTCAAGAGTTACAACCATCAAATTCAATTAGAAGTGAGTGCCTGGAATTTGGAGGACATTTAACCCAAGCAATAACATTACAATTAACATTTTGCTTCCTAGACTAGCAAAGAAAGCAGCTTTAATCTACAATGTGACTAAATAAATACAAAGTCACAGGATTATTCCAATGCTAATAATTAAAAATATAGATATACCAAAATTGAAAGGATTGTTCATGAATATAATTTTCTGGTAGAAGATGGGAAGGGAAATGAAATGTGCGGCAATTCCTAGAGGGCTCTGCAGGTGCTGTCAGTGGCCATAGTAACCAATGATTTTAGTTCTTTATTAGGATAGTCCCCACTTTTATCCATGGCTTTGCTGTTTGTCTTTTTATTAATTCATGGCCAACTGCAGTCTGAAAGTATTAAATGGAAAATTCCAGAAGTAAACAATGCATAACTTAAAAATCCTTGTCATAGTGTATTGTAGTATACTCCTACTTTATTATTAGCTATTGTTGTTAATATGTTACTTTGCCTAATGTATAAGTTAAACTTAATCATAGGTATGTGTACTTTGGGAAAAATCATAAAATATATGGGGTTCAGTACTCTACTTTTAGAAAGTTATGGGGGTCTTGAAATATATCCTTTATGAATAAGTGGGTGAATACTATTTACCTGATTTCATATCAAAATGTATAACTTTTATTTTCCATGATGTAAGAATAATGCTCTCTTCTCTCTCTTTTTTAATGTGGTGTTGAGGGTTGAACCCAGGTCCCTTATACACACTAACTAAATGTTCTACCACTGAGCTACAGTCCCATCCCTTACCAATATTATATTTATTTATTTATTGGTTTTTCAAGGTAGGGTCTCACTTTAGCTCAGGCTGACTTGGAATTCACTAGGTAATCTCAGGATGGCCTTGTACTCATGGCAATCCTCCTACCTGTGCCTCCCAAGTGCTAGGATTAAAGGCATGTGCCACCACACCTGGCTCCAATATTCTTATTTTTTTAAAAAAATTTATTTCTTTGTATTTATTTGACAGAGAGAAAGAGGAGAATGGGTGCTCCAGGACCTCCAGCTGCTGCAAATGAACAGCAGATGCATGTGCCACCTTATACATCTGGCTAACATGGGTCCTAGGGAATCAAACCTGGGTCCTTGGGCTGTGCAGGCAAGCACCTTAACCACTAAGCAATCTTTCCAGACCCTTACTAATATTCTTAAACTTCAATTCCACTCAAAGTTGGAACTAAGATAAAACACAAAGGTTTTCATCGTTCTCTCAATGTACACTTCAAGGACATATACTCTGCTTTCAGTAAGTTACCATCTAGAAAGACAAATATATATGTGCAAAAGTCCAATGCTAGCTGGAAAAGAATTGATAGAGATGGGAAATCCAGGCTTAGCCTGTGAGCTGGTGGATCCAAAGGGAGGAATCTGAGGCAAGGGTTGACAATGGGCTACGTAGGAAGAGGGCATTCTGTGTGACAGCTTGGAGTTACTACCAAAAGAGCTGTGTCAGGGTGCTATGCATGATTCAGTGGGAAGAAAAGAAAATTGGAGAAATAAATGCTTGAACTTTTAGTAAGAAAGTCAGAGAAAGCCTACAGGTAAGCTAGAAATGGTTGAAAGAGAGGTGCGGTGGGCATTAGAAGAAGGAATGTATGTGTAACAAGAAGGTATGCACCAAGATAGTAACTTAGGGTCAAAATTAAGTTTAAGAGGTAAGTGAGCAAATGTGGTAGTTTGAATGCTTGGCCCCATAGACTCAATCTTTTTGTTGTTGTTGTTTTTGTTTCTTTTGAGGTAGGGTCTTGCTGTAGCACAGGCTGACCTGGAATTTACTATGTATTCTCAGGGTGGCCTCGAACTCACAACAATCGCCTACCCCTGCCCCATGAGTATTGGGATTAAAGGTATGTGCCACCACTGGCTCAATCCTTTTTTTATTAAGCTTCCTATTTGAGTCTCTAGCAGACAGATCCCTGATACAAGGGGGCATGTCACTGGGGGCAGATTCTGGGGCCCAGTCCTACTCTGTGTTTGGGGGCAGGTCTTTAGTACAACCCTACTAGGTGTTTTCAGGGCAGTTTGAGTTCTGGCGGCTCCTGCATGCTTGTGGTGCTGGCTGTTCATGTTAGTAGTGGTGGCTGTTGGTGGTTTCTTTCTGCTTGGATCTATAAAAGGGAACCAGGCTTCCACAATTGATGGTGTTCTCCTGGACTCTGTAAACCTGAAATAAATACCTTCCTTCCATAAACTATGTCTGGTTGGATGTTAATCTCAGCAACAAGGAGCTGATTGCAATAGCAAGTAAAGAGAAACATGTGCAAGACTATGCAGGGGACCAATCAGCACACAGCCAACAGACCCATGACATCATAGACACAGTGGCAGACAGACGGGAGAACTCAAGGGAGGGGCTAGTGAAGTCCAGATACACTGGGTGGAAGAGAAACTTATAGATCCTAATGTGTAGATGGTAGGCAGTTAAATGCTCTTTTATCATAATAGGAACTAGTTGGGGATGTTGTAGTTACCTTCTTGTCTCTTGGAAAAGGCACCTGACGAAAAGCAGCTGATGGGAGAAAAGGGTTTACTTTGGTTTACACTCTTGAGGGGAAACTTCATGGTGGCAGGGGAAAAGGATGGACACCTCCTCTTCTATAACAGGTGTGGAAAAGGGCAGCAGGAGTGTGAGCCAGGTCCTAGCAAGGTGGGGGTGGCTATAATACTCATAAACCTGCGCCCAACAGTACACCTCCCAAGTTACCATCACCTGGGGACCAAGCATTCAAAACACGTGAGTCCATGGGGGGCATCTGATCCAAGCCACCCCAGTGTCACTCCGCGCAATGCCAAGATTGCCCATGCTAGGGAGTTGAGGGCTTCAGCTCGAATGGCAATGTCTCCTCGCTAGAGGGGATCCCCCTTCTCCATGGTAACTTGGCCTTATTCATGTGGGCAGAACAGAACAGCTCTGTGGCAGGAGCATGTGGTGGAGGTTGTGTCTTCACTTCTTAGCAGACAGAGTAATAGGAAGCAGAGAGAGTAAAAGGGATCTACTTCTTCCAGCTAGGTCCTACCTCTTAAAATTTCTAGAACCTCCCAAATAGCACCACCAGCTGGCGACCAAACTTCCATATATTAAGCCTTTGCCAAGTGGTGGGGGAATACCTCATATCCAAATGATAGCCGTGTGAAATACATTTATAATTTAACCTTATTCAAGCATGGGTAGTGGGGAGGGAGAGATCCTTACTGGCTAGAGACAGGAAAGAGAGGCTTTCCAGCCCCCAGCTTATGCTCAGGAGCGTCAACATCCATCCAGAGCCTGCATTTTCAGGAACACCTTGAGTGGCCCTGCCTGGAGCAGAGCCTAGCTTGCCCTTGGTTGTAGCTTCAGGAGCCTGTCAAGCTCATTTGCGCTTAGTGGTTGGGTTTGGCCTTTTACAGCTTGGCAGCCCAGGAAGTGAAAAGGAGGGGTTCAGCAGATTTTTAAATATTTTGCTCCAAATCATCCTTTAGTGTTAGAATTTCTTGGACAGGGAATCCTGATTAATTGTTCTGGGTATTTCTTTCCAAGCCTCCTTTAGCGTTGATGGATCTGTCTATGGCCCTCGCTCTTCATTGTTCCTTCTCCCCAATGCAGAAAGGCCCCTTCTCTCTGGCCAGGTGAGAGATATGTTGGAGGCTCATTTGAAATTTGCTGAATTCAATGGCAACTTTGGAGGGTGACAGCATTAAGAAATGTCACCTGGATTAAAAACAAAAATCAGCCCCCCCCCCCCCACTGCCAAACAGAAGCCTGGCCGCTCTGCCTTTCTTACTCCCTGCTGTGAGGTCTGACTTTTAAACATCCTTTGTTACTTCACAATACATTTTCAGCTGCATTTGAAGTAATTAACACCCAGAATAGAATCCTGTTGTCACATTTAATTATCAGATAGCTGCTTTCCTTTGGGATATCTGACATTGGACCAAAATGTTGGTCTTAATCTAAAACCTAGACAAGACCTCTGACACAGTGAAAGCTGCCCAAGTGGCATTTATTAAATATAAATGGTTAAGCGTCTAAAGAGGAGGTGAAGAAAGGCCACAGGCTCCCATCTCCAAGAGAAAACCCTCTCACCACAAAGGGAATCACGTTAGCTCTTAGCTGAAGCTGCTTAGGGTTCACTCGCCGATGCCACGTGATGAGTTAGAGACATGTGCATTTCTATTGCATTGCATTTGCATTGAGAAAGAAAAGTTTTCCAAGTCTTGAGTTCTCTACAATCTGCCAAACTCACTATGAATTCAAGAGCTTCTGTTAGTCTATTATCTGGAAAGTGACTAGTATGAAAAAAAATAAATGATATTGATTTGAAATGAAGAAAGCTCATTTATGTGCATTTTAGGAACCTTAAGTGAATCAGCTAAATATATGCTCTGAGGAAAAAAAAATCCTTCTGGTACCCTCTGGGTAGTCTTTTGTAATAAGCTGGAAGTGTGAAAGCCATTAACAGTACTAGAAATTAGGTGCCTAATGAATTGTGCCCATGATTGGAGATTTTTCTGTGATAACAATTCCTTAAAAGCTACAAATTGCCTGTATCTCTATGACATGGAGGAAAGACATTGTTAAAGACATCAGGAATTATCAGGATCATATTTCACATTGTTAAAGAAACACCACCACATTCGAGTACTACTTACTATGTAAGGACTATGGCCACTGCGTCGTTCAACACGCTCTCCCCAAACAGAAGTGTGTACAGATCGGGGTCCACATGTAGTTCATGAAAAATGGCCAGTACGGTCACTAGGAAGACAAACAAAAAGTGATGAGTTAATTGGGAAACAGCCATGGAGTGAATGTGTCTTGGTTGGGGTCACCCCTAAAAAGCATTCACTAAATACAATCTTCTCAAATCCAATCTCTATACCAACACCAAACCTTCACTCATAAACATCTGATCGTGTTCTTCCTCTGCTTAGAGATTTCTCTGGGCTGCCCAATACATACTTAGAAAAACATGAGATGTTTAGTTTGAGTCCTGTGCTATCTGTACCCTGCAGACTTCCGGCAGCATCTTTCTGCATGCCTTCCTTCTTCCTGATACTTCCCCCAAGCCACAGTGAACTTGTTATCACTTTCCAAACCACCATATAGTTTCTTAATTACTTTTGCCTTTTGATTCCTTCTAACAAAGCAGTAATTTCTTTGCCATCTACTGCTTCCATTCCCTAGTTCATAAAGTGTACACACACACACACACACACTAGCTACCAAGGATCCTTTTATTCATCCTTTAAAAATGCCTCAAGTGATGACTTCCTTTGAAACCTCTAATTTCCTCAGCAGTGACTTGTCTCATTCCTTTTTGTTCCTAGCATTTGGATCAAATCACAAATTTATCGAAGGGACTATGAGCTCCAAAGGGAATGGATCCATCTTTGCAAACCATGGCCTTTGACTAACACTCAGTAACTATTTGGTGCATGAAGGGAAGAATATAATTTTATAGGTCTACTACAATGGGGGGAGAGGTGACCAGCACCTAGCTCTCCCTTGCTCCTGAGATCACATTCAGAGCAGGACTTGTTCAGGTGGCTTGCTGCACAGTGACTGTACGCCATGCACTGCACTGAACCTTTGTGAATACATCAGGGCAGTAGACAATCACACACTGATGATCTCTGTTCTTCAGAACTATTCAGGGTCTTGATATGTGAGATGGTTATTCAGAGTAGGAACAGCAGTCATTAGTAAAATGATCCACAGGACTGATTGTGAAGAGGCAAAAAGTGGCACACAATGATACTGATGGTACAAATTCTAAAGCAAAGTGGGTATTTTCATTTCTGTTCTTTCCTTTCCATTTCATGGAGTGTGATGCCAATATCTATATTGTAAGACGAGTCTGAGTGGGAAAAAAATTCAAGAAAGTCAAGTTTGAAGCTTTCACAAGATCAAAAAGTTTGGAGCTCCTGCCACAACAGGGAGCCATGCAAGGACTTTGGCAAGAGGGTATAACACTTCTGATTTGAACTTGAGACATAAGGCTCAGGCAGCTGCAGTAGGGATGCTCAGCCTCCCCAGTGGTTCCAGTAGAACATGGGCTGCTCCAGGAAATGAGGAGACCTGGATTCAGGTCTCAAGCTCCTGTACACACTGGTCTGCCCTGTATATCTGCGGCCTGAGAGCTGGCGGGCCAGTTACCCCAGGACTTGCTCTTCACTTATGCTTGGGTTTATGGTCTCCCTTGTGTCACCACCCCATAGCGCCACATAGCATGTTTTTAGTGAGTGGGTCAGAGGGCATGTCAGAGAGGACAGAGCAGAGGGGAAAGTGTTCAGTGATATTTGAAATATAGAGTTGACGGGCCTTAGTACTTGAAAGACATCAAAGAATGATTTTGGATTCAGATCTATGGTAAAATATGGTGAATATATTTTAAAACAATGTTCTGTTCACTTGAAAATTGCTGAGAGAGCTGATTTTAAATGCCTCTACACAAAGATTGATAGACATGTGAGGCCATGCACGTGTTAATTATTTTGATTTAGCCATTCCACTGTGTGAAAATATTTAAAATGCCTTTTGCAAACATAAATATTGATAATTTTTATATTGCAATTAAAATATTTTAGTTTTTTAAAATAGAAGTTACTTAAAGAGCCCAAAACTAAAAATGGAAGGAAAAAAAGAATAAATGAAGGGAGAGTAGGAAGGAGGAAGAACAGAAGAGAGGAAGGAGAAGGGAGGGAGGAAGGGAGGATAAAAAAGCAGGTCATTGTTGCAGTCAGGTTCACATTGCTGGCAGAAATCACCTGACCAAGAGCAGCTTGTGGGGGCAAAAAAAAAAAAAAAAGGTTTATTTTGGCTTACAGACTTGAGGAGAAGCTCCATAATGGCAGGGGAAAATGATGACATGAGCAGAGGGTGGACGTCACCTCCTGGCCAACATCAGGTGGGTAATAGGAGAGTGTGCCAAACACTGGCAAGGGGAAACTGGCTATAACACCCATAAGCCGACTCCCGACAAAACACTGCCCCCAGGAGGTGTTAATTCCCAAATCTCCTTCAGCTAGGAACCTAGCATTCAGAACACTTAAATTTATGAGAGACACCTGATTCAAACCACCACCGTCATGAATTAGAATGGCAGTTGGCCAGATTTCTTCTAAGCAGGCATGGAGTCAGTTTCATTACTCCAGCTGAGTGGGTCCTAGTCATACCAGGCAACATAGGGATTGACTGTCAGCTGAGAATCTGTGAACACTGGCCATGACCCTCAGCCTCTGCAGGTGCAGGTGGGGGGACAGTAGACACCCCTGTTAAGTCATCTCATTCTTGGGTAGGTCACTACCCTGCATCTACTTGAAGCAAGAAAGTTTTCCATTAAAGTTTCAGCTAATAGCATTTTCTTTTGCTGGAATCTGAATAAAAGACAAGTTCTTCATTAACAGAAAACTATTTCTTCAGCTCTAGTGTTGAGTTTAGTCTGTTCATATTTTTAAGTTCCGAGGAAGGTGAGGGGCCCATATATTGAGGAGCTCAGAGGCTTCCTTGGCTCATGTAAGGCCCTGGGTTCTCATTTCCATCTCTCCAAGTTACTTTTTTAATTGCTTACTTATTTATTTATTTATTTTTATGAGAAAGGGAGAGAGACCGAGACAGAGAGAGAATGGGCATGCCAGGGCCTCTAGCTACTGAAAACGAACTCTGGACACATGCACCTATCTTGTGCACCTATCTTACATGCTCACTGGGGAATCAAACCTGGGTCCTTAGGCTTACAGACAAGTGTCTTAACTGCTAGACCATCTCTCCAGCCCCCATCTCCCCAAGTTATTAATGTCAACTCTGTTCTATAGGGATGGAGTCTACATCTTTCCACAGAGCTCTAAACCATGCTGAGAAAAGCTTTTGGTTATATATCCAGTTTTGTTCAAAACTGTCCTGACATTCCCACAATTCCTCTTGAACAAAGAAATTAACTCTGCTTCATAAACAATATCCCACACAAAAGAGAAAGCTATTACTTTGTGCATTCCTAGCTACTGCATGAAGTAATGCAACAGCTTCCAAATAAAGCCAGGCAGTGTGTCCTACAAGAGAGAGTGTTTTGTCAGGGCCACAAATGAGTTGAATAGGTGAGTCAGGAAATTAGCCACCCACTCTGCTACTGAGCTTGGAACTTTTAAAAAAAGAACTCGTTTAATTAGTTTGCTGACAGGGCTTGGTTTTAGACACAATGTCCAAGACGCTCAACAATCCCAGGGGGCACGCTTTCCAAACAGCCTTGGACAAGGTAACAGCAGCTCTGCTCAGCCCTTGCCCTGTTCATGAGAACAGCCCTAGCCCAAGGCTGGACTCATTATTTAAAATGAGCCTTCTCACGAAGCAGGGGGAACATTCTAGATACCATGTGGATAGGAGAGAGAAAGGCCCATCAGATTTTTTTGAACTTCTGGTTGTAAAGGATTTGGTCAATTTTTATATGTGGTGTGTGTGTGTGTGTGTGTGTGTGTACATGTGTTCATATTATATGCATGTGTGTGTGCATGTGGGCATGTTATATGCAGGTGTTTGCACATGTGTTTGTGTTGTATGCATGTGTGTGTGCCTTTACAGCAACCTATGCGCTCTCCTGCAGGCTAGGAGCCTCAGTGGCCAGAGCAAAAACCTGGATATCCTGCTCCATCACTCTTCTGTGCATCGTTGCTTGAGACAGAGTCTCTTACTGATCCAAGAACTTGCTATTTTTTTTCTACAAGCTCCCATGATGCTCTGTTTTTGCTCCTCCTGGGGTTACAGACTCATATGGCTGTGTCCAGCTTTTTAATGTGGGTTATGGAGATTGGAACTCAGACAGTGTCAGGCCCTCATGCTCATGCAGGAAGTGCACTTAGCCACTGAGCCATCTCTTCTGCCTAGATTTGGTTGCTTTTGCTTTGTCACGCTGTTGCTCCATGTGCCTTTCCATGGCAAGAGACAGAGATTCACCGGAGGTTTGGAGCTGCTTCACTTTATTCTCTCTACTATGTGATTTTGTGGCTTCAGGAAAAAAAAAAAAACAATGAGCTTTGCTTCTCAAACTAGTAATAAGAGGAATAAGTGCATAATGATCTTATGCTCAAATAGCTGAATACCACACACAACACACACACACACACACACACACACACGCCTTCTAGGACCATGGAATAGTGTGATAACTGAGTGATGGAGAAGTGCCACTGAATCACTGGAAAGAGATTGAGCAACCAAATAGTAAGGGCTGTGGGGGGCTGAGTGGAGAGGACTGCACTTCTGAGAAGCTAGTGAGGAGGGATGGAGGGCAAAATCTGGACTGGCTATGGAGCTGTGGTATGTGGGGGGGAGGGTGCTTTTTCATAGATGCTAAATGGAATAAATCAGAGGAAAGGGGTTGAAGACAGAGAAAAGAAGAGGTAACTGTTGGAGTGAGGTCTGTAAAAGACAGAGGATATGGGAAGGACAGAAGGAAGGTTATGTTCCTTGGAAAAGCAAGATCATCTGCTGAGAGCCAGGAACCAATGCCTGAGTCATGCTACAGCAGAGGAAAAATGTGTGGAAAACCTCCTGGGGTAGGAATTCAAGGCTAGGACCGACAATTCTAAGTTTTTCAAAGAAACCCCAACACTGAATTAAAACAATATCTTAAAAATTAATTTCTTCCATGGACTTACAGTTAAGATGGCAGAATGTGAGTCACATGAAAGAAACTAGGCAGGAAGAAAGAAGTAAGATTCCATACAATCCACCATTTTCAAAGAATAAAGATGACAGAGAAAAGGAGATCCAAGGTCTATCAATATGAAAAGAAAAGATAGCCACTGTCCACCATGAGATGTTCCACCTCTACCACTTCTGTTGGGGCCCAGGAGATACTACAGAGTGGTAAGCAGTGGCATGAACACTGCTCTCACTTCTAGCCTGACAACCAGCTCCATAATGAGGGTGACAGACAGTATGGTCAATCAAGACCTATCAAAGTAGAAATCCAGAGGCTATAGAGAATTCAACACTAAATCAGATTGCCAACAGGCCTGTCATGGCTCAGGGAACATTGCAGAAGTGTGGGCAGGAAGATTGTAACAGCCACAGAGTGAGTAAGAATGCCTTGAAGTATGCTCAACATTACCCCAAAGGGACTGGCTGAGGCCTTCATGACCCACAGTGAATACCATAAACCACTGAGAAGGGCCCCCAGGAAATGGGACAGGGTGAAAGGGATAAGAGTATAAACTGTTACACAAAATAAAATTTTTAAAAATAATTTCTTCATTATATATAGATTCTTACCACTACTATAACTACATAAAAATATCAAAGCTAGTCTTAGAAGAAACAATACTGATGACTGCCTAACTCCATCAGTATATCAATGTTTTGACTCATAAATGATGTTTTGCATTTTTTTTAAAAGCTATTTCTTCAAGTGACCACTTTCTGGATGTCCTTTTAAGAACCTCAATGTCTTTGGGGTGATTTAGTGACAGTCCCTTCCCTAGAATCTCCATGAGCAGCACTCAGACACATATTTTCTTCATGTTTTACAAAGAATTTAAATTTCAAATGATATTTCAATGTGTCAGCTAGCAACCTAGACAAGATGTGCCTGGGTCAATAGACAACAAGACACTTTAGACCTACCCTTGTCGCTCCCAGTCACCATTCAGCCCTGTCAGAATGTTGCTCTCCCTGGAGTGATCTCTATGGTTTTCCCTGCAAATCAGTATGTATGACACTTATCTGTGACACATGGAGAATCAGAAATGGATCAGGATTCAGCAGCTGAATTAGCACTGGGCTTGATAGGTAGAGAGTTCTGAAATTCTCACATGTGAGAGCCTTGTATTCTCCCAGATGAGAGCCTGGTATTCTCCCAGATGAGAGCCTGGTATTCTCCCAGATGAGAGCCTGGTATTCTCCCAGGTGAGGTGGCATTCTTCCTTTTCATACAATGGTTGCTGTGAAGTTGAAGTGTGTTTTCTTTGTCTCAGAGGAAGGATAGAGGGAGACATTGTCCTTTAACTTTTCCCACTTTCCTAAGTGAGATTTTAAGGAGAGGTTTCTGAATGCTGTGGTTATCTGGGAACAGCCTGGAATACAGGGATTATTTGAGCCAGGACATCACTGCATGGACGGATGTGCTTTACCAGGGAAGCTGTGCATATTTTAATCCTAGAAGTACAGCTGGAAACCCCAGCTCTTCTGAGCAAGGCCAGGGAAATGATGCCAGGTCTGGAGAGTGCATCATCAGATGTTACTGTGTTGAGGTCATTTTAAGTTGTATTTTCCATAAAGCACTACGAGTGACTTAGCCCTATAACATGGCAATTTGATTTGACCTTCAGTGTGATGCAGCATTTTGGTAAAAGTTGGTGATGAAGGAGGTATTCTACACCAGCACTCTGTTGCAGCCCTTCTCCTGCAAAAGTTCTTGGAAGACACCAACTCTAATACCCTAAGTGATGAGCCCAAGGGCTCCTGGGATCTCCTGAGAATATCCAGAAAGAATGTCCAGATCAATTGTTTTTCACAATAATAGGAAAGTATGGCTTGCAGTTTTCATTCTTATTTTTTTATATTTTATCATTATTTATTTACTTATTTGACAGAAAAAGAGGGAGGGAGAGAGAGAGAGAGACAGAGAGAGAATGGGCAGGCCTCCAGCCACTGCAAATGAACTCCAGATGTGTGCGCCCCCTTGTGCATCTGGCTAATATGGGTCCTAGGGGAATTGAATCTGGGTCCTTTGCTTTGTAGGCAAACACCTTAACCACTAAGCCATCCCTCCAGCCCAACAATTGTTTTTTTTTTTTTGGTTTTTCAAGGTAGGGTTTCACTCTAGCTCAGGCTTACCTGGTATTCACTATGGAGTCTCAGGGTGGCCTCAAACTCACAGCGATCCTCCTACCTCTGCATCCCGAGTGCTGGGATTAAAGGCGTGCGCCACCACACCCGGCTTCCAACAATTGTTATTTTTAATTAACCAATAACATGTTTTGAGATTTGTCTTAATTTCTTTTTTGTTGTTGTTGTTTTGCCTTGTTTTTCAAGGTACGGTCTCACTCTAGCCCAGGCTGAGCTGGAATTCACTATGTAGTCTCAGGGTGGCCTCGAACTCATGGCGATCCTCCTACCTCTGCCTCCCGAGTGCTGGGATTAAAGGCGTGTGCCACCACACCCAGCGAGAGTTGTCTTCATTTCTAATAGGATGAATGCTAATAGATGTAATATGCATGAATAGAATCTCTTTAGCATGCTTCCTAAGTGATGTAGAGGGTTGTGATGCAAAAAATAAATAAATAAATAAATAAAATAAAATAAAAGTCCGAGAACCACTTCGACTTTTGTGTATAACAACTTACTTCCTCAGCATCTAGAACGATACCAGCAAAGCCTCCTGCTTGGAGGAACGAGGTCATGGGTCTTCACTTCACTTTCTGGAGAGTTCAGTTGGATTGCTGACCCCTGCTGAGGAAGGCTTCCTGGGCCTTAATATATTTTGCCATGCAAGTACCGGCTGACATTTTTGGCAACATGCAGAGGATTTCCAATGACCCTCAAATGAGGAACAATATTCTTTTTGCATTAACTCACCTATAATGTTTTTAGAGTCACATTTCTATTACTTGTGTTTAAGCCCTATCTTCAAAGGTTAGCACTGGGTATTTCCTCAGCGTGTGGGGGCATAGTATGCACACTGACCATCACATCCTTTTCTTGAAGTCACCATGGTGCATGGTGTTTGAGAATCTACTTCCTCTGTGCTTAAAAGCCAGAGCTACAACTCTGAATATTCTGGGGGGGAAGGGGAGGGATGGGGGAAGTGAAAAAAGAATCATGAGATTTGACATTAAGGAAAGAAAATTACAGCACATACTGAAGACTGGGAAGAGAGAAACTTGATAACAATAGAACCTGGAACATTTTCTAGGTCTTGAATCTGGGAACTTATGGATTGAATTCTACTTGACACTATAGCTAGCGCTTTGATATTCTTCCCAAAGGTACCTACCACAAGAATATTCTAAATTTAACATTAGCAAAGAACATAAACATTTAACAAAGGCCCAATTTTCTCACCAATGGGGTTTAATGAGCCGTGGTGTAGTTTAATGGGGAAATCTGTGTGGCATACCCAATATCCGAGTAAGGATGACTCAGCCTGCTGCACAAGCATGATCCAATCAGGATGATCACTTAAGCACTTTGCCATTTTAAAAATTAAAAGGGCAGGCCCATGTTTACTTACAAATCTTGAAACAAATTTAAAGAAAAAGCCCAATAAAAGCAAATAGCAGTGAAAGATAGACTGGGTCACTGAGCTCAGCACTTGGAGGCTCATTACATGTAAGGCAAGAGAGACAAGTCCAGAGATAACTGATTAGTCGGAAGATGCAAAATAAGAGGGTTTCCACAGAATTTTCTCTTACTTTAAAAAGATATGAAGCAGATATCTATCATTTCCCAACCTATGGACATCACAGAATTATTCTAAAATGGAGGAACAAAACGGAGGGTGCTTCCAAAGGCAAAGGAGGGTTATGTGAGAGAGGAAAGGAAAAAATGCTGGAAGAAAGGAGTCATTTCCAGGGCTGAAGTTCATTTGCAGAGCTTGCCTGGCATGCTCACAGCCCTAGATCTGAGCCCAGCATGACAAAAATATGGCAGTGGGAATTTCATGAATCTACTCATGACATAATCCTGTATGGGGGTTTAAATGATGGTCTGTCCCCAAAGCGGGCAATAAACAAATCTCTACAACATGTGAATGTATTTTCTTACACAGCACAAGGGGCTCTGGTGACTTGGACAAGATTGAAAACTTTAAATCAGCTGTATTATGTTAGGTTATCTGGGGCAAGGATCTTCTAATCACATGAGTTCTTAAAAGTGAAAAAAAATTTAGGTTAGAGTGCGAGAGAGAATTGAAGAGATATGGATAAAGGGGGGGGGAGTTGGGAAGATTCTATATATGAGGTTTTAAGCCACCATTGTTAGCTCTGAGGTGCAGGGTTTACTTGCAAGAGGGGAGGGGGAGAGAGAAAGAGAGAGAGAGAGAGACAGACATACAGACAGATTAAGACCTTGAGGATTCATGGGTGACTCTTTTGTCCAGTAAGGATATGATGTCTTGGTTCTATGAGTGCACGGAATTGCATTCTGCCAAAAACCTGAATAATCTTGGAGATTATTTCTATAACTTCCTGAGAAAAAGCCTAGCCATCAACACTTTCATTTTGTCCTAGTGGAACTCAAATACAGAATCCAATTGAACCAGTCTGGACCTCTGACCTTCAGAATTGTAGGACAATAACATTGTGCTGCAATAATCTGCTGTGCATGGTGACCAGTTATGGCTGCCCTGGCATACACGTTCTGATTTTCCCCCACTAGAGCAACATGGTGGCTTGACCAAGGTCCATGCATTTGACTTAACAGAACATGGGCTCCTGAGTAAGACTGTGGCTGGAAGAATCCTATTTTCAGTCGTTACACAGCCCTTTCTTCCTCTATTACCCCAGAAACCACTTAGACAAATGCATGTTTAAGATCATGCTTAACAAGGAAAAGCCCAGATCAGTGAGAAGGCTGTGGGTTTCTGACTGTGGCTATGAGCACTCACCCTGCGGCCACATCTCTTGGTACCACTGTCACACACTGTGGAGTACTCGTGTACACAGGATGTGTTGGTTTATACTTCAAGCATCGTTTTACTCCTCAGTGCTTACCTTCCCTGGGATGCACTGTTGAATGCAGTCACCATGAGGGGTTGGTAGCGAGCTGGGAGAGCAGAGGCCTCAGTAAACATCCCAGGGTAACAAAGGGAGGGGCCAGCCAAGACTGAGAAGAGCAAGGTCCAACTCATAAAGAAGCTCTCAGGAGAGAAGCTAATGATGGCTCTTTGAGTTTTCTCCCTGAATATTTTTGTATCTTTGTAAATTTCCCACAGTAAGTGCATAGCATTTTTGGAATCAAAATTAAAAGAAGGCTAGTCACAAAACTGGCCAAACTTAACAGAAACATAAAGCTTTTACCCAAAGTCCCTTTCTCAGGCCACTGATGCCAGATGTGAGGACCCACCAATTTTTTAGGACTTATCCTTTAGCTCCCAGACCTGACCCCTTTATGTGGCATGACACTGTGGTCCCTTCCTATCTCCCCAAGAAATTTCCTTCTTTCTTTTTGAGGAGATTAGCCTCTGCTTACCTTCAACCTCTGCAGCCCCTCTTTCTCTTTCCCTTTGGAACCTATCCCTTTAAGTACACACGCCACTCAATTCCCTTATCACTATGTGAAATCTTCCTGAGAAATCTCTTCCACACTTGGGGATCTCAGGCTTCAGTCTTTCTCTTCTTCTGATCAACTCCCTATCCAGCCAGTGCCCAGACAGCTCCCCTGGGAGTGGGTCGAAGAAATCTTACTATGTGTTGGCTATGTGTGTGGTATTCAAATACATGGCCTGTTGGTTCTCCCCTCTATAACAACCATGCTCAGTAAATCTGCTTTTGCTCTTGAATGACCTGTCCCAAAGAATGACATCATGATCAACCTTGAAACTTTGTGATTGTGTTTTTTTTTTTTTTAAATACTGTGACTTATCCTATTTACAATGAAAAAAAAAATCCCTGGCTTTAGAGAATACAATACTGAGAGTCAAACCACATTTTGCAGTTGAGTAGTTTACAAGGTCAGGCAAGGAGAGAAGAAGAAACTAGTTGCAAAGGTCCTGTATTACATCCAATGCTGTGCACCATCTGTTATTTCTGAAATTTTGGCCCTCTACAGTAATCCTCTCTGGCCTTGAAAATGATATAAAGATCAAAAGTTCAGTTGCGGATAAATCATTTTCCTATGGGAAAGGAGCAGGCTTTTAAACTACCCCCTAAGGCATAGCATGCAAACAGGGCTATTTCTTTCAGCTGGTCATCTTGGATAACTCATTGGTATCAGTAGTCCAACTTTTTTTTATACAAGCTTTATTAGGAAGGAGGGCAATGGAATAAGGAGACCTACAGTAATATCTTAAACCAGTACACATAAGCGTACCAGTTGTTCCCAACACTCCTGGCCAGGCTGAAGTTTGGGTGAATGACAACACACTATTAAACACAAAACATTCCAAATTGCACATCTCTTTTTTTGGTAGGAGAGGGGGTGGATTTTCTTGTGATATTTATTGGGTGAGAGTAGTTGGTAAGGTATGAGCCAAGGAAGCCCTCACAAGTGCAGAGCCCGCCACCTGTCCAGGGAACCATGATCGGAGATGTAGTTGACCCCACAGCCATCGGGGATGAGCCGCTTCTCAGCTTGCCGTATTCAGATTCATGTGCATTGAACTTGGTGATGCCCCAGTTCTCTGATAAGTGGATCTTCTGGCAGCCAGGACACTTGAACTTCACTTGAACTTGAACTTCACATGCCCTTTATTCTGTAGCTTGATGTGGGTGGATTTAACTTGACCAATATGAATTCTGACCACTGTGCCTTGGGGCTTCCCAAAAGCACCCCTCCTGCCTGTCTGGAGCCTATATTGGGAGTAGCATGAGATCAGAAATCTGGATGTCCACCAGAAAACTGTCTCCAAGCTCTGTTAGGGCCGCCTGTACAAGCAACAGGTTACCTACCAAGGAGGCTGCTGTTTGCAGCCATTGCAGCCGCGGCCACCATGAGGAAACTGGCTGCAGACCTAGTCCAACTTTTGTTTGTCAGTGCCTTGATAGTTTCTTGCAAGCACTAAGAAATTAATTCTGTGTATTGAATGAATGGATGCATGACCCTCTGAAGGTCACACCAGGGGGCAGGCTTGGGGACCGGAGCAGCTTCTGCCCTGTGTTCTCCATGACCAGACACTCTTCTTACTCACTGACCTGCAGGACTTTTCTCAACATGTTGTGTCCATCTCTGTTGAAAATAGTACACTGAGCAACAAAGGGTTTTCTTTTTTCTGTGCTGCACCTGGATAAACTATGACCTTTCTTGATATTATTTGAAGGAAGGAAACTGCTAAGGGGACTGTATTTCAAGGAGTCAAGAATCTTCCTAGAACAAAGGCACACATCACCGTCTGCCACTAGTGGGCTCTCTCCTATTCTACAGGCCTCACCCCTCCCAGGCGCTCACTTTTAAGGTGTATGTACAGTGCCCATCTTGTACCCCCATGATCCACGAGTGAGTGATTTTTCGAAGTTTACTTTGTGGTTGATTGACTTTCTCATCATTTCAACCTTACCAGCCGCACAGTCCCCTAAATACAGCCAGACAGTAAGGGAAGTTCTAAGGAATTTGTGAATCCAGGAGGCTCCAGTGTGCACCATTCACCTTAACACACAAACAGAAGACATGGCTGGCCATCGATTCTGGAGGCGTCCATGAGCATTGCTGAGTGGACTGCTTTCATTGTCCTTCCCCAAAAGCAGCGATCCAGAGAGGTCTGTCAACCACAGCTCTTTCGCAGCTGTCCATGGAGCTGCTGAATTGCCTCAAACAGTTTTCCAGTGTGTTCTTGAAATCCCATCCTCAGACACCTGGAGCCGCTGTATTCTCTCCCAATTTCCCGAAGCACTTGCATAGTCGGTTGTCATCGATTACTGTCTTCAGTTCGGTTAGGTACAGCTGACTTTCCAGAACCGCGCTTCCAACTTCTGAGGCAAGACCTGCGTGCCAAGGCCTTGCTCTTCACCACGGTGCTGGAGTAAAGATCAGGGGTTGGAAACACAGCTCTGATTTTCAACTAAGCGGACTTGGGATCCCAACTGGGATGAAAATGAACTTGGTGATCTTGATCAGGCAGCTCAGCTCCACTGAGCTTCAACTGAGTGGCACTGGCAAAAGAAGATAACTGTTCCGCCCCTTAGCTAAATGGGATCACTGCTGCAAAGTGCTGGGCACGCTGTAAATGTGCACGTACTAGTGGTTACTATTACTGTGATTTTTCATGTCATAAAGCCATTAGTGTGTCTGCCCAGGAAGCAAAATGGTAATTTCCTCTTTTTTGTTTCTCGTTTGACACTCAAAAATAACTTAAGTAGAGAAAAACAGACGTCAAAGAGAGTAGAGATGAACACTCTTCTGCCCATTCTTCTCAAAGTCCCCTTGATTTCTGCATTTGGGCAGAACACATAGTTCTTATTGTGTATGGTAAGCTCTCTTTCTGAAACTTGGAGTCCTTGTCTGAACATGAGGAGGCTGGAAAGATTGTCTGTAAGGTCCTTCCATATCTAAAATGTTATGACTCTTAGAATCCAAACTCCAAACTATCAATTCCAGACATAAGACTATATTATTCACATTCCCTCATTTTTCTGCTGAGGCCCTAGTGAGATCCTGGGATGAAAGGTGAGGCTAACAGAAGTTCGAACAACAGAATGCAATGAGAAGAACAAGGAAAGCTATCAATGAGTTTAAACCATCTCTACTTCAATCAGGGGGAACTGTCTCTCTGACCTTGATCCCAACAGCATCTCACCCCAAGAATACTCTGCTAATGTTGAGCAGGTCAGGTCATAGTGTCTGTGTCCTGGATGGGAATGAAAAAGTGCTCCTTGTGGGCCTCTTACAGAAGAGAAACAGGGATCTTGGTTCCTCCAGATGGCACATTATCTTCTTCAAACAGGCAAAATGTTGGCTGTGGTGTGGGAGACTAAGCTTCTCCTTGACAGAGTGCTACATGAGCCTTCAGTGTGCACAGTCACATAGACTACCACTGCTTTACCTTTCAAACTTACTGCAGTGCCTGTAAGCACGTTCCTCTTTGGGCTGGCAGCTTCTCAAGGGCATAACCTGTGTTGGTTAACATCTGCTCTCAGTCCCCCTCACAGCCTGCTACATAGCAGCTTCTCAGCGAATGTTCAATGAAATCAATAGGAAAATGAGAACACAATTCTTGGGTTCCATTTTGTCCCTAAACTTGACTGGCACATCATTATTCTGTTTTGAAAAATAGTAGTTGTAGGACAAAGAATGCTGGATATGCCTGGCTCCCACTTCTGCCACTTGTGAACCTTCTAAACTTAAACAAAGCCATGAAATAATATTTAGAACCTCTGATTCTTAGAATGGAGAAAGTCAACTGGCTTTTGGAGAACAAGCAATATGCCAAGCTTGCACATAGTGAAAGTCATCAGTAGAGGACATACTCTCCAGGTAGAAATTTTCAGATGGAGCTTTTGATTTTCTAAGCAGATTTGAGATGCTGTTTCTATGTACTGATTCAAGTACAACTGGTTCCTTGATGGGTGGATTAATGGCATTACTGATTATGTAACTGGCTAAAATTGATAAGACATTTTGATCACATAGATGCTAGTATCTTGTCAGAATGTAGCCTTGAAATCTAAGGAAACAAAAGCCCTGGATTTCTTATCTATCTTCCACTGGCTTACTGTGAAATGTTAGGTGTTCTTAAAATTTCTCTACACCCCAATTATTTTACCTAAGAAGTGGGTATTTTCTACCTAGGAAAATGATGTGAAAAGAACAGAAACACACTTGTGTGTGGATGCTATTTGAGTTCTTTGAAAGAGATATGCACTATAAATCCAAGCTGGTATTTTTATTTCTAAGTAAATTTGCTCAAGAATAGAATCTGGGTTTATATCATGGTATTTTATGGACTTAGGTTTATGTGGAGGCTTTTAAACTGATGCCATCACAGAGTGCTTCCCATGGAATTGGATAGACGCAGAAAATTCAGTCGAGAACTGTTAAGTGACCCTGTGTGGGGCTGAATCAGATGCAAAGAAAATGGCTGGTCTGTCTGTAGTCTCTCAAAGCCTGCTCGCTCAGGGGGTAAAGAGCTCTGGGCTTTTCAGAGGTGTAATACTTTTCCCCTTGGAATTCAATGAAAACACACGAACATTCATTCCCTTGCTGCTCCTGTTTCCCATAGCCATTATAATGGGCAGGGTTACCACCAAATATTAGATACTGAAATCAGGCAGTCACCTATATTTCTTGACAAAGACTGTAAATAATTCAGGTATATGAACTTTATGGTGAGCATCTGTCTTCTATTCTTAATGACACGGGTAAGAATACACTACTTACCAGACATTAAACCGATGCTATCTTTGTTCATGAGTCAGCCTTAGTGCTGACGGAACTACTTTGTCAATTACATATGATTCTTTTTTGTCTGTGAATAAAAATTTATTGTTTCCTCTTGAATTCTCAGTATAGGGTGTTGATAACACCAAGAGAGGAGAACCTGCAAGCCTGGTGTTCTCTGGCACTCTGAAATGCAGAGGCAGAAATGGCCAGAGGTAGAAAAGATCAACACATAATGCAATATAGAAAGAAAGCTGGATCCAGGCAAACAAATAAATGAAGAACATGATTAAATAGTGAACTCCAACATGAACAGAGAGCACGGTCGAGGAGACTGAAGGAAAAACAAAACTGAAAAAATAAAACTCTCTTGTTATGCCAATGTTACTAATCATTTCTCTTGCATTAATAAAATGAAGATTTTAACTGAGGAGTTCAATGACAAATAAAAAAAAAAGTGAGAGACAGCCCAATTAAGTCACCCTTACTGAAGAGGCTTTTCTCCAAAAATAACAGTTCTGCTTTTAATTATATATTCTTGGGTCTGTTAATCAGCCATCTTCCTCAAGGCTAAGCTTGGTGCAAATAACAGGGAAGGATTCAGCAAAATACTCTGTTTAATTAGAAAGAATTTAATTAAAAATATTTTTATACACATGACCAATCACCATTATTTATGCAGATGTTCATTCCCTTATGCCTTTTTGGAAGTGCCCCCACCCCACTTTAATATGCTCTGCTTCTGCAAGAACTGCTGTGGAATGAGAAGCACCCTGACTGGTAGTTAATACCTATTTTTATCAAAACAGCCGTGCAGCTCACACATCACCCGAGCAGCCGTAACCATAGTAACCCCAAATAGAAAGGGTCTTCGGATTATCAATGTGATCAAAGGTAGATAGTTCATGCTCCTCTGGAAAAGTTACTCTGTGGTAAACTTGAAAGGATAAAGGCAGCTTTTTTTAAAAAAAAAATCTGCTACTTAAATGTAAAATGAAATTGTGACTTGCAAATATGGTGTATGGAAATGCCTTTCATTTTGGACGACTCATTTCCTCAAAGTGTTAATAGCAGAAAAGATGAAAATTCTCTTTGCATATTCTCTAGTGCTTCTGTCTGATTATGACTTGAAGACAATAATAACCATTTTTACAAGTTGGAGATTTTGTTCCTGAGAAAAAAACCCCACACTCAGGAGCACTATGAAACGAGAAGCCATCTTCAGTGTTCCTGTACTCAATGCGAGGGTGGCTCTGGGCAAAGGAGACTGTACACACATCCTATGGGTTGAACCACAGACCGTGACTCAGGGCTGGACTGGCAGTCAAATCACCAAGGAAAGCCATCTTAATTAGCAGTGGAGTGGGTTTAAACATCAGTACTAACCCAAACACTGATCTGAATTAGGCTTTATAATGTATGAGCAGAGTAGGATGGGGTGGAAAAGCAGGAGAAAGCAGAGATAAAAGGTTAAAGTGCCCAGGCTTAATTATCCTACCACAGAAGCCTTCATGACTATTCTCTGTCATGCCTGGTGGAGTACCAGGGTTAGCACTCAGAAGCACCATGACTGCCCTAAATTTAGAATATCTGACTACATAACAGAAATGACAAAAAAGGCAGAAATTCCACATGAATGTAAACATGCTCTGATTTTTTTTTCTTATAAAATTTGTTTACCTTTGAGATTTACCATGGAAGTAGACAGGCAAGTAGTTAAATATGAGAAAGCAATTATTTATCATGGTCACTTTAAAAGAGAAGGGGTACCTGGCAAGTTATGACACAATTATCTAAAACTTCCATAAAATGCCCAATAATTCACTGGTAGTAAATTTGTTTACAAAACACTGAGCAACTTTGAAGAAAATTTTCTGTATACCATTATTTTGTATACCATATTCTAGACACCATTATATGTCAGATTATTTGATCTGACAACTCTGTGATGAGATAGAAGGTCCATTCTGTTTCCTGTGTTTTGACACCTGTTTTACGGATGTGGAATATAAGATTCCAAGAAGTTGAGGCACTGAGCTGGAGTGTTCCTTCCACTCAGGACACCAACCCTGTGGTGGACTTTTTCAACATCCAGGACATGGTAGGCAGTGATATATTTGAGAGAAAGAGGCAGACACACACAGACAGAGAGGGAGAGAGAGAGGGGGAGGCAGGAATAGAATGGGTGCACCAGAAACTCCAGCCACTGCAAATGAACTCCAGATGCATATGCCACCTTGTACATCTCACTTACATGGGTCCTGGAGAATCAAACCTAGATCCTTTGGCTTTGTAGGCAAGTACCTTAACTGCTAAGCCATCTCTCAAACTCACAATAGGCAGTTTTGAGCACTAGAAGACCTAGCCTAACTTCATTTGTAGGGAACTCTCCTGCAGTTTATCCTTCATGGCTAGTTTTCTGAAATTAAGTTTACCATCAGAGGTGACAGTTTCAGAGGTTTGTAGTATCACTGTTTGCACTTCTTTATTTACCTATTTGTTTATTTTTATTTATTAACTTTTCAGTGCTGTGCATAGAACCCAGGGTCTTTACATGCTAAGAAGGGCAACATCCCAACCCCACTTTCTGCTCTTCAGGATGCTCCTAGGGACTAAGAAGAAATTCGCATCATTCTATCTAGTGATACAGACAACAAGATGAATCTTTATCACAATTGTAGAAGGACGTATGATGTGTGCCACCCTTAAATTTGCATGCATGCCCTGCAAAAGCATAAATTGCTAATTATTGTAGTCTAAAAACCCTGGGTGGAACTGAATTTACTTCACTCTGTAATTCATTCAGAAGAGCAAATATTTCTCTCATCATTTTTATACTCATCAGACCTGTGGTTTACCAGAATTAGTACCAACTGACACTTGTTATAACAGATTATTAGAACCAACCCTGGACCCACTGAATCAGAATTTATGGAGGCAAGACCCAGGAGTCTTTGTTAACATACTCTCCTCATGAGTCTTATGCATGCTTAAACTGGAGAATAACAAATATAGAGCAGGAAGTGAAGTTAGCCATCATCACATTTCTCTAGAAATACATAAGGAAAATCAGTCCTAGAAAGGGTACATGGCCTGCTTTTATTTGCTCTGTCCATGTGAAGCAGGAGTTGAACAAGATCTCAGATCTCCTAACTCCCAATAATACACATGGTATGGGTCCCTGACACATGTCAGCAGAGGCTGGTTGGGGTCAACATTAGCAAAACTGACTTTGACTTTGTATCCATATTCCTCTTGGCTTCTAATTTCAATAAATGAATTATCATCCATGCATTTAATTTAGTCTCCAGACAGGATAAATGCCACCATGAATTTTCTAAATTCAATTAACAGGAGTCAGTAGTCTCCTTATAAAAGCAACATGCAGTGCTTAGGGCCTCATTGAGCACTTTGGATTCTTAGCACATGTCAGCTGCTGGTGGGAGTCAAGATGTGTGACTTACAAGTCATATGCGAATTCACTGATTTTGCTTGAGTTTCATGGCATATATAACATCATATTGAGTTTCAGATTTTTCTTTTAAGATTTTTTTCATTACATTCATAGTGATTTACTAATATGATAAAAATGATTGCTTAATTTTTCTCACTTTCATAAAATTTTGAATTTTACTATTCAGTACGTAGATATACTTTCACACACATATCTACATGTGATTACAGTGTACACATACCCCTCTACTTTGTTTTATTTGTGTGTGTGTTATCTATAGTATTTGCTATGTATGAGATGTGCATACCCTGTGTTCATGTGTGCCAGGGCTAGAGTGGATGATGGGTGTTCTCTTCACCTTATTTCCCTAAACCTCAAGCTCCCCATATTTGGTTAGACTGGCTGACTGGCGAGTCCTAGCACTCCTTCTGTTTCTGCTGTTCTTAGCTGTGTGGTTAAAGACATGCCTGCTCATGCCCAGCTTTTTGCATGGGTGTAGGTGATGGAGCTTGGGCACTCATGCTTGCACAAGAGCTCTTACCTGCCAAGCTATCTCCCCAGACCCTACTCTGTCTTAGTAGTAGGTTTTCTTTTCCTTTTTGGTATGTCTTTTTCCTCATCTGTTTAGACGCTAAACTCCTAGCTCCCTCTTGCTTCCCAACTTTGCAATGTAGCATACATCCCGCCAGGTTCTCTTTACATTGAGATTCTCTGTATAATAATCACCACACACATTTACAACAGACATTCAATTCAAATTTTAAACTGATGAATATTGTCTATGAGATGCACAGTCCTAACACTTCTGGAAACTAGTTCCCTCGCTACCTGAAGATGGTGAGAGGATGCTGAGCGGTGGAATAAGGGGGTTCTTCTGCTCCTGTGAACTATGCATCTTATATGCCCTTGTGGATGGCCTGTGGGTGTTTACTCCTCATCTAGGTGCTTTGGAAAAAAATTGCATCTAGCCCAACAGTCAACGTAAGGTGTCACTCATGGTGTTTGGGGACACAGTGGCATAACATTAGATTCCCTGAGAAATCTCAGAAACAGTGGTATAATGCTCTGATGGCAGCTTATGATCAAGTTAAACATACACACACACACACACACACACACACACACACACACATAAATACAGGCATGGGAGCTACTTATCAATATATAAACACACAAAAGTGACATTTATTTTAAAATTTGGAATCTTGAGCCTGGGAAGATGGCTCAGCAGTCAAAACTACTTGTGTGCAAAACCCTTCCACCCCAGATTTAATTCCCAAACACCCACTTAAGCTAGATGTGAAAACAACACAAGCATCTGGTGTTCATTTGTACTAGTAGGAGGTCCTGGTATATGCACTCCCCCACACTAATAAATAAGTACAATGAATGAATAAATAAATTTTGAAGCATATTTTGCATATAGTTTTCTGCATCTTACCTTACACATTATACGATCTCTTGGAAAATCCTTACTACAACCGGAAGAGCACTAATTTATCCCTTTTTTTAAAAAAAAATTTTATTTGAGAGAGAAAGAGACAGACAGAGGGAGAGAATGAGCACATCAGGGTCTCCTGCCACTGCAACTGAACTCCAGACACTGGGCCACTCTGTGCATATGGCTTTATATGGGTACTGAGGAATTTAAATCAGGCCATCAGGTTTACAAGCAAGTGCCTTTACTGAGCCACCTCTACAGCCCTGATTCATTCTTTAAAAATATTTTAAAACATTTTATTTATTTATTTGAGAGAGAAAGAGAGAGAGAGAGTGAGGAAGAGGCAGATAAAGAGAAAGAGAATGGGCATGCCAGGGCCTCTAGCCACTGCAAACAAACTCCAGAGACATGCGCCCCCTATTGCATCTGATTTATGTGGGTCCTAGGGAATCAAACCGAGATCCTTAGGCTTAGCAGGCAAACGCCTTAACCACTAAGCCATTTCCCCAGCCCCTGATTCATTCTTTTAATGGCTACATCATGTATCATGTATCATGATTGTGTGGAGGTCCTATAACCTGTCCTCTTAAAAATGTTAAAATAAACATCCTTGTGCATAAACTCTTAATAATTATTCTTAGGATGCCAGCAGTCAGATTGCTGGGCTATGTATTTTAAGTCCTAATAAATATTGCTAAGTTTCTTTCCAAAAGTCTTGAATTTCTACCAGAAATGTGCAAGAGTCCACTTTTCCCTGAATCTCTGACAGCAGCAACTGATAGTGTTGCAATTGTTACCAAAGTGCCAGAGGTGAAATGATATGCTGTTACTTGATTGCACATATCTATGGCTTCTCTTGAATCTGAACAATATTCATGTTTGAGGCCCAAATGGATTGGAAAGTGCATGTGCACATGCCACAGCACATGTGTGGAGGGAGGAGGGCAGCTTTGGAAGTCAGCCCGCACCTTCCACCATGTTTAGGACACGGTTTCTTTGTTATCTGCT
The DNA here is from genome assembly GCA_036346955.1 of Dipus sagitta. Classification (NCBI taxonomy): domain Eukaryota; kingdom Metazoa; phylum Chordata; class Mammalia; order Rodentia; family Dipodidae; genus Dipus; species Dipus sagitta. The sequence continues at coordinate 36,086,080 of CM070786.1, forward strand.
ACCGCACTCGCCAGGCTAGCTGGCCTGTGAGCTCACATTGCCCTGCCTCCACCTCCCTTCTCACCATAGGTGTGCTGGGATTACAGATACCACCTGCTGTGTCCAGCTTTCACATGGATGCTGGGAACCCACACAGTAGTATACACTTGCATGGAGAGCCCTATATCCATGGAGCCATCTTCCTAGTCCTTATTGAAATTTTCTAAAGTCTTTAGTTAAGCATATATATACATATATATATATATATATATATATATATATATATATATATTACTTATATTTTAATTCAAAGTATATTTTTGTAAATGATTTTATTATTTCCAGTTTTATCATGTTCTAAAATGATAGCCAATCAGTTGTGTAAGTATCATTTGTTAATTCAACCATGTTTTCCCAGTTTGTGTTGAAATACTATCTCTGTCAAATTCTCATTTAGTTAGAGATCTTTTCTTGGTCTTGTATTCCTTGTCTGTTGGACTTTTTATTCCTAGGCCAATACCACTGATTTGACTATAATGGCTTAGGAGATTATGGTATCCAGTTAGGCAGGGGCTCTCATGCTTTTCTTCTATATCATAAACTTTAAGATAATTTTATCCAGTTTCAGTTTGAAAGTGCCATGTATGCTTTCATTGAAACTGTATTTTATTAATCTGGAGCAAAGTGAGACTTTAGGAAAATGTTAGCATAGGCTATTAGCTTCTTCTCCAAATCTAATTCTGGAGACATCTATAGAGAAAAATGGAATTAGAACAAACAATTATAATAACAAATGCTATGAGAAATACTAGAGAGAAGGAAGGTTGTTGGGATTGCAGCATGGAGAAAGGAGGCCATTGAAGTCGGAAAAGGGAAGCCGCCTTTGGCAAACAGTGAAAACAAAAATCAGGAAACAACACAGCAACTAAAGTGATTTAATTTCTGCCTTCAAGGCTCACTTGTTATTTCCAGAGGTACTTATTACTCGGCTCTCATACTCTTTTTGCATTTGTTTTTTTTTTGTTTGTTTGTTTGTTTTGTTTTTGAGGTAGGGTCTCTCTCTAGCCCAGGCTGAACTGGAATTCACTCTGTAGTCTTAGGCTGGCCTTGAACTCACAGCTGTCCTCCTACCTCTGCCTCCTGAGTGCTGGGAATTAAAGGTGTATGCCACCAATCTCAGCCTGCTCAGCTCTTACTACATAAAGCATATACGACCAGCTGGGCACATGAACAGGTGTTCACAGGGGCAGTATCAGGCCCCATGCAAAAGTCTGTGGCTTAAAGGTGAAGAGATCAAACAGAATCTGAGCATCCTCATTCCCAGCTTGGGCCAGCAGACTGCCTAGTTGCTTCTCCCTAAGGGTCTCTCCATGTTCTGGTCAACTGGCTAGAGCAAAGCTTCTCCAGCCTTAGGGCTACTGACCATTTACACCAGATAACTGTCCCTGTGGAAAGTTGTCTAATCATAGTTTAGTGGTGTCCTCACCATCTACCCATCAGATGTCCACCTACCCTCTTAGAATAAACAATAAAGTATCAACATTCCAGAAAAAAACTCACTGGGCTAGAGAATGAGAGCAAGAGCACGTGATTACTGCAGTCTTGAAATCTCTCCAATGCATGTTGTCAATCAACCATTGATATTCCCAAAGGGACATGGGTGAACAGTGGTGAGTACCAAACATCTGAGAGTCATGACACAGAAAAAAACACAACACACAGAACTAAAAAGCTATAACAGACATATAGAAGTTTACTTAATTCTTTAAAGATATGGGGGAAATATAAATAAATAGTATGAAAAAATTAGGTGCAAGAAATTTAGCAGCTGAAACAAAAGAACTGTGGCTAGGGAAATGATTGCTCAGTGATTAAAAGTGCTTGTAAAGCTTTCTGGCCTCCGTTCAATTCTTCAGTACCCATGTCAACCAGATGCACAAAGTGCCACAACATGTGTCTGGAGTATTTTGTAGCAGCAAGAGGCCCTGGAGAACCCATTCTCTCTCTCCCTCTTTCTCTCTCTCTCTCTTTCTCTAGCTCCTTTGCAAATAAATACAATTTTGTTAAAGAGCATAATAGAGAATAGGATAATGGATGTAGCTAAAGAAATGAATTAGATAAATGAGAAATTCCATTGTGGATCACTGGCAGTAGGAAACAGGAAAGGTTTAGGGTACAATAATACATTTGCAAAATATGAAGACGCACAGAGCATAGAAACACAGGTGCAACATCTCAATAGTGGCAGTCACAGATACAAATAAAAATAAAAAAAGCAGAGACAAATATTTAAAGCAATGTGGAAGAAAATAACTTTGAACAGAAAAATTTGTATCTAATCATATTGCTATTCAAATATGATGTGGTAGTTAAAATATTTCCAGGCATACTAGGCTTCAACAGGATTATCATATGAAGATGGGCATTGGCAGCTGTTGTAGTCAGCTCCATATTTGTATGATGAACATCCAAACAAGACACAGTTTATATGAGGAAGGGTTGACTTCAGCTAACAGATCCAGGGGAAGTGGGGAAGTTCCATAATGGCAGAAGAGACTGGCCCCCTTTCACAGATCAAAGCATAGAGAAATCCCCACCAGCCAGCACCAGAAGCAAGCACACATGGGCAGCAAACATCAGGGACCCAGGCAGAGCTCAGAACCTCTGCACACCTTTGGCCTGGAAATCAGACCTTCCCCCAAACTCACCTTACAGCTGGACCCCAGCATTCACCCCGCAGTGACACCTTCTATGGCCAGGCACCTGGGGATACGCTTATTAAAACATCTAAGTCTATTGTGAGGAACATACATTCAAACTACTGCAGCAGATTTGAAAGATATATTTAAACAGAATGAGGCATTGTTAAGCTGCTGGAAGGTTTATGAGAAGTAACAGGGATCATGTAGCTAGCTTAAGCGTTTATCGTTTAAACACAGCTGATATTAAAAACAAGAGCAAGTATAAGAAAAAGAAAGAAGCAAAACAGAAAAAGGTATCATTACTAAAACTTCCCGTCCAGGGCATGTGACATCTCTCCATTTGTTCATATTTAGATTTTTATTACTTAATGTTATACTTTTTATTAATGTTAGCCACAAGTTATTTGTGAATTTTGTAGGTACTGAACTCTATTTCCAGATATTTTATTGCTTATTTGTTTAGGTAGTAATGGGGATTGAACCTAGGGTCTTGCATGCTAGGCAAATGCTCACTCTACCATAGAGCTATATCCCCAACCCTGTTTTTACTTTTTGAAACAGAGTCTCACCAAATTGCCCAGGCTGGCGTTGGACTAGTGATCCTTCTACCTGAGATTCATGAGTAGCTAGAAACTCAGGCCTGTCCTACCAGTCCCAGCAAAATACGTTAAAGGTACTGACTAGGTTTTGCATCTTTACCTTATATTCAGACACCTCACAAAACATTCTTAATTCTAATAGCCTTTTTTCAAGTGTTGCATCAACAAAAATTTTTTCTTAATTTCTGTTTTGTATAACTTTACCCCCTGTTTTCTCCCTGGTTTCACTTATTGCAAGTGTGCCAGTATCTGGCATCTGTCTCTGCAGAGCCTCCCCTCTTCCACATGTTCTCTGCTCTGGAGCCCTGACCACACAGATAACGTCAGTAGGTCTCTAGGCCTCTGGGTTCTGATTGTTTTCTCCAGTGGGAAGTCCAGGAGAGATCAAAGGGAGGGTAGAAAGGGAAATATTGACATTTATTTCCTGGCATCCTCACTGAAATATTACTTTGAACTAAAAGTGTCCATGAGCCTTGCTGTTTTCCATAAGGTGACAGATCCCATAAGATTTATCCCACTTTGTCCTCTCAGCCCTAGGGCCTAGGCGTAACAAACCTCAGGACAATGCAAAACTCCAAAATCCCGTACCACTCTTGGTAGTTCTTCCTCTACATACATACCCCAAGAAGAAAGTCCTCTATGAATGAAATCTCAAAGTTCAATTTCAAGTTCTCATTTAGGACACTTGGTATAAAACTTGGGTAAATTCTTTGAGATGCATTTAAATTACTTACATCATCATTGTAACCTAGAATTGTTTGGTACAGTTGATTCTTATTATTTAATGCCTTTATCTCATGGACAGCATCATATCCTAGTTCTCCTTTAATTTATGGATGTATTAGATTAAGTTGGTGGATTTCATGATAGTTGACCACTCTTATTCTATGAAATATTAAGCGTAATGGTTTTTTACTGCTGCTTGCTTGTTGTCCTGTTCTGCCACTGTGATACATTTCCCACCACAGTGTTATTAGTATATTTCCAGTGCTATTATTTGTTTCATACATTGACTTATTTTACTAACATATCCTGATTTCCCCTGAGACAAGTTATAATTTTTTCAGAGTTTATCATTTTATTTTGTATGTATTGTAGAAGATAGCTTCAGTTGCTGGGAAGAACTTCCAAACCAGGCACAGTTATGAGAGGAAAGAAATTTATCTGAAGCTTACCAAGGGAAGTTCCAAAATGGCAGAAGAAGCTGGCCCACTTTCACAGTACAAAGCATAGGGAGAGCAAGGCCAAAGCAACCATCACCAGCACAGGCAAGCATGCTTTTTGGAACTCTAGGCAAAACTCAAGTACTTTGCATACCTTTAGAATGGAATTCCAAATCCACCCCACACCTTAGGGCTGGACCCTAGGACCCACCCACAGTGACACCTCCTCCAGCCAGGTAGCTACAGATCTAAATTACAAATTTTAATAAAATCCTGAATATATTAGTAGCTATCCACTCAAACTACCATATTGATTATGACAGGTTATATTCTTTTATCCCTTCTCCTCAGTCAGTCACTGTGGGGTAGCCTCAGGATATTCCTACCTACTCTGTGGCTCTTACAATCTTTCTGCCTCCTCTTCTACAATGTTTCCTGAAACATGGCAGGCTTATTGATAGTCTGATTGAGTGTTGGGTTCTCTCTAGCCGCTGTATTTCGCTTTGATAAGTTTTTATTGATCACCATGATTATCACCGTGACCCTGGAACTGGTTGTCAGGCTAGCAGTAAGGGTACTATTCAGGTCACATCTTCCTCTGTAATTTATTCGGGGTCCTAGCAGATGTGGTAGAGGTGGAACAGCTCATAGTGGGCAGTCAACTATCTTCTTGTCTTACCTATGGACCTTGGTTTTCCTGTGTTTTCCTCTGCTATCTGTACAATAAAGGGGATTTTCCGACCAAGAGTGAGAGCAGCTTGGGCTAAAGGGGGTATGCAAAATTTATTTGAGAGATTTTATTGGCGGGGGAGATCCCTCTTCTCCAGAGAGCAGTGGGGGCTTCTTTATGAATTCTGAGTTTCCTGGACATGGGACTCTGACTTGTTTGAAGGTACCACATATGGATTCTTTCTTACTGAGTGGGCCTCGTGTCCAATCAGAACAGCTGACTACCTGCAGAGGATGTGTGCCACTATTGCACAAGTGTACACTTTTTGTCCTGCTGGTTGATTTTGTAGTCTGCAGCATCCCCCCCAACCCCCAGCTTATTCATGATGTCGGTGGCTGTTGTCCTCTAGCAGCATTCACAGGGCTTTCCAGAACTATGAGAGCCACCCAGGAGGGACCAAATTTTCCTTTCAGTTCCAGCATGGTATTCTGATGTCCTGTGAATGCAGCCAGTGGTGTCTTCAGCAATACACTGTTACCTTTTAGCTCTGGCAGGTAATTAAGTCTTTGGCAATGGCTTACATTGTTTTCAGGGACTTGTGGTGGTTCGATTCAGGTGTCCCCCATAAACTGTTCTGAATGCTAGGCTCTCAGCTGATGGAGATTTGAGAATTAATGCCTTCTGGAGGCAGTGTATTGTTGGGGGCAGGCTTATGGGTGTTATGGCCAGCTTCCCCTTGCCAGTGTTTGGCACACCGTCCTGTTGATATTGTCCATCTTATGTTGGCCAGGGGGTGATGTCCACCCTCTGCTCATGCCGTCATTTTCCCTGGCATCATGGAGCTTCCCCTTGAGTCTGTTAGCCAAAAATAAACCTCTTTTTCCCACAAGATTCTCTTAGTTGGGCTATTTCTACCAGCAATGAGAACCTGACTGTAACAGGACCTCATTGGTCTCCCTGGCCAACAGCTCACTATAGGGGGCAACCCAGTTCTGGGCCTAGGATTTATAGGTCAGAGTCCATGGTTTTAAGGTTAAACACTTCCCACTTCTGCCCAGACTGTCCTCTTCCCCTTTTATTGGTGGCTATACCTTGTAGAATGCTAGGCAAAAATGAAGATTTCTAAGAAATTTATTCATGTTTTCTTAACTTTTGCATAATTCCCTCCTTACCCTCCCTTCCTCCTACTCCTCCAGGCCCCTCCCACCACCATAATCTGTCCCTGCCCTGACCTGTCAAGTAACCCCTCTTCTCCTCTCTCCTTACTTCTTCTCTCTCCTGGTCTCATTCCAGTTTCATGCCTGTATTCCTGCTTGTTACCACCATTTGCACTCATCTCCAGTTGATCCTAGTTAGGAGCCACATAGAGAGAGGACATGTGCCATTTGTCCTTTTGTGCCTGTGTGACCTCACTTAGAATGATTTTTTCCCAACTCCATCTATTTTCCTTCAAATTTCATTATTTAATTTGTTTCCTTATTGCTGAGTAGAAGAATTCCACTGTGTATATAATGAAGATGTGTATACATCTGAGCTGATTCTAGTTCCTAGGTATTGTGAATAAAGCAGCAACAAACATGGCTGAGCAAGTATATCTATAGTGAACAATGGAGTCCTTAGGGTATATGCCCAGGAATGTTATAGCTGGTTCAAATGGTAGATCTGTTTTCATCTTTCTCAGGAGTCTCCATAGTGATTTCTCAGTGGTTGTACAAGTTTGCACTCCCACCAGCAGTGAGTAGGGGTTCCTTTTCCCCAAAGTCTTGCCAGCATTTGTCGTCATTCAATTTTTAAAAAATTTTTTTGAGGGAGGCTCTCACTCTAGCCCATGCTGACCTGGAACTCACTTTGTAGTCTCAGGGTGACCTTGAACTCATGGCAATTCTCCTACCTCTGCCTTACAAGTGCTAGCATTAAAGGCATGTGCCACCATGCCTGACTCAATGTTTTGGTGAATGCTACCTTGACCGGAACAAGATGAAATATCAGAGTTGTTTCGATTTGCATTTCTCTGATGACTAAAGATGTTGAACATCTCTTTACATGCATAGTGACCACTTGTATTTCTTTTGAGAATTTTCTGCCCAGTTCTCTATCCCATTTTTTGATTGGGTTGCTTGAGTTTTTTTTTTTTTTTTTTAGATTATGAGTTCTTTGTTGGAGGTATAGCTGGTGAATATTTTCTCCAAATTTCTATGTGGAATGTTTCAAACACAGTATTGACTCAGTAGATGGTTTCTCTGTCAGTACCGTAGCTTTTTAGTTTCATGAGGTCACAGTAATTGAGCGTTGATCTAATTTCCTGGACTACTCTGGTCTTATTCAGGATGTTGAGTATTCTTCCTAATTTTTCTTCTGGATTTTTAAAGAGTTTCAGGTCTTATATTGAGGTGAATTTGGAGTTGACTTTTTTGCAAGGTGAGAAAAGTAGATCTAATCTCATTTATCTCCATGTGGCTATGTAATTTCTCCAGGACCATTTGTTGAAGATGCTTAGTCTCTTTGTCAAAGATGAGGTAGTTATACTTTCTTGGATTTCATATGGGTCTTCTATTCCATTGATCTGTGTGTCTCTTTTTGTGACAGTACCATGCTGTTTTGGTTACTATGACTTTGGAATATATCTTGAAATCAGGTATGGTGATACTTTCAGAGGTACTTCTTTTGTTGAGAATATATTTGGTTGTCCAAAGCCTTCTGTTCTTCCATATAGATTTTGGGACTCTTTTTTCTATCTCTGTGAAGAACATTTCTGAAATTTTTATAGGAATTACATTGAATCTGTGTAATGTTTTTGGTAGTATGGCCATTTCCACAATATTAACTCTTCCAATCCATGAGCATGTGAGTGCCTTCCATCTTCTCATGTTCTCCTCAATTTCTTTCATCAGTGCTTTTATGTTTTCTTTGTATAGCTCTTTCACTTCATTGATTACTAATATTCCAAGGTATTTCATTTTTTGTGGCTATTGAAAATGGGAAAGTGTCATTTCTCACAGGGTGTTCTTGAACTCATGGTGGTCCTCCTACGTCTGCTTCCTGAGTGCTGGGATTAAAGGTATGTGCCACCATGCCTGGCTCTCTCCTACTATTCTTATTTTTGGATTTATATCTGTTTTGTTGTCTAGTACACTTATAAGACTAGGTTACCCTACATTTGGTGCATATAAGTTTACTATTGTAATATCTTCTTGTTGACTTGTTCCTTTAATGAGTACAAAGTGGCCTTTTAAATCTCTTTTTATTACTTTTGGTTTAAAGTCTAGTTTGTCAAAAATCAGTAGAGCCAATACTGCTTGTTTAATCTTTAATTATAAGGTAGGTTTCTTGTGGACAGCAAATGGATGGATCTAGCTTTCTGGTCCAGCCTCTTAACCTGTTCTGTAAATGAGAATTGCAACAGCACTCATTTCTTTTTTATTTCTATTTGACTGCTTTTTCTGGTTCACTCTTCTGTATAATTTTGGAATACTGTCTGGATATATACTTTTAGATCTCTCTTCAATCCTGTTTGAAACTGGGTGGGTTCAGATGCATTTCATCTTTTTATTACTGTCTTTTTATTAGTTCAGAGAGGAATGCTTTGTTTAGTTATTCAACAGATTACATTTAAGGCATGGTGGCTATAGTGTCTTTGAACTTCACAATAACTGTTCTGAATTCTATTGTGCAAGTATTTTATTTCAAGCTTCTGTATTTATAAGTGTGAGTGAGGTGGTTTCCTGCTTTTCTATCATGGTTCAGTTTTGAGATTTTGATTTCAGCATTATGACATTTTTAAATGAACTGGGAATATTTTCATGTTTCTGTGTGCTTGGAATAGTTTAAATTTTGTTAGAATTGTTTGTCTTTTGGTATCAGATATAATGCAACTTTGAAACTATCTGAACATGGTGTCTTCTCAATGGCAGATTGTCTCCAACTTTTCCTGTAGTGTTTACATTGTTCAAAAGTTCCATTTCTTTCTGCAAATAGAAATTTGTAATTTCTTTCATGGTTAATTGCTTTCTGCTAATGAATTGCATGAAATATGTTAAGTGTTTTATTATCTGAGGATATATCTGCTGTCCATGACCTACTCTTTTGTACAGGTGGCCCTCTTTTAGTGAAGCTCATATTTTATTTGCTCTCATGATTTTCAGAAAATCAATCTTGGATATATTTGCCTTTTGTTTTCTGTTATTGTTTATTTTCCATTTCATTTTATTTCTTTATTATTAGTAGTAGTAACAACATATTTCATATGTATACGTCATGCGTTGGTATGTTTTACCTTGTCCCTGCCTCTATTCTGCTGGGGACCCTCCTCAGGTGGGGTAGCAGGTATTATTCAATATATTTGTCTTTCTGATTTTCTAAGTTTCTGTGGTGTGTGTGTGTGTGTGTGTGTGTGTGCGCGCGTTTGTGTGTATTTGGGTGCATGTATGTGGGAGTGTGTGCATGATGGTGCATGTGCATATGCATGAATGTGTGTGCATGAGGAGGGCAGAAGATAACCTTGCATGGTAGCATTCCGTAGAAATGCTGTCAGTTTCTTTTTGAGACAGAGTCTCTCACTGGCCTAGAGCTCATCACTTAGGCTAGACTAGTTGACCAGTGAGACTCAGGGATCCTCCTGTTTCTGCCTCTCCTGAGCTGGGACTACAAGTATGTGCCACTATACCCTGCATTTTACATGGATTCTAGACATTGAATTCAAGTCCTTCTGCTTGCAAGTCAAACTCTATCCTCTGAGCTATCTGTTAATCCCCCACAAGATATATATTTAATGCTACAAAATTTCCTCTGATTTGTCTTCATTAAATTTCTTAGATACAGCTCCAAAGTTCTCCTTTGCTTTGTCTCATAGACATTAAATGATTTCCCCTTCATTTCTATTAAACTTGCTAAAATACTTCTATGGTCTTCTTATTTACTTTGTAGGGAGTGTGATAAGAGAAGGTTGTTAGTAAAAATATTTATACTTCTTACTTCTTAAAACCTATTGATGTTTACTTTGTGATAAAATAGTCAATTTTTGAAAATTCTGTTAACACACAAAAGGTATCATTTCACTAGAAAAGTAAAGATATGTTAGATATTCCACATATCATGTTGATTAATTATATTATTTAATTCATTACTTTTTATTTCTCTATTATATCTAGCTTTCAAAGAGTTTTATTGAGGGCACTCAGTGTAATTGCAGTTTAATCATTTTCTTTCTGGTTTTCTGAATTTGTAAACATATATTAAGGAAGCATATTTCTCCTCATTTTATTTTCCAATAGTAAATGCTGTAAAAGAGAACTGCAATAGCTCTCATTTCTTTTTTATTTCTATTTGACTGATTTCTCTGGTTTACTCTTCTGTACAAGTTTGGAATATTGCCTGGATATATACTTTAGGATCTCTCTTCAATCCTTTCTGAAACTGGGTGGGTTCAGATGCATTTAATCTGCAGATTTGTGTCTTTTTATTAGTTCAGACAGCAATGCTTTGTTTAGTTATTACTTATTTTTCGCAATTTTCTTATTTTGAAAGTACTACTTTTCATATGTTATGTCTCTTGGATATATCCATCAATATTTCCTGGGTGTATGCCTTGCTTATTTGGAATGATCTTCGTTTTTCTTCATCTTTGTTGGCTTATTGGGACTTGACATTGTTGGACCCCCTCATAATAACAGATCTGTGATGGCAGAAGATGGGCCAGTGGTATAGATGCAGACACCTAGAGGAGGCTACAACATCCCGCGGATTAAGGATATCAAGTTCACTCACAAGGAGCCCCGTTACCTGTTGTCCTCTTCCTGTAAAGCTACACAGATTTCCACAACCAAACCTGTGTTTAAGGATTGGCAGCTTTCTCATTCCTCTGGGGGGTGTTTAGATGCTCATGTTATTCACAGTAGACATGGCTTAATATTTATTTTTTTCTGTAGCAACGATATAGAGCTCAAGACTTCATCAGCACTCAAGGGCACATACGAACCATAGCTCTTCACTCCAGCAAAATTAATTACAGTAACAAAGAGTAAAGGAGGCAAGCTAAAGTTGCCAGTTTCCCAGAATTCACTGCTGTCTCTCAGGAACTTTTCATGCTGCCTGCAATATAGTTGTAGTTACTTTTCTTGTTGCTGTGACAAAATATTTGACAAAAGTAACAATGGAGAAAGGGTTTATTTTGGCTCACAGAGTGCAACCTATCATTACGGGGAAGGCAAGGCCGCCGGCACGTGAGGCAGTGGTCACAGGGCTTCTGCAGTCAGGAGGCAGAGACATGAGTGCTGCTGCTCAGCTCACTTGCTTTTTCATTCAGTCTGGAACTCCAGCCCATGTGATGGTGCGACCCACATACAGCTTAGGTTTCTCTGCTCAGTTAACCTACTGGGAGCACCTTCATAGACATACTCACAGGTGTGTTCCTACAGTGGCTCTAAATTCTCTCAAGTAGACACTGAAGATTGATCATCACAAGTATCACAATAAGGATCCGAATTCAATTCCCCAATGCCCACATAAAGCCAGATGCACAAAGTGGCATGTGCATCTAGAGTTTGTTTATAGCAGCTGGAAGCCCTGGTGCATCCATTCTCTCTGTCTGTCTCTCTTTTCTCTATCTCTCTCTCTCTCTCTGCTTGAAAATAAATGAATAAATAAATAAATAAATAAAAATATCACAATGTTTTCAAAGACATGGTTTCACTATGTAGCCCAGGCTGGCCTGGAATCCTAGATCCTCCTCCTCCTGCCTCTCAAGTGCTGGGAGTTATAGACATGGGCTATTACTTCCATCTCATAAGGTTAGGCTTTTTAATGATTTCCCAGAGCCAAGTTACTCACATCTAAACCATGGTTTGCTCTTTGTAAAGTATTAAATTAAATGATCCTTGAAGTCTTTTTTTATAGAAATACCCTACCATTTTATTCTTGTTAAATCATTTCTAAAAGCAATGTGTGCACCTTGCCTGGAATCTTGATCAAAAGAAACAGCTATAAAAAGTTTTATAAGGCAATTTGGGAAATTTTAACCTAATTACATATTTAATGGCATTTAAGAATTGCATTAATATTCTATTGCTACAGTAATAAATTCGAAATTCAGTGTCCTAAACCAAGTATTTTGTAGTTCCATCGGTAGAAGCCCAACATCTCATTGGGATAAAGTAAAGGTAGGGCTGCATTCTCTGCTTAGTCTTTTGTTTTGAACCTCTATAGGCTCCTCCTGTATTTGAACACTTGGTCTCCAGGTAGTGGCACTGTTTGGGAAAGTTGTGGGACTTTTTGACAGCCTTGATGGGTGAAGTAAGTCTCTGGATGTGGGTCTCGAGGTTTTACAGCCTGGCCTCATCTTCTGTTCTTTCTGTTTCCTGACAGTGGACACAGTGTAATCATCTGCCTCATATCCTGCTACCATGCCTTATTTACCACCACAGGCTGTATCCCTTAAACAAAGAGCCAAAACCAACACCTCCTTACTTAAATTGATTTTCAAAATATTTTATTTTATTTAACCCTGTTATTTATTTGAGAGAGTGAGAGAGAGAAAGAGGCAGATAGAGAAAGAGAGAGCGAATGGGTTGACAGGGCCTCTAGCCACTGCAAACTAATTCTAGGTGCATGTGTCACCTTGTGCATCTGGCTTTGTGTAGGTACTGGGGAATTGAACCTTGGTCCTTTGGCTTTGCTGGAAAGTGCCTTTAACTGCTAAGCCATTTCTCCAGCCCCCTTAAGTTGTTTTTGTCAGTTATTTTCTTACAGCAATGAGTAAAGCAACTAATATAAGGAGTGGTAGTTTGAATCAGATGTGACCCATAAAACTCCTGCATTTTGAATGCTGGGTCCCCAGCTGGTGGCAATTTGTGGAGTGGAGCCTTGCTGGAGGAGGCGTGTCACTGGAGCCAGGCCTTGCAGTTTATTAACTCCAGCTTACCCATGCTAGATCAGCTCACCCTCCTGCTGCTGTTTTCAACTTGCTGTGGTAACATTGTGATGTCCAACCTCTGCTTGTGCCATGCTGTTCCCCGCCATCATGAATCTTCCCCTCCAAACTGTTAGCCAAAATAAACCCTTTCCTCCTCTTAGCTGCTTTGAATCAGTTGTTTTGTCCCAGTAATAGGAAGTTAACTATAATATAAGGCTACCAGGGATCACTCTCCTTGGACATTCTAGCTGGCAGGAGCCACCCACTGGATCCACCTTCAATGTAGTAACTGTATCTGTCTGTGCCTTCTCTGCATTGTTGCATCTTCCTATGCTCTCTCAGTTAGGAAAGGTTATTATTTTGTTGGAACTCAGATGGTTAGATTAGGCCTGTCAGCATAACCCAGGGCAATCTCCATATCTCAACTTCTTAATTTGATCACATCTCAAAAGGCTCTTGTACTAAGTTAGTGAACACATTTATATGCATAAATTCTGTGGATTTCAGCTTTGCAGGGCCATTACTACTGGTAATATGCTAGGTATGGTGGTGGCATTGTGGTTAAGTTTAAAACAAAATATTTATAACAGAAGTTTGTTTATAGTATGCCTTATTTGGGCAATAATTGAGATAAAGTCTGTACTATATCCTTTTTGATAATACTCAGAGTGGCTTAAAATAAAACAATAGGATTTTTGCTACAGGATTACTTATAGTTCTTGCAGTATTTCAAAGAAAAGGTAGAATTCAAAAGGAAAAGTGACATTTTGTCTTTCCAAATAAAACTAATAGATTCAGACAATAGGAAACCATGGCACCAAAGTTTAACGGGGAAGCAACTTTTGTGTGAGGAATATGAGCCTAGAGGAAGAGTGAACAATACAAAAGCATACAGTCTAGAATGTGGCACTTTCTTAGAATTGACTTAATTTCCTTAATAATAGTATGAAAGAAAATGTGGAGGGGCATTGCTTTGGATGAGGAAAAGTCAGAGAAGTGACACATGTCTGAAACATTTTTGGGAACTGATTAATAACAAAGTTCAAAAATTGGAGAATCTGAATGAGTATTTGATGGTAGCAATGGATTATGAAAATTTTGCAAATCTGAGAATGGTTCATGGTTACATTAAGTGACTTTATATAGTCATGTCCAAATACCTAAGGGTAAAATGAAAATGTCCAAATTTAAGTATTACTACCTTTAAAGGTGAGGAGATGGTTCAATAGTTAGTGGCCCTTTTTTGCAAAGCCTGCTAGCTCAGATTCAATTCCCAGCCACCCACATAAAGCAGGACAGACATTTGTTTTTTTTAATGGTAACACAGCACTTCCATCTCTGTGTCATCATAAGAATAATGATAACAAACATCGCATCTCATTGAGTCATTATGATTTACTTTAAAGTAAATCTTATTTCCAGTTTGTAGCTGGAGAAATGGAAGCTGCTGTGGGTCAGATAACGTGCAGACTTAAGATGACCCTGTTCCACATCGTGTTATTACTCAGTGTACAATGCTTGTTGTGTCTTATTAACAAATATTTGCCATGCACTGTGCAAAACAAAGCATCTGTAGGTATCTTCTTAGATCTAGTCACTAAATGTCATTTGGTACTGATAATTAGAAGTTAATCATATCAAAAAACTATGTACTTTAATCCCAGCACTTGGGAGGCAGAGGTAGGAGGAGCGCTGTGAGTTCGAGGCCACCCTGAGACTACATAGTTAATTCTTGGTCAGCCTGAGCCAGAGTGAGAACCTACCTCGAAAAACAAGAAAACAATACAAAACAAAAACTATGTTGTATTTTGTGTTTTTTAATTGCAGGACTGAAGCAACAATGTACAACAGCTCAATTTTTAAACTCTAAACTTGATAAAAGAGTTATGGATGGTATTTTCCCACCTGGCTATGCAGGTTGGATCTATTTACTTCTTTTACATAAATATTTGTTTCTGATATTGAGTCTATACAATTTAGGGACATTAAATGCCACTACACATTTTCAGAAGCACTAACATAATGAAAATGTCAGATTTCTTAGATTTGTGATGAACTATATAAAACAAAACAGTAATGGGCATTTTTAAAACACATATCTGAGGTTGTTAGTTTTTCAGAGCTTGTTTTTTATGTTCTGTTGAGGAAAAGAACACAGCTGAGACATTCCAGCTGGAGCTTATTGACTCTGCCTTTTGCCAAGTCAGAAGCTGCAGTATTTACGGTGATGTAGATGACCCATTCCTAGTGTTTAAATCATATCGGTTTACTGTATTTTGTCTTTGCTTTACTCTGAAGCATGGGTGTAAACTAGGTTATGGGTTACTATGCATTAGCGTAGAAAAATGAGACGAGAAAGGAGATTTTAAGAGGAAAATTATAGACATATTAATTCAATAGCATAAAAAATAAATCAGTCATATTTCAACAATTGTCATGATCTATACAGAGTGTTATATGTGTGCTTAATTGTTTTATTCAGTTTTATGCTACTGTGGCATGTTTATTAAGGATCATGTACTAAGTTTATAGCATTCCATTTCTACATTGCTATATTCTAGCACTATCCAATAAAAACATAATGCAGGCCACATATATAACTTGAAACATTTTAGTAGCTATACTAAAATGTAAATTGAAGCAGGTAAAATTGATTTGAACAGTATATTTAATTTGACTCAACATTGGATGAACAATTTTCAACATGTAATCATATAAAAATTATGACCTATTGGTGTAGCTCAATGATAGAGCATCTGCCTCCCATGTGTAGGGCCATGTGTTGAGTGCCCAGCACCACAGAAACAATCAAAAACTTACTAATGAGATACTTTACCTTTTCCATATCAAGTTCTTATAATATAGGGATTACCTCAGGTGATAGTACCTATCAGTTTGGACAAGTCACATTTCATGTGCTCAATAGCCACGTGTATCCTGAAGCTACCAGAGATGACAGGGCTTCTGTGGATGCAGGCTATCAACACAACCCAAGTCCAGGACAACTCTGTTAGTTCTTCCAGGAGAAAACCAGACAAGTCTATGAAGTAAGAATGGTTTTCTACTTTTAAACATTGTCCTGATACTTCTAGAGCTCAAAATACTGCAGCTGTATTTGAATCTCAAAGCAGCTGCATCATATAAAATGAAGACATTTTAATCCAAATATTAAACAGGGAAGTTGATGAAGTGGGAAAATACACAGATCACATGTGCTTGAATGAGTGGCTTCCTTGGGACCTTGGAGGAAGTATCAACCTTGTCAAATTCTAGGATGAATTCCTGGTGTCTTCTGGATGATTGCTTACTGCATGATGCAGTGTGCTGAGTTCTCCCTTTTCCTAAAGAAAGCTACTACTTTGAATAACTTTAACCCCCTTCCAAAATAAAAAAACCCTACACTATTATAACAGCTTCTGCAAGTCAGTCAACCATGGCTGAATGTTGTCAGCAAGTAAAGCTATGGACTGCTTTGCAAACAGAGAAGGAAATGCTGCCTACATGGTTAGAAAGGAAGAGAGGCCAGATTTTTGTTTTAGTTGATCATGTTTTTCAGAGGACATAAATATCTCCCATGGGAGTTGAGCTGTAGTCAAGGAGTTTTATCCTCACCTTATGTTATTGTCCCACCCAGGGCTATGAGAAGCCTCATCTCTGAGTGACCTACATAGTCAGCTGCATCACAGTCAAATTTCTGAAAAGACTCCTTTCCGTGATCCATTATCTTTGTTCTGTCAGTTTCTTCCATGGATATATTAATTCATTTATCAATTATTTATTGAAAACCTACTGCTCTAGAAACTACAAATATACAACTTAAAAGATAGGTCTTCCCACACATGAATAAATGAATGAATGAATGAATGAATGAATGTGTAAGGAAAGACTGACAGCGATCAGTGTTGTTAAGTAAGACAAGGATGTGCTGGGATTTGATGGTGACTGTGGTGAGAGGAAGGTTCCATCTTTAATAGGAATTGAAGGGTTTCACTGCCAAAGGTGATATTGCTTCAAAGGTGATATGTGAGCAAAGATCTTGCTGAAGGTGAGGCTGGAGCAGTAATAAGAAGAAAGGGAGCAGTAAGGGGCCTGAGTATGATCACGGCACATGGTTTGGTGGGATTCCCATGTGTTTCCACGCACCTTACACACCCATCTCTCTATCTCCTCTCTACACTTAAAGGGGCATTTCAGACTCTATAAGCAAAGTGATGATTTTGGCGAGTCTGAATTTACCAAATGGGCCAAGTCAGCGATATGAGGGGTAGGGAGTATGGAGGTCAGAAGGCTTCTTCTCAGGCTTGGCCATGTGCAGAGTGAGAGTGAGTACGGAAAGCACCCAGTTCTGAGGCTGAGGCATCTGCTCACCGCATTTTGTTTATTTTCTCTCTCCCTTTCCCCCATCTTCCCACTCCCTCCTTTGTCTGGACATACCCGAGGAAAAGCTGGTTCACCCACTGAGCTCTTGATCCCCTTATGTTGCCATGTACCCCACCTGTCCATGTCAGGGTTCTGTCCCTAGGTACCCCACCACTGTTGCTGCTGATGACCTTTACATCAGCTCTACCAGTGAGAAAAGCAGGAAATAAAATTAATCAAATTATGGTCTAATCCTCCTAACTAGAGCTAAACTGAAAACTACCTGGAGAGAGTCTGAAATATGCAGGAGGAATTAAAGTCTAAATATGTGTCTATGAAAGATAAATATGAGCTGATAATCACCCCTAGCTAAAATGGAGCTAGATGGGAAAGAATTAATTTAAAGAAGGCCAAGAAACTTCAGGCCTGGAGAGCACAGGTTCTCTTTCATAAATTAGTGAGTCATGAGAATTTAGGCAATAAATGAATAATTGTAGGGTAAGATTAACTAGGTGTTTTAAGGTTGTTGAAAATCTTAAATTACACTAATTTAGCAAAGAGTGGGTTCACCATGTTTTAATATAACAATTAGCTCTCGGTAAGTAGAAGGGAACTTGGTGCTCGTGCCTCGATGCAGGCTTCTGCTCTGAGACCGGCACTGACATTTGCTGGTTGGCTGGGAGAAGCCTGGGCAATCTCCCTGATGGGCTTTGAGTTGGTTTGCCACTTTCTTTAAAACTAACATTTATTTTTAAATAAATCTCACAGAAATAAGAATCACAGAAGGTTAGAGCTGAAAGGATATGAGAGCTCAAGTTGAAAGTTTTCATTTTACAGATGAGAAGTCAGTTTCATCATCTGTAAAATAAAGGGATTGAAAGGAACTTTACCACATATCTTCTACCTCCAAGAATCCATGAAGTCTGCTGCCTAAAGATGTGCAGCTAGGCCACATCACACTTGGAAGGCAACTTAGTTCCCTGGAATCTCTTCATGGTTATGAGCCTTTTGTATTTTAAAAGACTCCAAGGGCTTAGTGTTGGACACAATGCAGATTACTAACCATAATACAAGGTTAGATTTTTTTCACATTTCCGTCTGTTTTTATATGTCTTTTCTATGTCAACAACCTTAGGTTTGTCACCACTCACAGAAAGAGCAAAGCTTGAACCTGACTCATTTGTGCTTGGAGGCAGCTGAGTCACTCACTCAACATAATTCAACAAACCCAGCCTTCAGTGTTGGGACCAGAAGACAATGGATTCCATGCTTTGCAAAGTACAAACGTACACACAGGTGACCTGAAATGGGACCAACTCTGAGTGGCAGTGTGGTCCTATTAAGAGAAGGGTGAAGGATGAAATGCTTCATCTTGAGTCCCTGTTTCTAGTGGCTACCAAGAGACTCCTGCATTTTCCTGGGGCCAGCAATGACACCTGCTATCCTTCAGCAAGAGCAAAGCAAAATCTCCAGGCAATGACAGAGTGGCTAGGCAGTGACACACCCTGGGGATGGGATAGCCTATCCCTCAATACCATATTATGTCTCTGTTCTCTCATCTACACCCTGGCTTGTATTTCCACTTCATTTTCATCTAAAAAATAGGCCACTATCACATATTAGTCCCCCTCCTCACACACACAGACTATAGGCAGAATAAAACACACAAAATTTGAAAAATATTTGTAACTTACATTACTCAAAAAGTATTAGTATTCCTAGTTAGAAAAGGTTTGGAAATGCCAACAACTCTATTAGAAAAAGGTATCTAATAAATAATTGATTTTCACAAAGAAATCTCTTGTATCCAAAATATATAAGCAAATATTAATCTTATAAATCAGATTACAGGGTAAACCACTAGCATTATTCAAAGTTTTGCCTTGGTATGTTTGTGACAGAAAGGAAGGGCCATGAATTACTGGAGTGAATGGCACTGAGGAAAATTGTGCAAGCATTTACCTTTTAATCTGTGTCTATAGAAGTGTCTCAAAGACCCACTGACAAAATATGAAAAGCTGTTCATTTTAGGGTTACTAATTGCAATGTTATTCATAATTGCAAAATACAAGGGGAAAATCCAGAAATGTCCATTCATGGAGGACAGGCAAAATAAACACTGGAATATTCTGCAGCTACAAAGAAAATGAAAAAGATCTTTAGATATTGACATTCAGTAATCTGTGAAAACTTGTTACTAAAATAAAACTAAGGTGAGGGGCTGTACAAATGGTAGTATATATGAGGGTATGTTTATGTTTGTGTCTTTACAACAAAAAGGTGGCTTAACAACCCAACAAAATGGCTGGAAAGTTAACACGGAAAAGACAGGGATAAAAGCTAGGTCTCTTTTATTTTGTTCTCTGGTTTTCCTGTCAGAATCCTACAGATACTTTTAAATTTTTTGAGAAAACATAGTGAGCAAGATGAACCATGGCTTAACCACACTTAAATTTCAAGAGATTTTAAAATGGAGTATTTTTAGCTGTACATCACAAGTGGGGTATACTTAAAGGTTAAAAATATTCATAACAAAATCTTAAGCCATTTTCAGTTATTGTATTTTTAGCAATAATGTATGATAATTTTGAGAATATATACTTTAAGTAAGTGAAAAGATATTAATGCAGTAGGATGAAGAAAAATAGGCAGAAGAAAAATGCAAATTAAAATTCAATGAAGTTAAGTACAATTTCTACAATCCTAAATTTGAGTTGAAAATATTAAAAGAAATTTGTGGTATAACTTCTCAACACAGAAAGGTCTAGAATCAGTGACCTATCTAGCAGCAAAGAAGGTCCTTAGTAGCTAGACTCTGGTCTCTAAATAAATTTCCATTTGGAAGATTCAAGGCTCCTTGGAAAAGTGGCTGATTTCAGGTCAGGGTGTGGGAGTAGAGGTTGGAACATCTAGCCCTACCCAAATGCAGGAAGTTTATCAAAGATGACTGAGGTCATGGCAAAAGGATGCAAGGGAGCTCGGGGAAGTTCCCCTTGCTTAAAATCATCAAAAAAGTGACAAGGGCTAGAGAGATTGCTTAGTGGTTAAGGCACTTGTCTGTGAAGCCTAAGGACCCATCTTTGACTCTCCAGGTTCCATGTAAGCCAGACGCACAGTCACACAAGTGTACTAGGTCACAAATGTATACAAGGGGGTGCACACGTCTGGAGTTGGATTTCAGTGGTTGAGGCCCTGGTGCACCAGTTCTCTCTCTCTCTCTCTCTCTCTCTCTCTCTCTCTCTCTCTCACACACACACACACACACACACACACACACACACACACAGTAGTCTGGTGGGCTTGCATCAAAAAAAAAAAGACAAAAAAGGAAAAACAAGAGTGATAAGCATATGTTAGATGGGATGGTGCACATCTTTACTCCTAGGACTTGGGAGGCTAAGGTTGGAGCATCGCTGTGAGTTCAAAGCTAGCCTGGGCAAGAGTGAGACCCTGTTTTCCATATGCTCATAAGGACATATTTCTAAAATCCTGTCTTGTTGGTAACATGTGAAGGATGCCAGGGAAGTAACACAACACTTGGAAAATTGGTAAAAGATCAATTTTCTACCTTGTTTGATTCTTTTTGTTGTTGTAAGGAGAGTACCATTTAATAAATATAAACATAAGTGGTTTCTAACCCTTCTGACATCCATGGTCCCCTACAGTGAGTATTCTCTCTCACTGCAACACTTTGACTAATCTTTCTTATGGATAAGTGTGCCCCATGCCCTCTGATGGAGTAGCAAGTCCCTAGTGTGATGGCAGAGGCTGACAGTGATTCACTAGCTATGCCTTGCATCCTGAAAACACAAGAGAAGCCTCTCAGCATCACCTTTAAAATTATGCTGACTGAAAAATAATGCACCCAAATCTGATTAAGCCTCTAGCTTTAACTGTCAGCTTATAGGAAATATTGGGCACATAGGAACATTTAAAGGGGCTATGGTCAATTCACCTGCAAGACAAATCACTTCTATAAATCAACAAATAGATGGCATATTTAACATTGAGGAGCTTAAAAATGGGAAGAAAAAACAGTCACACTAACGAATCATGATGTGTAACGTTTGTTTGGATCCTGATGCATATAAATTACTGCACAAACTAATAAGGACAATAACAAGACAATTGGGGATATGTAAATAGTGACTTGAATTTTGTATTATAATTATGATTAAATCGTGATTGGGAATAGATTTAGGTTTGATAATGGTGACAGTCATTTTTAGAGATATTTACATATCAAACATGCTGCCAACGATTTGCTTTGATGTAATGAAGCCATCATGAGGGGGAGCAGGTGGAGGGACTGGAGGTAAAGGTTGGGCACAAGTCACAGCTGCTGATGGGTTCATGGTGATGAGATTTCCTGTGCTCCCTATTTACGGTATGCTTAAAAAGCTCTACAGTATACAATTTTCAAAAGTATCTTAAACCATTACATTCAACAGATCATTTTTGAAAGACAATATGATGAAAGAAGAGAGTTAAGGACTACAATTTAAAATTGACTCTAAGTCTAGAGAAGTAGTGATGACTTTGGAGTCATCACCACCACTGAGACCGCTGCCCAGCCAATTTCTTGAGAACTCTCCAAGGCTGGCCTATTTCTTTTTTTTTTTTTTTCTTGCCTTTTTACTTATGGTGCTAGCAGATGTGTCATCTACCTGTGGTGAGGAATAAAGAATTATTATTAGGAGACTGGATGATAGCCTGTGGAGAAATATTCAATTTAAACGTTTGACTCTTAAAAGAAAGAGATGTATTATTTGGGCAATTACCTGGGTCTGTAGCAGACATCAGTGAACCAAAAAATAAACAGTCAGTGAAATGAAAGTCTCCATTTTTCAGCTGGCCAGCACTCACCATGGCCTTCACAAAGCCATACATAATTAACCTGTAAGAGAGAAAAGCAAGAACTTTAATCTTCAAGCCAAATCCTGTGTAAAACCTTCTGTCACAACAAACATTCTGACAAGCTTCTTGAATGTGTGTCATTCCAAAGTCACCACCATCCTGCTAGCTCATGTCCACCACCATCTCCCACCTATGACCCACAGTATCATCATTCACTCAGCAAAAGGTAACAGAATATTTTATAGTACATTTCAATGAAAACAAAATAAATTTCAAAGACAGAAAGATGATCTGCCTAAGGTGGCACAGCAAATCATGCCTGCAAATACAGTAGCAGTGTAGACTTCAAAACTGGGAAAGGCTGTGATTGCGGCTCAGTGGTAGAGTGCTTACCTAGCATGCCTGAAGGCCTGGGTTCATTCCCCAGCACCACAATATAAACAAATCCTCTGAAAACAATTTTGGGGCTGGGCATGGTGGCATATGCCTTTTATTTCAGCACTTGGGAGACAGAGGTAGGAGGAATGCTGTGAGCTCGAGACCAACAGACCTACAGAGTTTCAGGTCAACCTGGGCTAGAGTGAGACCCTACCTTTAAAAAAAATTGATTGATTTTCAGTAATATTTGTTTTGTCTGCTGGGGGTATCTGAACAGGGTTCAAATTTCAAGCCTATCGCTGTGGTCAGGATACTGGCCATGTGCAGGGTGTAGTCCACTAGTCTGTACAGTAGATGAGTCTCCCTTGCTCCTGGTGTCAGGACAGGTCAACTCTGGGCAGAGAAACAGTGTTTGGTGGAAGCCTATTCTTCTGCAATAGTGTTAAGAACAAATACTCAGAAGTTTGTATGTTTGGGTTTTACAAGGAAAGATATTCTTTCATGAACTTCTCTATTTGGATCATAATTTTCATGCTATGCATAGTTTTAAAATTACATTGATTTAATTAATTGATTGATTTCACAAAAACCAAAGGAGACAAAATAAAAGAGATAGTCTCAGGCCAATAATAGCCCATGGAAACCTATAGACAGATATCAAAATACTCACATAGTCATACAGTTAGTTTGTTTAATTTTAATTTTTGTTTTCTTTTTAATATTTGTTTATGAGAGAGAGAGAATGAGTAAAATGGGTGCAGCAGGTCCTCCTGACACTGAAAACTAACTCCAGATGCATGTACCACTTTGTGCATCTGGCTGTACTTTGACACTGTGTAATCAAACCCTGGGCCATCAGACTTTGCAAGCAAATGCCTTTAACCTCCAAGCCATTTCCCAGCCCATTGATTTTATTTTTGTATTTTTTGAGGCTGAGACTCACTATCCCAGGCTGAACTAGAACTCACTTTGTAATCCAGGATGGCTTCAAACTTCTTGGCAATCTTCATACACCAGTTTCTGTAGTGCTCGGATCATATGTGCAAGCCACCACACCCAGCTCCTTGCCATTAGTTTTTAAGAAATGGTTCTGAAGTTGTGAGTATGGCTAATAGGCTATGTCAGATATCAGAACTCATATTTTCAAAGAGAATGTAAATATTTCAAATTCTATAAAGAGAAATACCTCTACAAGAGATTACTTAAGACATACCTATATTTAAATAAAGTCTCTACCATATCATGAGGTGTATGTTTTTAGGGTATCACTAAAATATTCTAAGCCTCAGTATTGTTATCAGGTAAGGCACCAGTAATGGCCCTCAGAAGTTGGTGTACGGCACAAAGCAAGCTCTCAGTGAGGTGCTGAGTACCGTTCCAGGGACAGAAGTAGCAGGGAGCTTTTGTTTACAGTTTCCACTCCTTCAGTGCTCTAATTTGGTTAATCTATACACTGATCCCATGAGGTAGGTGCTAGTATTTGCATTTTACGCTTGAGAAAACTGAACAGTGTGATAAAGTAACCTATTTAACATGGTGAAGTAAGGTATAAAGCCCAGAATGGAGCGAAGATGGCCTGTTTCCAGGGCAGAGGTTCTTCACCACCACATGGCTCTACTTATGAGAATGGCGTTGTGATTTCTAGGATATGTCATCTCATGTAATACATGCTCAGCCCCACCATGAGGTAGCTGTTGTCCATAGTCCAGAGGGGCATCATGGAGTAATCCTAAGAACTTGGAAATAATACCACTGTCTGACTTGACTGCTGAGCCAATCCACAGGTGGTTGGAAATAGACCCAACATGGCTTTGTCCATCATGGAAGGAACCCCAAACAGACTGAAGGTATTAGGTATCTGTAAACTCCATGTCTGTAGAACAGAGCATGGGAGTTGTGAAGAGGCAAGTCCTAGGGACCTCATTCTTGTTAGATCACCCTGACTTATGGTGGGCGGGTTGGGCATGATGATTCCATGTGTGTAATGTGCCAACTGGTCCAGGAAAGCATTATTCAGTTTGCTTACTTGTTCAAGAGATATTTATTATTGAACTCCTACTTTTTGTCAGGCTCCGTGTAGAGAGTTCAGGATGTATCATCAAGAATCATGCAGGATGGGAAAAAATAAAAATAATTAAACATTTAAATTGTGTCTGTCATCTACATCACTCTCTGAATTGGAATCTGCAAATATGTTTGACTCTGGGCCATTGTGGAAGGTCCTGACATTGCCAGAGAAATATCCTTTCAGTCTCTTCTTGCATTAGACCATCTTTACAAAGTTCTTTCAACTACTGAAGCCACCCTTCAAATACTGAGCACCAACAGGCTCTAGAACCAGGGTGAACTTTATGAACTATGACTACATTCCTTAATTCTGTATCTATTAAGTAACTTTACAGATCTGGAACCTGAGGCTTTGAATTAAAATGTTCTTGTGTCATATTTTGTAGATGCCATTAAACTGAGTAAGATAAAAATACATACATACTAGAAGCCCAGGCTTGGAGAGATTACAGTGAAGCTAAAATTCTCAGATACTATTGCAGCAAGCAAAATAAAAGCCAACACAGCAACTTATCTTAAAAATACTAATTTTGAGCTGGAAAGATGGCTTAGTAGTTAAGACCCTTGCCCGCAATGCCTAATGATCCAGGTTAGATTTCCCAATACCCTCATAAAGCCAGATGCACAAGGTGGAGCATGGATCTGGTGTTCCTTTGCAGTAGGCTAGAGGCCTTGGCATGCCAATTCTCTCTGTCTCTCACTCTCTCACTCTCCTTGCAAATAAATAATATATCTTTGAAAACACTAATTTTTTATGTATTAAAAATTCTTATGGCTTTATATCAAATTAATCAAATATCTACCAGAAAGTACATATACACATTGTCTCAGATCACAATTATTTATTGTAGCAAAAAATGATGAGCACATCATAGTGTACATGATTAACTGACATGCAACTATTAAAATTATATACAAGCATATGTATTGGATAGAGAAAGTTGATTAATAGAAGAATTAATAAATAATAAATTTAAAGTTTGTGAAAGTTGAATAAACAGGCAGTCGTTTAAACAGAAAACCAAAAGCACATGATCCATTACCAATGTTAATAGCAGTTACATAAAAGAAATTAAATGGGACATTTTCCCATTTTGCTTTGCTGCATTGTTCTAATTCTTTTAAAATAATAGCCACAGTAAAGGCAAACAACAGACATTAGCGAATTCTATCACGGACACAATAGACAGTCATTATATCTTTATTCCTCATAATCCTTGAGGTAGTTATTATAATTATTACTTTCACAAATGAGAAAATTAGGGCTCAGAGAGGTTAAATAATGTTCTACCTATCACAGGGTGAGCAGTGACAGAGCTTGATTTGAGTCTGGGTGGACATCCAATCCTGCACACTTAGCCACCAACTCTTCAGTGCTTCTCAATAGCTTTTGAAGTTAGAAGAAGTGCACATGTGTGTGGGCAGACATATATTCACTAAAACACACAATTTGCTTTAAAATGTAAATGACTTATTTACTTCAAATTGCCTCCTGGACCTAAAGTAATTATGATTCTAGTTGCTTCTTTGAAGTAACACCAAAAACTAAATAAAATAAAAAAAGCAACAAAAATTAATCTAGTTTTGTATGAGCTCATTATGGTCATTTATATTATTACTGATCTAACAATGACTATTATTATGGCTGAATATGATAAGCTGCTAATGATTTTGCATCTACTGTTCCCTCAAATGTTCATTGTTGTCACTGCTGCTGCTACTAACAATACAGTTCTGAACATGACAACTAGGAGGCTACCAACTGAAGCCACTAGCAGCCAAGTCTCACAATGCACATGAGTGGCATGTCCTTCAGAGGTCCCCAGGGTTAGTGACAAACCAGAGAAACTGCCTCATCAAAAGCACAGCTGTTGATAACTAACACCGACTTCCCCTCAGTGTGGTGTCCTCTTAGCACATTCTTTGAAAAGCAGAGAGCTGGCACTGTGGAGGACACAAGGGTGGGGGCCCATGACCTGTCCTCACAGAGCAGAGTGACAGGACAGGACCACAAGTGTCACCTGCTGTACTAGAAAGCATTGGATAAAGAGGGACTGGGGGACATACTCAACATTCTTGTGAAGTGTCTAGGACACATGTGATGATTTTAAATTTCATCTGCTTGATTCACAGCTGAGGCAGGTTGAAAAAATGATTCAAAACAAAAAGTTCCAGGGCTGGAGAGATGGCTCAGAGGTTAAGGCACTTAGCTGCAAAGACAAAGGACCCAGATTCGATTCCCCAGGAACCACATAATCCAGATGCACAAGGTGGCATATGCATATGGAGTTCATTTGCAGTGTCTGGAGGCCCTGCAGCACCCATTCTCGCTCTCCCCTCCCCCCTTCTCACTTGCTCTCTGTCTCTCTGCCTCTTTCTTTCTCTTAAATAAATAAATAAAAGAAAAAGTTCCAAGAAGTACAATTTCTTGGATGATTTCAAAATATAACATCTTAATCTCAGGATTGTAAAACCTCTCCTTTGTGTGTTTTACATGTAGCCATCATCAAGTTTCAGCTCTGTTACCATAAAGGGAAGTTGAATTGAATTCTTATGGCTAAACAAGGGAAACTGTTGTCAATTTGGAGACACTTTATGGAGCTCACTCACCAGTGGGAAACCCCAAGGCCCACTGGTCCTGGGGCTGAAAGTTGTGATGCGGTCTTGGGGTTCTGAATTCCGGGTCTAAATACTTTCTATTGGATAAGTTTCTTTCCTTATATGTTTGTTCACATGTTACATTACATACAGTTTCAGTCTCATACTTCCTTCTTACTGGGGCATACATTCAATTTTAATACCCTACTGGAGAACTCAGAAATCCTTCAAACTATGTAGCACGGGATTGGGAGCATCATCTAGCCAATTTCATTCATTCATGAATCCATTAATTTGAACATTAAATTTCTTCATTCAAAAAATAATTACCAATAGATATTATTCTTGCTCTCAAGGAGAGTACTGGAAATGTGACATTTAATAGGTCATTTGTAATTAACCATTTTATTCACATCATGACTATGTTCTATAGAGAGAAATAAAGACAGCATGTGTGCACACCCCCATATGCAGGGAAACTTTGGAGGGACAGTATATTTTATTGAAGTGGTCACAAGTTTGATTTTAGAAATACCGAATCTGAGGTAATGAGACAGATCGCTAGAGTCCAGGTACAGCACTCAGTGGAAGGTTTGCTTGGGATACGGGGCTGGGAATGAACACTGTGAGGTGTGACCTTGAGTATGAATAAAAGTCCAAAGAGAACACATAATGGAAGGCCTGTGACTGAAGCCTTGGGAATTCTGTCACTTCAAGAAATGTTGGGAGGATGAGCCAACAGAGATGCCAAGATTCTATTGACAGAGACATGAGCAGAAACGTCCAGATGTCATAGGAGTCAAGGGAGGAAAATGTTTCCAGAAGGATATAAATGATTTGAACACTGCCAAGAGGGTCACTAAGTGGTTGCATATTCAAGTAAGATTATAAAGGGTTGAGGAGACCATGGAATTTGAGTAACCTGAGACAAGCAACATAGATATTTGGCTATGAGGGGAAGCAAGTCTTTCTCCAAAGAGAGGAGAGCTGGGCTAAGACTTGAGTCACTTTCAAAGAGTGAGGATTCAATGAGCTGTTCATCAGAGACCTACGAGGTCCCCAAAACAAGACAGGTTTCTGTCAAAGCACTTGATTACCTGCCTGAGGCAAAAGGTAAGACATTATTGCTGAAGACACCATATGCTGCTGACACAGAACACGGAGAGACCTGGCTGGAATCCAGAAGAGAGCCAGTCCTCAGATAGCCCACCTAGTGCTGGAAAACACTACATGAGCTACTGAGGGAAAGTTGCCAACAACAATCTGAGTAAACAGAGGTAAGATACTCAGACGCAAACATCCTGACAGGATGTTCAAACAAGTGCAATAGTGGCACACAGCCTTGGTGGGTAAACAATAGCTTTTTGCTTGGCTAAGAGATTTACTCAGTGTAAAGGAACCAATATCTGGAATTGACAACCAGGTCAGAATCTTATGGAGACAAAGATTATGTCTTCCAGTGTCAAGCTTTCACTAATCTTTAGCTAAAAGAGGGGTTACATACATGAAATTCTCCCAAAATGAATAATGCTTATCAAATTTAAATGATGCTGACTTCAGTCTGATGGAGAATCTGTTCTTCTGTTTCATAAGGTAGTGAGACCTCAGGAGATAAACTACCTCTCACACTTTAGCCAACTCACAGCTGCAAGCACTGGGCAATAGGTGCGATGAGCATGAGAGCTGCTTCCATGGTGAACCCAATAATCAGCACCAGGTTGAAAGAAACGGATGCTGAACATACTCAACACCTACCAAATCAGATATCCAGAGACTCTTAAGAGCTCATCACTGAAGTAGACTTAAAATTCACCCACCATGGCTCAGGGAATTTTGTGGAAAAGGGGGCAGAGCGATTATAAGAACCATATGTTGTGGACCTCTGAGGCTCTGGCTCTCTGATTTGGTAGGAGTTGATTTTTTCTCTGTGTTGATCTCCTTCCCCCTTCTGCTGGTATCCGGTTCATCAGGAAAACAGCACCCTTGCTTGTTTGGCATCCCCAACACCTCATCACTGAAGCAGACCAAAAATGAACCCAACATGGCTCAGGGAAATTTTGTGGAAGAGGGGGCAGAAAGAATGTCAGAGCCACATGTTGGGTCATGATATGCAGAGACATTTATCTTACCCATAACTGTGGGCTAACTCCACAATGCATGACCCATATACCTCAACAAGGAGGGGCCAAGGGGAGGGGTTAGGTCATGGATGAACCTAATAATGGTACCAAACTGACTGTATTTGCTGAATACAAAACTAACTAATAAAGAAAAAAAAAAAGAATCATATGTTGAGACATCATGTCCAGAGGCATTTCCTCCCCTTAAAACAACTGACTGCTGGGGTTTTGTTCAAGAAGTCTTTTTCCATTCCTATATCATGGAAAGTACTTCCTATATTTTCTTCCAGTAGTAGTTGAGTTTCTGGTCTTATATTGAGGTGTTTGATCCATTTGGACTTGAATGTAGTGCATGGCGAAATTTATGGATCAAGTTTCAATTTCCTGCATATGGTTATCCAGTTTGTCCAGCACCATTTGTTGAAGATGCTGTCTTTTTTCCAGCCTATATTGTTAGGGCCTTTGTCAAATATCAAGTAGCTATAGTTGCTTGACCGAAAGTCCGGGTCCTCAAGTCCATTCGATTGGTCTATAGTCCTGTTTTTATGTCAGTACCATGCTGTTTTTATTACTATGGCTTTGTAATATAGCTTTAGATCAGGTATGGTGATGCCTCCAGAGGTATTTCTTTTGCTGAGGATATGTTTGGATATGCGAGGCCCTCTGCCTTTCCATATGAAATTTGAGAACATTTTTTTCTATTTCTGTGAAGAACACCATTGGGATTTTAATTGGAATGGCATTAAGTCTATATATTGCCTTTGGTAGGATGGCCATCTTCACAATGTTAATTCTGCCTATCCAGGAGCATAGGAGGTCTTTCCATTTTCTCAAGTCCTCCTCAGTTTCTTTTTTTAGTGTTTTTATGTTTTCATTGTATAGATCTTTCACTTCCTTGGTTAACATTATTCGAAGGTATTTTATTTTTTTGTTGGTATTGAAAATGGGACCATGTCCCTTATTTCTTTCTCTGTATTTTTGTCATTTGCATATATAAAGGCTACTGATTTTTGTGCATTGATTTTGTATCCTGCTACTTTGCTATAGGAGTTAATCACCTTCAGGAGCTTTGGGATGGAGTCTCTCAGGTCTCTTATATATACAATCATGTGATCAGTGAATAGAGCTAACTTAACTTCTTCCTTTCCAAATTGTATCCTTTTATTTCCTTCTCCTGTCTTATTGCTTGAGCTAGGACTTCCAGTAGTATATTGAAGAGCAGAGGTGAGAGTGGACAACCCTGTCTTGTTCCTGGTCTTAATGGGAATTCCTCCAGTCTCTCTCCATTAAGTATTAGTTGAGCCTTAGGAGCTTTGTATATTGCCTTTATTATGTTAAGATATGAACCAACAATGCCAGTTCTCTCCAATGTTTTGATCAAGAAGTGATGTTGTATATAGTCAAAGGCCTTTTCTGCATCTATTGAAATGATCATGTGGTTTTTGTGTTTAACCTTGTTTATGTGGTGTATTACATTGACAGATTTCCATATGTTGAACCACCCCCGTGTTCCTGGGATGAATCCCACTTGGTCAAGGTGGATAATGCTTTTGATGTGTTGTTGGATTTGATTTGTGAGGATTTTGTTCAGGATCTTTGCATCTAAGTTCATCAGGGAGTTTCTTTACAGACAAGCATACAATAATCAAAGCCAATAGATTACCCAAAGAATGGGGAAAAAATATTTGTGGGTTATCCAACTGACAGAGGCCTAATATCTAAATCTACAAAGAACTCAAAAATCTAAACAGTAAAAAGTCAAACACCCCACTCACAAAATGCAACAAAGAGTTCAACAGGCAGTTCACAGAGGAAGAAATACAAATGGCAAACACACACTTAAGAAAATGTTCATCATCCCTAATCATCAGGGAAATGCAACTTAAAACAAAATTAAAACAACAGTGAGATTCCACCTTACCCCAGTAAGGATAGCAAACATCAAAAAATCAAATGGAAATAAATGCTGGCGAGGATGTGGAGAAGTAGGAACACTCACCACTGTTGGTGGGAATGTAAGATGGTACAATCACTTTGGAAAGCAATCTGGAGACTCCTGAAAAAGCTGACTATAGAGATACCAACAGACCCAGTTATTCCTTTACTGGACATCTACCCTAAAACCTTCAAACCACAGGCCAGAGAGATTTGCTCAACCATGTTTGTAGCGGCTCAATTCATAATAGCTAAGAGATGGAATCAACCCAGATGTCCATCACTAGAAGAATGGATAACTAAGATGTGGTATATCTACACAATGGAATTCTATACAGCAGTAAGAAAAAAATGACACAATGAAATTTGAGGAAAAATGGTTGAACCTGGAACAGATAATTCTCAATGAAATTACCCAATCACAGAAAAAATATCACCACATAGTCTCCCTCATCTACAGCACCTAACCTGAATCTACCCAAGATGACTTACATACCCAGCAAGCTTCTTGTGGACTAGACAATAGGATGGGTGGGAGGGAGGGGAGGGAAATGAACAGGGTGGGAAATACAAATCTAGACCAAAACGGTAATGGTACCATAAAATTCTACATCCTGAAAAGCAGACCAAATGGTTGAAGCTTCACCAGGTCCTTAGAGGGAACACTTGACCCACAAGACACTGGAGAGGGTATGATGAAGACTGACCTTAATCTCCTACAGCTTCTCTTTCTCTCTCTCTCTCTCATCTCTATCTCTTTTATATTAGTTATCTTTTTCTTCCTTTTCTTAGTGGTCACTGACCTATAACTCCCAGTACCAGCATGTGGCTATCATCCACAATGAGCTTTTGATCAGGGAGACCTATAAGGTTTCATACAAGAAAGACAGATTTCTGTCAGAGTACTTGATGACCCACCAAAGGTTAGTGGTAAGACCCTACTGCTGAAGACACCTTATGCAGTTGTCACATAAAATGGAATGGCATGGCTGGAAGCTGGAAGATAGTCAGTCCCCAGACAGTCAGCGCGTCTAGTGCCAGAAGGTGCTACATGGGCGACTGGGGGAAAATGACCAATATCTGTCCAAGCAACTCATGGTCTCATCTACTTAGCAGCAAATAACCTGTCGTGATGCTCACACAAGTGTAATAGTGGCACACAGCCATGATGGGAAACCAGCTGCTCTTTATTGGGCTAGCTGATCCACTCAGTGATGCGGGACCCATAGCTAGAGCTGGGAAACAAGTCAGAACCATATCCCACTCTCCACTTTCAAGCAGCCACCAATCGTGGGTTACAAGAGGGCCTACACCTATTAAATTCTCTACAAAAAATTAAGGGTTATCTCATTTGTCTGCTGCTAACTCACTCTCTATTAGAGAATGTGCTTCTCTTTTTCAGATAGATGTAGATCCTAAGGAGAGAGCCACCCATCATATCTCAAAAGGGCCCTGGCTGAAACTGAGAACAATTGGTGAAACAAGCAAGGGTGATGTTTTCTTGGTGAACCAGGTACCAGCACAAGGGGGGAGGAGATCAACACAGAGAAAAATCAACTCCTAGAAGATCAGAGATCCAGAGACCCAGAGGCCTCCAACACCTCATCACTGAAGCAGACCAAAAATGAACCCAACATGGCTCAGGGGAATTTTGCAGAAAAGGGGGTAGAAAGAATGTCAGAGCCACATGTTCGGTCATGATATGCAGACATTTATCACACCCATCACTGTGGGATAACTCCAGAATGCATGACCCATATATTTCAACAAGGAGGGGCCAAGGGGTGGGAGTAGGTAATGTATGAGCCTAATAATGGTACCAAATTGACTGTATTCGCTGAGTACAAAACTAATTAATAAAAAAAAAAAAAAGAAAAACTGCAGATTACTCAACAAAAACTTTAAAAGCCAGAAGGGCTTGGAATGATGTACTCCAAATTCTGAAAGATAACAACTGTCAACCAAGATTACTTTACCCTGTAAAGCTATCTACACAAAGTGAGGGAGAAATAAGGACATTCCACATCAAAAACAGACTAAAGAAATTTATGACAACTAAACCAGCTCCACAGAAAATACTTGAAGGAATTCTTAATGCCAAAGAGAAAGCAAAACACACACAGGAGGAAATAGGAAAAAATAAACCACACTAAAATAATAGTTAAAACAAATGAGTAGCCAGGCATGGTGGTGCATGCCTTTAATCCCAGCACTTGTGAGGCAGAGGTATGAGGATCACCATGAGTTCAAAGACACCCTGATAGTCCAGAGTGAATTCCAGGTCAGCGTGGGCTAGAGCGAGACCCTACCTCAGAAAAACAAGCAAACAAACCAACCAACCAACAAACAAACAAAAAATGAGTAAAGGGAAAACAGGAAACACTACAAAATAAGAAGAATGGCAAGAATAAATGCAAACCTTTCAATAATAACTCTTAATATCAGTAGCCTCAATGCACCAACCAAAAGACACAGGCTTGCAGACTGGATTAAAAGGCAGGATCCTGCCATTTGTTACCTCCAGGAAACTCATATCTCAATAAAACATAGATGCCGCCTTAGGGTACATGTATGGAAAATGGTACTTCGAGCAAATGGGCCTAGGAAACAAGCAGAGGTTGCCATCCTAATATCTGACAGGATAGACTTCAAGCCAACATTAGTGAGGAAAGATAAAGAAGGTCATTTTAAAGATTTTATTTTTATTTATTTATTTAAAAAAGAGTGAGACAGAGAGAGAGAGAGAATGGGCACACCAGGGTCTCCAGCCACTGTAAACCAACCCCAGATGTGTGTGCCACGTTGTGCATCTGGCAAACATGGGGTCCTGAAGAATGGAACCTGGGTCCTTTGGCTTAAGCAGGCAAACACCTTAACCACTAAGCAATCCCTCCAGCCCAAGAAGGTCATTTTGTATTAATTAAAGGAACACACCACCAGGAGGATATTACAATCTTAAACATATATGCACCTAACATGGGGGCTCCCAGTTTCATCAAACACTATTAGACTTAAGGTCACAGATAACATCAAACACAATTGTAGTGGGAGACTTCAATAACCCACTCTCATAAATTGACAGGTCATCCCAGAAAAAAATGAACAGAGAGACATCTGAATTAAATGATGTCATGGAACAAATGATTGACCTAAGAGATATCCACAGAACATTCCATCCAAATGCTGCAGAATATACATTTTTCTCAGCAGCACATGGAATATTCTCTAAAATAGATCATATATTAGGACACAAAGCAAATCTCAACAAATACAGGAAAACTGAAATAATCACTTGTACTTTATCTGACAACAATGGGATTAAACTGCAAATCAGCAACAAGAAAAGCTACAGATCATACAGAAATTCATGGTGACTAAACATTACACTATTGAATGATCAATGGGTCATGGAAGAAATCAAAAAGGAAATCAATAAATTTATATAATCAAATGGTGATGATAATACAACATACCAAAATCTTTGGGGCACAATGAAGGCAGCCCTAAGAGGGAAATTTATAGCTCTAAGTGCCTATATTAAGATATTAGAGTGTTCACAAATAAACAACTTAATGCTTCACCTTAAGGCCTTGGAAAAAGAAGAACAAAGCAAACCAAAAATCAGTAGATTAGAAGAAATAATAAAGATTAGGGCAGAAATTAATGAAATAGAAACAAAAAATACAAAGAATCAATGAAACAGAGTTGGTTTTTGGAAAGGATAAACGAGATTGATAAACTCTTAGCAAATCTGACCAGAAGAAAGAGAGAAGAGACAAAAATTAATAAAATTAGAGATGAAAAAGGCAACAGACACCAAAGAAATTCAGAAAATTTTAAGGACATACTTTCAGAATATATATGCCCCTCAGTTTGAAAATCTGAAAGAAATGGATGATTTCCTTGATTCATATGACCTAATAAAATTAAATCAAGATGAGATAAACCACTTAGATAGACCTATAACAAGAATTCTACAGAACTCCTTCTATGAAGCCAGCATCACCCTCATGTCAAAACCAGACAATGACAGAACAAAAAAAAAAAAAAAAAAAAAAGAGAGAGAGAGAGAGAAAATTACAGACCAATCTACCTCATGAACATAGATGCAAAAATCTGAACAAAATATTGGCAAACAGAATACAAGAATATATCAAAACGACCAAGTTGGCTTTATCCCAGTGTTGCAGGGATGGTTCAACATATGCAAATCGATAAATGTAATATATCATATAAATGGTCTGAAGGACAAAATCACATGATCATCTCAATAGATGCAGAAAAGGCATTCAACTAAATCCAACATCCTTTCATGGTAAAAATATTACAGAAACTGGGAATAGAAGAAACATATCTCAACATAATAAAGGCTATTTATGACAAGCCTACAGCTAGTATAATCCTAAATGAAGAAAAACTTGTAGCTTTTCCACTAAATTCAGGAACAAAACAAAGGTGTCCACTGTCCCTGCTTTTATTTAATATAGTACTGGAAGTCTTAGCTACAGCAATAAGGCA
Source organism: Dipus sagitta (assembly GCA_036346955.1). Lineage (NCBI taxonomy): Eukaryota > Metazoa > Chordata > Mammalia > Rodentia > Dipodidae > Dipus > Dipus sagitta. Next base: position 36,121,931 of record CM070786.1, read on the forward strand.
AGAGACAGTCATAAAAAGGATACAAATTGGAAAGAAAGAGATCAAATTATCACCAATTGCAGATGATATGATTCTGTACATAATAGACCCTAAAGACTCTACCAGCAAACTGTTAGAGCTCATAAACACTTTTAGCAACGTAGCAGGATAAAAATCATACACAAAAATCAGTAGCTTTCTTACATACTAACAACAAACATGCTGAGGATGAAATCAGGGAATCTCTCCCATTCACAATTGCCTCACAAAAATAAAGTACCTTGGAATAAACTTAACCAAGGAAGTGATGGATCTCTACAATGAAAACTTTAAAACACTCAAGTGAGAAATTACAGAAGACACAAGGAAATGGAAAGACATCCCATGTTTTTGGTTTGGAAGAATCAATATTGCAAAAATGCCAATCTTACCAAAAGCAATCTACACATTTAATGCAACCCCCAGTAAAATCCAAGTGGCATTCTTCACAGGAATAGAAAAGAAATCCTAAAATTCATTTGGAAGCACAGAAAACCTCAAATACCCCAAGCGATTTTGAGCAACAAAAATAAGGATGGTGCTATCACCATACCTGATTTTGAGCTATATTACAAAGCCATAGTAACAAAACCAGCATGGTATTGGCACAAGGACAGACAAGTAGATCAATGGAACAGAATAGAGGACCCATTTCTTAATCCAGGCAGCTACAATCATCTGATTTTTGACAAAAATGCCAAAAATGTTCATTGGAGAAAAGACAACCTCTTCAACAACTGTGCTGGGCAAACTGGATTTCTATATGTAGAAAGATAAGAATAGATCCTTGCCTTTCTCCATGCACAAGAACAAATCCAGGTAGATCAGGGACCTTAATATCAGACCTGAAACTGAAATTGCTAGAGGAAAAGGTAGGGGAAGCCCTTCAACACATTGGCATAGGTAATGACTTTCTGAATATAACCCCAATTGCTCAGAAAATAAAGCCACTAATCAACCACTGGGGTCTCATGAAATTACAAAGCTTTTGTACAGCAAATGACACTGTGAATAGAGCAAAGAGAAAACCTACAGAATGAGAGAAGTCTTTGCCAGCTATGCATCTGACAGAGAAATAATATCCAGAATATACAAAGAACTCAAAACACAGAATAATAAGAAATCAAACAACCCAATTAAAAAAAATGGTCTATGGAACTAAATAGAGAGTTCTCGTTGGAAGAAATACATAAGGCATAAAAACATCTGAAAAGTGTTCTACACCCTTAGCCATCAGGGAATTACAAAGCAAAGCTACCTTGAGATTCCATCTATCTCCTGTCAGAATAGCTACCACCAAAACATAAATGGCAACAAATGTTGGTGAGGATGTGGTAAAGGCGAACCCTTCTACACTGTTGGTGGGAATGTAATCTGCTACAGCCATTATGGAAATCAGTGTGGAGATTCTTGAGACAGTTAAAAATAAGTTTACCATATGATCCAGCTATAGCACTCCTAGGCATATATCCTAATGACTCTTCTCACTACCTTAGAGATACTTGCACACTATGTTTATTGCTGTTCTATTCACAATAGCTAGGAAATGGAACCATCCTAGATGTCCATCCACAGATGAATGGATAATAAAGATGTGGCATATTTACACAATGGAGTTCTATTCAGTGGTAAAGAAAAATGAAATTATGAAATTTACATGGAAATGGATGGATCAGGAAAGGATTATACTAAGTGAGGTAACCCAGGCCCAGAAAGCCAAGCATTGCATATTCTCTCTCATATGTGGATCCTAGCTATAAATGTGTAGACTTCTGTGTGAGCTAGAACCAAAATCCAGTAGCAGAGACCCATAAGCTAGAAAAAGGCTATAATGGAGGGAGGAGAGGGAAGGACTTAAGGGGTGGTATTGTACATATGTAAGTAGAAGAACAGATTACAGGGAGGGGAAAGGCCTAAGTGAAGTCAGGGGAAGAGATTGTATAAAGGAAGGGTGGGGAGGAGGGTCAACCAAAATTCAAGATATTATGAGTAAGACATAGGAAAATCTATCTTCTTGAATAATGGCACATCCAGAAGCCATAGATTGTTACTAGAAAATTTTCAGTGCCTGGGATGTGATACCTTCCAGGGAGTTGTTGTCCAGGGAGGTCCCAGTTGCCTCCAAATCATTAAAGGCTATTGCCAAGGCCCCTGGTTTCCAGTGAGAAAGAGATGGTAAGACCCTATTTCTGAAGACTTCACATGCTTGAGAGGCAAAGTCAGTGAGAAATCAAGCTGGTGCTGAGCAGAAAACTTTCTCCCCGTAGCCCAGCCAACTAAAAGCTGGAAAAAGCTTCACTGTATGCAGCCTTATGGGAGACGGAAGTCATCAGCAGAGAAAACAGTGGACACTGGAGGCCTCAAATTTTGCCAGACAGGCCAAATGACTGAATGAGTGCAACAGTGGCATGTATGCTCTGGGGGAAACCAACTACTCCCTAAATGGACTGAAGGCCCACTCTATGGGAGAGAATACATGCCTGGTACTGAAAACCTAATCAAAGCCTATGACAGGGGAGGTCATGAGCCTTAGGTGTATAAAACCTGCTCTTGGCTGGATAAATGCATATACTATCTCACCAAATTGCCCTGAAAGCACTACATTTAATGTTCATATTCATATATTAATGCTACTCTCACTTCTTGTTAGAGAAGCTTCTCTTTTCAGATGGTGATGACCACTGGGATAACCCAAAAGGCAACATAGTGCTGAGAAGAAGGGACGGAGGAGTGTCCAACACTGAAACATCTCACACCCTCCAAGGCTCAGGGTCCATTGAGGAAGAGGTAGCAGAAAAAATATAAGAGCCAAAGGAAGGTTACCACTCCTTACATACAACTGTCCAGACAGAAGTTGGCCTGGATATCCAAGACCTCGCAGTGCTTTGCAATATCTACACATGACCCTCATAATAGGACAAAAAATGATGACATCAAATTAAAAGAGAGACTGATGGAGAGAAGGAGGAGATATGATGGACAGCAAAATTATGAAAGGGAAAGTGGGGGAGGTGAGGGAAATACCATGGTTTGGTGTCTGTGAGTCTAGTAGTTATATATATATATATATACAGACAGAATTGCAATCTGGGTGTGGTGGTGCATACCTTTAATCCCAGCACTTGGGAGGCAGAGGAGGATCACCGTGAGTTTGAGGCTACCCTGAGATGACATAGTGAATTCCAGGTCAGCCTGAGTTAGAGTGAGACCCTACCTCAAAAGCAAAAACAACAACAACAAAAAAAAAAAAGTGCAAAAGTGAGCTCATCCTGTGATTTCTACTCTCATGGAGAGAGAATTCCCCTATGTCAACAGAGAGCATGTTAGAAAGTGCTACATCCTGTGAGAGGTACAGGCCCAGTTTACAGAGAAGCAGCAGCTATTTTTTACTTGAAGACTTAGGAAAGGCTTGAGGGGCCTCTGGAGTTCTTGGTGAACCTGAAGGATGCATCCACTAAGGAGATTGCCCACAGAGCTCCAGCAATGCCTGGGCTACCTGACTTCTCATTGTTTTCCTGGACTATACACCGGTTCCTGCTAAAGGAACTTTCTTCTTGACACAGGACAAAACCTCGTGTATGAATGAAGCTTAACCTTTGGTAAGCCAGGGACCATTACTATCTGTCCCCCTCTGCTGAGACGGGGAGGGCCTGCTTTGATGAAGTCCGCTTACAGAGCTCGGTCTGCTCCACGAGCCCATGGGGCCTCTGCATCGTGGTGCACATGCAGAGGGCTCAGATGTCACAGTGCTAGGTGACTCTGCTTCTCACTGGTGTCAACACTTTTCTCCTTTGTTTCACTAGAGAAGAAGATGCAGAAATCATCTGCATGGCATGTAGACATGTGACCAGAAAATGGCCGACAATGCAAAGTCCCACTCATCTTTGGTATGGTGACCTATGAGCCCCGTCTACTTCCTCTATAAATATCTGGAGCAAGAACCTGGGGAGAAGGCAGGCTTCCTGGCCTTTACCCTCACTCCTCTGACGCAAATCAAAGGACATGAGTAAGAGTACATGTCACTGTTGAGGTTGAGAAATTCTGTGTCAGCACTTTTCATAACTCAACCTTCCCCCCCCCCCAAAGGTCATCACCAAAACCAAGTACATACTGCAGTTCTCACTTCCCTGACCTCTACTCTCTTCTTGGCCATCTTCCATTTCAGTGTTCTCAGAGAACTTGCCTAACCATGGTGAGAAGACTCTCTGGCCCTGAGAATTTAAGAAGGTTATTGTAGGAAGAAAAGTATGGAAGGGAGAAGGAAGGGGCAACAGACATAATGAGCATTTGTTCTGTGCCTAAGGCCAACTTAGTGTAATATAGGTATATATCCATATACTTTTAGTGTGATATATTGTTATTCATATACATGCACATACAAATATATGTGTGTATGTTATTTTGAGACAGGGTTCACCATGTAGCCCTGGTTGCTCTCAGACTTGCTGTCTTCCTACCTCAGTGTGATGTTTTGGGTTAAGCGTCTCCCACAGACTCATGAGTGTTCAATGTTTGGTCCCCAGTTGGTGGCAGTGTGGGACGTGGAGCCTTGCTGGAGGAGGTGTGTTCCTGAGAGAAGGTACTTCCCATTGCCAGAGTCCAGCTCATTCTCCTACTGTTCTTTCTACCTGCTGTTGTGGAGATGATATCTAGCCTCTGCTCATGCCAGCCCTTCCCCTGCCATTGTGAAGCTTCCCCTTGAGACTATAAGCCAAAATTAATCCTTTCCACCCATCAGTTGCTTTGGATTGTTTTTTTTTTTTGTCCCAACAATGCAAAGATAACTACAACACTCAGCTTCTCAAGAAGCTGAAATTACCAGAGGCAAATGAGAGGGGGGGATGGGTACACCAGGGCCTCCAGCCACTGCAAATGAACTCCAGATACATGTGTTACCTAGTGCATATGGTGTGCATGGGTACTGGGGAATTGAACCATTAAGCCACCACTCCAGTGCATGTTTCTGCTTTTGAATATTTCATTCTGAGAAAAATTAACAGAGTTTTGACTAGTTTTATCAGGTTTAATAAGTTTATAACTAGGCTGGGGAGATGGCTCAGTGGTTAAAGGCACTTGCATATGAAACCTGCTGGCATGGGTTCAATTCCCCAGTACCCATGTGAAGCTGGATATGCTTCTATGACAATGGAAGGTAGAGCCAGGAGAATCTGAAATTCACAGGCCAGCTAGTCTGACATTCATTTGCCGTCTGGCAGTTTGTCTTCTGTAGCAAGAGACCTTGCCTCAAAGAAAGTGGAGCATAGAAACCTAGACGCTGCCCTCTGACCTCCACATGTGCTTGTGGCATACATGTGTGTGCACAGCACATGCACACACAAATAAATAAATTCAGTATTGTGTCGTTTGCATTATTATAATGAGATCATATTTTTCTTGAGGTTTAATAGTAGTGTAGAAAGTGTTCAGATGTGGGTAGCATGCTACCTCTGTGAGTTTTCCTCCAGCCAGTTCTACATCTGATTTCTTGTGGGCCTACTGCTATCTATCAGGGATTTTCAAAAATAGAAAATACTGTAGACAAGAGGTCATGATGAAATACACCCTTTTATAACCCTGGATGGGATCCCAGTCTCTGACCTTGAGACCATTGGAAAAAAAAGCTGAATCCATTTCTCTTGGACCTGCGTCCTACTTGCCTGCCACCTCCCTGGTCCATTTGGCAGGTTTAATTCCCCCCCATGCTTTTGTGCTGGTTCTTGCTGCTACAGCAAAACACACAGTTGCCTGCAGGAGATCAAGGCTCCCATCTGTGAAGTGCCTCAAGGTTCTTGGAGGAAATATAAATTCCAACATGAATATGGAATGGGAATAAACTGGGATGTTGAATGTGGCAGAAGGTAGAGCTCTAGTCAGGAATAAGCCACATGTGTGCAGAAACCTGACCACACATCCTGATAGCGTGCTTATCATATCCGCTGTCTACGAGAGTTCTGCCCAGTAGGGTGTGAAAGGAACCACTTCCAGACTGTGTCCAGCACGAAGCCCACTCAGTGTCAACCTGAAGTACACTTAGGGGAAATGTTGAGAGGCACAGTGAAGGCTTCACACACCTTGAGAAGAGGAGCGCTGGATGACAGGAGGAAGGCATTACACTTTATTCTCTCCCAAAGGGAGGTGGTATCAGACATGAGTTGTGACAGAAAGAAGGGGAATAGGGGTCACTTCATGGACAGGTTAACAAAATCCATGCAGACAAGCAGGGGTAATGCATGGGATATAGACAACAAAGGTTGGATGGTTCCATTCAGTTATGTCACTGTGTAATCTAATTCATTGGTTCTATATTTTTGTTACATGTTAAAATCATGTAGGAGGCTTTGAAAGTCGTGATAGGCAGGCTACACCGTAAACAAAGTAAGGCAAGCTCTCTGTAGGAAGTGCTTGACCATTATATTGTTAAAATTCCCCCATTATTTGAAGACATGGCCAGAATTCAACACATGGGTTATGAATCACCACTTTTCTTGTATTCTAATGTGAGGGCCAAATATCTGGGAATGAGAAGATCTAGCGTGGGGCCTGAGATGCTGCATTTCTGATAAGATCCTGGGTGTTGTCATTGCTGCTGGTTCCAGGCTACACTTTGAATAAAGGACTCTAAATGAGGATAAAGCCACTAAGTGAAATAACTCAGCCATGTGTGTACTTTGGTGGCCATCTCCTTAAGCAGCAGTGCCTTGGATTCACAAATGAGGATTGGCTATGATGCAGTAACAAAGATCCACATATATTCAAGCACTCAGTTCTGCTGCTTGGTGACTTGGTCTCCCTGCTGATTTGTGGATGACAGAAAATCATTGACTAGTATTATTATTGAACAGCATGTGAAGATTCAAGGTGTTGTTACTGTGGCTCTAAATTGGAGCTTCTGGTAAAAGAGGGAGGGGTGGGAAGGAAGTGAAAGAACATGTCACCCACTAAAATATAAAATTTAACAAGCTTTCATTGCCCTTTTGATCTGTAATAGAGATGTGTGTCCTAGTGGCATAGACCTACCCCACCCTGACAAAGGAGGAGGACAACTACTTCTGTCCTTCTGACACTTCTGATGCTGGTCTCTGCAAGTTCCTACCAAATTGTTAAAAAGTGGCAAAAGGAATACTGAAGATTCCATGCTTATTACGGGAACATGTGCTAGTTAACAGAATGATGCAGGTCATTCCTTTGTTTTGAGCCAAATTATGTCAGTGTAGAAGCTCTGATGTGTCACATGAATCAGTGTGTTATATATTCATTATTACACACACACGCACCTAGGTATATTATTTGATAAGTATATGTGCAAGTGTGTTACATATACATGCATACACACCTAGGTATATTATTAGAAAGTATATGTACAAGTGTGTTATATACATGCACACACACACCTAGGTATATTATTCGATAAGTATATGAGCAAGTGTGTTATATACACACGCACGCACACACACACACACACACACACCTAGGTATATTATTCGATAAGTATATGTGTAAGTGTGATACACACACACACACACCCCTAGGTATATTATTCGATAAGTATATGTACAAGTGTGTTATATACACACGCACACACACATCTAGGTATATTATTTGATAAGTATATGTGCAAGTGTGGTATATACACATGCACACATACACACACACCCATGTATATTATTTGGTAAATAATAAGGAAGGAGGCTTATCACAATATTTCAGAATATGAAATTCAACCAGGGAAAAAAAGTGGAGGCTCTCTCTGTCCTATGCATACATACCTGGCTCTTGGCCAAGATTTCACCTCTGGGAACACATGGATGACTTTCACCTCATGACTCTCATCCTTCAGAGAGAGGGATCAAATCATTGCCTACCATGTTTCCTTCACAGATGACATAACTCCCTAAGATGTATGGAGGCTTATCCAAACTCTGCCCTGTGTTCTGCCATCTTCCCTTAAAGGTGAAAATAAAACACTATTTGGAAGCACTTATTTAGATCAGAGGGGGAGGGGACAGCCTAGCAGTTGGTCAGTTCAGAATCCCCACCTCTAAAACTGTAGGCATCAAGACCTAGGGGCTAGGAAGATGGTTTAGCTGTGAAAGGCACTTGTTTACAAAGCCAACCAGCCAGGGTTGCATCTCCATGCTATCCATGGGAGCCATTTGTGGCAGAAAGAGGCCCCAACATGCCCATACACAGATACATCACATAGATGCACAGACATGCACACACATGACAATAATAAATAAACTTTTAATACTGAAATCATGACCTGGTCAAGTCAGAGACTTTGTCAAGCCACACTGCAGCCAGCTGCCAGCAGAGCTGGGACTGTAATGTTCCTGTTCTCCTGCTTTCACCTGAACTGGCAATTCATGTAGATTCCTTGCAGTCTATGGCACCTAAAGGAATCAAACCTGTAATTTGAATAGAATTTGCCTACTCTGTCACTCATCAAAAAAGCTCCATCTCTTTTCATATTCCCAGTGCATGCTTAGGTCCTCTGGGAAGACCATTCGTAACCCAGAAACCGACGGCAGGTTGCCATAGAACGTAAATCACAAGGTGTAGCACAGGATTTCCCAGGCAGATCCATACTCCAGCTGGGAGTAAGCAATAAACTATGTGGATGTTTAAGATGTATTTAATTTAAATTAACATGTTTGATTAGTTGCTGTTTGATCAGTGGCATTAAAATATATTGTCATTATTAGTGACAAGATAGAACAAACAATTTATCTTGTGAATGATGAAAATCAAACCTCCATTTCTTGTCTTCACTCTTCATTTTCATCCATGTCAATGTATTTTTGAAACCTTTTAAATCTACAATGGAAAGCTTCACATAGCCCGTTTTGCTTGTGATGCATGTAACACAACCTATTACTTGAAATTCCTTTGAGGTTGCAAAGCGAACTCATATAATGTTTCAATTCACTCTTTAGAGGAGACAGACTTCTCTGGGGCTTCTGCTTGAGTTATAGAACTCATCCACTAATCAGATATGGAGGAAATTGCCCAAATACTTTAGAGAACAATATCACAATAAAATGTTTATTTCTATAAAGAAATTCTCCCCCTTATCCATCTGAACATTAAGAACACTACTCCTTCTCTCCGAGCCCCACAATCCAAGGATTTCTTAAGGAAGGTAAAGTGGTTTGCTCACAATTGCTCATCACATAATATTAAGTGACCCGTCTAGACTTAGATAGACCTACATGGGACCAAAACTAACTGATCTGCAAGGCCATTTCTTTTTTTTTTTTTTGGTCTCAATTTTTATTAACATTTTCCATGATTATAAAAAATATCCCATGGTAATGCCCTCCCTCCCCCCACTTTCCCCTTTGAAATTCCATTCTCCATCATATCCCTTCCTCATCTCAATCAGTCTCTCTTTTATTTTGATGTCATGATCTTTTCCTCCTCTTATGATGGCCTTGTGTAGATAGTGTCAGGCACTATGAGGTCATGGATATCCAGGCCATTTTATGTCTGGAGGGAGCACATTGTAAGGAGTCCTACCCTTCCTTTGGCTCTTACATTCTTTCCACCACCTCTTCCGCATTAGACCCTGAGCCTTGGAAGGTGTGATCAAGGTGTTACTCAGTACTCCAGTCACTTCTTTCCAGCACTATGATACCTTCTGAGTCGTACCAAGGTCACTGCCATCTGAAAAGAGAATATTCTCTACCCAAAGTGAGAGTAGCATTAATATAAGGGTATGAATATTAAGAGAAGTGTTTACTGGGCAGTTTGATAAGAATAGTATATACATTTATCCAGACATCAGCAGACGTTACACCTCTAGGGCTCATGACTAAACCTGTTTTAAGTTTTCAGCATCAGGGATGTATTCCCTTCCATGGAGTGGGCTTCCAGTCCAACTTGAGGGCCGTTGGTTTCCACCAGGACAGATGTGCCACTATTGCACCTGTTGGCTCATTTGGCCTGGCTGGCCAATTATAAGGCTTGCAGTGTCCACTGCTGAGTATCTTCACTGGTGGTATCTCCCTCTCCCATTGAACTGCATGCAGAATGGCTTCTTCCAGCTTCTTGTCAGCTGGTCTACACGAGGGAGGTTATCAGCCCAGTTCCAGAAGGATTTCTCAGTGGCCTTGCAGCCCAAGAATATGGAGTCTTCAGCAATAGGGTCTTACCATCTATTCCTGGTGGGAAACCAAGGGCCCTGGCAATGGCCTATAATGTTTTGGGGGCATTAAGGACCTCCCTGGCCAACAACTCACTGGAAGGTATCCCATCCCTGGCACTGAAAATTTTCTAGCAACGATCTACGGCTCCTGAGTGTTCCATTCTCCAAAACCTGAGGATTTCATATGATTTATTTATATCCTCTTAGATTTTGATTAGCCCTCCCTCCACCTTTCCTTTACTCAATCTCTTCCCCTGACCTCACTTTGGGCCTTTCACCCCCAATAATCTATTCTTCTACTTACATATATACAATACCAACCTATTAATTACCCTACTCCCTTCCTTTCTCTTCCCTTTATATCTCTCTTTTAGCTTACTGGCCTTTGCTAATGAGTTTTTTCCTTCTCACACAGAAGCCCAATCATCTGTAGCTAGGATCCACATATGAGAGAGAACATGCGACACTTGGCTTTCTGGGCCTGGGTTACCTCACTTATTATAATCCTTTCCAGATCCATCCATTTTCCTGCAAATTTCATAACTTAATTTTTCTTTACTGCTGAGTAGAACTCCATTGTATAAATGTGCCATATCTTCATTATCCACTCATCAGTTGAGGGACATTTAGGCTGGTTCCATTTCCCAGCTATTATGAATAGAGCAGCAATAAACATGGATGAGCACGTGCTTCTAAGGAAGTGAGATGAGTCCTTAGGATATATGCCTAGGAGTGCTATAGCTGGGTCATATGGTAGATCAATCTTTAGCTGTTTTAGGAACCTCCACACTGATTTCCACAATGGCTGGACCAGATTGCATTCCCACCAACAGTGTAGAAGCGTTCCTCTTTTTCCACATCCCACCAGCATTTATTATAATTTGTTTTCATGATGGTAGTCAATCTGACAGGAGTGAGATGGAATCTCAATGTAGTTTTAATCATCATTTCCCTGATGACTAGGGATGTAGAACATTTTTTTAGATGCTTATATGCCATCCGTATTTCTTCTTTTGAGAACTCTCTATTAGCTCCATAGCCCATTTTAATTGGCTTGTTTGATTTCTTATTATTTAACTTTTTGAGTTCTTTGTATATCCTAGATATTAATCCTCTATCAGATATATACCTGCCAAAGATTTTTTCCCATTCAGTAGGTTGCCTCTTTGCTTTATTCACAGTGTCCTTTGCCATACAAAATCTTTGTAACCTCATGAGGTCCCAGTGGTTAATCTGTGGTTTTATTGCCTGAGCAATTGGGGTTATATTCAGAAAGTCTTTGCCAAGACCAATATGTTGAAGGGTTTCCACAAATTTTTTCCTCTAGCAGTTTCAGAGTTTCAGGTCTGATGCTAAGGTCTTTAATCCATTTGGACTTAATTCTTGTGCATGAAGAGAGAGAAGAATCTATTTTCATACTTCTACAGATACATATCCAGTTTTTCCAGCACCATTTGCTGAAGGGGCTGTCTTTTCTCCAATGAGTATTTTTGGCATTTTTATGGAGTATCAGGTGGCTATAGCTTCCTGGACTTACATCTGGGTCCTCTATTCTGTTCCATTAATCTACATGTCTGCTTTTGTGCCAGTACCATGCTGTTTTTGTTACTATGGCTCTGTAGTATAGGTTAAAATCAGGTATGGTGATACCTCCTGCCTTATTTTTGTTGCTCAGTATTATTTTAGATGTTTGAGGTTTTTTTGTGATTCCATATGAATGTTTGGATTGTTTTTTCTATTTCTGTGAAGAATGTCATTGGAATTTTGATGGGGATTGCATTAAATGTGTAGATTGCTTTTGGTAAGATTGCCATTTTCACAATATTGATTCTTCCAATCCAGGAACAAGGGATGTTTTTGCATTTCCTAGTGTCTTCTGCAATTTCTCACTTGATTGTTTTATAGTTTTCATTGTAGAGATCTTTTACTTCCTTGGTTAGGTATATTCCAAGGTACTTTATTTTCTTTGATGCAATTGTGAATGGGAGTGATTCTCAGATTTCATCCTCTGTGTGTTTGTTGTTAGCATATAGGAAGGCTACTGATTTCTGTGAATTTATTTTGTATCATGCTACATGGCTGTAAGTGTTTATCAGCTCTAACAGTTTGCTGGTAGAGTCTTCAGGGTCCTTTATATATAGAATTATGTCATCTGCAAATAATGATAACTTGACCTCTTCCTTTCCAATTTGTATTCCTTTTATGTGTGTCTCTTGCCTTACTGCTATGGCTAAGACTTCCAGTACTATATTAAATAAAAGTGGGGACAGTGGACGCCCTTGTCTTGTTCCTGATTTTAGTGGAAAAGCTTCCAGTTTTTCCCCATTTAGTAATATGTTGGCTATAGGCTTGTCATAAATAGCCTTTATTATATTGAGATATGTTCCTCCTATTCCCAGTCTCCGTAGGAATTTTATCATGAAATGATGTTGGATTTTGTCAAATGCTTTCTCTGCATCTAATGAGATGATCATGTGATTTTTGTCCTTCAGTCCATTTATATAATGTATTACATTAACTGTTTTGCATATGTTGAACCATCCCTGCATCTCTGGGATAAAGCCTACTTGGTCAGGGTGAGTGATCTTTCTCATATATTCTTGTATTCTGTTTGCAAGGCTATTTCTGATAACCATCCAGTACTATGGTCTGGACAGTATCAGGCAACAGACAGGACTTACTCTTTGCTTCCTTGTCCACTCCCCTCCACCCTCACTGGAGCTTGACATATGAATTGGCCTCATTATCTTAGACAATGAGTTGAAATGTTTGCAGGTCTGCAAATCTTCATCTGTCTGAGTTGACTGGGCTTTGGATCCAGACAGATTGTGGTGGCATGAGCCGTCTGTAGGGGACAGCCAAGAGTAGGTGAGTCAACAGTTCACTTGATTACTTAACAACCACATTCTTTGGAGGAACAAGACAAGATAGAACCAAAGTAAACATTGGTATCTTTCCTTTGTAAAATAAATGTTTAGTATAAAAAGTAAAGCAATCAAGTTTACTTATGAATCTATATAATACATGCTTAATTTAGTATCTATATAAGCTAAATACCATGGTCAGGGGCAGGACATAAAGTGAAAGAAATATAATGTTAATGCACTAGAATAACAGAGAAATAAAAACTGACTGTGAACATACAGTGTGGCAAGTCTCCTGCCACTAGAAAGCCTTGCTCTTTGACCATAGACAATTCCTCTCTCCTCTTTTCCTTGGCATTCTTGTCCATAAAACAAGCATAATAACACTTTTTCCTCTCTGTATGGCTAACCAAGGCCCACTGTTGAATGACCTAAAACTGCTTTTCATTTCTCCAGCTTTACTTTTGTTAGGAAGTACAAAAGATCACTTAGCATTAATCATCTCTTTCAAAGAACCAATGAGTTGAAAAAGGCTACATTTTGGATGCTGTCATGAGATGTCTTAGATTGATGTTTTCAGCATGGACACGTACATTTGCATCCACTTTCACTATAGAAAGTTGCCAATATCTCATCAGGAGGAGATGAGTTATTTGACTGATTCTTGTACTTGCTCCTGAGAGTAGGGTGGTCTTGTTGCACGTGTGCATTGAAGTGACCACTCCTTACTATGTAACAGTGGCTCTTTTCCTGGTTCTGAGGAGGATTTATGGGTACCTCCAACTCACCAGTTCTGCTCTGAACTCATAATCTCCAGATCCCTGGTGTGGCTCCAGTTTCTGGTTCCCTAGTAAAGGCATCATGTCTCATCCAGAACACTGGAAGCTATTGTCCACACATCCCAATCTCCTCACTATATGCTCACTATCTGTCATTAAACTGACATTTTATTTCTTGAGCTGGTTTCACATTCATCCACTCTCTAGTCCAGGTTAGCAGCACATCTTCTCCAGATATTTCTGTGGATATTGAAATGATCTCCCCATATGTATGCTCTTCCTACCAATTAGAGTGATCACTTTTAAAACACAAACCTGACCATGTATTTCCATGTTCAGACCCTTGAATGACTTCCTGTTGCACCTAGATTAAATATCAGGAAGATTAAAGCAATTCTACCTTCTCAGGTTGCTTCCTTATCTTTCTACCCTACTCATTTCCAAGAGCTTAACCTATATGGCCTCCCTCAATGGGAATCTTTTTGCCTTTGTATTTAGTTCAATTTACAGTGTGGTGAAGTGGGTAAGATGTGCAACCTTGGGCTATTTCTAGTTCATTCTCTGAGTTCCTTATCTTCAGAATCAGTATGGCTACTTTATCTTTCAATTAACTATCACTGCTCCCTTAAGTGATCTCCCCCCTACCCTGCCAGTCTACCCTCCAGGTTCTAATAAGTACATTATGCCTTTCTCCCTTAGACAGTAATGGTGCCTGTTGCTTGACTTGGACCACTGGACTAACTCTTATGATACTTTTTTAACTTGACCACAACTTTTAAATACTCTTTAAGCATTGTTCTCTTAAGGAAACCATTTTGGATCTCCTTGCAAAGAGTCAGTAATAAAAGTTAATAAAAGTTCACTATAGGATTAAGTGATTGTGTATTTGATTATCTTATATCCTCCCATCCTGTTGAATGAGGATAGAGACCACATATGGCTTAGCCAGCCTCAACTTCCTGGATAACTTTATACTTAAGTTTTTGGTAGTTATTTGCTATGTTAAATGGGTGGCAAGAATGGAGAGGAAGCAGCAGGAAGACATAAAGACCAAGGTAGGGGTGAGAGAGCCATAGTGTTACAAGAACCATCATAAACCTAGAAATCTATACTGCAAACTAAGAACAACAGTGTCCACCCATTGATATCAAAAACTCCAAATGCACAAGATGGCACATGTGTCTGAAGTTCGTTTTCAGTGGCTAGAGGCCCTGGTGCACCCATTCTCTCTATTTATATATCTTTCTCTCTCTCTCTCTTACATAAATAAATAAAATACTTTTTAGAGAACTCATGACACCTCTTGCAGAGATTATTGTCAAAGAGGACAGCTGCAATTAAGTACATCTTCCCCATGTGAAGTCTCTACCTCCAGAGTGTTGTTTCCTACCCCAACTGCATGGCAACTTTCAGTCTGTAGAAACTGTGCTGGATTTCACAGAACTGTTACCTTGAGATATTTTCAAAAGAGAAACTATGTTTTTACTTCAAAACTCAAATGTGAAATACTTTGAAGGAAAATCATGGGCTGGAGCAATGGCTTAGTGGTTAAGGTGCTTGCCTGTGAATCCTAAGGACACATGTTCAACTCTCCAGATCCTAGGTAAGCCAGATGCATAAAGGTAAGGCAAGTGCAAGGTCTCACATTCCCACTAGGTGGAGCAAGAAGTGTCTGGAGTTTGATTCCAATGACTGAGGCCCTAGCATGCCAATACTCTCTCTCTCTCTCTCTTTCTCTCTATAAAACAACAAATTAAAAATATTTTAAAAATCACATACAATTGGCCTTTCATATCTTTAAGTTCTGAATCTGCTTATTCAACCAAACATGCGTGGAAAATATTTGAACAATGTTATACCTGTACCAAATATATATAGACTGTTTTCTGCTCATTATTACCTAAATAATATACTGTAACAACTATTTATACAGTGTCTGCATTGTATCAGGAAATATTCATCATTATGGATCATTTAAAGTATATGGGAGAGGGGGATGGGGAAATGGCTTAGCAGTTATGGCATTTGCCTGCGAAGCCTAAGGACCCAGGTTAGATTACACAGGACCCACAAAAGCCAGATGCACAAGGGGACGCATATGTCTGGAGTGTGTTGCAGTGGCTAGAGGCCCTGGCATGCCCATTCTCTCTTTCTCTTTATCTGTCTCTCTTTTGCTCATAAATAAATAAATAAAATATTTTAAACAAAAGTATATGGGAGAATATGTCAAGGTCATCTGCAGCTAATACTCCAGGGTGGGTTTAGGGATGTTTTGGGCAAGGAGAAGCTAAAGCATGGATCAAGCATAGGAAGGATAACTATCCTTAATTTCTTATTATCTGTTCACATGAAAGAAGTGATCAACTACAGTGTCTCATTGCTGATTCCTGACAAGTGGAGCAGAATGGCCACCATTGGCCTAGGAGTCTCTGTGGACTCAACGGAGCCCTTCATCATGTTGTGAGGGCCAACAGGAAGAAGAACACCATAATGAGGCAAAACCAAAGCAAAGCAAGGGCATTCTGAGCAAGCCTGTAATCCTAGTACTCTGGGAGGTAGAAACATGAGGATCAGAAGTTCAAGGCCCAACTTCAGCTATATAGTGAGTTTGAGACTATATGAGGTGATGTCTCAAAACAACAACAACAACAAAAATAAATAAAATAGATTATAAAAGAACCACCACCACCACAACAACAACAAAAACACATGACCATTAGAAAAAGCAAGATGATGACCATAAGGCAGAAGAAATGAGAAGATTCCAGAGTCCCAGAGCAGTTGTGTAAATAGTTACTCACACCTTCATTGGGCTCTCCTGTTGCCAGCTTGGGCCTGTGAGAGCAGCTGAGAGCTCACTGACCACGGTAGTGACAGCAGGCCTAGGGTACTGCGTGCAGGTGAGAGCTGAAGTACAGGAGAAGGGTGCTGTAAAGGGACCGTACCTGATGCTGCTTATAAGTCAATCTGAGAATTTACTGAACCTCTGGTGCTGCACCTCATGGCAGAGGCTCCTCTGGGACAACAGCAATGGCCCTACGCTATGCTCCTACAGGTATCACTGCTTTTCAAATTCTGCAGACAAGTCACTTAGGAATCTTATTCTGACTCAGCAGATCTAGGAGGGGCCTGAAGTTCAGGATACTAACACAGCCCCCAGGGGCACAAGGCTGCTGGTCTCTCACTACATTCTAAGTAGAAAGGACCCATAACACATATGGGTTTATCATTTCCTCATGAGTAGCATTATCTGAGCATAACTCCTCTCTTTCATTTATTAAATCCTAGAAATTGTAATCTGGCATTTCATTGACTAAGAATAAAAATGCTACATGCAGATATTCATACTCTGAACTTCTCTTAGAAAAGAAGATCTGGCCATGTCAGGCCACTGTTTCCTTGTGGACTCAGTCCACTGGAGTGGAATGGGGCTGCCTCCTTCAGCTGGGGCATATTCTACACTTGTCACAGTTGGAACTGCTCTTACATCAGCCTTCATTCTTCACACCATCGGCCTTGTCCCTTTTTACACTTGTGAATTGTGATATATTACTTTGAACTAAGATGCACTCCAGTTATGGAAAGAGTGTTTTGCTTCCAGTAAAGTTTTTTTTAGTAATCAACCCAGTTCTCCATTTTGGAACACTGCATCAACAGGGTTTAGGGTAGAAGCAAGTCCACAAAGGACACACTTTCTGTTGAAGGGTAGCCTTGTCCATTTTCAGATAAGGAAAGAAGAAAATTAATAGCTGTACAAACAGTACAGGGTAGTGGGTCTACACATTAAAATGTGGATGCAACATTCTCACGTGGCAAAAACGTAACAGCTGATTAGTTGAATTAACAGCAGAAGAATGAATGCAGATGGTGATTAAAAGTTCAAGCCACACACACACACACAAAAAAAAATGACAAATAAGTTAGGGATAGTTCAATAGGAGGGGAAGGGAGGACTGAAGCTAAGGAATGTAAAAGGTGCTTCTCATATGAGCCATATCTTAGAAATTGGCAAGTTTAGAAGCTCTGACTTGAAAATTTTAAGAGCACAATGGGGCAGGCAGAGGAAAGTAAGGTGAAATAATGCTGCTCCCCCTCACAGTCTTTGGATGTGTAAGCTCGCCTACTGGTTTGGTTTGCTATTTACTGACATTTTTCTTTTCCTCTCCCCCACACATAAGATTTTGAGAAGAAAGTCAGGGGAAAATGTTTTCCTTGCATAATTCTTTCATGTCTTTGTTGATACAGTATCTGTAACACCAGCAGTGTCCTCACAGACAGAACACTGCTGCCTTTGTTACAGAATTGAGGGATTTGAATTAAAGGCGTAGGCAGTAATGTGCTAGTGAGACTCGATCAGGCTCAGCCATGTTCCTGCTGACCCAGCGCCTCTCACCTGGCACGGAAGGCTTCATAAGTGAAATAACTGGATTCCAGATCCTTTCCACCCTTGCCACTTACCAGCTGGAGGAAAGTTCTGTTTACCCTTTCAGCCTCTTACAGAGCGCCCTCTACCTCCAGCCCAGGGCTGCAGTGGCTTACCTGCATCAGCCCAGGCTCTCATGGTGGGAATTTTCCTCTCCTTTTCTTTCATCAGAAGTTATCATGAGTGCTGGAGAGATGGTTTAGCAGTTAAGGCACTTGCCTGCAAAACCTAAGGACTCATGTTCGACTCTTCTGATCCCACATAAGCCAGATGTACAAGGTAACATAAGTGCATAAGGTTGCACACTCACACAAAGCGGCACACACATCTGGAGTTGAATTACAATGGCTGGCAGCCCTGACGTGCCAATTCTCTCTCTCTCTCTCTCTCTCTTTCTCTCTCTCATTGTTGCTTTCTTGCATGAAAAATGACAGTCTATTGGGTTACTTCAAAAATAATTATGAATTCCAATCCTGTAGGACCCAGCTTTCTGCGTTGTTAAGTGTCACTTGAATATAAGGAAAAGAGCCTTTGATTTTTCAGAAACCGAATTCAACTCTCAGTACTGGAACTTACTTTGTGGCAGTATGACCTAGAACAACATAGTCTCTCAGATCATCAGTCTCCTACTTTGCCCATGGTGAGGGGGGTGTTCATTGTAGGGCATAGTAGGACTATTGACTTTTTAAACAGACAAATGAAGCATTAATTCTCAAATCCATTCATGAACATGGGGCTGAATTTTTATAAGATACAACACACACTGGGCATCGATGTCCCAACACTGAAGGGCTCTGACTGGGCATCGGTGTTCTATGGCAGATATAGAATGCAGTTTCCTTGTGTAAATTGGTCTTTGAAGTCAGTAAGGTGACCTGTCTCTTTTGAGCAGGACTTGTAGCTCCAACAATTTCCATCAAGGGCATGCTTCCAATAATTTAAAGACCTGCCACTGGGTCCCACCTCCTCTTAAAGCTCACTCTGGGGACCAATCCTTTAACATGTGGGCCTTGGGGAAAACCTAAGATCTAAACTGTAGCATTATCTTTCATCCTTCATTCATCAACCTACATGGCAAATTAGCCATGGTAATACCCTTTGCAGGCCTGTGTAGAGGTCAGCTCCTCAGAGCTCCTCCACTTGGAGCTCTGCCCCTGAGCTTCATCCTGGAAATTTCTCCAACTATTGTATACATGGTCAACTATTATTGCATTAGCTATCACTTGGCTATAATTGTCACCCTAATAGCTGGCAGAATGTTTAAAAGATTTGAAAATGAACATCCTAGACTAAGCCTATCTGGTATTTGTAAAGATACTGATTATACACACACACACACATTATACTTATACACATATATATTGGGTGTGGTGGCTCATGCCTACAATCCTGGAATCTGAGACTCTAAGGTAAAAGGATAGAAGCTTAAGGCAAACCTGGGTTACATATTAAAACATGGTCTTCTAAACCCAAATAGATATATTTTATTTAGAAAACCCCGAAAATATATAATATAATATATAAATAATGTATAATATAGGGAGATTGTATAAGACATAAATGTGTGGAAGGATGCATATAGGTAGATGATAGATAGATAGATAGATAGATAGATAGATAGATAGATAGATAGATAATAAGTCACACAGGCTCATTCCTGGAATTATGAGGCAAATATTTCAAGAGCTTCATGTAGCTGTAGACATGACAAATAATTTGCAAGAGTCAAACAGATTTCTGCCCAGACCCAGGGCTTTTCTCTTCCGTTCTTTTCCTGGCACTCAACGTCAGGGCTAGCCCTGTGAGGCTGGGGCCGCCTGAGGAGGTTGCAGTTGGCTGCCAAATGCTTCAGGCTTCACTTGCTGAGTAAAGAACAAATGAACAGGTGTATACTTATATTTTTTTATTCAACCCAGACTTACAGAGGTGTCAGGAAACAAGGTTTTCATGCCAATATAAACCACTTGAAAATCTCTCCTCTACCTCCTGGTGTCCTGACACCCTGTATAACCACAAAGAGCAAGCATTGCTTCCCTCTACCTGCTGCTGTTTCCACCCATCTCTCCCAGCGCATATACACCCCAACTGTCCCCTAGAAACCCACTTCCCTGTCAACAAGGAAATGGGCAGAGCTCTGAAAAGGGATAAGTGAAATCTGACTTCGTAGTACAATACAGACTAAGTTAAAATTTTAAAGTTCGGATGGGCAGATAGCTCAATCACAGTGCTTTCCTCACAAATATGAGGGCCTAAATTCCATCCCCAGAACTCATATAAAAATACTGGGTGTGGTGGCACTTGCCTATTATCTAGGCATTGAAGAAACAAAAGTGGATTCCTGGGCTCACTGGCCAGCCAGTTCAGTGTAACCAGGTGAGTCTAAGGCCTATGAGAGACTCTGTCTCAAAAACAAAAACAAACAAAAACAAAGAAAGGTTGATGGCATTTCTGAGGCACAAAAGACACCTGGGGTTATCCTCTGGCCAACACACACACATGCATGTGAACTGCACATACATGTGCACACACATATAAGAAAGATTTTTAAAGCTATAGCCTAGGTAGAGATCATTGCTGAAGTATTTTCCTTAGACCCTATCTTAGTTAAACGGAGGAAGTCTGGATCACCAGATATAAAATTTTTACCTCCTAAATACCCTTAAAATACCTCTTAAAGAACCCTTCCTACATCTCCTGCAATCCAGGACCAGGTCCTCACAGCATGTGGGAAGGAAACATACAAAAGAGCCAAGTCAGAACTCATGTGGGCAGAGAAAATTCTCCTGAGAATTTCTATCTCTTCATCTTTTCTTTTTTCCTGCCATAGTCAAATAAACACTTTCCAGCCATTTACTGTGAGCATGTGGGGGCGTCTGTGCAGGCTCAGGCGCTGGGGGCTCTGAAGGAATTGATGAGGAAAAGAGAGTGGAGACCAGGTCTTGGGGATGAGCACTGCTAACCCACCCCTGCTCTGGGCACAGGAGAGACGTTCCTCTAATGGGACTGTGAAGGTGGAGGGCTTTCCTCACAGCTAAGTCAGGACCCTCCCTACTGGAGCAACCAGAACTTCAGACCTGGACACAAGAGAGGCACGGATCCAGGAATGGCAGTGATGGGTGGTTAAGGGTCCACAGTGGTGGAGAGGGAAGAGGGAAAAGAAGAAGAGAAACAGTTACTTAGTAACAGCCACAGGAGGGAAATGGGGAGCCCTTTCTGAGGTGAGCCTCGACACCGAGGAATAAGAGTCATAAAACTACTTAAACACTTTTTATTTATTTATTTTTGGTATGGGGATCAACCCAGGGCCTTATATATGCCAGGCAAGTGCTCTGCCAGTTAACTAAATCAACACAACATATTTGCTTTATCTGAAGATTTGACTCTACACTTCAGCAACATCACTTGTCAGTATCTAAAACAAAGCATTGTTTCAAAACCATCCTTTAAGAAATTCTTTTTAAGCCAAAGCAATTTTTTAAGTGAGCGGAGGGCTGGGCGTGGTGGCACAGGGCTGTAATCCCTGCATTCAGAAGGCACAGGCAGCAGGATCTTGAGATTGATGTCAGCCTGGACTATATTGGGAGACCCTGACTTGAAACCCTAAGGGTCAGTGACAAGAATACCTGCCTAGCATGTTCAAGGCCCTGGTTCCATTCCCTCAAAGTGAACAAAGGATAGATCCATTATGTTAAGTGTTAAAGAATTTAATGGATGCAGAAAAGAGCATATGAAAATGCAATTTTGCGAGTTCTTAAACCTGGTAAATCTCCTCTGACTGATGAAACTGTCACTGTCCTAAACTATAATGCGTGGGTACCTTAGGGGCAAGCTTCTAAACCCAGGCTGGACCCCCAGGACCTCACACAACTGCAGAGCTCAGTATGCTGCAGGCTTCCCTCCCCAAACCACTTAGTCAAAAATCCTCTGGCCTTCAAAGTTAAAAGCATTCTTTTCCTATTGCTCCCCATCCCTTGTGCCTGGTGACTTTTTTTTTTCTTTTCATTGCTCAATTTCTTCCCCAAATTTCTTTTCATTTTTAGCCCATTTTGTCCTTAGTTTCCACTAATTGGTCTCTGCACTACATTTTCCAAGACCAATTTCTATTTATTTACCCATTCTCTATTCTGAAGGCTCAATTATTTCTGATAATTGCTATTTTAGTATTCACTGAGTGTGAATAACTTGGCTGTCTCCTACCTCTTCATTCCACTTAAAAATGAGTTCCTGCATCACCCTCACCCCACACCCACAATTTTGGCCATGGCTGTCACCACCTCTTCTTCCCATGTCACCTACACCTTGTGCTCCCCTCAGCCTGCTGACTTCAGTCTCCATGTCCCTCCTCTCCGGGCAACCCAATCAGCTGATCTCATTTGGGCGCTCAACAGATAAACAAACCCCACAATCCATAAATCTGCTCAGAGTTTCAGCATCTGCCTTCCTTAGGTGATAAAAATAATATGTCTCCTTGGGTATGTGATTGATGGAACAAAGATAGCATTCAGAAATCAACAAACCAATAAATAAGAAAAAAGCTTAAAAAATAACTATATTGCTGAAAAGCAAGGACAGAATAATTTTTTTTCTCTCAGACACCTACATATTCAGAGTCAATGCTAAAATCTAAATCCAGGTATCCCTGGTGGAGAGAACCAAGCCCACATTTCTGTAAGGCTGAGTCCATTTGGAGCCAGTGTGGGGTTTTATGGAACACTAGGCATATAGATCCCTGTGGATTTGGGGCAAGAGATGATATTCACATTTTTCATGTCAATCAACACATTTTTTTTCAGCAAGAAGGTTGAGGATGTGAGCTGCTTGCTCTGTGCAACATGCGTATTTTCAGTAACATTTCCAACACTCCCAGAGCACTGCTTCTGCTTTGGACTCAGTTCACAGGAGGTCTGTTCTCTGAGCATGCTAACATCTCTAAACCACACACCTCTGATCCATAAAGAACTTAAAAGCATGGTCAGTGGGTCTGTTACCCAGTTCCACCTCCCCACCACCTGCATGGCACCCCTGCAAGTATGCTCCTGGGTTTGCTTTCTGCCTCACCTGGGTGCCAGCTAAGAATGCAAATCCCAGATACCACCCCAACTCAGACGGAGATGTGCATTTTAATAAGAGTTCCACATGGTTGGAGTTGAAGAAGCTGGGCTTGTTAAATTTGAGAAACACTGCCTATTGAAGAAAAAATAAAGTGACCCTGATGGTCAGAAGTGCTGGGATATTCGGATAATGGCCCCATTATTCATTTGGTTTCTAGACATGCAAGCTCTGTCCTTCTTAGAATCATAGAGGCCTCTTTTCCCAGGTCCTCACTCCCTGTCTCATTCTGTGTTTGAGTTAGCTTTCCAGACATTTCACTTCCTAGAAATCTACTGTGGGGCAAAGGTGACCTACTAGCAGGGAAGCTGAGGACCATGGACAACATCATCTTGGAAGTATTTCCAGGCTGAAAACATCAATCAACATATTTCCCAAAACTGAACCAAAAGATTCTTCAAATTATTTCAGATTATGTAACTAGATTGAAATGATATTTCAATAACTGCTTCTCATCAGAAAAATCTCATGTGCTAAACATGAAAACAATTAACATGTACATTTTATTATTAACAACATATTTTGTATGGATACATCGTGTTCTTGTGATGAGAATGCTAACCTTTTTAAGATGCTGTTAAATGAGATACATACTTATTAAAGTCATTTAACTTGTACATTTAAAATGTGTGCTTCTGCTGCATGCAAGATAACCTTTAGAAAGCTCATTTTAAAAGTAAACATAGGAGCTTTACCATATATAAATTTTGTCTCATACTTTATCACTAGATTTGTACTTGTCTTAGAATATTCTGAACAGAGTTGTAACACATTTCTCCAGTGAGGAGCTACTTGACCCTTGAGCCACAATAAGTATTTTCAGAATAAGAGACAATGTAAGTAAAATATATTTTTTCAGCTATTGTTTTTTAAACATATTAACCTAATTAAGTATGTAATGCTTTATAGGTTTGGTTAAAATATAATCTATATTCTATTTTAACTGCTCAAGAGAAGAACTGATATTCTGGGTAGATAAGACTGATCGGAAATATAGTAATTGAGGTACTAGTAAACTTTCCTTAAATCTCAAGGAATCAATCAATGTAAAAGCACAAGCATGACATTTAAAGGACTTAGGCCAGGGTCTGAGATAGGACTTCCTGTAGGACTTTTAATAATTGCTGGGGAATTGAGGTGAATCACTGAAAAGTTTGAACATGAGGTCCCTGCCTCCACAGAAAGCCATGAGGAATTGAAAAAATAAAATACTAAGAGAAGAAGTCATCTCTCTAATTATAAGGCAAACAATGATAGAAGCAGAGCATTTCAACATGACAAGAGAGAACAAACTTTAATTAACACTGTCTGGCACATAGCAGGTATTCAATAAATATTTGTAGAGTGATAACTAGTTTTAAAAAAATTCCTTTGGGTATCTGAGAAGAAGAGACAATAGTCTATAACCTTATCTTTCCCTTCCAACCAAACACACAGGTAAATCAAGCACACAGACCATGTTTCCAATATAAATGGTAGATGAAGAGCATTGTGTCAAATGCTTTCTCTAAGGGTGCTTTGGGGCATCAATGGAGGGAACCATTGCTACCTGTGTAAAGTCAATTCTGATTGCCTTGGCCACTATCCTCTTTGAATCATAGACATTTAAACATATCCCTGCTCACACTGAATTACCCTGTGGGAACCAGGATTTCTCTAGTCCACCTTCAGGCACCACACTCACTTCCCTCACTGTTATTAGATTACTCTTTAGTGAATCACCCTTGCCCACTGCCAAGGGAAAAGGCTCTGCCTCTATCCTGCCAAAATTTCATGGCTGGCAGAGCTCATCTTCCACAGCAAAATGAATCTTGGCTTCAAATTTAAATAGTGAATTTTAAAAAAAGCAATTGGGAAAAAGCATTATTTTACTGAATGTTTTCCCTTCATAAATGAAAATGTTTTGGAGAATGACCCATTTCTACCTGGGCTATTACTTTTACTTGCCACTGTGGACAATCTGTTCACTAACTCCCTAGGGAAGCCTTTGTTGCCTCCTAGCCTGCATTAAGCACCATGCCACTGAACTTCCAAATTTCTGTTATAGTAGCCCTGACACCTGACAGACCGATTTGAATCCAGACGCTGTACATATATCTGAAGTGCCTTAGAAAAAATACTTGACTTCTTTGCACTTTAGTCCCTCCTCTGTAAAGCCAGCATGACAGTATCATTTTATTGGATGTTGGGAGGAACAAAAGGCAGGTAGTGGTTTAAATAAATGTTGTATAATCCAAATACACATGTTAGGTCCAAATAGAGTAGAAGGAAATACTTATATGATAATCAGAGATAGAGAGGAAAGCACGAGAACTTCAGGGACAAGACTTACATCTATGGCCTGATTAGCAAGACCTTGGAGATATGGACAGGTCTATATGACTCATGAGCAAGTTTTGCTCTTGTAACCCATCTCCTACCATTATATTCAAACTCATCTTCTCATATAGGATCTAAATAAAAGAAACTGATCTTTTTCCTAGTTCACCATTCCCTAAACTTCCTCCATGATCTGAGAGGGCATTTCCACACAGCCAACTATCTGCATTGATTTACATATAGGGAGGCAGTGGCTGGGGAGTTTTACTGCTGGTCTTTGCTCCTCTTGGTCTATCCACAGCCTAGATCAGATGTTCTGATGGTCAACTTCTAGTGATTTCTTATGTGTCCTTCTCTAACTCTGACATGCGCATAAGAACTCATCATTCTGAATACTAAGACATTCGATATTTTCCAATGTATAGGACTTACTTTTTTTTGTTGTTTTTTTTTGTTGTTGTTGTTGTTTTTTGTTTTTTGTTTTTTTGAGGTAGGGTCTCACTCTAGCCCAGGCTGACCTGGAATTCACTACGGAGTCTCAGGGTGGCCTCGAACTCACGGCAATCCTCCTACCTCTGCCTCCCGAGTGCTGGGATTAAAGGCGTGCGCCACCACGCCCGGCGACTTACTTTTTATCAAATTATCCTCTTTTGTTAATACTGTGAGTGCTGCAAGGGCAGGAGCTACTTCTAATTCATTTTCATAACTTTCATCATTTAGCAAAATACCTGATACTTTACAGGCATTTGATAAATATTGGATGGGTGGATGGATGGACAGGAAAGTGCATAAAGTCTTATAGGATGGACACCTTCCTCTCCAAACCACTGCTATGCTTTCTGAAAAGAAGAACAATATTTTTGAAAACATGAGTTAGGTGCCATAAGTTACAAATGGCAAAACTTACATTGGTAAGCTCTACGATTTCCATCTACTCAACAGACTGGTTCCTTTGTCATAAGATGATGACAGCATCGTATTCTAGCTATTACTCATAGACATGACAATCTTCAGGGATCTTCAGGGGAATCTTTCCCAGAAGTCCCCAAAAATGTCCCAGAAGTCTAATAAGCCAGATTTGGCTTGCTTTCTTCCAACTGTCCTCTGGCAGCAGGCCTAGTCACACATATATGGCCTTAACTCTTGAAGGAGAGAAGGGGCCATGGTCCTCCCAGACCTCTAGGTAAGGAGTGGATGCTCACACAGAATAGAGACTCTGTGGGTAATTGGGAAGAAGACAGGATCATTAATAGGCAAGCAACAGTATAGTTTCCAAAGTCTAAGTTACAAATCAAGTCTTTCAATTTCACATGTACACCCAAACAAGGTGGCATTGGACTCTGCTGCTGTTACTGAACCCATGCAGCACCTATAAAAGGATGAGAAGAGTGTATGTGTTTATTATCTATCCTCATTCCCTTTCCTGTCTCTCAGTTCTCCAGATCAACAGCTTCTCTTGCTCCTCCTCTCATGTGTCCTCCACCTCACTTCTGAAACAGGAAGTACTTGGCTGCACCTGTCCACTTCTACTCTCAAGTATTTTTACCATCAACATGATCTAGAAAGCAGTGCCTCACAATAAACACAGGGCTCTTGAGATGTGACAAAATGACTTGCTACATCCTGACCCAGGATATGACCTCAAGGTCATTGTCTTCTTCCTTGGTGTCTAAGTTGCAAGCATCCCTCTGTATTCACTGTTTTTCTCTGAATAAGACCGCCTATATCTTCTTCTTAGGCTACTGTTGGGCCACATCATTCCTATCTCCATGTTAATACACCTCTGTGATCTGTTTGCTTTTATCACTCTCCAGTTGCCAAAGGATGTGAGCCATCACTTGAAATTGTGCTCCAGTGACTCCTTTAAGGACTTCTCTTGCCTGCCATCTGTTCAGCCACAGCAACATGTCCAGGAACTGTCTTGATGTCTTAGTCGGATTCGCTTCTGTGCATGACCTGCCCAACAGAGTTTATTTCCATGGCTTCTGTTCCCGAGGACTGGATCTGCTCCAGGAACCCTGTGTGGGTTAGAGACTAGGAGCTGTCACTTGATGTTTATTGGAGCATGTGTCACTGATTCAGAGGATAAACCTGATGACAACATAAGACCCAGATCTCACACCTCAGAAGGTAAACACACTGTGCTATGAATATAAAATATCTTGCATTGCTAGTTTATGCCTTTCTGCCAACAATACCCTGGTTCCTCAACTTAGCCTTCCAAGTCCTATTTATGTGAAATAATCTTCCCTTAACTTCAGTCTGCCTTTTATTCACGGACAAAGTAGAGTGCACAAAGAGAAGCGGGGCAGCTGTTTATTGCCCTTGTCTCAAGGCAGAGATACCTCAAATGCCATCAATGCCCTGTTTTGCATAAACAATGTGCTTGTGGCACTCACCTCAAATAATGAGCTTTACACAATGTTTCTTTCAACCGCAAGTTTGGATATGTCAGTGAGACCCATGGGGATAGTGAACAGGGATTTGAGGATGGCCTCTGACCACTTTGGCTTTAACATCTCATTAACAAAGCTGCCACTTATATGTTTAATGTTCAGTTTTACAATAAACAAATCCATGCTTCAATAGAACCCTTCTAAATACTTCATTAACCTCCTCCAGCCATCCCTCCTGGGACTCTAAGGCACTGCTAAGTTACCTTCTCTAAAGGAACTTTTCCTACTCAGAAAACAATAGTGGCCAGCTTCTAAGGTCCAGAGAAAGGAGAACTTGGATCAGAGGAATAAAAGTAAGAAAATACAGATGGTTATCTTTAGAACAAATCCAGTTAGAATCTAGGACTGAGCAAGGTGTGGTGGAACATGCCTCCCAGCACTCAGATATCAGGGACAGGAAGAACATGAATTCCAAACCAGCCTGGGCTACAAATTGAGATATTGTCTCAAAAACAAAACAAGCAAACAAATAAAGTGCCACAAATAAAAAAAATTTAAAAAGAAGTTCATTGCTTCTTCTCTCTCCAAACCTCATTCTAGCTTTCTGGCCACTAGTACTGACCTTCACTGCAACTTAGAAGAATACATAAGTATTTTAACTCAGGATGCCCATATGAGAGAGAACATGCAGTTTGTTTTTCTGAGGCTGGGTTAGTTCACTTATATAGTTTTTTTCCAGATCTATCCATTTTCCTCCTAACTTATATTTCAACTTTTTTTTCAGTTGGATAGAACTCCATTTTGTATATAGATGGCATCTTCATTATCCACTCATCAGTTAATGGGCATCTGGGCTGATTCCATTTCCTAGTTGCTAAGAACAAAGCAGCAACAAGCATGGCTGAGCACGTATCTCCATAGTAAAGGGAAGAATCTTTGGGGTATATGTCCAGGAGTGGCATAGCTGGGTCACATGGAAGACGTCTTTTTAAGTTTTGAGAAACTTTTACACTTACTTCCATAGTGGCTGTTCCAGAGTGTATTTTATCAACAGGGAATAATGGTTTCTCTTTCTTCACACCCTCACCAGCAGTTGTTGTCATTGGATTTGTTGACGATAGCCATTCGGACTAGAGTGAAATGGAATCTCAAAGTAGTTTTAACTTGCATTTCCTTGACAGCTAATTTTTAATATGTTTATTAGCCATTTGTAGTTTTTCTTTTGAGAAATCTCTATCCATTTCCCTGCCCCATCTTTTGACTGGGTTGATTGATATTTTTAAAATTATTATTTAGTTGTCTGATTCGGGGTGGTGGTACCCTGCTGGGATGGAGAAAGTTTTTCCCTGAAGTCATAGGTTGTGTCAAGTAATTACCAGTACTGGTGATGGGTCACCCCACCCCCACTATGAGCTGTTGTTCAGGGAATTCCCCCCCCCCCAAACTGCAGACCAATGACAAAGCACTTGGTTACCCACCAGAACTGGATGGTAAGACCCTGTTGCTTAAGATACTACAGACTGAGGTTTCAGAGCATTTGAGAAATCAAGCTGGAACTGAACTAGAAACCATCTCCCTGCTGGCTAGCCATCATAGGGCTGAAAAGTACTATGAGAGCATCTGGGGGATAAAAGTCATCAACAGTCTCATCAATCAGTGGATCCTGCAAGCTGAAAAATCAACCAGCCAGGCAGGATGTGCCCATGGGTGCAATAGTGGCACAGAATTTTGGGGGGTAATCAACTGCTGTCTGATTGGATTTGAGGCCCTCTCAGTGGGAGGGAATACATGCCTGGTACTGAGAACTGAGTCACAGCCTATGACTTGGAATGCCATGGACTCTACAGGGAAGCTTCCACTGTGCTTTGGTTAAATAAAGACATTATGCCCATCAAAAAGCCTCCTAAATGTATATGTTTATATCCTTTGATTAATTCTACTTTCACTTTTTGTCAGAAACCCTGGTTTTTGTAGATGGTGGAAAATTAGGGAGACCCAAGACTCATCAAGATGACAAGAAAATAAAGCTAAATATGTAATCTCTATGACATCTGCCAGTGCCCAGGGAACAGTGCAGAAGAAGTGAGGGATTGAATAAATGCTGCTGCAACTGTTAGCCAGATAATCTTCTCTATGCAGATGGCAGTAGACACTGAGGAGATTCAAAACCCATCAAAGAAGACACTAAGATGCTGTCAAGAGCTCCACACTAAAGGAGATTTCTAATTCCATCTCCAAGTCTCAAGGCATTGTGAAAAGGGGGTGGGAAGCATATGAGAGACACAGGGGGGAAATGAGTACTGTGGAGCACTATCCTCTCCTCAAAAACCAACAGGCTCATGTCCCCATAGTGATTACCAAGATCACACAAGGCCTCCAATGTATTGAGCCTACTGACTTCTTGGCATAGAGGATGGAGGGGGACAAAAGGAATGAGACAACAAAACCAGGAGTACTTTGAAAGAGCAGGGTCCTCAGTGGAACGGGGGTAGGGGAGAGAGGATTAAAGTGGATGATATCATGGGAACATGACCAAATTACAGCATGCTCATAGATTAAACTTACCAATGTTTTTTTTTAAAGACTACTAATAGAAGTTCAGACCATCAACGACCTGAATGCTATTAGGTAAATGTCATATTTTGCCTTACTCTCTATACCAATTGGGGTTTTCCCACAAATAGTCCCTTCTATTAATTATCACTTAGCTGGTCTTAGCTCATATTTGGCTTCCAAATTCTTAGACTTTGAACTTGGACAGTTGTGGTGGTTTAATGTAAATGTCCCCCATAGCCTCAGCTGTTCTTGACTAAGCTTCCTACTTAGTCCCCAGCTGGTGGAACCTTTAGAAAGAGGAGGCTTAAAGAGGAGGTGTATAGGTGGGGGTGGACTTTGGGACTGAGAAGTCTAGCCTTCTGTGTGTTCAAAGCCAGCTCTTTCTCTGCTGTGGATGTGTGATGAAGTGAGCCAGCGTCCTCCACCATGATGAAGCTTTCCTTCAAAATTGTAATCCTCAAATAAACCCTTACTTCCCACCAGCTACTTTTGTTTGGGTGATTTGTCCCAAGGTTACTAGAGCAATAGTTAGAAGTTGGAAAGAAAATAAATATGAGGGTTTCCTCAAAAGTCTAGGCTTTGAATGTCAGAGGCAAAGGGTTAGAGGGCTTGGGTTAGAGCAAAAAGATAGGAAGGATGGGACTTTAGCTTGAGCCAGGTCTTTCAGCCTCCCACCTCAGCCCAAATCTTGATCAGAGACAGTTTTCTAGGTTATGAGGGGAGAAGAAATGCAGGGAGAGTTGAAGGAGGGTGAAGATTTTTACATATTTACACAAATTTTACACAAGGGGAGGTTGTGAGCGCCTCCTCACATAGATCTATGGATTGTTTCCTAGATAGATCCCAGTGAAGGCATTTTTGGTGGAGAATACCTTGGGAGAAGTAGGGATAGATAAGGGAGTGGTATCCACATAGACAGGCCTGAGATGATTTTCTCCCATACACTCAAATTTATGTCCTGTGGAGGAAAAATAAGCAAGGTAGTCATTGACCCAAAAGCCTTACTTGTACAATGAGGACATGGGGTCTTATGTTACTACCCAAGATGATGAGCTGGAAAGATATCTTAAGGTGTTTGCCTGCAAAGCCTAAAGATCCGGGTTGCATTCCCCAGTACCCATGCAAATCCAGATGCACAAGGTGGCATATGTGTCTGGAGTTCGTTTGTGCTGGCTAAGGCCCTGGCAATCCCAATCTCTCTGTCTCTCTCTCTTTCTCTCTCTCTCCCTCTATCTCTCTCTCTCTCTCATAAAAATAAATAAATAAAACATTTGATCTTAGTTGTTATGGCACTTACCTGCAAAGCCAAAGGACCAGGTTCAATTCCCCAGTACCCATGTAAAGCCAGATGCACAAGGTAGCGCATGCATCTGGAGTTCATTTGCAGTGGCTAGAGAATGGAACACTAATTATTTCTCTCTGCCTCAGTTTCTCTCTTAAAAAATAATTTAATTTAATTTAATTAAAATGACCCATGATGAGAAACTATTCAGGACATAGATCAAGTTTTGGACTATGGGTAGAAGACAAGAAACAACTAGATATTGCTACCACCAACAGCACTGCTACTCTTGGACCTTGTAGTACCCCAGGAAGAGAGACAGAGGACTGAGCTGGTTGTGGATAACTGAATTGACTATAAAAACCTTGAGTTTGTTGAGATCATAAAGTAGACAAGATTTTTTTACCCCTAGGCCTAATGGCAATATAAGCTATAGAAAAATAAAGTTGAACAGTTTATTTGCCTGAGTGTGTATACCTATACATACCCAATATGTAGAAAATATATAATGGAAATATATATTTTGGAAAAATAAAAGAAATACATGAAAACTATAAGATCATTATGGAATTATATCTTATATTTATTGCTTTGTGCATGCTTTTTAGTTATAAATACTTTCTAAGAGGTATAGACTTATCTACTATTAGAAACAAATTTATTAGTTATAAAAGAATCAATGTAAGTCACTAGTTAGTGAACCTCAGAGAAATGAAACCTAAGAGAAGATCTGATCCAAGGCCTTCCTGCTGGGCAAGCTGGTGTGGAGACCCCAGGTACCTATCTCAGAATATGGCAGGGAGTTGGTCTGCTCACCCTGGGCCCTTTCTTCCCCTTCTTCCTTGACAAGAAGACACTGACTTGTTCCCATAGTTCCTGTCCGCTGGGTGAGAGAATCCTATGCTCTGCCCTGCAGTGACTGACACATTGGATAGGTGTGGAGAGCAATTATGGCCAGTTAAACCCTAAGGGTTTTCCAGGTAGATGACAATCATGGAAAGTGAATATCAGCTTCTGAAAGCAGAACAAGGAAGATATAGATCATCCGTTTCAGCTTCTTCATGTTGATGTGTGAGAAATAGCTGGCTGTAACTGTGACAGCCAGTGACCGGTGATGGTGTGTGTGCTGGGGGGAAGCCTGGTCAGAGGAAGGTGGAGAGGGCAGAGCCAAAAGATGGACGAAACTGGCCTTGATATAAGATGCTCAGTTGAGCACCTGTGTGACTTCCATGTCCTTGTTAATTTAAGATAGTAACTGTGTTCTTTGCTCATGCATCTTGAACTGTGCTTTTCTGTGCATAGATTTCACCGTACACAATGATTAGCTTGTTTGCTTGCCATCTTCCATAAGCTTTTCTCTTACCTGCCATTGTGAGCATCTTGAGGACCTAGACTACATGTATTTATCTATTTTTACATAGCTAATCCATGCCTGGGAAAGAACAGGTAGTCAATGAACTTAAGCTGGACAGAAATTACACAGACATAAAAGAGAATTATGTTGATACATAACAATATAAATGAATCTTGCCAATATTGTCCTCGGTGAAATAAGCCACAGGAAAGGAGAAATGCTGTGTGATTCTACAGATGTAATATCTAGAATGGGCAACTTACAGAGCTAAAATGCTGATTAAAAGAGAGAGAAGACACGTGGGTCCAGTTTCTGCCTCTTAACCAGCAACCCCACAATCAAGGGGGCTTGGGTTAGTAGACTCCACAGACTCAACAGGGAACGCAGCCCCTAATGGATGCAGCACCCATGCATATGAGTGCCACTTTATAGCCTCTGGGTAAAATCAAATGAAAGTGAACACTTTCCTTCTTCCCCATTCTTCAAGGAGAAAGCAATTGCTGAATAGGGTTTTGAGAAGTGGCTGCTTAAATGAAAATCTTAATAATAATTAAAGCCTTGGCAATCCATCAAGTGAAGCAGAAAAGTAGATGGCATGCCATGAAAGTCCCAAAATTAAAGGACCCCTGCCTTTGGGAAAATCCAGGAATTAAATTTTATTAGTAATATTTTATTCAATCATAAAATCCTTGAATTAAGGAGACACACTAGTAGTAAAATTAGATTTGCACTGCACTAACACCAGAGATGCTAGGAAGAGTGAGGTTGGAGATTGTTGCTTTTCTTCTGTCCATGCAGCAGAGCCCAGGGATCAGAGTCCAGCTCAGAACCGGGCATCCATAACACAGTACTGCTGAATGAATGAGTGAATGAATGTGTGAGTGAGCAAAGCAGTGAGCCACAAAAATGCTAGAGGGGAATGAGGTTTCTGGAAAAATTATCCAAATTACAGGCTTCCTTCTGAGTTCATGGTCATCAAAAGAGTCTTTGAGAAAGTACTTGATGTGTTGAGTGCACTAATTTAATGAGAGGATGAACTGAGTCAGACATCCCACAAAAACTGCCAAGAGCACAGTACTAGGGTGTCACACTATGGCTCCAGAAAAGAAAAATATGAGCTCATATCCTTATTCTGCCTCTCACTAGCATGTAACAGTGACCAATTGACCTCACCTCTCTAAACCCTGGTTGCTTCAACATGATTGCACCTGCTTCACTTTCCCATTCTCTCCTCAACCTGTCCATTCTCTTTTGTTTATTCCTTGGCTTGCAAATCCTGACTGTGCAATTCCAAGCACACAGGAGTTGTACAAACATTGTCACATGTTAAATGTTCATGTTCTTCCAGAAATCTATACCTTCGCATATGTTATGCTCTTTTTTTTTCTGCAAACTTCCTTTTGGCTTGTTCAGTGCCTGATAATTCTTTGAAACCTAGTCTTATCCTTGGGAAATTGGCTGTACCCTAATCTGGTACTGTCAAACTTCTCTACAATTGTCTTTCCCTGTCACATTCTTCCTGTGTCTGCATTTTAATATTTCATCACCTACTACATTATACCAATTTTATAACATGCCCCTTTCTCTTTGATAATATGCACTCCTTAATAGCAAGAAGCACAATATCATAGCAAGGGTTTATTTACTCATTAAACAAACTGATTGTGTTATCTTCTATAAGCCAGGCACAGTTTTGGTCACCTGACTCAGAGGGAAACAAGATGAATGCCTACCTTAGCATTTATATTCCGCTGGAAGCAAGTATTTGGAAAATGCTAAAGAGGTGAAGTGCACAGCTTCAGTAGGGGCTCTGCGGAAGTGAGCGTGTCCCCTCGTGCACCCGTGTCCTCAGTAGTGATTCTGCGGAAGTGAGCGTGTCCCCTCGTGCACCCGTGTCCTCAGTATGATTCTGCGGAAGTGAGCGTGTCCCCTCGTGCACCCCGTGTCCTCAGTATATTCTGCGGAAGTGAGCGTGTCCCCCTCGTGCACCCGTGCCTCAGTAGTGATTCTGCGGAAGTGAGCGTGTCCCTCGTGCACCCGTGTCCGCTCATAGTGATTCTGCGGAAGTGAGCGTGTCCCCTCGTGCACCCGTGTCCTCAGTAGTGATTCTGCGGAAGTGAGCGTGTCCCCTCGTGCCACCCGTGTCCTCAGTAGTGATTCTGCGGAAGTGAGCGTGTCCCTCGTGCACCCGAGTCCTCAGTAGTGATTCTGCGGAAAGTGAGCGTGTCCCCCTCGTGCACCCGTGTCCTCAGTAGTGATTCTGCGGAAAGTGAGCGTGTCCCCTCGTCTAGCGTGTCCCTCGTGCACCCGTGCCCTCAGCAGTGATTCTGCGGAAGTGAGCGTGTCCCTCGTGCACCGTGCCTCAGCAGTGATTCTGCGGAAGTGAGCGTGTCCCCTCGTGCACCCGTGCCCTCAGCAGTGATTCTGCGGAAGTGAGCGTGTCCCCTCGTGCACCCGTGCCCTCAGCAGTGATTCTGCGGAAGTGAGCGTGTCCCCTCGTGCACCCGTGCCCTCAGCAGTGATTCTGCGGAAGTGAGCGTGTCCCTCGTTGCACCGTGCCCTCAGCAGTGATTCTGCGGAAGTGAGCGTGTCCCTGTGCAACCGTGCCTAGCGTGATTCTGCGGAAAGTGAGCGTGTCCCTGTGCACCCGTTGCCTCAGCATTTGATTCTGCGGAAGTGAGCGTGTCCCTCGTGCACCGTGCCTCAGCAGTGATTCTGCGGAAGTGAGCGTTGTCCCTCGTGCAACCCGTGCCCTCAGCAGTGATTCTGCGGAAAGTGAGCGTGTTCCCTCGTCCCCTCGGCACCCGTGTCCTCGTATGTGCTCTGCGGAATGTTGAGCGTCGTCCCCTCGTGCACCCGTTGTCCCCCCGTAGTGATTCTGCGGAAGTGAGCGTGTCCCCTCGTGCCACCCGTGTCCTCAGTAGTGATTCTGCGGAAGGTGAGCGTGTCCCCTCGTGCACCGTAGTCTCAGGCAGTGATTCTGCGGAAGTGAGCGTGTCCCCCTCGTGCACACCGTGTCTCAGTAGTGATTCTGCGGAAGTGAGCGTGTCCCCCTCGGTGCACCCCCGTGTCCCTCAGTCGTGAGTCTGCGGAACGTGAGCGTGTCCCCTCGTGCCACCCGTGTCCTCAGTAGTGATTCTGCGGAAGTGAGCGTGTCCCCTCGTGCCACCCGTGTCCCTCAGTAGTGATTCTGCGGAAGTGAGCGTGTCCCCCTCGTGCACCCGTGTCCCTCAGTAGTGATTCTGCGGATAGTGAGCGTGTCCCCTCGTGCACCCCGTGTCCTCAGTAGTGATTCTGCGGAAGTGAGCGTGTCCCCTCGTGCACCCGTGTCCTCAGTAGTGATTCTGCGGAAGTGAGCGTGTCCCCTCGTGCACCCGTGTCCTCAGTAGTGATTCTGCGGAAGTGAGCGTGTCCCCTCATGCACCCGTGTACTCAGTAGTGATTCTGCGGAAGTGAGCGTGTCCCCTCATTCACCCACGTACTCAGTAGTGATCGTGTGGAAGTGAGCGTGTCCTCTCATGCACCCATGTACGCAGTAGTGGTTCTGCAGAAGTGAGCGTGTCCTCTATGCACCCACGTTCTCAGTAGGGGCTCTGTGGAAGTAAGCAACTATTCTTTCAAAGTTTATCTAAATTTCAGATGTATTTTTTAACAGTTCTGAGAAAATCAAAGTCTAAGAAATGTATTTCCTGTTTATTCCACCTTCATGTGATGGTCAAAATAAATAAATCAAACAGGTGGTTCTGTGATGGATGAACAGAGCCCAGTCTGAGCTCTTGTTCACTAAAGACAGGGCAGTTAATTGTCTCGCTAATCAGATTGCGAGCAAAGGGCTAACACAATGATGGGCCAATAATAAGAGCACTCTTCTGAGCCTTGCTGCCAGCTAATCACATCTGGTTTGTAAAGTATTAATCAGCCCTAAGTCGGGGGTAGGGAATGAAGTTCCTTCCTAAGTAAATTATTTCCTACTTACTCTGACAATTATAATTGGTGTATTTGAAATAATTCTTTCAATACACTAAGTGGAGCAAAGCACAAATTTTTGCATCATTCCATAATTTTCTTTTATTAAAATACCTAGTTATCATGTTTTATATCATTTAAGATTGATAGTAATAATTCAATAGAGTTTATAACACATTATGAGTGTCATGGTGGTATGTCACATTTTTAAATTTATTCTGGAAGGATCGTGCCTTTATATTTTGTTTGTTTATATGAGAGAGAGAGAGAGAGAGAGAGAGAGAGAGAGGGAGAAAGAGATAGAAAGTACTAGCATGCCAGGGCTTCCAGCCACTGCAAATAAACTCCAGATACCTGTGCCACTTTGTGCATCTGGCTTATGTGGGTACTGGGGAATCAAACCTGGTTCCTCAGGCTTCACAGGAAAGTGCCTCAAACACTAAGTCATCTTCCTAGGCTTGGATCATGCTTTTTAAATATTTTATATAATTTCTTCTTGAACCAACATTTTCTGCCCCAGTATTTTCATTAGTCTTAAACTAAAATTGTCTCTCTGGTATCAGGAAAACATATCTCTTTCCATATTCCTATTCTTTTTTCCTTCCTAGGAACATCTAATATACCTCCTGTTAGTTATTTGCCCTTACCAGGTTTTACCAAGATGTTTTAGCACCAATTAGAAGTATTTTTATTTTGGAAAGGCAGCAGGTAGAATAATTATGCTTGAATCACAGAAATAAAGACTTGATTCAGAAATCACACAATGCTTAAAATCAGAACCCCATTAACTAGAGTTTAAAATTTCCCAAGAAATATAGAACCTGCTGGGACTGCCCTGATCACATGGGAATTTAGAGTTTTGAATAGACTGTGCTTGGGTGAAGCTCTATGGATT
Source organism: Dipus sagitta (assembly GCA_036346955.1). Classification (NCBI taxonomy): domain Eukaryota; kingdom Metazoa; phylum Chordata; class Mammalia; order Rodentia; family Dipodidae; genus Dipus; species Dipus sagitta. The sequence goes on from CM070786.1 coordinate 36,160,039, forward strand.
TGTTCTGCATAAAATAGATTTTACTTACTAGCTGATGTTATAGTTTCTTCATATGTAGTGCCCTTCAATATTTAAGAAGCAGATATAGAAAACACAACTTCCTGGTATTTATGTTGGAATTTCAGTTAGCTTTTTCCTAAATAATGTACAAAATTGATAATGTGGGAAAAGTATGGGATGAAACAGAATACTCAGCTTACCCAAAGATATGATCATAATTGCCATAAATATGCTTCTTCTTACTAAATATATAAATTTGCCCGTATGTTCTGTTAATATTTTATACATGTTCTCTCCCTTAATCTTCACAAAAACCCTAGGAGATAATATGCTGGAACTTTAAAACTATTTAAAGTGATTCACATTTAATCCCATGTTTTTTGGTACTTTTTTAAAAAGTATTTTTTTATTTACTTATTTGAGAGATAAAGAGGGAGAAGCAGAGAGAAAAACAGAGAGAGGGAGAGAGAGAGAGAATGGACACTCCAGGGCCTCCAGCTGCTGCAAACAAACTCCAGACAAATATGCAACCTTGTGCATCTGGCTTATGTGGGTCCTGGGGAATTGAACCTGGATCCTTTGGCTTTGCAGGCAGATGCCTGAACCGCTAAGCCATCTCCAGCCCAGTACTTTTTTTTAAACTACATTTTCTATACCTGTTTCTACTTAGGTTCTTCCTGCAATTTACATTTTGCCATCTAATGACGTGCTTTAGCAGTAGACTTGGGAGACAGAAGGGAGTCCTAATGCATTCTTTTTCTTCTGCAGAAGTGCACACATGGGGCTCAGCAGAAGTTACTTTTATAGTGGCCCCCAAATCCATGTACTCAGGGCTTAGGCAGAAATGGATACAATAAGGTAATTCTATACTGTCTGGGGCACAGATGAAAAACCTGCTGACCACTTGATTTCCTTCTCCAGTTCTTCAAACTATCTATAACCCCCACTCCTAATATTATTAAATTCTTCCTGTTTGTAATACATAGAGTTTATCTGTTTTCCTCTGTAAACCTTTTCTGTTAACAGCTAAATAATTTTACTCCTGTTTTTCTTAGGATTAGGGAAGAATTTTCCAATTCTTCTGGAAGTTCAATTCAATTCAGGTACTCTCTAGTTAAAGTTAGTATCCTATCCCAATCACTTAAAGGTCTTGTTACTATAAGACTGTCCTAATTTCAGATGCCAGTTGCAAGAGCCAGGCCACCTGTAGTTCTGACCTACTGGCTATAAATCAGGGGTTTCCAAAACTCCCTTTCATGTTCAGCAATTTGCTATAGAACTCAGAAAAGTACTGTACCTAGTAATACTGGTTTATTGTAAAGGATGTAGCTCAGGATTAGCCAAACGAAAGAGAGACATAGTGTGGGGCAGGCATGGGCATGAAGTTTGCATGCCCTCTCCAGGCATATCATCCTCCTAGAAACTTGATATGTTCATCAAGCCTCTGAGTCACACTATTTTGGAGTTTAATTGAGATTCAATTGTATAGGCATAATTGAGTAAATCATTGGCCACTGGTGCTTGAAATCACCCTTAGATTGGGAAGGAATGAGGTGGAGGTGGGGCTGAAAGTTCTAACCCTCTAATTGTGTCTTTGTCTTTGTGGTGACCAGCCCCTGTCCTAAAGCTATTTGAGAGCCCAGCAAGAGACACTTCATTGGCATAAATTCAGATAAATGTGAAGGGGGCTTCTTGGCCATAATAGAAATTCTCCCATCACCCCCATCCCAAGGGAAAAAAAAATCCAGGTGTTTGTGTCAAACACTATAGAAAATGAATATATATATATATATATATATATATATATATATATTCATTCATATATATATTCAATAGAATATATATATCATATTATAGCATAACCTCTACATCATAATGAAAGAAATTTTAAAAAATTCATTTGAAGATGCCTGCCTAGAAAGTATGACATCTAAAGTTTATGCCCAGTGGGTATGTACATAGAGGAAGAATTCAGTGTGTATGTTAAACTATATCTCACACTGGAACATTTTATGGCAGTCTAATTTCTACACATTTTCACTCATTTATAAGTTATGCTACTCATAAAATGTTAGAATTTGCTATTTTTACATGATACCACAAGGATTTTCTGCATTTATATATTTGACTTGCAGGAACTTGAGAATATTCTATTGTTAATATTTAACATAATGTATTTAAATGAACATTTGGATGCATTTCAATTTTACTCTTGAATAATGATGAAATGACTATATATGTACTCAGAGTTAACCTACATTTTCCTGTTTCATTCTATGTCCTAAAAATTGAGCTTCCATGTATGAGCTATGAATTACATTAGTATTTTGAGATCTATATGCACCAAATAGGCTAAAACTAAACTAAGCAAAATTTTTAAATTGTAAATTATACCTTCTTTTGCCCACAATATTTATGCTTACCAAACAGCCCTCAACAATAGTAGCATCTTCCTGATTTCAAAGTGTTAAATTTAAATTTGGATATTTGTAATGAAAACAAAGAATTATAACAAAGATGATGATGACAGTGATGATGTCAGTATTATCATCTTTACAGGTATTACTTACTCATGCTAATTTATTTTGTGACAAATAACTCCAATAAAGAAACCCCAAAACTCAAGCTTAACTTCATTTAGTGTCCTGAGATGTCATTTGAGGATTTTGCCTGCAATTAATAATATTTTCCATGATAACACACACAGGACAATTATGTCCTTTTGCTTTTATTAAGACACTGCTTTGAACACCTGGACCATTGATCACAAGGTGGCCCTTATACCTGCAGCTTTAGTGTCTCCTAGGAATCTGTTAGAAGAGGCAATCTTGGCCTCCATCCAAGAGCTATTTAACTGAAGATGGGCTCTAGCAATTTATGTTTTAATAAACTCACTCCCCCCCACTCTTTCTCTCTAGCTCTCGTTCTCTGTGTGTGAATGTGTGTGTGTGTGTGTGTGTGTGTGTGTGTGTGTATTTATTTCCTGGATTTTGTCAGTATCCTCATCCATACTGTGCACATCCCCTCATCAAGGTATTTTGGTCATATCCATGCTCCATTCCAGATCGGTTTCTCAGCTGGGTGTCCCATACAATGACTTAGAGAGTCAGTGTTGCCAACAGAACCGTTATATTGAAGGTGCTGGCAATGTCCAGCTTTTCCTGCTCGAACATCCTTGAGTTTCCTAGACTGTGCTCACCCAAAGGAACTTCTCACTTGGTGTAAAGTTTGACATGTTATGGGTTGATTGTTGCAACATGATTGTTGCAGTCGTATGAGACTATATTGCTATTTGTGCAAAAATGTATAAATACACACATACAAGTAAACATGGGGCACATGCATATTCCTGTGAGGACCAGATTATAATTTTGAACTGCCAAGAATGTGACAGTTTGGGGATCTAAAGAAGAATTCAAGTTTTTAATGGATAATGAATAAAAAGTAGTTTGGGGCATGACCTAGATAAGCCCATTGTATAAGATCATTTCATAGTTCCCAAAATAGTCATTCATATTTAATGTCAGATATCACCTACATAATTCAGGTTTTTAAATATTTTATTTTTATTTATATATTGATTTGACAGAGAAAGACGGAGGGAGAGAGAAAATGGGTGTGCCAGGGCCTCCAGCCATTGCAAAAGAACTCCAGATGTGGGCTCCCTCTTGTGCAGCTGGCTAACATGGGTCCTGGAGAATTGAACCTTTATCCTACTTATATAATTCAGTTTTGAAAAGAAATGCATTTGTTTTTGTTCTAATTAATGGTATTCATGAAACTATCATTTTGATAATCTAGTTATATATCTTCTAGTAAACGTACAATAAATGTATATTTAAAACAAAAAGCATCCATATTAGAAACCATCATGTATCACATCAATGATATGTTTGAACAAATGTGAGATTAATTTAGTTCATAAACAATCACATCTTTCCTTTGGGAAACTCCAAGCATGAATTCAGACAGACAAAAAAAAAAAATGTAACTATAGTCTAATGTTTGGAACAACTTCATGAAAGGAAAGGAGAAAAGATCTGACCTTAAAACTTTAGGAATGAATAGATTCTGAAAGACTAAAGGCAAGTGGAATTGTATGTCATATTGTACTGTGGTTTATAATGTTGTTTTCTGTGAAGGTTACAGGCTATTAGTAATACTGCTATACATGTATACTAGAATGAAATAATCAATTAAATGTATTGTCACTGTTGAAATAACAAAAGACAGACTAGCAAGCGAAGGAGGCTAAAGTATACTAATGAATTATAATGCAAGATAATAAAATCCATGTTTACCTTAACATAGATACAGATAGTTTAACATAGAAAGATTTGTTGATATGCATATGTACATAGATTAATATATTTTTTTATTATTTCTTAAAGGGCCTAAAAGAAACCATCTACTATTAGCACAACAAACATCTAGTGTTTAGATCTTGGTTTCTAATGCCATTGTCTAATGAAAGGAATCAAGGCTCCTTAGAGAAATAGCTGATCCTAGCACTGGACAGGAAATATTCAACATAAGCCTAGAGCATCTTATGGTACCAGAAAGTGAGAAGCAAATTACTCACATCCCTTAAAAATTTCATAGTCATGTCTGCATGTTAAAGAAGTACAGATGGTAATTTAAAGAGCTCCTCATGACCAATGCTAAAATAATTTGAGCAGAAAAGTGAAACAATCCCATAACATTGACCAAAGTATAGAAATTCCATGAATTCATATTGATATAAACATATAACTAAGTCATGTAATGAATGGAAAGAGACAAATCACTCCATACAGGAGAATTTCTCTTAATATTGTGCAGATATGACACCAAAGTAGGGGAAAATGGTTGTCTACTTCCTGTGGACTGTGCAGGCTTCTCACTGTCAGAATAAAAATCGTCAGGTTAGCAAGAGAGGGAGGCTAGAGTATAGTGATAAATTATAATCCACAGCCTGGCAAGAGAGGCAAATTTACAATGGAGAGACTTGACAACTACTACCTCATCCATCAATAGTCATAATTAGGTAGGTGAATTCATAACCTCAGAAGAATATCCACAAATCCCAGTGCAAGAGCACCCTACACCTGACCAGTGCTCCTCAAAGCTGTGCAAATTAAGAAACAAGACAGGTGTGAGACACTGTCATAGCCGGGAGACCGCAGCCTCGTGTACTGTAGAGTCCTGCACAGGGTCTTGACACAGGAAAGCCACATGAGGTAAACATGAATTCAGAAGAATATAAACGTTAGTCATACTGTATCTGATTAGTTCATTAGGTGTAACAACAAACGAGTCCAGGTAACTATTTTGCTTTAAAGTCTAAGTGTGTTGTTCTGGTTGTGGCCCTAGATTCGGGTGAGCCTAGAGTCCCATAAGGCTGGTGGCAGGCTGCAGATCTCCCACCCTTGTCAGGAACCTGAGCATATGGCTGCTCTCCTCCAGAGGCGGCTGATCTTAGGACTGCAGGCTGTGCTGATGTGAGATGACAGTCACCCATACATAGAGTGCTCCCACATGGGTGTCTCAGGCTCCAAAGACCTTCATAACTGAACCATAATGACATAAAACTTGGCTCTTTCTCCAGCTTGCCATCTCCAGTCATCAGCCTGCCTGAGCCTTGCATGTGTTCCTTTCATCATTAAAGGAACTTCCTGATTTTCCTTCTCCCTGTCTTATTTAGACAATAATTAGAATTCACCATTTTATGCTCTAATGGCTTTAACAGGCTTCAAAACTCTCTAGTGTTGTAGCTTCTTTTAGTCAAAATGATTAAGTAAAAAACACCTTTAAATCTTTCTTGAGTTGGGCAAATAAATAATGATTAAACCTGATTATGTGAAGAATCAGAGGGATGAGGCCCTTCATGCAGGTGCTCACCATGCCAACACCCAGAAGAGGTTTGTAATGAGAAAGGAATTGGATGCTATACCACAGCAGTGTGCCCACCGAAGGATTCTCCCTTAGACATGCTCGGGACCCCAGTGAAGAGGCAGGCGTAGATTCTCAATGAAGTCCCAACCTAATGGCCAATTAAGGCTGTTTGTTCAACTTCGCCATCCTCTTTTGTTGTTTACTGCTTCAACTCTGAATGCCAGAAGCTTTTTCAAAAGAACTTGACCTTTCCACAGAGAAGCTTTTTTAGTTTAACCTCTAATTTAATATGACTGGCATACAAAAGATACTAGTTGGATGTTCAGGCATCAACTCAAAGGAAAGAGAAATGAGGCTTTCAGACAAAACACAGCACATAAACTGAGAAATGAAAAATACTGACCACAGAGCATTCTTAGGCAACCAATGCATATTTTTGTCATCTGCTTCTTAGTTTGCAAAGAACTTACAGATATTTGTGTTGTTGAAGTGCAGAAAAAGAAGAAAAAAAGGAAAGGATGTAACTAATTCATACTATCATAATCTCTCTTGGACTGTTGTAATACTATATTTTGTTATAGCAATATAGTAATACAATACTTTGTTAAGTTCACTTTTATTTTTGTGCCATGATTCTAATTCAATAACTAGCTCATGAGTCTGGAAAGAACAGAAACTTAACATTGTCCTTTATAAAACCTTAATATATGTGCACTGAGATCATTTGGGATGAACTCTTGAGTGTTCTCCAAGGCTTGGGGCGATGATATCGTCAATGCCCAAGACACTAGGACTTCTGTGTTGTTTTTGTTGCTTTATTTTTGGAAATTCTTTTCATCAACATGCTGACCTTGACCAGTATATATTTTGAATTCTCATATCATTGAAGGTCCCAAAATTTATCTCTACTATGTGACAGGCACTGGGGATAAGATGTTGTATAGGATTAACAAGGTCCCTGTGTTGAGAAAATGGCATCTCAATAAAAGATGGAAGAAAAAATGGAATAGAATGTTTTAAAATTGACAATTGTGGATAAACAGTTTGTTGGGAATGTCCTTTTATAAAGTGGCCAGCCAGAGATGTTCTCTTCACAGAGACAGTAGGGTAGAAAACTGGATGGAGATGACCCAGGCTAGGCTCACCAAAATTACAAGAGCAAACATCCTGGGCCAGAACTGGGTTCAGAAGTCGTAGACTGATGACAGGCCAGGTGACTGTATGGAGGACACATTTGGGAGGACAAAGTGATATCAAAGAGAGCAGCGTGGAGGTTGTGCAGCTTTTCAAGTAAGAAGTGAGAGCACCGAACTCTTCGCAGGATTAGGTGAGTGGGGGAACTCTTTCATTCACCTGAATATTTATCAACCCTCCTTGCTTCTTTTTTTACGTTTGAACCTCTATTCCCAGCATTTCAATCATAACCCCTTCACGACACTAAATGCATTGTTTTCACTTGTTAATTGCTTGTTTCTGTATCTCACATGCTAAATTGTGAGGTCTTAGAGGATATGTATGGAATATAATTTATCTTTCTGTTTGAAAAACATAGTCCAGTGACTGGTATTTAGTTGTCTCTCAATAAATGCATTTTGAGTATAATTGAAATGTTGAATTGAATTCAAGACTGCTACCTAAATTCCCAGGAAAAGAGCTTGTCATCAGGTCTTGCCAATTTGAGTACATTCACCTTTGAAAAAGTGCTCAGATAATTTCTTTCCAGTATGGTGTGGTTTGTTGCCTTCTTATCCCAAATAAACACAGCAATGATTAGAAACAAAGTTAGAGAAAACAATTGGCAAAAATGTCTTGTTTTCTCAGCCAAAAATTGTCATCACTAATGATGGTCTTTATAATGTCCAAGCTGAAAATATTTATCTTTCTATATTAAATTATGTAATGAGTTCATTTTCTTTTTCCCTCAAAACTAATATTCCTGATATATTTTTTTCTTACCAAATGCTATCACTAGGCAGTGACAGTGCTATGGTGGGCTGAGCAATGGCCTCATGAAGATACCAGACCCTATCCCTGAAACCTTTAATGTGAATTTAGAGGAATACAAGAACTTTGAGTATGCAATTAAGCTAAAAATCTTGACATGAGAGACAATCTTGGATTATCCAAAGGGGCCTTGGATGAAATCACATGTATCCTAATGACAGAGAAGCAGATAAATATTGAACACATGGAGAAGAATGTGAACATGAATTAGAGAAGTAAGACATTGGTCTTGACTGACATTTGTGTGATGGAGCTATAAGCCAAGGAATGCCAGTAGCTGCTCGAAGACGTCAGAGGAAGAACAGTGTCTCCACTAGAAGAAGGGTGAGAAGGTGGCACTGTGGACATTTTGCTTCTAGGCCAGAAATTCAGATTTCAAACTTCAGCCTCCAGAAATGTGAAGGAATACATTTATGTTCATTTAAAACTTTCAACTATATGATAATCCACTACAGAGACTAGAGGAAGCAGATATGACCATGATCCTCTATGAGTTTCCCAGCTTTAGAGTTCTCCTTCCTGACCAGGGCTGCTTTCTGTCCCCTGTATCTTCCCTCTTCACTTCTAGTCATGCAGCACTTCCTTGAACTTGGAGAGAACAAACAACATGCACTTATACCACACACATGCACACACTACACACATACACACATCACATGTACACATATACAACTTAGGCTTGTTCTGCATGGATGCTGTTATGGGCCATCTCCATAAGATGGGGATGATCTCACACATTTTCTAGCCAGAACACACTCTGGGTATCTTGCATTGAGTGCCCCAGGCTCCCCAGGCAGTCCCAAGATGGCTCCTGGGTCTCCATGGGTCCTATTTTAAGCTGGGGATGGGGCTACAGTGGGTCTGGGTGTGGGGCTGTCAATCCTACTGTGTACACTGATGTCGAGCTTTACATGTAAAAACTTGCAAACTGAACTAGACTTGTATGTCGTTATGAAGACATACTTGTCAAGGGAGAAGTACAAAACATTTTTATGTAGCAGTCTGATGACTTGGTTTGCAGCTTTACATATATATCCAGGCACATGATTTTGGGGGCCCAATTGTGCTCTTATCCTGGAATACACAAGATCAATATCTGTCACTAGGCCAGGACTTAGCAAAGTGACAAAACCAGTTATCACCAAAGACATCCAAACTGCAAACCAGGAATGTGGGCTTAGTGGTGCTGTCTTGCTCACCTGTATTCTTCCCACATGCCATCCGGACATCTTCTACCTGGACGCCTCTGGACTTACTCTGAGTTTCTCATTATTGCTCTTTGATTTTCTTTTTCTCTGCACAGAAAATCCTCTCATCAAATGCCTGACTGCACCCTCCACTAAAAGACTTCTGCCACCACATGGCATAGCTGAACCTTCATGAACAAGGGCAAGGAAAGGAGAACATGGACTTTCATTATTCAAAGGGATGAAGAGTGCACTTTCTAGAACAAGAGGAGGGGTTAGCAAAGATTCTCTTCTTGACTCAGTCTCCACTTTGGGCTTGTCCTTGTGCTTTCTCCTGAAGAGAAAGAATCTTGCTAAGCCAGCTTGTCAAGAATCCCTCACTCTTGATGTATGATCATCCTTTAGCAAGAAAGATGTCTTAGAGGTTTAGCAAGAAAGCCTCCTTTATTCATGATGCTCCCTCTTCCTGAGTTCCACCTGCTGACCACCTCCTTGTCCCTCATCCCCACATGCCTTTGCCTTTGTTGTTTTAGCACTGAGCTCTACCATGAGATCACTTTCCCCTCTGCTGAAATCTATGTCTACTCACCCAGCTACCCGTGCAGCCCCAGTTTTCTTTGGTGTCATTCCCTATGGAAAACTGTCCATGAATTGTCATCACACTTAGAATAAAGACCCTACTCTCCACCACAGCCCATGGGTGGTACCCCTTCCGCTTCCTCTCCTTCACTTTTCTCCAAATCCTCCTTCCTCTACTATGCTCTTTGAAGATGCTATGTTCATTTCCATCTTAGGGATGTTGCATCTCCCTAGAATATGCGGCTTTCACAACCTCTCATGCCTGGATTCCTGCTTCCATGGTTATCCCAGCTCACCTAATAATTCCTGATGTCCCCCTCACCGGCACACAACCCCACTGTGCACAGCTGCTGGCTCTGTGTTCACCTGCCGCCTCTCCCTACGGATAAGAAAGGAGCCTTGCGGCAGGTACCTTGCTAACTAGTTGCTGCTGTGTTCTTGGAGCATAGCACTGTTTGCTTTCCTGAATAAATGCCTGTTATCACTGTTATCTTTCTCAAGCCCTCCAAAAATGTGGACTATCTTCACCTTGCCCTCTGACAGGGATCTTGCTACCTCTTGTTTCATAAATGCACAGGCTGTGTTTGGTATGACAGCACTTCTTTTCTTTTTTATGTATCCAGTGAAAATCTATGAGACTTGTTTACTTAACTCTTGCTGCCTTTCAGTTCTCTGCTGTAATGACAACTCTCTCATGAGAAGGCCCCATTCTTTCATGAGCCTAAACACACATATTTCTAGAACATTTCTCTTAGAGTAGAGCTAGCTTGTCTGCTCTTTTGTCTTTTTTTCCAGTGACCACGAACCTCATGTCAGCAGGGCCTATATCTAACCATTTTTGTTTTCCTAGCAAGTGAGAAAAACACTTAACATGCCCAGTGAATATATATATTCACCGTATGTGTTTGGTGTATATGAAATCCGTAATGAACCTTCTTCCTGACTGCATGTTTGTGTGTATTCAGGTACAGCCATACACGAGGTACATGACCACACGTGCCTGAAAATTTTTTTTAAAATGTTTTTGTAGGGTAGGGTGTGGTGGTGCATGCCTTCAATCCTAGCATTCACTCCAGTGGCTAAGGTAGGAGGATTTCTGTGAGTCTGAAACCAGCCTGAGACTACACAGTGAATTCCAGGTCAGCCTGGGCTAGAGCTAGACCCTTTCCCAAACCTATTACCCTCCCAAAAAAGCATTTGTCTGCTACTGCTGCCCTCCTTTCCAAACCCAAACAAACATAGATACTTCTTTCATAAAAACAATGAAAGAAGCATTAAAGATTCATGTCAATGATATAAAAGTGGTTTAAAGTTATATAAACAATGATGAAATTAAAGACAAGCACATGCTAAAATTATTCATCAATAATAATAATAATAATAGCCATAGTGGTATTACATATGCATGTGAATAATAAAAAGTGTTATTTTCTTCAAAGAAAACATTTAAATATAACAGCCTGCTTTTTAACTTTTGCACATTATTCATAAGTGTAGTACACATCTCTGTCTTATTTAGTGCACTGAAACTGTCTCATGCTAGAAAAGAAAGAGCTATGCCATTTTTTCTTTACTACACACAGATGAGATACTTTTCTTTTTAGACAAGTGGATCCATGGTTAATGTTAGGAAGAAATCATATTTCACAACCCACACCAAAGGCCAGTAATCAGAGAGCTTGGCTAGGAATTTGTCTGGAGCCTGAGTTGGACTCTCTCTGTCTCCTACTCTGGAAAACATCCATAGATGCTAAAGAGCACGCCACTGTGTAGGAGTGATATGAAATGCCCTCTAACTCATTCAAAGTTAAAGGCAAATCATTCAGGACTTTATTGTTTTATCAGCATCACCATATTTTTACCATACCTGAAAGCTGGGCTTGAAGAGAATGTTTAGTTTGGACAAAAGGTTCAATCATTAGTTGACTTTCTGATCTAAGTGGCCCAAGAGTTGATCTGCTTTTTATTCTAACTTTCAGATGATCTCAGTTGTCCATTAAAATCCCTTAAGTTGTCCATGAGATACAGCTATTCCATTTCAAGGGTGCACTTCACTGGAACAATCCTCATGCACACTAATATTTGAGAACCACTAAAAGTGGGAGCAAAAGGAAAGTCTGCATGCAGGTATGTAAGTATTAAATCTCTCTGCTCTTCAAATGCAATGAAGCTCCTAGCAGTAGGTTTGGATAAAAGCTAATTTATGCAGGCTGCCTTACAAATACTGCTCCATTCTGTTGAAATATTAAACCTCCAAGATCTTAATATTTCTTAGTGGGCTGATCACTGTTCTAAGAAAAGGAAAGAATGGGAAAGGAAGGAAAGAAAGAAGGGAAGGATGGAAGGAAGGAAAGAAGGAAGGAAGGGAGGGCTGGAGAGAAGAAAAGACTGGAGAGATGGCTCAGCAGTGGTGATGCTTGCCTGTAAAGCCTAAGGACCAGAGTTCAATTCCCCAGTACCCAAATAAAGCAGATGCACAAGTGGCTAGAGGACCTGGAGCACCCATTCTGTCTCTCTCTCTATCTGCCTTTCTCTCACACCCTCTCTCTCAAATAAGTATGTAAATAAAAATATTTTTAAAAAATAAATACCAAAGGAAGGAAGGAACAAATGAACGAATGAATGAAGGAAAAGAGAAAGGGAGGGAGAAAGGGAAGGAAAGGAAGGAGACAGAAAGGCGGCAAGGAAGGAAGGAAGGATGGGAAAGAGAAAGACAGAAGGGAAGGAAGGAAAGAAGAATCAAGCTCCTAGCAGAAACAGAGGGGTCACTCTGAAGTCAGCTTCCTAGTTAAATGCATTGTCTTGATATTGCAATTAAAAGTGGTCCTGAATCCAAATGGAAAAAAAAAAGAAAGCAATCAATGCCTCCAAGAGCTGTTCCTACAATCCTGTTTTCAGTCATAATAATTTATTTTGAACTTTGTTCTAACTTTCAATGGAGCCTTTAATGACTTCAGGAAATGACAAGTGTTGGAATTTTCAGTGGCATTTTCTATTCTCACCAGCTTCATTTTGCTTTAGAGAGCCCTGGCCTGCCTTGTATTGTATTTTTTAATACCTGTAATCAAGGCCTTAACTCAGATCCTAAGCAAAGCTAACAAATAATTATCCTGCACAATATGGCTAAAAACTGGAGTCTAATTAATTAAAGCACTAATTGAACTTCCCCATTACCGATACATTAGTTCCCGCTCTGACATAAACATTAATCAAATTCGCTGAATAATTCAGCCCTCCACTTCCCTCACCTGTGTAGACAGTTCTGCCCGCTGTCCCGTAATGGTGGCAGAGATTAAAATGTTTCCTGCTGCTGTCGGGTGAAGCTTTTCTTCAGAACCAAGAATCTGGCTGGGGATAGAGTGTAGTTGGTAGAGTGTTTGTCTAGCATGCAGGAGGCCCTGGGCTCATGCACCAGCACCACAATAGGCTAGTTTCGCTGCACCTTCCTGTAATCCCAGCACACTGGAGGTGAAGGAAGGAGGACCAGAAGTTCAAGGTCATCCTCAGCTCTATAGCCAGGTCCAGGCCAGCCTAAGATACATGACACCTTGTCTCCAAAATAAGTAAATAGGCTGGAGAAACGGCTTAGAGGTTAAGGAGCTTGCCTGCGAAGCCTAAGGACCCATGTTCAATCTCTTTCCAGATCCCACATAAGCCAGACACACAAAGGCGAGGCAAGTGCAAGGTCACACATGTCCACTAGGTGATGCAAGTGACTGGCGTTCAATTGCAGTGACTGAGACCTTGGCACACCAATTCTCTCTCTCTCTTCCCCCCTCTCTCTCTCACTCTCTCTAAACAAAAAAATTAAAGTTGGGTGTGGTGGTGCATGCCTTTAATCCCATGACTTGGGAGGCAGAGGTAGGAGGATTGCTGTAAGTTTGAGGCCAGCCTAAGACTGCACAGCGAATTCCAGGTCAGCCCAGGCTAGAGCAAGATCCTGCCTTGAAAAAAAAATCAAAAAATTAATAGATATAGTTAGATAAATAAATACATAAAATCCCAATGACATTATATATCAAAATGGGAAGAGGATACAGAGTAAAGCAAAATGAACTTAAATTATAGATGTACATATGCTTATATATTTATATATAAATCATAATCAATGTTATACATGCTTATATTTAAATTTTAAATTCTACCTATTCAAAATAAGTATTTATTTCTGCTTTTAAACAGATAAAACCATGGAGGAGAAACCCTTTTGAGAAAATGGTTGAAAGTATTTCACAAGAACCCCTGCATTTTAATGAAGTGGGCCTTTTAGATTGCATCTGTCTATCCAGGGCAGTGGATTTTTCTAATTATGTGATTAGGTAAATATTTATGTTTTCTTTCTCTGGTGAAACCCAGCTTCCTGCTGCATCTGAACTCTGCCCGTGTCCTAGGCAGCTGGCAGACCCACTTTTGTGATTGTGGAAGAGGACACACTTCAGATGCTGCTTCAGTGGGACATGAGGACATCACTAGGGACCAGGTTAAATAACTTGGGCCTTGATTTTGTTTTGCAGAGCGAGTCAAGGTCACTGTGCTTGCCGCTGTCTAACTAGGTTCTTGCTGCATGGAGAAATTGCACACTCTTGAAAGAGGTGGACTTCTTGAAGTATTTCATCTCAAAAATCAAGAATTGGATGTCTCTTCTGCTGGAGAGATGGTTTAGCATTTAAGGTGCTTGCATGAGAAGCCTAAGGACACAGGTTTGATTCTCCAGTACCCATGTAAACCACATCCACAAGGTGGCGGCATGAGTCTGGAGTGCAGCTGCAGTGGCTGGAGGCCCTGCTGCGCCCATCTCTTTCTCCTTCTCTCTCTCTCTCTCTCTCCAAAAATCAATAAATGAAATATTTAAAAAATAATAACAAGAATTGGATGTCCCTTGCAGAGTAACTAGGATGGTAGGTGATACAATGTGGGGTCTCATTTCCTTTCAGAATGTAAGATTTATTCCTCCTGCTGCTGTAAAGACCATAGCTGCCAACTCCTACTGCAGGGACTGAACTGGCTGAAGAGAGCCACCTTGTTCTATCCATGGGCTAAATGCATATTGTATGCCCACCAGATACCTTAATGCTTTCATTTTTGGTTATAAAAGCTTCTATTTTCAGATGGTGGTGACAACTGGAGAGACTAAAAATCCTTCAAAGTGCCGAGAAGAAGAGACAGTGGAGTGTTCAGCACCAAGGGCGAAGTTTCTAGCACCCTCTCCAAGTCTCAGGGGCCATTATAATAGAGGTGGCGGAAAAAATGTAAGAGCCAAGGAAAGGAGAGGAGTGCTTTCTAATACTATCTTCCAGACACAAAGTGGCCTTAACATTCACGATGTCATCACCTTGTTGCAGAAATCTTCTGGGAAGATCACTTCAACACCAGTATAAGTGAAAGCAGCAGAGGTGCTTTTGTTTTTTGTTTGTTTTTTCAACCTGGGAGCTTTGAGGTCACCCTCCAAAGAAGCTCTGCCCCAGCTGAGATATTATTTCCATTTTGTAGTTTTCATAGCCAAAGGGAGGGGTAAATGAACAAACATGACATGGCAACTTGCATATCAATCATTTCAGAAGTCAGGCCACCCTAACAATGAACTCCAACTTACTTTGAATTAGCCTAAATGGTCTTTCTTTGTTATTGTTCCTCTGGGCCTTTTCTGCACAGTTCCCTCTTTGGGATTTTGCCCTCTGCTGACAAAGATAAGTTTAGCTCCTCAGCCATTAACTCTTACAGTACTCAGTGGGAGTTCAACTTCAGCTTCATTTCTACCAGGACCTCACAGCGACTCGTGCTAACTACACAACACCTGCTTACAGGGGGAGGAAAACATAATGAGGGCAAAACAGGAGGCCAGGGTCTAGATGGGAAGAAGAAGGGATTCAACAGAGGTGGGCAGGGGCGTAGTGACGGTGGGGAGCAGCAAGAGATTATGATGATGGTACATTGCGTATATGTATGGTGGTTGTCAATAAATTAAAAAAAAAAAGTACACAGACCTGGCCTCCTGTGCAGTGTAAACAACTTTAAAGGCCCACCCAGATTCCAGACCCTTCCTTTGGGTGAGACTACATTGTAGCTCAAGTCTCCCTGGGACCACAGTCCCACCTTCCCCGCCCTTCCACGGTTCATCACTGGCCACTCCTCGGAAGTAAACAGCAGGCTGCTGATGAGGTTCAGGGCCCTGCGGTGGGCATGGCCTCAGCGGGCGCGCCGGGCGCCCGGCGCACAGACCTCGCCGCTCTCTCCGCCGTGCCCGCGGCCTGGGCACCGCCGGAGGACGCGGGCGCGCGGGCTGCCAGGTGTGCGGAGAGGAGAGGGCGCGCCCTCGCCCCAGAGCCTTTTTGATCGCCTCCCAGACACCCGTCAAACTCTTCAGAAGTGGGTTCAGAGTCGCTTCAAAGACGCCTTACTTCAAAGCGATGTTCTGAGGTTTGAAAATAAACGACAGAGTTCTCAGAAATCTCCACAGCTGCTGCAGCCGAGTGGGCACCACCCCTGCCCTTACTGTGGGAGGAAAATGAGATTCTAGAAATCTCTCTCATTATCGCAGAGAACAGCAGTCCACCCCTGGCACTGCTGATACGGACGCAGCTATTCAGCGTCTTCCAACGCAATCTGGCAGCCATGGTGTGGACTTCGAGTCTCCCTTCCTTGCATGCCCTTGGCCACGTGCACTCTGGCGAGGCTCCAGAAGACGCAGGCCGTGGTGGGCACTGTTGTCCACACGGAGGTGAGGCTCGACTCAGCTCTGGAAACTCACCCTGTGCTTTATTGACCGATATGCACAGGCACATCGCCACAGCTGCCGCACAGGGCTGCCCAGGACAGCGGTGGGGGCGAATTACAAAGGAGGCAGAAGGTATGGGCAGGGGCTTGACGGCGGCTTTAAAGAACCAGTGTGGACTCAGTGATGGCTTTGTCCCCCAAATCCATCTCAGGCCCCAACGCATGAAAGGGCACCAGTAGAGCTGTGTGAAAAGGGTCTTTTTTTTTTTTTTTAAAGTTATCTGTTAGAGGCTCTGAAAAGGGCTTTTTGTGTTGAGCTTAAGGCAGCTCAGTTTAACTAGCAGTCGGCGGAGCATTGTTAGGAGCGGATAAAAATGGAAGATAAGCTTTGCTCCCACAATCTGCTTCTAATGGCTGTGGAAAAGAAAAGAAGTGGCTCCTTGGAGGCACATTGTTGCTGCACTTCTTGGGCTTAAAGGCCTTCCTTTGGAATTGACATTTACCTCCAATTGCGGTTTCCTGGGGTAAGGAGCCCCTACTCATGATCCTGTTCTGAAAAGCTTTGATTTACTGAAGGAAAATCCACTCACTTAGGTCCTTTCCTCTCACAGAAAGGGCCAATGAGAAGATTAAACTCAGAGTGGGAAGAAATTCATTTACATTTCTTTGAAGTTCAGGCCTTCCCTCCTTCTCTCTCCCTTCCCTTGGAGCAGGGTGGATCTGGGAAGTTCCGCTGGGCATTCAGAAGGCTCGGGTCTGCCTCCAGGCTGTGGCTTTCTCCTTCTTTGCCAACATTGGAAAGATTTTCTGCCAAATTAGGATTTGGGTATATATGGGGAAAGGTGTGGATGACATCACTTTGCTCACCAAATATATGCCAGGTGGGGGACAGCTGCCCTCTGCAAAGACGCCAGACACTGGCTCAAAGCCCCCTGTCTTCTCTGCTGCCTCTGCTCTTTGCAAGCCGTACCCACCTCCAGACATCTCTCTGGGTGAATAGAAGAACAAGGTGGGATGGTTGCTCCAAAAGAGGGAGGCAGCAGTGTGTCCTGCTCACCTAATATAACTTCCCCTAGCCTTGATTCTTCCCTCCTGTCCCTCAGGACATATACGGGTGACCACAGCAGGAGTTTCAGTCTGGTCATTACCCATGGCAACCAGAGTGCGTCACAGAAGGCCATGGAGCTCTTTCAAGGATGGCCCCTGACTATAGACGTGTGTCACTGAGCACAGAAGAGATGGGTCCTCTGCAATCTTAGCCATAGCTATCGCTGGCCTCACTGGACTCACTTGCATGACCAGAGCATGTGGTAATAATAGTAAATGTATCAAGGTCTTGAAATTAATTTTAATACTTTGTGCAGAGAAGGGAAGGAAATGGAGATAAAGCAGAAAAAAAGACACAGTTCAGCATAATAAGTCAGCAAGACTTCTGGCCGACAACCGTGAGCTGCATTTCCCCTACATCAACCATGCATGGATGCATTAGGAGAAAGGCTGGAGGCCCAACCATCCTCCAGAGTTATAAACAAGCCCTTCCAAAAATCACATTGAAGACAAAAGAATAAAGGAGGGACCACCACCTGGCAGGATTAACCACCCGAATCCACACCAGTGGAGGACTGCAGTAGAGAGTGGAAAGGAGGCAGAGTAATGGCTGTGATGATAAAACAGGGAAGATGATCTTATACCACAGACTCTGGAAGAGTGAATCCCAGTGTGGTCAGGATAGGAAGTCGCAAGGTGTTTCACCTGCTTTTATCCCTCTGGACAGGCATGACATGTATGCCCAAAGCTCCTGCCAGAGAATATCTTCTATTCTTCCTCTGTTCAGGTTTTCCTTTTGAAGCTCCCAACCAGAGCTGTTTGCCAAGGGAGTACTTCCTTGTATATGCAGGGCTTCTGAGATTGTTTGCTTTGAAAAGCATCTGTAGAAAATAACTGGGAAATGTGCTAACCCTGCTATCAATTTGCTTTATTGACGTGGGAGCCTTGGTGGGTCCCAGGCAGAATAGACTTCCCCATGTGAGCAAGCTGCTGAAAAGGCTTCACTGCAGAAAAGGATGAGTCAGACAGAGGCAGACGCTGCTAGAGGAAAAGGACAGGGGAAAACAGAAGGGCAGAAACTGAGCGAGAGTATCTGAGACAAAGTCCAGTGATAGAAACAAAAGCTTCTGGAAGTGTTGAAAAGGAACACTGATTATCACAGGGATGCTTCCAAAGTAGGAATTGTCAGGAATTAAACCAGGGTGGTCAGTGAGGAGAGAGGAAGGACTATGTGTATCAAAAGAGTCCAGTTCTGGTGGTATGGTTTCTGTTCACTAAGCTGATTAGTTTTAATGAAAGATTCTCCCTAGCCACTGATATACTATTGTGCCTTGCTATAGAGAAATCCAGTCACTTGACTTGGTTTATGGCACCTGGACAAGTGGTAATTATCTGTCTATAATTCCCTTGAGGGAAGCTGATGCTTCAATAAATTATAAGAGCTGAGCTCAAGTGGTTTATAGCACCATCAAGCCCTTGCTATGGATGTATAATCTTATAACCACAGCTTGCTAGGGAATAGATGTTTGCACAGTGGGAGATTTAGGACTTCTAACCCTCAGAGAGCACAAGGGACAACACAGCTCCCTGCAGCTGCCACCAGGCCACTCTCCAGTGACACTGAAGACTCCCTTGTCTTAACCAGTTGCCAAGTTGAGCATACTAGATTCTCCTAGTATACAGACCTAGAAGGCTTGGTGAGCCCTCCAAACACTTACGTTGCTACAGTTGTATTCTTGAGTGTTCATTCTGTTCATAGGCATCTCAGGGCAAAGTGGAGTTTTATACATTACATCCAAAGATGTAGGGAAAAAGGAGAGTACCGAAATCCATATGCAACTTTGGTCCTGGTCAACTAATATTGACCTTTATAAAAGCCCCAGTTTTGAAAATAAATTAGAAACAAAGAGGCTCAAGTCATTCAAAAATATGTGTGAGGCTGTATTATGGCCACACAGAAAGGTCCTGCTAAGCAGTCATGTGGAATAAAGAAAAACATGGTAGCTTCTTAAAAGATACTAGACAACCATGACCTGTTGTTTGTCTGATTTGTTTATAATATGTTTCCAACTTTCAAAAAGAATATGAAGTCACTGAAAATTTAATGCAATGCCATATCTACTTGCAAATATATTCAACAATATATGTGCAAATTGTGTGTGTGTGTGTGCATGTGTGTGTGTGTGTAGTTTTTTAGACACATGAGGGGAGACTGGAATTTTGTTGGGAATCAAGAAGTAAACTTAATCTGGGAGTGGTGGCTCACACCTGCAACCTTTGGATTTGGGAGGCTGAGGCAGGAGGATTGCCAGGAGGTCAAGGCCAGTCTGGGCTACATTGTAAGATCCTGTCTCAAAAATAAATAACATAACATAATGAACAACAAGCATAACATAGCATAACATAACAACATAACATATCAAGTGGACAGCTCCACATTGCTGGCCTGAACATCCAAACCAGGTACAATTTATGGGAGGAAAAGATTTACTTGAAGCTTACAGATCCAGGGGACTTTCCATAGATGATGGGAGAAGCTGGCTCCCTTTCACGATCCAAACCAAGAGAAAACCTGCAGCAGGCAGAACGCTAGCACCAGCTCACCATAAAGCAGCAAGCAGCAGGTACCCCCCCCCCCTAGATCTCAGACTGCTCTGCATACCTTTGGGGTGGAAATCAGATCATCCCCAAGCATACCTTCGGGCTAGACTCAAGGATCTACCTACAGTGACACCTCCTCCAGTCAGGGGGCTGGAGATCCAAGCTACAAGTTTCAGTAAAACACCTGAGTCTATGGGGCACATAAATTCAAACTACCACACATCTACTTCCAAATGTATTCCACAACATATATTCAAATTGTGTGTGTGTGTGTGTGTGTGTGTGTGTGTGTTTCAAATAAATAGTGGGGGAGATTGGAATTGTGTTGGGAATCAAGAATTAAGTTAAATCTGGGACTGGTGGCTCAAACCTGCAACGTCAAAATTTAGGAGGCTGACACAGGAGGATTGCCAGGAGTTCAAGGCCAGTCTGGGCTACAGTGTGAGACACTGTCTCAAAAGTGAATAACATAACATAAAAAAAATTAAGTAAGTATACTATGAGATTCAAGTTTCCTAGAAAAAAAATGGTAAAGTAAAAATGATAATGGTGACCATCTAACTCTTGAGGATAGTCTTGGTAAGAAACTTGCTCAGCGGCACACCTTGGGTTATGGGCTGGTATCTTGTTCGGTGGCACACCTTGGGTGATGGGGTGGCATTTTGCACAGTTGCACACCTTGGGTGATGGGGTGGTATCTTGCTCAGTGGCACAGCTTGGGTGATGGGGTGGTATCTTGCTCAGTGGCACACCTTGGTGATGTGACTGTGTCTCAGGGGAGTAAGTCTGAATGACGATTTCTGATGAATCATCAACTTCTTACCAAGAAAGTCTTTTCCCTCCTCCCCTCACCGTAAACAGCCACACAGACAGCCTTTTACCCATCTGAGTGTCTCATAGAGAGAATATATACAGAGGTCTTTCTGGGCTACAATCCTATAACTTGATCTAGTATTCAGGAGAGTAAAGCTCTTCTCCAGTGGTGGTCACCAAGCCATGGGAGTGACATAAATCATTTGGAGCTACTGAGTGGCCAGGCAGGAGTGTCAGCATAAAAGTTGGTGACTAGTGTGACTCTTACAGGCTATGTAACCCTGATGCCACATTTTTGCGTGCTTTCTTAAAGCATCTATGTTCCAAATTGCCTGAAAATCTTTCTTATCAAGACATTTTTGCCTTAAAATATTTGTTATATATATATATATATATATATATATATATATATATATATATATATATTAAACATATGGATATCAATATCCAAAGATTTCAAAAGTGCATACAATTATCCCTCCTACAGATTATATATTCATGAATTTAATCAACTACAGATAAAAAATATTTGGATGGCTGGGGAGATGACTCAGGGGTTAAAGGCACTGGCTTGCAAAGCCTGCTGGCCTGGATTCAATTCTCCAGTATCCACATAAAGTCAGACACATAAAGTGATATGTCTCTGGAGTTCACATGCAATGGCAAGAGACCCTGGTGTGGACATTCATGTTCTCTCTCTTTCTCTTTCTGTCTCTTCCAAATAAATGAATAAAATTATCTCAAAAATATTTGGAAAAAATTGCATCTGCTCTAAACATGCGTATTTTTCTTGCTACTATTTTCCCCAAAGAACACAATAAAACTATTTTTATAGCCTTTAAATAATAAGGAATTTAGATATGATTTAAAGTACCTAGAAAGATGTGTGCAAATTACATATATATAGCTGGCAATATTATAAAAGAGAAAGCACCCTCAATTTTAGCATCTGTACGGATGAAACCGATCTCTCACAGATACCAGGACACTCGAGAGGATGTGAGTTTGTTTGATGGATAATTCATTTTGCAGCAGTAAATTGATATGGGCTGAAAATTTCAATAGGAATAGTTTCGTAATCCATGTAACAAAATATTCCTAGATGTCAATCTCAGTGCAGGTGGTCTTTCTGAAGTTGCATGCTTCCCTCAATGCAAATTATAGGCCCATTATTTTTCTTACCCAAGGAAGCACAGAGTTAAACTAAGTGTCTGACAGAAGTAATAAATTAATCCTAGTTCTTGTCCCTTTAATTGATTTCTTAAATGGTTCTGTTCCCATTTTCAATTGACCTGTTGCTATAAGCTGTCTCAACTCTTTTTAGAAAAGGCAAAAGTCTTCCATAAACAAACTTAGAAAATAAGAATGTCTTCTCCAGCAGTTTGGGCAAGTTGTAGGCAGAATCAACAAATTCATACCAGTATGAAGGCTTCTTTTCATGCCCTAGGAACTCACCCTCACAAACACTGCTGGGTTAGGGCCAAACAGTTCACAAGTGCCACAGAAAGGAAATCAAACCAATGGCAGGAAGAAGTCATGGCATGTTTTTCTTTCCAATAATACAGATTTGTGACACCTGAGTTAGATCACTAGACAGAAGCAAATTCTAAGTTCTAGGTGAGCAAAACACATAACTGACCCAATGTAAAACCACAGGGAGGTGAACCTTCTTGAAAAATGCAAACATCCCCTCCCTGCACCCATGCAAATTTGACTTTTTCTTTTTTGAGGCAAGTTCAGCAGACTGGCCTTTTTTTTTTCTAATGAGAGCTAGGAAGAGAAAGGGAGAGAGAGAGAGAGAATTGGTGCACCAGATCCTCCAGCTATTGCAATCAAACTCCAGATCCATACACCCCCTTGTGTACATGTGCAACCTTGTGCATGCACCACCTACGTGTCTTGCTTATTTGGGATCTGTGGAGTCGAACATGGGTCCATAGGCTTCGCAGGTGAGTGCTTTACCTGCTAAGTCATCTCTCCAGCCTGCAAATGTGCACTTTTGTAAAGCATGTTTCCAAGCAGACAAGACACATCCCTGTGTTATGGTCATTAGGACAATGTCTATTTTCTGAGCCTGTTGTAAATACTGAGATATCCCCTCCACTAAAGTTTCTCAGTGTGGAACTACTGCCCATGGAATACAGTAACTTCTCATTGCAGAATCCCCAGGCTCTGCAAGTTAGTGAACATCTGGGTCTCCCAGACAATGAAGTACCCCTTCTCCCAGACTTTCTACTACCCACTAAGGGGGAGAACAAGTGAGTTCAGCTCCATTGCTAACTTATTCCATCTCTTAGCATTTTCATATCTTACTTTGCATTTCTGCTTCTTCACAATAAAGGCATGACATGATTTTCAGGCTTAAGGATAGTATAATAGGTGACCATTTCCTTTATCTTAAACTGGATTCCAAAGCATACCATGGAAGGACTGGTAGGAAATATGAGGATAATGAGACGAGGAGGAGGTGGAATGATCAAAGGCAAACCAAAGCAGTCACTAGGTAAAAGGCACAGCAGGGAAAGTGCGCAGGAGGAAGTCTGAACCGGTCATCTTTGTAGATGCTAGCGCCACACAGTTTCTCAAGGCTGCTCTCTTTAATCCTCTTCCATCACCCTGGACCTTTCCCAGAAAGCCCACTTTGAGAAACTGTGCATTTGTATTATTGGCCCCAAATAAAGGTGGAATCCTGTCTTAATGACTACCATTTACAGTGCCTAGTTCTACACAATGAGGCCATTGCCAATGCACAGTCAACAACCCACACTGACCTAAGGTTCTGTGATAGATACAATCGGCTTCCTCAAATGGGAAAAAAACACTCATTTAAAAAAGATGCATTCTTGAGTTATTGTCCACTTGCAGTCTTTTTATTTCATTTGGATTTTTGAGATTTTTGTATGTAGTTCAGGCTGGCCTCAAACTCTCGGTCTTCCTGCACTTCTCTCCCCATGTTGGGCTTACAGGCATGTGCCACCATGCCCAGTTAGAAACTGCTCTTGAGACGGTGTTACAATCTTCTTAGTAAACCCACCACTGATTTTCAAAGTAGGGCACTTTGATTTTTTCCCTTGCTTGTAGACAGGCCCCCTGATAATAGAATGAGCTTCACATGCCTATAGAGGTGAAGACCATCTCTGGGTGTGCTGGTTTGAACGCCCCATGGCCTCATGTATCTGAATGCTCAATCCCCAGTTGGTAGCACTGTTTGGGAAGGCTTGTAGAGGAAGTATGTCACAGGGCCGAGTCTTGATGTGTTGTAGCCTACTCCATATGCTGCTTCCCTTGCTGCAACCAGAGGCCAGCTTCCCACTCCCGCCATGCTTTGCCCACCATGAGGGACTCTGCCTTATGGAATAGCATGCCAAAGCACTCTTTCCTGCCATAAACTGCTTTGAGTCAGGTATTTTTTTTTTTTTTTTGAGCAGCTAGAAAGTAACTGATACACTGAGATAAGCCTACTTGATGTGGAGTGGGGTAAAAACAACTGGTGTCAAACAATTGTGAAAATTAAAAATAGGGAAGAGTCAGAGACAGGGCAGACAACTGCAATCAGTGAAAGCTCCAGAAGCAAAGTGGCTAATGTCCCAGCACAGGAGTAAAGACTAGCAGAGGCGAGGGAAGGAGAATGTGCTCTCTCAAGCTATAGCATAAAACTTTGCTTTGAGGGTGTGGTGGCTCACGCCTTTAACTCAGCACTTGGGAGGCAGAGGTAGAAGGATCTCTGCGAGTTCGAGGCCAGCCTGGTACTACAGAGTGAGTTCCAGGCCAGCCTGAGCTAGAGTGAGAACCTACATTGAAAAAAATAAATAAATAACTTTGCTTTTGATGCAAAAACAATAATCATTGACAAGGGGGAAGGATTGTAAGTTACTAACTGTCTCCTACATCTCAGTAACTGACTCAGGGTAACTCTGAACATCCTTTAAAAAAATCTGCGACATTTATAATTACAGTCTCAACCAGTAATCGCTCTGTGTTATGCTGTGGACATTGTGGTGCCATCTTACTAACACTGTGGGCACCCTCATTGTACTGCTACAGAAACAAAAGCAGAGAGGATGAAGTCACCTGTCAAAAGTCACATAGATAGGAAGGGAAGAGCAGGGATTGCAGCAAAGTGTCTGACCATTGATCATACTGAATCCTTCCTCATCCAGCATGCTGTGCTATCCCAAGATGGAAAGCCCCGCGAGGACTGTCACATTGCCCTTGGAGGAGCCCCAGAGCTGTGTGTCCAGTCTCCCTTTGTAGGGGCAGAATTCATCAAATCAAGGTGGACACATGGCCCAGTCAGGCCACTCAGACTTTCCACCCAAGAATATACAAATAACCCGTCATCTGACTGGCATTTGCCTGCTGGGAAACTTTTAACACAAGGGCAGTAAAATGTCTGCTTCCTTCTCACCAGATCTGTTGAAAAGCAGAAGAGGGGTGGATAGACAGATGCAAAACTGACGTAGAAATAAGTGCTGAGCTCTTAGCGGTTGTCCAACACAAGGAACCCTAAACAGCAAATACCTTGTTTGCTTAAGTTCCCTACATTGGTTTCTGTCAAACTAGAATCCTCAATAAAATACCACAGAGACCTCCAATCTGTGTGGTTTCTCTCTGTTCATGCTTAGTGTACCACACTGTGCATTTACATTTTCATCAACATTTTTCATTATTTATTTGATAGAGAGAAAGAAAGAGAGAGAGAGAGAATGGGTGCACCAGGGTCTTTAGCCACTACAAATGAACTCCAGATACAAGTGCCCCCTTGTGTGCATATGTGACATTGTGTGCTTTTTCAATGTGTATCTGGCTTACATGGGACCTGGAGATTCTAACATGAGTTCTTAAGTTTCATAGGCAAGCACCTTAACCACTAAGCAATTTCTTCAGCCCTTCATTAACATTTTTGTTCTCTTGCTGATAAGGGATTCATTCTTAATCCTGCTGAGATTTCATGTTTAAAATAATACATATATGTATATGTACATATATAATTATATATATAATGTAATTATATATAATTTATTTGAGAGAGAGAGAGAGAGAGGGAGGGACAGAGAGGGAGACAGAGAAGGAGAGAATGGGCGTGTCAGAGCCTCTAGCCACTGCAAACAAACTCTAGATGCATGCACCACCTTGTGCATCTGGCTTACATGGGTGCTAGGGAATTGAACCTGGGTCCTTGGCCTTTCACAGGCAAGTTCCTTAGCTGCTAAGCCATCTCTCCACCCCTGAGATTCCATCTTGGATAGTAACAACATTGCATGCCAGTAGATCCATTTTCTATTAGAAAGACTGTCAATAAAACAACCCAGCCACAACCATTGCAAGCTGGGTCTCTGTGCAAATCTCACACTCTATTGTGGATGTTGGTAGAATACTCCTACACAGAAGCTGAACAAACAGATATTCCCAGAGCCATAATCTTGCTATGCATTTCTTTGAAAATCTTCAAAAATCCTTCTTTAGACATCATCTCCAGACAGGTTTGATACCATAAGGAAGACAATAAATACTGACTTTATAGAAGGATTAAAAAATAATAGCTACTATCATCATAGCTAATAACATAAACACCATTTTCCCCTATGGAATGGCTTCAGTTTTCATTGTATTTGAGACGTTTTGATAGCCTGGAAATTCCACTAAAAGTGAATGCCATGGAATCCTTGGTGAATAATGAGAATAGCTTCTGATAGAAGCAGAATTTGTACATTCCAAAATAAACTTGGCAATGCATTGCTTTAATTGTATAATGATTCCCAAAGCAACTTCCCCAAGTGAAGTGTGTTTCTGTCAAGGAGCTACAGATGGGTTTTTCCTTGGGTTGACCTGATCTTACTGGGGAAATTAATATGGATGTGGATGAGTACAGAGCAAAGGGCGTTTCTTCTTCCCTCAGAGGCAAGCCTTCGATGCAGGGGCTTGCACAGTGAGAAGCAGCCAGCAGCAGGAGGGGCTGGTGGAGGCATTCTGGTCCTAGCTCGGTCCTTGCTCCTCCGTGCTCTGGGGCTCCGTGCATACAAAGAGGAAATAGATCGTCTCTATCTAAGAATTTTTAACATCCTGGACAGTCCTCTGATGTCTGCATAAGACCTTGCTAGCCCTCTACTAGGGCTTTTGGTGGTAACTTGTATTGGCTCCCCCTTTAGTGTGCAGAATTGGAAATTCATGTGACTTCTTGCAAGCCAGCAGAGGCCCCCACCCTCTCCCTTCAGAACCCAGGTGACATCCAGACCATGCCGCCCACAGTAGCGTTCAGGTATTTCTGACAGCTGCCAAAACAAGAGCCCTCCAGTTCACACAGCTTAGAGATCTACATCCTTCTACCTTTCCCACCTTTACTCCATCTTATGAGGCTCCGAACAAAGAAATTTCAAGTTGTAAGAGTCCAGTCATCTGATTTAGGCTAAGTGTCTTCATAAGCAAATCAGTGAAAACAGTTGGCGTGTGATTTGGTGGTGTTAGGGAGAGAAGCACAAACCGCCTCCATCTCTCTTTGATAATGAAATACCATCAGATTTTTCCCTCCTGGTTTCTGGCATCCATCCAGCCTCCTGTGATAGGTGTTACTAAAAACCTCTGAAGTGCTTGTTTGAGCATGCCAGATTTTCTTTAATATACCAACCGATAAATAATTCGACTCTGCAATCTCTCAAAAAATAACATGAAAATTGAAGAAAAAGGCAAAATAAAATATTTTTTCAGTTTTTTCATTCTTGTCATACACCACAGAATATAGCTCAGGATCTCCACCTAGTGGAACATTGGAGGTGATGTTTGCTGTAAAGACAGAACTCAGGGGTGGGGCATCAAGTCAGAGGAATTCTTTTCGCCACATAAAATACATGATATGGTGAGCCAATGTTGCTCTTTTTAAACCAGAAGTGTTTGTTTCCTAAATAATTATTGGTTGGTTACTTGTTAAGAAATGATAAGATTTCTGACCCTTAAAAACCTATCCTTTGTTATATTGTATGCAGACTAGCTGGGTCCTTGCTTCTGGCTCCCAAGCATCTATAGAAACCTGGCAGGTGAACGGTCACGCCCTCTGGAGGCCACTGCGCGATCTGAGGAGGGTGAGAGCTTCTTCAGGGAGGTTTCTCTTCATTCTTTCTTTCTGGCCTCGGAGTCCATCCCCAGTTAGGCCAACAAAGAACCCTGTATCTAACTTGTGGGATTGGACACCAGGGTCTTTCACACTGTAAGCACACTGCCTAGAAACGATGGGACCTGGTGATCCATAGGTCTCTTATTACAGTGCTGCTCCTCAGTAGGCTGCTTATTCATGTCCAGCATATCATGGTAAAGAATTGCTTATTCAAGTGTTATAAATAGCATTTAATTACTAGTTCCATTGTCAGTTGGTGCTGAAGACTGTTCTCCATGACAAATAGCAATCTGTGGTCACTGACATAAACCACTGATATGAATCCATTGCCTCAAAGTCAACCTGAGCTCCGCACTACCTCAGTATTACTGGTGTGTCATATTTGAGTTTTTATTCCTGACATATGGTTAGGTGACTATATTAATGATTCTGCTTCTTCGTCCCTGTGCCAACATCCTGTCAATCCAACCATGGCCTCAGTCACATGCTTGCTTTGGCCCAGAGGATATTAGGAGACTTGGCTCAGGCAAAGGCTTAAAACACACGTTTCTGCTTCTTACGTCACACCTTGGACAACACCATGAAAACAGGTCTGGGCAAACGTGGGCTCATATGGCACAGCCACTCTTATCACACCAGCCAGATGTGTTACAAATGATGTGTGAGCAAAGCCAAGTGACATGAGAAGTCCCCAAGGGAGCAAAGCCCAAGCTGGCCCTGCACACTTACTGTCTGAAGCCAGTCAGCTTTTAAAATGGCCTAGGTCAGCCAGAAGAAGCTCCGACTAACTCTGAGCTGTGAACATAGAACTAGAATTTAAGATGGAGAAAATTGAAAATCACATGGAACAAACACGAGAAAGTACATGTTAGGGATAAGTTGGCATCTTAAAACTAAGTCACAAAGGATATAGTCAGATAAAAGGTCAGAATGAATAAATATTAGTTAGCTAAGTGTACAGAAGGAAGCAGACCCTAATGTAGGAGAATGGCTACCACATATCAGACACTTAAATATGGTGTGAGCTGATTGCTTTAGCCATCAAGGGCTTGCAAATGTGGTTGCTTCTGTAACTAGTACTTTGTTTTCTCAGCTCTAAAATGGAGGGGTTGTTGGAAGGGGTTATAAAGCTTTCCACATGTGCCTTGATTGTATTATTTCAGTATATTGATTTGTCTCTTTGCAAAATGATCTTAACAGATGTGATATGCACGCAGCCCCTTGCTGTTAGTGAGGAGAACATGAGCTCTGCTACACAGACAGCACTGTGACTTGGGGCTTCAGTTGAAGACTGGGAGGAGAATTACACGAACTCTGTGGCTAGGGTGTGTATGATGTCGGTTCCTCTGTGGAGGCACACTCCTTTCCTAGGTCTCCCCATATTTAAGTAGGAGACACAGTAAAGTGTCTGAGGTTAGACTAGAGTACTATGGCCTGCATGTCAATCATGCCAAGGTATCTTTGACAAGACTGAGCAACATGAGCAACATGAACATGTGGGAAATCCTCCACTTCCCCAATTTCTCAGACTAAGGAAATTTATTTCCCTCTTTTCATCATTCACACATATGAGACAGCAGTGATCTTCAGATCATTTGGTTTGTGAAATAGAAAGTGTGTGTATGAAAGTAAATTAACTTCAAAGGCTATGTTTTCTGTCCTACTTTCGGGGAAGACAGTTTCATGAGCACCTGTCTTCTTAACTTCAACTAGAAAGCTTCCAGTGGCCAGGACCCCACCTCATTGTTAAATTTATGACATTCAAGACTGTTGGAAAGGACATTGTAGACTCAGAAATTATGTTCTAGCATTTCTCTTCACTGCTGGTAAGAACTTTTAGTATAGCCTTGTCTATATGGATGTGAAAAGGTTGAGACATTTTTAATGGTAACTATAAATCTTCCTTTATTCATTATAGCATGATTTTTCTTTAAAAAATAAAATGACTGTTTAAAATAACATCCTCAAAGAAATGGCTATGTAAATATCGAGTTTCTAGTTGTCATTATCACTTCATGTATTTGTATGACACCTTTCCATCTTTATAGGCTAATGGTTATGTAAGGGAAACCTGAAGGTTTAGAATTAACAGTACAGACAATAATTATATCTTTTGAGTCCTCACTCCTTCAGAATTTGCTTCATGGTAAAAAGTATATTTTGTTGAAGTGGGATGCTGTGAATTCTAATGTTCATCAGGTGATTGTCAATTTTGGACCAGAACATTCAAAGTAAAAAGATGACAGTCACAACCACTCCCTTTGCCCTGCAGGCAGCCTTTTCCATCTTTCTCTTTATCTTGGTTTGAATCTGAAAGGTTCCCCAGGCTCACGCCTGGAATGCTTGCTTCCCAGCAGGTGGCACTATCCCAGGAAGTAGCAGAAACTGCAGGAGGCGGGCTAGCTGGAGGAAGCTGGGGGGTGGAGGTGTGCCTTTGAAGGTTGCGCTCATCCTGGCTCTGCTCCTGCCCCTCTTCTTCCTGTCCTCCAGTGGGGAGAGACCTCTCTGGCCCATGCTGCCCCTGCCATCATGCTCTGCCACATCGCGCATGTGTGTGGCCAAAATCAACCTTTCATCCTTTCAATGTTTTATGAGATATTTTGGTCATAGTCACATAAACGTGGCTAATGCACTATTTCCTTTCCCTTCTCTTTCTGTATCACTGCCACCTCTCACTTTCCTTCCTCACACACTCACTGACTAAGGGTGTGAGTACACAAAAGGCTCCTCACTTTCACCGATTCTCAGCCATGGTGGAGGTGGGAAGGTGGAGTGGACCAAATAAATCTCCACTTGAAAAATAATAATAGTCGTGATGGTTATGAGAATGAGCAAGCAGAAGGAAACCACTGACAGGAGTACTACATAACTGGCATTGTGAGGATACTGGGGAGATCCAAGAGATCAGGAGAAACATAATATATACGAGTTTTTATTAAAAAAAAAAAAACCTTAGTTTTAAAGTACATGTTGCTTTACTTAGTCTTCACACACACACACACACACACACACACACACACACACACACACACAAACTGCCCTATATTTTATCCCCAGGTTTTAGATATCAAGAAATATTGTTCTGTTATTTTTATACATGTACATACTTTGATTACATTTATCCCTCCACCATTGCTTTCTCTTATCCCTTTCCCTCTGTACCCTTTCTTCCAAACATGTCCTTTCTTCTACTCAGCTAACATTTTTTGTGTGATCCACTGGGTTTAATAATTAAGGTTGCAGCATGAGCATGGGTTGGGAACTACTTACTGGAACATGAGCACCTCACCTGTGGCTGTATAACTGAAGAAAATGATCCTCAAAAGCACCTGCCACATCCATGAGGGAAGGTTTATGAGCCTGGTCTGGTACAGGATCTGTGCAGGTAACTACAGCTGCTGTGGGTTCATGAGGCAACAACCATCCACGTTGTGCCAGGAAGACAGCATTCCACTACACTCCTCCCCATCCTCCTGCTCTAAGATTCTTTCTACTTCCTCCTCTACAATGTTCCCTAGGCCATGGAGAGGGTGATATAGATGTTTCCTTTATAGCTGAGCACACAATCATCTTATTCTCAGTCTTTTGCCTTTATGAGTCTCTGTAGCAAGTGTTACCTATCACAAAAAGAAGCTGAAAGCAGCACTTACTTATGGGAATAAACATACATGTTTGGAAGGCAGTTTGGTGAGTATAACATGTACATTTAGCAGAACAACAGTAGTAGCTTCCCCCTTAGCCAATGACCTCTCCAGCCATGGGCTTTTGACCAGGTTTATAGTATCTGTCATGAATTTCCTCTTGTGGAGCAGGTCTCAAATCCAATCAAAAAGCTTGTTTACCCCTATAACAATCATGCCACTCTTGCACCAGTGGCCTGTCTTGTCTGGCAGGTCATTGTGTGGTATGCAAGGTTCATGGCTGGGTAAGGACACTGAAGACATTTCTCCTCCAATAGCTCTCATAGCATCTCCTGGACAACGACAGCTGCCAGCAGGGAGGAGGCTTCCAGCTCAGTTCTCGCTTAATTTTTGTCTGTTTTACAACTGAAATGTGTGGTGTCTTCAGCAACAGGGTCTTACCATGTAGTTCTGGTGCTCTAATTATTTTAAGGTAATGCAAGACAGTTCTGTAAGGGTGTGACTATACTAACTGAATGAATACTTCTTATAAGATACTGTAAATATGAACACAGGAGGGCCTGGTTGAGGATCATACAAAAGATTTGTTAGGTTAAAGGTTCTAATTATGCATTTAACAAACCATACAAATTCTGTACTGCATGGCTACTGAGATGTGTAGGCCTATGCACACAATAGCTGTTTTGAAAATAATTGTACCACAAATGATTTGGGTATTAATAAGCTGTATCTAAGTCTTCATTCAGTATAACATGGGTACCAATGAAGGGAAACGGGGATTCTTAGAAAAGTTCTAATCTTGGCATTTGAATAATATTTTAGTTAAACAAGGTTAGACACCATGAAATAGGTAGAATGTTTGTTTTGTCATATTGATGAAATATTTTGTAGTAAAATAAAGGTCTTTTGGTCTGTCATGAAAGACTATACACAGCTTTGTGGCTCAGAGCCCTTGCTTCTCCTAGGGTTCCCCCATTTACCTTCAGTATTACTTCAGCTGAGTTACCTAACTTTCCTAAGTCTCCATCTCCTCTTGTGTAAAGAGAAAAGAAATAACATGGTATAGTTTTCAGGACTCAAGGAAAAAATTATGTAAAATACGTAGTAAATGAAATTAATAAATTAACATGAAATAAAAAACTAACAAGGTAAATGAAAACAAAATTATATTTTACAAGCTTACAAATACATGAGTGATTTCTTTACCCCTTGCCACAAGCCTAGCTTGCTTTGTAGTCCTTTCTGCAGCATGCTCTTCCTACACTAGAGACCTGCCTCTCT
The DNA here is from genome assembly GCA_036346955.1 of Dipus sagitta. Taxonomy (NCBI): domain Eukaryota; kingdom Metazoa; phylum Chordata; class Mammalia; order Rodentia; family Dipodidae; genus Dipus; species Dipus sagitta. The sequence continues at coordinate 36,192,888 of CM070786.1, forward strand.
CTATTCCCCTTAATGGGTTCATGCCATTCTTACCTGTGTTAACATTAGTGAAAACAAACACACACTGAATTCAACTGTAGATACCAGCACAGTCTATTTAATGTTTTATTTCTCTGTCCCTATGGCGTTCCTGTGAAATAAAACAAAATCAGGAGAAAATACAAGAAAACATGAACTGTTTCATTTCCACACTATTAAAAATGCTTTCCTTTGGTTCTTTTAAGAGTGGCCTATGACTGTCAGATCTCCAAGGAGCTAGGCTAACTTGTAACTTTCGTGTGAAATAATGAATAAAAATGTCATGGGCTAGAAACATGGCTTAGCTGCTAAGTGGTTGCCTGTAAAACCTAAGGACCCGGCTCGATTCCCTAGTACCCATATAAGCCAGATGCGCAAGGTGGCACATGCATCCGGAGTTCATTTGCAGTGGCTAGAGGCCCTAGAACACCCATTCTCTCCTCGATCCCTCTCTGTTTCTCTCTTACTCTCTCTCTCAAATAAATAAATAATAAGATATTTTGCAAAAAGATTATATATGGGGCTAGGGCACTGCTTAGCTCATGTTGGTAAAGCATTGGTGCACTCCTCAGGGCCCCATCACCCACAGGAATGCACATCTGCAATCCCAGTGCTTGTGAAGTGGAGACAGGAGGATCCCCAAGGAATGCTGCCTAGCTAGACTAGATGAATCCATGAGCTCTGAGCTCAGCCAGAGACCCTGTCTCAATAATCAAGGTCAAGAGTGATTGACAAAGACACCTGACATTGATCTCTGACTGTCTCATACCTGCACACACACACACTCTTATGCACAAACATATGCAGTCACATGTATACATATATTCCCACATGACACACATACATATGCAAAAAAATTAGTCCAGGAAAAGAACAATGTAGTACAGCAATCTGTCTTAGATAAATAAGAGCTTGTGCTCTGGTTACAGTTCACAACAACCTCACCCCATTCCCCAGTGGATGCATGTGTGGGTGATGTTCTCATGTAGAATATACTGTCATAAGTGTTGTGATGGTGTAATTCAGGTGTCCCCTGTAAACTTAGGTGTTCTGGATGGTAGGTTTCCTATCTGATGGCAATTGCAAATTGAAGCCTCCTGGAGGCGGTGTATTGTTGGGGATGGGCTTATGGGTTTTGTGGCAGTTTGATTCAGGTGTCCCCCATAAACTTAGATAGTCTGTATGCTAGTTTCTCAGGTGATGGAGATTTGGGAATTAACACCTCTTGGAGGGAGTGTATTGTTGGGGGTGGACTTATGCGTGTTATTGCCAGTTTCCCCATGCCAGTGTCTGGCACACTCTCCTGTTGCTATTGTCCACCTTATGTTGGTCAGGGAGTGATGTCCACCCTCTTCTCATGCCATCATTTTCCCCTGCCATTGTTGAGCTTCCCTTCCAGCCTGTAAGCCAAAATATACCTCCTTTTCCCACAAGCTGCTCTTGGTTGGGTGATTTCTACCAGCAATACCAACCTGACTGCAACAGTAAAGTGGTACTGAGGAATGGGATTGCTGCTAAACACCTGACTGTGTGGCTTTGGCCTTCTGGAGCTGATTTTCAAGAGGAATGTAGAAGGATTTGAAACCTTGGCCTAAGAGATGTCCTGCAGTGCTATAAGTACAGCTTGATGGACTATTCTGGCCAGAGATGAAAGACCTGAATTCAGTACAACTGTGGACTGCGAGGTTTGACTAATGAAGGTGAGAAAGAGCTTTGCTTGGACTTGGCTAGCTGTTTGTGTGAGAAGCTTGCTGTTATGCCCATGTCCTGAGAAGTTGTGCAGGGTTGCTTTGCGTAGAAATGAACTGGTGTGAGCAGAGGCACAGAAAAAAAAAGTCTCTGGGTGAACTGTTGCCCATTCAGCTGCAATTGAGAGATTACAACCTTTGAGATTGGGCCAGCTGACCTGTGCTGGGGCAACAGGAAGAATGTAGACTCCTTTGAAGGGGCCTCAGTTCTCAAGGAGTGTCCTGTTCTTCAAAGTCTGCTTTATTACCCCCGTGGATTAACAAAATGGCACCCTTCCTGGTATTGTGGAATATAAGAAATGCAGGAAAGAGAGGGTCATTGAGTTTGCAACATCATCTTGTGTTTTGGAAATGGCCATGGGCAGTGTGAAGCAGGTTTGCTGGATGCCTGCATGGAGACCCAATGGAGCTGTGAGGATGAATCGTGGATTGCTGCGGAGACCCAGGAGAGATGCCAGGAGCTTGAGATGGCTGCTAAGGAAAGCTGCCGGCCTGATGTTTTCTAGGACTGTGAGTAACCTAGCTGGAGGGGCAGAATTAGAACTCCTGAGACTTATTGCTGGTTAGAATTATCGGACTTGGAGATTTGTCACTGACTGGAGTTGTTGGACTTGAAGTTACAGAGTTTGATGTTTGCCCTGACAGTTTTAAATCTTATATTGGCTGAATATTTCTTTGCTATGCCCAATGCCATCTTTTGCAGTGGGAATATTTATTCTGTGCCATTATGGGTTTTTTGGAGTATTTTTGGTATTATGGCTCAGTTAAATGATCTTGGACTATGGGTATGTTTGAACATCATTGGGATTGATAAAAACTATAGGGCCTTTGAAAGTTGGACTGAATGCATTGCATTTTACATCATGGATGGTTATCAGTTTACGGGGGCCAGGAGCAGAATGTGGTGGTTTGATTCAGGTGTCCCCCATAAACTTAGGTGTTCTGAATGCTAGATTCCAAGCTGATTGAGATTTGGTAATGAATGCCTCCTGGAGGGAGTGTATTCTTGGGGGCAGGCTTATGGGTGTTGTAGCCAGTTTCCCCATGCCAATGTTTGGCACACTCTCCTGTTCCTGTTGTCCACCTTATGTTGGCCGGGGGTGATGTCCACCCTGTGCTCATGCCATTGTTTTTCCTGCCATTGTGGAGCTTCCTCTTGAGCCTGTAAGCCAAACTAAACCTCTTTTTCCCATAGCTGCTCTTGGTTGGGTGATTTCTACGAGCAATGTGAACCTGACTGCAATAAGTGTAAAGATGGGTCAAAGTGGATGAAATTCCTGGAGAGTTAGCTACTGTGACCATTGTACCCATTAAGAAAAGTCTATCTGCACTACTGGTGAGAATATAAGCTAGTCTAGCCAATGTGAAAATCGGTATGGAAGTTCCTCAAAAACTGAAAATAGATGTAGTATAGAGTCCAGCTAAACCACCCCTCGACACTTAGCCAAAGGACTCTAAGCCAACGTGTCAGAGACACTGGGACTTCAATGTTTATCAACACAGCACTGTTCACAATAGCTGAGTTACAAAACCAACCTAGCTGTCTATCAACAGAGGCGTGAATAAAGAAATGTGACTACTATACACAGGAAACTTTTTCAGTCATAAAGAAGAATGAAATTATGTCATTTGCAGGAAAATAGGTGCAACCGGAGATCATCATATTAAGTGAATTAATCCAGTCTCAGAAAGAAAAATATCACATACTTGGTCCTTAGGTTTTATATTGACACATAAAATCACAAATGTATATATGCCATGAACATAGAAGAGAAACTTAGAAGAACAAGAAGCTAATGGGAGTGGGCAAGGGGAGGGGTAAGTGGGGAGAAAGGAAAGGGTAGGAGAATAGGGAGGGACCTATGTTCAACATACAATATATACTTTTTTGAAATTGCTCAAACATAATGCAGTATCATGTACAATGACTATACAATGACTTTTAAAATTGTAATGAAAAAATAAAAATAAAAAGGTGGCATATTTGAATGTAGTAAGATAGAGGATAGCCTGGCATTCATTACAACTATGTAAGAATAAGTAATTCTCTATTATTGGTGCTTTATTATTCATAACAAATTACTTGTCATATCTCATCCTTCTTTAAGAGGAGGAATCTACCTCATTAATATACAAATTCCTCCCAATTTAATCTATAAATTGGATTTATTCTCAATAAAACATATACTACTTGGTACTTTGGGTGAGGGGTTTAGGGTGTGAATTCTAAGGTACTGTTGAAAGAATAACTAGAAAAATTTTCCAGGGGGAGCAGGGAAGAAAAATCAATGGCCTGTCAGGGATATTTTCCAGGCAGAATGATTAAGATAGTAAGGGACAAGTGCTCAAAACAAAATACAGCATTCAGGAATGGGCCAAAAGGATGTGTAAATATGGCATTTGATAAAGACAGCATTTTGATTGGTGGGCAAGGTTCTCTCCTTACCCATTACATTTCCAGCTTACAAGGAGACCCCTGCTTCTTTGGACCACTGTGTACTCATTTAAACTAGGAAAATCCTTTCTGACAAGCACCTCATTCTACAAAGTATTGGTAGCATCAATTCAGAGAAAGAAAATATTTTTGAAAAACACCTCAAGACTCATCATAAACAAATGACATGCTGGAAGAAATATTTATATTTTGTATCACAAGGATTAATATCATTCATTTGTAATGAATTCCTATGGCACAGAAAGAAAAAAGCCAAAATAAAGAAAGTTATGAAAGAAGAACATTTACATAAGCTTAAATCTCACAGTAAAAGAACGTGAATTAAAACTACAATGAGATATTATTTTCCACCTGCCAAAATGGCAAAGCCCAGACTGAATGTCTGTGGAAAAGAAAATGCTTCCCTCTGAGACTTTGAGTACACAGTGGTCCAAAGAAGCAGGGGTCTCCTTGTAAGCTGGAAATGTAATGGGTAAGGAGAGAACCTTCGGGAAGCAGGGACCATGTGTTTGTTGAGTGCAGAGTATGTTAGGATGTAGCTTTGCTCTGGGACGTTGCTTTACTTTGTGTGACAGATCGCCTGCGCTCATATAGTACATGATGTTAGCCAAGGAAGGCAGTGGTGGAGTAACTAAACTAAGTAAAGTTTGCCTTTCCAGATGAAATAAAATCTTTATCTTTCTGTCCTCTCCTTCTTCCCTCCCTCCTCCTCCTCCCTCTCTCTCTCTCTCTCTCTCTGAGTTCACAGAGTGGGTACCACTAGAAAAAACCTGGAATCTATTTTTTTTAATTAAGAACATATGCATGGATATATCATGTGTTGGTACCATCTTTTCCCTCCTCTCTGCCTCATACCGCAGGGGCCTCCTCAGTGGGGTTGCTGGAATTCCCCATGGGGTTGTGAGTAGCAGTCAGTTATTGGGGGCGAGGCAGCACCTCCTCTCATGGCATCCCGACCTATGGCTCTTACAATCTTTCCTCCCTCTCTTTCACAAAATTCCCTGAGTCCTGGTGGGTGTGTTTAAGTCTGCTGCAGTGCTGAGCTCTTAGGAGCCTCTGGATTTCTGCTTTGTTATATGTTGAGTATCCTCAGCGTCTGTCTCTGTCACCCTGACGCTGAGTGTCAGGCTCATGGGAAAAAAGCCGGAATCTTAAGCTCAGGGATAGCTAAAAATGGGAATAAAGTTCGTTCTCTATACTAAACATCCCATTTCTGCCTAACATATTTCAGGCTTCAAGACGTGCCTTAACTGTAATGGGGAACTTCATCGACCTTCCGCATGAACTTTGTTGGTAAGACACCTTTTCCTTCCCTTCCCCTGTTTCTTGTTGTGGACACAATAAAATTCAGGCTGACTCTTCTCTTGCTGGAACTTGGAAGTAGCCAGTGAAGGACTTTCCCGCTCCCCTCGTTTGTTTCCCAGTCCTGGAGAAGTGACCACATCCTCTTCTTGAGCCTCTGGGAAGGACAGAGCTGCCTCCCTGCCAGACCACCCTGCAGGCTGGGCAGAGCAAGCTGAACAGGAAATGCTCAGGAAGGCCGGAGCCTCAGCTGTGCCTGGCGCGGGAAGGAACTGTGGCCACTGTCACGGCGCCCGCATACAGCGGGGGGTGCAGGTCACTCAGCACTGTGCGCGCGTGCGCGTGCGCGTGTCTGAGATGACTCAGCAGTCTGCTTCCCATGGGACTGAGAGTGGCACAGACGTGGCCTAGACTGCTGGCAGAGGTCCCGGAGAGGCTTTGTGCCAGGACTGTGAGGGTTTGTGTGGAGGTAAAGGGTGTGATGACCAGGCCGTGCCATCTCGGCAAATCCAGCATGCCCGGATTAACACCCAGAACGGCACACCCTCACCCCTGATGTTCTGGTGCTCTGAGCCCCAGAGATTGGACATGATCCCCGGGAAAGAGATTGAGATCCAGGTATCCAGCATGTTAAAGGCTCCAAATAGAAAATCATGCAATTGCAGAAAATAAATACTGAAAAATTATTTCTGGCATATTCAGGATTTTAGATTAAAATATGTTCAAGTACTTATATTGGAGGAGGAACGCTCTATTTAGAATGGTCTCAAATTCCAGGTTAAGTCATACAAACTTTATTGTAAGCCTACACTCCATGGCTGTGTGGAGCACACTGTCTACCTCATTGTTATCTGAAGTGAAAGCTGGTCCTGGGAGGAATGGTAGCCACTATCACAGCCCGGAAACACTACGGGTTAAACATTGCAGGTGCTTTTTTTTTTAACCTGAAAAGAAGAGAAATGCTTGTAACTGTGTACTCCTGCTTATGTAGTGAGCTGGGTGGCTGACCCAAGACCTGTTTGTGGAAACATCACATACACTACTGCCCCCCAGTGGTGGCTGACCCAAGACCTGTTTGTGGAAACATCACATACACCACACTACTGCCCCCAGGGGTCCTTCAGCTGGTTCCAATTTCAGCAGCAGCAACTTTATTTCCATCTGCAAATCCTAGAGAGCACTGGCTTCTTGGGAAATATGAAAAAAGGGGTTATTTTCATCTATGTTAAAGGGCAGGTTAATACTTTTCCATTGCTCGGAATTGCAATAGGATTTGTTCTTATTTCTTTTGTACTTTTAAAGTTTTGACTGTGTAAACAGTGTATTGTTTAATAAGGCCAATAAGTCTCTATTAAACAAAAAAATCAATTTCGGTAGAAGTTGCATATTATTCTTCATTGTAACCAAGTACATTCTATTGAATATTCAACAACCAGATATTAGAGTGAAAAAAAAAAGGCCTTGCTTTGTAGCATTTTTTGATTTGCATGGAACAAATATACAAGGACCAATTTCAAGCTAGAAATGGGAGATCTCTGATTCTAGAGCCAGGCAAAGATTTAATTTGTACATCCTTGCATTGCTTTTCTACCATGCAGATACAACACACATATATAACTTTAAGAGCATGCATAATGCTTATTTTTATTTTTATTTTTTGAGAATGCATATTAAATTGAGGCAAAAATTTAGGAAGTGATGAGCTTTTAATGTTTATTAACTTTGCTTTAATGTAGTTTATGTCTCTGTGTGTTTATGTAATTTAATTTTTAATTATAGCTATGTTTGGCAGCTAGTTTATAAATCCTTCAAATATTACCCATTAGCTCTCATGATCCGGTACAAGCCATTAAATCCATGTCCGTAATTGATGATTGCCACCAGGAAGTGTTTTACAGATATTTCATGAGTTAATTAGCTCATTCACTAGTGAGTGACTACCAGAGCCTAAAAGTTTTCCAGGTATCAATGCAGTAGAAACCTTGAGTCAGCTTTATCAAATGAGGAGGTAGATTACTCTGTGTTCACCACTGTGGCAAAGTACTAGAGCAAAACAGTAGAAGGCTCACAGTGACAGAGAAGTCAGTCCATGGTAGCAGGGAGGTGACGGGCAGCCACTCGTACCATGGCAGCCAGGAAGGAGAGAAAGATAGACAAGAGATAGGAGAGAGAGAGAGAGAGAGAGAGAGAGAGAGAGAGACAGCCTGTGCTAACTGGATTTCTCATTTTCTCCTTCATTTCTCTCTGGTTCCCAGTCAATGGGAAGTTGCTGCTTCCTTTCAAGGTGGATCTTCCCAAATAGTTAATGCTCTCTGGACCTGTCCTCACACACATATCCAGCTTTACTAATTTTGGTGCTTTTTTCTGTTCTTTTTTCTGTTCTTTTTTTTTTCCTTTTTTTTTTTTTTGGTTTTTCAAGGTAGGGTTTCGCTCTAGCCCAAGCTGACCTGGAATTCACTATGTAGTCTCAGGGTGGCCTTGAACTCTTGGCGATCCTCCTACCTCTGCCTCCCAAGTGCTGGTAGTAAAGGCATGTGCCACCACGCCTGGCTTTTGTAATTTTGGTGCTTTTTAATCCACTTAAGTTGACAATTGAGATTTGCCATCACAAGACCATCTTCTGTCAGTCAGATACCCAAACAAATCTCCTTACATCTTAACAGTTGGTAATGCCCACATGCATAACAGAAAAAGAATATATAGCAACATTTGTTTTCTTGATCTCAGTACATCATCGATGAATTAGTAAACTTCTACTCCTCCTGCTGTTCTAGTTACCTTCTTTTACTGGGATCAAACACTCAACCAAAGAAGCTAGTGGGAGAAAAGGATTTATTTTGACTTACAGACTTGAGGGGAAGCTTCATGATGGCAGAGGAAAGCATGGCATGAGTAGAAGCTGGACATCACTTCTGCCACAACAGGTGGAAAACAGCAGCAGGAGAGTAAGCCAAACTCTGGTAAGAGGGAACTATAAAACCCCTGACCCTGTTCCCAACAACACACCTCCTCCAGCAAGGCTCCACCTTATGAAACTGCCACGAGCCAGGGACCAAGCATTCAGAACACATGAGCTTATAAGGGACACCCAATTCAAACCATAACATCTACCGTATAATGTTCATATAGCTCAGTACGTTAGTTGTATTTAAACTTGACAAGTTTTAACGGCTTACTGTGAGCCAATCATTGAGTTTGTTGAGAACTGTTGACTCAGCTCACAGGAGCCTCAGGCCAGACACGTAGGAGGAGTCTCCACTGGTGCCAGTGATGGGTTGTATTTTCAAAGTTGAACTAGGGACTCCCAGGGAGTTGATTGGTCATACCTAACTTCCACAGGCCCTGTGTACTGGTTAGGAACTCAGCATGAAGTCTGGTAACCTGCAGTCAAATCCCAGCTCTACGCATTTATTGGCCATGTGACCTGGGGAAGTTTCCCTACGTATTATTCTCTCTGGGATTCTGTGTCCTTATTGTAAATTGGGAACACTACCCACTTCACAGAGTGTGAGGACTCAGTGAATTTATACACACTCTCTCTCTCTACTAAGTCCCAGACACTATCTACCCACCCTTTCACTAAATTTCATCAACTGAGTCTAAGATTTCCTCTTTACCTTCTCTGCTGCCTTAGCATCTCCCAGGGTCTATCTCCAGTTCACTAATACCTGCAGAGTGGAGACTGTGTCTATAATAGGTTATACTCTCTTCTGGAGTCACTAGTCCCATTGTGTACTCCACTGTGGACTTTGGTCTCCTGTCCAGGAACATATGTCCTGCGTGTGGTTTCCCATCCCACTAAGACTTTGTGATAGAGCCCAGGACTTAGTCCTTTGGTCTCATTGGTGACCCATCCCTGCTGGCTTGCTCTGTATAGGCCTCTCCCTGAAAGGGTATGAGAGCACTTTAATGTCTGCTTGCAGGTTTTAATGGACTGGAGATAGGCCCTGGGAGATGCTAAGGCAACGGAGAAGGTGAAGAGGAAGTCTTACCCTCACTTGATGAAATGTAGTGGAAGGGTGGGTAGATAGTGTCTGGGACTTAGTAGGTATGCAAAATGAATACCTCCCTGGAACATTGGAGAATGGAATAACAAATAGTTACTTTTCCAAGCTCACTAAATCATTTATCATCTTGGGCAAAATTAAGAGACTGGATTAATGAACATATAAGGAAACTGTATCAAAAAATTGAAATTTTCATGAAAGTTGAAGGTTGATTATACCAAAAACACAGAGATAAGTAACAACAAGATTGGGCTGGAGAGATGGCTCAGCGGTTAAAGGAGCTTGTTTGCAAAGCCTAATGACCTGTGTTCAATCCCCCAGTACCCATGTAAAACCAGATGCACAAAGTGGCACATGCATCTGGAGTTTGATTGGGATGACAGGAGGCCCTGGTGTACCGATGATCACTCTCTCCTTCTGCCTCTTTCTCTCTCTGTGTCACATAAATAAATAAATGCATACATTTTTTTTTTAAAGTAATCAACAATCTTTATTGAGTGAGCGCAGAAAGGCTAAAATTGTGATTTATGAATTCTCCCACCAGAGGGCGCAGCAGAAAAGCCGATGGCTGCTGAGAGCTGGCTGGTCATTTCCTTGAGAGATTTTTTTTTTTTTTTTTTAGTTGACTTTGGAACGGACTTCCAGCTTCCCCGGTGCTGACAGTTGCCCCGGCCTGCTTAGTATCCACTTTAATAAAATCCATACGCCATTCTTCACGTTTAGGGTTTGGCCTAACTGAAATCCGCAAATAATTTTACTGACACGACTTTTCACATCTGCTTATTTAAAAACAGACCTCTTAAAAAAAAAGTTTCAACTTTTTTTTTTTTTTTTTTCCAAAAGGCAAAGCGATTTTCACCTTGATGGGAACTTTAAATTCAAACTTGGAGCAACACAGTGAGAATGTGGCTTCAGTTCTGAATGGGCTCAGAGGGTGAGAAGCACACTGTCGCTTTCCCAGCTTGCTTGCCGTGCGTCTAGTTTATAGGCACATGCACCTCCCTGGATGACTTTGGACTGTCCACATCTTTACTGCACTCGGAATAAAATCCATCGCCCTCAAAATGTAAATGTGTGTTTTTTAAATCGAAAGTTTCACGGTTTTGGACTATTGCTTTCTAAAGTTGTGTTTTTAATACAGTATGTAATGACAAACTTATTTCTACCTTTAGGAGGAAATAGGGAAGGTTATAACACTGGTAATGTTTGAATCTCTCTGTTTTGGGGTGTGTGTGCGTGTGTGTGTGTGTGTGTGTGTGTGTGGTGTATGCGTGTGTGTGTGCGTGTGCGTGTGCGCGCGCCCATGCCGCGCCCCATGCGCTGGAGCTGGAGCCGAAGGCCGGGCGTCCCGCCATCGCTCTTCCTCCTGCTCTTATTTGAGCTGGAGTCTCTTGTTAGTCTCAGAGATTGCTGTGTTTTCGTGAGTCCAGTGATTCTTGGGCTCCTCCTCCCGAGGACTGGGTTACGGGCCACACCTACCTGTTTATGTGGGTACTGGAGCGGGCTCCGGGGCTCCTCAGCACTTCATGCTTGCACGGAAGTGCTCCTTACTGTTGAGCAATCTCTCCAGCCCTCATCTCTCTTTTCCAAATCAAATTTTGTGAGGGTATTTATGCCTGGTGTTGGGCTCTTGATAGTGATGTAATAAATTTATATAATGGCCTGTAAAGTCTTGTGAAACATTAAATCTGAATAGAAAGGCAGCTGGTGAAAACAACTTTAAAGCATTAAGTCAGTTTTTCCATTCTAAGGAATATAATCTGTGACCGCCCGCCGCCACCTTTTAATGAGAACAATCCAGCAGCAACCACTTAAGATGAAAATGACTTCCTTCAACGACCCCACAGGCTGATGGACGTTCATAAGCTGTCTTACCAGAGGACAAGGACTAAAATATAAAAACAAAAGACTATTCAATATTATATGATGTTAAAGTCAGAATCTATAAAAAGGGGGATTAGTTCACAAGATCAAAATACTTTTCAACCATAAATAACATTCCAAAGCAATATATTATTTTCCTTTCAATGTGAATGCATTTTACATATCCTGTAGTTGGAATGGTGCTTCAATGAAGGAAAATGTATCCTAACATATGTTCGCTATCTTACAACAACTACAAATTTTGAACACTTTTTATCCTATGAATTTTGTAAACTCACTTAAGGGAGGACTGAAATATAATCTCATTGTGAAAATTAGCTTTAGGGGAGATAAAGAACTCCCTGTCTCACTGTACTCCAAAGCGAAATATTTATCTGGTGAAAAATACACTAATTTGGGTTTCCCATGAAATATGAAGGGTCACTAAAGGGCATTTTGTGACCTCCACCCTGGCCGCAAACTCTTTTATTATTATATTTAACAGACATAAAACAATTATCTCAACTCCTGGTGAACATGATGCGTTTTTGCATTCCATTCCTGCTGGAGACTCCAGCCTAGTGCTCAGGCTCAGCATCTAGACCATGCCTGAAACCCAGATTGGGGTCCTTCCTACAGAGTTTTTCATCTCAACTTAGACTCTCCAGAAGCTCAGCATCATTAGGCAAACACACTCAGCTTGGAAAGTTCAAGTCAGGCAGGAGCTCAGTCATGCCAGATTCTGAGAACCAGACAGACTTCTTTTCTCTTGTCTCTGACTGTTGTAAGAAAATTTGAATCAGAGTTCATCCAAGAATCATTTCTTTTTAATCAAAAATCTAGAAAAAGTCCATCCCTTAAAATGCATAAATAATTTTCTGATGATCTTTATTGGAATTCAGATTTGTTCTGGGAAACTAACTCATGAAATTTAGCCAGCTTTTAGAATTTTTTTTTCTATTTTTTGCAGATCATTGCAATTGGTATTTTTGTTAAATGCAATGAGCATGAAATGCTCAATTAAGGAACAACTTTTAGTATTTTTTAGACAATGTCTTGCTAAGTTGCACAGGCTACCTACAAACTCACTATTTAGCCCAGTCTGGCCTGAAACTCTTAGCAGTCCTCCTACTTCAACCCCATGCAGGGTTATAGGCATGTGCCTCCTGGCTAACATTTTACACTATACAATCCAATACTTGACAGACATAAAATAAATCTCTCAAATCACAATGAGCATCCCAAAAGACTGAGGCTCAGGTTTTGTGCTGCTTCCTTCCGATCCCATGCGCGCCTTGCAGGCCAGCCCGGTCTGCACACTGTGTCTGTGCTTGGGAACAACAGCATTTCCCTTGCGGGGTGGCTGTAGCAAGGCTTTGACATGTGCTCATCATTAAATTATCTGAATAATACTGACACCATCAAAGTGTGGTTCAGTAGATTATAGAAGCAAGGCACATACCTCTCATACCTCAAAGGGAATGAGATAATTTATTCTGGAGCCAAATATGACCTAAAACACAGATTTAGGTTATCCCAAACTCACTGTTCTAACATGTTAATAATTTCGTGGTCTTTTTATAGTTACAGAACCAAGGATCATGTATCAAAGCATATTTTAGGCAAGTTAGATATAACAAAGTGGGGAAATTTTGGCAACAGGCTTCAGATGTTGTCTAATGACTTCTGAGCCTCTGGGCTGGTGGAAGCTGCTGGTCTGTTAGTACATTCACCTGATCACCTGATAGTCTCAAGGATGTTAGGTCAGACACAGAGGTGGCCATAAATGGATATGAAGAGAACTAAAGATTGCCCAAGGCAATTAGGCTCTGAAGTTGTAATATTCTGTCCCTCCACAATCACAGAAGTACTAGCAGACAGTCAGCCTTGCAGGATGCCTGAGGTCAGTGCGGCTGCTTTTTGGGAATGTTAGTTCACAGTACTTAAATAACTATAAAGGACTAAAGGTTTAACTAAATCTTCTTAATTTTGTGGAACTTTAAAACAAAAATAAAATTCCACAATGACTGAATGTTGGAGCTTTTCAGTATGATGGTAACGGAAGCAGAGAACGGCGTCTGAAAGTGTATCGAGCTAACTAAGCGTGTCTCTCGTCATCTTACGCAGCCATAAGCCAAGGAGGAAGAAGAGGGAGGGATGGAAATCATCCGACAACCATGTAAGAAGACACTTTTAAAGCAGTTTATTTTCCTAATATGATACATGTAAATGAGTTAAATTTAGAAGGAAAAGGAAAAAAGCCTTTGAGGGGAGAGGTCTGTACTTTTTCCAATAGGAAAACCAATTTCCTTACCAAAAACATTTACTGACAGTTGCAAAGCTAAACTGCACATCAGTGAGAGGAATAGTTCAGGTGAGCCTGAGAAAGATTATAGACACAGCTCCTGAAACATGTAATTTGGGCTGCAATTGAGCAAGCTAATGTCAACCGCCCTTGCATGCTCAGAGCATGTGGTTGGCTCTAGAGTACCTAAATTCAGTTCTTAAAGTTTCTGTGCCCATAATGCTGTCACTCTGAACTCTTCAGTGGCATGCAGTTATGAATCCAGTCACCTAAACAATTTTACTACATTTATAAATTTTTCTGTATCTTGTTCAGATGTCTTTTGGGGAAATTTCATATCTCAGCATTTTTATGGACAATTGAAACAATATGTTAAAAATCCATGACCTTGCAATGCCTGGTACTACCTACACAGGACCTGCATAATGGGAGGAAAACTTGATGACATTAAAATACAAGAGAGACTAATGGGGAGGGAGATATGACAAAGAATGGGTTTGTGAAGGGGAAAGTGAAGGAGGGGAGGGCATTATGGTTTATTGTCTATAATGGTGGATGTTGTCAATAAAAATGTTTTTAAGAATTCATTAAAGGGCTGTAGAGATTGCTTAGTGGTTGAGGTACATGCCTGTGAAGCCTAAGGACCCATGTTCAACACCCCAGATCCCACATAAGCCAGACACACAAGGTGATGCATGCACAAGGTCTTACATGTGCACAAGATGGCACACACATCTAGAGTTCAATTGCAGTGGTTGGAGGTCCTAGTGTGCCAATTTTCTCTCTCTCTAATAAAAAAAAATTATTAAAATAGGGGCTGGGTGTGGTTTAGCAGGTAAGAATGCTTGCCTCAAGCTTGAGGGCCTGAGAGGGTCTGAGAGAACCCAAGAATGTCTGAGATCAACTGCCCAGGACCCACGTAAACAGCACGGCAGGGACATGCACATTTGTAACCCACACCTGTGGGAACAGACACTGGAGAATCACTAGCTTGTTCTGCATTCAGAGAGTCTCCATCTCAAGGAAATGCACAGAGTGCTGAAACAATACCTGCATTCTTCTCTGGCTTTATGTGCCTGAGAGCCCATCTGAACATACACATGCACACATCACACATATTGCACCCTCAAAAAATTCATAAAAATTGAAAGATACATGTACAATATTTGTAATATGGTGTTATTATTTATCATATATATCATAATTCTCAAATTTTGCTTATCTTATGTGACTAATGGGGAATTGGATTTCAAGAGTTGGGTAGGTCCTTAACCACCTTGGAAACAAAAGGATCTAGAAATCAGAGCAATTTGATATCATCCACAGTTTTGATCAATAATAAGAATATTTGAGAAAGTAATTGAACCTCAATGTTGCTATCCATGAAGTAGACTAATCCTTGTCCCTGACCATCTCATATAGTTGTTGTGAAATAAAAATATGACAAGCTATATGACATACTGCAGAGGGCAGAGGACTACAAAAACAGTACTTTGCCCATATTTTGAACCTAACTGCCCTGCTGTGGTGGTTTGATCCAGGTGTCCCCCATAAATTTAGGTGTTTGGGTGCTAGGTTCCCCAGATGATGGCAATTGGAAATTAAAGCCTTCTGGAAGTACTGTATTGTTGGGAGCAGGCTTATGGGTGTTGTAGCCAGTTTCCCCATGCCAGTGTTTTGCACACTCTTATGTTGCTATTATCCACCTTATGTTGATCAGGGGGTGATGTCTCCCCTTTGCTCAAGCCATCATTTTCTCCTGCCATCATGGAGATTCCCCTTTGAGCCTGTAAGCCAAAATAAACCTCTTTTTTCCCCATAGGCTGCTCTTGATTGGGTGATTTCTACCAGCAATGCGAACCTGACTGCAACAGTAATGTTAGTACCAAGAGTGGGGTTACTGCTAGACACCTGACTCTGTGGCTTTGGCCTTTTGGAGCTGATTTTCAAGAGGAATGTGGAAGGATTTGAAACCTTGGCCTAAGAGACACCTTGTAGTGCTTTAAGCACAGCTTGATGGACTATTTTGGTCAGAGTTGCAAGACCTGAATGCAGTAAGAACTATGGACTGTGAGGCTTGGCTTATGAGGGTGAAAAGGAGCTTTGTCTGGACTCGGCTAGAAGCAGTTTGTGTGCCTCCAGCTTGCTGTTATGCCTGTGTCCTGAGAAGTTGTACAGGGTTGCATTGCACAGAAACAGACTGGTGTGAGCAGAGGGATATGGCATAGAAATGAAATCTTTTGGTTTAAACTTCTGCCTCTTCAGGTGCAATTATATGAGAGATTACAACTTTTGGGATTGGGCCAGCTGACCTGCACTGGGGCAACAGGAAGAATGTAGACTCTTTTGAAGGGGCCTGGGTGCTCAATGAGTGTCCTGTTCTTCAAAGTCTGCTTTATTTCCTCCTGGATTAACAAATTGGCACCACACCTGGTATTATGGAGTATAAGAAATGCAGGACACAGAGTCTTTGAGTTTGTAACATGGTCTTGTGTTTTGGAAATGGCCATGAGCAGTGTGAAGCAGGTTTGCTGGATGCCTGCATGGAGACCCAATGGAGCCCCAGGGATGAACCGTGGCTTGCAGTGGAGACCCAGTGGAGATGCCAGGACCATGAGATGGCTGCTAAGGAGAGCTGCAGGCTGTAGATGAAATTTTCCAGGACTGTGAGTAGCCTAGCTGGAGGGGCAGAATTAGAACTCCTGAGACTTGTTACTGGTTAGGATTATCAGATTTAGAGATTTGTCACTGGCTAGGGTTGTTGGTCTTAGACCTACAGAGTTTGATGTTTGCCCTGGTTGTTTTAAATCTTGTATAGATTGAGTATTTCTTTGATATGCCCAATGCCATCTTTTGCAGTATGAATGTTTATTCTGTGTCATTATGGAATTTGGGGGGACTTTTTTGGTATTATGGCTCCCTTAAACATCTTGTATTATCGGGATGTTTGAACATCATTGGGAATGATAAAATATGTGGGGACTTTGAAAGTTGGACTGAATGCATTGCATTTTATATAATGGAAAGTTAACAGTTTATGGGGGCCTGGGCGGAATGTGGTGGTTTGATTCAGGTGTCACCCGTAAACTTAGGTGTTATGGATGCTAGGTTCCCCAGCTGATGGCATTTGGATATTAAAACGTCCTGTAGGCAGTGTATTGTTGGGGTCGGGCTTATGGGTGTTATAGCCAGTTTCCCCATGCCCATAGTTGGCACACTCACTGTCCTGTTGCTATTGCCCACCTTATGTTGGCCAGGGGGTGATGTCCACCCTCTGCTCATGCCATCCTTTTCCCTGCCATCATGGAGCTTCCTCTTTGAGCATGTAATCCAAAATAAGCCTCTTTTTTCTCACAAGCTGCTCTTGGTTGGATGATTTCTACCAGCAGTGTGAACCTGACTGCAAAACCCTTCCATAATAAACTGTGAGGTCATCTTGAAATGAAATTATACCCTAATGCATGAGCCATGTCCAGCAACTATTCATTTTTCCAAATGAGTCTGCTTACTTTCCTCTCTTACAGGGCAGTGTTTACCTTTGATCCACTACTACTTTCTGCTGGGATAAAGCTGTAATTGTGTTCAATGTGGGAGCTAACTTGTTAAGCAATCAGGTCATTGATTTCTGTGGAGGCCTTAAATTTGCAAGCTATAATAGCTACTGGTTTGCTGCAAATTAATAGCAAAACTTTCACGGTGATGCAAGCAATTTATCTGTGACTTATCATAGATTTGTCTAGGAAGAAACTCTGGTGATGGAACATTAAGTTATATAAAATCAATAGAAAAACTAAATATATAAGCAAACTTTAAAACAGAAGCGGCAAGTCAGATTCAGATGGAAAGAAACAATTTGTAACATGCCATGAGGGGATGTTGCATATTGCATGCAAATGAAAAACATAATGAAGATATTGCTGTCACACCTATGAAAAATGATCTGTGGTAATGTAATTATTGAATCACAGTTGTTTAGGGATCAACAATGGGATGGGATCACTCTTAGACAGAATTTTGTCTAATCATGACTGTCAGTAGTGCTGATTTAAGAAGAAGACCTTCAGGATGGCTAATATTAATTCTTTAAACTAAAAGACATAACACTAAATGTGGCCTATTAGGAAAGCATTGTTCTCATAAGACATATGAGAACAGGACTGTGAAAGGGAGCAGCAGAAGAGGCTAATCAGATGGGAAGTTTACTCATAGTCATCTAGTGCTATTCTCAGAAAGTGCATTGTAAATTCACAGATGAAAGACACAGACTGGCCACAAGCTGCTACTGCTGAAAAAGTTTGGGAGTTCATGATTTTAAAGGGAGTCCTAGATTTAGAGAGGAATTAACACTTTCCAGTTTTTATTCAGTATTGGATCAACAGGACCATATTAGAAGTATCTGTTATAGTCCAGTCTTAAACAGCAGTGAACCCTGCAAGCTTTAAATTGAACACCCAGGCCAAATGTACCAGCTGGTGCAAAAGTGGCATGTCTGTCATGGGGGAAGTCAGCTGCTCTCTGACTGGACTTGAGGTCCACTCCATGGGAGAGAATTCATACCTGATACTGAAAACCGAATCAAAAGCCTATGACTGGGCTGGAAGGATGGCTTAGCAGTTAAGGCATTTGCCTACAAAGCGAAAGGACCCAAGTTCAATTCCCTAGGATCCACATTAGCCAGATGCACAAGGGGGCACATGCATCTGGAGTTTGTTTGCTTCTCTCTCTCTCTCTCTCTCTCTCAAATAAATAAATAAAATAAAATGTTTTTCAAAAAGCCTACGGCTGAGGAGGTCATAAGCCCTATGTGGGAAACAACTACTGTTGTCTGGCTAAATGTATATATTATGCCCACCAAATTGTCTTCTAAATACTTAAAGTTTATGCTTATATATTAATGCTATTCTCATTTTTGGTTAGAGAAGCTTCTGTTTTCAGATAGAGGTGACCACTGTGGAGACTCAAAGCTTACTTAAGTACTGAAAAGAAGAGACAGTAGTGAGACACTAAGTGAAACATCTCTACTATACCCTTCAAAGCTCGGGGACCACTGCAGCAGGGGAGGAAGAAAGAATGTAAGAGCCGAAGGAAGGGGAGGAGCGCTCTGCAATACTGTGTTCCAGACACAAAGTGAATGTGTCATTCATGACCTCACAGTGGCTAATGCTACCTATACAAGACCTGTAAAGTAGGAGGAGAAACAATGAAAATATCAAAATAAGAGAGACTAGTTGGAAAGAAAAAAGGGATTTAGTGGAAGGGGGATTAGGGAGTGGTAAAAAGGCAGGATGGTGGGAGGAGATGATGATCATGGTATATTGTCTATATATACAGTGCTTGTCAATAAAAAGTTAAAAAATGCCAGGTGTGGTGGCACACAACTTTAATCCCAGGATTTGGGAGGCAGAGGTAGGAGGATCACTGTGAGTTCAAGGCCAGCCTGAGACTACATAGTGATTCCTGGTCAGCCTGGGCTAGAGCAACACTACCTTGGAAAAGCAAAAAGAAAAAAAAGTTTTAAAAATGCCACATTGAATATGGTTAGAATAGTTATTACCAAAAAGATGAAAGATAGTGCTAGGTGACCACACACAGACACACGCACACTGAGTTCACTCCCCAGCACCCACATAACAAGTAAGGTTTGGCCATTCACACCTATGACTCCAGTCCTGGGCAGGGTAGAGACAGCAGAATCACTGGAATCACTAGTCAGCCAGCATAACTGAGAAAAAATCCAAGCGCTTCAGGTTTAGTGAGAAACTCAGCCTCATGGAAACAAGCAGAATAGTGATAGAGGAGGACACCTGGCACTCTTCTCTGGCCTTCACATGAATGTGCATGGGATACGCACATCTGCACATACATGTGCATACATTATAGACACACAGTGCAAAAAATTAAAAGATGAAAGATGATGAGTACTGACAAGGGTTCAGGGAAAAGGGAACTATGCATACTGTTGGTGGGGATGTAAATTAGTAAAAGAAATCTGTTATATTCTATTATCAAATGAAGAGGTCATGTAAAATATTATAATGCAGACATTCTATTTGGGGGGGGGGTTCAAGGTAGGGTCTCACTCTAGCCCAGGCTGACCTGGAATTCACTATGGAGTCTCAGGGTGGCCTCGAACTCATGGCAATCCTCCTACCTCTGCGTCCCAAGT
Organism: Dipus sagitta; assembly: GCA_036346955.1. NCBI lineage: Eukaryota > Metazoa > Chordata > Mammalia > Rodentia > Dipodidae > Dipus > Dipus sagitta. The sequence goes on from CM070786.1 coordinate 36,212,752, forward strand.
GCTGGGATTAAAGACATGTGCCGCCACGCCCAGCTTCAGACATTCTATTTTAAGTGAACAAGCAGGAGTAGTTTCATGGAACAGAAAATATTTGAAATATGTCTCCAGCCAGGCGTGGTGGCGCACATCTTTAATCCCAGCACTGGGGAGGCAGAGGTAGGAGGATCGCCGTGAATTCAAGGCCACCCTGAGACTCCATAGTGAATTCCAGGTCAGCCTGGACTAGAGTGAAATCCTACCTCAAAAAAATAAAGAAGAAAGAAAGAAAGAAAGAGAGAAAGGAAGAAAGAAAGAAAGAAAGAGAAAAATATGTCTCCGTACACTCTCACTCCATTTTACTCTTGTTAACATAGTATGGGGCAACCATGAGTATAACTCTCTTTACTATCCATTTCTCACCTGAAGTCTCTGGTCTCTGCTTTGATACTCTCTCTCCTAGTCTTAAACCATCACCACTTTTAACTTCCTTCCATGGGGAGGTTCAAGATGGATACTGTGTGTCTCACATGCATGCATGCTTCTTCTAAATCTCTCTACATAAGCTTCTAGATTCTTTCACGTGCTTGTGACTGCTCCAGCCTTTTCTTAGATCACAACTTCCCTTAAACGAACCCCACAATTCCACAATTTATGATGTCTCCCTAAATAGAGTCAATAATTCATAACTTATCCTTCTTGAGTCCATTTTTATCAATTCTTTGTTAACACGATAAGAACCCAAAGTTCGGGTTCCTAAGTTTGGGAGACCACAATCTGAACCCCCAAATCCTGCATCACTAGCAAAGCTCCTTCAATTTCTCCCTTCTTAAATGTCCAAAGACAGCAAGCTGACAGAATGGAGCCTTCTCCCTCGCTCAGTCCTACCCAAGAGCCACAGCAGCTGAACAGCTGAACCACAAAGGAGGGCAATGCAAGCAGCAGTCAGACTGCAGCATGGCGATGGAGGGGAGGCTGCAGCAGAGACCGGGTGCAACCCTAACCAGTGAGTCACACTGCACCTCTGCAGACCTGGGTGCGATCCTCACCAGCGAGTCACACTGCACCTCTGCAGTGTGATCCTAACCAGCGAGTCACACCACACCTCTGCAGTGTGATCCTAACCAGCGAGTCACACCACACCTCTGCAGTGTGATCCTAACCAGCGAGTCACACCGCACCTCTGCAGTGCGATCCTAACCAGCGAGTCACACCACACCTCTGCAGTGCGATCCTAACCAGCGAGTCACACTGCAGCTCTGCAGACCTGGGTGATATCCTAACCAGTGAGTCACACTGCACCTCTGCAGTGCGATCCTAACCAGCGAGTCACACTGCAGCTCTGCAGACCTGGGTGATATCCTAACCAGTGAGTCACACTGCACCTCTGCAGACCTGGGTGCGATCCTCACCAGCGAGTCACACCGCACCTCTGCAGTGCGATCCTAACCAGCGAGTCACACCACACCTCTGCAGTGCGATCCTAAGCAGTGAGTCACACTGCAGCTCTGCAGACCTGGGTGATATCCTAACCAGTGAGTCACATTGCACCTCTGCAGACCTGGGTGATATCCTAACCAGTGAGTCACACTGCACCTCTGCAGTGCGATCCTAAACAGTGAGTCACACTGCACCTCTGCAGACCTGGGTGTGATCCTAACCAGTACAGTCACACTGCAGCTCTGCAGACCTGGGTGCTATCCTAACCAGTGAGTCACACCGCACCTCTGCAGACCTGGGTGCGATCCTAACCAGTACAGTCACACTGTAGCTCTGCAGACCTGGGTGCTATCCTAACCAGTGAGTCACACTGCACCTCCGCAGACCTGGGTGCTATCCTAACCAGCGAGTCACACTGCACCTCCGCAGACCTGGGTGCTATCCTAACCAGTGAGTCACACTGCACCTCCGCAGACCTGGGTGCTATCCTAACCAGTGAGTCACACTGCACCTCCGCAGACCTGGGTGCTATCCTAACCAGCGAGTCACACTGCACCTCCATAGACCTGGGTGCTATCCTAACCAGTGAGTCACACTGCACCTCCGCAGACCTGGGTGCGATCCTAACCAGTGAGTCACACCACACCTCCACAGACCTGGGTGCTATCCTAACCAGCGAGTCACACTGCACCTCCATAGACCTGGGTGCTATCCTAACCAGTGAGTCACACTGCACCTCCGCAGACCTGGGTGCTATCCTAACCAGCGAGTCACACCACACCTCCACAGACCTGGGTGCTATCCTAACCAGCGAGTCACACCACACCTCTGCAGACCTGGGTGCTATCCTAACCAGCGAGTCACACCACACCTCCACAGACCTGGGTGATATCCTAACCAGTGAGTCACACCACACCTCTGCAGTGCGATCCTAAGCAGTGAGTCACACTGCAGCTCTGCAGACCTGGGTGATATCCTAACCAGTGAGTCACACTGCACCTCTGCAGACCTGGGTGCTATCCTAACCAGTGAGTCACACTGCACCTCTGCAGTGTGATCCTAAGCAGTGAGTCACACTGCAGCTCTGCAGACCTGGGTGCGATCCTAACCAGTGAGTCACACTGCACCTCTGCAGACCTGGGTGCTATCCTAACCAGTGAGTCACACTGCACCTCTGCAGTGCGATCCTAAACAGTGAGTCACACTGCACCTCTGCAGACCTGGGTGCGATCCTAACCAGTACAGTCACACCACACCACTGCAGAGCTAGTGGTACAAAGAAGTGAAAATTTCAAATTCAGTAAAGCTTTTCTGCATATTCCCAGTCAGGTTGACGACGGGTCAGCTTTTGTGGATGCTCCTCTTGCTGGACACATACAAAATTGTGCTCGTGACCTCATTTCCTCTGAGCTTTGTGATTTCCACAGAAATTTTATGTCAAAACATAGAACATTGCAAGACACTTTTTAGTAAGCCATTTGAGTCATCAGGACAGGACTTTATCACGTACTCATTTGGAATATAGGATGTCTGATGAGTGAGTCAACCCCCTACTTGAATCTTTACCATATCTTACTTTCATAGTCATAGACTTCATACCAGATTGAGGTCTGTTTTCTAATGTAAGTTTTGACCTTGTTATCTCAGAAGGCATTTTATAATACTTTCTTATAGCAGATTATTTACAGATATGCTCATTGCTATGGAACAGACACTGTGTCTCTATGAAATTTGGCATATTGAAATCTCAGTCTACAAGGTTTGGAAGGTGGTGGGACCTTTGAGAAGTGGTAATTAGGTTATGAGGGTGGAGCTGTCATGAGTAGGATTAGTGGTCTTGAAAAAGGTCTCTAAACATTTCCCTGGTTTAATTTCTATTGTGCAAGGATACAATGAGGAAAAGGTCATCTGCAACCCAAAAGAGAGTATTCATTGGCTCTTGACCACACTTATATCCTTATTGTGGATTTCCAGAGAGAAAGAAACCCCTGCTATGTGTAAGCTACCCAATCCATGGTGCTTGGTTATAAGAGCTTGACATGCTCAGGGCAGCCCCATAGCCCGCCCCATGTGCAAACATTGGTGCAATGGGACTTTACCACACTGCCCAGCAAGAGGTGCCTCAACTCTCAGTGGCCCTGTGCTAGTTTGGCCTATACATTTCAGTGACAGTGGGGTTATCTTCTATGATAGTTACTTTCTTAGCTCCTGTGAAGCAACTTGGGTGAGGAAGGGCTCATTTCAGCTTAAGGTTCAGGCCGAGCCCCCTACCCATGACATGGTGCCACCATAGTTAGGGTGAGTATTCCTACCTCAGGTACTTTAGTGTTAAAACTGGCTCAAAGCTGGGCATGGTGGCACACACCTTTAATCCCAGCACTCGGGAGGCAGAGGTTGGAGGATCGCCGTGAGTTTGAAGCCACCCCTGAGACTACATAGTGAATTCCAGGTCAGCCTGGGCTAGAGTGAGACCCTACCTCAAACCCCCCCACAAAAAAAAAAAAAAACTGGCTCAAAGAAATGCCCAAGTATCTGTCTCCTGGGTGACTCTAGACTCAGTCAAATTGAAAACTAAGATTAGCTATCATAATTCCACCCTTTGTCACCTTGAAAACCAAACACATCACTTTTTAGTCACAATATTTCAGCATTTGTCCCCATAGACACACGGCCATCTCATAATGCAAAATGCATTCATTCTAACTATAAAAGTTCCCATAGTCTTGAATAGTTCAAAAACTGTTCAAAAGTCCATACCCTCTTCTGATACTCAAAGCAATTGTTTAACAGAGAGCCCCTCTAAAATTAATAAACAATTTACATACTTACTAACATGCACTGCCACTGACTAAACATCCTTTTCCAAAGGGAAGGATGGAGCATAGCAAGGAGAGACTGGGACAACCGGGAAATCCCCACGTCCTGCAGCTCCGCATCTAGTTCCTGAGGCCCCAGGTGGAATCACTCAGGCTACAAATGGCTGGGGAAGGCCTGTAACTCCAGCTCTGCTCCCTGCAGCACACATAGCTTCTCCCTTCAGCCAGCTCCACGTCGTTCCTGCAGCTTTCCTCAGCAGACTTCCTATGGTTCTGAATCTTAAACTTCCTGCTGGCTCCATGGCAGCCTAGACTTCACCTTCAGAGCTTCACAAAGTGGTGTCTCAGGGCCTCCTTGCAGGGACTTGGACCCTGCCACACATGCCTGGCCTCAGTGGCTTTCTGGAACTATGGAACCGAATTCCATAACTCTCTCTATCTGTACCCACAAAATTAGTGCCACGTGGGTGATGCTGCCAAATTCTATTGCCAGCATGCATAGCCTGGCTCCCTTGAACCACAATTACATCAGTCTCTGTGTGCCTTCCAGGCCGACCCAGGGAAAATGCTTCCCTAAGCAGCTGTTTGTGAACATGGAACACCTTTATTTTAGGCTTGTTCCTTTCAAATGAATTTTGAGTTTCACAATATAGCACCTCAGATAGGTCAAGTGTGGCCCTTGGGGCACCTTTTCTGTTGTCCTAGTGCAGTGCAGAAGTTTCTCTGTAAAGGTGTTGATCTCTAACAGAAACAGCTGCTTTCTGAACACCACTCTAGTTTGTAACTTTCAACTCCTTCTGTGTCCAACCAGGTGACACGTTTCATATCTTCTTGTCCCATTTGTTGCTCTGACTATAGATCTAAATCAGAGCAGTGGCCATGATCCTACTTGAGATTTCGTCCATTAGATACAATTTTTTCATATTCAGTTGAAGTTCTTGGGACATGGGCAGACAGCAGTTAAATTCTTTGATGGACTATATCATGAACTGCCTCTAGCCCCATTCCAGACATTGAAACTTCGTGAGCCTGGCCTCTGTAGTCCACATTTCTTTTGGAATTCTCATCTTCCAAACTGCTACCTAGATGGCCCATTAAGCTTTGCTTACATCATTCTAAGGTTTCTAATGATTACATCACTCTCTAGCCCAAAGTGCCACACTCTTTCACATTCTTCTTCCAGACCAGCTTCACAGGCCTGTGGATCACACAGTCAGGTCTACCATAGCAACAACCCCACTTCCAAGCAACAGATTTCTCTATGTTACTTGTCTCACTGCTGAAGCAAAACACCTGACAGGAATCAACTCAGGAAAGGATGGTTTTGTGTTGTCTTAGAGTTTGAGGGGATACAGTCCATTATGTTGGAGAAGACATGACTACAGAAACCTGTAGCAGCTGGAATGGTGCTGGCCACAATTGGAGTATACTTTGCTACTTCAATTAACCTAATCAAGAAATTCTTTTCCAGACATACCAAGTGTTGCAGTCATATTCTTGTTATTGGCATAAAGCACTTGACCAAAAACAGCTTGTAGGAGGAAAGAGTTTATTTTGGCTTACAGGCTCAAGGGGAAATTCCATGATGGCAAGAGAAAACATGAGCAGGGGCTGGACATCACCTCCTGGCCAATATCAGGTGAACAACAGCAGCAGGACAGCGTGCCATACACTGCAAGGGGAAGCTGGCTAGAGCACCCATAAGCCTGTCCCCAACAACACACCACATCCAGGAGGATGCAATTCTCAAGTTGCCATCATCTGGGGAGCTAGCATTCAGAACCATGAGTTTATGGGTACACCTAATTCAAACCACCACATCCAGAGAGTTTTCTCCTAAGTGAGTCTAGAGCTAATCAAGTTGACAATCATGATCAACCATCATATCTGCCTTCTGTGACTGAGTTTCCGAATTATTTCATTACTGATCATACTGACTTCAGTCAACCTTATGGAAACACCACATCAGCCTTCTTGGGATTATGAGGCTATATGGAGAAGAGATGGTCCCTCTTACCTATGTACCCTTGGCCAGTCAACCAAAGGTCAGCAGCAACCAGCAGACATATGAGTGAGCCCATCTTAAGCCATATAATGCCAGTCTAGCCACCAGATGACTGTGGTCACACAGAAAACCTCATATGGGAACTCAGAACAACCCAGTTGAGTCCAACTTACATTGCAGAATTGCAGAATCATGCCTGTTGTTTGAAGACACTAAGCTGGAGTAGGAAAACAAACGGGCTGACCTTACATTATTTTTACTTTTTATCCAAATGGAGTTGTGTGTGTATTGTGTGTGTGTGAGAGAGAGAGAGTGAGTGAAACACTGATACATATGCTATAACTCATCAAATTTTATTCAAATGAGCAAACAATACCTGACTTTATATCTGAGGACACTGGAGAATGAGGGTGAACCAGGTATTTTTCAGGTCTTGAATATTTCATTTAATAGGAATTCTATCATTAGAATCTCTAGGCTAGATTGCTCAACAGAAGGATTCTTCAGGCAAAATCTTTTTCAAAATTTTTTAATAATGTATACATTTGTTCTAATTATTTGGTATTTTTCTCTTACAAATCATTCTTCAGAGTTTTCGACATTTCTCTTCCCAACTTATATTCAGGTTTTATTTGCTTCCATTTTTTGCCTCCCTTAAAAGTTCCTTCATTTTCTCTGCCTGGACAAGTCATTCCTGTTCCCAGCATTGCTCAGCTTGGGAGGAGGACTTGGTTGGTAAATAATGCATTCTCTTATGTCTCTGAAGACCTCCCTCTCCTGTGGAACTACCCCTCTGTGGTTCTCCATGGTCCCTTCCTACTTTTTGTTCCTTTTTCCCATAAGCATCACTCTCTTTGCTACCAGAAGTACCATCGCTGCTATGACATGTGTATGAGAAACACCTGTAGCAGCTCTGCTCCCTTTGGCAGATGAAAGATTACGTTTTCTCATTTGACTATGTCTGGGAAGCTCAGAATCCAGACAGGAAATGAATGCACACAGCAGGCCCAGGCCTTCCATTCTGATCCAACACACCTCCCTGAGGCCTCGGGGACAGTCACCACCAGCTGCAGCCCAGACACCCTCCACTGGCTGTGAAGGATGGAGAGGGAGGACAGTGAAGAGAGAAGGCAAGCATGAGAGAATGAAAGGAAATACACAAAAGCCTTGGGGCTGATAAGAGTTAACGTAGGATACTGGCAAGTCCTCTCTTGGTATTTTTAATTCTCTATTGCGGCCTGCCAACCCAAATTGTTCTAATTAAAACACACACAGAGGAAAATAATAGAAGAATCAGACTGTCCCAGGAATGTAAGTAAGCAGAATAATGAAGCAGAGTCCTCTAAATCTAGTTGTTTCCATTTTAATGTAACTGAAATGCAAGTTACACATAATAATATATCAAAAAATGCCTGGCACCACACCCAGCACATTATCAATAACTTATCTCTCCTCTCTGTTTTTTTTTCCTATCCCATTCTTTTTCCTTTCCCTTCAAAAATATTCCATGCCACTGAATTGTGTGTGTGTGTGTGTGTGTGTGTGTGTATTTGTTTTCTGGTGTTATCATCTTTTTATTTATTTAAGTATGGGACAGAGAAAGAGGGAGAGAGAGAGAGAGAGAGAGAGAGAGAGAGAGAGAGAATGGGTGTGCCAGGGCCTCCAGCCACTGCAAACGAACTCCAGGCGTGTGCACGCCCTTGTGCATCTGGTTAATGTGGATCCTGGGGAATCGAACCTGGGTCCTTTGGCTTTGCAGGCAAATGCCTTAACCACTAAGGCATCCCTCCATCCGATTGTGTGTGTTTTTTTAAATCCCTTACTTATTGTACACTTGCATGCATGCCTTCATGCCTATGTAAATTGGTGTAGTCATAGATTATAGAACAATGCAACAGAATTAAGAGTAGAAACAGAAGCCACAGGACAAGAAAGAAAGTCCTGGGGAAATCCAGGGATACAGCATTTAGCTGATGTCTACTTTCCATCACATATAGAACCATTCCAGAAAGTAGAGTTACTGCACAATGAAAACCTAAAAACTATTCAAAAGAAAATGTCTTTCTAGTTCTGGAGTGGAGAAGAACTTACTAAACAAATTATGAACATTATAACAATAAAAGAAAACATTTATATGTTTGGCTAGATTAAAACTAAGAATTTCTACTCTCTAAAAAAAAATCATGTACAATAAAAGTGAAAGACAGAACCTAAGACAAGTCTTTACAATCCATGTAAGCGAATATGGATTAATATATGGAATATATACAGAACTCTGTAAATTAATAAAAACATAACAGAACTAAACATAAAATGGAGGAAAAAAAGCTTACAAAGATACACAATGAACTTAATAATTGGGGAAATAGAAATGAAGAACACATTGTGATTTTATTTTATACTGACGAGGCTCGCAAATATTAATAGGAGAAAGCAGTAACCTTGCCTTGGAAAACAATTTGACATGATTTTAAAAACTGAGTGTTCATTTTAGATTAATCTCCGAGCACTTTCACTCTTAGGTATACATGCTGATTGTCATAAAGCTTGGGAAGACAAAGAGATAATAACTAGTTCATTGTATCTATTGTACAGTACATGAGAAAACAATAGCATTATATTTCCAGACCTTCTGGCCATCCATAATGCATTCTAGAGAAGCCTTCAGTTTCACATAAAAATCATCCCTGTTCTATAAAGTCTTTGCCCAGGGTCTTGGCAAATACACGGATCCTTTGTTTTGTGGGCTGTAGCTCTCTAAAGGACCTGATTAAATGGTGAAACCTTTGCATGCTTTCTCCTATGGAAAATTCATGGATAATGCAAGGAGCTCCGATTATCCCTGAAGTCACTCTGTGCATCATGTCCAGGTCCTAGATTTCCGAGCTAAGAGCTCAGCTCCAACTTGTCCTCCTACTAGGGTGAGGGCTTTAGGCATTGGTGTGCTTCAGCCTCCACCTAAGAAGTACATATCTTCCTGTTGAGGTTCCACACTACCAAATGTGCCTCTTCCTCCAGGTTTAGGAATCGGTATCTGGAGCTGCTGAGCCTCACCATGCCTCACCCTGGTTCAGGACAGAGCCATAGTAAAGCCAGAATCAGTGAAGGTCCCCGTTTGAGCAGCTGTGACAATGCAGGACTGTGCCACATGGACAGATGAGAGGGCTGCTGGGCACAGCTTCTCTGGTGTGTGGATTAAGGATCCCAGAGGAATGTTGACATGAATAATATGAACAACCTCATGTTTATAAATCCAGGTTTTCCTGAGTGAATTGCTAAGAGTTTAGCAATGCTAGAATAGCAAAATAGATTCAAACCACCCTAACCAACCACTTCCAGTAAGGACATGCATTTAGATTTATATCCTTAAAGATACAGATCTTTCTAGGGGTTTGCTAGTCATAATGAAATGTAAGAAATTGAAATTATTGAAGGCCTTGTTTTTCAGACATTGTAAAATACAACAGGAAATCAGATCAGCTAATATGTCCTAGATTCAGGCTGGATCTGCCACTTACTACTATTTATTTATTTATTTATTTATTTATTTATTTATTTATTTATTTGATGTAGGGTCTTGCTGTAGCTCAGGCTGACCTGGAATTCACTATGTAGTCTCAGGGTAGCCTTGAATTCATGATGATCCTCCCAAGTGCTAGGATTAAAGACATGTGCCACCATACCCGGCTACTGCTATTTGTTTAATGCAAAACTTTGGGCAAGTGTCAGCCTCAAAAACCTTGAATATAAACACAAGAATGACAATGATGCTCATCTTATGATTGTATTGTGGCAATGAAATGAGATAACGATGTGAAAAGCTCGTGTCAACATCTAGCACGAGAAGAAATTTTAAAAGTCAGCTATTATTTCTCAAAATATTTTTGATATTGTACAATTTTCAACTTCCCATTAATAGATAAAGTAAAACAATATCATTTTCATTGTTCTTACAAAGGCATCTCAGGGATACTAATAAATGCAAAATGTATAGGTTGTCATTATGACACGTGTTGCACAGAATGGAGACAGACAAAAGATAAAGGAATTAGTCCCCATAGACGGAGGGGAAAAAACAGAGAAATATTCCAAACACACAATTTTTTAAAAAAGGTATGAATAAGCCCATTCTCCAATATCAAGCTACCATCAATTGTCGGCTACAAGAGGGCCTACACCTATTAAATTCTTCATAAAAAAAAAGTAAGGGTTATCTCATTTGTCCTGGTGCTAACTTACTCTCCGTTGGAGAATCTGCTTCTCTTTTTCAGATAGATGTAGATCCTAAGGAGAGAGCCACCCCATCATACCTCAAAGGGGCCCCAGCTGAAACTAAGAAAAATTGGCGAAACAAGCAAGGGGGCTGTTTTCCTGATGAACCAGATACCAGCACAAGGGGGAAGGAGATCAGCACAGAGAAAAATCAACTCCTACCAAATCAGAGAGCCAGAGCCTCAGAGGCCCCCAATACCTCATCAGTGAAGCAGACCAAAAATGAACCCAACATGGCTCAGGGAAATTTTGTGGAAGAGGGGGCAGAAAGAATGTCAGATCCACATGTTGGGTCATGATATGCAGAGACATTTAGCTTACCCATAACTGTGGGCTAACTCCACAATGCATGACCCTATACCTCAACAAGGAGGGGCCAAGGGTGGGGGATAGGTCACGGATGAGCCTAATAATGGTACCAAACTGACCGTATTTGTTGAATACAAAATTGACTAATAAAGAAAAAAAATAAAATTACTAGAATATAAAAAAAGATACAGTGTTTTCTGTGATAAAACAGGATGATATTAGAAAAGGACATTAATTTAAAAATACTTTATTTATTTGTGTGTGGGTGGAGAGAGAGGGAATGGACATGGAAGGACATCTTACTGATGCAAACAAACTCCAGATGCATTTGCCTCTTGGTGCATCTGGCTTTAATGGGTACTGAGGAATCAAACCCTGGCTTTCAAGCTTTGCAAGCAAGGACATTTAGCCTTTGAGCTATCTCCCCAGCCCAAGACATTAAATTTTTAAGAACAATTCCTCCTTTAAAATAGTTTTAGAACAAAGCATAATGACAAAGAACAGAGAATGGTTTTCTATGCTAGTATTGCACACTTTTTCATGTAATGGAAAGATGATTTTAATCAAGTTTCTGAAATGATACTGAGTCAGCAAACTGAATGCATTCAAATGAAGCCAACACTTTGAATTCTGGCACAGCTTCCAAGCCCGACTTTAAAGCCAGCTCGCAGCATGACCAGACACATCTTTGCCTTCAGAAGACTGGCTGAGTTTCATGTCTGTCCCACAACACTCTCTATGGCCTCCAGACTCTCATACGTTTCTGACTCTGGACTTCTGGGCCTTCCACCACAACCCTGAAGCACTTCAGTCCCCACTTCATACAATACTGATACGAAAGTGAAGCCCCCTCTCCAATCTGGAACTTGGCAGTGTTCCCCTCGCCCACCACAATTAATGCACTGAATAGCTTAGACATCTGATTGCTTCCTCCTTCTCATGAAATGGCTTCCCCAGACCCACTTCCTCTAAGGCATCATCTTTGTGGTGTCCAGTATAACTGAACTGAATCTTCTGCATGCAAAATTCCTGCAAGTCTAAGCAAATGTACACACAGAAGCCATTTCTTTTTTCCCTTAAAAATATTAATTCTTTTTTAATAGAATTCCAAAATAAATGTGCCCCATGTTTATAACTACTTCTACTGGGCTAAGGAAGAACACATGTGACATGTAAATGAGTATTGATTGATTATAGAATTTTACATTTTATGGAAAAACTTCAACAACAGAAGTAAATAATTTTTTCTGCTATTAAGAATTTTACTATGAAACCAAATTATTTAGATGTTGATCCCATGTCTTTAACTGCCCATTGGGCCACTCTTTCCAAAAATCAGTTGCTTAGGATTATTTTGAGGATCAAATGAGATAATCTATGCAAAGTACTTTTAGAAAGTGCATGGCAGTGTAGAGGATTTAATAAATGTTTGTGGTTGATCTTATCACCGTTAATTTATCAGAAGTATATAGTGAGTCATTTTCCAAGTTATGAGGATATCTCATATAATAGGAAGTCAACATGTTATGAACAGTATAAGTTTGGTCTGAATTTAAGTACGAGCTTCTTTCCTTTCAAAGTTCTGAAATTGTCTGGGTCTGGTGACATTCTGTAATCTCAGCACTCAGGAGGCTGAGAAAAGAGAAGTGTTACGAGCTCGAGGCCAGCCTGGGCTATATAGTGAGTTTAAGACCAGCCTGGGATATATAGTGAGCTTAAGACCAGCCTGGGATATATAGTGAAACCTTGACTTAGGTTGGGATACAGAGACAGCTTAGCAGTTAAGGCTCTTGCCTGCAAAGCCAAAGAACACAAGTTTTATTCCTTAGGACCTGTGTAAGCAAGATGCCCAAGGTGGTGCATGCATCTGAAGTTCATTTACAGAGGTTGGAGGGCCTGGAATGCCCATTCACTCTCTCCCTATCTGTCTGCCTTTTTTTCTCTCACTCTTAAATAAATAAATAAATAAAATTCTAAAAGCAGCAGACTAAAACAAGACCCTACCTCAAAAACAAAAACAAAAACAAAACAGTAAGAAAGAAAGAAAGAAAGAAAGAAAGAAAGAAAGAAAGAAAGAAAGAAAGGAAAGGAAAGGAAAAAACAAAAGTGGGGGCCTATGAGCTCCAGGAGAATGAGGGGCACAATGTGTTTACAGCCTGTGAATTCTGGGCACTAGCTTGTTTGGGTCCTGTGCACTCCAAAGGCTTGGTGGTGTGTTTGGGGCCTGTGTACTATAGCTACTTGATCTTTGACAAACAATCCAACAACATACACTGCAGAAAAGACAGCATCTTCAACAAATGGTGCTGGACAAATTGGATGACCACATTAGAAAACTGAAACTAGACCCACTCCTCTCACCATGCACAAAAGTCAACTTCAGATGGATTAAAGGCCTCAATATAAAATCAGAAACTCTCAAACTACTGGATGGAAAAAAATAAGGGGAACTCTCCATGGTATAGGAGTGGGGAAAGACTTCCTGAAGAATACCAGGAAATTAGCCAATCATTCAACCTCTGGGATCTCATAAAGCTAAAAAGCTTTTGTACAAACATATAAACAGAGCCAAAAGACTACCCTCAGAATGGGAGAAAATCATCTCCAGCTATACCACTGACAGAGTCCTGTCAAAAAACTAAGTAATAAAAAAAAATCAAACAATCCCCTGAAAAAATGGGGTATAGAACTGTATAGGGAATTTTCAAAGAAAGAAATACAACTGGCTAATACCTAAGAAAATGTTCAGCATCCCTAGGCATCAGGGAAATGCAAATTAAAACTATGAGATTCCACCTTACTCCAGAAAGGATGGGAATCATCAAAACAAATCAAAAGACAATAAATGTTGGTGAAATGAAGGGAAAGAGGAACCCTCATTCAGTGCTGGAGGGAATGCAAACTTACAACCACTATGGGAATCAATCAGTCATCTAACCATGTTTATAGCTGCTCAATTCACAATAGCTAAGAACTGGAATCAACCTAGATGCCCATTGTTTGACAATTGATAATGAAAATGTGGTAAATATATGCAATGGAATTCTACTCAGCAGTAAGGAAAAATGACATAATGAAATTTATAGGAAAATGGGAAGACTTGGAAAAGATTATACTAAGCAAACTTATACAAGCACAGAAAGAGAAACACCACATGCTCTTCCTCATCTGTGGTTCTTAAGTCGGAACAGCTTGAGTTATGGGCATACCTGACAAGCAACTCAAGGTACTGGTAAGAGGGATGAAAGGGTATGGGGGAGGGGGAAATGAACATGGGAGAAATACACACAGAACAAAATCCAAAGTGAATTGGTCTATAGACACCTTCCTCCTGGATAGCAGACTAAAAGCTATAACCCTCAATAGGAGCATGGAGGGACTGTCTGCTAAGAAGGACCCTGGAGAGGTGGGATGAAGCTGAATCCTAAATCATTTGTCTCTGACTTATAACTCCCTGTACCAGAAATTGGTTACAACCAACATTGAGCTATTAATGGAGAGAACTTGTAGTGTCTCTCCATCACCAAAACAAGACAGCCTTCTGTCAAAGCATTTGATTATCATCCAGAAGTAAAAGGTAAGACCCTATTGCTGAAGAAAGCACATGCTGCTGATGCAGAACATTGAGAGATCCAGCAGAATCTGGAAGCAACCCAGTTCCCAGATGGCTAGCCCATGTAGTGCTGAGAAGTGATACATGAGCTGCCGGGGTAAATGGCCCACAGCTCTGTGAGTTAGCAGGCGAGCCGGCTATATGAAAGCAACCAGACCGACAAGATGGACACCTGAGCAATAGTGGCACACAGCCTAGGTGGGTAATGAATCGGCTCTTTGGCTAAGAGCTCTACTCAATGGAAAGGAACCCATAGCTGGAATTGGGAACCAAGTCAGAAATCTATGGAAACCAAGATTATGGATTATGAGATGCTTCTACTAGTCTTTTGACAAAAGTGAGGTTACACCCATCAAAATTTCTCTAAATTAACAATGCTTATCCCCTTTAACCTATCCTGATCTCACTTTCCACTGGAGAATCTGTTTTTTCTTTTTCAGAAAGCAGTAAGAACTAAGGGTAACCAAAAATCTATCAACAAGGCAAGAATAGATAGCTGACTCTCTGGCAGGATATGAACCACCCCTAAGGTGTACTCAGAGCAGTTCTGAGCTCTGGCTGTTCATGCTTATAAACTGTTTGATGGTATTGCTCTGCTATGGATGTATGGAAGTGAGCCAGCTTCTGCCATGATGCTTCCCCTGGAGTCTGCCTCTCCTCCCATATGCTACTTCTGGCCTGGTGTTTATCCCAGCAATGAGAAGGTAACTGCAATAGTAGCCATTCTAAATTTCAGGTTCCCTTATTCTCAACTTGCTTGCTATGAACCAACAAGTCCTTGTCAAGAGGCCACACAGCCCAGAAGCTGCTATAAATGTATGGGACAATGAGTGGAGATTTGGGGAGTTCAGAAGAAGTTGCTAGGAGGTGATCACACACAACCTGCTGGCCAGGAGTTGAGACTTAGAGCTCCATCTTCACCATGGTCCCACTTCTTACTGATGATAAGACTGGCTGAATTAATGAGCCTTTCAAGATGCTTCTGAATAGAGATTTTAATGACATAGATCTCTAAGGTCCTTGAGAGTTTCAAATTTTCAATAATGAGCTCCAGACCACTCACAGGTCAGGAAGGCCACCCAGAATTGCTTTGTGAGGGATCAGAAATGCCAGGTCTCTCAGGTCACAGTATAAGACCACTCAGCATCTAGACTTGATGAGGCTCCCCAGTCTTCATGCAAGTCTCCACCTTTAGGTATAAAAGTATTTATACCTGAAGCACATGTGTTATGGTGAACATGTGGAGGTCAGAGGACAGCATCGGGTGTTGATTCTCACTTTCTTTCATGTTTGAGACAGTCTCCTGTTTGCTGCTACATATGCAGCCCCACTAGCTTCCAGCGATTCTCCTCTTTCCACTACCCATCTCACCATAGATTCATTACTGTGGTGGTTGGAATCAGATGCCCCCCATAAACACGTGTATTCTGAATACTTGGTCCCCAAATTATAACAATTTGAGAGGTGAAGCCTTTCTGGAGGAGGTGTGCTGTGGGGGGCGGGTATGTGGGTGTTGTAGTCAACTTACCCTTGCCAGAACTTGGCTAACTTTCTTGCTGTTATTGTCCACCTGCTGTGGCAGAGGTGATGTCCAGCCTCTGCTCATGCCATGCTTTCCCCTGCAAGCATGAAGCTTTCCCTTGAGGCTTTAAGGGAAAATAAAAACTTTCCTCCCATCAGCTGCTTTTGATCAGGTGCTTTATCCCAGTAGTGAGAAGGTGATTACAACAGCTGCCATGTTCAGCTTTGCGGGGGTTATGGAATCTGAACTCAGGCTTTCAGGCTTCATATCACCTCAGAGCCATCCTGAGCCCAGTACTAATATCCTCCGCTGCTTCTTTCCCTTACTCATGCCATCATTGCCACATGATGTGGCTCAGTGGTTTGAGCCACAACATGAAATACCCCTGCTTTCAGGTTTGGTTAAAGGTTCCCCTGATACCTCCTCAGACTTAGCTGGCACACAGTAAACACCGCACAAAGAAAAAAAGAGAGAGATGGAGATGTGTTAGGAGGGAGGGCTCAGAACCTCAGCTTCTTGTGTTAGGGTGATGACAGCTGTGTGCAGTAACATCACGGGTTGAGCTGGTCGCATCACACAATTTGAGACGAACACATCATCACAGACATAGAAGTTGTATGTGTCTCTACAATGGAACTTTCATGTCTTAGTAAAAGGAGATTCATACAATCTGAAGAAACCCAGGGTATACTTTCACATATCAGATAAGATTATAAGTAGATTGGACAAGTTTCACGATTTTGGACCACGTTTTGCTTTATGATGACCTGTGAGCCAGAGTTTGCAATTAGACTTAGGGCTTAGAAGCATAACCAATAAAATATAATAGGTGTGGGGAGAAGGTTCATATTCTACTGGATATAGACCAGGAAGCCACATTCAGTATGCTGCTATTTGGACCTATCTGTTTCATACTGTAAAAGTCTTGTAAATTTTCCTTTAGAAATAAGATCCTTGGCGTACAGTTACTATTCTGTTCCTGTCACATAGAGCTATTTTCCTGCAAAAATGATGGAAAAACATGCAGTGACCGTGTCTGCATTACTCAAGCTACAAAGGAATGCAATTTGCTTTACATAACTCTGGCCAAGTGGCCCAGACACCCTAAGTCAGAAGCCCTGAAGTCACAGGGAAGATCCAGCGGTCTAACTACAGTTTGCCTTGATTTGAGGCCCGGCACTTGTAAGAGGCACGGATGCTCTGGAACAGAGTCAGAAAGTGCATTCACATGTGTTATACTGGGACTGGGACTGGGGCAGATTGTTTGCCTAGCATGCTAGATCCATAGCATGGAAACACAACAAAACATGGTAATCAACAACATAGAAAATTAAGCCACATGTGATATACTAGAAAAAGTAGACAACTGGTCTGGGTAGCGGAGTCCAGACATATGAGATTTGCCCCCACTGATGGTGGACCTCCAGCCACCTAGAACTCAGAAAACCACTTACCCTATGACGATACAGGAGATGGCCGTTCCCAAGAAGGCATATGTTAAAATAGATCCTAAGTTTTGAAAAAAGTGTCTCTGGGGAAAAACAGAAAATATTTCATGGAATACATCTACATTTCTTATTTCAACAGCAAATGAGCACAAGTGTGTGCTCCTCACTGCCCTCCCTTCCCTCAGTATTTAGGCAAGTTTTGTTTCTGAAGCCTCATCCCTGGCTTTTCTGCACCCACACAAACGTAAGTGGTTTCTCTACAAATAGGAGAGAAGGAGGTAAAGAAAGCCCAGACACCTGGGCAACGGCCTGTGGGGAGATACTACCTGCTGACCTTGATGTGCAGGGAAGGGCGATGGAGAGCAAGGCTGGGGACAACTAACAGAAACTACAGGTTCATAAAGATAGCACCTTTACCATTGAAAGTACTGTTCTAGGAGTTTTAAATTTCAGTCTCTGACTTTTTACCTGTCTTCTGAATGTGACACAAACAAAGTACTTTAACAACTTAAACACAAAATGATGTCTAGTACTGAGGCACGGGATGAGGATGACCTGAGTGAGCCCAACCTGTTGAATGTTTTCAAATGCTTGCTTAAGAAAACTCCCTTCCAGGGCATTAGTGAGAGTTGAACATCCAGCACTGACAGCAAGAGGGAGCCCTGAGTCCACACAAAAAAATATACATATCAGGGTTGGCTGGCAGAGATGACCAGCCGAAGCAAGCCACAGGTATCTCCAGGGTGGGACGGGCATTTCCTCTGCATCTCAAAAGCCCACAGGCCCCCGCCTCACTGTGGCACATGCGAAAGCAACATTCAAACGTTGTGCATAACCAACCTGCAGTAGTCAGCCAGTGCCTGAGCAAAGGGCACAGGCCCGGAGGCAGGGCTTTCTCTCACTGAACATCCACACAGTCCCCGACTCGCAGCCTGCTCTTAAACCAGTGTCAGCTAGTAAGGGAGCTCTTTGGTTTACAGTCATCTGGATTAGGACAGCACTGTCCAGGAGTAATACTGAGCAGACCATATACATCATTTGCAAATTTTCTAGTGGCCATGTTAAAATAATTTTTTAAAAGTGAAATGAATTTTGATGTTCCACCTAACCCAATGTCCCTGAGAAAATTGACACTCTTTAAATGTCAAGTCCTGGGCTGGAGAGATGGCTTAGTGGTTAAGCACTTGCCTGTGAAGCTTAAGGACCCCAGTTCGAGTCTCCATTCCCCAGGACCCACGTTATCCTGATGCACAAGGGGTTGCACGCTTCTGGAGTTCATTTGCAGTGGCTGAAGGCCCTAGCGTGCCCATTCTCTCCCTTTCTGCCTCTTTCTCTCTCTGTCTGTCTCTCTCAAATGAATAAATAAAAATTGAATAATATTAAAAAAAATATCAAGTCCCTAGCTTCTGGTGTACATCTTGTACTTCCAGAGCCCTTGACACAGGCCATGTTTCAAGAGCCCTAGAGCTGCATGTAGGTCGCTGCCCTAGTTCTGGACAGTACAGTCTCAGAGAATGTTCAGTGTGTCAGAAAGGCCCTTCATTACAGTACCTAGACATTGCTATTCTTACCAAATCCACAAACCCCAAAATAACTATTTCTTATTAGCACTGGTAAAATGCTCTACTTAGTGCTATAAGAAGAAAATGATTGCCATTGATTTACCTTCTTGAGACTATATCCTGCGTGGAATATAATTGGAGGAAGCAACACATTGAAGAAGATTTCTGGGTCAAATGTCATCTGCCAGGAAAGACAAAGGAAAAGTTAGAAATATCCTCCTTTAGACCATTAAAATGTATTTTAAATGTAGTCACTTTTTCTAAAATTGAAAGAAGCTTACAAAGGCATGCTATTAAACTAATGGAATGAAATTAGGAGAAAATGCAAATCTAGAAATTCAAAATTACAGTACAGCATAAGGTAATATTTTAGATCCAAAACCCATAATTTCCATCATATGCCAACAATAACAGCAAACATAAAACTTGATGAAATCACTCAGGGAAATAAAATGTTCCTTTAATTTGATTGTTCATTCCTTGTTTTACTTTACTTTTAAAACAAGGTCCTACTGCATAGTCTAAGATGACCTTAATTCAAAATGCCCTTGAGTCAGCCTCCCCAGGATTGGGATTGCAGACATGTGCCACCACTCCTGGCATTTTAAAATACTGTTTTGTTTTATTTTATTTTATCTTGATCAAGAACTGTAATGTCCAAACATTTTGGTTGCTGACAAAGATTTAGTTAGTTTTCCCAAAGTAAAAATAATCATAAATTTGGCCTTCATTTTCCTATTTTATCCTATTCCAAAGTTTAAAATGTTTTCCAGTCTGCAGAAAAACACATTTGAAAATGAAAATTTATTTCTCTAGGATTTTCTTACTTGTTTTTTTCTTGTGTTAAAATAAACTTGGCCAGGGCCGGAGGGATGGCTTAACGGTTAAGGCATTTCCCTGCAAAGCCAAAGGACCCACTTTCCATTCCCCAGTACCCACGTTAGCCAGATGCACAAGGGGGCAAATGCGTCTGGAGTTCATTTGCAGTGGCTGGAGGTCCTGGAGCACCCATTCTCTCTCTCCCTCCTTCTCCATCAAAGAAATGAATAAATAAAAATAAATTTAAAAAATAAAAAATAAACTTGTCCAAAAAATGTCAAATATGAAGATTATGGTGATGTCGATGAAAAAAGATGTGAGAAGTCTTGGATCTGTATGCCTGGCAATTTGAAAAGAACGCAGTCATCTCTAAGACTGTCCTGTACGCTAGTCCTAGCTTTCTTCCTCCTCCTCCTCCTCCTCCTCTCTCTCTCTCTCTTGCTCTCTCTCTCCTTCTCTCCCATGAACTTCAACACTAAAACCTTCTCCCCATTAGGGTACTTGTCAAAATCCTACATACACATAGGTTTCATGCTGTGATTTGTCATTTATTTCCCCTGTGCACCTTTCCCTTCACTCTTCTCTGAATTGGATTGTAAGAGTCACTTTGCTGGAAAATTGGTAGGACTGACCCTTCTTTGTCTCTTGTAGCAGTGGGCTTTCTGAGAGCATCTATGCCATGGCATACTTTGTGTCAGCGATGACTGGCTTGTTGACCATGTCCCTACCAAAGGGCAGTGTAACAAGGATCACATTGATGCCTGAATCAGTTCTGCATCACCTCAGTCCCTTCAGGGCCTAGACTATTGCTCAAGATATATTTGCACAATTGAAAAGGAAAATTACCTTTGAGCATTCAGTCTATTAAAATAGATTCTCTTCTTGCTCCCTTACACTTAACTTTCAACTTTATTCACCTAATTAATATTTGGAAAGGGAAGGTGGTCAAGTAGGAACCACCCACCTCTGTCTAGTCCTCTCTCACAGACACAGCTCGGCAACTGCCGAAGCTACATCCCAGTACCAGGGAGTATTCCGGTGGGTCATCTAGGCCCCAACCCCTGACCTGAGCCCTCTGGTACACTCTCAGCTCTGTCCCTGGAACCCCTGGTTTCATTCTTACGGTACCTTTGCCCTCCTACTCCGTCAGCATTATCAAAACTCAAGCCCATGAGACGCTCAGCTCATCTATTCATACTAGGTTTAGGGGAGTAGTATTGTCATAGATTGGCTGACTTTGGTAGGTGACAATTATAGGGCCCTGTATTTATGGATCCTGGGTCCTCACAGCCTTCCCATTTGGAGGAACTGAGACGGTAACAAGGTGTCTCTCTTAGTGTACCAAGTCTGTGTACCTCTGGGCATTTTACATCCTCTACACATAGAAAGGAGGAAAACAGAGTCATTTGCCACCCAGCCATGTCATCAATCAGGCCTATGACTGATGTTTCCTTGTCTCAAAAATTGTTTCACTCATGTAGTTCTAATTTCTTTTACTAAAAGGTAAACTTCAGCTGAGAGTTCAGTGTGGGGGGATCAGTTCCACTCACGATTTGGGTTCCTTGGAATGCAAGTTACCTGATATGGTTTTAAAGGGTTAGACATGGAGAACCCCACTGCCTGAGTTCAAATCTTAGATGACCATTCCACCTCTCTGGGTCTTGATTTCCATAGCTGAACTGTGAGGACAGTGATGTTGTGTCCGGTAATAAAGTGGTTCTAGGGATTGATTGAATCTATACCTATAATGTCCTGAAGTACTGCCTGACATCAATTAAACACTTTATGAGTGCTTATTACAAAATAAAATAAAATGTGTGAATAAAAATGTCAAGTTATACTCTTTTGTAAAATCTCCTCTACTGGTAGGATCTCCTGAAAACTACACCTTTGTAAGATGTGGGTAGGGATTTGGGTGGTCCTTTCACGCTTATTCTTTTCTAAAATGATCAGCAATATGACCATTGCTCTGTTGTTATGAGGTGTTTTCAAGAGCAGAGCAGCAGCATACTTGACAGTCTAAAGCACACACACAACTTCTTGAAGCAGAAGGCAGGAGTGTGCCACCGTGATCATCTAGAAGATGGCACCTTGGCGGCACAAGCACTCACCTCTGCATTTCTCTGTAACGGTCACACTAATAACCACTGAGGCAGAACGTTTCTACCATCACAATGGCTGCTCCTGCATGCACATTAGCTAATGCGCCCTTGAATTATGGTTGCTGGCACGGCTGGTTGAAACTGGCAGGCTGAGAATGGCAAGCAGTATACAAGAATTTATTTGTGTATACAAACAGATTTATGTTCCTTTCAGACTTGCTGGAGGCTTAGGAACTGCTAAATCAGAGTTCTGGTAGTAACTCCAAACCCAGACAATTTCTCCGACATGGCTGCATTTGCCACTGTCCCAACCTCCAGATGAGAATACCACGCGTCACTTCCCTCAGACTTTGTGCTCCCATAAGGGCCTTCATAGTAAGGCTATTATAAAAGATAAACAATGATTTTTTTTTTTTACTATAATAAAAAGGGGATAACCCAAAAAGTGGGTGAAGGAGAAGAGAAGAAAGTTTAACGTGTTCCAGTCAAGGGTTTCACTAGTCTTTTTAAGATACAAAAGCCATAGGAACAAGTCATGCCAAAGGGAACTCTGATGGTGGAAATGCTCTGAGGCTGTGGTGGCCAGTATGGTAGCCACTGGCCTCACAGTCTGCCAAACTCTTAAAACATCACTGTTACACCTGAGGGACTGAACCTTTGACACTGCAGGCTAATGCAATAGGATAACATGCTTGCAGACAGTCACCAGGATTCAAAGTTCACACCATTTGCTTTTCAGATGTTCCACTTTGCTATTCAAGATGTGGCTAATTTAGCTGGGTGTGGTGGTGAACGCCTTTAATCCCAGCACTTGGGAGGCAGAGGTAGGAGGATTGCCATGAGTTCGAGGCCACCCTGAGACTACATAGTAAGTTCCAGGTCAGCCTGGACTAGACTGAGACCCTACCTTGAAAAACAAACAGCAAAAAAACAAACAAACAAAAAACAGATGTGGCTAATTTAAAGCCACGGGCCTGAGGCTCTGAGATGGATTACCTATGTTTCAGTGACAGCGGTAGACATCAGAATTAAATTCTTAAAGGTACTATGGGGGCAGAAAAAGTATCAACATGTTCACAATGGTGCAGTATATTTAGAATATCATTTTGTATGTGCATCAGTATTTGGTCAGAAATAGCCCAGGCCTACGTTCCCAGGGATAGCCAACTATAAAAATTTCTAGACTAAAAAAGAATGTATCAATTTTAATTCCCCAGTTCACCAGAGGGTTATAGTTAGAAAATTTTGTGTGGGCATGAGTATTAAGGTATGCAGCAACTCCATATGACTGATCTGGGGAGAAACGTCAGGTCTCTAGTGAACTACAAAATAAATCAGCACTAAAATAACCACCCGACTGAGGGACGGTGATTTATGTGGCCTGGTCCTTTCAGTGGGGTCTTTTAAAAACATTGTTTCATCACTTCTGACAACATTCTTGAGTGGTGGCTGGAAAATGCAATTACCTTCATTTTCCAGAGACAGGAAAAGTAATTAATAGCATACCCAGTGTCAATCAGTGCAATGGATATATCAGTGGGAATTGGATGTATATGCGTGGGCAAACTGAATGCATGCATGCTTTCCAAGGGAACACCCGCTTCCCTAACTACTTTAAGGAAGATATAGGACTAAGAACTAGGATTTTGTTATTTTGACAATGGCTGATTCCTTTGGACAAATAAAAGTGGTTAGCATAGTGATGTGTTCAATCATCTGCAATGTTTTCTTCATTTAAAATTTAGCAAGCTTTTTCTTGGCCAATGCCAAGAAAGTGCAACCACCATATAGTTGGGGTACATGGAGTTGAGGCAAGGTGTAATTCAGTCTCTAGAACAGAGACACCTCTCTGGGCTTGCTGGCCCTAAGGAAGGCTTGATGCTGAAGGACCGTATGAGCTGGGCTTTGTAGGATGGGGGGGTCAATCCATGTGGCCCCTCCATGTAGACCCCTGCTCCTTCACCTGTTCTGGGGCTGCTGGCCAGAGTGCACAGAGGAAGCTAGCAGCTTTCTGGAGTTCAGTTACCATTGGTAGTAGATAATGTGAAATATTTTAAGTATCAAAATAAGTGACCTGGGCATAGTGGTTCATTCCTATATAGCATCCTAGCACTCAGGAGGCTGAGGCAGGAGGATTGCTGTGAATTTGAAGGTCACTGTGAGTTTGAGGCCTGCAAGGCTACAGAGTGATTTCCAAATTAGCCTGGGCTACAGTGAGACTCTGCAATAAATAAATAAATGAATAGTAGAATTCACAATATTTATGCATTATACCTTATGTTGTGTGGCTAGCTTGGGGCCCAAAGCCATGGCCTCCCTGAGGCGGCTTGTGGACAGCATGTCCTTTCTGCTACCCAAACTGCACTGCTTGGAAGCACTGCAGGAACAACAATTCAAAGACTTAATGAAAATACACCAGGTGCTAATCAGGTGACCTGGATCCACCTACTCAGCGGCTCAGAGTCTCGGCTCCTCATGTGCCCTGTGCGGGTGGCAATGTCTGCATGCCAACTTGCCTCTGAAGATTCATAATGAATTTGCAAGGTTCTAAATGATACAGACAGAGCTGACCTTAAAGAGAATAAAATGGGGGCTGAGGTGATGGCTTAGCAGTTGAAACATTTGCTTGCAAATTTTGAAGGCCTGGGTTTGGTTCCCTAGTACCCATGTAAAATCAGATGCACAAAGTGGCATATACATCTGGAGTTTGTTTGCAAAGGAAGGAGGCTCTGGTGTACCAAATTCTCTCTCTCTCTCTCGCTCTCTCTCTTTCTCTCTGTAAAATAAATATATTAAAAAAAAAAAGAAAATGCTGGAGCAAGGCTTTGGGGGTTGGGGCATAAAGCACACTCAGGGAGCAGAAACGGACAAGATAAGGTCCTAAGGGACAACTGAGAAGACGAAACCCAGTGGGGGAATATCAGCCAGACCAAGCCTCTCTCAAGGTCACTTGTTATGGCTTTAAAGTATATTCATTTAAAGATGAAATTTTTAAAAAAATATTTTATTTTATTTTTATTTATTTGACAGAGAGAAAGAGGGAGAAAGAGAAGGAGGGAGAGAGGGAGGGAGAGAGACAGAGGGGGGGGATGGGTGCACCAGGGCTCCAGCCACTGCAAATCAACTCCAGACTCATGAGCCCCCTTGTGCATCTGGCTTACGTGGGTTCTGGCAAATTGAACCTGGGTCCTTTGGCTTTGCAGACAAATGCCTTAACTGCTAAGCCATCACTCCAGGCCCCAAATGAGATTTTCTTATAATCAGAATAAAATATTAAATGGCTGTTGGAAGTATAAATTTGTATATCTCTAAGAAATATAATTTGACAATGGCTATCAAAATACTGTTTATACTACTTGATTCAGCAATATGTAACCTGAGGTTTTTTCTTTTTTTGGTTTTTCCAGGTAGGGTCTCACTCTGGTCCCAGCTGACCTGGAATTAACTATGTAGTCTCAGGGTGGCCTCGAACTCTCAGCGATTCTCCTGCCTCTGCTTCCCGAGTGCTGGGATTAAAGGCGTGCGCCACCACGCCAGGCTAAGGTTTTTTTCTTTTTCTTTTCTTTTTGCAAACATACTTGCATCTGTTTGCAATGATCTAAGTACAAGAGTGTTCACTGTAGATGAAAGAATGGGGACAATCCCCACAG
This sequence comes from Dipus sagitta, assembly GCA_036346955.1. Classification (NCBI taxonomy): domain Eukaryota; kingdom Metazoa; phylum Chordata; class Mammalia; order Rodentia; family Dipodidae; genus Dipus; species Dipus sagitta. Next base: position 36,238,286 of record CM070786.1, read on the forward strand.
AGCAGTAAGCCATGGCTGGTTTAAAAACTTGTGTTATACTCTACAGTACAGAACTTTACACCACTATTAGAAAAGCTAAGGAAGTGGCCTATGAGAAGTTAAGTTGCTTTCTAAAATCCATTGTCAAATCAAAAGAATAAGGTGTAGAGTAGCATGTGTGGCCTGTGTCACTGAAACTGTACAGGGGCTCATACATGCCATTGCCTTTGTGGACTGACCACACACGTCCACCATTGTTTTAGTAATGCAAAGTGGGGCATATGACTTGCCATCTGCAAGTGGAGAGGAGTGATATACATCCCCTTAAGCCTGTTCCCTAAAGCTGCCTCCCCACATTTCTTTTTTTTTTTTTTTGGTTTCTCGAGGTAGGGTTTCACTCTAGCTCAGGCTGACCTGGAATTCACTATGTAGTCTCAGGGTGGCCTTGAACTCATGGCGATCCTCCTACCTCTGCCTCCCAAGTGCTGGGATTAAAGGCGTGAGCCACCACGCCCAGCTGCCTCCCCACATTTCTGATGCTGTCTGTTTTCCTTCTTTTGTCAACCCACAGAGGTCCCTGCATCGCTCAAACCAAGCCTCCTGATTTACCTTCTGACTTCAGTATCTGCTTCTCTCCTAGCTACAAACTGAGGTGAGCAAAAGAGATGATATTGAATGAACCCTTCCACATTCCAATGTACCTTTTGAACTTTTGGGACATAGACAAGGGAGTGATTTGTTTTCTTACTAAAAGGAAAAAAGCTATCTTGTGAGCTAGCTTATAGGCACACCAATGAGCTGCATGAAGGGAAGCTATCGTCAGGCTGCAGTTAGTTAACGAAGTGAGCACAAGGTATGCTGGTGGTAAAAGTGGCAGCTGTTGCAGGATGAGAAGAAATAAGCCCGGGAGACACCCATTCACTCAGCAAGTATGCACTGAAAATAAACCAGGCATATGGCCGAGAGCATGGGCAGGGCTTGAAGCTGAACTAGAGGGGTGAAAATGGAAAGCTGCAGAGGGGACCTGTGTCTTCACACCTGGGCGAGTGATAGAAAGTGGTTGGGGGAGCAGTGGACTCAGCAGGGGCAAGAGGGTCAGAGAAGCTGAGGCCTATTGCTCACTCAGTGTGGGTGCCTGGGAAGCACTGCTCCATAGAAAGGTCAGAGCTAAGGGGAAATGTTCCAGAATCATGAGCATGGAAGAAATTTGTTGAGTGTGTTGGGATCTCTGGGGAATGAGTGCCACAGAACAATGGACCAAGGACAAAGATGGGAATGGAGGAAGGGCACGATTATGAGATGACAGTGTCAGAGAGAGGGAAGAACTGCAGCTCAGGGAAACCAAAAGCCAGACAGAGGTGCAGGAATGAGTGCAGGTGCCAGGCTTAATGAAAAGATGCCCAGGGAGACCAGGTCTTTACATAATAACAGTAATTTCTTAGCACTACAGCTGGGAAAAGTTTTTTTTTTTCCTCAATTCATTGTGTATCTGAAATTCAGTCACTACTAACAGGGTGAATATTAACTTCCAAAAGGAACAGACTTCTGCCCTGACTGATCTAGAGATGGACCTAGGAAGAGCTGATTCTAGCTGCCCTTCCCTGCTGTCAGGACCAAGAAGAAATCCTGTGGCTGTCATGGGTTGGAAGTGTTTATTGATTCTTTTTGGTTGAATTCGACCAAGAAATAGTCCAGGGTTAAAGAAGTGCATGCTGGGAAAGTAGGTGCAGTGGGCTCTAGACACCTCCCAGGGGTCCAGAGAGGGGAGACGCCACCTTAGGAACCTAGTGAATGGCTCTGGGATGCAAAGAAGAAAGGTGGAAAGGGGAAGAGGGGACAGTCACAGAGGGAAGGAGAAACAGGAGAGGAGGGGCAGAGAGTGGCAAAACAAAAGTTATCAAGATCCACAACAGCAACACTAAAAATAAATAATGAGCCAGTGTTTTCAAGTGAGGAGAAATCTGACTGGAGACATGCAGGCTTGGGGTTGGCCATACTAAGAGATAAGTGTTACTGGTAAGACTGGGATATTCCCCTTTTGTACATAACAAATGCCATTATACCTGTTTGCACTCTTATGGGAGATTCTAGAGCGCTTCTCACATTCTAACCAACACTTAGTAGGACAGATTCCTCATTTTGGGCAATTTAACTCATCTTAAATATTGTTCACTTAACATTTATAATTACTAATGCAATAAGCACATTTTCCTTATTTCTTGGCCTTTATGATGTATTTTAAGGAAATTTTCTGAACATTTCTTTTATCTAGTGTGACCTTTGTTCCTGGGTATTCATAGAATCTGGTTACAATTCCATGTTGGTTGTTTAGATTTCAAATACATTCTTCTGCTCTCATTATTTCCTTAAACATTTTGTCTTTTGACTTTGTCGATGATATCTTTCTTAACTTTAATATTGCAAAATTTCTTCCATTTTACCTTAGCATTTGAGCTCTTAGTAATGATATTTTCTCTACTCTGGTGCCATAAATATATTTTTTTCAAAAATTTATTATTTTTTATATTTAGGTCCTTCATTCATCTCTAATTTTTATATGATATTCAGTGAAGATTGAATCATTTTTTCTCCAACTGGGATAGCCAGTTATCTCAGAAAAGTTCATAGATTTTCAATATTTCAGCCTTTTCCCAGTAATCAGTTGGATTTTATGCCAATGTCTGCTACTTTTCCAAAGATCTAGGAGGCATTTATTCTAATATATATTTTATGTTTGTTATCTGATAGCTAGCCTACTTAGTGCTTCAGAATGTAGAAAAGCTTTCAAATGATAGATCTACTAGTGAAAATTTGGAAAGAACTGAAAAATGAAGCACATTTCTAACCACTATAATAAACTTTAAAGGACTATAAAAAAGATTTAGGCTATGACAGTAAGTAAAGAAAGAATGTTACAAAGTCTAAAACCAGTCTAGTTTAAACTACCTAGAAAAATACATATAAAAAGTCAGCATGGGAATTTAGCAACATTTATGATGGTTGTATAGGAATGTACAATTATTTGAATTCCAATTAGAAAGTTATAGCACAAATATTAAAATCACAAACGACAAAAATACACATCTCTAACAGATTGGAATAATTAAAAGATAAGGTTAAAAAGGTAAAAATAAAATATAAAGAAAAGTTAAGAGTTGAGGACCCAGATTTGCTATAATTCCTTATTTTTATTTAAAATATTTTATTTATTTATTTGAGGGAGAGAGAGAGAGAGAGAGACAGATAGAAATAATGGGCATGCCAGGGTCTCTAGTCACTGCAAAAGAAATCCAGACATATGCACCACCTTGTGCATCTGGCTTATATGGGTACTGGGGAATCAATCCTGGGTCCTTAGACTTTGCAGCCAGGTGCCTTAACTGCTAAGCCATCACTCCAGCCCCATTATATATATATATATATATATATATATATATATATATTTTTTTTTTTTTTTTTTTTTTTTTGGTTTTTCGAGGTAGGGTCTCACACTAGCGCAGGCTGACCTGGAATTCACTATGGAGTCTCAGTGTGATCCTCCTACCTCTGCCTCCCGAGTGCTGGGATTAAAGGCGTGAGCCACCATGCCCCGCTCCCCATTATAATTTTTAAGTATGATAAAATAAGTTATTCTTGGTAATTCATTATTTTATTGAGAAGAATAGTGGCTTTTGAAAAATAAACCTGATAGTGAGTATTAACATTAGCCAATCAGTATTTAAAGTTCTTTGATGTATTTTCTCATTTGCAGTTCACAATATGTCTGCATAGTAATCAAGAATATCCTAACTTATAGATGAGGGAATTGTGTTTAGGGGGTTTGTTACCATACCTAAAACCCCACAGCTGGAAAGTGACACTTGAGGCCAGATGTTGGCTCCAGGAACTGGCCTCTTAGCCACAACATACATTTGCCAGAGAGAGGTGTGTTCGGGGAGCCCATTCCACTGCTGAATGTGTCTCTCACTGGCTGAGAGCATGGAAAGGATGCCTAGGTTTCCCAGATCGCTGTCATGGCACCACGTCACCAACAGCTAGAGAGTATCCTGTGATTTGCATAGAGCATTGCTCTCACAGAAAACTCATCTCTGTCACCTATACGTCACTCTTCAGGAAGGTGACCAACCATACATCCTGGTTAGAGGTAATGTCTGCTGTCCTTGACTGAATATTCATAGCCTCTTCCTTCACTCTCAAATTCCAGTTTGTGAGGCAAGGGCAACTGTTGTTTATTCCTCACCGTAGATGCCCAGTTCTGTGGACTTTGAACTGACTTTACACTTGGCAGGACTGCTTTAGTTTCTCTTGGGCCGGCCCTTCATGGAACCTGCCACCATCTGTGGTATGGACATGACATCATCACTCCATTCTAAGAATGAAATAGCATATGGATGGGACAAAGGCCTGATTCCCCATCTCACCAAGTGCTTCAGGACACCAGCACTGGTCACACCTGAAACCCTTTGCATCATGAGGGATTTCTTCTTTCCCAATCTGGATTTGACCTTACTCTTGGCCGACCATGAAGTTGTAGGCCAAGGGCACTGCATCCATCACATCAGGGAATACAGGGGACTCCCAGTCCCACAGTTTCCTTCTCAGGCTGGCAATTGTTTAGGGCTTGCCTTATCTTAGTCTGGCTCAGCTTTTCCATCACAAGACCTCACCAGGGAGCAACTGGCCTGCAGAAGCTGGACAGGGAAGGGCTGAGTCAGCAAGAACTCAGCGCAGGCACGCTTGAGGCATGTTAAGGGGGAGGAGTGTTGCTGAAATCAGCAGAAAGTACGATTAAAATTAGCTGATGCAGTTTTTAAATGGTGCATTCACCTTTAAAATGTCCACTAAAAAAGTAACGCCAAACTTCCGCCTTCATTCCACCTCAGACTTCTTACTGTAGGGGAAATCCATGCCTGTCAAGGACAGATATTATGGGATGGGAAAAGAAAGCCAGCTAATGTGTCCAGCACTGCTGAATTGTTTGTAATTTTTCTGAAAAGCAACCCTCTAAAGAAAGTGTCTGGTCCTTGTACTTCATATAGATAAGGACAAGTGTGTCCAGAAATTAACTTTTTCCTGATCTCATTCCTAAAAGTGACAAAGATGACCTTTATTTCTAGATCTAACTGGAAATCATATACAACATCTCCCTATATAGTAGTAATGGAAACCAGTGTTCAAGTGAAGGTATGGCACTCTAACAGTGGATTTCAATCTAGTTATATTTTAAGGACTTTCTAGGGAGGTAAAAACCAAGATGTTTGGATATTTCCAAATCTCCTAAATATAATTATTTTAGCATATGTTCAGAGGTATGCTGAGAAGTCATCTCTTTGGAGGGAACAAAACTCCACAAGCGAGGACTGGGGAGACGGCTCAGCTGTTGAGGACACTTATTTGCAAAGCCTTCCAGCCCAAGTTCACAACGTGGCACATTCACCTAGAGCTCCTTTGGTTCTGGCATGCCCATGCTCCTACACCTCTGCCCCTTCCCTACAACTAAGTAAATAAATAAAATCTTAGAAACTTCCACAAGCTCGCTTTGCAGAATTTGCTAATTTCTATCATGTAAATGTTCCTCTTGAGACCCATTTCATGCTTCCACTAAGTGGTTCACAACTTCTGTCAGTCTTTTATACATAATCAACTCTCAAGAACTGGGAAACAAACTCTGCCCTCCCACTCCTCTTGCTCACCTTACTCCCACGTTGTGTTGACTAATTTCTCCAGAAAGCTTCCCAGCCTGTAGAGGTCAGTATGTCTGACATAGTGAGGGGCCACTAGATGTCCCCTCAGTGAAGCCCTTGTCGCTTCTGCTGCTAGGAACATGGTTAGTTTCCTTGTGGGCTGGCCAAGACTGCAGACAGCCATTTCTCCCAAGGGCACATCCCTGCCAGAGTGGCTCATATCCAGACAGAAGGGTCTGGTCTTCCGAAACCTGGTCACCTGAGTTCAACTGAGGCTGACTCTGAGACCCAGTGTAGCCACACAGCTTTCCAAGGAGTCCTTGAACCTTGGCTTGGTTCTCAGCTCTTCCATCAGCTATGCAGATTTCCTTCCTCTTCTATCCATAAGTGTGGTCTCTGGCATTTAGTAAATATCCTGCTCCCAAATGCCACCCCAGGACTCAGGCTTCTCAAGAGCTCATTAGCAACAGGCAGAAAGGTGATGACAGCAGCACCCAGGCTGCTCTGCCAGAATCTGGCAGCTCAATGCCAATCAGTCTAGTGATCTGATCAGAAACACCTCAGAGGGGCTGGGATGTGGCTCAGGGGTCGAGCACTTAGTATGTGTAAGGCTTGGGTTCCATCCCCAGCACCACACAAAAATAAACAAGAGAGAGGCTGGGGTTGGTAGTGCATACCTTTAATCCCAGCACTTGGGAGGCAGAGGTAGAAGGACTTCTGTGAGTTCGAGGCCACCTTGAGACCATATAGTGAATTTCAGGTCAGTCTGGACTAGAGCAAAATCCTACCTCAAAAAAAAAAAAAAAAAAAAAAAAAAAAAAAAAAAAAAGAATGAACAAATTGTATAAATATAACATATTTTTAAAAGAAATGGATCAGAGAACAGTGTAGGGACTAATTTGGCTCAATACATGCTTAAATGGCAACAGGAGACAAGCTGGTTGGCTGGCCAGCTTCCCTGCCTCCTGCCCCCCTTGTCTGGGGCTGCCATCTCAGGCTGTGCAAGCTACTAATGAGAAGCTGATTATAGACCTGAGCCCGACAGAGCCTTACATAACTGCTGGAGACCAACAAGGGTGGATGTGCACTCCTTCCACATTTCAATATTTCAGAAGGAACAAAGCAAATGGAGAAGTAGTCAAAGATCCATTTTAAGTTTTGTCTACCCAGGCTTAAAGTCTAACGGGAACTCTTTCTCTGTCCCACTCCCCTTCTACTTTTCTCCTGTGCTCAGCATCCTTTTCTCTCTCTTCCTCCCATTCCTTACCAGAGACAAAGTGCTGCAGCTCATCCCTTTGAGCAGCAAAGAACCGTCTCAGAGCCCATGCATTTTACCCAGAGGAGAAAGCTGTGATAGACATGAGAGCAGAAAATGGCCAACAGGGAACAGAGGTAGTGACAAGCAGCAACTCACGGGCAGAGACACAGACATCTAGTTCTATCATCTATCCATTCAACAAGGCCTACAGAGCCTCCACCCTGTGCCAGGCACCCGGATGGTTACAGTATGATCACAAAGCAGATCTAGCCTCTGCCTTCGTGCAGAGTTTTAAAGCCTGGTAAGGAGACCGACATTAATCAAAACATCACAGGTACAAATATGGACTTGCAACTCAGCTGAAATACAACGGGAAAATGACAGATGGACCTATGAGGCTGTGAACTTAGGACACAAAATTGCTATATACTGGAGTATAGTGGTATGGGTTCATTCATTCGTAGGGACAAGTACTTCCTCAATGCTGAGCAGCCCCTAAGACCATCCCCAAACTGAAACACTACAGGAGTCAGTTTCCTTGGCTAGGCAGAATAGGTTAAAAGAGTGCTTGGTAACACAAGAGGACTCCATCTCCTGCTTCCTCCTGGCCTGGGTGAATTTCTCCCACGAGCAGGCTGCATTGGCAGGCTTCCTGGGACCTGCACAGCACCATGAACCAATCAGTGCCTTCCACCTGCATTCAAGTGGACCAATCATACACTCTGGATGTGTAGGCTTTCTCTTTCAATGAAAGTTCAGCAACAGGGCATGAAAGCTGGCTTAGCAGTTAAGGCACTTGTCTGCAAAAAAAGTCAGATGCACAAGGTGGTGCATGTGTCTAGAGTTTGTTTACAGTTACAGTGGTTAGACACCCTGACATGCCTATTCTCTCTCTCCCTCTTCCCCCCACCCCTCTCTCTCAAAAGTTCAGTTCCCAGGGAAGCTGTGGGTTTTCCAGCTTTGGAAGCCCCTCCTCTGAGAAGGAGCCTGCTCTGGCTTTTCTTTCTCTAGTACTCTGAAATGCCCTAAAATAAAACTTACTCTTTCTAAACACTTTTATGCCCCTTAATTTTTTCATCAGCAGAGAAAATGAGTCCAAGACCCCTAAATGGGAACAATACTTCACCAAGAGCTCATGTACACATCGCTGCTGTGGGCTGCAGAATACTATATTGAAATTTTTAGAAGAAAGAGATTTTTGAAGCAAGAAGTTTCTACGGATTGAATGTGTCCTCCAGTTTGTGTCAGAAATGTAATCCCTGGTACAACAGTGTGGGGAGGTGAAGCCTTTAAGAAATTAGGTGAAGGGTTGGAGAGATGGCTTAGTGGTTAAGCGCTTGCCTGTGAAGCCTAAGGACCCCGGTTCGAGACTCGATTCCTCAGGACCCACGTTAGCCAGATGCACAAGGGGGTGCATGCATCTGGAGTTCCTTTGCAGTGGCTGGAGGCCCTGGCATGCCCATTCTCTCTCTCTCTCTCTTTCTGTCTCTTTCTCTCTCTGTCTGTCACTCTCAAATAAATAAATAAAAATAAACAAAAAAAAACTTAAAAAATGAGTGGGAAATGATCCCAATAAAAACGTTAAAAAAAAAAAAAAGAAATTAGGTGACCAGAGCTGTGCCCCTGTGAGTGAATTAGTGTTGTTATCCCAGGAGTTGGGTCAGTTATCACAAGAGTGTTGTATTGGTTACTTGTCACTGCTGACAAAGTGTCTGGCAGGAACAACTTAAAGGGGGAAAGATTGATTTGATTTCCGAGAGACTTAAGTCTACAGTGTAGGGGAAAGGCTGGCGGCTGGAGCAGCTCGATCTATGACAGCGCCTGAGGCTCTTCACATGGCTGCAGACTAGGAGGCAGAGAAAGCAGGTTGGAGCCAGAAGCAGCTATCATCTCCCAAGGTCTATCCCAGTTTACTTCCTCCAGCCAAGCCCCATCTCTTAATGGTTCCACATCCTTCAAATTAGAGCCACATGATGGACCCTGAGCATTCAGTGGGGGACATTCCAGAACCAAACCCTAGCAAACAAGTGGGTTCCTGACAAATGAGGTGTTTTGTCCTCTCCCCCCACTTCCTACTGTTTTACCAAACAACAATGTAAAAAGGATCTCACCACCAGGATCCTGATTTGCCCAGTGTCCAGAACCATGAGGCAAGTTAGCTTTTGTTGTTTATAACTCACTCACTCTGCAATGTTCTATAACAGATATCCAAAATGGACTAAGGTATAAAAATCATTAAAATAAAAATATAATTTTAATAAAATACCTCATATTTTCTTGATCTCTAAAGTGAGGTATCCCATATACTAGGAAAGGAGAAGATGATCTGGTTGCTCAGATTGTATTTACTATTTATATTACATTTGGGTCTTATCCTTTTAATACTTTTATATCTGCTTTATAATGTGTTTATTGGTAAAGCAGTGCTTGCATATAATTTGTAGATAAACAGGCTCATGTTAGATATTTGTGGTCATTTGAATGTGAATGTATGCCCCATATAGCCTCAGGTATTTTTGATTAAGACTATGCTTCCTGCTTAAGTCTCCAGCAGCTGGGGGAGGTGTCACTGGGGGACAAATCCTGGGATCCAGCCCTAAGTTGTGTTAGATCTTCATTCTAGCCCAAAGGTGTGGAGTGAACACTTGGTGCTTGCTATCTGCTTGTGGTGCTGGCTGTTGGTGGTTTTTCTCTGCTTGGATCTATGAAAGGAAGTCAACTTTTCCTGCCATTGATGGAACTGTCCCTGGATCTGTAAGTTGAAATAAATCCGTTCCTCCCATAAACTGTCTGGTTGGATGTTCATCTCATCAACATGGGGCTGACTACAACAGTACTCAAGGACATCTGACTGATGGGTGTACTACGGTTTGGATGTGGCCAGTGTCCTCCAAGGGTGTACTATGGGGAGATAGTGGCATCTTTGGGAGGTGGGTCTAGGGAAAGGTTCTTAAGCCAGTGGGGGTGTGAGATGGTTTTCATGTGACCCTCTTGATTTCTTTAGAGGTGTTCGTTATGAAAGCATGCCTGATCCCACCTGTCTCTCTGTCCCTGTTAAAGGTGTGACTGCCTATACATGTTCCCACTGTGATGTGACACCATCCAATGTCCTTACAACAGACCAACCCAGTGGGGCTGCCTGATTTTCAATTATATTTCTAAAACTATGAACAAAATGTCCTTTTTCCTGTATGTTCTGAATTCAAGCCTGCAGGAGTGGCCAGGGCACCCACATGATACCCTTTGCTTCTTGGGACAGAGTGCGCCCATCCGTTCTGGGTTTTCTTACCCTGTGCCTTGAGTGAGTTGACCTCACTCTTCTGTCTTCTGACCCAGCTTTCTCTACCATAACAAATATATTTTCTAAGACTACACGTATAACAAAATCTTGGAATATTGATAAAATTTATAAAGTAAAGATCTAGGAAGGGGACAAATGTGGCTCCAAGAAAGCAGCGGGCAACACGTCACTCAGTGCTGCCCTCAGCTTTGACACCGTATTCTTCCAGATGTCAGCGGGCTCCCTCTCCACCTGATTTGAGGCTTTGCTCCATTGCTGCCCACTCAGCGAGGCCGTCTCTGCACACACAGCTGATGGTCCTTTGCCGTCTGCAGCCTTGCTAACTTTCCTCACAGCGCGGCCTCCTGTTGCTGTGGATATACGATGCGATGCTTGTGCTAAGCTTCCCCCTGGCCGTCTCTCCCCTATAGTCTAAGCTCCATGGGCACAGGGACTTAGGCTTGCTTACTGCTGTAACTCCAACACTTAAAACAGATGTCTGGCAAATGACAGATTAAACAAATGAATATTTGTTGAATAACTAAATGAGCAAGAGAATCGGTTCTGTTACACTGAAACCTAATGGAGTATTTCAAGTCTTGGAACATTCATTCTCATAGGTCAAGTTTCTGCAAAGGAAGTTCAACTAAGGTGTGAAAAACAGCTAAGATAAATAAACTTAAGTTTGCCTATTAACAGTTGGTATCTTAACTAAGGTTTAGAATGAAAACAACTAAGTCCATCTAAACAGCCTCATCCCACTCCCTGCCAAGCTTGAGTCGCTCTGGGATCATCTCAGGCACTGAGAGCCAAGACATGTCAGGACAGAGAGCACAAATCTCTGTAGCATGGAAGAATAAAGCCCATTGCGTTTGAGAGCGTCACACGAATGCTTCTCCAAACGCCAGAAGCTGATTTATCATCCGGGTGCTTGCTTCCTCTCAGCATAACTAGAAAAGTTTTAAAAGAGATTTCCCCCCGCCCTTTCTTTATCCTTCCCAGGAGTGTCCCAGTATTAACTGCACGTATTTATCTCCTGGTCCTGCTCTCTGATCAAGCTGTTCCTTTTACCGGAAGAGCTCCAGCCCTGGCCTCTGAGCAAGAGCAATCAATAATCAAGCAAAAGACTGGAACGTTAACAAATAAAGATGTAAGAATTGAAAGGAAAAGCTGGACAGTGAGAAAAACAGAGACTCAATATTGTTAATTGATTTAATGGAAAACAACTAGAGTATAATACAAAGTTATACACTTAGCTGTTGCCCTGAGAGTTTCTTAACACTTTGCCAAGCTCCATGGTAATTTAGCTGTGCTCTAGTGACTGTTTGCAGCAGCAGATTCTCTTCATGGAAATAACAGAAGGATTTGCTCAGCACAGTGCCTTATCCGAAACAGCTTCCCTAACCAACTGATGCTGTCTCTTCACACAGGAAGTGAAGACTTGGCAAAAACTTCACTGGATAGTTTCCTTTGGCAGTCCATTATAGTCACCTGATTTATGAGTGACAGGAAGTATAAATTTAACTGTACTGGTGACTTTTTGAAATTTTACTGGCTCTGCAAGACTCTCCTAGACAAAAAGCCTACTGACTCTTCCACCTCAATCCTGTAAGCATACACTTTTATGTGTTCAATGATGAATAAAGTAATAGTGAGAGAGATACGTTCATTTATTCATCAATTTTGAACCATTCTTGTGATTTTCCCCTACAAGTCAGCTTCTTCTAAATTCCAACTGTCCCATTTCTTTCCACCCTCCTTTCTGTGAATCCACAAAACCATGATGAAAGCCACTGTCTGTCTCCTACTCATGCCCAATTAGTCTTAACCCTGCCTGGCTTTCCGTCCCACCTGCCTGTGGTCACGGCCTAAGGCTAGGCTTTACCCAGCTCTCCCTTTGCTTTGTTACTCTTACTCTCTTGCTGGCATGCGATAGTGTGGGCATGCCCAACCTGGTATTGAATGGCTCTCGTCATTCAGATCTGTTCCTCGTTTCCAGTCTTGTGTTTTATTAGTCTTTCATATTTCTACAAATTGGAAAGGTTTTTCTTTCCTGGAATACTTCTTGCTCTTTTTTACTTCCATGTCATGTTCTTGTCTTCCCACCCTCACCTCACACCACACATATTTATAGTCAGACTCAGTGAGTATGTTTCTTTGCAACCTTCCTGTCACCTAGCACGACTCAGCTCTTCCCCTGCTCAGAGCTCTGGGCTCTCAACTTACTCCTTTGTACCTGTCTTTCAGTGTTACTCATATATTTCCTCTGGGTTGCTGGTTCTCTCCTTGAAACCATGTCTTATTTCAGAATAATAATTGTTAAGACTTTCTTTCAGCTGCTCTGTATGCATCTAGGACATTTCTAACACCATTTGACAAGTTGTTCTGTGGACCCAAGATATCCTTGTTTTAACTCTTGGGGGACCTATCCACCTCAGAAACAGACAAGCTTCCATAACATCTTCCCAGAGGTGAAGGCATGACCCAGAATTTTCTTCTAGTCTAAATCCTGAAGTCAGGACTCTTACCCCAGACTCTAAACTATTTTTCTCAAAATAAAAATCACTTTCAAATCCTGTGACATTTAGGAATAAAGGATGAATACCCCATTTAGTATATGGCCTGTTATTGCAAAGTTTACTATCTAGCTGGGTGTGGTGGCGCACGCCTTTAATCCCAGTACTTGGGAGGCAGAGGTAGGAGGATCACTGTGAGTTTGAGGCCACCCGGAGACTACATAGTGAATTCTAGGTCAGCCTGAGCCAGAGCAAGACCCTACCTCGAAAAATAAACAAAAGTTTACTATCTAGTGACAGGAAACAGTAAATTAATTAATTAATTAGTTGATTAATGTTGAGTCAATTAATAAAACAGGTGTTCATTTTACTAACTCCTAACATATGAGCATCACAGGTTTCATTCCTCAGGACTGACATAAGCTAGATGTATAAGGTGGTGCATGCATCTGGAGTTCATTTGCTGGACTAAAGGCCCTGGTGTGCCCATTCTCTCTCTCTCTCTCTCTCTCTCTTTCTATCTGCTTCTTTATCTTTCTCTCTCAAATAAATAAAATAAAATATTTTTGAGTGGGTTGGAGAAATGGCTTAGCAGTTAAGGCATTTGCCTGCAAAGCCAAAGGACCCAGGTTTGATTCCCCAGGACCAATGTAAGCCAGATGCACTAGGTGGCACATGCAACTGGAATCTGTTTGCAGTGGCTGAAGGCCCTGGCATACCCATTCTCTCTCTTTCTATCTGCTTCTCTCTCTCTCTCTCTCAAATAAATAAGTAAAAAATTAAAAGCCAGAAGATTGTTTTTGTCATAAATCAAAGCTAAATGTTTGAGATGATAGGTATACCTAAAATGATTTAAACATCAATGTATCAAAAATGCTATATGATACTACATTGGCATATTTTTACATAGTATCTAAAATTTTGAAAAGAAATTGAGAATTAAGAAGCTAAATGAACTTAGAGGAAATTGAGTACCAGTAGGACCCATGTCACCTCCTTATACACATAACAATGAATGGTACCTTTGTAATAAAAGAATTGTTTGACTGATACAAATACTTGCACACCAGTGGAGAATTTCCAGAAGGAGGTCAGGCTAAAGAGAGTTCATTTCTATAGACCAACTAGAGTCCATATATTGTCAGTCATATAAGCAATGAGTCTGTAGTAAGTCATACTCCAGACATTTAAAAACAAGAATCTTTCCTCTTGAAGTCATTTAATATGGTAAGAGCTTCAAGGGATGTCCTGTTGTCCACCAAAGAGGGTAGGGCTTGTCCTTGGCACTGAGTTACTTACTGCCAACCCTAGACACTTGAAGCATCAAATGCTAAATGTGACACAAAGTCAAGTCATGTGACTCAAAGTTTATCCAGAAGATGTTTGATCTACTTAAGGTCAAAAAACATTCTTTACACCTTTAATCCCAGCACTCAGGAGGCAGAGGTAGGAGGATTGCCATGAATTCAAGGCCACCCTGAGAATACATACTGAATTCCAAGTCAGCCTAAGCTAGATTGAAGCCCTACCTTGAAAAACAAACAAACAAAAAAATTCTGTGAGTGTGACTTACCACACACTAAAAGAAACCAAGCATCTTCTTGGATATTTTCTCTATGATTTTTCTGGTTTTTAAAAATATTTATTTATTTGAGAGAGAGAGAGACAACGAGTGTGCCAGGGCCTCTAGATACTGTAAATGAACTCCAGATGCATGTGCCACCTTGTGTATCTGGCTTTTATGGGTACTGGAAAAATCAAATTTGGTTCCTTAGTCTTCACAGGCAAGCGCTTTAACTGCTAAGCCATCTCTCCAGCCCTCCGTATGACTTTTCTAACAGCCAACATTTGAGGCTTGCTGCCGGTGAAGCAATTAATGTGTCAGTAATATTGTATCAAAGTTCCTCAAATGGGGTTTATTGTGAAATCTTATAGAACAAAATTGCTATAGCAACAGGAATAACTACAGCATCTTTGGAGAGCCAACTTGTCTCGAGTAGTACAGATATGTAAAAGTAGACAAAAGTGGGTAGGGGAGTGAGAAGAGAAATAATTTACATCCAGGTACTGATCAAAGACAAAACTGACCAGGTGTGCTTGTACACAGTTGTAATTCCAGCACTGAGGCAGGAAGTCTGAGGCAGTAAGACTATGGGCTTGAGGCCAGCCTAGGCAACACATAGAATTCATGGCTAGATTGGGCTACACAGTAAAGCCTTGTCTCTGAAAAAAGTAAAATTGAGCTATGCATTTTAGTTGATAGCCTATGTTTTTAAAAAAATTACTTAAAATTATTTCTGAGTAGATAATTTTGTATTTTCCATACGAATAAAGAGAATCACATAGAAAAGATCATACAAAACCTAAAACATAGAAGTTGTTCCTATTTATTTCAGAATATACTATTTCACTAGCTAAGTCTGATTTAGATTAATATTATGACTTTCTTGAATTCTAGCCAAGTTCTATGAGGAAGTTAATCTAGAAATGTACTTGTGGAAGATAATGTAAAAAAAAAAAGTCTGCACACTCATCAGGAGAAAATGACAAACCAAGGATCCGGTTTACTGCCCCAAATCTCTCAAAATAGAAAAGGAATGCATGCTTGCTTAAGAAGACTGTACTCTGTCAAATGTTCTCTGCTATGTCAGGGAGTTCTTAGCTCTGCCCAAAAGGATACACCAGTACCTCAAAAGGTAATTTCACCAAATTCCTCACTGAGCCCTGAGGAGAGAAGATATTCTCCTACTAGTATCCATAGTAGCCAAAGCTGTTCACAGAATTTTAGTAATATTGTGTATGTGTGTGCACACACACATGTGTGTACATGTGACTGTGTGTGTTTCTAGGGATTGAACCAGAATATGTGCTAGGCAAGTATGCTATCACTTAGTGGCATCTCCAGCTTTACAACATTGTTTTGGCCATGTGTATAGTATGTGTGATGTGATGTGTGTATGTGTGTGTGCGTGTGTGTAGATGTATGGGCCTAGTGAACATGTAAGCAGAGGCAAGAGGAAGATGTGGCTTCCACCTTATTTTCTTGAGACAGGCTCTCTCACTGAACTTGGAACTTACTGGCTGACCAGGGAGCCTTAGCAACCGTGCTGTCTCTGCCCCTGGCAGCTCTGGGGCTACAGGCATGCATGACCATGCCTGGTGCTGGGGATAGGACTTGGGTCCTCATGCCTGCCTCACAAATGCTCTTACCTACTGAACCATCTCCTGAGCCCCTACAATATTTCTTTTAAAGATGACTGATTTTACAATTTTTATTTTTTATAACTAAACTTCCTTGGCAAAACTGATGAAGTCTAGACTTCAACTACAGACCCATGTGTTTATAAACAGCCAAGTGCCAACTTTTTCTTGGCAGCCAAAGGCCATATCAGATCAAGGTTGACAAGTGAAAACTTTTTCATTCTTCTATTTCCCCTCTGGCTTCAGGGAGATTTGAAGCAAGCAGTCAGCTGGCAGTGTGTAAGGACCATGAAAACACATGTGACAGCCGGAGTGCATCTCAAGAAAGACAGCATTGTGGGAAGTTATCTTTTTAAAAATTAATAGAGGGCTGGGGAGATGGCTTAGTAGTTAAGGCACATGCCTGCAAAGCCAAAGGACCCAGGTTTGATTCCCCAAGACCCACATAAGCCAGATGCACAAAGTGGCACATGCATCTGGAGTTTGCCTGGAGGCCCCGGCATGCCCATTCTCTCACTCTCAAATAAATATTTTAAAAAATCAATAGAGTTGTTGCTTGCCAAAGAATTATATTAAAAACCTTTCCCAAATTTTAGGGAAAAGTACTGAAAACCAAAGGCTTTTAAGAGTATAATTCAGAGTTTTAACCCCTTAGAACTAAACACCACGGTGTTGCACCACTGAGTTCATGTCCATCACATACAGAAGCGTGTGCATAATGTACTTATGAAAAGCAGACTCAAATGAGCAGACGGGCTCCTCACCTTTTCCAGGATAGCGTTGCCCTGGTGCGGGCTGATGTTGTGCTGGCTGATTTCTCGCTTGTACTTGTATTCATACACCTGGTCAGTGATGTTCACCAGCAGAGTGGATGGGCTGAAGGTCAGTGGTCCACAGTCATAAACTGTTCCACTCTCAATATCAGTGGGTGCTGTAGCATAGCGTAGAATTAAGCCCATGATGAGGCCTAGGATAAAGAAGAAACAATTGTACTAAAAGGAGGCACTCAAAAGTGTCCACTGTTGAGTGACTTTCAGCATCTGATCTGGAACCTCTAGAGAGAAAGAGCTGAGTCATCACTTGATTTTAAAGACTCTTCACTCATAGATGCCAGCTGAATACAATGTGCTGTCAAAGGGCAGCAGGACCTATTGCTTCAGTGCTCCGCCTAGAGTCCCATGGTGTTTCTTTATTCACGAATTTTGGAGAGGAGAGTACCCACCTCCTCTATTCAGTCAAGGGCTTCAAGAGAACCATCACTCTGTGATTAACTCAGAATAGCCTGCTGGTCAGGAGAGAGATTTCCCTGGGAGGACCCAGGCCAGCACATCCCTTCCTACTTAAGGAAGCCTTCCTTTCCATCTTGTGGCTGGGGAGTGATGCTCTGTTCTATTCCCAAAAGCAAGACCACAGCAATGTTCTCTCCACTTTGGCTGACAGATGGCCTGGACACAGACCCAAGACACAGATATGCTTCAAGTCCTGAATGACATCTCAGAGCCACTGGAGTCAGCCTACTCTAATTCTAGACTCTTCTGAGGTGAATGCTACCTTCTCTAATTTTCAGATCGTTTTGGTCAAGGGTCTGCTTGCTTAGAGCCATGTGCATTCTAATAGTACATTCCTTTCTTGAAGCGTTGAACACATGTGACAAACTGACTTTAAGTTTATAAAATCCGTTGGAATAGTCATGGTAGTAAGATAACTATGATATTTTAAAATATGGATTTGTTAACAAAAAGTTTTTTAAAAAATTCCAGAGGCTTAAACTAACCCTCAATTTAAATTTGGGATTGATGTGTGTATTTGGGCAGAAATCACCCTCAGCTTGCTATCTAAGACCTCAAGTTTTGCGGTTTGACCTCTTTTATGGACCCGATCATCTAATAACATTTCATTTACTTTCATTGTTTCTGTTTTATTTGACTTGTGTTTTGTCAGTTTTTTTTTCTCTCATTTTTGTTTTTTGATAGGGCCTCATGCTGCCCATGCTGACTACAATCTCATGATGTGGCCAAGGATGGTCTTGAACTCCTGATCCTTCTGCCTCTGCTTCCCAAGTGCTGAAATTATAGGCATGTTCCACCACACCCAGATCAACATTTCATTTCTTTAACATGGTATTTTGAATTATACAGTGTGTTCCAGACAGTTATAGATTTAAAATAAGAATAACGTCCCAGCAGTCCTTCAGGAGTTCAAGGTAGGATATAGTATGGGGTGTGCTGCAACACCTGGGAAGCATCATGCTAGAGAGACAGTGAATTATGCATATTCGCATGACAATTGTCTCTATGAGCTAAGTCAGAGAGTGTTCTGGTATCTGGGATGCCCCTGTGGGTGGCAAGGGGCATTACAGGCAGCGGAGGGTGTACCTGGGTCTAAGCTCTGTACACAACTGCAGTTGTCAGTGGGAAGTGGTTCCTCAGCCAAGCACTGTTTCCCGGCTGTCTTGTACCTGGTCAGCTCACATCAGTAGAATATAAGCAGACATGATGTGTGTCATTTTGGGGCTGTGGCACTAAAACTGCAGGTGCTTCCCCTCCCCCACCCCTTAATCACTGGATGGGGAGAAAGCAAAACTCTAAAGACAGAGTCACTGGCTGGAAGGAACCTGGGTCCTGGAGAAACCAGGAGGAGGAGGCCATCTAGCCATCAAGAATGCCTGCATGGGAGATTATGAGCAGAAAATTAACTTCCTTTGAATAAAGTCACTGACATATTGGGGTTTCTGTATTCAAACTCACAAGTAATAATCTAAAAACAAAGAGGCTTTTGCATTTAGAGAGTCATTAGTGGAAGAGAAAGGTAATACCTGGAGGGGGAGGGGAAGAGAAGGGAGGGACTAAAACACCTCTGATTTGCTAAGAGGTTGAATTTTAGTCCAGCGGTAATGAGAACTAGCAAAGGATTTTAGGCGGGAGAATAAATGAATTAGATTTTCATGCAATAATCACTACCATGACAACAATATGTAGAGATGGTTAAAGTAAGAAAGAAAACAAATCACCAAATTTCTTTCAGGAACATTTCCTATCTGATTCTCTCTCATGTCAGTGTTTGGTCCACTCATCCACAATAGACATATTGCATCATAAGCTTTATGAACATGAAAAGATACTCAAGGGTGATGGCTTGAATACACAGTACCCCACCACCACACACTGAATGCCTACAAGAAAACCCCCCAGGTGCTGGGGAGATGGCTCCACAGTTAAAGGTGCTTGCTTTAAAGGCCTAACAGCCTGGGTTTGATTCCTCAGTTCCCACATGAAACCAGATGGACTGAGTGGCACATGTGTCTAGAGTTTGTTTGCAATGGCAGGGGCCTTGGTGCACCCATTCTCTCTCTCTCTCTTCCTCTTGATTTCTCTCTCCTTCTCCTTGTAAATAAATAAAAATTGTTTTAAAAGGAAAGATACTCAGGAGAGAAGAGGCAGATACCACATCTCATGCAGCAAAATACTTAGGTGATTATATAAGAATATCATTTTTTCAACACATTTCCTAAAAGTGATTCAACCAGTGACATGAATGGTACTCTTTCTGCACTTTCTACTCAAGTAGTACATCAAACAAAAGAAGGAACAGGATAGTATGTGCAGGGATCTACTTTTATGCCATTTGAAACTTCTACCAGCTAAACTGCTTAGTTTTTAAATGTTCTCAATGAAGTGATAGGAAGGAAGCATGAAGTTTCCACTTCCCATGCAAATCCCTGTCCTAACAACAAAGTCCTAGTAGTGTGGCTAAAGTCACACAGTGCTACAAAACCTACATAGTACCTCCTGGCTCTGGGGCAGCTGGAGACCAAGACTTCAAGAATGAACACTGAAGTGAATGGAAGAAGTGTTTGCAGCTGGAAGTCACCAGGTACAATGGCCAGGAGGGTGTGTCTCTCAGTGGACCTCCCACTGTGAGGAGTGCAGTTGGCGTGGGCCCGGGCTCCTGACTTTGGGAACTATTGGCACACTCAGGCTAAGGCTTCTCATGTCCAAGCCTGGCAGGGACTCCTGAGAGCAGTAAGGAGCTGGGGCTCTTCTGAAATAAAGCCATGGCCACACCATCACCTTGCCAAACCTTTCTTAACACTGCATTTCAGGATAAAGATTTTCTGCCCAGCATCTCTTTTGCGCCTCTCTCCGCAAGTGTTGGGCCAACATCAATGTCTGACAGCCATCCCAGCGTCCTCAAACATCTTTCCCATTTTTTTCAAAGAACTTTCCCACAATAAGCCTTTTTTGAAAAAAAAAAAATCTCTTTCAGCATTTGATTTTGGAGGACTCAACTTAACACATGAACCAAAAGCTCTGGCCTCACTCTCGCCCAGAGCCAAGAGTGAAAGGTATCTAACCTCAGCAGGTTGTGTGGTCAGAAGCCTCATGCACAGTAACTAGCAGACCCAGGTTCCTGTTTGCCATCTTTGTTGCATTAGTAATAATTGGACAATCCTAGCTTTTCATAAGCCAGATTCCCAACCCCCATGCACACAGATAATCTCACAATGTTTTGTGTGTGTGTTTGTTGTTGTTTGTTTGTTTTTAGAGGTAGGGCACCTCACTCTAGCTCAGGCTGACCTGGAATTCACTATGTAGTCTCAGGGTGGCCTCGAACTCACAGTGATCTCCCTACCTCTGCCTCCAAAGTGCTGGGATTAAAGGCATGTGCCACCATGCCCTGCTTAATCTTCCGGTGGTTTTATAGCCAAACTCAGTGCTTTGGCTATATGCTAAATGTGGAGAGCTGAACTGTTGCACATCAGCACAAGGCTGTATGAGAATGGATGACAGAGACTGTCGGATTGCTATAAGGAAAAAAATTCTTATGAGAAGGGCTTCTTTTCATATCTACACCAAGACATAGGATGGAGAAAGTACCATCTGCTTTTATACAGAAGGAAAGACAAGAATGATCTTGGAACACAAAACCAGCACTCTAATTGGTAAGCAAGAAAACCAGAAGAGGGCTAAAGAGTTGGTTTAGCAGTCAAGGCACTTGCTTGCAAACCTGACAACCCAGGTTCAATTCCCTAGGATCCATGTACAGCTAGATGTACAAAGTGGGGCACACATTGGGAATTTCTTTGCAGTGGCTGGAGGCCCTGGCATGCTTGTTCTTTCTTTCTCTCTGTCTCTTCCTGCTTGCAAATAATCATAAATGAATATTTAACAAAGAGAAATAAAAACAGAAGAGCAAAGGAGTGCCCCAGTAAAGGGTCACCTCCCAGCACATTGCTTACAGCCCTCACCCCAAGTCACCGTCCCAACACACAAGATACCTCCCTGATGTCTCCCTCCTTGCCACTTGCTGGCATCACCTCTGTAGACAGAGTTTAATCAAGATCCATCCTCAGTTTCCTCATGTCGGTGTGTGAGGACCTAGATGACAGTAAGGTGGACTTGCTATCACAGATCCCCAAACTCCTTCTAACAGCACAAAAGCCCTCTCCACAGAGGCTGCACAGTGTATCTCAGCTCTAGAACACTCACTACCCTGACGCCCCTTGAGTCAACTGTGGGGACTCCTCTCCATTGCAGCCTGAGTATATCCATCCCCAAGAGTCCTTACAGTGTGTGCTGTGTAAACACAGAGTCAGGAGCCTGTTTCATGAGAACTGCTCTTGTTTGGCACGGCTTCTACACTTTCTCTAGTGCACATACTCCCCTGGAGCCAAGGACAAGGGGCCTGCCATGTAGTCCACTGGTCACCACCAGGTTTAAGTGTTCCACGGAAGGAATATCTCACCAACTGTGACGTTTCTGTCCTTGGAAAGCTTGATATACAGCTGCTATCTAGCAGATGTGTGACATGCAGCTGACATCAGGATGTTTGCCAGAGTATGAATTATGATGTGTCATGGGTGGTAGTTAATACCTGTGCTCCCAGTTCTTGGGAGGCAGGAGGATCAGGAGTTCAAGGCCAGCCAAGGCCACATGAAGCCCTACCTAAAAAGCAAAGCAAAAAAGAATAAAGTAGAAGGAAAGAAAAACAGGAAGGGCGGGAGAGGGGAAGAGAGGAAGGAAGGAAGGAAGGAAGGAAGGAAGGAAGGAAGGAAGGAAGGAAGGAGGGAAGGAAAGAAGGAAGGAAGGAAGGAAGGAAGGAAGGGAGAAAAAAGGAGGAGGAAAGAGCCCAAGAAGTATTCATACCAAGGAACATTTGGAAACAAGAGCCTTGCTTTTCTGGACTGGCTCTGGCATCATTTTTCGTACTGAAAACCAAAAGAGAAAACTCTACTGTCTCATTCTTCATCCTTCTTGCATGCCACAGACATGTAAGATGTTTCTCTGAGGCTTGTGGGAGTTAGAAGAGTTATTACAAAATACCCTTATCCCTAAAATAGAATATGCCACTCTATCAGCCTTTGTTCTCCTGTCCAATCATGTGAACCTAGTTGCCTCTGATAATAGGGTTCAGTAAGTGTCCCATTATGACAAACCTGAACTTCAGAGTCAAATCCTCCACATCTTTTTGAAGTCACTTTATATGATGAAGAAACATTTTGTTAACAAAGCTTTTCAGAAAAAAATGGATATGAATGGGGCATTAATTTAAAAAATATTAATTGAAAACAATGACAGAATACTGTTCACGATGCAGAAGAGTTCCAGTTTCCCTGTTTACACACTGTTCCACACAGAGCTCCATAGCTGACACAACTCTAGTTCCATCCATCAGAATTCCATTCTGTAGGAATGGTGCTTCCCTGGAGATGACCGTGTGTGAGTCTCATGGACCATTACAGAGTGCGTGCTGAAGTGCTGTGTGGCATGAGAAGAACTTAAGCCAAGCAAGTGTAGCGAAGACCATGGGAGAGCTGAGTTTTGTAGTTTCACTTAATGTATTAAGTGGTGACATCGCCCCTTCCCTAAAAGAAGCAGGTGAATTCCTAGACACTGTATATTACATTTCTACTAGATAAGTTCATCAGAAACTCTTGGTGGCCAATCAGCATCTCTTTCCCCTTCCTCTTTAACAAATGGCTTGCTTTGTTTGTGTTTGGTTTCGTTTTTCTGCACAGTTGTATGTTGCATGTGTATGGGTCATGCATGTGTGTGCATGTGTGTACACAGTTGCACAAATGTGCAGAGGCCTTCTTCCTTTATCACTCATTGGCACAAGTCTGACAGTGAACATAAAGCTGCCATTTTTACTGCCAGACTGGCAGACCAGTGAGCCCCAACAATTCTCCAGTCTCTGCTCCAAACAACACTAAGGTCACAGGTATGCATGGCCATGCTCAGCTGTTTATATGGGTGCTAGGGAGTCAAACTCAGGGTAAATCAGGCCCTCTTGGGCTGTCTTGCTTACATGGCAAGTGCCCTTACCCTCTGAACCAGCTCTTCAACACATTTTGTTTTGTTTTCTGAGATAGATTCTCACTGTGTAGCCCAAGTTGCATTCAGATTCATGATCTTCTCTTTGATCCCTTGACAGTAGCTTGGATGACATGCATGCACAACTATGCCCAGAAGTCCTGATTTTTTTAGCTGCCTACCCCTCCCTACCCAGCCACGTGTGGAGGGCAAGTTGATGTCACACTCACATTCATCTCCAAGGAAGTTCCCATTTCCCTTGCTGATAATTGACTTTAGAATATGTGCATGACTCTATTCTAGTCAAGGAGAAGTGAAGGATGCTCTATAGGGGGCCTAAGAAAGATTTGACAGAGAATGGGAGGGACAGGAGAGATGGGGAGAGAGCAAGCGCAGTACTCTGTCTCAGAGTGTTGCCAGGTATGGCTGGAATGGCAGGAGCTGCTTCCCCACCTACTTGCCAGGCCAAGGTTGGAGTCAGTGGCGAGTGAGCACTGAGAAGAATGGAGAGGAGGAAAGGAAGGACCTGGGTCCTTAAAAGTGGGCTGCGGGACCAACCAGTGCTGAGTCATGAAAGTCCTTATCACACCTGTGTCATCAGGGCAGGGCTCAGGGTTCTGTGTCTGGTTTGTTTGTTTGCTTGTTTCTGACATAGACGCTTTCTCTAGAAACTACTTTAGCCTCCAGCTAATTTATAACTACAACCCTAACAAGGAATCACCTTAAGAAGTTGTCAGAGAAATACAGATTAGAATATCTAATGGGACATGTATTGACTAAACAAATAATTTCTTACTTCATGATGTTTACATAAAACAGTCTATTACTCTCATACCAGCAGAAAATACATAACAGTGTTATAGACAGTAAAGTGTGTGTGGGGGGGCGGGGGACTCTCCAGTCAAGGAAAGTGGTCTCTTGATCCCTCCCACTTCACCCAAATGTGAAAAAATGGAAAAAATGGAAGAACACAGAGTTGAAATTAGGAACTAGATTATAAGCTCGGCTTTTTTCCTGCTGAAGCAGTTGGTGAGCACTGATGCTTCAGAATCAGCCTGAACGTTTGTGGAAACACAGGATGATGGGCTGCACCCCAGAGTTTCTGCTCCAGTATGTCTTGTAGGGCCAGCACATTGCTTAGTCACCAGGCTTTAACTTTGCTAGAAGCACTGCCCGGCAAGACAGTAGCTTCCATGAGAGCACATTCCATCAGACTCCCCGGGTTACACTCACCTCAGTTTTCTGGATTTGGAGAGCCCAGACACAAAACTCAGGATCTCTGATTTCAATCTTGTCCAGAGTCTAAATCCTATTAAACTCAATGAAAACCCATTTCACATGACTCACATAAATTCACACTCCACCCCAAAGTATTGAAGGTATTTTAAACCAGAATGACAGACCTTTCAATAGGACCTTTCTAACTACAGCCCTGGTGTTTCCAGGGTGACCTCATCTTTCCCCCTCATTCTATAGCTCCCACTACATGGCGTGATGCACTTTGACACTATTGATCCACCAGGTTTCCCCCTTCTTCTCTGCACAGTACATTTCTGAGGCTTCAGTAAGAGAGAAACCGAACTGTCCTGGCTCTCAGAATCCCTCCCCCGAGCACATGAGCATAGTTTAATGAGATCGCAACATGAATCTGAGATCACTCACTTTCCAAAGATGTTCTTGCTGCAAAGATGGCTCAGCAGGTAAAGTGCTTGCTCAAGTATTTGCAGACATGAGAACCTGAATTCCTTCCCCAGAACTGGTGTAAAAATGTTGGGTGTGGTTTTGTGTTTGTAATCCTAGTGCAGAGGAGGTAGAGACAGGAGCATCCCTGGGGATGAGCTCTGGGGCAAGGAGAGACTCGGTCTCAAGAAAAGATGCTCTTGAGGAATGATAACCAAGGTTGTCCTCTTATTTACATGCACACACACACACACACACACACACGCACAAGCACCCACATGCACACACATGTCTACAGACATATGAATACATGCATGCATTCTACACACATACTACACACACGCAAAAAAAAAAAAAATATCTAGAGAAAAGTACCTTTGATTTGATTCTTTCAGTTCATTTTTATTTTGGAAAGACCTTACAACCTGAAAACTCTTATCCAAATCTGTGATGCTCCTAAAATCAAGCTTCCTACACAAAAGGTGAGACCAGGCTCCTATTCCTAACAGCCCTTCTTGAAAACCCTTCAAATGGAGGCAGAGCTACTCTGGTTTCATGAACAAAGTACCCACAACCCTCTGCTCCTCCCCCTTACATAGGCATCTCTGTTCTGACAATAGCACTCACACCTTACCTTTCCAACAGGAAATTCAATCTGATTCACTGAGCACATGTTTAAAAGTCAGAGCAGACAATATAGAATTGAGAGGTAAAATAATGCTAAAACCCTCTCTAGAATATGACTATTACATTCATGACCTCATAGTTACTGTCTTACCATCAGAACACCTGCACTATATTGGAACCATCAACACTCCATGGATGATAGAGGAGCGCATGAGGCCCCTATCCTTCCCTGAGGACTTATTGGCAGCTAATGGTTGCTGGGTGGGGGATGAGGGGTTGGAGACATTTGTTGCACTGGGGTAGCACTGATAAGTTACACATGCTCTTGTAAATAATCTCCCACTCATGCTCATGCAGGTGACCTGAATTAAACTCAGATGGTCATACACATACTCACTAGAGAAAAAATACATCAATGTAGAAGAGGGACTAGTTGGGAGCAAGAAAGAATTCAGTGGAAACGTGGGAAGGAGGAACAAGAGAAGGTAACAGGGATGAAGGAGATTATGATCAAGATATGTGCATGTATAAAAATGGTCAATAAAATCATTAGTATTTAATAACTAAAGATAAACAAATAAGTAAATCTGGAAATAAAGATCTTCTCTAGGAGAAAGGAACGGATGTCATCATTGGCTATTAGGTTCTGGGGAGAAAGCTATGGCTTTCAGCTGGAGTGACTGCAGGTCACCTGACTGGAAGTCAGTTGTGGACTAAATTTTGAAGGAAATGAGCTTAGTGATATCTGTTTATTTTCTCCCTACTTTACAGATGACCAAACTAAGGCCAGAAATTAAGGCATTTATTCAAAGTAATACATATAACTACCCCAAAAAATACTTCATCAAGTTTAAAAAGTTTAAGTATCACAGGGAGCATCACTGATTCTCTACAAAGCCTGTCCATTTAAACTAGTGAAGTGAATCACTTAAATGATATAGTGTGTGTGTGTGTGTATCATTTTATTGCCTTGTAAAACTGATTTGAGACCTCTTGAAGAAATGAACATGTTATATATTTCTGATGCCTGGATTTTCCTTGATAATTTGATGGAATATTTTGTTCCAGTAAATCAAAACAGTAAATGAACACTCTCAGAAAAAAAAAAAGTTAGTGAAGTGCTCTGAAAGACCTTAGAGAGGGGCTGAGCAGTGATGAGCATCACCCGAGGGCCTGGCAGTGAGGGGTGTGGGCTGAACAGAAATAGAATAAAATTTCATCAGTAGGGTAGAGATGGGCCATGTCCAGCCACCCAGTCTCAGCCAAGAGACTCGGAGAAGGGCTAGGAAGAAGACTTTTAGCAAAGATGACTTTGTAACTATTTTCTTTGAATCTGGACAAACTTGCTATTGACGAACTAAATTGTTCTACTAAACTTTAGCTAAGAATACTCGTATAGAGTCTGAAACCACTTTGATATGACTTAGATTAATGACCTCAAATCTACTCCTTATGATTTGAAATTTCCTTTGTGCCTAGTAAATTATGAGCAAAACTTCTACATGGATTCATTAATTCAGAGACGGCCTTTTACCTTGAAATCAAAAGCAGAATTCTAAAAGGTTTAAAGTGCTGTGTCCCTAAACTGAATCCTAACACTCAAATGCATGATATTATAAATGTCCTGCACTATGGGGCTGCCCCAGTGATACATAATAGAATTCTTAATACATCAGGAAGCAAGGAGCCGTGTGCTTTATGAACACCAAGCAGGGAACATAAGACCCAAAGTGAGCAGCGCTAAGTGCACCAGCTGCTGTCAATCAATACTTTGACCATTAATACTCATTTAGGCTTTTAGTCCAGTATAAATGAATATCATCATGGCTTTATCTTTCCATTTTAAAATAATGAGAGCCATAGAATGTCATGAGAGACAATTACCAACTACCATGCCTGGTGAAGCAAAAATATTGTTGTAATAATACTGCTAATTTTTAAGAGCATCCTATGACCCTTAATAATTAGAGAAAAGCTATTTTTCTGTACTAGGAATTACTTGTATTGGGAATATCAGGTTTATTTTCAGTCAACACAAAGATATGCTGATGGCCATATGGGCTACTTTTTAGTCTCTACAACCCCACACATGATATTTTAAGGTTAACAACTTGAAAATTATTTTTAACAGTGTCTATAAAAAAGTAGCTATACATCCTGCTGGGTCACTTGCCCCTCATTTTCTTCTAACTGCTCATTTTCTAAGCCTCCGATCCCTAGAATTTTTTTAATTGGATTCCCAAGCATACTGATTAAATGTATCAACATCTATTAAGTCTTCGAAGGGACATTTGGCACAGGTCACCAGAATGCCAGCAGAGAAGCAGGTGGCAGATAGACGGGCTGAGGCATTACAGGAAATTTGGTGATTGAGGAAAGTACTTATTCTCAATACAGGGGTCAGCACTGGATAGCACAAGAGCCACTATCAGAGGCAGCGAGATGAATTTACTGATTGGCATGAAAAACATAGCAGCTAAATCTGAAGGGTTTCCTGGCCTGCCTGCTTATAGGATATAAATGAATTATAGCCAGCTCTCAAATGCTCATCTTAGGAAAGAAAGAGAGAGAGAGAGAGAGAGAAAGAAAGAAAGAAAGAAAGAAAGAGGGAGGGAGGAAGGGAGGGAGAGAGAGAAGGAGGAGGAAGAAGAGAGAGAAAAAAGGGAGGGAGGGAGGGAAGAAGGAAGGAAGAGGGAAGAATGGAGGAAGGAAGGGAGAAGTGAGAGAAGGAGAAGGAGGAGGAAGAAGAGGAAGAGAGGAGGGAGGAAGGAAGGAAGAAAAGGAAGGAAACATAAATCTAATTTTTTGAGAACTTTAATATATGGACATATTGCAAATTGGTCACATTCCCACTGGATTGTCCTCTTACGTTCCCTCTCCCCAGTCCCCACTTCACTAAGGGTTCTCTTCAGTGGGATTATTCACCATGGGATCATGAATGCACCACTCAGTCTCTGGGGTAGGGGCAATGCCTATGAATACATCTTCCCACACTGTGGTTTACAATCTTTTGGCCCCCTCTTTCAAATGATCCTGAGCCTTGGAGGATATGTTCTAAGTCTCCTTTAGTGTTGAGCTCTGAGCAGCCTCTGGTTTTCTGCTGTGATGAGTTTTGAGTCTCCTCAGAAGTCTACGTGTTAAGCATAGCTTTGTTGCTTCCCTTCTCAGTGGTCATCACTGTGTCCTCAGC
The DNA here is from genome assembly GCA_036346955.1 of Dipus sagitta. Lineage (NCBI taxonomy): Eukaryota > Metazoa > Chordata > Mammalia > Rodentia > Dipodidae > Dipus > Dipus sagitta. The sequence continues at coordinate 36,267,014 of CM070786.1, forward strand.
AGACCTCCTACAGAAACCACCCTCCACTGGAAAAAGGGGTCTGCTTAGCTTTATCCTGGAATGTCAGCTTGTTTGGCCACCTGGAGAGGAGAATGTAGCCATTGGTCAGTCTTGAAAGTGTAAACAGCAGCAGGGTGCATCTAGACGCACACTCACTTTCCCTCCTGCATGTCACTGGAGGAACATTCTTATGTCTAAATGTCTCAGCACGATTGCTAAAAAGACAGATGTTGAGTCCTAGCTCAGCAGCTAACTAATTACATGACCTGCATTCGAGTCTTTCTTCCTCTGCAAAATGAAGATTCAGACTTAAGTTCTCTAAGGTTCCTTTCTAGTCTACGAATTCTAAGATCATTGACACATACCTGCATTTGAGGCACTTTGCATCTACTTCTACTTATAATGAAGACGTGCTTATTGGAGTTCCTGTTTCCCTGTTATAGGTTGATTATTTCATTGTGTCACTGACAGAAAGTCCCTAATTAACATTTTGTATATAACATTTATGTCATCAGTGATGAAGTGTAAGTTACCAAAGCTATGCAAATGAACTATTTTCAGAAACTAGCTTATAAAACAAACAAAAACCTTACTGTCACATAGAAATGAGTGAAATTGAAATGAGTGAAAGCACACAGACTTTATCATGAGAGGTGTTAAGTCAAGATGGGCTTCCCCAAAATGGAGTCACCAAAGACATACCAGGGAGTGTATCATCCACATTCTTCAAGGAACAACCCAGCCATTACCCCTTCCTTGCCTAACAATGACCCCAGGTCTAGGTTTCCTTCCCCCCCCCCTTATCTCCCAGGTGTCCTGGTTACTGGTCTGGTGTCACACCCTAGCTATCTCACATCTCCCCTAAAGAAACCTTTTTATACTTTCCCCTTCCTCATCTTCCCCCAACTGATATAACCCACTATCTGCAATCCCAAGTTGACTGCTCCATTCTTGAGAGTCAGTCTTGGCAGCTCATGTTCCTGCCCCCACTCAATAAAAACTTCCATCTTTGCCTCAGAGTGGTCTCCGTGGTCCTTGGTCACCATTCCTGAACCTTACAAGTGGCTGTCCACTTTGGGGAAGTTATTCTACATCTCTGGGATTCAGTTTCTCTCACTTCAAAATGAAGGGGTTTGAGTAGAGCCCCTTAAATTACAACAATTATTGTCTAAGACAACAAAACATACTAAATTAAACATACTAAAATATCAGTCTTTTAATTGATTTATACAGTTCAAGATAACTCAAAGATATTCAGACTTCTAATAATTTAATATGTGTATGTCTTCATACTGTTTTTGCTGTTGCTTCTTTTCTAAATTTTTTATTATTTTTATTTATTTATTTGAGAGAGAGGCAGAGATAGAGAGAGAATGGTCACATTCGGGCATCCACACACTGCAAATGAACTCCAGATACATGTGCCACCTTGTGCATCTGGCTTACATGGGTTCTGGGATATCAAACCTGGGTTTTTTGGCTTTGCAGGCAAGCACCTTAACTGCTAAGCCATCTCTCCAGACCTGCTGTTGTTTCTTGAAAGTAGGAAGTGTCTTCTTCTAGCTCAGGCTAACTTGGAACTAACTCTGAAGCCCCAGGCTTGCCTTGAACTCATATTGATCCTTTTACCTCAGCCTTCCAAGTGCTGGGATTAATGGAGTGTGCTACTATACCTGGCCATCTTCATACTTTTTAATTCTTAGTATTCCACTGTTTTAGAGCTTGTTTTTAATAAGTCCCACAGTAAAATAATAATAATAACAATAACAAACTCATGAATAAAGTTAAGAAAATAAATTTAACTCCATGCTTGTAAACTTTAAGCCTAAACTGTCTTAAGAATATTAAGTTAGAAAAATGCTATCCCAACAATGGACAATGCGATACTTTATAATTCTAATCATAACTTAAAAATATTTTATAGAGTTTTTGAAGTGGAAAAATAGCCTGCATTTTTTTCAGGTTCAAGAGGAATATTTAATGTGTTGTGAGCATAAAATATATGTGAATTTTAACAGGATAACAAAAATTAATTCAGTTGGTTAATGAGTCATAATTCAAGTAAGTTCAGGGCTATGAAGAAATCTTTCCATCTAATAAAGACTGGTGACTTTAAATCTGTGTTTTGCGAAAGTGTGTACTGTAAAGTGAATACTGCCCTTTAATATGGTGCCAAGGATTAGGTCATCCCTCATCCTTGTCCATTATGTATTACCCACAACACAGAAAGATCCTGATCCATTGATGCTGGAAAGGGACAGTGACCATCTAGGGATGTAGGGCTTCACCAGTGAAAACATCACTTCCTTTCTGCTTGGTGGCTTTGTCTATCTGATTACAATCCCCCCCACCTCCTCCCTCCCTCGAGTGCTTCATCGTGTGAAGGACTCTCAATCCAAAGGAACTTAACTCTTATCTCAGCAGATCAATAACACTGGCCTGCTGAGAACAAACCACTGCTTGGCCCTTAACTTCAGCCTTGTAGCAGGAGTATCTTCAAGAATCTAGTTAAGGCATAAGATATCTAATGCTCTCAAACCATAGCTGAGCCCTGTCAATGTCAGGATATCACATGGTTAGCATATCAAATATGCATGCATCTTCGTCCTCAGACACAGGCATGTATATATTCTCAGGACTTCCAAAATTTGGGAAGCACCCAAAGTGTCTTATTTGCTATGAAGTGTATGCCTGTTTTCATTGTGCTCAAAGTTTCTATCCATTATTAGGCTGGGACAAGAGTGCTGAAGCCAACTATCTCATTGTTTGTTAAGAGGTTAAAAAATACTGGTGTCTTTCATTTCACATTAAGGCTAGATAACCTAGTCTAGTCTATACAGTCTATATAGACTAGTTGATCATATTTTATTAAACCTTCTAAAAAGGATGATCTGGTAAATTACTCACAAAAACCAGTGCCATGAGGGTTTAATGCCTTAAACTAAGACTTTTCCACATGGATTAATAAGAGCAGGGTGCATAAGCTCACACCTTTAATCCCAGAAGGTAGGAGTCTGAAACAGGAGTGTTGCTGTGAGTCAAAGGCCAGCCTAGGCTACATAGTGAGTTCCAAGCCAGTCTAGGCTGTACAATAAGATGTTGTCTCAAATAACTAACCCAGTAAAGCTAAGTGGAGAAAGAGGGAGAGAGAGAAAAAAAATAAAGTTGACTATCCATGAGAACATGTGAAAATTCACTAAGAAATGAAAAGTGTATTGCATAGGAACTGTTTGGTTTTAATAATTTTATTATCAGAAAATAAAACACTGTTCATATAGTCGAAAAGGATTTGGACTCAATTATTTCCGTCGGAGGGGTGGGGTCTGTTTCTGCCAGGAATTTTATTCTTAAAAATAGTTGATATGAGAGTGTTTACTGCATGCAATTTGAAGTGAAGTTCTCTGGGGAACTTTGTTAGGCTGCCTAGAAGGAAGGCTGCGGTGCGGCTGCTCTGCCACCTCCCAGCATCATTACAAAAACGAACGCTCCATGCCCCTTTCACTCAGCAGGCACATGACAGTGGACCACAGCTGTCAACAGACCGGCTTTGCTGCACAAGACAACAGGACTGTGGCATCTGCTCAGAGACCAGGCGCACTCCTGCCTCTCCGGGAGGAGATGAGCGGTCCTCATGCTGCAGCTAATGACACTTCAATTAGCATTTTCTCTAGTTTTAGGACTTTGCCATCTGAGCACAAGTCTCTAATTACGCACAAGCAACAAGTTTCCCATCAATCCCACAATTTACACACTCACCATACACCATCGCTCCTCCAGTTTCATGCAAGAAGCGAAATCGATGATTTTTAAATAGCCAGATTGTCAGAATGGTAAGGATGAGCAAGAAATTAAAGACAAGCAGCTCCACGGCTCCCTGATGCTGAAACCGATCCCCGTCCTTCCCAGCCATCAGCTGCCGCCTCATGCTCCCCGCTGGCTTCAGGGGCTCAGATAAGACCCTGGAGGAGGGCTGCTGATGGCTTGCCCAGGACTGCGGCCAGACAACGTCAGAATAAGCCCTGCTACTTTAGTCGTGACTTCACTAGCATTCTGCTCTGGCTTAGCATTCAGATGGCTTCTAGTTACAACTTCCTGTTTCTCTCTTAAAGCAGCCTCGTCTCTTTTCCAACTCCAGACTGTGGTTTCATCATCATGGGCTCTGTCTTCAAAATGATTCACTGGGGATCACTGATATCTGTACTTGGGATTCTATCACTTCAAACAAGTTTTTCTTAGCCTGCATAACTGGAAACTCTTGGATTTAAAGTTCAGCTTACAGCAGAAATATTTTCCAGATTCAGAAAGGCAATGCTCAAGTCATGCTTTCATCCACTGGCAAGGACTGTGTTCTCCCACCAGGGCAGGGCAGGTCTGTGATGGGGACTGATGGCTCTACTTCCATCTGAAATGATTTTGCCAGAGTATTGTTTTAGGTTGAGCAACATGGATTTGGTATATGCATCCCTGGCTTTTCATAACCAGTAGTCACAGAATAGAAGTTAAAGTCTGTATCAGTTGCTTTTAGAATATTTTTGCAAGAAAAAAGCAAAAGTTTTTTAAAAAATTCTATCCCTGTACCTATATTCCTGTTGTTTGGCTCTTTGAAAGGAAGGGAGGGAAGGGGGAGGGGAAAAGGAAGACTAGAAATACAACCCTGCAGTGACAACCACACATGTAGCCATCATCAGCAATGCACATGCATAGATTCTTCCCAAGACCCCTTCCCAGGATATCCAGACCCTCCAAACCCTGCAGGATCACAATCCCCCTGTCCCCAGGCAAGACCATGCTGCTCCCTGAGGTCCAGCATCTCAGGAGCCTGCAATGATGGCCCTGCAGAGCAACTCCATTACTGAGCATCTCGTAATCATTGTTCTGCTAGGTATAGCGGCACACACTTGTACTCTGGAGGTAGAGGTAAGAGGATTAGAAATTCAAAGTTATCTTGTGGGTTCCAAGCCAGCCTTAGCTACATGAGACCTTGTCTCAAAAAAAAAAAAAAAAAAAAAAAAGAGAGAGACAGAGAGAGAGAGAAGAAAAGAAGGAAGAAAGAAAGAAAGAAAGAAAGAGAACAAGAAATAGAAAGAAGATGAGAAAGAATATTTTTTAAATTGCTTTTGTTCACTTTTATTTATTTGAGAGCGGCAGAGAGAGAGAGAGAGAGACAGAATAGGCGCGCCAGGGCCTCCAGCCACTGCAAACAAACTCCAGATGCATGCACCCCCTGGGGGTGCATCTGGCTTACATGGGTCTGAGAGAATCAAGCCTTGAACCATGGCCCTTAGGCTTCACAGGCAAGTGCTTAACTGCTAAGCCATCTCTCCAGCCCAGGAAGAATACTATTAAAGTGAATACTATGACTCCCTTGCCTTTAACAATTGACCTTATGCTGTAGCGAGGTGATCCTAGAAGTCCAATATCTCACCACATGGTTGTAATGGAGAGATATTAATCATCTAATATTCCTATTTTGATAGAATTGGAATTCGATTTATCCACATTTGGAGCTCAAATATGTCCTGGAAAAAAGGTTTGTAACTAAAAGCTTTAGGACAAGCATGTAATAACCTTGGGAACTGTCAGGTGAGATCTTATAGGCTTGTAATACATGCACCCAGGAAGTTGATACAGGAGGATCACTGTGAATTCAAAGCCACCTATGCAAATACCAGGCCATAACTCCTGCTCAGGAAACAGTGCCCCCTGAAAGGAAGTTTGCAGAGCGCTCACTACAGAACTGCTGCTTCAGCTTTTGCCCCGTGCAGCTCGAGCTGACTTCCTCTGAGTGAGCTCAGCAGGGGTAGGTTGTGCACTGTGGATGTGCTCACACATCCCCTTTCTGCAGGCGACGCTGTGATGACTAATACTCAGACTGTTTTGAGACCCGTCAGTCAATGCGTGGAAGCACTTTATGCAGCTTTGTTACCTTTATAATTTCATAACCCTGCAGATTTCATCTTGAGTTGTTAGATGTACATGAAAACCCAAATGCAAGACCTGGGAACTTCCTGCCTTTTGCTGTTTTTAAATCATCCAGTAACTGATTTATTTTTGCCACATTTATCCCATCTGAGTAAAAGAAATCTATTCTGTGGTTGGAAGGGGAATCCTTACTCACTGTTGGGGAGAGTATAAATTGGTACAACCACTATGGAAATTAGTGTGGAGGTGTCTCAGAAAGCTAACGATTGACCTATCACATGACCCAACTATACCACTTCTGAGCATATTGCCCAAAGGAGACACCTGCACACTCATGTTCACTGCCACTCTGTTCACAATAGCTAAGAAATGGAATCAGCATAAATGCCCATCTGTTGATGACCGGATAAGGAAAATGTGGTGCATACACACAATGGAGGTTAACTTAGCTACAAAGCAAAATGAAGTTATGCAATCTTGCAGGAAAATGGAAGGGATAAGAAAGAATTATACTAAGTCAGGTAACCCAGGGCAAGAAAGACAAAAATCACATGTTCTTTCTCGTATGTGGACCCTAACTTTTAATGTTTATACACAAATTAATACACACACACACACACACACACACACACATATATATATAAATATATATATATAAATTAAAGAATGTGAGAGTGAGTATGGGTTCTGATCATGAGATGGGAACAAGATGTGATGAGAAGGGGGAGGACAAAGGGAAACATTGAGTGTGAAAGCAGAAAGGAGGCTAAATTGTGGAAAAGGGTACAAGGGGAAAAAGAGAGGGGAAGAGGGAAAAGAAACAAAGCATATTGTTTAAAAACACCATAATGAAACTTAGTTCTTTGTATACTAATAAGTAAATTGATAAAATAAAAGGAAAATAATTTGTATATAAAATTACATAACTTTTAACACAGTACATCCAAACTCATCATTTCAACATGTAATCAATAAAAAATTAATGGAATCCAGGCATGGTGGTGCACACCTTTAATCCCAGCACTTGGGAGGCAGACGTAGGAGAATCACCGAGAGCTCAAGGCCACCCTGAGACTACATAGTGAATTTCAGGTCAGCCTAAGCTAGAGTGAGACCCTACCTCAAAAAAAAAAATTAATGGAAAAATATCAATGTTCTTTGGTTGTCTTATGACATCTAAATTCAGTATTCTACCCAGTACTCGACAAATGGATGAAAGGTCCATGGAGTGTTTTGGTTGGTTGTACATTGTTTTCAGAAGTTCTAAATTTGATGTGAACATGAGATTGGATGGAAAGAGGAAATTATAGGGACATGGGGAGGGCAAGGGGGGCTTGTGGTGGTTTGATTCAGGTGTCCTCCATAAACTTAGGTATTCTGAATGCTGGTCTCCCCAGCTGATGGCAACTGGAAATTAAAGTCTCCTGAAGGCAGTGTATTGTTGAGGGCAGGCTTATGATGTTATAGCCAGTTTCCCCATGCCAGTGTTTGGCACACTCTCCTGTTCTTATTGTCCATCTGATGTTGGCTAGGGTGTGATGTCCACCCTCTGCTCATGCATCGTTTTCCCTTGCCATCATGGAACTTCCCCCTCAAGCCTATAAGCCAAAATAAAACTCTTTTTTTTTTCCCCAAAAGATGCTCTTGATTGTGTGATTTCTACCAGCAATGTGAACCTGACTACAACAGGGTCCCTCACCCCATCTTCTGGCTGAAGACAGCTGAGAGTGTAGGATTCTAGCACCATGAACAATGTTTACAGTGAAGGTTGCCCACATACTCAATGTTCCTGTTACACAGAGATGTGTCGGGTAAGCCTGGTGCACCAGTGATGAGCCACCCGTATGGCCTCACTGTGTGTATGTGTACAGCCTTTTTCCTTTCCCTGCTATGGACTTGCAGTTCTGGGAATCTCACAAGAAACCCCATTTATAGTAAAACACATGTCTTAACCTCCTAGTGCAATCATATCACCCCACAATTTTATTTTATCAGATCACCTCTGGAGTTACCCTATAATCTCATTTATTGAAAAAAACAGTGCAAAAAGAGAAAAAAAAATGCCTAGCAGTCCTTTGAGATGTAACTTAAGATCAACTAAAACCCTTTAAATGGCTATGACTGTCCCTTGGTAAGCTCACACCATGCTGGTGTGTCTTATCCCTCCTTTGAGCACCTCTCTGTCTGTTAGCACCTATGTTTAAGTCTATGTTAAAAAATATCAAAAAGCTGGGCGCGGTGATGCACACCTTTAATCCCAGCACTCGGGAGGCAGAGGTAGGAGGATTGCTGTGAGTTCGAGGCCACCCTGAGACTCCATAGTGAATTCCAGGTTAGCCTGGGCTAGAGTGAGACCCTACCTTGAAAAAAAAAAAATCTCTTCTTCATGCACTCCAAGTCTGCTTCATACTGCCTCCTGGAATTCTTGTTCGTGGCAAAGTCAAGAATTATGCCTTCACTGCATCAGAGGTCTCTGCATACAGAACTCCCTGGGTTGCTGCAGGTGGTGGCATTGTGTCTCCAGCCTGGGATTCAATACTAAAGAAAAACACTTAGACTAGGATATTACATGTAAAAATCAGATATATTGCTTCTTGGGAAGAAACTTATAAGATTTAGTACACTAGGCCCTCCTCCTGTGGTCACAACTGCTTAGGGCCAGTGGTGGTTTGCTCCATGAGAGTTAGCTTGCCCAAGTCTGTTGATCCCACTGGGTTCTATGTGGCCCCTGATTTAATTCAGAAATGAAATATATCTGCTGTCAAGGAATCTTCCCAATTCTTTCACTTAGTGAAGTAATTTTGTGCCTTCTATCTTGTATTTGCTTCTTGGAATTTTGCTTTGCATTCTGTTGTCCAGTAGTAGTAAGAAAATAAAATAGAAACATCTGACAATGGGGCATCTACTGTGGGCCAGAAAATATGTTCAGGAGTTTGATTTCATCTAATTTAACACTTAGAAAACCCTTCCGTAGATGAAGATCTTAAGGCTCAGAGGAAGTTGGTAACACCGCCACAGCTACAGAGCTCAGAGGCATTGAAGTTATCTGTGAGGTTTAACGTCTTAAGATGTGGTTTTAGCTAGTGTGATAAACTCATGCATGCTTGGCAAGGGCTTTCCTTGTTTTAACACTTCAAGTTCTGTGTCCTAGGAATGCCATAAGTCCCAGGAAAACTGGGATGGTTGACTACCTGAACAGCCAAGGTCCCCCAAATTCCTAAATCCTTTGCTGTAGGTACTGATTGTTCCTTAGGAGTTTGCTAAGGTAGACAGGCACACAAGGAAAAATGCCCATTAAAAAAATAAAGATGTTGTGCTAATGCTTGGTGACCACACCTCTAGTGTTACATTCACTTATGAAACTGGGGTGTAACCCAAAACTTGAGTATAAGGCCCAGAGGGAAACCATGGACTGTGTTGATACTTGCCAGGTACTCAACTGGAGGTTCTTATTGTAAGACCCAACATGCAAGTGAGGCAGGAGGGAGAAAGGACAGAACTGCCCAGTTTTCTGCTGTAAGTATGTCCTGCCACAGCTTTCCCACAACGTCCCACAGACAGAATCAAGAGCAGAACCTGTCCGACAGGGTAACCCTCGGTGGTGGAGCACAGCAGTCCCACAGAAGAGAGAACATGACTGGATTGGCCCATATGGGATCTAACTGGTCACTGGAGAGTGCTGGTTCTTGAAGGGGACAGCAGACTGTGGGTCAGAGTCTGACTGGGGAGGCCAGTGGCAGAGACAAAGGTTTCCCTTTGCTGCCCGTGGAGCTCACCCTGCTGGGTCCAGGCAAGCCTGACATTGTGCCATCAAAGCGATCAAAGGACTAATGGTCTTCTAACCAAAGCCTCAGGAATGAGGAGGGCCCAGGTAAACATCCCTTGGCTGCCATCTTGGAGGCTTCTCACACCATTCCTTGCAGTCTCTCGCTGTTGCCCATTGCACCCTGACCCCTTTTCTTTGGCAGACACCTCTGCAATAGAAACAACAGACCTCAACCCATGGTCCCCTCTTCTGTCCTGCACAGTTTACAGGACCAGTCATGACAGAAAGTTCACTCACTGACTTATTGCTTTGGTCTCTGATGTCTCTACATAGAGCAAGACATAAAGCAAAGGGAGATGCAGGCTGGGAGCAATGGCTGGAACTGGCTCCCAGGTACAGGGCAGGCCTCAGGTTGAAATGGAATAGAAGTCCGAAAGCTAGGGACAGGTTGGACATTGAGAAATGTAAGTGCATGAAATCAGAGGCCTGAGGAAATTCCTTGCTTTGTTCTCGCTTTATGTGTACACAGGATAAATTCATCTATTTTTCAGTAAAAAACTTATACTCTGTCTTTCAAACTAACAAATTCTAGCTTTCTTCACTGAAAGAAGTATTGTCCTGTCACATCTCTGGGTTAAATTAAGTTTTTGTATTGCCAGGCATGCTGGATCATACCTGTATTCTCACCATGTAGAGGCTGAGGTAGGAGGATCATCATGATTTTGAGGTTAGTTTTTGCATAAAATAACAAAGAAGTTTAGCAGTCCAGACCTTTTACTGTGGTGTGTGTGTGTGTGTGTGTGTGTGTGTGTGTGTGTGTTTCCAGGACAAAAGAAAGAGCAGAGTTCCAGACAAGAAACTTTAAAAAGCACAGTATTTTCTGAAAATGAAGTGTGTAAATTTCAAGCAGATTTGGAGAGAGTAGCTTTTTTTATTTTTCTAAAAAAATATTATTTTTATTGATTTGACAGAGAGAGAAAGACACACACACACACACACACACACACACACACACACGAAGACAGAGAGGAGATGGGTGTGCCAGGGCCTTCATCCACTGCAAACGAACTCTAGAAGCAAGTACTGCTTTATGCAACTGACTTACATGGGTCCATCAAACCTGGGTCCCTTGGATTTGCAAGGAAGTACCTTAACCATTAAGCAATCTTTCCAGCCCTAGAGTTGCCTATTTGACCCCCCAAAATCTACCCAAACTCCAGCCCTTGAGACAGCTTTAATTTGGGATAAGTTTCAATGGGGGTTCCTATCCCTCCTCAGTGGAAAGGATCAGGGACAAAGAATAAACCAGGATGGGATTATAATCAAAATACTTTATGTGCATGTACAAAAATTTTCAATAAAAAGTATTTTAGGGCTCCAGCAGCAGTGGCACCAGGTCCTTGGCAGGAGCAGGTCTGTGGGGCCACATCTGCAAGGCTTGGCTTGAGCTGCAGGAGAAGCCAGGTGAGAGGATTTTCCACTCACATCAGAGCTCCTTGCAAATGCAAGAAACATGAAGAGAGAACCACAGCTACCAACAGAGGAGCAGATAAGGAGGTAGAGGATCATGTGGACCAGCAGGAGAACTAGAACCACCATCTACAGACTCCTCTCACCCACCACCAGTGCAAGCACCAGCAAGCACCAGAGACCTGGGGAAGGGAGCTCACAGCACCCAGCACCAGTGACCAGAGCAGCGATCCAGCAACCCAGCCAGCCTACTTGAACCCACAGCACACCAAAGAGGAACCCAAAAAGGAGCGCAGCATAACTGAGACCAAAATCATCCCAAAAGGTAACTGTGATTACACCAGGTCAGTACCTGCCAAATAAGCCTGGAATATAAGCTTGAATCAGAAGTACTAATGGCACCTTCCATATCAGGATAAATTATATGTTAAATTTGATAAATGGTTGGATTTGCCATTCTTAAATAAGCTATATTTTGGGCTTGTTATTTGTTGCTTCCTGATTTATGGTGGCTTTGTTTCCTCTTCTGTTGTTCATTAGGAAAGGGTCTCATTTGGTCACAAGCTGACTTGGAACCCTCAACAGACCAGAAATCATAACCTCCTAGGTGACAGGATGAAGGGTGTGGGGCAACATACACCCTAAGGGACTGTGATTTTGTTCGAAGATCTGGTTGCCATAATACCTACTCTTGCATAAATACTCTGTGCTGTTTTACATTGGATGTGTACATTGTTTAGTTAAATTTTAGAACATGCCTGCATTTTGTTCCACTCAGCCTACTTGAATACTCTCATAGCAGGCAAACACAACATCAAGGGTCACTTTTGTAGATACACTGAGAGTCTTAAGAGCCACACCTAGCATGTTAAGCTCCTACCCTAAAGATATATAACTTCAGATTGATTGATACATCTAATAATACTGCAGCTAGCTAGAAAATCCAAGCACCAATTTAATCCAAGATGCAAAAATATGTATATTATAACATAAGAAACACTAAAAATCAAGACAATATAAATCCACCAAAAAGTATTAATGACCTCCAATGAGAATGAGTTAGAGGAAATGCCTGAGAAAGATTTCAAAAAATGATTATAAAAATGCTCAAAGAAGTCAAATAGGAAATCAAAGGAATGAAAGAGGAAATCAGAGGAATCAGAGAAAACACAAGAAACCAATTTAGTGAAATAAAGTGGTCAATACAAGACAAAAATAAGGAGGTAGAAATAATAAAGAAAAAACAGTTAGAATTACTAGCAATGAAGAACACAGCCAGTGAAATAAAAAACTGTAGAAAGTCTCACCAGTAGAATGGAAGAAGGAGAGGACAGACTTCCTAAACTAGAAGACCAGGTGCCAAATCTAATACAGTCCAACAGAGAGAAAGACAAACTAATAGGAAAGTATGAATTGGAATTTCAAGATATTGGGGTACTAAGAAAAGATCAAACATAAGAATTCAGGGTAGAGTAGAAGGAGAAGAATTTCACTCGAAAGATATAGTAGGCATTTTCAACAAAATCATAGAAAAAAAAACTTCCCCCAAATTGGGAAAGAGATGCTAATGCAGAGACAGGAATCCTTTAGAACACCAACCAGACAAAACCTGGAAAGAACCTCTCTTTGCCACATTATAATTAAACTAGCAAACATACAAAACAAAGGAAATATATTGAAAGCAGTTTGAGAGAAAAATCAATTTACATACAACTCCTTTTATGAAGCTAGCATCACCCTAATTCCAAAACCAGGCAGAGATGCCACAAGAAAAGAAAACTACCAGCCTATTTCCCTGATGAATTTAGATGCAAAGATCCTAAACAAAATCCTTGCAAACCGAATCCAACAACACATCAAAAGCATTATCCATCTTGACCAAGTGGGACTCATTCCAGGAACACAGGGGTGGTTCAACATACGGAAATCTGTCAATGTAATACACCACATAAACAAGGTTAAACATAAAAACCACATGATCATTTCGATAGATGCAGAAAAGGCCTTTGACAAGATTCAACATCACTTCATGTTCAAAACATTGGAGAGAACTGGCATGGTTGGTTCATATCTCATCCTAATAAAGGCAATATACGAAGCTCCTAAGGTCCAAATAATACTTAATGGAGAGAGACTGGAGGAACTCCCATTAAGATCAGGAACAAGAGAGGGTTGTCCACTCTCACCTCTGCTTTTCAATATAGTACTGGAAGTCCTAGCTCAAGCAATAAGACAGGAGAAGGAAATAAAAGGATACAATTTGGAAAGGAAGAAGTTAAGTTAGCTTTATTCGCTGATGACATGATTATATATGTAAGAGACCCGAGAGACTCCATCCCAAAACTCCTGAAGGTGATTAATTCCTATAGCAAAGTAGCAGGATACAAAATCAATGCACAAAAATCAGTACCCTTCCTTTCTGCAAATGACTAAGATACAGAGAAAGAAATAAGGGACATAGTCCCATTTTCAATTGCAGCAACAAAAAAAAAAATACCTTGGAATAACTTTAACCAAGGAAGTGAAAGATCTATACAACGAAAACATAAAAACACTCAAGAAAGAAATTGAGGCAGACTTGAGAAAATGGAAAAAGACCTCCCATGTTCCTGGATAGGCAGAATTAACATTGTGAAGATGACAATCCTACGAAAGGCAATATACAGATTTAATGCAATTCCAATGAAAATTCCTACAGTGTTCTTCACAGAGATAGAAAAAATGATCTCAAATTTCATATGGAAAGGCAGAAGGCCCCGCATTTCCAAACATATCCTCAGCAAAATAAATACCTCTGGAGGCATCACCATACCTGATCTAAAGCTATATTACAAAGCCATAGTAATAAAAGCAACATGGTACTGGCATAAAAAACAGGAGTATATATCAATGGAATAGACTTGAGGACCCGGACTTTGGGTCAAGCAACTATAGCTACTTGATATTCGATAAAGGCCCAAACAATATAGGCTGGAAAAAAGACAGCATCTTCAACAAATGGTGCTGGACAAACTGGATAACCATATGCAGGAAACTGAAACTTGAACCACACATTTCACCATGCACTACACTCAAGTCCAAATGGATCAAAGATCTCAATATAAGACAAGAAACTCGAATACTACTGGAAGAAAATTTAGGAAGTACTTTCTATGATATAGGAATGGAAAAAGACTTCCTGAACAAAACCCCAGTAGCTCATGAACTTAAACCGTCACTCAACCAATGGGATCACATGAAGCTGAAGAGTTTCTTTACAGACAAGCATACAATAAGCAAAGCCAATAGATCACCCACAGAATGGGAGAAAATATTTGAGGGTTATCCAACTGATAGAGGCCTAATCTCTAGAATGTACAAAGAACTCAAAAATCTAAACAGTAAGAAGTCAAACACCCCACTCACAAAATGGGGCAAAGAGCTGAACAGGCAGTTCACAGAGGAAGAAATAGAAATGGCAAACATACACTTAAGAAAATGTTCATCATCCCAAATCATCAGAGATATTCAAATTAAAACAACTATGAGATTCCACCTTACCCCAATAAGGATAGCAAACATCAAAAAATCAAATAAAAACAAATGCTGGCGAGGATGTGGAGAAGTAGGAACACTCATCCACTGTTGGTGGGAATGTAGGATGGTACAACCACTTTGGAAAGCAATATGGAGATTCCTGAAAAAGCTGAGAATAGAGATACAAACAGACCCAGTTATTCCCTTACTGGGCATCTACCCTAAAACCTTCAAACCACAGGCTAGAGAGATTTGCTCAACTATGTTTATAGCGGCTCAATTTGTAATAGCTAAGTGATGGAATCAACCCAGATGTCCATCACTAGAAGAATGAGTAACTAAGATGTGGTATATCTACACAATGGAATTCTATACAGCAGTAAGAAAAAATGACACAATGAAATTTGAGGAAAAATGGTTGAACCTGGAACAGATCATTTTCAGTGAACTTACCCAATCACAGAAAAAAAATCGCCACATAGTCTCACTCATCTACAGCACCTAACCTGAATATACCCAAGATACCTTACCTACCCAGCAAGCATCTCCTAGACTAGACACTAGAATGGAAGGGGAGGGAGGGGAGGGCATCAAAGGGGTGGGAAACACAAATCTAGACCCAAACGGCAATGGTACCATAATTTTCTACTTACTAAAAGACAGACCAAATGGCTGATCCTTCACCAGGCCCTTACAGGGAACACCTGAACCACAAGACACTGGAGAGGGTAAGATCAATACTAACCTTAATCTTCTACATCTTCCCTCCCTCACTTCCCCTCTCCCTCTCTCTTATCTCTAACTCTTGTATATTAGTTATCTTTTTCCTCATTTTCTTAGTGGGCACTGACCTGTAACTCCCAGAACCAGCATGGGGCTATCATCCACAATGAGCTTTTGATCAGAGAGACCTACAAGGTTTCCTAAAAGACAGATTTCTGTCAGAGTACTTGATGACCCACCAAAGGCTAGTGGTAAGACCCTAATGCTGAAGACACCTTATGTGATTGACATGCAAATTAGAATGGCGTGGCTGGAAGTTGGAAGAGAGTCAGTCCCCAGACAGTCAGCACGTCTAGTGCCAGAAGGTGCCATATGGGCGACTGGGGGAAATTGACCAATATCTGTCGAAGCAACGCATGGTCTAACCTAGTTAGCAGCAAATAACTTGTTGTGATGCCCACACAAGTGCAGTGGTGGTACACAGCCATGGTGGGGAACCAACTGCTCTCAATTCGGCTAAATGATCCCCTCACTGGTATGGGACCCATAGCTGGAGCTGGGAACCAAGTCAGAACCATATCCAAACATAAACCCACTCTCCAATATCATGCTGCCATCAATTGTGGGCTACAAGAGGGCCTACACCTATTAAATTCTCTATAAAACAAAAGGGGGTTATCTCATTTGTCCTGATGCTAACTTACTCTCCGTTGGAGAATCTGCTTCTTTTTTTCAGATAGATGTAGATCCTAAGGAGAGAGCCACCCCATCATACCTCAAAAGGGCCCTGGCTGAAACTAAGAAAAATTGGAGAAACAAGCAAAGGGGCTGTTTTCCTGATGAACCAGATACCAGCACAAGGGGGGAGGAGATCAGCACAGAGAAAAATCAACTCCTACCAAATCAGAGAGCCAGAGCCTCAGAGGCCCCCAACACCTCATCACTGAAGCAGACCAAAAATGAACCCAACATGGCTCAGGGGAATTTTGCGGAAGAGGGGGTGGAAAGAATGTCAGAGCCACATGTTGGGTCATGATATGCAGAGACATTTATCTTACCCATAACTGTGGGCTAAGTCCACAATGCATGACCCGTATACCTCAACAAGGAGGGGCCAAGGGGAGGGGGTAGGTCACGGATGAGCCTAATAATGGTACCAAACTGACTGTATTTGCTGAATACAAAACTAACTAATAAAGAAAAAAAAACTAAAAAAAAAAAAAAAAAAAAAAAAGCAGGATCCTTTAATTTGTTGCTTACAAGAAACTCACCTTTGTAGAAAGGATGGACATAGGGTGAGGTTGGAAAATGGTGTTTCAAGAAATGGGCTTAGAAAACAAGCAGGGGTGGATATCCTATTATCTGATAAGGTAGACTTCAGTCCAACCTTACTTAAGTAAGATAGGGAAGGTCACTTTGTATTTATTAAAGGTACACTCCATCAGGGGACATTACAATTCTAAACATATATGCACCTAACATGGGGGCTCCCAAGTTCATCAAACAAACACTGTTAGAACTAAGGTCATAGATAATACCAAACACAGTTGTAGTGGGTGACTACAACACCCCACTCTCATCAATTGACAAGTCACTCCAGCAAAAAATAAAGAGAGGCATCTGGATTAAATGAGGTCATTGAAGAAATGGACCTAAAAGATATATTCAGGACATTTCATCCAAATGCTGCAGAATATACATTCATATATATATGTATGTATAGATAGATAGATAGATATTAGGACACAAAGCAAATCTTAACAAATACAGGAAAATTGAAATAATTCCTTGCATTCTAACTGACCACAATATAATCAAACTACACATCTATAGCAAGAAAAGCTATACAGCATACACAAAATAGTGGAAACTAAATAATACACTACTAAATGATGAATGGGTCAATGAAGAAATCAAGGAGGAAATCAAAAAATTCATAAAGTCAAATGATAATAAGAACACAACATACCAAAACCTTTGGGACACAATGAAGGCAGTCCTAAAAGGGAAATTTATAGCTTTAAGAGCCTGTATTAAGAAATTAGAAAAGTCTCAAGTAAATGAACTAATGCTTCACCTTAAAGCCTTGGAAAAAGAAGAACAAGGCAAACCAAAAATCAGTAGATGGGAAGACATAATAAAGATTAGGGGAGAAATTAATGAAATAGAAACCAAAAAAAAAAAAAAAAAGAATCCATGAAACAAAGAGTTTGTTCTTTGAAAGGATAAACAAGATTGATAACCCCTTAGCAAATCTGACCAAAAGAAAGAGAAAAGAGACACAAATTAATAAAATTAGAGATGAAAGAGGCAGCATCACAACAGATACCAGAGAAATTCAAAAAATCATAGGGACATACTATAAAAACATATACTCCACTAAGTATGAAACTCTGAAAGAAATGGATGATTTCCTTGACTTATATGACCTACCTACATTAAATTGAGATGAGATTAATCACTTAAATAGACCTATAACAAGTATGGAGATCCAAGCAGTTATCAAAAATCTCCCAACTAAAAAAAGTCCAGGCCCAGATTGAATCACTGCTGAATTTTACCATATCTTCAGGGAAGAGCTAACACCATTGCTTCTTAAACTTTTCCATAAAATAAAAAGAAGGAATCCTACCAAACTCCTTCTACGAAGCCAGCATCACCCTGATACCAAAACCAGGCAAACATAGAACAAAAAAAGAAAATTATAGACCAATCTCCCTCATGAACATAGATGCATAAATTCTCAACAAAATATTGGCAAACAGAATACAAGAATATATCAGAAAGATCATTCACCCCAACCAAGTAGGCTTTATCCCAGAGATGTAGGGATGGTTCAATATACACAAATCAATAAATGTAATATATTACATAAATGGACTGAAGAACAAAAATCACATGATTATCTTCTTAGATGCATAGAAAGCATTTGACAAAATCCAACATCCCTTCGTGATAAAAGTCCTGCAGATACTGGAAATAGAAGGAACATATCTGAATATAATAAAGGCTATTTAAGACAAGCCTACAGCCAACATACTCCTAAATGGGGAAAAACTGAAGCTTTTCCACTAAAATCAGGAATAAGACAAGGGTGTTCACTGTTCCCACTTTTGTTTAATATAGTACTGGAAGTCTTAGCCATAGCAATAAGGCAAGAGACACACATAAAAGGGATACAAATTGGAAAGGAAGAGATCAAGTTATCATTATTTGCAGATGACATGATTCTATACAAAAAGGACCCTAAAGACTCTACCAGGAAACTGCTAGAGCTGATAAACACTTACAGCCATGTAGCAGGATAAAAAAATAAACACACAGAAATCAGTAGCTTTCCTATATGCTAACAACAAACACACAGAGGATGAAATCAGAGAAATACTCCCATTCACAATTGCATCAAAAAAAATAATAAAATCCCTTGGTATAAACCTCACCAAGTAAGTGAAGGATCTCTACAATGAAAACTTTAAAACCCTCAATTGAGAAATTGCAGAAGACACTAGGAAACAGAAAAAAAATCCCTCGTTCTTGGATCAGAAGAATAAACATTGTGAAAATGGCCATATTACCAAAAGCAGTCTACATATTTAATTCAATCCCCATCAAAATTCCAATGGCATTCTTCATGGAAATAGATAAAACCATCCAAAATTCATTTGGAATCACAAAAAATCTCAAATATCTAAAACAATACTGAGCAATAAAAATAAGGCTAGTGGTATCACTTTACCTGATTTTAACCTATACTACAGAGCATGGTACTGGCACAAAAGTAGACATGTAGATCAATGGAATAGAATAGGGGGCCCAGATGTAAGTCCCCGTAGCAACAGCCACCCGATATTCAACAAAAAGTACCAAAAACACTCATTGGAGAAAAGACAGCCTCTTCAGCAAATGGTGCTAGGAAAACTGGATATATATCTGCAGAAGGATGAAAATAGATTCTTCTCTCTCTCCATGCACAAGAATTAAATCCAAATGGATTAAAGACCTTAACATCAGACCTGAAACTTTGAAACTGCTAGAGAAAAAATTAGTGGAAACCCTTCAATATATTGGTCTTGGCAAAGATTTTCTGAATATAACCCCAATTGCTCAGGCAATAAAACCACAGATTAACTACTGGGACCTCATGAAATTACAAAGATTTTGTACAAAAAGGACACTGTGAATAAAGCAAAGAGGCAACCTACAGAATGGAAAAAATCTTTGCTAACTATACATCTGATACAGGAATAATATTTAGGATATACAAAGAACTCAAAAAATTAAATAATAAGAAATCAAACAAGCCAATTAAAAAATGGGCTATGGAACTAAATAGAGAGTTCTCAAAAGAAGAAATACGAATGGCATATAAGCATCTAAAAAAAATGTTCTACATCCCTAGTCATCAGGGAATTGCAGATTAAAACTACGTTGAGATTCCATCTCACTCCTGTAAGATTGGCTACCATCACGAAAACAAATGAACATAACTGCTGGCAAGGATGCTGAAAAAGAGGAACCCTTCTACACTGCTGGTGGGAATGCAATCTGGTCCAGCCATTATGGAAATCAGTGTGGAGGTTCCTAGCATAGCTAAAAATAGATGTACCATATGACCCAGCTATAGCACTCCTAGGCACGTATCCTAAGGACTCATCTCATTACCTTAGAGATACTTGCCCAACCATGTTTATTGCCACTCAATTCACAATAGCTGGGAAGTGGAACCAGCCTAGATGTCTCTCAACTGATGAGTGGATAATGGAGACATGTCACATTAATACAATGGAGTTTTACTCAGTAGTAAAGAAAAATGAAGTTATGAAATTTGCAGGAAAATGGATGGATCTGGAAAGAATTATACTAAGTGAGATAACGCAGATGTCCATCACTAGAAGAATGGATAACTAAGATGTGGTATATCTACCCAATGGAATTCTATACAGCAGTAAGAAAAAATGACACAATGAAATTTGAGGAAAAATGGTTGAACCTGGAACAGATCATTTTCAGTGAACTTACCCAATCACAGAAAAAAAATCGCCACATAGTCTCACTCTTCTACAGCACCTAACCTGAATCTACCCAAGATACCTTATAAGTTACTCAAAATATTCCTTAAGTAGCAACAAGCTGAGTGTTATGCATGCATGAAGCAAATTCAGGAGCAAACTCTGTGCCGAGCTGTATAGATCTCTTCAATGAGAGGCTAAATCATGGCTCAAGGCCAGCAAAGTTAAAGCACATGGTACCCATACAAAGAAAATTCAACTTGCCTTAACTTGCTATTTTCTGATGGTAATAGTCAATATAAAGTGCAGACTTTAACTTGAAGCTACATTGTTCCTCTTTAGAGCCTGTGTAACTTGGCAAATGCAATATGAACATGTGTACACTATATCCCTCCATCAGAGTCTTCCTCCCAGTGATCCCTTGCTCCATATCACCCAGGTTGGCAGGTTTCTAGAGGTGTCCCAGGACACTGTGACCCTACTGCTGTAAAAATCGTCTGAATTGCTACTGGGGAAAATTTTTACCCTTACTCAAGGTAGGATAAATGTTAAACACAAAATTATTTTAATTATATCTTATGGAGACTGAAGAATATTCCTCAGTGGCCAAAGTTTAGGCTATAGATACACAAATAATGACCATCATGCCATTGAGCTAGAAGAGTCAAAGGTATAAATAATTCTTTCTTATCTATGTTCTTTGGTTGGTAAAGAGTTATTTCAGAAAATAATCAGGATCTTGAGAAAATCAAGCAGAAAGCTCCTGATCTGGCCTGGGTCCCTATCAGGGAACCACTTGGTGACTTGGGTCAGAGTCCTTCCACCTCAGGGATCTAAATTAGGCATCAAGTCAGGGTGGAGTGGGTTGGTTACTTTAAGTGTCCTTGGGGGCTCTTGATAGGTTGGTGAATTAGGCAAAGGGTTGTGGGTTCCCAAAAAAGTTCCAAGAAGAAGAAGCAACCGAGAAATAGATAAAGAACAGAGTTTGATGATCAGCCTTCATTTGGTGAGTAAGCATGAGTCAGGGCTTTGTGGATTTTAATTTCCGGGGCTTTGTTCCATGGACTTATCATTAGTAATACACAATTTATTACAAAATTTCCGTGTTCCTTAACTCCATCAGGACGGTCCTTTTGGGACTGTGACCCCCACTAGCTCCCTACAACATGGGGGTGCCCTTATTCATAATTTCTATCACTATTAGTAAAAAACAGTTCTCAAATGCTAAATGAAAACTCTTTTTAATATTTTTGTCTATTTATTTGAGAGCAGAGAAAGACAATGGGCACACCAGGACCTCTTGCCACTGCAAATGAACTTTAGATGCATGCGCCACTTTGTGGATCTGGCTTTTTTTTTTTTTTTTTTTTTTTACTGTGGAATTGAACCCAGATGGTCAGGCTTTACAGGCAAGCACTTTAACCTACAAGCCATGTTCCAGCCCCTGAATAATCATATTTTAAGACCAAAAATATATTCCTAACTGTTCTTTTAAACTTACTTCAACCTTTTCAGTCAAAATATGGTAAGTTTGGAGAAAGAAGAACCAATCAAGATTCAAACAGTATTGGGCTCCACAAACATCTCTTCTCTAAGCCAATCTGTCTGTTTCCATGTGAGAAACAGAATTGCTTAGTGGGCATCTCAGTGGCTCACTCTCTGGACTCCCCTCACCACTGTCTTCAAGGAAGACTCTCAGGCATAGAAAGAACTCCTGAGTGATGTGGCACAGGCCTATTCCTGGGCACGTGACAGTTCTCTGTACCTTCCTGGGCCTGTGTGTTCAGTGGTCCAAATGTTTCCCCTAAGGGCTGGAAGAGACCTGGGAGTCCTTAAATTTGTCTTAACTTTATCAATATTAAAAGATGAAAATTCATTCCATTTGAAGTTTTTTTTTTTTTTTATTTTGGTTTTTTGAGTTTGGGTTTCACTCTAGCCCAGGCTGACATTGAATTTGCTATGTAGTTTCAGGGTGGGCTCAAACTTGCAGCGATCCTCCTACCTCTGCCTCCTAAGTGCTGGGATTAAAGGCGTGCACTACCACATCCAGCTTAAGTACTTTTTGTTTGTTTGTTTGTTTTTTGAGGTAGGGTCTCACTCTGGCCCAGGCTGACCTGAAATTCACTATGTAGTCTCAGGGTAACCTTGAACTCACAATGATCCTCCTACCTCTGCCTCCTGAGTGCTGGGATTAAAGGTGTGCGCCACCACACCCCATCCTTGAGCATTTTTTTTTGGGGGGGGGCAGGGGTTTCAAGGTAGGGTTTCACCCTAGCCCCGGCTGACCTGAAATTCACTACGTAGTCTCAGGGTAGCCTCGAACTAATGGTGATCCTCTTACCTCTGCCTCCTGAGTGCTAGGATTAAAGGCGTGCACCACCACACCAACTCTTGAGCACTTATATTTAACCCAAGTTGTAGTGAGCTTTTTGTATAGCCAGCTCAGCTATGACATTTTTACACCAGCCCAAAAATACTAAAAAAAAAAAAAAAAAGAAAAAACATTTGAAGTTTGAATTTGAATTATATGATTTTATTATTTATTTATTTGTTTTGCTGAGACAGTGTCTTGCTATGTAGCTCTGGCTGGACATTAACTCACTATTTAGTCCAGGCTGGCCTTGAACTCACAGCAATCCTCTTGCCTGAGCCTCCCAAATGCTACCATGTCTATACTCATTAAATTGTGAGAAATATTATTATGTAATTATTAAATTATGGGAAAAAGTGCTCTGGTTCTAAATCAACATTTCTTCTGTACGCATAGATGTGTGGTCTGCTTTCCTGTTTCACTGACTGGGTCTCAGTACAATGGGGTAGACTTGCTGGGGCATCTGTGCTGTTTGCGGCCATCTTCAAAACACAAGAATTCTTACATCTTTAGTAGCTATGAAGTTGGATTAACCAACTTCAAATTACCATGCTGTGCAAAGAACAGGAAACAAGAAAGCAAATCCTAAGACATTAAAGCAGTTATCCTGCACAAAGTATGTGTTCTTAATATCACAAACAGCACAATCCCAGCCCCACATTATTTTCCTGTGAGGAACAGGGGGAGTTTCAGTCTGGGAATGGCTGCAGCATTGAAGGACTTGCAAAGGTCCAGGCAAAGCATGTTGGGTTTCAGGCTGCACATCACCGATGCCACTGGATAACATGACCAGAGAATTTAAAGCTGTAAGGGAGAAAATCGCCTATTAATTGTAACACTGAGCTTCCTGTGCCTTATACTGTCTTGCTACTAGGAAGTAACATTTGAACTGTGCATAGTGGAACACACACACACACGCGTGCGTGCACACACACACACATGCACACATTTCTACCCCTTGGAAGGCAGAGGCCAGAGGATCACTACAAAGTTGAGGCCAGTCTAGTCTATAGACTGGGTGTAAGGCCAGCCATGGCTACATAAACACTATCTCAGGGGAAAAAAAAAAATAAAGAGTACCATTGAAATACTTTGTTCTTCGAAAACTTTGAAACTGACATCTGTAATTAGTCTCACTTTATCTAAGGCTACATTTATCCCCTCTATGTCTGATCTGTGTTTTAAAATTTCATTACGTATTAGTGAAATGGTATGGTGCTTAGGGCCTTTAGCATGAGATGATCATGCGAGGCAACAGGTAAAATAATAATGGAGGCCATTGTATAGTTGCTGCATCAACTGCATTAGTCTTTACTTTGGGTGTGGCTGAAAATGCCCATAAAGCCTGGCATGATACTGCATGCCTGTGATTCCAGCACTTGGGATTAGAGGCAAAGGAGGATTAGCTGTTTAAGGCCAGGTTGAGGCTCTATAAGATTCTGTCTTGAAAGAGAGAGAGAGAGATCGAGAGAGAGAGAGAGAGAGAGAGAGAGAGAGAGAGAGAGAAGAAGAAGAAGAAGGAGGAGGAGGAGGAGGAGGATAGGAGAAGGAAAAGAGAGAAAAAAAGAAGAAAAAAATCTACATTAAGTTCTTTTCTTTTTTCTTGAGCCAGTGTCTAACACTGCAGCCCAGGCTGGTCTTGAACTCAAGGCCATCTTCCTATTTTAGATTCCTGAGTACTGGGATTACAGGCATAAACTCTCATGCCTGGTTTACAATGAATTTTCTTTTCTTGCTTGATTGTTATATCTGGAGCATCCTCCATGAGCTTGGTGCCTGGTGAGGCTTCCTTCATTTGCTTTTGAAACACACACATGACCAGCATTCTCTGGAATCCACCTTCTGTGTCTTCTCTGTTTTTCTGTCTGCAGAAATGCAAGAAGACAAACTCTGGGGTGAATATATCTCATCAGTACAGATTACCTAGCTCTCACAGGGCCCTGGGTTTTAATTCTTAACACTGCACCTAAAGATAGGGAGAAAGAAAGCCAAGATAATTTTAGTCCTGACCTATCTAACTTTGGTACTGCCACCCCTACTTAATGTATACTCTGCTGGTCTTCCCAGAGCTGCTAATGTGAGTGTCCAGCCACCGAACCACTGGCCATCTCTCTTTCACGAGCTCTGCAAGCTGCTATCTTACTGCGAATTTAAGAAGACACATCTCAAAATCTAGGTTCAAAACATTTCTTCAACAAGTAAATAGAAAGAAAGAAGAAATATGAAAAAGAGAAAGGTGGTGGCTATTAAATGGAAAGAAACTTAGTGGACACATCAGCTAAGTGCAGTGTTGAAAGCTTTCGTGATTCAAAGCAATCTAATTGCATGTGTATATATGTATGTATATATGTACATTTATGAAACAGTGGATAAATTAGAAACTAGCTAGCTATATAATAAGAAAGTTATTGCTAATGTTTTAGATGGAAAATGATATTGTGGTTAAATTTTCTTTTAAATTCTTATTTTTGCCCATGTACATGTATGTAATGTGGTGTGTATGTGATGTATGTGTGTGCCCATGCGGCATTCCATATTCTCACTTGAACCAGGTTGTGTTAACTTCTGGCTGGAGGGAAACTTCAGGGCATTGAGCTGGAGTCACTTACTGGTCCTGGAGTTTCACATTTTAGGGGATTATGTTTTCCACACGCCCCTGCAATTCTCCAGTTTCTGCCTCCACAGGATTGGGGTTGCCATCATGTGTGGCCACAACCATCTATCTATGCTGATCCTGATGCTCTAACTGCAGAGGTCTTTCCTCAGGCCTTCATGCTTGTGTAGGAGGAAGTACTCTTAACCTCTGAGCCGTCTCTCCAGCCCAATTCTTATTTCTTAAACCAAGCCTATTGGCATATGGATATAATTCCAGGATTCAGGGGGTTGAAGCAGGAGGATTGCTACAACACCAGCCTGGGCTACATAAGGAACCTTGTCTCAAAAGAACCAACAAAACAAATAGAGACAATAAAATAAGCACTTGTTTCTTTGAAGTAACAGATGAAACCACATGATGATTTCATATGATGGAGCTGGGGCTGGAGCTGAGAGGTGGGGCTACAGCTAAGATGTGGGCATATGGAACTTCTCATACTATGGTATTTTTGGACATTTCCATAATTAACATATTTAAGAATTGTATAAAGACAAGAGCCTCTTTCCATGGTTTACTTGGTCTGAGCTTACATTGAAGTAATTAGTCCAGTTAGCTCTCACAATTCTTTTCTTTTCCTTTCCTTATTTTCTCCCATCTTTCCTTCATTCCTTCCCTCAATTCCTTCCTTTATCCCTCCTCTTTCCCTCTTTCTTTCTTTCTATCTTTTTAAGTAAGCTTTCTTAGAAACTTTCCCTGATAGAACAATAGCTGCAACATTCCCTTTCCTTCTATTCCCATCGTGTTTAAGAAATCACAGTGAGCACAAGTAACCCTACTGAAAAGAGCCCTCTCTGGGAATGTTGGACTGGGAGGGGATATAAGACTACAATCTTTGTTTAAAAAGAAAGAAGGAAAGAAAGAAAGAAAAAAGGAAGAAAGGAAGGAAGGAAGGAAGGAAGAAAGAGGAAGAAAGAGAAAGAAAGAGAGAAAGAAAGAAAGAGAGAAAGAAAGAGAAAGAAAGAAAGAGAGAAATAAAGATTTCAAAATTTTTAAAAAGGATGCAGAGATGGTTCTGCAGCTAAAGGTGCTTGTTTGCAATGTCTGACAGCCTGGGTTTGATTTCCCAGTAAAGCCAGATGCATAAAGTGGCACAAGTGTCTGGAGTTGGTTTGCAGTGGCAAGAGGACCTGGTGCACCCATTCTCTCTCTCTTTATGTGCCTCTTCTCTTGTGTTTCTCTCTCAAATAAAATATTTAAAACATAAAAAATAATTCAGCATTTGTTCAGAGGAGAAAGCTCATCCTCACCCCATCTTCCCTCCTGGGTTTGGGTCTTTGCTTTGCTCTCACTTGTCCTCATTGCTGTCCTGATTGCTAGAGCAAAACTTTTGAAAACAGTTTCTTGGGCTGCAGAGATTGCTCAATGGTTAGGTGTGTTTCCTGCTCAAGCATGAAGGCCAGAGAAGGACCGAGGTCAAATTTTCAGATTCCACTGTAAAACTGCTGAGCTGTACATGACTGTATCCCCAATCCATTAGCGGAGCAGAGATCCCAGGATCCCAGAGACAACAGAGTCTTGCCAGTGCAAAATCAGGACCAGATAGAAAAGCAATGCAGCAGGACACCTGATGCTCCACTCTAGTCACTGCAGGCAAGTGATAAGGGTCCCTCAAGTGCACATACATGTACATATAACCCCCCCCACACACACACAAAATACATAAATAACAAAACAAAAAGAGTTTTTTTCTCTGGTGTGTCATTTAGGAAGTCAAGTTCCTAATGCCAGCATGTTCTTGACAGAAATCTTAGACTGGTTTTCCCAGCCTGGGGTTCATAATGAGGATGTTTTGTTTTGCTTTGGCCTCCAGTTGAGCTTAAAAGCATGCATATTCTCAAGAAAAAAAATGATTCACACTCTTTTTTTCTCCCTCCCTCCTTCCCTCCTCCCCTTCTTCTCTCTGCTCCTTGCTTACTTTGTTTTTTAGACAGGGTCCCCGGCTGACCTAGAACACACTCCTTACCCATGACACTGACTCTCATACTCCTCCTTGTAGATTCCATACCCTCTTTCTATAGTAGAAGCTGCAGTCAGGGTCGCAGATCCGTATGCATGAGCACATTTTACCAGATACCCAGGATTTAGAGAAAATTTAAGATGAGGGGTTAAGAGATGGTACTTCCAGAGCCCTATGCAGGAACCCCATGAGCCCAAGAGACTTGGAGTCATTCAGAGAAGAAGTCTGACTTGGAGCAATGATGTGGAGCTGTGCTGAGCTCAGACTCTGACTGCCTGGAGGTCAGAATGCATGCTTTAGTGCCCTGAGCCACATGGAAACTCATGTCTTTGAAGAGGTAGCTGAGGAAAGACACTGAAAGTCATACTCATTCTTCCCACAAATATTGTAAAAGTTCTTACGTAATAATGGGCACCTGTTTGGAAGTGAACTTAAGTGCAACTCTGCCACCAAGCCTGACAAATCAGCTGTGGTCATGTTACAGGACACTATGAGTGCCCAGTCCAAGCTGACCAATGGGTTATACTTGAAGGTCTTCAGTATCCACTTTGCTGCCCAAGTGCCCATCTAAATAAAGCATATGTTTGTTTCCCAAACTACATTTTAGAAGTTGTAGAGGTTAAATTTCTCTCCCACTTCCCTCCAGTGTGGAGGCTGATGAAGGAATCACTCACAGAGTGGGCAACAGCACTGAAGGCTTAGCAGAGCCCCTACTTGATCATGGACCTCACATTTTCTCAGACTCAGGATCTGCACATTAACACCAACGCCACATCTAGGCCTGTGTGTAAGACTTTGAATCTGACTAGCCAGCTGGCTGCAAGGACCAGCAGGCTTTGTGCAGGGACATCTCCCATGGGAGGCTGGTGATAGGCGGGCTTCCTGCCTGGTGATTGGGAGGCCAGTCTGTTCACACCTGAGAGGTCAGGGGGTGAGGAAGAAAAGGAGGCATTCTTCTCTTATACAGAGCTCTTGCGTACAGTATCATCCAAGAACACCCCATTCTGTCCACAGGGCAGAGAAGAGAGACATAAGCTTCCTCATTAGTCCCATGTTCACAGGGCCACACTGGTGAATGTGTTCTCTCCCGAACAAACCAGAATCATGTGAAGACAAGAGACTTTCCACTGCAACTCTTAAGCTGGAAGCTTTAAAATTGAAGAACCTACATGGGGAAGGTCAGCTTCAAGTGAGACATCTAGTCAGAAGTTATAAGCCATAAGTTCCAGATATTGATCCCACAGAACCCAACAGAACTCTCTGGTTTTAAATCGCTGTGATGGTGTAATTGTTTTGTATATTAATGCTTCTAACAGGATTTTCTACAGGGCAAAAATTCTATCATTGGAAAGACAGTCTTGTACTTAAATATCTCTGCAGTAATGGTATGTACATGTACATGAGCACTCTATGACTTGTCAAATACTGTAATTCTCAAAGTGTAGTCTCTGAACCGGCAGCATCAGTGTTGCCTGGAAGCATGTAAGGATCCCAGGCACTAAGAAAACACAGCCTGAGATCAGCAATGTCCTCAGCCACCCATCAGGGTTGGCCCCTCTGGCTTCCTTCCTTCTGAGATTTGAACTCAGCTATGAACCTCTAGACCTCTGCTACCTTCAGCAAGAGACTAAGCTCTCCTGTACTTTCTTTTTAAAAGCCTATGTTTCCTTGGGTCATGGCCAATCCTCTGGTGCCTCCACAAACCCCACAGGCAAGGCTGGTGTAGTGTGGGTGGGCACTGGGCTTCACTGCTATTCTCTTGACAGCACAGTGCCTAAAGACTTTCCTAGAGGAAGCCTTAGCTCAACAGAGCAGAAGGGAGCAGATTCAGTGAAGGGCAGAAATCCTGCTGGTGGTTCTGGGGAGCTCTTACAAGACATTTGGTCCTCAGCAAAATGCACCCGAGGACAGGCTGCACAATTCTGTCATCCATTTATTTCAGAGGGAGCTTGTCTTTACACAGTCCTCTAATTCCTGCTTGTGCTCCACCCGCCAAGTCCAGCAGAGCAGAGCAATCCCATCATGGAAACAAGGGACCTGGGTCTGGAGGGACGGCTTAGTGGTTAAAGATGCTTGCTTGTATAGTTAAAGATTCCACATGCTTGGGCTGCAGGTCACTAAGAATTAGCTGAAAACTTCCTCCTTGTGGACCAGCTGACAGAAACATGAAAAAAGCTATGCTGCATGCAGCCCTATGCGAGACAGAAGTCATCAGTGGTGATAAACAACAGTGGACACTGCAAGCCTTAAGGTTGGTTAGCCAGGCCAAATGAGCCAACGGGTGCAGTAGTGGCAGGTCTGTTATAGGGAAATCCAACCACTCACCAATTGGACTGGAGGCCCACTCCACAGGAGGGAATACATGCCTAGTACTGAAAACCTAGTCAAAAATCTATGGCTGGGGAGGTCATGAGCCCTAGGTGTATAATGCCTGCTGTTGTCAGGCTATATGCATACATTCTGCTCACTAAAGTGCCCTGTAAGCACTTTCCTTGGTGTTCATATCCATATATTTTGGTTAGAGAAGTTTCTCTTTACAAATGGCAATGACTTCTGGGATGACTCAAAAGGCACCATAGTGATGAGAAGTGACAGAGGACTGTTCAGCACTGTGACATCTCTATCACACCTTCCAAGGCTCAGGGTCCATTGCAGAAGAGGTGGCAGAAAGAATGTCAAATGAAGGGTAGGACTGCTTACAACGTGCTCCTCCAGACACAAAATGGCCTGGATGTCCATGACCTCACAGTGCCTGGCACTATCTACACAAGACCCTCAGGATAGGAGGAAAAGATGATGATATCAAAATAAAAGAGAGACTAATTGAGAGGGGAGGGGATATGATTGTGGGTAGATCTGTGAAGGAGAAAGTGGGGGAAAGGAGGGAATTATCATGGTTCATTGTCTGTAATTCTGGAAGTTATCAATAAAAACAAGCTAAAAAAAATAAAGATGCTTGCTTACAAAATGTGCCAGCCCAGGTTTGACTCCCCAGCACCCAAGTTAAGCCAGACATGGCACATGCTTCAAGAGCTCATTTACCTTGGTTCACCCACCTACCTCTCTACACAAATAAAAATTTTGTGAAGTAAGAGGGGGCCATCTCTAAAGGCACTCCACACTCACCTGTGGCATTCACCTCCTGCCCTCCTCCGGCCCAGCCAGCATCCTCCTTTGCTCAAGTCAGTAAGGCGCATGCAGTCTGCTCATGATGTGAGCTGAATCAGCTTACGGTGGCTGTGGCAGCTTCGGCCATCACACCCACATCAAGATGGGAAATGACACAGATCTATTCTGCTTCTACCTTCTGCAAGAGCAAACCTTCCCTGATAAGGACTCCAACTGAGAATTCTATCCCATGGGCCTGTACTGAGCTATATAAGACCAGTTCTGGCTGCCAAGGCCTGGGAAAGGTATCTGGATTTTCAGCAAGGGATAATGCAGAAGAGACGTTGGCAAGGCAGTTTGCTGAAACTTCATATCAGTGGGACAAAGCCCTGGCCTCACTCATGCGAAGGGACATACCTGATGGCAGGACTATCTTGTTGACTCTGAACTTTTAGGATGGGATGGGATCCAAGCCACAGCAGGATATGACTCACACTGACCTCACCCACTGCCAGGGTGAGGGGTAACTTCCACAAAAACCCATCATACAGGGAATTGGAGAGGCATCCCAGCCCTGATGCCTCTTCTTCCACTCAGATGTGTTTGTGTTTTTTGGTAGAATTAGAATCCCTTTTGTCTGGCCTTGGCATAGGCATGAATCAAAAAGAAAAGTGGCTGGGCGTGGTGGCACATGCCTTTAATCCCAGCACTCGGGAGGCAGAGGTAGGAGGATGGCCATGAGTTTCAGGCCACCCTGAGACCACAGAGTGAATTCCAGGTCAGCCTGGGCTAGAGTGAGACTCTACCTTGAAAAAAACAGAAAAAGGGGGTGTGGGCTGGAGAGATGGCTTAGCACTTAAGCGCTTCCTGTGAAGCCTGAGGACCCTGGTTTGAGTCTTGATTCCCCAGGACCCATGTTAGCCAGATGCACAAGGGGGTGCATGCATCTGGAGTTCGTTTGCAGTGGCTGGAGGCCCTGGCGTGCCCATTCTCTCTCTATATATATATATCTTCCTCTTTCCCTCTCTGTCTGTTGCTCTCAAATAAATAAATAAAAATTAACAACAACAACAAAAATAAATAAATGAAGAAAAAGAAGAAAAGTAGAATTCCTCCCTTAGGGACAGCAAGCAAAAATAATTGACAAAAAGAAGGAACACACACTTTTGTACCCTAGAAGCACTGTATTAGAAGCTGTGGTGAGCTGGAGTATGGAAATCTGTGGCTAGCACACTCTGGATGATGCTGGCATTGACTGACATTTGAGAACTGCTTCTCTAAGAGCTGGGGATAGATAAATGAGTCAATACAGCAGCACATGACTCAGATGTACAGTTAGAAGAGCTGATATGCAAGCAAAATGTACTAGCAGCATTGTAAAAATAGGTTTGGCTAAAAGATAAATTTAGCTACATTAAAATTTTAAAGAGTTATTTCATCTGACAGGAGTTCAAGTGCTGGACAGTGGCTCCAGACAAAACACAAGCAATCTATGCTTCGCCAAGGAGCACAGGGGGAAACTTATAGAGGGTGTTTGCAGAAGCAAGACAGAAAGTGTTTGATTAGTTCAATGATAAAGTTCTAAGAAGTGAATTGGTTATTATGCTCAAATTTAATTTTATTGCTTATACTGAGTCAGGCTTAGTTTGCTTTTGTGGGAAGACACTGGCATCACCTCCACTTAATGGCTTCCTGATTAAAGAAAGAAGGGAAAACCTACTGCAATAACTACTGGGTAATATCATTTGCAAGTCACAACCATACAAGTTCTTTAAAACAGAGTTGGTATATCTAGTGTCATAAGCCTCCCTCTCTGTCTCCTTCCCTCCCTTCTAACTTCCCTCTACTTCTTCCTTTTCTTTTCTTCTTTCCTGAGCAAAAACATAGCAAGCATCTCTCATCTCACAGGTGTTGCATCACTTCCATTGCCAAGGGCTAAGCGTCAGCCTGTCTCTACACTGTTCCACTGGACTGGCCTCTCCTCTCCTCCTTCTCATTCACAAGATCCCTCCTCCCCTCCCCGTCACACGCACTTCCTCATCCAAGCCCATCATTTGAAATGGTGCTAGGATGTGGTTCTGCCCACAGAGCCACTAAAAGCTTTGACACAATAGACCTGAAAAGGCCTGGTTTAGTGGCACACACCTTTAATCCCAGCACTTGGGAGGCTAAGGTAGGTGGATCACTGTGAGTTCAAGGCCATCCTGAAACTACATAGTGAATTCCAGATCAGCCTGGGCTAGAAAGAGACCCTACCTCAAAAACAAACAAACAAAAATAGACCTGAAGATGATTATTATTTTCCAGACATCTGGAATAACAATAGCCCTTTCACATTCTTCTATTGCTTTTTTCCTACCTCCTCAGCTCTCAGAAGCTCCTCTGGGGTACAGATTCCCTTCTTTCATCTGTGTGCAATTCTAGATCCACACCCAGCTCCAGGCAGTGAGTATGGTCTCCTTAATCTTCCCCTTGTCCCCCTTCAGCTCCCATTCAGGCATTTCTTCTCTGTGTCTCTCTCATTTCTCTCCTGCTCCCTCCATCAGATAGCTGTAGTCCAGACCTTTCTCCCTTCCTCAGCTTCCCTTTATCTCATCATCCCTTCCAGTCCAGCTTCAGTCAAGACAAGACAGGGTCCCAGTGGCTCCTCTAGGAGGAAGACGGGAAGCAGTAGAAATGGACTCCTGCAGTGAGGCTGGCTGGTACCCTGAGCCAGGCCCAATCCTTTGCTGAGTCTGTGCATATTTTCTCAGGAGGTTACCCACTTTGATATCGAACTCTCCTCACCACCCTTTGCTCTTCCCTACACCACCTTCGGGTAACACCTGTTACGTGAAACCGGCACAATTGTAACCCCTATTGTAATGGTAACTCCATCCCATCCCTCCCCCCCTCCCATCCCTCCCCCCCCTTCCATCCCTCCCCCCCACCCCCGCCATCATTTCTTATCAGTACAGGCCTAGTGCAGTTAAGCCTGTCAGGAAATGTACATACACACAACACCTTTGAGATTTAAACAGCTCACAAGTTCCCCTTCCCCCAAGGAGTGCCCTGTTTCCATAAATTAACACATCTCAGCAGGAAAGCCAGAGGCAGGCTGTGGTCTGTCCGCTTTCTGCGAAGTGAGCATCTGCTTCCTGTGGCAAACATCAACTCCTCAGTCATCTCTGGCCATTTCCGCCTTTGTTACAGCAGATGTCTGTTCAGGAACACAGCTCTTCTTGCCACACGTCAGCCTCTTCATTCCAAAAATTCAGCTGTGAGCATCATTGCCCCTTGTGACTGACTGGAGTACATGTGTCCCTTGTCACCTCTCAAGGATCTGCCCCTAGTGTTTAGTGAATTATACTCAAGAAGAGTCCCTCTGGCACTTACTAACAAGTCAGCAAGAAAGGCTTAAGAGAGTTTCAGTCCAACAGGTGCAGGGAGCAGTGTCATCTTGGGAGGCGACCACCTTGGCTGTCATCCCACATAGGCAAGGGGTCTAATGTGCCTATGGCTATTTTTAGGTAGTAAGAACAACTAACATTATCTGTATTAGTAATCCTATAACTAACTAGACTTTATTTTAAATATGCAGAAGGTAAAATTTTGCTAAATGCTGAGCACTTCCTTGGGCTGTGTCATGCCCTGCATATCAAACTTATAGGAGAAAGCCAATCACATGTGGGTATGCAGCTTCTTTGATTTTCAGTCTAACTATGGTATCTCCAAGAAAGCCTTTGAAAAACCTTGTTTTCACTTCTTCCATTGTAAAATGAGAGTTACATCTGCTGCAGAAATTCTGAGGATTAAATATCAAATGATGGACAAGCACTTTGAAAGTACTAAATAGGGTTATTAATAATTGAAGGAGACACTGCCTTCATCTGAGCTGTTGAAAGCAATGTGTGGCATATCATTTCATCAGCTGTCCCTTCACTGAAAATACCTTGAGCTGCTCAGAAAAGTCACCTTATTCCTTTCAAAATAAGGCTTTAAAATCATTATCATTTGATAGTTTCCAATGCACTTGCACAGAAGTTAATTGTGTGCTCCTAATAATAAGCCTTGGTGTTGTCAATAGCATACACAAGCCCTCCAAGTTGTAGGATCCACCTCTGCCTCTCTGGATGATTGATGAACATCTGTACTGAGCACGTATGGGATATTTTGCCTTGTCATCTTGCACTAAGCAATACAACATAGTAATTATGAAGTATATATATTTTATTAACTACTATAAATTTTGCAGAAAAGGACTTGGAAAAGACACTTCTGGGGTTCTGAGGTCCCAAGCTACAGACACTGCATCCCCAGCATGCTTTGGTTTAGCTAGTCCCAGACCAAAAATGAGCAGAAGACCACCCAAATAAAAATTGGAAGGGAAGATCTTTATTAAGCTGGCCAGTGTCTGTCCCCTCGCAGCAAGGAGGAGAGCAGCCCTGGTCCTACTTTTACAATGAGGTCTTAAAGGCAAAAACCACATTCCCTGACAATGATCTGAAAAACCCCCAGCCACCCCCACCACACACAATAGTCTTTAGCAAGAGCAAGCAAGCATGATTACAAAAGCAGAATTTTTGCAGTTAGCACCAGGTACAAAGCAGATACCAAATATCAGGACGTCTTGACCTCAAGGTGAGAGCAAACACCAGATGCCTTACTGGGACCCATCCACATTCTTGTAATTAATGCTCTGTGCTAGTCTTTAATTTCTTATAGCTCTCTGAGAATGTCAAGATGGCTGAGTGGCCTAAGATTGCTTTCTTTAGGTCTGTTCACCAGCGGTTGTATCATTGGCACATAAATAAACAGCAAGTCGACACTGGGGTTCTCCAGAGAAGCACTCAGCCCTCACTGCCTTGTCTGTCAGCAAGAAGAGCAGATGCAGTGGAAACAGCTCTGCCTCACATCTGCATAACTGTCTTGGAATGCATCAGATCCAACAGCGGAACCCAGCTGTCCCAGGTGTCTGGTATGAAGGAGTTTGGGAAAGGTAGGCCTCTGTTCCCAGCCATGCAGGATTCGAGGTGCCCTTGGAGGAGTGAGAGGTTGTGCAGAGAACCAGGACTGTCCCTGCAAACTGTGGGCAGAGGTGAGAAGCAGTGCTCAGCCATGAAAGGACATGCCTATCGTGTCTAGCAGGGCTTGCTCCCTCTGACCTTGCTTGGCTCTAAGTTCTACTCACAAAGTCTCAAATTAGGATCAATCCCACAAGACACCAGGTATGGTGTCTGGAATACAAAAACAATACTCATTATTTGGTGGAGACTAGCTGTGTGTCAGCCACTACTGTTAGTGCATCCCCTGTGTTATAGTCAGGTTTACATTGCAGGCAGAAAACACCCAAACAAGAGCAGCTGATGGGAGAAAAGATTCATTTTGGCTTACAGAGTCAAGGGGAAGCTCCATGATGGCAGGGGGAAATGGTGGCATGAGCACAGGGTGGACATCACCTCATGACCAACATCAGGTGGCCAAAAGCAACAAGGAAGTGCCCAACAGTGGCAAGGGGAAACTGGCTATAATTTCCATAGGCCCACCCCCAACAATACACTGCCTCCAGGAGGTGTTAATTCCCAAATATCTATGAGCTGGAAACCTAGCATTCATAACAGCTAAGTTTATGGGGGACACCTGAATCAAGCCACCACACTCTGTGTGAGAGGAACAATATGTTGGCGCCCATGCTGAGATGAGGAAATTTAGGCAGAGAGCAATGTCTTCTTCCATATCATAAAGATGCCAGTGGCAAGGCAGCAGGGTGCTGCTCCTGAGTTCAGATCCCTCACTGATGTACACAGCCTTGTTACTTCACAAACTTAGCTTGAAGTGGCAAGTCATGCTAGGGGATTTGCACCTCACAATATTTCCTTTAAAAAAAAATTATTGACAACTTCTATACTTACAGACAACAAACCATGATATTTCCCTCCTGTCCACCATTT
Organism: Dipus sagitta; assembly: GCA_036346955.1. Lineage (NCBI taxonomy): Eukaryota > Metazoa > Chordata > Mammalia > Rodentia > Dipodidae > Dipus > Dipus sagitta. The sequence goes on from CM070786.1 coordinate 36,303,442, forward strand.
TCCTCTCTATAACTCCATTCTTCAAAATATCCTCTTCCTCTCTCCATTAGTCTGTCTTTTATTTTGATGTCATCATCTTTTTCTCCTATTATGAGGGTCTTGTGAAGGTATTGCTAGGCGCTGTGAGGTCATGGATATCCAGGCCAATTTCTGTCTTGGCAGTTGCAGTGTAAGGAGTGGTGTCCTTCCTTTGGCTCTTACCTTCTTTCCGCCATGGACCCTGAGCCTTGGAGAGTGTGATAGAGATGTTTCAGAGCCGAGCACGCCTCTGTCACTTCTCAGCACTCTGTTGCCTTTTGGGTCATCCCAGTGGTTACTGCCATCTGAAAAAAGAAGCTTCTCTAACCAAAAGTGAGAGTAGCATTAATATATGAATATGAACATTAAGTATAGTGCTTTCAGGGAAGTTTGGTGAGAATAAGATATGAATTTAGCTAGAAAAGAGCAGGCTTTATACCCCTAAATCACATGACCTCCCCTGCCATAGGCTTTTGATTAGGTTTTCAGTATCAGGAATGTATTTCCTCCCATAGAGCAGGCCTCTAGTCTAATTAGAGAGCAGTTGGGTTCCTCTAGAGCAGACATGCCACCTTTGCAACCATTGGCTCATTTGGCCTGTCTGGACAAACTTGAGGATTCTAGTGTCCACTGTTTTCACCACTGATGACTTCTGTCTCCCATAGGGCTGCATGCAGTGCAGCTTTTTCCAGCTTTCAGTTTAGGTTGGGCTACAGGGAGAAGGTTTTCATCTCAGCACAGGCTTGATTTCTCAGTGATCTTGTTGCCCATGCATGTGAAGCCTTCTGCAATAGAGTCTTACCATCTGTTACTCCTGGGAAACCCAGGGCCTTGGCAATAGCCTGTAATGTTTTGGAGGTAGCAGGGACCTACCTGGCCAACAACTCACTGGTAGGTATCCCATCCCTGGCACTGAAAATTTTCTAGTAGCAATCTATGGCTCCTGGGTGTGCCATTATCCAAAGAACTAGGCTTTCATATGTCTTATTCAGAATATCTTGCATTTTGATTGACCCTACCCCCACCCTTGTCTTACTCAATCTCTTCCCTGGCCTCACTTAGGCCACTCCACTTCCTGTAATCTGTTCTTCTACTTACATATATACAATACCATCCCCTAAAATCCTTCCTTATCCTCCCTTATGACCCTTTTCGCAGCTTATCTGGCCTATGCTACTGATTATTTGGTTCCAGTTCACACACAAGTCTAAACATTTGTAACTGGGATCCACATATTAGAGAAAACATGCAACATTTAGCTTTCTGGACCCAGGTTACCTCACATAATATAATCCTTTCCAGATCCATCCATTTCCCAGAAATTTTCATGATTTCATTTTTCTTTACCATTGAATATAACTCCATTGTATAAATGTGCCACATCTTCATTATCCACTCATCAGTTGAGGGGCATCTAGGCTGGTTCCATTTCCTAGCTGTTGTGAATAGAGCAGCAATAAACATGGTTGTGCAAGTATCTCTAAGGTAGAGAGAAGAGTCATTAGGATATATGCCTAGGAGTGCTATAGTTTGATCATATTTTAAATCAATTTTTATCTGTCTCAAGAACCTCCACACTGATTCCCACAATGTTTGGACCAGATTGCATTCCCACCAACAGTGTAGAAGTGTTCCCTTTTCCCGCATCCTTGACAACATTTATTGTCATTTGTTTTCTTAATGGTAGCCATTCTGACAGGAGTGAGATGAAATCTCAAAGTACTTTTAATTTGCATTTCCCTGATGGCTAAGGATGAAGAACACTATTTTAGATGTTTATATGCCATCTGTATTTCTTCCAATGAGAACTCTCTATTTAGTTCCATAGCCCATTTTTTAATTGGATTGTTTGAATTCTTACTGTTTTGTTTTTTGAATATTTTGTATATTGTGGATATTAATCATCTGTCAGATGTATAGCTGGCAAAGATTTTTCTCCCATTCTGTAGGTTGTCTCTTTGCTCTATTCACAGTGTCCTTTGCTGTACAAAAGCTTTGTAATTCCATGAGATCCCACTAGTTGATTAATGACTTTATTTCCTGAATGATTGGGATTATATTCAGAAAGTCAGCAATTTCAGAGTTTCAGGTCAGATATTAAGATCCCTGATCCACTTCAATCTGATTCTTGTGCATGGAGAAAGACAAGGATCTATTTTCATCTTTCTACATATAGATATACAGTTTTCCCGGCACCACTTGTTAAAGAGGCTGCCTTTTCTCCAATGAATATTTTTGGCATTTTTGTCAAAAATCAGATGGCTGTAGCTGCCTGGAGTAACATCTGGGTCCTCTATTCTGTTCCATTGATTTGTGTGTCTGTCTTTGTGCCAATACCATGCTGTTTTTGTTACTATGGCTTTGTAATATAGCTTAAAATTGGGTATGGCGATACCACCTACCTTATTTTTGTTGCTCAAAATTGTTTTGGCTATTCGAGGTCCTTTGTGTTTCCAAATGAATTTTAGGATTGTTTTTTCTATTCCTGTGAAGAATTACATTGGAAATTTAATGAGGATTGCATTAAGTGTGTAGACTGTTTTTGGTAAGATTGATATTTTCACAATATTGATTCTTCTAATCCAAGAACATGGGATGTCTTTCCATTTCTTAGTGTCTTCTGAAATTTTTGCTTGAATGTTTTAAAGTTCTCATTATAGAGCTCCTTTACTTCCTTGGTTAGGTTTATCCAAGATATTTTATTTTATTTTATTTTTGAGGCAATTGTGAAAGGGAGCAATTCCCTGATTTCTTCTTCCTCAACATGTTTGTTGTTAGTATCTAGGAAAGCTACTGATTTCTGTGTGTTCATTATGTATCCTTCTATGTTTCTAAAAGTATTTGTCAGCTCTAACGGTTTGCTCCTAGGGTTTTTAGGGTTCTTTATCTATAGAATCATATCATCTGCAAATAATGATAATTTGATCTCTTCCTTTCCAATATGTATCCCTTTTATGAGTGTCTCTTGGCTTATTGCTATAGCTAGGACTTCCAGTACTATATTAAATAAAAGTGGGGACAGTGGATACCCTTGTGTTTTTCCTGAATTTAGTAGAAATGCTTCAAGTTTTTCCCCATTTAGTATTATGTTAGCTGTAGGTTTGTCATAAATAGCTTTTATTATGTTGAAATATGTTCCTTATATTCCTGATTTCTGTAGAACTTTTATCATAAAAGGATGTTGGATTTTGTCAGATGCCTTTTCTGCATCTATTAAGATGGTCCTGTGATTTTTGTCCTTCAGACCATTTATATAGTGCATTGCATTTATTGATTTCTGTATGTTGAACCAACCCTGCATCTCTGGGATAAAGCCTACTTGGCCGGGGTGAATAATCTTTCTCATATATTCTTGTAACCTGTTTGCCAATATTTTGTTCAGAATTTTTTGCATCTATGCTCATGAGGGAGATTGGCATACTCAGCCTTTATGTTTGTGAGCGTACCTCAGAGATTTTCTCAAATTCTTCTAAGTACTTTCCCTCTGTTCTGGTTATTTCTCACAGTGCAATCACGAGGAACCCCAACACTCAGTGTCTTTAAAGAATTCATAATTTATTAGGAAGCTGTGCTTTGGACAGAGCTGGGTATTGATGGGTCTTCTGATTCCAATCAGTTCCAGTTGCAGTGGCTTAAAGGCTGGGCTGTCTGAGTGTCAAGGCCACCCACTCACTCTCAAGCCTGGGGTCTGTTGGCTGATTCTGGTTATCAGCTGGGGCTCCACCCACATGGGGAAAGAATCATTTCTCGAAATCTTTCAATGGAATGGCTTCATTTCCTTACAACTGAGTGCCTTGGTCAAGAATCCCTGGTAACAAAGGCCATTTGGAAACCATAGTGTTTTGGAATTCAAATAGTTGCTTCCACACAGTTCCAAGGTTACCCAGATTCAAAAGGAGTGTCAGCACCACCTTGTAAGAAGTACACATGGGATGCAATGTAATGATGAAGCTATATAGGGAAATGACTGGTCACACCATCTTTAAAGTGACATCGTGTTTCTTAAAATTAGGCAGTTGTCTGCCCAGCCAGATGGCACAGTCACAATGGACTGATGTAGAATAAGGTGTTCTGTGGCTGGGGAAATGAGAGCAGGGTTGCAGCTGGGACCTGGATGTCAGCACCATGTACAACACAAGTGCAGGAAGCTGTGAATTTAATGTATAGAGCCTCTTGTGGCCCAAGATTAGTGGGAGCTTTATATTGGAACACAAACTCATTCTCTGGATATGACGTACTTGTTTCCCAGTTTGAGATATGGATTCCTTTCCACTGAGTGGATCTCCTAGCCAATCCAAGAGCAGTTGGTTACCCACCATGGCTGTGTGTCACTATTGCACTCGTGTGACATCACATCAGGTTGTTTGTTTCTGAGTAGCTTAGACCTCAAATTGCTCAGACAGATGTTGTCCACTTTTCCCCAGTACTTCATGTGAAAGATTCGGGGAATAAAAGGGGAATAAAAGATTAAGATATTTTGCTTTTGCTAAACCTGCTCTATTCAGCTTCTGTAACATTGCTTGCTTGCTTCCGCTAAATAAAAAGAACTGCCATTTTATGATATCCATCAAAGTTAGTTAACCTGGAGAAAATGAGCTGCCTAGGATGTGCTTTGTTCTTTTGCCAAGTTACTGGTCACTTAAGAGATGCCTGGCCCAACTGCCCCTTCCATGAACTCTGCCCCTGTGTCCTGAAACCGCCACCCCGCCTGCGGTTACTCAAGAGACACCAGGTGGATCTGACCAATCAGGACCCACTCTATATGGAAAATTCCTAAGGCAGGTCCCCGTCCCTAGCAACCCACAAGGTCCCCCTCCCTATGGCAACCCACAAGGTTCCCACGCGCGCCTTCTCAGAACCAATCATTTCAAAGACGCGCACCCTCTCAGAACCAATCATTTTAAAGGGCGCGATATGATGTAACCCCTTTGTCCTTTTTCCTGCCTCACTCTTTCTTCCCGCCTCACTCCCTTTATAAGCCCTTCCCTTCAGGGGGCTGGGGCTCTTCACCCCTCCTGCGCGAGGACTCCATGTCGAGCCCCAGTGCACCGGTACCCGCAATAAACCTCTTGCTGTTATTGCATCGAGAAGTGTCTGTGCTGGTTCTTGAGTCTTGCCTGGTCCTTGGGACTTGGGGTACCTCCCTTTGAGGAGGGGTCCCAACACATGTAGCACCTTCTGTCACTAGATGGACTAACTGTCTGGAGATTGGCTCTCTTCCAGATTCCTGCTGGTCTTTCCATGTTCCGTACTGACAGCATATGGTGTCTTCAGCAGAAGGGTCTTACCATTAGTCTTTGGTGGGTAATCAAGTGGTCTGACAGAAGTCTGTCTTCTTTTGGGAAACCTTGTAGGTCTCTCTCATAAACAGCTCATTATGGATGTTAACCACATCCTGGTACTGGGAGTTATAGCACCAAGGGAAAAGAAAGAAGAAAAAGGAAGAAAAAAAGAAGAAAAGGAAAAAGAAAAAAAGGACCCTTTGACAGGTGCTCCCTGTAAGGTTCTGTTGAGGGCTCAACCTTTTAGTCTATCTTCCAGGATATAGGATTCTGTGGTACTAGTTCCATTTAGGTTCAGTTTTGTGCCCACCCACATACCCTTCTCCTCCCTTCAAGTCCTACCCTCCCTATTGTCCAGGCCTCGAGATGCCTTTTAGGTATGTCAGCAACTCAGACTGATCTAGGTTAGGAACTGCAGATGAGTGAAACCATGTGACAATTTTCTTTCTATGATTGTATAAGTTCCCTGAGTATGATCTGTTCCAAGTTCGACCATTTTTCTACAAATTTCATTGTATCATTTTTTTTTCTTACTGCTGAATAGAATTCCTTACAAGTCCGCTCAAAAAGGTAAGCTTGAAATAAACCCTTTCCTCTCATAAGCTGCTTCTGTCAAGGTGTTTGGTTCCAGCAAGGAGAAGGTGACTGCCATGCTCTGTGAGCACAGTCTGTGGTTATGTCATCACGTGCGCATTTCATTCACCTTTGGGTGTCCCTAGACTGAAACAGGGTGGATTCTCTGTGTTTCAGATCATCAGCTATAAATCGAATTGGGTTCAGGTAGATTCCAACTTCAGTTTGGGGGTACCTTGCAGCTGTGAACCTGAACCTGAGGGGAAAGGAAAGGTGATTGTAGAATAAAACCAAAGGCAGTCTCATGTTTCCAGACAATGTTGAAGCTGCTTTGGATTTTCAGTGACACTGGGGACAATAGAACAGACCAGGAAATAAAGTCCATGAAAAATGCAAAGGAAAAAAGGACATTTCTCCATTATCTTGGGCCTTTCCTAGAGACCATATAAATAACCCTAGTGACTGACAGAGTTCCCCCCCTCTTCCTCCTTTGCCACATTTGGGAAAGAGCTTGCAAAGTGAAAATGAACTCAGATAAACCCAGACTGGGCTGTCCATGTTTGTCCATATTTGTGTGTGTCTTATAATCTTCCTGCTTCAACCAGTTTGTGGAGTAGCCAAACTTATGATATCCTGTGTGTGTGTGTAAAACATAAGCATCAGCCTAGAGATTTTATAAGTTTAACAGAGTTGATGTGAGTCTGATCCTTTGTTTTCTATTTCCCCCTCATGAGGAAACCATTATCCATCATGGGGACATATGGCAAAATGAAAGACATCAGCTAAGGCTCATTCTTGGCTTCATGACTCCCACAGACAAATAACTGCAAACATTTTTCTGCACACCACACAACAGCACACTCCTTTTGTACACTGAGAGTAATCCTTAGACAGAAGATGCTCAGTTCAGGGCAAAGTGGCATCCCTGCACTCCTCCCTCCCGCGCTCCCTCCCTGCATTCTTCTCTCACTTGTACAGGAGCATGCAGCCGCTCAGATGTCAGGGTTCATGCTTCAAGCTTTCCTTGGACCTCTATGGAGTTTACACAATTGTCCTTGGATATGCAAGAGCCTTTCAAATGCCAGATTTGAGTATCAGGACTTAAATAACTATGACTGTTCTTTGAGTGTGTTTTCAGGGTGGAGGGGAAGATCTTGGGATTAGAGGTGCATCTAGGCATGCTTGCTACTGATATGGGTCAGTCATGGCTATATTTTGGAATACAAGCCAAAATCTTTTCTATGTAATATGGAGGTTTTTAATTTTTAATTTTTTAAAAATATTTATTTATTTATTTAAAGAAAGAAAGAGTGAGACACACAGAGAGCATCATGACACTGTAAACAAACTCCAGATGGATGTGCCACTTTGTGCATCTGCTTTATGTGGGTACTGTGGAATCAAATCCTGGTTGTTAGGTTTTGCAAGCAAGTGCCTTTAACCACTGAGTCATTGCCCCAGTCCTGGAGGATTTTTTTTTCTCTTGAGCATAGTACCATAAAGATCAAACTAGGGGATCAGAAAACTGGAACACAGGATGTTCACACTAGTTTTGACTGTTTTCTCAAATTCCTAATAAAATGTGTTCTGGTGGTAGTAGTGGTGGTTCCAATAACCCAGCTTGTCCATAATTTTCTTGAACATTCTCAAACTGGGTTTTCTTATATTAAGTTCATAAACTTGAAGACCAAATGGGGAGAAAGAGCAAAGTCCTTCCAGGGACCAGAGGAGATTCTCTTAAGCCTGAAGTAGCGCACTTAGTCTATTTAAGCTGCTATAACAAAAGACCATATAGTGGGCGTTTAAATGCCAGAAGAAGAAAGGAAATCTGTTTGGTTTTGGCTTTGATATGGTGTACTGCTATCTCCCCATCTCTAGCATTGGAAACTGGGAAGCCCATGGTCAATGGTGAAGGCTGATCTCCTTTGTTTAACAGGCCTTCAGAGTGGCCTTTTCCTTGGTGCACGCTCTTAAAGAGAAAGATGCCATTCTCTCCCTCTTACCACTCATGACAGAATCTCAATTACTTCCCAAAGGCTCCTCCAAATACTATCACACTAGAACTTCATCATATGAATTGGGGGGGGGGGCACAAATATTTAGCCATTACTACACAGGCTTTGGAAACTTTAAGTCATTGAGACATGTTCCCTTCATTGCCTGTGAGGAGCCTGAAAGCCCCTCATCCATCTCTCAATGTCTCTCAGTCTGGCCTGTGAGACACAGTGCAGCAATGGCCTGAGTCCCAGCATCTGAGAACAAGTTCAGAATCTGACCATTCTGCTGGCCAAGAGTCCCCTTGGGGAGGAGGTAGAAAGGAAACCAGTAGTCCAATGGGAAAGTTCAGTGTGAGGGGGCCTGACAATTGAGGGTAATTATAAGGTTCAGGAAGAAGACATTTAATCTTCCTGTTTATCAGATCCCTTATATGTAATCCCTCCCAGAGCTGCTTGAGAATTCCATGAGCTAACTCACCTGGAGTAGATAGAGCAATGGACCTTTGGTGGGACATACTGAGTCAGAGCTGGTGGTTGTATGAACAGACTACAAATACTGCCCAGATACCAGAGGACCAGCCTGGTGCTCAACAGACCATAAACTCAGTGGCAAAGAGGCTCACAGACACTGAGACAGATGTGGCAAGTGAGCAAATGATGGGAAATACCATAACCAGGGTCAACAAGGACAAAATGGCCTTGCTATGGAGTCAAGTTTGAACCATGTCCCATAGAGTTACATTAACCAGGTAAGAAAGAAATGGAAAAATAAAAACAAAATTGCAGAGCATAGTTATCTAAAATGTACTATTTCAAACTAGATGGAGACAGCTTTAGCTTAAAATTAAATATTTTTCTACTATCAAGAGGCATGACCTAGAATGATGGCACATACCAGTAAGCCCAACATTTGGGAGGTAGAGACAGGAGGATCAGAAGTTCAAGTCCCTCCTTGGCTATGTAGCAAGTTTATGGCCAGTCTGGGATACATGAGACCGTCTATGACAATGGGAAGTGGATCCAAGAGAATCCAAAGCCCAAGCACTGGCTTTAGCAGCGGCCAGAGACTCAAGGAAAGTGAGAGTGAAACACAGACACCCTAAGGTCACCTTCTGCCCTCCACAGGACACTGTGACCTGTGTGCACTCCCAAACCCCCCACAAATATACTCACTATTGCAGTTACCTTATTATTTTTGGAAGAAAACACAAGATGAAAATCAACATGTGGAAGGAAAGGGTAATTTCAGCTTATAGTCTTGAGTGGAGCTTTATTCATGGCAGGAAAGAATGGCAGAGCAGAGGCTGGGCATCACATCCTGCACATCAGCTGGAAGGTAGCAGTGAGAGTGAGCTAGCTAGCGCTGGGAAGCTGGGCTAATAAACCTGCAGGGCCCATCCCAGTGAAATACTTTCTCTAGCAAGGCTCCACCTCCCCAGCTGCCACCAGCTGTGGACCAAGTTGAGATTATGGGGGACATTTCACATTCAAACCACCACACAGAATACACTTACACACAGCGACACACACAACTAAATAAATAAATAACTTTATAATGGAAAATTTTGAAAAATACATCTGAGACAGAGTGAACTTAAATCTCGCTCAGAGAATACCTGCCTTGCTGTGTAAAACAATGAATTGAATTTAAGCAAGTTTGGTTCCTGAATAAAGATTAAGATATAGATATTTCACATTACTATTTTCAGTTTCCCAAAAATCACTGTCTAAATTTAAATTTATTTGCTCTTTGGTTTACTTCTTAAAGCAGTGTTTCATATAGTCCAGACTTGCCTTGAAGCTGCTGTGTAGCTCCTGATCTGCCTATATCCATCTCCCCAGTGATAGGATTATAGTTTAAATTTGATTTCTCATATGCAGTATATGAGAATACCTTTGTCAACATAGCCAATGGTGAATATTATCTTTTCTTTAAAAATATCTCTATACTTTGGGGACCTAAATTATTTGGCTCTGGCTTATATCTCCTAGTACCAGAAATTGGTAACAATCCATGTTGAGCTATTGATTAGAGAGACATACGCGGTCCCCAAAATAAGAAAGGCTTCTGTCAGATCACTTGAGTACCCACCTGTGGTAAAGGGTAAGACCCACTACACGCTTAACATAGACCCAGCTGAATCTGAAAAGAAGCCAGCTTCCAGATGGTCATCCCCTATAGTGCTGAAAAGAACACCTGAGCTGCTGGAGGAAAATGGCCAACAATGTTGTGAGCAAGCCGGGGACATTGCCATATTTTACAAAAGAACCCTTGCTCTGACACCCACTCCTACCTTCCACCATCCGCCAAGAGGCCTAAAGCAGCAAACTGCCCATCTTGAGCTTAAACCAAAATGAATTTTTGATTAGGCACCTTTGTCACAGTGAAACAAAGCTGAGCAGTACACCGTAGAAGGAGGTTTCTCTAGAGAATGCAGGAATTGGAGGGCCCTCCTTAACCCCAGTTGAAGACTTCTGACAGGCCATTCTGGTAATGGTGGGATATGGTTTCATGGAGTGTGGCTATATAGTGGACCAGATGCTGACTTGAGCTACTCCTCAGCAGACTCTAGGAGCAGGCTGACCTAAGTAACTCCGTATAGCAGAGTGCTGTGTTAGGGAAGTGACAGTTAAAAGTGCCTATTACTCACGGTCCCAGTGAGGGCAAAAGTCGTGGCAAGAAGGTCAGACTTGTGTTGTTTCAAAGACACCTACTATGGTGATCAGTCATCTGGGTTTGCCCCAGAATGTCCCACTTTAAGCACTGAAAGTCTTATATCCTTGAAAAGCTCTCAGGCTTTTCCCAAGAAGCCATGCAAAAATGGGCCACGTTATCCATTAGGAAAAAGGGGCTGAGGGGGAAAACAGGAAATAGCTCATGGAGAAGCTGTGCCTGGAGTGGTTTCTGGTGGGCAGAGCCTCGAAGGGAATCGAAGTATTCCCCCACCACCCCTGAGTTCCTGCAAGATCAGCTTTCATCAGGTATCTGTAATAACTGGGGAACCACCATGCCCTGTGCCCACTGGTTAGACCTTGGTTACCCTTAACTCCCCTTCTACTTTTATGACTAAATGTACCTAGAGATATTTTTAACTATGTAGAAACAGATGGATAAATGATTAGACTTCTCTTCCCAGGAAGAAGGGGACAGGGTGGCAAGGTTGACAGAGAGAAATCATGAAACAGGTTGACATGCATCAATGTCTACCTAACAGAGTCTCACTGGGTTTTTCCTGGAGCCATTTTCACAGGCCCTTTAGCTTGAGTTCTGGCCCTTCTGTTCTAGGTTTATGCATTTTAGTTCTGTTAAGGTCTGTCTTTGATGCTTTGTTGATCCTTCTAGAAATATATCCAGTTATTGGAGTTTTATAATGTATGTTTTATTATAATTCTTCAAGATGCCCTGTAGAAACATTTCCCAAATTCTCAATCCTCAGGCCCTGAGAATTTTAATTGAGATTATATTAAAACACATTAATCTGGACAAGCCTGGAATTTTGAAGACTTCCCAGACCATCTAGGTTATGGGATGGATTTTTTATTTAGGATCTATGTGATCATGGGCCAGGTTTATGTGGTGGGTTCCCAGGAAGGGCACAGCCTATGCTGCATGTCACTCAGGTCATGGGGTTGGAGGGAGTTGAAGGTAAAGAAAGACACAAGTTCATTTGTTCCATGGTCTCCCACTTAAGAACATCTTTCTTCTTTTATTTTCTACTTACACTTACCTAAGGGCAGCCACCTGATACAAAAGCTGCAGTCTCATACTGACTTCTCAACCGGCTGCCACCTTAAGTAAATATCCTGCTCTGTGTCTATAGACTTTGTTTCAGTGATGGAGCCTGGACTGACGTCACACAGCCTTGCTTCAGTGATGGAGTCCTGACTGATGTCACACAGCCTTGTTTCAATGATAGAGTCCTGACTGATGTCACACAGCCTTGCCTCACTGATGGAGCCCTGGCTAACACCACATGTTGTGGTGCATTGAATGCAAAAGTATGTCTTCATAGACTCAGATATTTTCTTTATTAAGCTTCCTACTTAGTCTTAATTAGGTGGAGCCCTGCTGGAGCAAGCATGCCAATGGGGGATTTTGAGTCCAGCCCGACTAGTTGTGTAGAGAGCCAGCTGGAGCTCTGGATGTCTGTGCTTGCTGGTTCTGGCTTTTGTCTCCCTGCTATGGATGTATGGAAGTGAGCCACAGCTTCTTCTGCCATGATGGAGCTTATCCTAGAATCTGTAAGCCTGAAATAAACCCTTTCCTCCCATAGGCTGCTTCTGGTTGGGTGTTTGCCCCAGAAGAACATTGGTACTCAGTAGTGGGTTTGTTTCTGTGATGAATATGACCATGTGGGTTTTGGTCTTTTGGAATATGTTTGTGGAAGCAATGTGGAAGGATTTAGTACTTTGGAGTGGAGAAGCGTTAAGTGATGTAATCAGAGCTTGATGGGCTGTTCTGGTGAGAGTCTGAAAATGCTACAATGCTACATGCAGAGAGAATTGTGGACTGTGAAGGCTTGGCTTATGAACTTTCAAAGGGGAAGGAGAGCACTTTGTCAGTACTGGCCTGCTAGAGAAAAATCTGGTTGTATTCTTTTGCCCATGCCTGGATAGTTTGATCAAGGTTGAATTTAAAAATAATGGATTGTTGTGCATGGTGGAAGGCACAGAAGAGAAAGATAGGAAAGATGCACAGTTTATTACAAGCAAGTTTGAACTTACAGGTACAGAGACTGATTTTAGGTTACTTAAAGTGAAATTGTTAAGCAGATTACCACCATCAAGGGTGGTCCATCTGTTTGTATTGGGACAATGGAAAAGATATGGTCCAAGGGTAAACCATGGAAAGTTTCAACTACTAAGAATGCAAATCATTTTGAAAGGAGGGGACTTGAAGAAAGACTGGTGAAAGAGCATCCTGCTCTTCAAGGTCAAGTTTGCTTCCCCCCAATGGATTTACATATCTGGTTTTGCAGCACTCCTGGAACTGGTTTTGGAAGCATGAAAATTGCAGAAAAGAGAGTCATGAAGTTCACAATGTTCCAAGAGCTATGTACACACCATCAACGTGAAACAGGGTTAAAATCCCTGAATGGAGACTAGGGAAGGCCATCATATGGAGCTGTGAAAATGAACCAGGGTTTACAGTGCAAACCCGAGGATGTTTTGGAGGTAGCAGGACTGTGGAATGGCTGCCATGGAGAGCTGTGGGCTTGGGATGGAGTTTTCCCAGGCTTCACAGGCCAGCTGGAAGGGCGGAATTGGAACCCAGGGATTTCTTCATCACTGGTTATGGATGTTTGACGTGGAACTGTAGATGTTTGATGTTTACCTGATGGTTATTTATTTTGCATTGGTACAGTCTCTCCTTGTCATGTATTATCTTTGTAATGGGGATGTTTACTCTTTGCCATTATGTGTTAAAAGTATGTAACTGTGTTTTGATTTTATAGGTCTCATAGTTAAGAGCCAGTCTTGACTATCAGTCTAGACTTTGGACTTTTGAACAGTGTTAAAGTGGGTGAAAACTAAAGCTGGACTGAATGCAATTTACACTGTGAGATGATCATGAATCTTTAGGGGCCAGGAGTGGAATGTGGTAGTTTGAATGCAGATATATGTCCCTCATAAACTCAGGTAATTTTGATTAAGCTTCCTGCTTAGTCTTCAGCAGGTGGAGCCCTGCTGGAGGAACTGTGTCACTGGGAGCATGTTTTGAGTCCAGCCCTACCAGGTGTGTTGAGAGCCAGTGTAAGCTATGGTTATTTGTGCTTGCTAATTAGTCTGGAAGTTCTCTCTCTTATATGAATGTATGACATGAGCCAGCTTCTTCCACCATGATGGAGCTTTGTCTGGATTCTGTCAGCCTGAAATAGAGCCTTCCCTCCCATAAGCTGCTTCTGGTTGGGTGTTTGTCCTAGAAATGAAATGGTTACTGCAAGACATGTCCTTGCTTTACTGATGAAGCCCTAGCTGACATCACATGTGAGAATCTGTTTAATTTCTTTCATTATACCTCTAGTAAGGTGTAGTTCTTATCATGTGTATTTTGTACATTTCTTGATGGGATGATTCTGAGTTAATACGGGCTCTTTTGATTTCCTCATCATGTCTTCCAATAAGTAAACCTAAAGAAATTATTAGCTTTTATAGTTTCCATATTGCTTCTGGCCATCCTTTTCTTACTGGAGCTAGACATGTTTCTACATAGAAAAGAAGGGTGTACTGCAGGTACATTACCTTACCTCTTTCCTCTTGTTAGCTATACCTCAGTCCACCAGCAATAACTCCTTCTGCTCCCCTGCAGTTGCTCCTTCCCATCTACCCTGGCAGCTCTGGACAGGAAAACGTATCTTGTCCTTCCTGGTTCTCTAGCAAAAATGTCAGACTTTCCAAGGAGAGCTTTGTTCATAAAACTCTTCCATAATATTTGACTTCTGAGCCATAAAAGGAAAACAAACACATGCTCTCTGGATGCCCTGCTTCTCCAGTTTGCCCTGGCCCTTGGGATGGGTTATCCAATTTAGTCCACATAATAATGCTCTCAGTGTTTCTTTCCAGCCAGTGATAATCAGATCAAATTGCAAACTTGAAATGTAAATGACCCAGAATCTGAATGAACTTGCCCCTGGTGAAATTTCAACCCCACAGAAAACTGGGTCTGGCTTCACTCTGAAAATCTAGCAGTGAGCCAACAGAAGCTAGGAAAGTAAAAGAGAGAACTGGGATTAAATAAGCAAACCATAAACACTTTGGATAAAGAATAATTTTTCCCAGACTTTGAGGTTATTAAAACTTCGGTTTGTACTGACATTACAGTACTGTAATGATGAGAACATAACATCACTGCTTACATAAAGGGTCTATTCTTCACCCATGGCTGTGAGCTGAACCACTGGTATTTAACACAGAGAACACAAATCATACTTTAAAGTATGAAGATGAGAAAAAAAGAATGAACAAATTATTTTGCTGAATGAAAATATTGTTTCTTCAAAATCAGATAGAAACCAAAGCTTTCTGTTGGTGAAAACCTTGGTCCCAGTCATGGCTACTGTCTGTTCTTGTGTGGTCTACAGGCTATGCGAGTTATATATATATTTTTTAAGATTGATTTTTACTTATTTATTAGAGGCAGACAGAAGGAGAGAGAGAGAGAGAGAGAGAGAGAGAGAGAGAGAATGGGCATGCCAGGGTTCCAGCCACTGCAAACAAACTCCAGACATATGTGCCACCATGTGCATCTGGCTTATGTGGGACCTGGAGAATCGAACCTGGGTCCTTAGACTTTGCAGGAAAGT
This sequence comes from Dipus sagitta, assembly GCA_036346955.1. Lineage (NCBI taxonomy): Eukaryota > Metazoa > Chordata > Mammalia > Rodentia > Dipodidae > Dipus > Dipus sagitta. The sequence continues at coordinate 36,318,616 of CM070786.1, forward strand.
GCCTTAACAAATAACCCATCTCTCCAGCTCAAGTTTTATATTTTTCAACCTTTGAAAACTATCAAATGTATTCTGTGGTATATGAAGATTAAGGGACATTCTGATTTCTTGTGCATCAATAAAATTTTCTGAGAACACAACCCTGCTCATTACGTATACAATGATATATGTCTCTAATTGAGTAGTGACCACATAGTGTGCCCTAAAATGCCACATGGAGAGAGTTCGGTGACTCCTAGGTAAATCAGAGTTTCTCAGCCTTGGCAGTATTGGCAGTATTATCTATCTCATGCCACTCAGCCTTATCAAAATTGTCTTCAGACATTGCTAACTGTCTTCTGAGGAGAACTCCCCCCACCTCTACCTAGGCCTTGTCCATGATTTAGGTTGCTATGGGATTAAAAAAGACAAGAAGAAAGGAAGTGATGTGGAGGCAAGGAAAAAAATGTTGGCATATTTTCCTTTGAGTTTTTAAAATACTGCTTTTTATCCCCCCCCCACAGGATGAAATAAATGCAGGATGGCACTAAGCAAAAAGCACCCGTGGATTTTGCAAATGAAGGGATCCCAAGGTGACCTTTGATTCTCAAGAGACTGTCTTCCTCTTGGCAGCCCTGTTAATAAATGTAAAAACTTCAACTTACAAAGGGACTGTTTTTTGTTTATGTGAATTTTCCGACAAACTCTCAATGATATTCTGATGAGTAAACATGCACTTCACTAGAGGCCTTGAGCCTTATTTATGTACTAGAAAGTTCTGTGCTGAGAGAGGGCAGAGGGCTTACCCTGGGGTAGATCCTTTCCCCTCAGAACTCTTTTGGTTTAACCATGTTGAAACTTTCTGACTTTCTAAGTCCTCCAATCTCTATACTTACTCTGACCCTGAAGCGTGGCTTCCACTTATCTTTAGGAGTCCCAGCTTGGGTTCAGGCAGGGAGCCAGACTGAAGTCTCCTATTCTTGAAGCTGCATGGTAGGCTTAGCAGCAGTCTTTTTGCCTGAGGATTAAGAGGCTGTGACGAAGAATTTCTCCCAAGGGGACTCAGGTGCAGACAAATGAGTTTAGCCTGCTCCACCTGGGAGAGAAGACTGTGAGTACAGTTAACTACCTGACATACGGTTGCCTCCAGGCCCAGCTCCTGCTAGCCTGGAACTCACACTACTAAAATAAACCTAGAAGAGAATTGTCCCCAAACACTGTAAGACATTTGAATAGCAAATGTTAACATCTGAAAAGTGTTCAGTAGTCTATTTTGAGTTTCAGGCATGTAAATTGACCACATTGTCCCTAGTGTGTAATTATATTTACATAATTGATTAGTTTTTTAAATTAAAAATATTTTATCTAATACAACCTTTAAAATAGATTCTTATTCAAACAATCATGTTTTGCCCACTTTTTCCATCACTTGGCATCTTGTAATGAGCTACCAAGTGTGAGACACATTTTGTACCAATATTATCTACTTATAAAGGGCATTCCCAGCCCTTGGGGGCAAGCTTAAGTTTCCTCTCTCTTTACGCTAAACCGAGGGCAACTCATGGTGGAGAGTCAAGGACACATGCTGGGCAAGTAGAGGCTATGGTCTATCCTAAACAAAGAGACCTGAGGTTGTGAACAGGACAGTGAATCTCTTTGTATTCCATCAGCAGAAGAAAGTACTTGAGTTTGAATAACAAAACTTGAAGTTTTAGGTTTGAAAGGAGCAGCTGGTATTTCCTGCTTTGCATAATGAAAGCAGAGAACTGACAAAGACCTGCCAGGAGTCCTCTCTCCCTCGCTTCACCTGAGTCACTCCATTTCTCCACTTCTCTCAAAAGAGAAACTCTGAGAAATTCTGCTTTTTTTTTTTTTTTTTTTTTTTTTTTGAGATAGGTCTTAATCATTAGCGCAGGTTGGTCTGGAACTATCTAGCCCAACTTGACCTTGAACTTAGAGTGACTGATCCATCAGTCCCCTTGCCTTAACCTCCCAAGTACTGGAATTATACGTGTGAGCCATCATACCCAGCAAAAGTTGGGGCGGGGAAGCAAGGCTCTTGCTTATTGGAGTTCCAGAATTTTGGGCTTTGAGAAAAAAAAGTAAAATTTCCTTAAAGTCTATATTTGTTGTTTCTTGTTCACTGTTCTGCCACTGATTCTTGCATAAAATTCTTCAATGTGGGCTTGCCTGGGCTTGTCACCCCGTGGTCTGCGTCATTAGTGTCACTGTCAGCTTCCTCGTCATCCAAGGCTTCTGGGATCAGGATTGGGTCAGAAGGATCCAACACAGGAGGGATGCTGTCCTTGCAGTCCAGTCCAGGTCTAGGGATATGGAGTCCATGTCTTCCTGACGGCCTTCCAGGCATTCTTTCTCTGAACCAGCCTGTGATTCTGCACATTCATTCTTCCCTTTTGCAGCACTGCTGATTGGCACACTTCATTGAAGCCAATGCCTAGGTCAGTAAAGACACTCATAGCTGATGGGCTGTGAAGCTCATCCATCTCCAGTCAGGATACTGACAGGTGTAATCTGTTTACTCAAAGTGTCTTAGAAAGGCTTAAAATCCTGCATCCGTTCCAGTGCACAGCATGAGCAAAGATGCCAGGCCAGTTTTGCTCATGATTGTAATGTAGGGAAGTTTGCTTTATAGAGATGCTGTAGGCACGGACTCAGTAATAACCATTCCAGATGTGGACCAGGTAAATATATTAACCTGCTTGAGTTTGTCAACCAAAACATATTGAGCATGCTGGAACTGAGAGGGAATCCAGTTCCCTCCTGGCTAGCCTTCATATGCTGGAAAGTACTATTAGAGCAGCTGGAGAATAATGGTTTCCAACAGATTGAAATAGCAGGAGATCCTTCCAGATACAAAATCAACCAGCTGAGCAAGTAGTACGCACTTGTGCAATAGTGGCACAAAGCTGATGCATGTAACCAACTGCTTCTGAATTAGACACGAGCCCCACTGAGTGGGGGAGGACCCATATCTGGCTCTGGGGACCAAGCCAGATTTCCTAGGACCCGAAACTAATAGATTCCAGAAAGAAACTCCACTGCTCTTTAACTAAGAAGGTGGACATACACATCAATAAGTCTCTCTAGTAACTAAGCTTATCTCCTTTAATTCAAACTGCTCTCACCATTGGTTGGAGAATCTGTTCTATCTTACAAGTGGTGGGGACTACTGGGGAAAACCAGGCTACATCAATACATTGAGAATAAGAGCTGACTGCATACCATGAGATGGGCCACCTCTACCTTAGCTGCCTGGGGCCCAGAAGTCACTATAGAGAAAGTAGTGACATGAATTCTGCTTGCTCTCATGGCTAGCCTGAAAACCAGTTCCAAATAATGACAGCAGACACTGGTCACTCAAGCCTCATCAAAACAGACATCCAGAGTCTAAGAGAAATCAACACTAAATCAGATCTCTATCTTTCCCACCAAGACTCAGGGAACAATTTGGAAGAGGAGGTTGAAAGACTGTAAAAGCTTCAGTGTTAGTGGGAATTGCCCGAGGCATTGTATCTCCCCTCAGAGACTGACTGAGGCCTCTTAGTCCCCAAAATGAATACCAATAACCACACAAAAGAAGACCCTCAGCAGAATTGGGGTGTGGGTAAAGAGACTAGGAGTACAACTCTTTTATAAAAAAATCAATAAACAATAAAAAATTAAAAACTCATCACATTAAAACATGGAAAAAAACACATTGAGACACATTCTGGGCCTTCGATAAACATTTCATCACCTGACAAAATCTGGTAGCAGAAAAAAATAAAAAAATAAAAAGAGTGAGGCCCCTCTCTTGTGAGTTCATTATGAGTTATATATGACATATCCTCCACTTAGGGCTTTGGTTGAATGCTTGGTCTCCCGCTGTGGGGCTCTCTTGGGAGCTCAATCGGCAGGAGTAGACAAAAACTACAAAGCTTTAAAGAGGTAATGCATGTTCTATTCAATCTATGCTGCATCCATCAACAATCCAGCCTGGCACTGTCTTAACTGAGGCATTCTCATGCACAGTGGGAAGTTTCAGTAGCAATACTTGAGAAGTATTTAAGTCTCCTCTGGGTTACTTTCTCTTCCCATGCCCAGCTCCTTTAAATCTAGTCACCTCTTCCTTCCATGTGTTTGTGAAAATGGATAGAAAATAACTCAGAAAATAGACTTTCTTCATGGCTACAATTAGAGCTCCTACCCACGGCTTAAATGGGAAAATATTTGACTGTGGGGCTAATGTACCGGGGCGCAGCCCTGAGCAGATGGAGGGCTGCTGACCTCAGCACAGGTTTCCTCCTTCATAACCCAAGGACACTCATTCGCTGGATTCGGAGGGCGAGAGTCATGAGCACAGGCTCTGGAAGTACTCCTCCTGCCTCAGTGCTCTCCCAGAGCTAAACCAGCAGCACATCAGCTTCCTCACCCAGATTCCTGGGCCAGGATTAGACGTCAGAAGGATCAACACGTCCCTGCCTGTCCCTGTGCTACAAGTGGATTTTCAAGGTTCTCTTCCTACAGTTTGGACAGTTACACACATAAGTGATTTCCTGGCTAGCAGCATTCATACTAGAGGACTTGGGTTCACTTTATCTTCTGATTAAAGATTTTATGGGCAGGAAAGTGTTTAGAAAGAATAAAGTATATTTCAGAGTAAGAGGGAAAGAAGACAGACTTCTCTGTGAGGAGTGGCTTCCAGAGCTGGAAAAACTCATGGTCCCATGGTTTCCATGGGAACTGAACTATGATTTAATTGGGAAGCCCACCCATCCGAGTTTATCATTGATCAGTTTGAGTGAAGGTGAGAGGCACTGGTTGGTCCATGGTATATCCAGTACTGCTCAGGTCCCAGAAAGCCTGCTAAGCCAGCCCACCGAGCCAGCCTGCCAGCCAGAAAATTCGCGCGTGTCCATCCCCCTTCACCATCCTGCATTACCAGGGGCCCTTTCCCTGTCTTTCTGCCTAGCCAAGGAAACTAACCAGCTCCTGTAGTGTTCAACATGAAAAACTAGGTAGACATTTTGTCCTATAAACCCAGGTAGGCAAAATTGCCATGTTTCTTGATTTAAATAAATTCAGTCTCAGTTTATGTGTTGATGGAGCTGAGCTATTTACTGGGAAATTCCACCTCAAGATCATGACATGTTCCTGATGGTCTTATGCTCTGGACATTTTTAAAGTCTGAGACACATCCAAGTGTTTGCTCCTTTGTTAGATACTTGAGAAAAACCTATGCATCCCTTGATGTCAGAGACACTGGCTTTGCTTTGGCCAAGGTGTGAGATTCTGATGGCTGTCATGATCTACATCTCCCCAAGACCCCTCAAAAAGGCCTTTGATCCTTAAACAGCTCTGCATCTTCACTACTATAGGGAGAATGTTGTCCTTTCTTAGGTCTCTTCTGCAGGATCCTTGAGGCATTCTGCTTGTCTTACCTCTGTTATGCAGCTCTCTATGTAGATCCTGAGAGCAGTATAAGCAACACCTAGGAACATGTTAGAAATGTAAATTATTGCTCTCCTGCCCCCACCACTGCTCAACCAGAATCACTGAGGTAAGGGCCCAGCAAGAGTATTTGCACCAACCCGGGAGGTGATTCTGATGCGAGGCTACTATAAGAAAAGCTCATCTTACACATCCTTGCCAATTAGACTCCTGAAAATAAAAGCATTAGGTAACTTCTATTTATAGCCTTCAATATATATCATTCCACCTCTACTCAAAGCAAAGGATGAAAGAGGTCTATGTTCATAAAATAAGTACTAAGCCTAAAACATAAACATGTTTCATCCTTTCTGATTTTTTCAATCACAGGGAACAAATAGAAGGACTCAAGTCTTATCCTTGCTTAAAATTTCTGTGAACTTTAATAATAATAATAATAATAATGGATTTCTGAGAGCCAAGGTCCAGGAATGATGAGAGCTTGTGGAGATGGGAGAGCTTGGCATCAGGACTTGGGAATGGGTAGGGAAACCCGGATGAGAGGTGAGGGAAGGTGCCACACCAAGGATGGAGAAGGGGGCTGGTGCTTCCTGCACCAGCAAGAATTTTAGAGAAGCTGATCATCAACACCTTTGTCCCAAATACAAAACTTCCCGCGGGTTCTGAGGAGGACAATAAAAGGTGCTGACATTTGTTGTCCAGCAGATAACACGCGAAGTGCAGCACTCTGGTTGCAGAGGGGCTGCAACATGCCCTTAGCTGTTTACTCAGTGTCCACTCTTCTTTCCCCGCGAGGGTGTGGCTGTACCTGGGAATGTGCCCACATAGCTGGGGAATGCCACTCCCCAGACCCTGTGATTGGCATCATGTGTGATCAGTGAGTGTGGACAGAAGACCAATGAGCCTCACTCTAGACTTGGACCTTCAGACACTGCCCACATTCTTTCCCCCACATTCTTTCCATCTACACAGTGGAGCAAAAAGAGACTTGCAAGTCACAAAATAAGGGCTACGACAGAATAGAAGCCAGAGGAGGGAAGTTCTGATCCCTGAATGTCCATGCAGGGCAGAGAACACTGAGGTGGGAGAAATAACCTTATTCAATGCAGGCATTTATTGAGTTCTTTGTGACCACCACTTAGATTTTCACAAAACCCAAAGACCCCTGTGGAGAATCAAGGCAATGCTTGGTCAATTCATTAATGCCCAGTTAGCACCAAGCCCCCATTGTGCCAAGCACACACACAGTAGGGCTCCACAAATATTGCTCCATATATAAGTGTATATGGCTGGTGAGGCCCCTGTGGTTCCATTAAAGCCCTCTGCTGAACAGACATTGCTAAATGGCACCCTGCAATGATGATGAGAGCAAGCAGCTGACAAATAGCAAGTTAGGTGCAATCAAGTGTAGATCTTTGTGGGTACAATGTAGAGATGACTATTAATTATATAGCCATCATTTAAGTGATTTGCAGATAGTAATCACAGTCATTTTCCAAAACAAAAGACATGCATGCACAGCGTACACAGACAGGTAATTTCTCCTTTTAACAAGTTTGATGAGACATCAAGATTGCTATGCAGTACCTGGTGCATAAGAAAATGAAAATCCATCACAACAGTCTGCACAGTGAATACAAAGGAGCTGTTTACTTAGGTTGAAAACAGGCTTTTTTGGGTAACAAATGGCATGACACCAACTCCATTTGCCAAACATTTTTGAACACCATTTCCTACTATGTGTGAAATTCTGTATTAAGTACAATGAGGAATTCAAAGATAAGAAAAATAAAATGCATAAAGATACAGGATGGAGAGGGTGTTATCAAAACCAGCTGTTTAGATTTCCAGAAATAGCAATCAGTCATGCTTCTGCAGTTTTGGCTGTAAGGAGATGCTCTGTCGTATCTGCTTTATGCTAATCACAACATTGTTCTGAGGTTTGAAAGAAAATAATACACACAAAGTACATGGCACATTGAGTGACCTCTAGGAAGAACTAGCTAGTTGCCCTCTTCCCAGTCTGTAATTCTGTGTTAAAAATCTAGAGCAAATGAGCCAGGCATAGTGGCACACGCCTTTAATCCCAGCACTTAGCATTCAGGAGACAGAGGTAGGAGGATTGCCATGAGTTCAAAGCCATCCTGAGATTACATAATGAATTCCAGGTCAGCCTGAGTGAGTGTGAGACCCTACCTTGGAAAACAAAACAAAACAAACAAACAAACAAAACCCCAAAAAACAGAGCAAATTGAAAAGTATTGTGTATTGTGTTTCATAAACCATAGAACAATAGATTATGCTAGACATTACAAGTGTGAGGCACAGGCAAGAAAAGCACACCCTCATTACTCAAGGCAGGTTTACTGAAAACGAAATCCAGTTGTTGACAAAGTCCACAGAGAGTTAAAAAAAATGATAGCTCATTTCTATGTCCCTAAAGGGGGCAATTATTATTATGTCACTGCTGGCATAGCCAGCCTGAAATACTAAGACGTATCCTTAAGCGATATTCAGTGCTTTCCTTTGCTATCTACCTGTCCTAGATCCAGTTTCTATGCTACCTCAAAGCTGTGAGGGTCCTATGCCCTCAAGCCTGGGACAACCTCCAGGAATTGTCCCAGACAGCCTCCTGGATGGCTGTTTCTGTGCTATCTGCTGCTCTGCTGCAATCCCTCATTGCCTCCCAATGTTCTCAGCCTGTTACTGAGTTGTGTAAGTTTACTGACTTACACATGTTTTGCATGTCAGTATCTTGCATTGTGATAGTAGCCCAAGCAGTTTCAGGCTAGGCTAACCTGCCTATACCAACACAGAGCCTCGCCCAAACTGCTGCTGGGACAATTCCACGTTCCTGCTGTAGATGTGACACACAACTGAGCCACCCACCATGGCTTCCTGAGGAGCTGCACCAAGCTTGGAAATGTATCTCTTTATGTCTCTTTCTTTCCTCCTGCTCTGCCTTACTTCCATTTTCCTTTACACACCTGCTCCCTTGGGATTGCACTGCAACTAATAAAACCTCAACATTTAAGTCTTTCCCTAGTTTCTGTTACCTAGGGAACACCCTTACATTTCAAATTTCTGAGCTGGAGCAGACAGCTGGCTGATACTGGACTATGTGCCATGCCCTTGGTGCCAGGGAGTTGGGAAAAGGAACATCTGTCTCATTTGTAATGCCATGGTGAGAGGTGGAGCCCTGCGCCTCTTCCATGAGACACACCCTAAATAGAAGAGTTCTTGTACTGTGTGCACAAAGGGAACAGACGAACTAGCGTGGCCTTTCCAGTGCCCCTCCTTCCCAGGAATTTTTTCATATGGAGTATTGTTCTTCTATGTAGCCAACCACAGGAATTCTGTCCACTTCCATCTCCTGACCTGCCAGATCTGTCTTTGTGGTAGACTGCTTTGCTCCTGGTGTGCGTGTTTTCCCCTTGTTTTCAAGTAGGCAAAATGTCCCGTACTGACTCATTCTTCCCAGTCTTCCAATTCCTGTGTGCAAATTCTATTCTCCTTTGTTTCTCTGCCCACAGGTCCACCAGTCAACTCTCATGCCCAGACCTGGCATTGGTCTCCTGTCTGGTTAATATTCAGTCCTTTGCTATTCAAAGTATGAGTAGATTGTTTCAGATATAAATAGAACATACTGGCCATCATACATCTTTTGAGAAGAGGAAAGTTAAATCAGTCTGTAGGGATCCTATTCTGTGGAGCAGCATGGTGACCAGGCATCTTCTCTCTTTTGTAAAGAAGTGTCTGGGGAAAGTCTTGAACGGTCTTCAAAGGGAACTGTTTTATAAGTAGATGTCCTGGTCTGCAACTGTATTCATGTATTTTACAGCTTCATATGGTGAAAATACACACACTGTGTTGTTTAGAGACACAATTTGTTCATGCAAACAATTATAATATTTCCTAAGGTCAGCCCTCTCCTGCCTAGATTAGCATCTCACTCAAATACTGTGCATTCCTGAGACATACTCATGTATTGCATTTTGTCTATTCCTGACCCAGAAGTTAGGTACACTTACACAGGCTCTGGAGCCCACAACACCACCCCATGTAAGAGGATGTCATTACAGTTATAAACACCATGGAAGAAGTTAGGCACACTTACACAGGCTCCAGAGCCCACAACACCACCCCGTGTAAGAGGATGCCATTACAGTTATAAACACCATGGAAGAAGTTAGGCACGCTTACACAGGCTCCGGAGCCCACAACACCACCCCATGTAAGAGGATGTCATTCCAGTTATAAACACCATGGATTTCCCGTAGTGACTTTGTAGCAGACAAGAGTGAAGAGTTTTGTTTTACAAGACACATATTAAATGAATTTCTTGGCAGAGGCGAGCAAAGGACACTTTAGTTTTTATGCTGATGCTATGAGAGTGAACATCAATTTTGTCTACCCCTCCTCTCTCCTAGGTAAGTGTACCCAGAGTTCCCCACATCATGAAGCATCCCACATGCTCCTGAGTGGTTTTGGCTCCAAAGTACAAATCTCTGTTCACCTGCTTCCCCAAAGCTCTGCTGAATCCAAGCAAGAGCATTTCATGTGACTGAGGCTTGGGGTTCACAGACAGGAATCACAGCAGAGGGAAGACGGGGGCTGTTCATGTATCTGCGTTCTTTCCTTCCTTTAGGCAAGTCTGCTGCCATTGCTTTCTTGAGCCTCTAGTTCAGCACCATGTTTTAGAGGTAATGCTCTTGCCCAAACTATTGCCTTTGACCATTAATTCCTTACGCCAACTGATCTCCAACTTGATTCCCTTGAATGCTATTGTATATCTGTAAAAATACTGTTCTAATTGAAGTGAAGATGATCTTCTATTGTTGGTACCCCAGCTCAATGAGCTCTTGTAGGTCCTGACTTAGACACAGTGGAACCTTTGCATAACATATGGCTGGCTCACTGATATATTTTTGAAAGTAAGTGTAGTCTATCTTCTACTTAAATAGCTTCATGTTCAGTAATTGTTCTTTCAGAATCCCTGGAGGCCAGTCTTTAAGCCTCCTGACTACACACTTAGCAAATATCTACATGCCTTTCAGGAGTTATGCCTGGGTTAAGCACCATGGGTAGCACACAGAAATAGGGTGGCACAGACTTACTTCCCAGCCTGGAAAAGGTGAATTAATAGGTGTAAGAAATTAGCAAACTGGTGGTCATATAAGTGCAGGCAAGTTAAAGTTATATTCCTTAGATAGGCAATGGTTCTTTTCAACTGAGACTGGAGGAGCAGGATTTTAAAATCTTCATGAAAGAGGCAAGCTCTTGGTATGGGAAGCAACAGTTAACAGCTATTCCTGTCGACACACAAACCACCCTGAGAAGATGGAAGTGTCAGAGCATACAAGTGTGATGTTTATAAGTAGAAAGAAGAAACCCAAGAAGCATCTGGATGATGGAGGGCCCTTTGTACAAGACCAAGTTTTGGCCTCAAAAGGACTGAGGACTGGCAAGGAATATTTTAATGACCAGAGGACTATAATTTTACCCCTGTCATTTAAGAGAACTCATACCATTTAGATAGCACAGTGGTCCAGTTGAAAGTTATGACAGCTGCCACTGGGCAGCCCCAGGGTATGTTAAGCATGTTAAGAACTGAGAACTGGTGCTGGAGAGATGGCTTAGTGGTTAAGTCACTTTTCTGTGAAGCCTGGGAACTTTAGCCAAGCACCTTAACTGCTAAGCCATCTCTACAGCTGAGCAAAGAGAATTTTTAATGTTCACAACGTATACAAATGATTAACTGTTCAATGTGATGAAAATGTTAGAAGTTATAAATTTTTCTTTTTTAAAAATATTTCATTTATTTATTTATTTTCTTCAGAGAGACAGGCAAATATGAGAGAAAGAGAATGGGAGTGCCAGGGCTTCTAGCTGCTACAAACAAATTCCAGACACATGTGCCACCTTTGTGCAGCTGGCTTTCGTGGGTCCTGGGGAATTGAACCTGGGTCTTTTGGCTTTGCAGGCAAGTGTTTTAACAACTAAGCCATCTCTCTGGCCCAAGGTCTACATTTTCTGACTTGATCATTATATATTGTATACATATATCAAAATATCATTCTATGCCCTGTAATTTTATAGAATCATTATATATTAATAAAATATTTAAAAAATGAACTGAGGAGTCCTGTCTTTGAAGACAGGATTAAGAATCAGTAGAACTTGGTGATTATTCAAGAGCAGTCTAGGCAAAGAGGTAAGGGATATGAATTAGTGGCATTCTGGGGCTGGAGGGTGGGACAGAGGATATTTTTGCAATATTTTGCTTAGAGAGAAATCACAGCAATAGGGTGTGAATCAAGCAGGGGCAGAGAGGCTAGATAAAATTAGAGTGGTGCAAGCTCAAACTTCTTTTTCATTACCACATCCTGTGTGTACGTACCTGAGGCCTTCCTAGTAAGCCTCATTTTTCTGACAAAAATAAATAAATAAATAAACCTTGATAAAGACTTCACTAAAGCCTGAGGGTTGGGGAGGAAAATTGTTCCAGCTTCTACTTTCCCGTGTCAGGCTGGACAGCATTCTGCACATCCATTACTCTAACTTCAGCTTTTCCCAGCGGCTGTCTCTGCCGGTGCTCCTCACCGCAGGCACTGCCTGGAAATTGTCTTCCTGATTTACAACCACAGATCTGCTGTCACCGGGACATCACAGCAAGAACAGATACGCAGAACCCAACTTCAAGTCTCATGATAGAAAATATAGGTGGTATCATTCCACCTGACTGTGACACCTAGTCGCATTGTAAAGTAACTGCCACCTCCCCACCCAGTACCCCTCATACAGCTCTGAAGAACAGCTGAGCTACACCACAGTGCAGCTGAGGAAGGCTGAGGAATGGCCATAGCATGTCACGAGTGAGGACACCAGACGCTCACTTAGTAAGTGGCAGGATTAGCCCCACACCGAGCAGAAAACAGAGATCTCGTGATATATGGATTAAAGTCACATCTTTTAGCTACTCTAGCTTGGAGACCAAAAGGAAATAAATAGAAAAGTAAAAATCGAGGGAAATTCTCAACCTTTCCTGATACAAATGTGTGTATGTGTGTGTGTGTGTGTGTGTGTGTGTATGTATGTGTGCGTGTGCGTGTTAGAAATGAAACACTTTCTATCTTCGGGAAAAATGATTCAGAAATTTGATCCTAAGCCAGCTGTCATGGTGCTCTCTTAACCATACATACAGTTTCTCTAGGTTGGCTGACACATTTGCATTAAGAAAAAAAAAGTTCCAGCAGGGGTCTCTCTTGGCCCATGGTACAAAGCATCCCTAACCTTGGCAGTGTGAGATTTCCAGTTAATTTATCTGCATGACTATGTAAATGTGATTGAAAAATATGTCAAAACTTGTTTCTTATAAGAAAGCCATGGAAAAAGTGTATACACAATGTTCTATAGCATGATGTAGGTGATATACAAGTTTGTTCACTATGCCTTAATTCAAGAGATACATCTATAATTAATGCACTCCTATTTTTATATAATAAGTATGACACTTATTTTTATACATTAAGTAAAATCCTCAGTTGGACTTTTATTTATGTTTCTTTATCATTTCATTTCTCATCTATCTAGAACATTGGGCATTTTGATTAATTTATTTATGTATTTCACTTATTCATTCATCCCTCCATTTATATTTTGACATAAGATCTTGCTCTGAAGTCCAAGCTAAAATCAAACTCTCTATGTAGTCCAGTATGACATCAAACTATGTAGTCTGGCCTCCTAAGTTCATATTTCTTCTTCTCTCTTTCTTTATTGGTAGGGGAAAAATTAAAACAAGGCTACCCTATCCACAGAAAACTTAGTCTTGTTTGAAAGTGAAGATTATACAGAAAGCTTTGCACTGCTTTTTGACTGTGAACTTTCAGAAAGAAGACTAATAACTGCTGGCATCTGAGCTTGTGGAAAGGAGGAAGGGAAGAAAAGAGAGGAGGGGGGTATGGCATAGACTTTGGTGATAGCAAGTGCACTGCATCTCTGGACATGAGACACTTTGGTCTGAAGAAGTTGCTCATCCTTGCTATCAACCAGTTTACCTCTTCTGAACAGAAGAGAAAATGGTCACAAAGCACCTTTGACTATGTTAGCAAATGACACCCAAGATGTGGTGCTTGAGAAAATGTCATTTTCAAAAGACCTAGTACAATTTTGGGGACCATATTTCTGCAAGTTGACTTGATGTCTATGCTGTAATCTCAAGCTTTCATTATTTTTCTCTTGCTTTATTTTTTAATAGCTGCAACTGTTATGTCTTTCTCTATATTTTCATTCTTCCTTTCTTTTTCTCATGTATGGAAATCATATCTTAATTCTAAAAAAAAGTATCAACATTTTAGTGGTATCCTTTAATAATATATATATATTTCCCTTTACAGAAAAGTTAATATTGGACCATAAAATTTCAATACTTATAATAAAAGCTAGAAAAGGTTAAGTGAAAATGTTTTGTTCCAAATGGCATTGCAACTTACTCTTTACTAGTATTAAAGTCATTACCTTAATTCTCTCATGGAAAAAAATCCATTAAAATGCTTTAATGAAGGAAATATATATTTGTAATGGACCAAGTGGCACTGTGCCCTTGTCTGAAGCAATCACATACAGGCAGATCCACATGCAAATGTGGTGCCTGTGAACACCAAACACTACTGGAATTCCTAGTCAGCAGGATCCTATGCCAAATGCACTCCACAAATTGGTTTACCCTTTCTCAAGAACAACTTGTGGCTTGCTCTAAATAGTTCTTCCTTCTGACTATCAGTGCAGTGGGTATTCTAGTGTGGGCCTGGAGTCCCAGGCCTACCTTAACCCTGGGCTGTGCATAAAGCTTCTCCTGAGAACATGTTTAGCTGCTTTCTGCCTCCCTCCCTCCATGCAAGCGGTGTTCCTGCTCCCTGCCTCTCTGATTGTTTCCTTTTTCCCTGGTTTGTTGAGCTTGTGTATAATCGGTTCTCTTTGCTCTGACCCTTGCTCCAGCCTCATGTTCATTTCAGCTTCCACCTTTTCCCCTGGTAAACCTCTTTGATTCCAGTTGACAGGCTAAGATTTTTATTTCTTTTACTTTCCAGAGGTTTCTGTTGCCATAGTGATGCTTCATGATTACCATGGCTGTGACAACTTCCACTGGCACTCCAGTTGCTATAACGATCCCAGTGAGAGGAGAATTCTGTGGGAATTTGTGAGAAGGATGTCCTCTCACACCTTTGTGTGGGACGGCTTGCCGGGAAATGCTTCTTACTTAATAACTGTCCAAAGCACTGAGATTTTAGTGCATAACCTTAAGGACAATTTATTTTTCCAGGATTAAAACTATGAGGCACTAATGTCTGTTCTTCACACTCAGAACAATTCCTCCTTTGGCCTGGCCTTTGTTTGGCCCTCCTTCCTCTTCCTTGTGTGTAATATTGAAACTACAGCTGTCCCTGGCTTAACTGTGTCATCCTCAAACTCACATATTAAAGTTTTTAAATATTTTATTATTTATTTATTTGAGAGAGACAGAGTCAGACAGAAGGAGAGAGAGAGAGAGAGAGAAGGGGCATGGCAGGGCCTCCAGCCACTGCATACGAACTCCAGACGCATGCACCTCCTTGTACATCTGGCTTACGTAGGTCCTAGGGAATCAAACCCAGGGCCTTTGGCTTTTTAGGCAAGTGCCTTAGCTGCTAAGCTATCTCTCCAGCCCACATATTTAAGTTTTAACATACAGTATGACTTTTTTGAGGGTAGGACTTTTTAAAGGTAATTAAGGTATAATGAGGTTTTGATAGTTGAACTCTAATCTGATAGAGTTGTTGGCCTTCTTAGAAGACAAGAAGGGAAAGAGAACCAGTGGGACAGGGAAAGAAATGATAATGGGCAAAATATGATTAAAGTACATTATATACATGTGTGAAAATATCACAATAAGACCAGTATTTTGTATAATTAACATATACCAATAAATTATTTTTATTTTTTTGTTTATTTTTATTTATTTATTTGAGAGCAACAGACAGAGAGAGAGAGGCAGATACAGAGAGAGAGAATGGGCGTGCCAGGGCCTCCAGCCACTGCAAACGAACTCCAGACACGTGTGCCCCCTTGTGCATCTGGCTAACGTGGGTCCTGGAGAATCGAGCCTCGAACCGGGGTCCTCAGGCTTCACAGGCAAGCGCTTAACCACTAAGCCATCTCTCCAGCCCCCAATAAATTATTTTTAAATGACACAGCAAGAAAGTAAGTCAGGGGAAAATATCTCCCTAAGAATTGAACTAGCTAGCACCCATATCTTGTATCCCAGAGCTGTGAAGTAATTGAATCTCATTGTCTAAGTCACTTGGGCTGTGGCATTTACTATTGCTATTGTGGCACAAGGTAAGATAAACCACAGTATGACTTAGCATTCACAGCTCCTGTTAAATGCTTTTAATTTTAGAGATGTCAATTTCTAGAAATATATCCAAGTAAAATCAAAGCAGTGCATTGTGCAGTTTGTATTTTGTCTGAATGTGAGATGAACCAAGAGAGAAAAAGTGACACCACTTACCACATTTGTGTGATTTGCTTTGTTGTTTTCACCATAGCCTCAAGAGCATCTAAAGTAATTACCATCATCCTTAGAGATCCTCTAATTCATTCAGGAAAAGTTGGACTCCTTAGAAATTCCATTATAACCATGTACCTAAGACAGTTTACAGCCACTCACTTCCCAGTTGTGACATTTCATGAGGAGGAAAGGAGTAGCATCTCTTACTCAGGACTAATGATAAAAGTCCTTTTTAGTGATACATGTTCCATGACACAAAATGCCAGGTGAAAGTCAATAATTGATCAGGCACAACTACAAGGAAAAAGAAAACCCCGGCACATTGTAAAGTGTTTTAAAGACAGCAAAACACCAAATCTTGCTGATAGCTTATGGATTGGTCCCTTCATTGGCCTCTGTTTGCTTCCATCCCAGGGGCCAACTGAAATGGCACTAATTAATTGAGCAGACATGAAGCACAACTATAATGCAAAAAGCAGTGTCAGTATTCTAGCACATAATCTTCCTGAAAATCACAGAGAACAAAATTCTGGAATTGCTTGAAGATGCCTAGGGAATTTCAAGAGAAATGATGCTGATTATAGATTGATATGTTAACTCATTTCTGGTTATTATAATTGCTCTAATTGTGTTAAAATTAACTGTTTTATTTTCACAGTAAGAAAAGAACCCATGTGTTGTTAGTATTATTAAAGATAACAGTAATAACTTCTTATATGTACAAACAATTCACATCCATCATCTCTAATTATTACTGTAAATGTGAAAAAATAATCTGAGATTCTGAGATGTAGGGTAAGTTGCCTAACTAGGTCACATTTCCAATACTGCTTCTACAGCTCAAGAATGTATACTGATACCCCTAAGTCAAATACAGTCAGTCAAAGGAGCACGCTGAAACCTGCAAGGCTGGCCCTACATACACTGTGACTCACAGCTCAGTCAAAGCAGCTGAGTGATTGCCACCAATGCACGTGACCCTTACTTTGACTTGCTAGTTTACATCTTGCACCATGTACATTAACCCAAAGCACTTTTCCTCACCACCCTCCCTCTATGAATTGGGTAGAATGTGGCTTTAAAAAAGCAAATGAGAGTACTCAAACAAAACAAAGCAACAAAAACCAGTTATTTCAGACTGGGATTAATTATTTAAGAAAACTTCTGAGCTAGAAATGAAGACACTGACTTTTTTGAACTGCTGTAGCTTTGAGTGACTAGTTACTGGGAAAGCATGTGAGTGCATGCAGTGCACGGCAGCATTTGTGTGTATAGAAAAAAGTGAACAAACATCCAGAGTGGGAACAGACTGACTCAGGAGGAATCAGTTCTGCTGGCTGGACTTTTAACTTTATTAGTCAATTATGAGTAACAGATTATAAATCATTGCAATATATAACCCAACCAATTTTAGAATTTAGAACTAATTGACATAGAATATAAATAAACCATTTGGAACCTGTGACTTCTCATACACTTTGGTCTCTGGGAATCTCAGCATATAAGTGAATCTGTCTAATACCTGGGCTTCTCAGACCAAGCCTCTCATGTTTCTTAACATGAAAAACCTGATCAATAAAATGTGCTTCAAAAAAACTGTTTTCTCTTTGAAAATGCTCATATCTTACTGAACTCTTCAGAAATATGAGGGTTCTCACGAAGGATCAGCCATTTGTGTTTCCCACCATATCCAAACATAAGCCCACTCTCCAATATCAAGCTACCATCAATTGTGGGCTACAAGAGGGCCTACACCTATTAAATTCTCTATAAAAAAAAGTAAGGGTTATCTCATTTGTCCTGGTGCTAACCTACTCTCAGTTGGAGAATCTGCTTCTCTTTTTCAGATAGATGTAGATACTAAGGAGAGAGCCACCCCATCATACCTCAAAAGGGCCCCGGCTGAAACTAAGAAAAATTTGCGAAACAAGCAAGGGTGCTGTTTTCCTGATGAACCGGATACCAGCAGAAGGGGGAAGGAGATCAACACAGAGTAAAATCAACTCCTACCAAATCAGAGAGCCACAGCCTCAGAGGCCCCCAACACCTCATCACTGAAGCAGACCAAAAATGAACCCAACATGGCTCAGGGGAATTTTGCGGAAGAGGGGGTGGAAAGAATGTCAGAGCCACATGTTGGGTCATGATATGCAGAGACATTTATCTTACCCATAACTGTGGGCTAACTCCACAATGCATGACCCATATACCTCAACAAGGAGGGGCCAAGGGGAGGGGGTAGGTCACAGATAAGCCTAATAATGGTACCAAACTGACTGTATTTGCTGAATACAAAACTAACTAATAAAGAAAGAAAAAAATAAAAATAAAAAAATAAAAACTCAAAAAAAAAAAGAAATATGAGGGTTCTCATATTTCCAAAAGACCATCCTACTAAATGAAAAAGAGAGACTGGAGCTTTAGGCAGAGCATGGACAAGAATCATACTAGCCCAGTTAGCAATAAGACAACGTTCAGTGGCCACTTCCTGGCCTCTTGCTCTCAGCTGCTGTCATGTGCTAATCCCAAGAAGTAGGGAGGTGGAGCTTTTTCGAATGCTTAAGGCTTGGATCATTCAACGTGTACCCGATTGTCTCTAGTACAAGACTACTTAGTATGAGAGAAGTGGCCCTTCTGGAATGTTCCCTAGAAATGCACATAGTGGTCAGTTGTGGTTATAAAGCAATAATAAAAGGGCTGACTAAAGCATCAATGTACTTGTCTTCTCCTTAGCTTTCTTATTCTCTGATTGATCTTGAACTAAGTACTTAATATTTCTAGGCTTCTTTTTCTCCTAAATATTTAGATGTATCTCAGATGTAACTCACTAGTGTCTCCATAATCAATATAACCAGTAATAACATGAATACTGACCTGTGCATATGTCTTCTCTTTGGACAAGGAGGCTGGGTAGCTGGCCTTCTGGCTCATGATGCCATAGTCCATTCAATGGAGGAACTGGGCCTTTATTTCTAGGATACTGAGGTTTAGACAGAAAAAGTCTTGCTTTAACTAGAATGAGGCTAGGAGAGAGGGGAACCAGGGAGGGATTAGAGGAGGGGATACTTGACATGCAAGTGGAGGGACAGAATACAAGTGGTAGAAGGGTCTGGGGGCACTGGGGTAAGGGGAATAGGAGGGAGGAGATACACCAAACCAGTGACAGCATGAATCATTCCCATAGAAACCTTCCTCTTAGATAGTTAATTAATTAAACTCTTGGGCTGGGGAGATTGCTCAGCATTTAAAGACACTTGCTTGCAATACCTGGCATCCTGGGCTCAAATCCCCAGTACCCTCATAATGCCAGATGCAAAGTGGTACATGCGTCTGGAATTCATTTACAATGGTAGGAGGCCTTGGTTTGCCCATTTCCTCTCTCTCTCTTTCCTTGCAAATAAATAAAACATTAAAAAAAATAAGAATCTTGGGGCTGGAGAAATGGCTCAGTTGTTAAGGTGTTAGCCTTCAAAGCCTAACAACCTAGGTTTATTTTTCCAGCAACCACATAAAGCCAGATACACAAAGTGGTGCATGTGTCTGGAGTTCATTTACAGTAGCTACAGGACCTGATGAGCCCATTCTCTCAGTCTTTGTCTTTCTCTTCTCACTCTCTGCTGAAAAATAATTTAAAAAATTAAAACATAAGAATCTTTTTAAAAAAGATATAACTCTAAATAACAGAGTTGGGAATAGTCTGGGTAGAAGTACCCTGTAGGGGATAGAAAAAGCTTAACCCTAAAACCATAGGCTCTTGCTTGTAAATCCCAGTGCTAGAAATGGGTTACCTCCCACACTAAGGTGTTGGCCAGGGAGGCCAATGAAGCCCCCGAAACAATGCAGGC
Source organism: Dipus sagitta (assembly GCA_036346955.1). NCBI lineage: Eukaryota > Metazoa > Chordata > Mammalia > Rodentia > Dipodidae > Dipus > Dipus sagitta. The sequence goes on from CM070786.1 coordinate 36,338,443, forward strand.
CATTGCCCAAGTACTTGGTTACCCACCAGATCTAAGACCCTTGCTGAAGACACCACAGGCTGTGACCTCAGGACATTAAGAGATGATGCAGGAACTGAAATGGAAGCCAGCTCCCTGTTGGCTATCCCTCATAGTGCTGGAAAGTGCTGTGTCAGCTGCTGGGTGATAATGGTTACCAACAACATGAATAAGCTGGGGATCCTGCAAGCTACAAAATCAAGCAGCCTGGCAAGATGTACCCACTGGTGCACAGAAACACACAGGCTATGGCAGTAATCAACTGCTGGTTATGATTGGCTATGAGGTGTGCTCAGCGGGAAGAATTCATACCTGGTACTAAGAGTAAAGTCAGAAGCCTATGGTTTGGAGGGCCATAGACCCTCAAGTGAAGTTCCCAGTGTTTTTTGGCTAAAGGAGAGGGAATGCCCATGAAAAAGTCTTCTAAATGTCCATGCTCATCAACTTTGATTCATGTTGTCTTCACTCTTGGTTAGGGAATCTGCTTTTTACAGATGGGAGTGGATGCCAAATCCTGAGGAGACATAAAACCTATCAGTATGACAAGAAAAGAAAGTCAGCTTCTGAGAGATGGAACCTGCCAAGGCCCAGAAAAAAATATAGAAGTAGCAGGTTAAATATGATGAGTGCTGTTCTCACTGCTAGCCTGACAACTTCTTCCAGGGAAATGACAGTAGATACTGAGGAAACTCAAAACTCATCAAAGCAGAAAAGCAGACTGCTGAGAGCTAAACATTAAAGGAGATTTATACCCTCCTCCATGGGAACATTGCAAAAGAGAGTATGGAAATATTGTAAGAGCCACAAAGCCCAAAGAGGTATCCTGAGGCATTGTCCCCCACCAATGTACTGACTGCATTCATGACCCCACAGTTAATACCCATAACCCCACTGAGGAGTACTCTCAGTGGAATGGGGTTGGGGTCAGGGAACATAAGAATATAACCCAGTGGGAATATGACCAATATGCAATATGTTCATACAGTAAAGTTCACAGTTAAAGTCTTGCTTATTAACTTATTTAGCCTTCCATGTAAAAACTGTTTGAGGCAATATAGGTATGTACCAAATATATTAAAATAATTTCATGAACTAATTGCAGTAAAAGAAAATGGGGGCTGGGAAAAATGACTCAGCAGTTAAAGATGTCTAGTAGCCTAGGTTCAATTCCTAGCCACCATGCAATGTCAGATGCAGAAAATGGTGCAAGAATTTTGCATTCTGTTTGAAGTGGCAAGAGACCCTGGTACCCCCATAGGCACACACATGTGTATATGTATGTGTGTGTGTGCAAATAAATAATTTTTTAAAAGAAAATGGTGCTTGTTCAAGTTAAGTCCCTAAGTCCATTGACATCAACAAATAATAAACATAGGTCTGACCTTTCTGGTAGCTGAATTAAACAGGAAAAGATGATGATCACAAACAGAACTTATCCTATGGGTGCTGGTGGTCGTTGTCATGTGAGAACTTTTCTTATAGGTGCTGGTGGTCTTTGGCATATATGAACTTATCCTATGGGTGCTCGTGGTCATTGGCATGTGAGAACTTAATTCTCCTATGGGGAGCTGGTTGTTGTTGGTGTATGTGAACTTAATCTTATGCGTGCTGGTGGTGCTTGGTGTGTGTGAACTTATCCTATGGGAGCTGGTCGTGGTTGGTATGTATGAACTCAATCTTATGTGTGCTGGTGGTGGTTGGCATGTGAGAACTTATCCTATGGGTGCTGCTGGTGGTTGGTGTGTGTGAACTTATCCTATGGGTGCTGGTGGTAGTTGGCATGTGAGTGGAGTGATTTGTTCAGGACAGTTGCTCTTAAGACTGAAATGAGAGGGACTTCTGGGTAAGATGGCTGCATAGGAGTTAGACCAATCCAGCCGAGGGAGGGGTTTAAACAAAACCACAGCAAAATAGACTCTTCATCTGAAAAGTGAAGGTGTATAGGTTTTTATCAGCTACAGCAGAGAAGCAGGACAGACTGAGATCTATCAGAAAGGAGCAAATAGGCCAGAATCTCACCAAGGCGCTTGCGGACCAGGATCGCATGGACCCTCGCAGATCTGCACACTGGCCTGGCACCCAGCTGAAGGAGCACGGACCAAACAAGGGGATTTTTCAACCTCATCCGCTTCCTTGCAAAGTCATGAAACCTGAAGGGGGACAGCAGAGGAGCTGCTGAAGAGGACACAAGTGGGACCAGCTGAGAATACACATGAGGAAATAGGAAAAAATAAACCATACTCAAATAACAGTTAAAACAAGAGAGTAAAGGGAAAATGGGAATCGCTACAAAAGAAGAAGAATGGCAAGAATAAATACATAGCTTTTAATAATGACTCTTAATATCAATGTTCTCAATGCCCCAACCCAAAGACCCAGGCTTGCAGACTAGACTAAAAGGTAAGGATCCTGCTATTTGTTGCCTCCAAGAAACTCACCTCTCAATAAAAGATACACTCTGTCTTAGGGTAAAACGATGGAAACGGTATTTCAAGCAAGCAGGCCTAGGAAACAAGCAGGGGTTGCTATCCTAATATCTGACAGGATAGACTTCAAACCAACATTAGTGAGGAAAGATAAAGAAGGTCACTTTATACTGACTAAAGGAACACTCCAACAGGAGGACATTACAATCCTAAACATATATGCACTTAACATGGGGACTTCCAATTTCAACAAACAAACACTATTAGACTTAAGGCAGCAGATAACACCAAATACAATTGTAGTGGGTGACTTGAATACCCCACTCTCATCAATTGACAGGTCATCCCAGTAAAAATAAACAAGGACACATCTGGAATAAATGATATCATGGAAAAATAGACCTAATAGATATCTGCAGAACAATCCATCCAAATGCTGCAGAATATACATTTTTCTTAGCAGCACATGGAACATTCTCTAAAATACACCATATATTAGGACACAAAGCAAATCTTGACAAATATTGGAAAATTGAAATAATCCCCTGTACTCTCTCTGACCACAATGTGATTAAACTACAAATCAGCAATAAGAAAAACTACACAGCATACACAAATTCATGGAGATTAAAAAGTACAGTATTGATCAATGGGTCATTGAAGAAATCAAAAAGGAAATCAATAAATTCATAGAATCAAATGATGATGAGGATACAAAATGCCAAAACCTTTGGGACACAATAAGGGCAGTCTTAAGAGGGAAATTTATAGCTCTAAGTGCCTATATTAAGAAATTAGAGAGTTCACAAGTAAACCATTTAATGCTTCACCTTAAGGCCTTGGAAAAAGAAGAAAAGGGTGAACCAAAAATCAGTAGAAGGGAAGAAATAATAAAGATTAGGGAAGAATTAATAAAATAAAAACCAAAAAAAATCCAAAGAATAAATGAAACAAAGAGTTGGTTCTTTGAAAGGATAAGCAATATTGATAAACCCTTAGCAAATCTGACCAGAAGAAAGAGAGAAGAGACAAAAATTTTAAAAGTTAGAGATAAAAAAAGCACCATTACAACAGACACCAGAGAATTTCAGAAAATCATAAGGACATACTTTAAGATATATATATATGTATCTAAGTTTGAAAATCTGAAAGAAATGTATGATTTCCTTGATTCTTATGACCTACCAAAATTAAATCAAGATGAGATAAACCATTTAAATAGACAAGTATGGAGATCCAAGCAGTTATAAAAAGCCTCCCAACTAAAAAAGTATTTCAGGCCCAGATGGGTTCACTGGTGAATTTTACCAGACCTTCATGGAAGAACTAACACCACTGCTTCTCAAACTTTTCCATGAAATAGAAAGGGAAGGAATTCTACCAAACTATTTCTATGAAGCCAACGTCACCCTGATACCAAAATGAGACAAAAACAGAACAAAAATAGAAAATTACAGACCAATCTCCCTCATAAACATAGATGCAAAAATTCTGAACAAAATTATTGGCAAACTAAATAAAAGAATATATTAGAAAGATTATTCACTGCAACCAAGTAGGCTTTATCCCAGGGATGGAGGGATGATTCAACATATGCAGACCAATAAATGTAATACACAGTACATATTGTATATTTTGATTAGGTTTTCAGTGCCAGACTGAAGGAAAAACACATGATCATCTCAATAGATGCAGAAAAGGCATGGTCCATGTTGGCTCCAAAACATTACAAGATATTGCCACAGCCCTCGGTTTCCCACGAGTAACAGATGGTAAGACCCTATTGCTGAATACTACACATGCCTAGGCATCAAGGTCACTGAGAAATTAAGCTGGTGCTGAGCTGAAAACCTTCTCCCTGTAGACCAGCCAACTGAAAGCTGGAAAAACCTACACTGCATGGAGCACTATGGCAGACAAAAGTCATCAGCAGTGAAAGCAGTGGACACTGGAAGCCACAAATTTTGCCGGACAGGCCAAATGAGCCAGCAGGTGCAATTGTGGCATGTCTGCTCTGGGGGAAATGAACTGTTCTCCAACTGTTGGACTGGCGGCCTGCTCTATGGTAGGAAATGCATGCATAATACTGAAAACCTAATCAAAAGCCTATGGCAAGGGAGGTCATGAGCCTGAGGGGCATAAAGCCTGCTCTTGTCTGGCTAAATGCATATATTATGTTCACCAAACTTCCCTGTAAGCACTACAGTTAATCTTCATATTCATATGTTAATGTTACTCTAACTTTTTGTTAGAGAAGCTTCTCTTTTCAGATGGTGGTGACCACTGGGATGACCCAAAAGCCAACATAAGTGCTGAGAAGAAGTGATGGAGGAGTGTCCAGCATTGAAACATCTCACACCCTCCAAGGCTCAGGGTCCATTGCAGAAGAGGTGGCAGAAAGAATGTAAGAGCCAAAGGAAGGTACCACTCCTTGCAATGCAACTGTCCAGACAGAAATTGGCCTCGATATCCACGACCTTGCAGTGCCTAGCAATACCTACACAAGACCCTCATAATTGGAGAAAAAGATGATGACATGAAAATAAAAGAGAGACTAATGGAGAGAGGGAGGGGATATGATGGAGAGTGGAGTTGTGAAGGGGAAAGTGGGAGGGGAGGGAATTATCATGGTTTATTGCCTGTAAGTATAGAAGTTGTCAATAAATAATTTTTAAAAGACTGAGATGAGAGTGATGTTTTCAATACTTTCTTCTGAAGCAAAGATACGTGGCGTGTGATCGTGGTTTACAATTGGGATACGTAATAGCAGATGCCCATGCTGACAGTTATAGGCTGAGGTATAACCCTGAGCCTCCATCCCAATGCCATGGTTTAGCTGATGAACATCTGTACATTCCACAGGAACTTCAGGTTCTTTTGATGGAATCAAGTTTATAAACATGTTTCAGCACTCACTCCTTCAGCAAAAATGACCTTTCGTGGCTGTCTCTTCAGTGCATTTTTCAACAGAAGCCAATCACAAGCACAGAAATGACAAACTGAAATTACATAAAAGCCAATCACAATCACAGAAATGACAAACTGAAATTACATAAAAGCAATTTTATGTGGACTAAATAAATATGATTTGGACAGAAAGTTCTTTTATCTTGTAATACACACTTTTATTCTATTGGCAGCTTCCATACTTACAGACAATAAACCATGATATTTACCTCCCCTCCTCCGTTTTCCCCTTCATAAATCCACACCCATCATATCCCCTCCCTCTCTCCATTAGTCTCCTTTTTGTCTTGACGTCATCATCTTTTCTTCCTATTATGACAGTCTTGTGAAAGTAGTGCTAGTCACTGCAAGGTCATGAATATCAAGGCTAATATCTGTGTGGAAAAATTGCATTGTAAGCAGTCCTACCCTTCCTTTGGCTCTTACATTCTTTCCACCACCTCTTCCACAATGGATCCTGAGCCTTGGAGAGTGTGACAGAGATATTTCAGTGCTGAACACTCCTCTGTCACATCTTCTCAACACTATGGTGACTTTTGGGTCATCCCAGTGGTCACCACCATCTGACAAGAGAAGCTTCACTAACCGAAAGTGAGAGTAGCATTAATACATTGGTATGGACATTAAGTAAAGTGCTTTCAGGGCAGTTTGGTGGGCATAAAATATGCATTTAGCCAGATAAGAGCAGGTGTTACACTCCTAATGCTCATGACCTCCCTCACCATAGGCTTTTGATTAGGTTTTCAGGACCAGACAGGTATTCCCTCCCATAAAGCAGGCCTCCAGTCCAATTTGAGAGCAGTTGGTTTCCCTCATAACAGACATACCACTATTGCGCCTGTTGGCTCAGTTGGCCTGTCTGGCCGAACTTGAGGCTTGCAGTGTCCACCATTTTCACCACAGATGGATTCTGGACAGAAAGTTCTTGAAGTTTCATGTTGGATCCTGAATTAGTCAGGGTTCTCTAGAGGAACAGTTCCAATGGAATGAATTGGTATTAAAGGGAATTTGTCGGATTAGTTCATGGCAGCTAACAATGTATGCAGCCTCGAGAGTCAAGGAACCCAGGAGCTGCTCAGTCAGGCCCTGTGGCTGGATGTCTCAGCAGTCACAAGCCAACACTGAAGGCCTGAAGGCTTCCTGGAGAGCTGCTAGTCTTCAGTCTGTGGAGTCTACGTTGGAAGGCTGAGGAAACTTGGTTCCAATGCCCATGGAGGATAACGGAGCAGCACAGATGCACACAGAAGTGAAGGCCCTCACTGACAAGCAGCACACACAGCCAGGAGGAAGAAGGGTCCGTTTCCTCTCAGAGCTTCCTTATATACTACTCTGGAGGAGGGACTTCCTCCTTAGATTAATCCTTGGGAGCAACCTCAGAGGAATGCTTGTGGGTTCCTAATCTGGTCACCTCAACAACAGAAATTAACCACGACAGATCCTATGTTAAAATTGAAAATATCAAGAATTCAAATGTTGGCGATTTTTTTACTGTGACTTTAACAATAGTTCCTTCATTGTGAAGGGAGGCCAGTGGCAAACAAAGGTGCTACCCCACCCACCTGCATGGGAGCATGTGCAGAGTAACCTCTCCCTTTAGTTCACATTTGGTGCACTATTGCTGTCTGGGGATTTATGATGACTTTATGTCTATTAGATTTTACTATTCAAAATTTCAGTGTATATTTAAGATTGCAATATCATTTTGGTCAGTAGAAAGTATCCTTCTTGGCTCAGAGGTTAAGGTGTTTGCCAGCAAAGCCAAAGGACCAGGTTCAGTTCTCTAGTACCCACATAAAGCTAGATGAACAAGGTGGTACATGCATCTGGAGCTCACTTGCAGTGGCTAGAGGCCCTAGCAAGTCCATTTTCTCTCCCTCTCTCTCTGTCTCTTTCTCTGTCTCTTTCTCTCTCAAAGAAAGAAAGATAAAGCCTTCTTTATCTCTTCTGATTATTTTTAGTTTATAATAATTTTGTCAGATATTGGTATAGCTGTGCCTGTTTGCTTCCTAATTTCCATTTACTTGAATATCTTTTCCCATCATTTTGCTCTGTGGTAGTATCTGTCATTGACAGGTGAGTTTTTTGAAGATAGCAGAAGGATGAATTCTGTTTTCCAATCCAACCTAATCTGTGTCTTTTGATTGAAAAGTTGAGTCCATTGATACTCAGTTTTTATTGAAAGATGTGTTAATTCCTGTCATGTTGAGGATTTTACAGAGTATGGTGTCTTCTTGATCTTCATTTGCTTTTACAAATGGTATAGTTTTGATTATAGCTTTTTTTTGCCTCCTGTAGTCTTGCATATGCTTATTCTTCTCTTTAATGTGAAGTAATCCATCCAGTATTCTCTGTAGGGCTGGTTCAGTGCACAAATAGTCCCATAGCCAACTTTTATCATGGAAAGCTCTTCTTTCTCCTATTATGAAGGCTAATATTGCTGAGTGTAGTAGTTTGGCTTGGAAGCTATTATCTTTCAATATTCAAAATACTTCTAAGCACTTCTGCCTTTTAGAGTTTCCATTGAAAAATCAGATGTTATTCTGATGGGCTACATTTATTTATAAGTGAGGATCTGCTTTTCTCTTATAGTTTTTAGAGTTCATTCTTTGTTTTGTATGTTTAGTGTTTGAACTATAATGTGAAGTAGGGAATTTCTTTTCTCATCCCATCTGTTCGGCAATCTATGTGCCTTTTGTACCTTGGTGGGCCTCTGTTTCACACAATTTAGAAAATTTTTCTTCTGTAACTTTATTGAAAGTATTTCCTATGCCATTGGCCTGAAGTTCTCAGTTTTGTCTATGCACATGATTCAACGTTTTTGTTATTTTTAAGTGTCTTTTATTTTTCTTGTTCTCTGGTAATATATGCCTGATCTTTGAAGTCTTTGTCTGGAATTTTTTCTAAGCAGTTCTCATTGGACACTTTGACTATGGGCATAGGCATTCTTGTTGAGGATACTTTTCTTTGGTTTCTTGTGTTACTTCTTTACGTTTGTGGTTTGCCTATCTATAGACAGTCCCTTTGTCTTGTTGAGAATATAGCAACAGTGGCTCCACTAGGGGAACCCAAGGTGGTCTGGGGCCAGAAATGCTCCCTTAATCAACATGCATCTAGACCACAAACTCGCTGGGCATAGGCCTAGCCCTGGAGTGCCCCAGGTGGCCTACTCCAGTCTGGGTTGGGCTTGATCCTTCTGGCTCTAGGTGGTAGACTAAGGCACCTAGGTTGGGGAGAGGTAGAGACACCCTAAGCTTGGGCTGTGCTGAGCCACCTGGTCTTCTTTTATTTACTCTCCTTTGAATGTACAAGGGGTCTGCAGTGATGTTTCCTCTTTCATTTCTGATTTTAGCAGTACATGTTTTCTTCCTTACTTATGTAGCTTGGCTACAGTAGGTTTATTGATTGTATTGACATTTTCAATCAGCCTGCTTCTGGTTTTGCTGGTGTTCTCTTATGGTATCTTTTCAGACTTTCATTGATTTCTTCTGTGATTTTTATTTCTCTTTTTCTTATTCTTAGTTTGGACTTACTTTGTTTCTCTTTCTCTGTTGTTTCTTATTTTATTTAGATGGCTGGTTTAGATTTTTCTTCTTTTCTAACATAGGCATTTAAAGTCACAGTTTCGCTGAAAAAATACTTTCATTGAACCCTACCAGTTTTGATAAATGTTGTTTTCCTTATCACTTAGTTTAAAATATTTTACATTATCACTTGAGATTTATTCCTTGAGCTACGTGATATTTAGAAGTGTGTCATTTTATCCTTCATGTACTTTTAGACTATTCCAGTTATCTTTCTATAATTGATTTATAGTTTAATTTCTCTGTCAGCTAAGAGCAAACATTATATTACTATTTCTTTAAATTTGTTGAGGTACACTGTATGGTCCAGAATGCCATCTACCTTGGTGAATGCTCTGTGTAAGCTTGAGAACACATAGTATGTTTTGTGGTGGCTTGTGCGGTAGCCTGAAAAATGTAAATTATATGTAGCAGAGTAATGGGGTTGTTGAGTTCAACTATTCCCTGATATTTTTTGCCTACTGGATTTGTAACTATAATGGCAAATCAAATCCATCAATTTGTCCTGCAGTTCTACAGTTTTTGCCTAATGAATTTGGGTACTCAGTTGTTCAGCCCATGCATATCAAGGATTGTTGTGTCTTCTTCAATATATAATATTCAATATATCCAATATATAATGCCCTCATTATCCCTAATAATTTTCTTTGCACTCAAGTCTACTTTGTCTGAAAATATTTTATGTGCTGCCACCTCTTTTGTTAGCATGGCATATTTTTTCCATCCCTTTACTAGTAATCAATATGTCTTTTTATTTAAGATGGGGTTCTGATGGAGAACAAATAGTTGAGTCTTATTTTTCATACACCTTGATAGTCTTTGGATCTGCATATTTAGGCCATTTGTATTTAAGGTGATGATTAACATCTATCATCTTTGGGGTTTTTTATTAGTTGTCCTTGATTTTGTTTCTAGTTTTGTTTTTCATAATTTCAGCCATTTATGTTTCCATTAAGCATATATAATATAACATATTATATATCTTATGATATGTATAATTTTGAATAAACTTCTACACATTAGATCAATTAAGATTTGGGAAAAGAAGTTTTAGTTTGGTTTCACTTGTTCAATCTCCCATATTCTTTTCTTTATGTAGATATAAATTTCTGACCTATATTATTTTTCGTCTCTTTAAAGAACTTACTTTATTATTTATTTTAAGGCAAGTCTACATGCAACAAATTACTCATTTTTTGTTTGAGAAAGGTTTGGTTTCTTCTTCACTTTTGAGGAACAGTTTCCTCAGAACTGATTCCAGGTTGCTGTTTATTTTTTCCTATCCTTTAAACATTCCCTCTATTCTGTTTTGTTTACATGGCTTCTGCTATTTTTAGTCTTCTATGGCAGGGAAAGTGTTTATTTCCCTCTGGCATTTTTTTTTCTGGATTTTATTCTTTAGGTTTGATTTTCTGGAATTTGAATTTGACATTATTAACAGTTGGATCTAGGCTGTCACCCAAATGCCCATGTGTTAAAGGCTTATATCTCAACTGGCCCTATTAGGAGCAGTGGAAATTTTAAGACATGGGGTCTACTAGGGCATGACCTCAATTATAGGACCCTTATCTCTCCCTTTCTTTCTCTTTATCTCTGGCTGCTTAATGTGACAGGGGAGGGTCATCCTCTGTTACCTGTTCCTGACATGGTGCCCTACTTCTTCACAGCCCCAAAAGCAATAGTCCAGACACCCCCAAACTGTAGGCCAAAGTAAGCTTTCTCTTTGTACATTGAGTATTTTGGGTTTCTTTTTACACTAATGAAAAACTAACACGCATGAATAATATGATTATTTGTTTATTTTTATTTATAAATACGGTCTCATTGTGTAGTTTAGACTAGGGGTGAATTGGCTAGGAAACACAGGGTAACCTCAAACTTGAAATCTTCCTGCCTCAGCCTCCTGAGTGCTAAGATTGAGAGTGTGCTAACATACTCAGCCATTTCTTCTTCTTCTTCTCCTCCTCCTCCTCCTCCTCCTCCTTCTTTTCTATTTTGTACTGTATTCTTTATATTACTTGGTGTTCTCTAGAATCCTGAAACTGTGGCTTTCTGTCTGGCATTAGTCTGGAAGAAATCTTCAGTTACTACTTAAAAATATTGCTTCTGTTCCCATCTTTCTACTTCTTATTTTCCTATTATACCTATCACATCTTTTGAAGTTGCCTCACAGTTCTTAGATTTTTTTTGGAGGGGGGGGTTTCGAGGTAGGGTCTCATTCTAGCCCAGGCTGACCTGGAACTCACTATGTAGTCTCAGGGTGGCCTCGAACTCACAGCAATACTCCTACCTCTGCCTCCCAACTGCTAGGATTAAAGGCATGTGCCACCACACCCAGCAGATTTTTGATTATTTTTGTTCAGTCTTTTCCTGTGTTTTTCAGTTTGTTTATTCAAGTTCAACAATTCTTCCTCAGCCATGCCCTATCTATACTTGGCATTCTTTATCTTTTTAATTTTTTTATTTATTTGGTAAAGAAAGACACACACACACAGAGAGAGAGAGAGAGAGAGAGAGAGAGAATGGGCACATCAGGGCCTTCAGCCACTGCAAACAAACTCCAGATGCATGCACTACCTTAAGCATCTGGCTTACATGGGTCCTGAGGAATAGAACTTTGGTCCTTTGCTTTGCAGGCTAGTGCCTTAACTGCTATGCCATTTTTCTAGCACACCATTCTTCATTTTTAACATTTCTCTTAGTGGTTTTGGTCTGTGGTACTTCTTTTGTTTAATTTTTAAATTTATTTTATTTATTTTTTAGAGAGAGAAATAGAGTGGCAAATAGAGAGAGAGATTAGTAATGAGTGTGCCAGGGGCACTAGCAACTATAAATGAACTCCAGATGCATGTGCCACCTTGTGCACTTGGCTTATATGGGTACTGGGGAATCGAACCTGGGCCCTAAAGCTCATTTTTTTTCCTTTTCTTCAAACTGTGTGTTTTTCAATAGTTTGCTTTATAACTTTTTGTTGAAAGGGAGACATGAGGTACTGGGTGGGAGGAACTGTGGTAAATAGGTTGTGACATGGAGGAACGGGGGGCAAGGAGTGTTCTGTGGTCCTACAGTCAGATCTGCCTTTGGGTGAGCTTGTGTCCCTGTACTGGGAGCCTCGCTGGTACTTCTCAGTTACTTTCCAAAGCTGAAGAGATGGTTGAAGGCGCTTGTTCACCCAGTTTCTTTTCATGTCAGGAGGGGTAGTATGTTCAAAGGGCTGGGAGTTTCCCCTAATTCTTCCCTAAAATGGATTACATTGTGAAAAATCTCCATCTGTTTAGGCTCCAGCAAAACCATTATTTTCTAAGTGCAGACTTGTCTAGAACAGACCACTGTGGCATAATTCAGAAGTCTCCCTTCACCTTCTTCTGCCCAAACATAGAGTATTTTTCCTTCAGTATTTACTGTAATAACTTGGTAGAGCTACTAGAAGTAAAATCTACCAAGAGTGGGGTGCATAGTGCTTCAGTGTCCCAGGATTTTTTAACTTACAGGTGTGTCCATACTGAGCTTCTAGCATTTTGTCTGTTATAGTCTGGGATTTCCTACTCGGAAAGCTCATCCCCGGAGAGGTTTCTGCTCTGGGATTTTTTTCCTCTGGTAGGATATAATTCTCTCAATCTGCCCATCTCTTTCTCTAGTAGTTTCAGGAGCTGACCCTGTGATCTTGTTGCTCTGACAGATCCAAGAAAAGTTGTTAATTTTTCAGGTCTGTTAGCTTTTTATTTCTTGTTAAGATAGCACAGTGACTTCTAAATCCCTTTTGTGGGAACCAGAAACTGGAAGGCCCTCCTAATACTATTTCTTAGGAAGATGTAAGAAACAGTAACCCTACAGAAAACATTCTAGAAAACTAAGAACAGTACATGGAATTCTAGTTCCCTATTTATTCAGCAAGTAGTTCCTTTGAAAGGTAACTTATCCATCAAGTTAAGTAACCTCAAACCCTTTGGATTTTTTTTTTTTGTATCTGACTTAACACCAATTATTATCTGATTATTTTTTCATTTGCACTTATTTTATGCTGAATTTATTTCCATGCCTTATCTTTCTGTATTTTCAGTTTCTTCTGAGATATCTGACCATGAGGTCATAAGTGTAATGGTGCCCCTGGATGTCTTGTTTGACAAATGGAGAATCTATGTATAAACCCTTAAGTTCAGCATTCCTTTCTGCATTGTTAAGCCTGTGCAATAAAAAAGTCAGAATTCTTTTTGGGTCACTGAGCCTATGTCTGTAGCATTTGGCCTGGGCACAACTACCACCTCAATTACTGTACCATCAGAGTGCCTCACATTGATTTTTTTTTTATTTTTTACCTTGCATATCTTGTGGTTCTATTTTATTTTATTATTTTATTTGAATATTCCTTTTTAAAAATTTTATTATCTAAATAATAACATTAGTGAAGTACTGTGTGATAACTGATTACATGTACATGATGTATACTGATGCAATCAGGGTAATTAGCATTCCTATTGCCTAATCATTTCTTTGTGCTTGGCACTCCCAGCTCTTCAGCTATCTGTAAGATATGAAGTAGGTTACTGTGAACTGTACTAACTCACTGTGCTATGGAGTGCTAGAACTTATGACTACTCTTAGCTGTGTTTTGGTAACTGTTATTCAACCTCTCTCTACCTCTCTCTTCCACCTTCTAGTATCCAGTTCTCTACATTCAGATCATCACATTGCTTCTTTGAAGTGACATTTTCCAATACTTGGCAGTTGTTTAGGATTATACACTTTTGATGGCCTGGGCAGCTTCACAGGAGTTAAAGTGAACATCAAGATCTGAACCTCTTGATTTGCATCATTTCATCGAGTTTTCTGAGTAAAGAAAGTAGCAAATTGTTTGCACAGGTCACTTCAGGCTTCCCACGGGAAGAGAGCCCATTCTTCTACTTATAAAATCTCCTGCCAAGCAAGTATCTTTAAGTTGGTCTACTTTCTCATAGCATTATCCATGGAGCAAATTCCAGTAAAGTTCGATACATAACTAAATTGCCTGCAAAGCCTTCTTAAATATGGTGATATAATCTACTGAAGAGTCATGATAGAAGTTAGCACAGGGTTCTGGAGGCAGTAGAATTTCACATGAATGATGAATGAATGGAAGTGGAGTTGGGAAGAAATTTATTCAGAAGTGAAATCTAGATTGAATACAGATTCTCTTCAATATACAAGGGAGTCTTATACCAATAATACCATAATAAGTTGAAAATATTATGCCAAAATACATTTAAAATATCTAAGCTATGGGACATTGTCGTGTAGCCTAACTTACACTCAGATTTTACCTGGCTACAATTGAGCAAAAATCAAAAAGCCTATTTGACAAGTGTTGAACACCTCATGTGATGTACTGAGTGCATCTGATTCAACAATGCTGGCAGTGCTGTGTCCACTCAAGGGGCCGTTGCTTTCCCTCAGTGTGCTGTGGCTGACTGGGCTCTGTGCTTGCTACTGCAGCTCTTGAAAGGAATACAGCCCTACATGTCACTAGCATGGGACAAGACCCAGATTAAGGGCTTGAGGTATAGTTTCTCCAATACTGAAAGCAAACATCTTCAACATTGTTCAGAGCTGATCAATATTTTGTTACTATAATTGCAAATGGTGAGAATGCTACTTCACATAAAGACATAGTATAATAGTTAAATATGTTTAGGGCCACTTCATATTTTTTATGAAACTCAAGTCAATATTAAACAATTTTTTAAATCAAACTTTTTTTTTCTGTGTGGTTTTTTGAGGTAAGGTCTTGCTCTAGTCCAGGCTGACCTGGAATTCACTCTGTAGTCTCAGGGTGGCCTTGAACTCACAGCCATCCTCCTACCTCTGCCTCCCAAGTAATGATATTAAAGGCATGTGCCACCATACCTGGATTAAATCAAACATTTTAACATATTACCATCCAAAGCTATACACATTTAATACTTACATGACATATTATTATATAACATATTGTATGACATATATAATTATAGGAAAATATTACAGGTTTTTGTGTTTTGTAATTAAACCATTGTGTTTCTATAAGAGCAGAAAACTGTGTATACAGTAAAATCAATGCACCTCATAAGGTGCAGGAGTCTCAGGTCTTAGCTGAGGTGTCAGACTCTGTTGGTGCTGCAAAGTGTGAATGCACAGCACCAAGTGCGCGTGCTGTGTGCTCAGAGCCACAGTGAGTACTACGAGGCAACAGGGGTGTGCACTTCCAGGACAGCTGAATTATTGCACTGGAGAGAAAGGAACAAGGTTTCCAAAGTGAGTTCAAGGTGTCTCAAGGCTGTTTAGAAAAAGTCACTAAACCTAGTCAAGTAAAATTCCTTCTGACTTTGTGATGTGCTCCTGCCCGCAGCAAAGCTCTCCTGGCTTCAGAGGTGGATTTGCACCTGATCATTCCCTCTAAGCTGCTCTCATTAGAATAGGAGATCTTCCTTCCCCAGACAGGCCTCTGACCCCGTCTCTGGGAAGAACAGACACGGTGTTGAGTGAATCTCGCTCTGCGGGGAGTGTGCCCCCAACGAAAAGCTTCTAGCGCATGTTCTCGCTCTTTCCCCTGAGATGAATGCTGCCCTGTGAGACAATCTCAGTCATGATGCCACATTCCTCAGAGCACTGTCCTCAAACACCTGTGCTCACTGGGGAGATGGGATGGGAAGAGCGTTTGATCACGTGACCCCCTCTGTGTGGGGAAGTCTTTGGTTTCTTTTCAACTCTCACTAAGGAACTTCTATTCCCATGGGAATCCACTTCAAAAACAGATATAAAAAGAAAGTAGAAAAATGAGACCATTATACCAACGGCTTCTCTTCCCTGTTTTGTTCTTTCTTCAGTTTGTAAAGTGCTCATCATAGGCCATTAAGGAACATAATTTGAATTGCTTCACCTTAAAGTATTAAAAAAATACTGCAACAAATGAAAGTCTTTCATTTTTTGATACTCAAATTTTCTTGTAATTTTCACTTTTGAAGCTTTAGAGGGCTTTTCTCTCGAACTAAATGATTAATACTCATACAGAATAAAAAGGAGCGTAGCTGAGTTGGAAAGTCACATGCATCCAATCCATATGCGTAGATCTACACAGGGGCAGTGGTGTGAAAGCCAAGCTCGGTTCACATATGTGCTCAGCCACCTCCCAGTAGTCAGATTGGAACACTCAGGGTCCACATGTGGTACACGTTAAATTTCCTGTAACAGCCTCACAGGGGAGATATTCCTCTTCTCACATTTTGATTGTAGAAATGAGGCACAGAAAGCTGAAGACATGTTCTGAAGGTCATATAATCAATAATTGGCTCTCACGGGCTAAGCTGTATTCCCTCAAAACCCACGTTGAAGTCCCAACTCCGGCACCTCACCATGAGAGACAGCACTGTTGAGGAGGCGGTTGTGTCCAAGCCTTTAAAATAGGTGCTAAAGTGCTGGTCTCCTTGCAGGAGAAGAGGGATCTCACAGACCCATGTGCACATAGACAGACTGTGTGGAGATGGAGAGTGATGGCAGCCTGTTACTAGCCAGGAAATGAGGCCAGGAAAGAACCCAGATCTGAGGACACATTGATTTTGAGCTTCTAGTCTCCAGAACTGTGAGCAAATAATTTATGTTGCTATGACACCCAGTTTGTAGTGTTTTGCTGTAGAAACCCTAATGAACTAATTACAATGATCAAGACAATGTGTTTACTAGGTCTGCTGGTCATGCTTTTCCATCATGGATTCAGGTCTGGGGTAACCAGTAAAGGGAAAGTTGATTTTACAATATCCCAAGGAAAAGTAAGACTTAACTCAGGCTGCTGTTCGAGATGACCCAGCCCCGTGGCAGTGGTGCACGGTCTGCGGGGCAGGACATAGTGTCAAAGGGTATAGATGGTTAGTCCTCAGATCGAGAAGTGTGGGGAGGAGCACCATTCCAGATAAGCAGCACACTGGAGACAGAACCCAGGCCATGGTTGGTCACCAACTCTTGGATGAGGAGTTAGAGAGTGCAGTGTGGGATCCCACAATGTTTCTCAAGGTACCGGTTCCCTGACAATTGCATAGATACCATTCCCAGCCCTGGTCTCTAGCATAGGTCTGCTGGGTTGGAAAAGTAGAGGCAGAAGCCAGGTGCAAACCAAGTGACCCAAGCAAGCTCTGTGGAATGCCAAAGGGAGAGGTTCCCCTCTTACACCAATCTCTTCCTTCTTAAAATTTCTAGCTCCTCCAAAAGAGTCATGAAGCAATTCCTTGCTTTTCCTACCCCTATACCACCATTACCAATGAATCCTCTGGCTGAGTGGAGCTCATAAATCCCTCTTTTGTAGTTCCCACTTACTCTATCAGTTAGCAAACATGTTGTCATCCTTGTGATTTGTTATATTTCATAGGCAGGTTCTTCAAGCCTCCATCTCAGGGAAGGGGTGCATTTTGGCACATTTCTGAGGGCAGTTTTGAGATCCAATCCTGATCCAGAGAACTGAAGCACTTTATAGAACATTGAAGGTAGGGCTGGAAGGCTTGACTGTTAAGGTGTTTGCCTACAAAGCCAAAGGACCCAGGTTCGATTCCCCAGGACCCATGTAAGCCAGGTGCACAAAGTGGCAAATGCATTTGGAGTTTGTTTGCAGTGGCTGCATGCACTGGTGTGCTCATTCTGTCTGTCTGTCTGTCTCTCTCTCTCTCTCTCTCTCTCTCTCAAATAAATAAAAAAAATAAAATGTTTTAAAAAATAATTAAGAAAATTGAAAGCAATGGGCTAAAGAGAGGATTCAGTTTCTGGCCAGAGTCTCCGCTTCTAGGTGTGGGGAGAACACTGCAGTGAAACAGGCAGGGGAGAGCAATGTGGCAGGGCGAGAAAAGTAGAGAATTCATGTGTATGAGAATGTCAGAATGAAACCCACTACTTTGTACAATTAATATGTGCTAATAAAATAAAGCAATGAACTTACTAATCCAACAAAATACAAACAATGAAATGAACTACTATACTATAAACAAAGCCTTCAAAGCGTAAGTCAGCCCTAGGTAGCAAAGTGTTCCTTTCTGCAACTGTTTCTGCTTCCTCTAGGAATTCTGCTCATTCCACCCTTGCTAATATTGGCCATATGCAAATTAGTCTGACCTAATATGCTAATGCTGGAAAGCTGAAGTGGTCCTCACGGACAGAAGGCAGGCTTTGCATTTAGGAATTAAGTTTCTGTGGCCTGACCCGGCACCTACAGCCATAATTCTTATAACCACATACACTGACCTTTCAATACTGTTTTTCCTCTTTTAATTCTGTGTATTTCAGCTGTTTGTGTCTGCTAAGATGCCAAGCAGAACCAGAGGATCTGTGATACAGTGTTATAGTGTGCAGCAGACCAGTGTCCCTGAGCCAGACTCACTGCTATGGGAAATTCTACTGCTATGCTTCTAAAGAGTGTCAAGATTGCCTGTACTTTGCAAAGGAAACTACCCCATCTTACACAGCTCTGAACCAGAACTTGTCTATTTCTGCTTCTCCTACCATGAGCTAGAATCTGTGCTATCGCTTCCCCATGCTGTGAGTGTTAATGAGCCCTTGCCCTAAGCCAGTGGCCCACACAGCAACCCTGTGAGATGACTCCCTTTCAGAATGCGTCCCATTCGAAGGGACTTCTGATGAGTTCCAGGAAGGACAAGGAGAACAGCTCCACGCCTGTGCAGTCTCTGCAGTGTGTCCCCACTGTCTAGTGTGTCTCTGCTGACATCTGCACTGAGCCTGGTCTAGTCCGATGACCTACTTTATTTAAATTAAAACAAAGATAAAAGAACTAAAGCATAAGGTACTTTATAATGTGTTCCTTGTTGGGTTTTTTGCATGTGTGTGCAAGTGTGTGTGTGCGTGTGTGTGACATATGGGTGTATGTTATGTAGGGTGTGTGTGTATGTTTGCAGGTGTGTTCACTGTGGTGTGTATGTGGTATAGCGTGGCTCCTCTTATGCTCCCCTGTGGCCCAGGGACAGGAAGCACACATACAGTGGCCAGAGTGGGACGCTCGGTGTCCTGCTCCATTTTCTTCTCTTCCACCCTGTACTTGCTTTGAGTCAGAGTCTCTTCACTGATTCCAAAGCTCAGATAATGCTCTGGTCTTTACTTTCCATGCCCAGATGTTAATGAGGGATCTGAAAGTTCGAACTCTGAAGGTCTCAGGCCATCTCAGGCTCTTATGCCTGTGCAAAAAAAGTATATTTAGGGCCAGGCATGGTGGCACATGCCTTTAATTCCAGCACTCGGGAGGCCTCAGAGGTAGGAGTGTCACTGTGAGTTCAAGGCCACCCTATGAATACTGAGTGAATTCCAGGTCAGACTGAGCCAGAGTGAGACCCAACCTCAAAAAAGAAAAAACGTACACTTAACCAGGCTGGAGAGATTGCCTACAGAGCCTAATGATCAGGGTTTAATTCCCCAGTACCTACATAAAGCCAGATACACAAAATGGCACATGCAGCTGGAGTTTGTAGTAGCCAGATGCCCTGGCATGCCCAAAAATATTTGAATGAAGAAATAAATAAAAGTACATTAATTATTAAGTCATCTCTCTAGCCCCCTGCTGGAAAATTTTGCTTGCTGTGACTCTATAAATTCTTTGGGAAGTTATACATTTTTAAGACAGCTTGCCTTTCCTGTCCCCAAATGAGAACAGGAACATTGAAGATGAAGTTCTCCTGTCAATTACGTCAACTGACAATCAAAGAGGGGTAACTATCCATAAAAGGAAAGAGTGATGGTGGTGCCATGGATTGAACCATGGATGAGTCTTTCTGGATCTCTCCCAAGAAGTGTTTTGGTCAGATCTTTGAACTACTTGACTAAAGAAAGCCTCATTCCTCAGGGCCCAGAAATCACTCTAGGTGAATTCTGCTACTTCATGCTTTCTTTTGTTTGTTTTTCAAGGTAGAGTCTTACTCTAACCCAGGCTGACCTGGAATTCACTCTGCAGTCTCAGAGTGGACTTGAACTCATGGTGATCCTCCTACCTCTGCCTCCCAAGTACTGGGATTAAAGGTGTGTGCCACCACCATGCCCAGCAAGCTCATGTTTTCTTAAGCAGAAAACTAAGCAAGTTAGTTCAAAACCTTGGCTAAAGGCTATTTGCATTTTAAATACTTTATTTACTGCTATATGAAAATAATCTGTTACTTTATTTGAGGCCTGACAGAGAGAAGTCTCCCCATTAAGTTTTAGTAAAATATTTCCCCTAATTTATCTTTCTGGAATGAGAGGAAAAAGGAAGGTGACAGTGACACGGGAAGAATGATGAAGAAGAGGGAGACAGGGCCAGAGGAGTAGAATAGAAAGGGAGAGAAAAAGGGAAGAGGGTTGTTATGACTACAAGCCTGCCCAGAAGGGAGCAGAGAGCAGTACTAATTACATCTCACCCTTTTGTAAGGGTTCATGCTATCTACTACATCCAGGGCTCTAGTATCATTGGAAAGAGGCTGTCTAAGTTTTGTGGACTTTTGCTTCCTGATAGGCCCCATAAGAAAGCAAGCTAATTCTCACCTGTTATTAGCCAGCCTTCAAAGCTGGCTTCTACTTTTTCATGAACCTTTAACCGAACTCCATTCTTCTGAAAACACATGGATCAGAATCTAATATGGCTTCTCTTAGTATGATAAAAACTACACTACAGGGCCCAGGATGGGATACCTCCCATAAGACGTTGGCCAGGGAGAACCCTATTACCCCCCAAACATTATAGGATATTGCCAAGGCTCTTTGTTGCTCACCATAACTAGATGATAAGACACTATTTCTGAAGACTGCACATGCTTGGGCTGCAGGTCACTGAGAAATCAAGCTGGAGCTGAGCTGGAAGCCTCCTTGCTGTTGACCAGCTGTCAGGATGCTGAAAAAGCTATGCCGTCTGTTGGGGGAGAAAAGTCATCAGTGGGCTTAACTAGCAGTGGACCCTGCAACATTTACAGCTGGCCAGCCAGGTCAAGTGTACCAATTGGTACAACGGTCATATATTTGTTATGGGGGAAACCAACTGCTCTCTGATTGAACTAATCCAAAGCTTATGGTTTGGAAGGTTATAAGCCCTAAGGGAGAAACTAACATTGTTGTCTGGCTAAGTAGATATAGTATGCCCACCAAACTATCCTCTAAATACTTATGTTTATGCCATTTATTAATGGCACTCTCACTTTTGGTTAGAGAAGCTAGATGGTGGTGATCACTGGAGTGACTCAAAACTCCAAGTTCTGAGAAGTGACAGTGGAATGTTCAGCACTAAATGAGACATATCTATCACACCCTCCAAGGCTCAGGGACCATTGCAGAAGAAGTGGTGGAAAGAATGTAAGAGACAAAGGAAAGGGAGGGCTGTTTCAATACTGTCTTTCAGACACTTGGTGGCCTTGACAGTCATGACCTCACAGTGGCTGGTGTTACTTACACAAGACCTGCATAATAGGAGGGGGGAAATAATGACATAAAAATAGACCTCATGGAAAGAAAGGATTTGGTAGATAGGGAAGCTGAGCTTGGGACAAGGGAGGGTGGTGGTAAGGGATTATGATCATGTTAAAATACTTATGTTTATGGATGCTGTCAATAAAAATAACTTAAAAAACAACACTCTAGGATAGCTTGGACTTTCCTGCACCAGACCCTTTGGATCCTCTGGCACAATATAAACACTCTGCTCCCCATACTCTCAGGTTGAGACATGTTGACCTGACTGCCAGCCCTTCCTGGACAAGGAACTTAATGTATATAGAGACTTTGCCTGACCCTTCCAGTAAATTCTTTGGTTGGCTCCCTGACCTCCATATGACAGTATTGACTATAAGTAAAGATAGAGTCTTTATAGAATAAAAGTAGAAAAAGAAGGCACATGTAGCTCCCTAATGTAATAAAGTTAATCCTTATAAAGCGATATCATGGCCAGAGAGATGGCTTAGTGGTTAAAGGCTCTTGCTAGTAAAGCCTGTCAGCCAGAATTCCGTTCCTTAGTGCCCATGTAAAGCCAGATGCACAAAGTGTTGCATGCATCTGTAGGTCATTTGCAGTGTCAAGAGGGCTTGGCGCACCTATTCTCTCTCTCTCTCTCTTTCTCTTTCTCACTGCATGCAAATAATAAAAAATATTTTTAGAAAAAGAGACACCAGAGGGTTTGCTTGCTCTCTCCCTCATGTGAGGACACAATAAGGTGGCTCTCTGTCAGTCAGAAAGATTGCCTCACCAGAGACTACAACCTGCCATATATTTACCCTATACTTTGCAATCTCTAGAACTATGAGAAAAGAAATGTCTGTCAGCCACAGTCCATGCTATCTTAGTACAAGCAGATGAAGACATCAGATAATAAAACATACCTATGTCTTGGTTATCCAAGGAAAACATACAGACAACACTGCTTCCTTGGCTGTATCATCGGGTGTTATATAAAAGGTCTTCATATGGATTATTCAATTAGGTCCTATCTCCATACCAAACAGGTACATTAAATACTCATTTTATAAAAATGACATGAGAGGGAAATGATTTTTTCAGTGTTATACTGATATACTACTTAGATCAGGCAGCAATGGCCCCACAGTACAATGAGTGGGTGACATGCAAGTGACACATGACAGTCATGTGTTACCGATGCCTCTTCATCCTGAGGACAAAATAGAGTCCTTGTAGATAAAGAAAGGACCTTAAAATATGTAAAAATTATAAACGAGGTTGACAAAGGGCAATTTTTTTCTTAAAATTCTTTTCATTATCCATTACTTCTTTTATTATTTCTCTCTGAATTCTCATTTTTGTCTGTTGATGAGAAAGGTGTGGCCTCACAATTGAATTCTAAAAGATAGTCCTTTAAATATGAAGCTTTATATAGAAGATAATGAATATTTGAGGGATAAAGTTTCCAAGATTTTACAGTAAATGCTGAAGCAGATTTCATGACAGACTGATGAGAAGGGGGAAAATTGCTTCTCAAGAACATCCCTAGCAACTGTTCCAATGCTGTAGAATAACTGGCCGTATAATCAGAGCTTACGCAGCTTTGATGACAGTGGATTGTAGTGAGAGTCATCATCACACTGCCGTAATTATATGTCAGCAGCTGGGCCTTGCATTCTTATTTTAGAAATCACTACAAGTTTTACAGGAATAGATGTAAGATAACAAGAGACACAAGGATATCAGCAAGATCCCTTTGTGACTCAGAAAGTAGCACTGTGCCGACCCTCACTCCACCACTGCAAACTCCCCAAAGGAAATTTTTACTGCCTAGCACAATAAACTGCAAATCAGTTAAGAATTTTTAATTTTTACTTTTATCTGTGAGTAGAGAGAGACAGAGAAGGAGAATATGGGTGCTTCAGAGCCTCTTGTCACTAAAGGCTCCAGATGCATCTGCCACTTTGTGCATCCAACTTTAAGTGAGTATTGGGGCATTGAATCTTGGCAGGTTTTGTAAGCAATAACCTTTAACCACTGAGCAGTTTCTCCAGCCTATTGTGTTCTTTCTTTATCATCCAGTCTTGCATAAACTAGATGCAGGCCCTCCAAATAGATACATGCTAAAATTATTTAAATTAGTAAATAGTTTAAATATGTCTTAATATTTTGTCAATGCAAACAGACAATTCATATAATTACTTTTCTTATCCAAAATTTTAAAAGGCCACAGTTATTTATCCACAACAAAATGCTTGTTATTGTTATGGGAGCCAGAAATAAATAAAAGATCATATTTAAAATAAAATTAGAAAATATTTTAATATCGTATGTTGATTTTTTTCTGTTGTTTTTGTTTTTGGTGAGGGAATGTTGAGGTAGGGTCTCACTCTAGCCCAGGCCGACCTGGAACTCACTCTGTAGTCCCATCAACTAGCAGTTTGGGGAGCAGCACCGGTTGGAGCCAGCCCAGGGTGTGAATGTTGGTTTGTTGCGAATACTTAGGCTTACCAGGAGGACACTGGCAAGACATGTGAATATTCCTGAAGACAGAGTGCAGGTGTGGTTTAATAATGGGAGACTCCAACAGAGGAACAGGGCGAGAAGGCCACCACCTAAGACCCAAGAATCTCTCATGGTGTCAGATACAGAGGACTCCAAGGGAGCCTTTCTTGTCCAGGAGGCAAATGGAGATGGGTCATTTGGTGTCACCAACAATTTGATCTGCCATTCAGAATGTGATGCTTATCTCTTCAGCATATTTGTGTAAAATAATGACGGATCTGCATTGTAAAAAACTAAAATAAAACAAAATAGAGAAAAACAGAGTACAAAGGATTATCTCCTTTGAGAAAATTAGTCTGAGTTACAAAAATATACAAGGGCTTCAAATGTTGGACTAGAATTAGACATAAATTGCTTCAGTACTTACAGCAGTAGTGAAACTTTGCTAACAGCTGTTACAGAGAGCAGTATCTGCACTTTATAGTGTCGCCCGTCCCCAGGAGGTTGTGGTCCAGCTGTCACTGGGGCCTCTTCTTGTGGGATCTGGGAGAGCCTGGCCGATCTCCACTTTGTGAAAGCTGCCAGCTGTCCTCAAACTTCCCACAGCACCCGGTGAGAGGGCAGGAGTGCTCCAGATTTCTAAGACTCTTCTGGCCTCCAAGGTCCTTCCTGCTGTTGCAGCGGTGAATAAAATGCAAATCACCACTCTTCCACAAAAGCTCTGCTCATACCAGGCCTGTGAAGTGCGTAGGACTTTCATGGTGATGGGCTTACATTGTCACATGCAGGGGCTATGATGACTGTTGTCTGTCTTTGTTGCTTTCCCATCCTTCAGGCTATCTGTCACTGAGAATAGACACTGGCTCTTCTCCACACAGGGACTCCTGCCCGTATCTTCATTTGGTTTAGACTCCCTCTCTCTCTTGCTTTTATCTCTTAGAAGCAAACTTCTCTCCTATCTTCAGGGTCACATGTTCTCCAGTAAGATTTCTATCATGATGTCTTATGTATCTGATTATTTGACCTACAAGTAGTTGTTGAAATGGAAGATATCCTTTAAGAAAGGTTTTGGCCTGCTTACATAGGTAAATGATTGTTGTAGATGAAAAAGTAAACTGCCTGTCTAGAAGACTGAGTTCATTAATCACAGTCACATCTGACTGTAGATAGCAGGTACTGCTGTACCTGTGCTTGTCCTATTCTCGTGGTTCTTCACATGTGACATTGATAGTTTTGCCATCAATAGAACAATTGTTGAGCTATCTAATACAGTTTTCCAATACCACATTTTTTGGTTTGTTTGGAACTGGATCTCATATGACACATTGAGTTCATGTCTTTGTAACTAGGTTTTTGTTTGTTTGTTTGTTTTGATTTTTTGAGGTAGGGTCTTGCTCTAGCCAAGGCTGACCTGGAATTTGCTGTGTAGTTTCAGGTTGTCCTTGAACTCACATCTCACAGCGATTCTCCAACCTTGGCCTCCCGAGTGCTAGGGCTAAAGTCATGAGTCACCACATCAAGCCAACGTTGTAACTAGTTTGAAGGACAGCATTTTTAATCTAATCAGCCTATTTTATCAGTATTTTATCCCACATTACAAGCATTTGCTGCTTATGTTCCTTATAATATACCCATTGAAGCTACTGATTTTGAAAGTGCCCATTAAAGCTTATTTAAATACAATGGGTGAGTGCTTGCAGTTGTGAGCTTGTGCTGGGGAATGATGACTACATTAGTAATATTTCTTTTTTTAATATTTTCATTTTTATTTATTTATTTGAGAGCCACAGAGAGAGAAAGAGGCAGAGAGAGAGAGAGAGACAAAGAGAGAGAGAGAGAGAGAGAGAGAGAGAGAGAGAGAATGGGTGTGCCAGGGCCGCCAGCAACTGCAAACGAACTCCAGACATGTGCGCCCCCTTGTGCATCTGGCTAACATGGGTCCTGGGGAATGGAGCCTCGAACCAGGGTCCTTAGGCTTCACAGGCAAGCACTTAACCACTAAGCCATCTCTCCAGCCCGTAACATTTCTTTATCTCATTTTTGTGACCAATTCTCTTGAGTGACCTTTACAAATAGTGTTCTGTTTGCCAACATGAAACTATTGAATGAATGTCCTACCCCAGGAAATTTGAATTTAAGGTCGGAATTTTTTGCAGAAATATATAATTTTGAGGAAAATACTCAAGGTCTTACTTAACTTTTTATTATACAGATGTTACTTAGTTTTCTTCCTGGAGAAATTCTCAAGTTAAATTTCTCTCTCTCATGCAGATAAAACTTCCCAGCAGCCCTCTGAATCTGTAGGTGCTAGTGCTGCAGATGTAATCAACCAAGGATCAAAAATGTTTGAACAGGGGCCTAGAGAGTTGTATCAACTGTTAAGGCATTTTCCTGAAAAGCCTAAGGACCCAGGGTTGATTCCCCAGGACCCACATGAGTCAGATGCACAGGGTGGCACATGTGTTTGGAGTTCATTGGCAATGGCTAGGGGTCCTGGTGTGCACATTCTCTCTCTCTCTCTCATAAATAAACAAATAAAATATTTTTTTAAATATTTGAACACGTCTGAAGAGATGACTCAGTGGTTAAAGGCACTTGCTTGCAAAGCCTGAAGGCCTGGGTTTGATTTCCCAGTACTCACAAAGACCGAGATGTACAAGGCAATGGATGTGTCTGGAGTTCATTTGCAGTGGCACTAGGTCCTGGCATGCCCATACTCATTCTTTCCCTCTCTCTCTTTCTATTTGCAAATAAATATATAAAATTATTTCTAAAAATTTGAACAAAAACTACAGTAAATATAGACCTTTTATTTTCCATCATGCCCTGAATAATTTTCTAAATTTTAGTTATGAAAAGCAGACTGTTGTATCTAGTAGCTATTTAGGTAGCACTGACATTGTATTTGGTATTGCAAGTAATCTAGAGATGATTTAACTATATGGGAGGATGTGCATAGATTAAATGTAAATACTAAGCCATTTTATAGAAATGACCTGGGCATCTATTCATTTATTGTCCACAGGTGGGTGGGTATGGGCATCCTACGACCAATGCCCATGGATACTGAGAGATGTCTATATCATTTACCCTTTATAACAGGACAAATGTTAACTCATGTTACAGATGAAAAAAAATTGAAGTTCAAAGAAATGTTGTAACTTACCTTAGCGTCAAATCACCAGGAGACAAAGAAATTGATTAAGATAGACATTATGATTTTCCTTAGGATAAATTAAAAACAAGAAATAGTAGCATGATTGATGGCTTAGGTTAGGGGAAATCTTCATCTAATATTTGCCTTTGAAATATCAAGAATAAATACAATTCTAATTGTTCCTTCATTATCAAAAATTTTCAAAAATCTCTTGAAATTCTCCTCACACTCCTCTCCTACATAGCTATCCCAAAGCCGTTTGTCTTTTATCTGTGATAGGATTGTTTATTACCAAGATCAAGGTTGTAGATATTCATTTTCTCACAGTGAATTATTTTTACATTTTAAAAGGATTTGTGCTTATGCTAAAATAAGAAACAGCCTATTTGATATTGGCTTATTTTCAAAATATAAATGATTCTTCTTTTCAAAGGCTATCTTCTCAAGGCAGGTTTTGTTCCCACTGCTGTAGGAAGTTATAATCTCCTGACTCTTGGGAACTGTTCAGAAGAAGACCACATGAAAATGCATGCTCTTCTGGGGATGGGGACAGGTCAGAATTAGATTTTGAAAGTGTCATGTTTGTAAGGTATCTTGGGTAGATTCAGGTTAGGTGCTGTAGATGAGTGAGACTATGTGGCGATTTTTTTTTCTGTGACTGGGTAAATTCGCTGAGAATAATCTGTTCCAGGTTCAACCATTTGGGCTAAGGATGGGAACTACTGGCAGTGTATGTGAGAGAATTACTTGCCAGTGGAGAAACTGGTTTAGAACAGCTGTTCTCGGTATGAAAACATGGAGGGGGAGAACTGTTAATAGCATAGTGGGGAGCTTTGCTCTAGGATGACCAATGAAAAATGACCATATGACCATGCTGCTGCTTTAGGAAGATGTGATGTCCATGTTGTTCCTCAAGATTGACTTTGTGCTTTATGTAAAACTCTCTTTGGGGGTAAGATAATGTAGACGAGATAGCCTAGCTAAGTTATTTAAGTGGAGATTGGCTGGGGCTCATTGAACTGCTAAACTCTGAACTTGGCCAAAGTTTTAACCTTGAAAAATGTCCATGACTTTGCCTTGTGCTTGGCTCATGAATGATAAGGCATGGATGCTTGGTTCCAAAAATAAATCTGAGTTGGAGAAAGTCTCCAAAATGCCAACCTGTTTGTGCATAAAAACTCTACCTTAAGGACTAGAATGTCACTGTTATCGTGGGCTCAAACATGGGCTATTGGATCACTACTGCCAACTGAACATGGTAGTACATGCCTGGAATCCCAGCACTTGAAGGCTGAGGCAGGAGGATTGCTGAGAGCTCAAAACCAGGCTGGACTGGACAGTAATTTTGATTTGGACAGTAGACTAAATCAGAAGGCTCCTCTTTCAGTAACAGTATTACTACTACTTTAATCAAACAGAGACCCTAACTTTAACTTTAGGATAAGAGTGGCCTTGATTTAATTAATTAACCAAAATTTTAAAAGCACTTTAATGTTCATTCTGGACATCGATATCAGGTCATTGTGCTTGCAAGGCAAGTACATGGCTGGCTGCTCTGTCTCCCCAGCCTGCTAAGAAGTTTATAGTAAGAAATGCCTACATTTTAAAGAAGTTGTAGGTTCGATTCCCCAGGACCCATGTAAGCCAGATGCACAAGGTAGCACATGTGTTGGGAGTTCGTTTGCAGTGGCTGGAGGCCCTGGCATGCTTATTCTCTCTCTCTCTTTTTCTCTATCAAATCAATAAATAAAAAATAAAATTATGAAAAAATCAATTCAAAATGATTTAAGGACTAAAACTGCTAGAGGAAAATATAGAGGAAATATTTCAATATGTAGGCAAGAGATTTCTGAAAAGGACTCCAATAGCTCATGAATAAGAACTAAGAATTCACACATAGTTTGGGGGAGAAAACTAGATAAGAATAAAATATGATGACACATATGTATAAAAAAACTATAACAAAAAATGCTGACTGCATTAACTGAAAATTAAAATATAAAAAATTAATAACATAATTTTTTAAAACGTTCAAAGAGGCTAAGGAAAAGGTTCAGTAGTTAAAGGCACTTGCTTGCAAAGCCGGCTGGTCCAGGTTCAACTCCCAGCACCCATGTAAAGCCAGATGAAAAGTGGTATATGACTGTGATCCCAAAACATCTACAAATATGGGAGGTAGAGCCAGGAGAAAGATCATGGACTATACTTGTTTGCAGTGGCAAGAGAACCTGTCTCAAAGGTAGAGTAGGGACGCCTATACCTCCACACATGTACCATGGCATGCATGCTCCCATTCACACATATCTACATGTACACACATACACACAAATAAATAAATATTTTAAAGATCTACTGTAAACATTTATGTGCCTATAAATTCGTTAACTTATAAGAAATGAATAGATTCTTAGAAATATATAACTTTCTATTATTCAATGGAGAATAGAGAGAAAGCCGAAACAGATAAATATTAACTAAGGAGATTGCTTAGTAATCAAAACCTCCAATAAGGCTGAAGGGAGAGGCACATGCCTGGAACCCTAGTGCTTGTATGTTGAGGTGGAAGAATTGTGAATTTGACTCCAGACTGAGCTATATAAGACCTTTTCTCAAATAACAAAAGCAAAACAAAACTCCTAATAAAGAAAAGCTCAGAATTAAATGTCCCTATGGGTAAGTTTTGTCATGTATTTGAAGAAATAATACTAATCTTTTTTAACTCATAATCTCTTCCAAAAATCAGAAGAGGAAACACTTGTCCATTCCATGAAAATAGTATCACTCTGTTTTCAAAGACAAACAAGAGCACTACAAAAAAAGAATACCACAGGTTAATTTCTCTAATGGACCTAGACATAAAATCCCTTCAAGGAAATATTAGCAAAACTGAGTGTAACAGCACCTTGGAAGGGTAGTATAGAGTGAGCAAGAGAGGCTTATCTCTAGGAAGACAAGATGGTTCAAAAAGCACATCAGTCAATTTGATGCTGCACATTAATAGAATGATGCAATCCAGTGCTTAAGGACATTTGCCAAAATTCACCATCCACTCAACAAAATAGGTTTAGAAGAAACTCAGCTCAACATAATACTGAAACACCCACAGTTAACATCAAATCAATGGCCAAAAACTGAAACCTCTTCTTCTAAGACCTGGTACAAAGTAGAGCTGTTCACTTTTGCCACTACTATCCCACTTACTACTGGAATGTCCTACCCAGGGTGAAAAGTGGAGAAAGGGCATCTAAATCACTAAGTAAGAAGTAAACTGATACTGTTGACAGATGCTATGGTCACATATGCAGAAAACTCTAAAGATCTAATAACAATAAGTTATAACTAGTAATGACTTCAGTTCAGTTGTAAGTTACAAAGCTAAGTGATGTGTCTGTATAGAAACAAGAAACCATCCACACTTTACCAAATCCTACTTACAATAGCAATATCAACAACAACAAAAAATACTTGGAGATAAATAACCAATGAGGTTAAAGTCTTGTGTGCTGAAAATTACAAAACACTTATGAAGAAAACCCAAGTGATGGAAAGATGGCTATATTAATGATCTTAAAGAATGGCTCAAAGATGTGCATGTTACCCATAATGGTCTACAGAAGTCAAAGAGCACTCTTCACAAACATACAGATACCAATCCTAACATTCATTTAGTCCCACAAAGACCAAATTACCAAAGTTGCTTTGCTAAAGGATCAAGCTACAGTCACCAAACTTCGTGACTTCCAAATCTTGTATAAAGCTATAGTTATCATAATAATATAAACTGGCTTAAAAACATACACACAGGCCTCTTTCCACCATCTTTCTGTGCGACCATCATGGTGTCCATGAATGTCTTGGCAGATGCTCTCAAGAGCATCAACAGTGCTGATAGAAGAGGCCGACGCCAGGTCCGTATCAGGCCGTGCTCCAGAGTCATCGTTTGGTTTCTAACAGTGATGATGAAGCATGGTTACGAGTTTGAAATCACTGATGATCACTGAGCCAGGAAGGTCGTTGTGAACCTCACAGGCAGGTTAGATAAGAGTGGAGTGATCAGCCCCAGATGTGATGCACAGCTGAAAGACTTAGAAAAATGGCAGAATAATCTGCTCCCATCCTGTCAGTTTGATTTCACTGCATTGACAACCTCAGCTGGCCCCATGGACCAAGAGTCAGCAAGATGAGAACACACGGGAGGGGAAATCCTGGTCTGCTTTTTCTAAGGGTGTAAAGAAAGAAGACAATGAATAAAATGCCTTAGTGGAAAACAAAACAATACAAAACAACATACATACAGTTGGTTGTGGTGGTGCACGCCTTTAATCCCAGCTCTAGGGAAGCAGAGGTCAGAGGATTGCTGTGAGTTCAAGGCCAACCTGGGACAACAGAGTGAGTCCCAGTTCAACCTGGGCTAGAGTGAGATCCTACCTAGAAAAAAAATAACAGAATAAACAAAGAAACAACCCCCCCACATACAAACAGTTAGATGGAACCCAGAAATCAAACCACAGTTCAGGTGAACTAATCTTTGATAAGGCTATCTATGAAGAATACATAATGGAGGGTGTGGGCTGGAGAGATGGCTCAATGGTAGAACACTTCCTGTGCAAATCTGAGGGCCTGAGAAGACTGAGAGACCCCTGGAGTTAGATCCCCAAGACCTACATAGACAGCTAAGCTTGACCACTCACATTTCTAAGAGGAGGAGAAACCTGAGAATCACAGGATCTTGGGGAAAAAAAAAAAAACAAAACAGCAAGCTTGGGGTCAGTAAGAGATTTTGGTTCAAATGAGAATGGGCAGAAGAGTGATGGAGCTGGACAGCGGTCATTTCTCTCCAGATGCAGGCAAATGCACCTCACCCGGACACAGGTGAGCATGCACCCCATAAGGACATGCACAAGTGCATACACTCCTCTCCTCCCGCCACAACCCACTTCTCAAAATAGTGCTGGAAATTTGAATGTACATGTGTTTTGGAAAAAGTTCTTTGTCTTATATGTATTCGATTCAAACAAAAATTTCAATGTCAGGCCTGAAAGGACATAGCATTCCTGGAGAAAAACAGGGAAACACTCCTTGACGTTGGTCTTTGTACTGACTCCTTGACTGTGACAGCAAAACCATAGATGACAGAAGCAACACTGGGCGAGTGGAGTTATAGCATGTGAACAAGCTCCTGCCACAGCCAAGACAGGCGAGAGTGAAAGGTTAACAAAGAACATGAACAACAGAGCGGGAGAAGGATTTGTGCCCAGGATGCACAAGGAACTCAAATAGCTCAATACAAAGCAAAAGCACCACCAGAAAATCAGATCAAAAAGTTGACAAAGTTGGGGCTGGAGATATTGCTTAGTGGTTAGGCGCTTGCCTGTGAAGCCTAACGACTCTGGGTTGAGGCTCGATTCCCTAGGACCCACGTAAGCCAGATGCACAAGGTGGCACATGCATCTGGAGTTCGTTCGCGGTGGCGTGCCCATTCTCTTTCTCTCTCTGTCTGTCTGTTGCTCTCCAAAAGTTGACAAAAGAGCTGTGGAGATGACTCAGCAGTTAAAGGGTCAAAGGCACATGCTTACACAGCCTGCCAGCCTAGAGTGGACTACCCAGTATCTGGAAATGTAAAGCCAAATGTGCAAAGTGGCACATGAAGTTAGTTTGCAGCCACAAGAGGTCCTGGTGTACCCCCTCCCACCTCCCCTCTCTCTCAAAATAAATAAATAAAAGTATTTTAAAAAAGAGAACTTACAAATGTCTAACAGGTTAGGGAAACTCAATTCCATCACGAGCTATAATCCACCTCCATTAGGATGACTAGAGGGTACCAAGTGTGGGCTATGATGTGGAGAAAGGGAATCCTTACTGAGGTCGGAGTATAAATTAGTTTAGTACAGCTCTGATGGGAAATAGCACGGACATTCTTGAAAAACTTAAAAATTATCTACAAACACTTAAAATTATGCAAAACAAAACCCTAACATCTTATGCATGAGTTTTCATAAAAAGAATCATTCCAATAAAGAAGAAAATACCAAAAAAAAAAGAAATTAATCTGGCTGGAGATATGACTTAGTGGTTAAGGCGCTAGCCTGTGAAGCCTAATGACCCAGGTTTGATTCCCCAGAACCCGTAAGCCAGATGCACATGGTGGCACGTGTCTGGAGGCCCTGGTGTGCCCATTCTCTCTCTCTCATAAATAAATAAAAATAAGAAAATCTAAAGTTAATAATCTCATATTTTATTCTCACACCTCATTGGACCCATTTGCAAGGCCACTGAAGTGGGTGTACAGTACTTTGAAGACAACTAAACTTGCTGACAAATTTTTTAATGCATTTGACCTTGACATTTAAATAGTGATTCTATAAACTGAAAGTGTAATCATTGATCTATTTTGCAGATAAATTGTTTCAAAATTTCAAAATTTAAGAATACCATATCAATGTAGGAGAAGAATATAGGAACAAATTTTAAATATATATGTGTGTATTTGTGTGTGTGCATGTGTGTATGTGACTTTCCAGAAACAAATTATGTTATGACATTATTAATAAGTTGAATAATATATGGTATGCAGTTAATACCTATGTTTGGAATTCTTTTTTGTTGCATGTGTGGGTATGTGTATGTTGGTATGTGTGTGAGTTCCTGTGTGTATACAAGTTCATGTGCACAGGTGTATGTATGTGTGTGGAGGCCAGAGCACAATCATGGGTGCTATCCTCAGGAACGTTACATGTCTCTTTTTGAGGCAGAGTTTTTCACTGGCCCAGAGTTCACCAAATAGGGCAAATAACTAGCCAGTGAGCTCCAGGGATCTTCCTGCCTCTGCCTTCCCAGTGCCAAGATTACAGGCTCTGGCAGTTTTAGTGGCTTCTGAGAATCCAGCTCAGGTCCTCATGTTTGTGAGGCAGGTGCTTTACTCACAGAGCCATTGGCCAATCCCTCTTCCTTTGTGTGGAACTCTAATGGAGGGTATAAAAATAACTATCTCATTTTTCTATATCTTTTGTTCTAGTCAATGAGTTAATTCTATACAAATATATAAATAGTGTTTATTAACTGTGATTGTTTTTTTAATGATGGTAGTTTTATGGTTTCTTGGTATAATTTATCTCATTGTGATAATAACAGTTCTTTAAAAGAAAATTTGGACAATGAATGCAAAAGGTTAATAACAGGCCTGGTTTGCTAAGGAAGTGTTTGATAAAAAGAATTACTCTAACTATTTAGCTTTTTGAGGAACATATATTTAAAAATATATGTTTGTATACAAATGCAAATGTGTATATACTTATATTTGAAAACCATGACATATGAGAAGATTAATACTAAACAGGAAACTTCCTTAACAGGAGAACAAATTTTAATGATAGAAATAAAATATTGGAGCTTGGTGAAAAAAATACAGCTATTTGGGAGACCTCTGAAGTCATTCCCCAGAATCTTCAAATACACTTCACTTTAGATCTCACACAGAATAAGAATATTCTACACAAAGAAGGAAAAAAGTCCCAAGTGAAACTTATCAGCAGGACTTTTTAAAAGGAGAGATGGCTACGTTTGCGATGTCTTCATAGGAACACTGATCTTTCTCCAGCAGCAGAGAAAATGATAGCAAGCTTAAATAAACAGGTTTTGATCAGGAGGATGACCATCTGTCATCTGTTTCAGCAATAGAGTTCTGTGTGAGGCTGGGAGGTACTATATAGCCAGGGGTGCTGAAATTTCTCACTGTCATGGAGAATTTGGACCATCAACAAGCCCAGACCTTCTTCTCTCCTGGGCTCTGTTTCTGCCCTACCTCCCTCCAGCATCCCTTTCTATTCTCTCCTCTTTCTCCTCTCTCTCTCTCTCTGTCTCCTCTCACCACTCTTCTCTTCCCTTCCCTTCCCTTCCCTTCCCTTCCCTTCCCTTCCCTTCCCTTCCCTTCCCTTCCCTTCCCTTCCCTTCCCCTCCCCTCCCCTCCCCTCCCCTCCCCTCCCCTCTCCACTCCTCTCCTCTCTTCTTCTCTCTCTCCCTCTCCTTTCTCTTTAACAACAAGCTTTCTCAGGGAAGGGATGACTTAATTCCTTTGCAGTAAAGCACAAATGGTAACTAAAGATGACTCCACTTTGTTTTAGGAGACATTTCATTTAGGGAAAGACAAAGGAATGAGTCCAGGAATTTAATATTTCAATTATCAGTACATGGATGTGAGTGACACTCTGTGCCTCCTTCCCAGCTTCCTCATCCCACATCATTCATATCTTACCATGTGTGTAGTTAGTTCCTTCACAGCTAGGTAGCTTTACAAAAAGTTTTCTTGGATCACCTGTGTCCTGCCATGTGCTGCCCTCCCCACAAGAAGGTTTTTATGAAAGCACTTTTTAAAGTATAAATCACCACAAAATTATAAGTTGGGGAAATAATTTTACTAGGCAACTACACTTAAGTAACTTCATGATTTTTATCTAACATCATAATGTCTTTAGTTCTATCTAATCTCATAATATCTTCATATTTCTGGAAAGAAAAACTTGGGCCTGGGGATGATGTGTGACAGCAAGCTGTTAGCTATTACTGGTTTATAGACACCATGAATTTAGAGGATTTGAATTAAGTCCATTTCAATGTATATTTGTCAAGAACATCTGTGGCAACTTGTGCCCAGGCAGCTGCTGCTCTTCTCCAACAATCTTCCTTAACTAGCAACTGTCTGTCATCCATTACTTAGTCCTTTAGTTCTGGCAGAAGGTTCTGTGTTCCATCATGACTATCTTTCTGGCCATAGCTAGTTGTCCAGAGGCCAGGCAGGACCAATGACTCCTCCCTCAAATACTTTGTTTCTTCAGTTTGACTATTGCTAAGATCTATAAGCCAGAACTTCATCAGGGACTGCGCTCACTATGAGGACAGACACAAACACAGAGAATGAGTCATGGTGACAGTCAAGAAACAGCTGCTTCAAGTCATTCCTGTGGCTTCTGTGGTCTAATTGTTCTGGGGATTCGGGGCTGGATCCAAGCAGCAGCACCAGCTATTGAAGAAGCTGATTTGAACTGGATTTCTGTCAACTGAAGCATTTCTTATAAAATGATGTTAGGAACAGGTAGAATCAACTAGGGCATTTGACAAGCATGCACAATCCAGATCTAATCTCAGACCTAATCAATGAGAATGCCTGCAACTCTGCAGATGAATTTATAGTGAGTGTTAACATTGAATAACTGACAGAAGGAAGTGAACTCAGAACAGCAGAGGCTTGGGAACAAGTTTTTTCTTGTACTAAAATTCAAAATATCCTTTCATCAAGCCGGTGTTCCAGATATGACTGCTCCCAGGAAGGGAAGGGAGTTCCCGAGAAAAGAAAGGCCAAGGATTGACCTGTCTATAGCTCCACCTATTTTATTTTCTTTTGGACAATGACACAATATTTATTAAAATAACACAATATTTATTACAAAACAAATTTAAGAATAAAATGGTTAATATCACTGAGAAGTTCAAGGGCAGAGCTCAGTGGGCTCTCAGCACTAGTTTGATCAAGGGCTCATTGTTTCCAAGTCTGTTTTCTGTGTACTAGCTGAATGCTTGACTGGCTTTAGTATGGTAGCACAACCAGAAGGAAATCACTGAGGTCAAAGCAGGGGAAAGATGTATTGGGCCCCAAGCTTCCTGTGCCAGTGGTGTATTAAGTACTTATTACTACCAAAATGCAAATTTGGGGAACTTAATAAGAAACCAGCTGCTGGGGAGTTATGTATGTACAGCATGATTACATGTGGCATAATTATCTACAGCAAAAACCTACAAAAGGTTCTTGACATATTCACTAAAGTGGGAACTTTATTTGCACATGTGTGTGCTCATGCACGTGTAGGTGAAGGCCAGAGGCCAATGTCAGGTGTCTTTCTCAATGGCTCTTTACCTCATTCTGTGAGACTTTCACTGACTGCTCATGGGTTTGGTTCAGTGAGATGAGCTGCCAGCAAGCTCCAGGGAGTCCCTGCCTCCGCCTCCCTAGCACGGCTTTGCAGGCCCACAGCACTAGGCAAGCCCTTTACATGGGTTTGGGAATGTAGTGTCATGCGTATGAGTCATGAGTTAGGTCCTTATGTTTATGCAGCAAGCTCTTTGCTCACTGAGCTGTCTCCTCATCCCCAGTGGGGCCTTTTTAGAAAGGAAAAGAAAAATGCTTTAGGTATCCCCTTCTCTCTGACCACAGACAAGCTTTTGAAAAGCCCCATGTTACATTCCTGAACTCCTTCATAGTCATTCACTGTTCTGGTGCAAGCATGTAAAAAACGCAAAATGTTTAAATGAGCTCATTTGAACTGAGTTTCAAAGGAATAACAGAAAAGAGAAGTCACACTTCAACCATGTTTTAGGTGTAAAAATTTTATTTCTTTTTTTCTATGCTTATTTATTTGTGTGCGTATGTATGTGTAGTAATGTGGGGGGGGTGCATGAACACTGTGGCACATATTCTTTTGAGACAAAGTATCTCTTGCTGCTGCTGCTGTTGCTTATGAGCTTCTGGATCTCCTGGCTCCATCTCTCATTGTCATAGGTGTGTAGGAATTACAGACATGTGTGCCACTTTGTGTCTGGCTTTGCGTCGGTGCTAGGGAATAGAACTCAGCTGGAAGGCTTATAAGAAAATACCTTTAACTGCTGAGCCATCCCCCTAGCACAGGTGTAATTTTTTAAACTACTTTTAAAATTTTATTTTATTTATTTGAGAGATATGAAGAAGAAGAGAGACACACAGAGAGAATGAGAATAGGCATGCCAGGGCCTTCAGCCACTGCAAATGAGCTCCAGATGCATGCGCTACCTTGTGCATCTGGCTTATGTGGGTCCTGGGGAACCGAACCTGAGTCCTTTGGCTTTGCAGGCAAATGCCTTAATCACTAAGACATTTCTCCAGCACAGGTGTAAAAATTTTAACTTAAATTTTAAGTTTATAATATTAGGAAGGATACAATGAACTAAAAATCTTTGAAAAAATAGAATTTGGGGGTGCAGGAGAAGATAAAGTAATTGAAAAACTCTATTAATAGAAAGATAGGCATCATTAAGGATTTTGTTCCTGAATCTTTTGTTACACTCCACTAAGGGAAATGGAAGGGTGAGGTTTGTTGGGGCACTGACCAATAGTAATAGGCAGTAGGTAATATGGGATGACAGGATTATAGTTCAAGTTGTCATTGATTATAAATCAACATAATGTCATCTGTACTGGTAGTAAAGTAGATTGTTCCATTGTCAAATGACAGAAGCACAGTTGGGGATCAAGTCAGAAAAAGAGTTCAAGCAGGAAAAGATAGCATGGAATTGGTCCCATGGAATGTTATGGTTAGCCCAAGCACTGGTTTATTTGTTGTTATCCACTCAAGTATTTTAGGCCTAGAAAAGTTCTCAGGAGTCACCTGCCCATTTTCTCTTCTCTTAAACTGTGTGTCAGACATTTACATGGAATGCTTGATTGCTATAGGCCAAAAAATTTACCTCCTGATCACACTAATGTGATGACCAGAAAGCTGCTGCTGGGCAGAGGTACAAGTTCCTGCTCTCCCCAAGGTCTAGGAGCAAGCCCAGCACTGCTGCACCCAGGAGAGGACTAAATCATTTGGAACCAGCCGTAGTCCATATATAACAAATACTACCAAATATCCCTGCTTACATTTGGAACTATGTTTATAATTACTTCATACTTACGTGGGAATTACTGTTTAGAAAATTGTATTCGGTTTTGATATGAGAAGCAAGTGTGCAATCTTCCTTTGTTAGTCTATTGCATTATTAAAATTATAGAGTCTGGCTGATCTCCAGCCTACACCCAGGTTACAATCACAGAGAACCCAGGTGTTATAGAGTTGGGGAGCCAACTGGGAAGGCAGCACCAGCAGAATGTGGTCTTGAGTCCACTTCACTCAAATTTTGCCTCTCATCCCCCAAGCAAATTTGGAAACAGGAGAAATCTAGCCCAGTCAGTGATTATTTTCATGCCAGCCTCGAGACCATCTTGTCTGCGCCGACAGACTGCAGAAAGCCAGCGCCTGTCAGCTTTCCCCAGAAACCCTCTGTTCAGGGCCTGTAAAAGTTCCAGTTGAGCAAATGCATTTGCTTTGTGGCTTTTGTGGCCTAGAGTCAAAGGAAACATATTTTTTTTTAACCTAGGCCAAGCTCATGATGTGTGAAGGTTGTAAAGAACTAGATTCTAATTGTAGACTGGCTTTAAACACTCTGTTTAGGAGGGAAGCTTAACAAAGCACACAGTGGTAAAAGATGAAAGGCGTGGAAACTCCACAGTTGTTAGACTATGAGCTTTTAAGGAGAAGCATTCATGCCTAATCTGTACTTCTCTTCCTCTAACTATGATCTCAAAGAATACAAGAATTATTTTCATTTAAAAGTGAATTAAGCAGCAACACTGTGTCGTTTATAGTAGGCAGAGGATAAATGAAATCAGATGGTCACCAATCATTCCTCAAGTATTAGAATATGTATATATATATATACACATATGATTTAATAAGGCAATGTCAGGTGGTAGAAAGTACATACCTACTGTTTTAATTAAGCATATAACCAACAGTCTGTTTTATTATTATTTGTCTTAAACTAGTCTCCAAAGATTAAATATTCATTTCTGTATATTTAAGAAAAAACACATTGTTTAAAAAAATCCAGGACTGGAGAGATGGCTTAGCAGTTAAGGTGCTTTTCTGCAAAGCCTAAGGACCCATGTCTAATTCTCCAGATCCCACATATGCCAGTCGCACAAGGTAATGCATGCACAAGGTTGTGTATGAGTACAAGGGGGTACACATGTGATCTGGAGTTCATTTGCAGTGGCTGGAGGCCCTGGAATGCCAATTCTCTATCTCTCTCTCACACACACACACAGTCTTTCTCTTTCATAAAGGCATGTACCACCACACCCAGCAAAAAATAAATAAAAGAAATAAAATAAAATAAATCCAGGGCTGGGGACATAGCTCAGCAGTTAAAGGCACTTGTTTGCAAAGTCTTCTGTACTGGAATCAATTCCCTGGTACCCAGGTAAAGCCAGACACAAAGTGGCACATGTGTCTGGAGTTCGTTTGCAGCAGAAAGAGACCTTGGCACACATGCACACACACAAAAGAACATGTAAATAAATACATTTTTAAAAATCCATCTTTTACAAGTTGATTGCAGTTACTGCTCTATTGCTAAGACAAACATTTGACCATAAGCAGCTTTGTGGGAGAAAAGGGCTTATTTCAGGTTTACAGAATCCAGAGGAGGCTACATCGTGGTAGAAGAAGCTGGCTCACTCCAGTATGTATCTACAGCAAAGAGAGGAAAACAAACATTAGGAAGCACTGACAGACACCCAGAGCTCCAACTTTCCCTGAGCACATCTTGTAAGGCTGAACTGAAGATAAGCCCCCAGTGACATGACCCCTGTGGGGAACTTAAGTAGGAAGTTTAACCTTAATCAAAAATGCCTCAGTGTATGGAGCCATACATTTAAACCACCACATGTTTCATAGAAATTGAGAGTTGAATGATGGTTAGAAGATCTGAGTTAGGAGTTTGGGGTTTTGTTACACATGAACATGATTAGGAATAATAATGATGTCCTGATCACAAAGTTGTAGGAAAAGGATTTTAAAGATTTTTGTTATGAATAAATGTTCTATGTTTGAGAAGACATCTGTTTAACCTAATTGAAATACTGTACAAAGCTTACATGTATCAAAACACTACATAGTACTCCATTAATACTATAATTCACTTAAAATGAATCAAAATATATCTTTTATAAACCAAATTAATCTATGGTCATAGATA
Source organism: Dipus sagitta (assembly GCA_036346955.1). Taxonomy (NCBI): domain Eukaryota; kingdom Metazoa; phylum Chordata; class Mammalia; order Rodentia; family Dipodidae; genus Dipus; species Dipus sagitta. The sequence goes on from CM070786.1 coordinate 36,379,329, forward strand.
ACAGAATCATGATTATAAGTGACAATGGACAAGGAAGGTGTAGGTAAGAAGTATGTTTGCCAGAATGGAAATGTCAATATAACTTAATTTAAAATATTTTAAAAGTAAACATGTGAATTTTAGATTTTGGCTACAAAAATTCATGTTATTTTTAACAAAAGAAGTACACTGCTCAGTATATCTTGGAATGCAGCATTTTGTGTGGCCAAAAACTTGTACTGAGGACTGGAGAGATGGCTTAGAGGATAAAGCAAGGCATGGCAGTGAGGACTGAGTTTGGACCCTAGCACCCATGGAAAAAGCAGGGTACTAGGACAGTGGAAACAGCAGGACCAGATGGCTATGGCTTGCTGGCCACCTAGTCTAGGTAAATCAGTGACCGGTAAGTTCATTGAGAGACCATGTCTCAAAAAAATAAAGTGGAGAATGATTAAAGAAAACAGACAATGTCTATCTCTAGCCCCCCCCACACATGTGTAACTGTACACACACACACACATACACAACTTTCACTGAGTGACTGATGGTGTAGCTCAGTTGGTAGACTGCTTGCCTAGCATGCACAAATCCTCCAATTCAGTTCAGTACTTCATAACCTGGGCATGTTGGCCCATACCTATAATCCCAGCATTCAGAGGTAGAGGCAAGAGAGATGGAAGTTCAAGGTCATTCTTGGCTCTATAGCAAGTTTAAAGCCAGCACTACATGAAACTTTGTCTCAAAAACAAAACAAAAACTTGCACTGAAGTTCTGTAGTGGTCTCACATTCCATGTAATCTAGTGCATAAGGCTGATTGATATCCTTGGACACTCATGACTTTTAAGGTAAAATGTTTAAAATGGGAAACCAAGGGAATCTTACAATTCTAGCCAATTTTGCTGTAATTTTATGATTGTGAAAATATTTCTCTGTTTTCAGTCATCACAAAATCCTGAATCCCCCAAATTACAATGCTTTAACTATGATTATGTACTTAGTTTTGATATGGCTTTTTATGTATTTACATTTTGAGAATATAAAATCAGAAAAAATATGGTATAATTAAAGCTATGACAATGAAATTCAGTGTTAAGATTAGCTTAAAACATTTTTCTGTATCTTTCATTCTTTTTTTGATACTCATCCCCCCCTTCATGAAGACCCACTGCTCAAAACACATCTGTATAGAACATCAACCCTCCTCTACGTACCCCTGACCTCATGCAATTACGAAGTGCCTACATATGTCCAAGCATTCAGCACTAAAGGAATGAGAAAAACTTGCCCTTTTCCCCAATCATTTGCATTCTAAATAAGGAGACAAGATATTGTCTTAAACTTTTGTTAAGCATTTAAAAATTATTCCATTTCATTCCAGGGTAATAAGGTGACTATGATAAAAATACATTTATGCATATATGAAAAGGTCAAAATAAAACCCATTGTTTTGTACAGTTAATATATGCTAAGAAAAAGGTAATATCTTTAAGATATACAGATTTCCTATATACAAACACATCATGCATTTAATATGCTAGTGAACATTAACAACTTGCTCTGTAGGGTTAGCAATAGCTTTAACTGCAGCTTTTTTTTTTGTTTTGGTTTTACTGAGGTAGGGGCTCATTCTAGTCCAGGCTGACCTGGAATTCACTATGTAGTCTCAGGCTGACCTTGAACTCATGGAAATCCTCCTGTCTCTGCCTCCCGAGTGCTGGGATTAAAGGCATGTGCCACCACGCCCAACCCTTAACTGTAGCTTTTACCATTTTCTGTGATTAAATACTCCATCACCCAACATCAGGGTTAACTAGCATGAAATCAGCTGACTTGTACAATTTCTCAAATAAACAATCTGCTCTAATGAGTTGATACATACCAATTCTAGCATAATTTCTAATGAGAATAGACAGTATTTCCATGTAATTCACATAGAATCCACTTTAAGTATCTACTGAAAATCAGATATTTGCTAGATATAAGAGGCATAAAAGATTGACTAATTATAGTCTATGTCTCTAGGGATTTTATATTCTAGTGGGAGTGAGATTCAGTAAGAACTCATTATAAACACTAGCAATAATTGTTATAAAAAGTATAAAGGAGGAAACCATAAGTAGAGGATAGATCAGAAGTATTCTCATATGGGCATAGTAGAGTTCAGTTTGGATGTAAGAACCATTCATTCTCAAGTATATTGGAGGTCTGACTTCAACAGGCCTGACAGGTATGGTCAGGCAAAAACTGTACATACAGACACTTTAAAAAAAATGCCTTGTTAATATTTTTTTTATTTCCACACCTTTCAAAGATAAGAATTTTAAGTAGCCACATTTATCATTGTATGTGTGTTCTGGAGATGACCCTGGCCCCAGGAGATACTTTAAAAAGAGGCTATATCATGTTAAACACTTATAGAATCAATAAGACTAATAGAATTTATGCTCCAGGAAGCATGCTTTTGGAGACATAACAGGTACAAAATTCTCCCCAATGGTTTTCAGAGAATTTCTCCCTCCCCAAGAATAGACCCTGTGTATACACAGCTAATCAACCTCATAATATCCTGTCATAAAGAGACCATGAAAAAAATCACACCTGAAATCTATTCCATTTCTTTGATATCATGAGTAGTAGACTACCTGATAGGTCAGAGAAGGTTATCTCTTCTCTAGAATATGATCTAAGGTGTTATCAAACATTGCTGGACACTACTACTTGTTTTTAAAACCCTAATTATATCTGCAGAGGTGATTCAAGAAAGCTTTTTCTCAAATCTTTTGTTCCCTGCCATTGTCAAGGGGGACCTTATCGATAAGTACCTCCATAGCAGTGGTTGCCAGATTTGTTTCTGTTTGCTAATTTCCTACAGCAGTTTTGTTGCCTCTATCTCCTACACATTGGAATACTCCCTCCTAGAAAGAGGATGGAGGTTTATAACATTCAAGAAGCTAACGGACTTTACAAGGCTAGGAAACTAATGACACTTATCAAGTTACGAAAGTTGCATGGGCTGGAGAGATGGCTTAGCAGTTAAGGTGCTTGCTTGCGAAGCCTAAAGACCCAGGTTAGATTTCCCCAGTACTCATGTAAGCCAGATGCACAAGGTGGCACATGGATCTGCAGTTATTTTTCAGAGGCTAAAGACCCTAGCATGCCCATGCTCGCTCTCTCTCTCTCTCTCTCTCAGTCTCTCTTCCTCTTCTGCCTCTCTCTCTCTTAAAAATAAATAAATAAAAATGTTAACAAAAAGAGAGTTGCAGATATTTACAAGGCCCCTAGGAAAGCAGTAAATAATTACTGAGGAGACTCTCGAATCACCTGAGCTCCTGCAAAATGGGCAGGAAACTCCAGGGCTACAACTCTGAGACCTTTCCAATGCGCCATGTTTGAGTGTGACTTTTTTGGTGATGCAGTTGTGTTTGAGTCATCCATGCTCCTATAAGTAACCCAGTAAACTAACTGGCTCACTAAGCTAGATTTGGGTGGAATTAGTTATTTGGTCTGTCACGGGTGATCTGTCTGGGCTGAACATATATTTGTTTTTGTTTTCCCAGGAACACAGTTGGTGACTAAAAAGGTACTAACAGAACTAAAGATGAGTTGAGGAAAGTTTGCACAGACCCTGCAATGGACCTTGAGACATGCAACTTCAGCTGATCCTTGTGAGGTGGAGTGCTGACACTATGGCTACCTTTTCTCATGTGGCATGAGGCGGTGTGGCACCATGCTTGTTGTGGCAGTGACATCTGCCTTGTGATGGGCAATAGTACATGCAACCAAGACCAAGCTGTCTGATAGTGATAGTGGAGTGTCTCGGGGGGAACTCCAGGGTGGCTGTCTTCCTCTGTGTGCTATAGGGTATAATGCCTTCTCCATGAATGGCGTCCACCATGTGTATGGGCATGCCCTCAAACTGCCGACAGACTAAAGGATGTGGTGATGTGGTCATAGGCAGCTGTTGGGTCAGTTATGTGGCCTTTGTGGTGGGTAATATGACATACAACTGAGGTTCAGAGTTTGTGGTGGTTTTAATCAGATGTCATCCATAAAATCATGTTTCTTTTCTGAGGTAAGCTCAACAGACTGACTTTTTTAATGCAAGAGAGAGAGAGAATTGGTGTGCCAAGGTCTCCAGCCACTGTTATCTAACTCCAGACACATGTGCTACCTTGTGTTCTTGCATCACATTGTGCGTCTGGCTTATGCGGGATCTGAAGAGTTGAACATGGGTCCTGAGACTTCTCAGGCAAGTGCCTTAGCTGCTAAGCCATCTCTCCAGACCAAATCATATGTTTTGAATGCTTGGTTCCCAGCTGGTGGCAATTTTGGAGGTGGAGTTTTGCTGGAGGGGGTGTGTCACTGGAGGTAGACCCTGAAGTTTATTTGATTGCCAGTACTAGCTCAACTCATGCTCTTGCTATCATTTTCCACCTTCTGGGGCAAGATTATGATGTCCAACCTCTGTTCATGCCATGCTTTCCCTGCCACTGTGAAGCTTCCCCTTAAGACTGCAAACCAAAATCAGTCCTTCCTCCCATCAGCCACCTTTGTTCAGGAATATGAAGGTAACTACAAGAGTTGTTTTCCCAGAAAGAACTTACCAACTTGCTGGATGAATTACAATGAGAAAAGACTTGTGGATGCCATCTGTTGCACTAAACTTTGATTTGGCAAAAAAAAAAAAAAAAAAGTGTAAAAAGGAGAATGAGATGGAAGTGTTGGCTTGCATTCCTTATGGCCACAGATGAAAGGGAAAGAATACAAATTAGATCTACATTAAGGACTTGGAACCCATGGGATGTACTAGACTGTTAGGAGGAAGAGAACCTGGTAGGTATGAGAGAAGACACCCCTCAAGTTCAACCTTAAGTAGAAAGGAAGAAAATGCATGATGCAGCATGCCGACAGGATCCTGAATAGTAACAGTACAAGAAACTCTGATAATCAAGGACCACTCAGCATCTGAACTTCTGGCCTCGGGAAAAACTTTTAAATAAGATGTGCAAGAGCCTCACCCCACTTGGATCATGAAGCTGTGGCACCTGGGGGTAGATGTGCTCCATCTGAATGCTGTGGAAGCAGAAAATTTGAGTACTATAACTTTCCATGTTCCCCCTTGAGACAAAGCGTGCATAGTTTGGGGTAATAAATACCAAGGAAATCAGTCCCTGTTAGACTGGCTCATAGGAGCCATTAGGGACACTTAGTATCACCAGCTGAGGTCTCCATGAAGAACTTGTACTGGAAGACGATCAAGGAAGAACCGGCATTACCGAGGGAACCAGGCAGGAGGAAAGTGGTATTTAACCCCCAGTGCACTAGTCCACATGTTCTCTGTTCAAAGAAGAGTTAAAGAGACCAATTCAGCAGGGACCTCAGGACTGGCACAGGCTTTAGTGCCTTTGCTGAGTCCCATAATGGCATGTCATATTTATGATATAGGAGAGACTCTGATGGATCTAATTGGTTTAGGTTGGCATAGATCAGGTTTGTAAAATACTAAGGCAATAACAAGGGGATAAGGAAAAAAAAGATAGAGGGGTCTGTCTTGGCCACTTAAAGATGAATGTGTCAAGATTTTTGTGCCTTGTGTCAAACTAGAGTTCCTAAGGGGAAGAATAACAACAAAGAAAACCCCAAATGCTATGCTAGTGAGCTTCCAAACTGCTTTAAAGCTTGAGTAACAGTACCCAGAAGACAAAAATGACAAAATCATGCAAGAGAAAAAGATTAAGCTTGTCCTAGAGGTGGGCAGTTACTCCCCTAGAGCATGCTATGAAAATTTATCCCTTGTAAGAAAGTGTACTATTGACTAACTAGCCAGGCAAATTGTTCCCACTTGTGAAATAGCGGCATGTCCATTACGGGAGGCACTGAGCAGTCTACGATTGCATTTGATACCTGTTCCATGGGAAGGAATGCATATGTGGTACTAAAAGCACAGTCAAAAGCCCATGGAGGAAGCTACTACTGTTGTCTGGCTAAATGGTTATGTTGTGCCTACCAAATTGTCTTCTAAATATGTATGCTTACACCCATAGATTAGAGTTATTTTCACTCTTGGTCAGAGAAGCTTGTTTTTGCAGACTGTAGTGACTATTGGGGAGACTCAAAACTCAACAAAATGCTAATAAGACATGACACTTGAGTACTCAGCACTAAATGATCTATCTATCACACCCTGTAAGGTTCAGGAAACAATGTAGAAGATGTGGTAGAAAGAATGTAAGAGCCAAAGGATGGGAGGAGTGCTTTGGAATGTTGTCTTCAGGTCACAAAGGGGCTGCTGGATTCATAACCTCACAGTTGCTCTCATTACCTGCACAGTACCAAGCCCATTAATGCATCATCATGGATATTGAAGGAGGGCCAAAAACTGACATCAAAACAGAAGAGGGACTATTTGGAAAGAAGGGGTTCAGTGGAAGGGGGTTGTGGAATTTAAAAGAAAGTAATGAGAGAGGACTGTGACCAAATACTTTAAGTACATGTATGAAAAGTTTTAATAAGTAAATTAAAAATCAAGCTTTTTCCCTTCATGTGGAACTTTCTATACACTAACTTAACTCTGTTTTCTAGAGACACTAAATAAGCCTAATACAGAAAGAGAGAGAGAGAGAGAGAGAGAAAGAAAAAAAGAAAGGAAACATACTAGGTATGGAGATTGTTTATGTACTCCAGAGCCCATTCAGTAGCATGTTGTGGCTGATGGTAAGGTTAGGGCCATGGTGTTAACTGAGATCCTGCCAGAATTCGGGTGTTGGTTCCGGCAGTAGCCTAGCAACTTTAGCCTGTTCTTCCCTGGGTAGGCTAAGAAGCATGCGTTGTTCCTGCTAAGCCCATCAGGGGTACTGAGAGCAGCCCCACAGCAAAGCTTCAGGCTGAGGAGGCCACATACTCATGAAAAAATGACTAGATTACAGAGAGCTAGGTGAGGTAGTATCTCCCATCCATGCTGCTGTATCCAACATTGTTCTTTTGATGAAACACTTTAAGTGATGAGATTGTTTTGTGCTGTATTGGACCTTGCTAGCATCTCCCTTCTTAATTTTATTTTATCTTATTTTATTTTATTTTTGCATCTCTCTTTTAGTATCCACATTAGCTGCTCAAGACCAACTGGCAATGGCTTGGAGAGATAGCAGATATACTGCCCTCCCTCTGTAAATGGGTTTCTTTATATGATGCTAACACTTTAGTGCCATACAGATTTGTAAAAGCATCTATAAATCCAGTAAAAACAGCAGTTTTGGAGTTTGGATGAAAGCACCCTGCATAAGTGAAAAAGCAACACACCTCCCCCAGTAATGCTCCACTTCTAAATTGCCACCAGCTAGAGACCAAGTGTTCAAAACACATGAGGCTATAGAAGACACTTCACACGCAAACTACCAGAGTGAGACTAGACTTTGACTGCTGGCTCAACACTTTCTACCATGCCTAAGCCCAAGTTTGTATTCAATATGAGAATAACACTTTTCTTAGTGATAAGATATGCATAGTGCATGAAGAAATTTCTTCCTGACTTGCTTACTATCTGCCAGGCACTGGGTTTGCTGTGACATATACCTTACATCTCACACACAAGCTTTGACAGGTAAGTGGCTACTGAGTGTCAGGGTTCGTTATACATGTTCTTATTCAATCCACAGTGCCAGGAGTTTACAAATGAAAAACTAAGTCAAGAGTTAAATAGTTTGCCAAAGCTACACAGCTAGGGAGAGGCAGAGCTAGGGTCAGAATCCAGGAAGAATCTAATCCTTAGAGCCCCTAACTTTACTATTCTTTAACATTTCCATGCAGCCTCAGCAATTAATACTTATTATTATTACCATAGGCACGAGTAAAAAATATAAAATCCATACATTAAAAACACAAATGTGTATATATTTGTAACTTAACATAATGATTAGGAAACAGGTGGTCTTAAATCCAATCTCATGAGTGTCCACATTTGTCCTGAATTTCAAAGTAAATATGAGGGCAACTTCTAACAATCAGAATAGAGTTAGTTACTCCACACACACACTTCTCAGGACAATCATTAGGGGATCAAATACTATATGGATGGATAAATGATAGATCGATAGATAGAGAGACAGAGAAAACAAAGTGACACCCACACCTTCACCAGACATCACCGTGTGTACTGCTGAGAACTCACAAAGTCTGTCATTACCATCTCAAGCTATGAAACAGTAAAGTGAGCTGGAGTTTCCATGTCTTTGATCCACTGCAGATTGTCAGCCTGAGTCACATAACTTATCTGACTTTGCCTAAGTACCCTCGGTATTATGTGATAGACAGAATTTTCTATTTGGGGAGGCCATGTTTTCTCTTCTGATTTTTAAACTTTGCTTGGCTATCAACAATTAAAATCAGGGATGGCTGCTAAAATTTCTGCAAAGAAATTAAATATATCAAGGAAAAATAAAGACAAAACTCTGGCTTTTCGTTACACAACTTGGATAAGTTTTGAAGAAAATGTCTTCAAATAATAAACGACAATGTTCAAATAAAAATCAGTATCAGTGAATGACCTGCAGTCTGAGTAGGCCACTGTAAGTAGACAGCTGATTCAGGTTTCTGAGATGAACTCCAGACACAGTTATGGAAGATGGGATATTTATGGAAGCTTACAGATACAGGGGAAGTTCCCTAATGGCACACGAAGCTTGCCTGCTTTCACAGGCCCAAGGAGAGAGAGAGAGAGAGTGAGAGGCCCCAAACCAAAACAAAAAATAAAAAAAATACCCACACCACACAAGCAGAGAGAGAGAGAGAAAGAGACAGAGAGAATGGGCACACTAGGGCATCTAGTTGCTACACACTCCAGATATGAACCACTTTGTGTATCTTGCTTTACATGGGCACAGGGGAATTGGATCTGGCTTGTTAAGGCTTTGTTGGAAAGTGCCTTAACCACTGAGCAATTACTCCAGCCCTTACACTGGTTCTTTAAGAAAATGTGAGTATTCTTGAGACTTTTGCTTACCAATTATTCAACTGGTTTGTTCAAGTAATTTTATTTTACTGGCATTAATGTCAGGTCTTATTCATTATTGCCAGACAGATTTTGTTTTATATGATCAATAGAATAGACAGAAAGTAGCTAAGGAGATCTAAAGGTCCTACCCTGAAGGACCTCAGTCTTTCTCACACTCTCCCAGGAAATCAAGAAATTTCAAAATAAAGCACCTGTGACATAGACCTTGATGCAGAGGTCATGCTTACAGTCCACTTGTAAATATTAAGCACATTGAATTTTCTTTTTTCCCCTACTTTAAGGTATGTAATTTAATAACTGAAAAACAGGTACTAAAGAATTTAAATTCTATATTTATTTGGAAAGTCTATATCACACAATAAATCATCTCATTATTTTTTGTTTTATTAAAAGCTTTAAAAGGAAAAAAGAAGTAATTTCATTCCTAAAGATAATATTTCTGATTTATAAATATTTATTTATTTGAGAGAGAGAGAGAAAGAGAGAGAGAGAATAGGCATGTCAGCCCCTCCAGCCACTGCAAGTAAACTCCAGAAGCATGCACCGTCTTGTATATCTGGCTTATGTGCATACTAGGGATTCAAATCTGGGTCCTTAGGCTCCAGGGGAAATTACCTTATCTACTAAGTCACCTCCCTAGCCAATTTTCTGTTTTTATAATAACCTTACACAGTAGAAGTAAGAAGTTAGATTGTATCAACAGTGCACCCAAAACATCACAGGCCATTGACGAGGCCCCTGTTTTCCCACCAGGAATAGGTGACAAGACCCTATTGCTGAAGTGTCCACATACTTGGGCTGCAAGGTCACTGAGAAATCCTGCTGGAGCTGAGCTGAAAACCTCCTCCATGTAGACCAGCTGACAGAAAGCTGGAGAAAGCCACACTGCATGTAGTTCAATGAAATAGAGAGAAATCACCAGTGAAGATACTCAACAGTGGACATTACAAGCCTTATATTTGGCCAGCGAGGCCAAATGAGGCAACGGGTGCACTAGTGGCATGTCTGTTATGGGGGAAACCAACCACCCTCTAATTTGACTGGAGGCCCGCTCCATGGGAGGGAATATATCGCTGATACTGACAACCTACACCAGGGGTAGTCATGAGCCCTAGGGGTGTAACGTCTGCTGCTGTCTGGCTAAATGCATATACTATGCTCTCACCAAACTGCCCAGTAAGCACTTCTCTTAATGTTCATACCAATATATTAATGCTACTCTCACTTTTGGTTAGAGAACATTCTCTTTTCAGATGGCAGTGAACTTGGGATGACTCAGAAGGCACTATGGTGCTGAGAAAAAGTGACAGAGAAGTTCTCAGCACTAAAATATCTCTATCACACCTTCCAAGGCTCAGGGTCCACTGTGTAAGAGGTGGCGGAAAAAATATAAGAGCCAAATGAAGGGTAGGACTACTTACAACGTGCTCCTCCAGACACAAAAGGGCCTGGATATCCATGACCTCACAGTGCCTGACAATACCTACACAAGACCATCGTAATAGGAGGAAAAGATCATGACATCAAAATAAAAGAGAGAGTGATTGAGAGGGGGAGGGTATATGATGGAGAGTGGAGTTTCAAAGGGGAAAGTTGGGGGAGGAAGGAATTACCATGGATATTGTTTACAATGATGGAAGTTGTCAATAAAAAAAAATAAATGAATAAAATTTTGATGTGCTGCCATTTGGCTTTAAAAAATTATTTTATTTATTTATTTATTTATTTGAGAGAAAGAGGCAGAGGGGGGGGGGAGGAATGGGCACACCAGGGCCTCCAACCACTGCAAATGAACTCCAGATGCATGCACCCTCTTGTGCATCTGGCTTATGTGGGTGCTGGAGAGTCAAACCGGGATCCTTTGGCTTTGCAGGCAAGTACCTTAACTACTAAGCCATCTCTCCAGCCCCCATATGGCTTTCTTATGTGTGGTGTGTGTGTACGTGTATGTGTGTGGTTTGTGTGTATGTGCATGTGTGTGTGTGTGTGTGTTTGTGTGTGTGTGGTGTATGCACGTGTATGTGCTGATGAGGTACCCTGTGCACTCACCTGCAGTGGTCACAAGGAGAATCTTAACTGTTCCTTCATCAGTAGTTAGAGCTTCCAGATAAAATACAGAACACCTAATTAAATTTAAATCACATATAAATAATGCATACAATTTTAGTACAATTAGCACTATTCAGAAATAACTCACTAAAAAAGTTGTTTATCTCAATTTCAGGTTTCACTGGAAGCCTTGGATTTTCATTTGATAAATATGGTGACTTCATCAGTAGACCACACTCTCTGAATAGTTTTCAAATATTATTCAAATGATAATCAGTACTTTTTTGTTATCTTCTGCAGTGCTGGGAATCAAATTTAGGTCCTTGTAAATTCTAGGCAAGCTCCCTATCACCTGGCTTTCTTTTCATTCATTCACTCCTTCATTAATTCACATGTATTTGACCACACTCTATACTACTGTCCACATATATAATAGTTTATTTAAAAAAACAATTATCTCATATTGCCAGTCAAATATAGCTATGTAACATATGAAAAAAAATATTGTGTTCCAGATCCAATCCTTGAAGGCTCTGAAGTACTTGTTCTGGAGGTTAGCCTAGTCATTAAGCTTCTTAGCAGTTCTAAGGTGGCCACGGTTGCCAAGCACTGCTTTAAATGGAGACAAATTCTATTTTTTTAGGCCTATGTCTTTGAAACTTATTCATAGTTGATTTTCTCAGCAAACTAAAAATTGACATATGATTTTAGCTTACTAAAATTTTCCAAAGCAAAGTAACTACATCAAGCTAACGTTGCGCATATTAAAATACAAACATTTTGCCTTAACTTAACTTTAGAAGAATATTTCTTTTTTTTTTTTTTTTTGGTTTTTCGAGGTAGGGTCTCACTCTAGTTCAGGCTGACCTGGAATTCACTATGGAGTCTCAGGGTGGCCTCAAACTCATGGCAATCCTCTTACCTCTGCCTCCCAAGGGCTGGGATTAAAGGCGTGCACCACCACGCCCGGCTAGAAGAATATTTCAATAAATGCACTGTGGTGGTTTGAATGTAGAATGTCCCCAATAGCCTCATTTTTATTTTTATTTTTTTTATTTCTGAGAGAGAGACAAAGAACAGGAGAAAGACGGAGAGAGAGAGAGAGAGAGAGACAGAATATGGGATATGGGTGCACCAGGGTCTTTTAGCCACTGTGAACAAACTCCAGACATGTGCCCCCTTGTGCGCATGTTTGACATTGCACGCTTCCACCACTTTAGCATCTGGCTATATGTGGAACTTGGAGATTCAAACAAGTGTTCTTAGGCTTCACAGGCAAGTGACTTAACTGCTAAGCCATCTCTCCAGCCCCTCAATAGCCTCTTGTTTGTGATTGGGCCTCATACTTGAGCCCGGCTAAGGAAGCCTTTGGGAGGTGGAGCCTTGCTGGAGGGGTTGTGTGACTGGGGGAGGGGTTTGGGAGTTAATGATCCAGACTCCTTTGCTAGTGCTGGAGCTCCCTCCTCTCGCTTCATTCCAACTGATGTGACAGGATGTGATGTTGTCTTGTCTGTTCTTGCGATGCTTTTCCCTCCACGGTGAAACTTGCTTTTCAAACTGTGATGTGAACTAAACCCTTTCCTTCCATAAACTGCTTCTGGTTAGGTGTTTTGTCCCAGCAACAAGTTTACTGGGCTAGAGAGATAGCTCAGATGTTAAAGATACTTGCTTGTAAAGCCTGCTAGCCTAGGTTTGATTCTTCAGTCCCTATGCAAATCCAGATGCACAAAGTGACACATGCATCTGGAGTTCATTTGCAGTGGTAGGAAGCCTCAGCACACCCATACTGTCTGCCTCTTTCCCTCTGTCTCTCTCAAATAAATAAACAAATAACAGTAAAAAGTAGGTAATTGTAATATGCATTCATTCATTCACTCAAAACTGCTTATTTCTATCTAACCATTGGGAATTATAGCAGTTATTAGGGATATAGCCTTGAAAAAGATAAAATTTTCAGAAGGGTTGGACCCTCCCACATAATACTAGCTATAGAGAAAGTTAATCAAGGTTAAAAGGGAGATGAGCAGTGAGGACTGTGCTCCTTAAACGGCACAATCAAAGAAAGCTCCTCTTGGGACATCTAATGATGTCTGGAATACTGAATACTGCAAAGCTCTCCAGAAGAAGTTAAAGTAAATAACAAGGGGAAATTCTTTGAGTGTCAACCAGCAAGCTAGATGTGTTCCTAGTAATATCTGGAAAGACAATATGACTTGGGCAATATCAGAGGGACAATGAGGCCAGGAAAATGGGTTTGAGAGCACTTAGAATAAGGTAAAAAGACAATGGTCCGTAACATGACTTTAATTAAGCTAACCAGAGAGTAACTGGTTACCCTATTAGCAGTCATGCTATTAATACACCAGTGGGCTCAACTTGGCTGGCTGGCTAGTTGAAGAGTTCAACAAATACACTACCTTTTCTCCTGTAGCAGCCTGCATAACACGTTCCAGCACTATGGCAGCTAACTAGCAGGGAAGGCTTCCAGTTTAATATCAGTTTGATTTCTCAGTTTCCCACAACTGAAGCACGTGGTATCTTCAGCAACAGAGTATTATGCAGTTCTGGCGGACAATCAAGAGCATTGGTAATAGCTTATATTGTTTGAAGGCCCTCATGGATCTCCCTGACTGAAAACTCAAGAGATTTACAACCTCTCACACTAGGATTCTCTTGTAACAATTTATGGCTTATATTACATTTTAAAATTATCTAACACAGAAGTAAGTTTTCATCACGGCTTATTCACATCATCTTTAGTTTCGGTTACATCTCCCTCACCCAGTCCCCTCTTCATCTCCATGCTCTAACTGCCCTCAGATCTTTTCACTCCTAGCATTCTGTCTTTCTATTTACATATCTGAAATCTTAATGTAGTTTTAATTGCATTTCTCATAGGCAAATGAGGTTGAACATTTTTTAAGCATTTAATGGCCATTTTTGTTTAAACTTTTAAGAATTATCTGTTCATTAGCCAACTTATTGATAGGATTGCTTGACTTCTTGTTTAGTTTTTTTGAGTTCTTTCTACATATTAGGTATTTATCCTTTATCAGGTGTACAGGTAGCCAACGTTTTCTCCAATTCTGTAGGCTGTCTCTTTACTCAATTACCTGTTTTGTTTGCTGTGCAGAAACTTTCATGAGGTTCCACTTGTTAATGTTAGCATTATTTTCTGAGTGAGTCCTATTCAGGAACTGTTTACCTATATCTATATCTTGATGAACTTCTTTCCTTTTTCCTCAAACATTTTAGAGGTTCAAGTCTTACATCAAGGACTTTTATGCATTTAGAATTGATTTTTGTAGAGGGTAAGAGAAGGAATATATTTTCATTCTACCTATGGATAACTGATTTTTCAAGAAACATTTGTTGAAGAAATTATAAGTTCTCCAATGTGTATGTTTGGCATTATCAAAAAATCAGATGGCTGTAATTACATGGGTTTATATGGGTCTTCTATTATATTCCATTGATTGACATCTCCGTTTTGAGTGCCCATACCTGATGCTTTTGTTACAATAGCTCAGTAGTAGAACTTGAAATTGGGCATGTTAATACCTCTATAATTATTCTATCTGTTCAGAATTTCTTGGGCTATGTACAGTCCTTTGTGATTCCAAATGAATTTTAAGATTTTTTTCTATTTCTGTGAAGAATGCCACTGGGATTTTGATTAGAATTGCATTAAATAGATTGCTTTTGGTAGGATGGCCATTTTTTTCAGAATATTAATTCTTCCTTTCTAACATCATAGGAAATCTTTGTATCTTCCAGTGGCTTCCTCAGTTTCTTTAGAGTTGTAAAGTTTTCATTGTAACTATCTTTCACATCCTTGGTTAGGTTTATGTAAAGGTCTTTTTATTGAGGTTATTGTGAATTGAGTTGTTTCCCTGATTTCTTTAGCATGTTCGTCATTGGTATACAAGAAGGGTACTGATTTCATTTAGCATGTTCCTCATTGGTATACAGGAATGGTACTGATTTCATTTAGCATCTTCGTCATTGGTATATAGAAAGGGTACTGATTTCATTTAGCATGTTCCTCATTGGCATACAGGAAGGGTACTGATTTTTGTTGGCTGTTTTATATCCTTCCACGTTGCTGAATGTTCATCAGCTCTAAGAGCTTTCTGATGTGTCTTTAGCATCTCTTATATATGGAATCACATTATCTATAAATAAGGATACATTGACTTTTTCTTTTACTACTTGTATTCCCTTTATTTCATTCTCCTTTCTTACTTTTTTCTCTAGGGAAGATTTCAGACACTATATCAAGTAGGACTTGAGAGTAGAAACCGTTGTCTTGGTTCTGATCATAATGGAAATCCTTTGAGTTTTTGTCCAGGTAGCAAAGTGTTGGCTATAGCTTTGTTGTGTATAGTCTCTATTATTTTGAGTTATGTTTCTTATACTTCTTATCTCTTCAGGGGGTTATCAAAAAGGGATTTTGCTTTTTCTCAAAACTCTCTTCTATAGCCATTGAAATATTTTCACTAGTGATTGATCAGTTACAGATTCTGGTCCTGTCAGTATTTGGTCCTTTATGGGTAGGGTCACAGATACTGGTCACACTTTTTCAAGGTACTTCAAGAGTAGGGTTGTAAATGCCTTAACTTCTAGGAAATCCTTTTCAAGGTCAAGGTCAGGTCACAGATGCTAGTCTCATTAGTACACATTCCTTCACAAGTGCTGGTCACATGAGGAATAGTCCTTTGGGTTTCTTGTGAATGCTGGCCCTGCCCCTGGGGTGTTGAAAGTTCTGCTTGGAATGTGTGGCTAGGTTCCCATGTAGATTCTGGCTCCAACCTGCTTTCCATTTTGCTGGATATTGTTCATGATTCTGATTCTGATTTCTTTCTCATAGCCTAGAGATATTCTGCCGACCAGTTTTCAGCATATAGTTCTATGACCCTTACTCCACATTTCTTAAGAGTGTCTCACTGAGGGTCTGAGTCTGCCAAGCTTCCTGCTTACTGGAAGTCTTTGTAAGATGGTGCTCAGCTGCTCTTCTACATGTGTGCCAAGGACAGTGTCTCCAGGAATCTCCCCTTCTTGCTGCTATTGTATGCAACTTCACTTTCCTTTCCCAGGTTTTTCTATTTAATATGTCTATCATTGAGGGTACACTGGCATTTTTCTGAGGCTCTCTAAAGATTTTTGGCTATCACCCACCTATTCTGAGATTACTTATCCAGCTTTCCCAATGTCCCTTGACAATCTAGTAGACAGTCAAGATGTATGCCATCTACCATCTTGGATTATCTTAGATAACCTTATATTAAGATGGTTATTTTTAACTATTCAGAAAAATAATGTTATTAGTCAACATTTAGTGTACAGAGCAGTTAACTGCAACAGGATCTCTTCCATTTCTGCCTGTCTACCTTCATTTCCTGGAACTAGGAATCCTGGATATAAGAGAAAACCACCATGTACTATAAAATAATTTTGTTACTAGTTTCCTAGAGAACATGTGAGTGGCATCATTCACTAGTACTACTAGTAATCTGCTAGCTCAAGTTTTGCTTCTGTTTCTCTTCTCATCTGTTTTTCTGCTATTACAGAATACCTCAAGCTGGATAGTTATCAACAATGGAAATTTATTTTCTCACAATTCTGGAGGCACCAGCTGGCTCAGTTGTTCAGATGGGACCTTGTTGCTGTACCCTAAGGAACAGGGAAATGCCAGTTCTTCACATGGTGGAAAGTAAAAAAAGCTACAGAGGAGAATTTTTTTTTTTGTACATCATGCCCTTTAATATCAGCATTTAGATGTGAATTAGACTTCTGGTTAAGATGACAGCATAAGAATCATGCCAAAGCAGCCTAGGGGAGAAAAAGCAAAACAAAAACCTTAGCAAAAGATACTTTTCTACTAAAAAATGAGGTGTATAAGAAATTATCAACTGTAGCAGAGAAGTAGGAGAGATCCAGGGGGTCTAGAGACCACAGAAACAGGCAGAAATGGCTCCAGCAGGTCCATGTGGCTGCAGGCACCAGGCTCAGCCTGAGCCACAGGAAAAGCCAGGTGTGGAGATTTTACACTCACACTGGCCTCCTCTCGCAAACTGAAGAAATGGGAAGGGGGGATGGCAGGGACCAAGGGAGCGGCTTGTGAGGAAAAATGATCACGAGGACCAGTGGGAGAACTTCAGCCACCATCCATAGACTCCCCTCCCCCCACTGCCAGTGCAAGTGGCAGCAAGCACAGAGAGCTGGGAAAGGGAGCTCACCTACACAGCATGGGCAACCAGAGCAGCAACCTACTGACCCAGCCAGCCTACCTGAGCCCATAGCACAGCAAAGAGGGACCCAAGCAGGCACACAGCATAGCTGAGACCAAAGCCATCCCAAAAGGTGACTGGGATTACACATAGTGCCGAGAAGAAGTGACAGAGGAGTGCTCAGCACTGGAACATCTCTAGCACACCCTCCAAGGCTCAGGCTCCATTGTAGAAGGCGTGGTGGAAAGAATGTAAGAGCCAAAGGAAGGGTACCACTCCTTACAATGCAACTGCCCAGACAGAAATTGGCCTCAATATCCATGATTTGACAATACCTAGCAATACATTCACAAGACTCTCATTATAGGAGAAAAAGATGATGACATCAAAATAAAAGAGAGACTAGCAGAGAGAAGGGGAAGGGAAATAATTGAGAGTGGAGTTGTGAAGGGGGGAATGGGGGATGGGTGGAAATATCATGGCTTATTATCTGTCAGTATAGAAGTTGTCAATAAAAAAAGAAGCCTGGTATATAGGCTTGCATTGGAAGTGTTAATTGCATCTTCCATGTCAGGGTAAATTATATGTTAAATCTGATAGATGGTCAGATTTGCCATTCTTAAATAAGCCATATTTTTGGGTTTGTCATTTGTTGCATCCTGATTTATAGTGCCTTTGTCTCTTCTTCTATCATTTGTTTGGAAAGGGTCTCACTAGGTCACAAGCTCACCTTGCAACCCTCTGCAGACCACTCGACATCTCAACCTCCCACTTGACAAGATTAAGAGTGTGGGGCAACACACATCCTTAGGGACTGTAACTTTGTTACAGAATCTGTTTGTCATAATACTTACTCTTGCATAAATACTCTGTCCTGTTTTTCATTGAATGTGTATATTGTTCAGTTAAATTTTAGAATTTGCCTGCATTTTGTTCCACCCAGCCTACTAGAATACTCTCATAGCAGGCAAAACCAATACCTAGGGTCACTTTTGTGGTTACTCAGAGAGTTTTAAGAGCCATACCTGGCACCTCAAGCTCTTACCTTGAAGACATATAACATCAGATTGATTGATACATCTAATAATATTGCAGATAATTAAAAAAAAAACAAGCATTAAATTAATCCAAGACGTAAAATTCTCTACATTACAATACAAGAAACACACAAAGAAACAAGACAATATAAATCCATCAGAAATGACCTCCAGTGAGACTGATTTAGAGGAAATGCCTGAAAAAGATGTCAAAAGAATGATTATAAATGTGCTCAAAGAAATCAAAGAGGAAATCAAAGGAATCAAAGAAGACACAGGAAACCAATTTAATGAAATAAGGAGGTCAATAAAAGACATGAATAAGGAAATAGAAATAATAAAGAAAAACCAGTCAGAAATACTAAAAATGAAAAACACAGTAAGTCAAATAAAAAACTCTGTAGAAAATCTCACCAGTAGAATGGATGAAGGACAGAACCTGGACAACCAGGTGACAGATCTTACGCCATCCAACAAAGAGAAAGACAAACTAATAAGAAGGTATGAAAGGGAATTTAAAGATATTTGGGACACTATAGAAAGATCAAACATAAGAATCCAGGGTATAGTAGAAGGAGAAGAATTTCACTCCAAAGGCACAGTAGGTGTTTTCAACAAAATCATAGAAGAAAACTTCTCCCAAATTGGGGGAAAGAGATGCCAATGCAGATACAGGAATCCTTTAGAACACCAAACAGACAAAACCTCTCCTCACCATATTATAATTAAACTACCAAACATACAAACCAAAGAAAATATATTGAAAGCAGTTAGACAGAAAAATCAAGTCACATACAAAGGCAAGCCTATCAGGACTACAGTAGGTTACTCAACACAAACTTTCAAAGCCAGAAGGGCTTGGAATGATGTATTCCAAGTTCTGAAAGATAACAACTGTTAACCAAGGTTACTTTATCCTGCAAAGCTATCCATTCAAATAGATGGAGAAAAAAGGACATTCCACAACAAAAGCAGGCTAAAGGAATATTTGAAGACAAAACCAGCTCAACAGAAAATACTCGAAAGGATCCTCCATGCTGAAGAGAAATAAAAGCACACATATAAGGAACTTGGAAGAAAAAACATACTCAAATACTAGTTAATACAAGAGAGCAAAGGTAAAACTGGAAGAACTATAAAACAAGGAAAATGGCAAAAATAAATACATACCTTTCAATAACTCTTAATATCAATGATCTCAATGCCCCAACCACAAGACATAGGCTTGCAGACTGGGTTAAAAAGAAGGGTCCTTCAATTTGTTGTCTCCAAGAAACTCAGCTTTGTACAAAGGATGGACACTATCTTAGGGTAAAAGGTTGGAAAACAGTGTTTCAAGCAAATAGGCCTAGGAAATAATCAAGGGTCACTATTCTAATATCTGACATGATAAACTTCAGACCAACATTAGTTAGGAATGATATGGAAAGTCACTTTATATTGATTAAAGGGACACTCCAAAAGGAGGACATTACAATCCTAAACATATATGCACCTAACACTGGGGATCCCAATTTCATCAAACAAATGCTATTACAACTAAGGTCACAGATAACAAGCACAATTGTAGTGGGTGACCTCAACACCCCACTCTCATCAATTGACAGGTAAACCTGGTAAAAAAAAAATAAATAAACAAAGATGTATCTGTATACATCATCATTTAATCCCACTTCACAAGGGAAAAGCCTGTTAGGCCAAATCACCTCCTAAAGGCCACCTCTAGTGTTAGTACATTGGCAATGCCTGAAACTTGTAGGGGACACATGGAAATCATGACAGTGCTGCAGCTTCTGCTCTGCAGGTCTAGAGTTTTGAGTTTTAAGAGAAAACACGCTTCCAGGAGATATAAGCAGAGAGCAGGTGAGATCAAAGTGGCTTGGAGCAACTCACCTACCGATGAATGAAAAGATTTCTGCAATATTGCCAGAAGGTAAGAAGTAAGAGTGGGAGGTTTCCCCAGGTTTTATGTGGAGCTCAACCTTGCCAATGCCTTCATTTTTGGCTTCCAGTCTTTAGAATTGTGAAACAGCAAATTTATAGGCTTTTCTTTTCTTTTCTTTTATTTATTTATTTATTTATTATTATTATTATTATTTTTTTTTTTTTGGTTTTTCGAAGTAGGGTCTTACTCTAGCCCAGGCTGACCTGGAATTCACTGTGTAGTCTCAGGGTGGCCTTGAAGTATTCATGGCGATCCTCCTACCTGTGCGTCCTTAGTACTGGGATTAAAGGCATGCACCACCACACCTGGCGTTTTACTGGCTATTTTAAAGCCACCTAGTTTGTGGTACCTTTAGACAGTTCTAGGAAACTAAGGCAGTCACTATTTTGACAAACCTTGCAGATATAAACAGGCCATAGCACTAGTTAGGAAGATTTACACTTCTTTATGGGATGAGCAGCTGTGTGTTCCTCTTCCAAAAGCAGTTAAGAAGCAGGACAGTAAATGTGAATCATGTGTATATGTGTTTATGCTCTCTCCAATAACTTTCATTTATTACTTTAAAGGAACAATTGGGTAATTCTAGATATAAAATTAAACTGGCAAGTAGAGCTGAAGAATATGATCCAGGGTTATAATAATGGGTGATGATTTGACATCCAATGATGTTCTTTTAAAGTTTTCCAGAGCCAAGGGCCTAAAAGACAAGAGAGGTCATTATGCTGTCCAAATGCCTAGAGCAATATTTGATTTGGACCAAGGTAGTCCAGTCACTTCAAGCAGACAGGGAAGGGGAGAATTTTAAATAATCCCAGAAGGAAACACTTAGAGCAATACAGCATCCATCATCTTGTCAACAGTGATTTGGTTAAAGGATGATATCTTAGAGCAGTTCAATAAAACTTTGATATATAAAGTATGGTATTATTTTACTATTCAAAACTATTTTAATATATTCATATAATTCAGTTATCAATAGTTACTACCATACCCTTAAAAAAACCTATAAATATTGGAACCACATATTCTTTGGATTTGCCAGAAAAAAACAATGCTCCCTCCCATTTCTTTAGAAAATCATGACTTGTCATCTGTGTTAAAAAATAAACCTGTTTGGAAAGTGGTTTCAGGAGATAGTTATAAGTGAGATATATTTAGCAACAAAAATAGTGACTACTAAATAGCAACAAGTTTATAGTTTAAAGATCATGGGCTGGGGAAATAGCTAAGTGGTTAAAGGTACTTGCTTGCAAAGCCAGACACCCAGGTTCAATTCCCTAGTACCCACATAAAGCCAGAAGTACAAAGTGGTGCATGCATCTGGTGTTCATTGGCAGTGGCAAAAAGCCCTGACACATTTCATTTCTCTTCTCTTCTGTTCCCTTCCCTTCCCTTCCCTTCCCTTCCCTTCCCTTCCCTTCCCTTCCCTTCCCTTCCCTCCCCTCCCCTCCCCTCTCCTCCCCTCCCCTCCCCTCCTCTCTCTCACTCTCTCTCTCTCTCTCTCTCCTTGCAAATAAATAAAAGTTAAAAAGAAAAATTAAAGAGAAGATCATAAGGCTGCAGATACTCGCTGGTTTTTTAAGAAACCCTTTATCAAGAGATAGTATAAAAACAGAACAAAATTCCCAAGGAGACATAATGACAATGAGCTGGGTTTCGTTAAGTGGTTTGGCTATTAGGTTTATATATATATATATATATATATATATATATATATATATACACACTCATACATACATACACACATACATATATATACATACATACATACATATATATATATATGTTCTATATGTTCATATAGAACTTCATATACATATATGTTCATACACATACACATATATGTTCTATTTGTTCTGAGATATTAATAGTTGGAAAGGCATATTCAAAACTACTTGGTGGAAAGGTGACTGGAATGGTTCCTATATTGTGTCACCCAGGAGAGCATCATTACCTTTCATCTGAACTTAAGGGTATCTTACAGGCGTTATTTGAGCATAACTAGTTCCCAGTAACCATTCTGATAAGGCCATAATCTCTAGAAGTATAAATACAAGCTTTCAACTAGATATACTGGTACTTAGAAAAGAACATCTTCATTCAAAGCATTTTCTGCAGCTTCTTTAAAATTCTCTTGGATCCTTTGCTTTTAGACTGCCAAGAAAAGTGGGGAAACTGCATGAGACATTTCAGATCCAGGCCTCGAAATGGGCATGTTACTTCCAACACTTGGCCTGGAAGCAAGTAACAAAGATATATTATTGAGGGCTATGTTTGAAACTGGTTGATTTTTTTTCTCTTTTCTAAATACAGAACAATAAGATTTTTAATTCTTTTTACATCTGCATCTCTTCTCTTCCCCACTCAGAATTTCAAGGGCATAGGAAATGACAGATTTAGAATATATTATAATGATTCATTTGCTTTTTCCCAATTTATAATATAAGAATCTTAGAAAAACAATCTTAATAATAACACTAATTATAACAGTTTGACTCTGCCCATTATAAATGAGATGAGATTTGATGGTTATTAAATACTTAGCTCACTTCTCCAAGATTTCCAAAGGATATATTAAAAGCCTCATAATTGACTGTGTGCTGAGTTTTGGTTGTTCTGGGTTTTTTCTAGGTTACAGTGTGTTTTTAATGTGTACTTCACAATGATATTCCAAGTAAGCTTTCAATATCTATTCTATTCCCCTCCCCATATCTAAAAACTCATATATATATATATATATATATATATATATATATATATATATATATAATCTTCTTATCTTCAATACATGCTATTTTCTCTCAAATCATTTTTGCTCCTCCTTTTTTCCCTATTTTATATGGTATTTCTTTTTAATTTGCACTATGCTGTGAGGTAGTCCATTGTTTGTGGTGTGTGGGTGTTCATGTGCATGCATGCAGGACTTGTTTTACCTTACTTTCTTTTGATGAGCTAATCATTTCTGAAAGTCTTTTTTATTAACTTATTGAGCCATGCAACTTATTTCAGAATTTTTCTAAATCTCATTTCTTTCTTTCTTTCTTTACGGGGGTTGGGGTGGGAGAATGGACATGCCAGGACCTCTAGCCTCTGCAAAAAAACTCCAGGGACACATGTTCTACTATGTACATTTAGCTTATGTGGGTTCTGGGAAATTGAACCTGGGTCCTTAGGCTTCAAAGGCAAGTGCCTTAATGACTAAGCAATCTCTCCAGCCCTAGTTTATTTCTTTAAGTAGTTGATATTGAGTGACTCTCATGAATGGTTTTATTGCTGCAAGGTTATTTTGTTTCTTATTGTCTTGTTTTGACTTTTATTTTAGTTACTTTTATGGTATTTGACTTCCATAGTTTTCTAATGCTAATTTGAAAATGAAGTTATATGAACCACATAATTTTAGAATTTGAAACTATAGTATCTGAAAGAAAAATATACAATATGGGATTAATAGAAGACAGACATCATAGTAGAGTAGTTAATGCAAATCTATGCAATGTAACTGATTTGAAATGAGTTATACAGATAAACACAACTAAAACAAAATCAAGTGTTAGTAGCCTGTGGTAACTAACATCCAGCAATCTAATTTGTGTTTATTATGGAGAAGAAAATGGGAGAAATATATGTGAAGGAAGTTTTGAGTGAAAAAGGTACAGATATGACAAGTCTAAATTCACACATCCAAAAACCTTTGACACTTCCCATATATATAAACATGATGAGCAACACAACAATGGGTAATAACCACATTGCCAAACCTGAGTAAAGGTAAGTCTTAGTCAGGCATGGTGGTGCCCATGTGTGATATCAGCACTCAGGACTCTAAGACAGAATCACAATGAAATAGACCAACCTGCTCAAAAATAAATAAATTAATTAATTAAAATAAATTTTAAAAAGCTGCTCCACACTGAGTAGAACACCTGAAGGGATCTAATTATCCAGACTCCCCTCCCCCCAAAGAGTAGGTTTCCCAGGGTCCAGGAAATGAATACTCCCACCATCCCATCTGGTATAACCCTGTCCTGTTGGCTCAGATTGGGATCAGGACCATTTGCCACTGACCTCACTCCCTGGCTTGCCTGCCTGCACCAAGGGCACTAGACACCAGAGCCGATCATACACCCCAGGCCCATACCATATGACCCAGCAATACCATTTATGGCCATATATCCAAAGGAGTCTAATCATTACCATAGTTGTTCATCCATGTTTATTGCTGCTCTATTAACAATCTCTAGTGTGATGATTAAATTCTGTTGTCAACTTGATCAGATTATGGAAATCCACAGAACTTTCCTCTTGGGTGTGTCTTGAGGTGGATTCCAGGAAGGATTAACTGGAAGAGGGAATCCTTCCTCCAGTGTGGGCAGCTCTTTCAGAATGGGCTTTGTAGAAAGAAGCTCTGAGAGGACAGTCCCTTTTTTAAAGGTGGCTAGACCTGGTAAGTTCCTTTATCTGCCTGCCTGCTCCTATCCATTTGTACATGTACATGCATCTGTCCTATTCTGCTATCCTCTTTCAGTGTTAGAATCAAGTTTCATCAGCCTCCCTAGGTGAACCAAAGACCAGAAGCTCTCTGGGAATCCTCCAGGCCTTCAGTACAGGATTGGGACTTCTGACAAATCCGCACATAGCCTGAGAAGCTACCAGCACCCTTGACTCTCAAGCCTGCAGACAGCTACTGTTGAATGGCCATAAACTAATCTGATAAATTGTTTTTATAATACCAATGCAGTCTATCAGATCTGTTCCTCTAGGGAACCCTGACTAATATAGGGATGGTTCTAAAGAGACAGAATTGTAAGGATGGATTTCTCTAATGGACTTGGTGCTATCTGGAGTTGCCTCTCCAACTTCAGTGCTACTAAAGGCTTCACTGGTAATGAGGAGAGCACTGATAATCCATGGTGTGAACTATTTTAAAAACTCTGTGTAGGGTTAGTCATGAGCCCTAGGGGTGTAATGTCTGCTGGTGTCTAGCTAAATGAATATACTATGCTCTCACCAAACTGCCCAGTATGCGCTTCTGTTTATGTTCATACCCATATATTAATTCTACTGTCACTTTTGGTTAGAAAAGCTTCTCTTTGCAGATGGCAGTGACCTTGGGATGATTCAGAAGGCACCATGGTGCTGAGAAGTGACAGAGGAGTGTTCAACATTGAAATTTCTCTATCACATTTTCCAAGGTTCAGGGTCCATTGTGGAAGAGGTGGCGGAAAGAATGTAAGAGCCAAAGGAAGGGTAGGACTCCTTACAACATGCTCCTCTAGACACAAAATGGCCTGGATATCCATGACTTCACAGTGCCTGACACTACCTACACAAGACCATCATAATAGGAAGAAAAAATCATAAATCAAAATAAAAGAAAGCCTGATTGAGAGGGGGAGGGAATATGATGGAGAGTGGAGTTTCATAGGGGAAAGTGAGGGGAAGGAGGGAATTATCATGGGATATTATTTACAATTATGGAAGTGGTCAATAAAAAATTAAAATAAAAAAAAACAACTCTGTGTACTATATTTGGTTCACTTGACTCATGTCTTCTGAGTAGCAAGAAAGTTAATGACTCTGTGTATAAAACTTTTGAATATTTGTGAAAAAGTAAGACAAATGATGTTGCTGGTTGGTTGCTTCTAGCATCTCTGGATAAACTCTGAGCACAGAAACAATTCCTGGCTCAAGACTCATATTCACAATTTGAAAATTTCTAAGTATGACCTGGAGGAGGGTTTGCTCTGTACTCTAGCTGCTGTAGGGCTCAAGTTACAGAAAACCCAAGCCAAACCCTCATTCACTAACTTGCAAAGCAAGGTAAGTCCCAGCCTCAAAGCAGTTAAAGAGAGGGTACTGATTGGAAAAGAGTGGGCAATGTGTGGGAAGACCTTGATGCAGCACACCAAACTCTCAGATTCTGATGAAATTATTTTGCCTGAGAATGTAGCCTCCCTGCTCTTACCAGAGGTTGCATCCATCCCCATGTATTGCCCTCTTCACTCTTGCCTGAGGGAATTAATCCTGCATTGTCTGCAATGACCTTACCTGGAGATGTCAGAAAAGACCATGCTGATGCTCCTCAGTTCACCTCTAGACCTATAACCAGGTGTAAGGCTAAGCAGAACCCTAGAGGTGAGAAAGAAAGACTGACCCATGAGGAGGTGTGATACACCCATAAAGAGTTTTCTAATTCATACGGGAAGAAACATGGGGAATGTGTGGGAATGGACTTTAAGTGTGGGATGACAAAGGCAGGAGTATAAGATCAGATCAGGCCGAGTTTATCAAAATGGACCCATTGAGCTCAGATTCTAGGTTTAATACTGAAGCTTGTACAGTTGAAAAAAGTGCCAAGGTGATTGATTGGCTGCAGCATGGCTCCAAATATGGTCTACTGTGAATGAGCTGGAACTGCCTGATATCCCTTGGTTTCATGCTAATGAAGGGGTTAAAAGGCTCAGGGAACTTGGAATGCTGCAGTGCATTTGACATGTTAAACCATTTTACTCTCTATCATGGGCGAATCTTGAAGATGTGCCTTTATTAAGACTATAAGAAACAGATTTGTGAGGGGAGCACCAGCACGGCTGAGGAGCCTGGTTATTGATCTTCCATGTAATGCAGACATCACAGTGAAAACCTTGGTTGCTGCATTATTTGACTAGATGCAATGGAGAGATGGCTTAAGGTAGGTATGTTAGTACAGAAGCAAAATACTGAGGTGAAATGGCCTATGTATGATCAGATGAGGGGATGGAAGAGAGGAGTATGAGGACAGTTGATCAAAATTAAGAATGTTATGAATAAACCATATGGAAACCAACTTCTTCACTAGCCAATAATAAACCTTGGATAAGAGGCTAATGCTCTGCTAGAAGCCATAGATTATACAAGAAAAAAAATTCCATGCCTGGGTGGATCACCTTTCAGTGAGTTGTTGATCAGGGAGACTACTGATGCCCCTAAAACATTTCAGGCTATTGCCAAGGGGCTCGGCTATCCACTAGAACTGGACAGTAAGACCCTATTGTTGAAGATATCACAAGCTTTGGCTACAGTTACTGAGAAATCAAACTGAAACTGAGTTGGAGGCTTTTGCCCTGTTGAGTATCTATTATGATGCTGGTAAAACCTATGTAGCTTATCAGGTGAGAAAAGTCACCAACAGACTTAACTAGAAGTGGACTCTTCAAGTTTAATGGCTGACCAGCCAGGCTAAATGTACCAACAGGTGCCATACTGGCATGTCTGTTTTGGGGGAAACCAACTGTTCTCTGATTAATTTTAGGGCCTGATCCATGAGAAGAAATTCTTATCTGGTACTGAAAACCTAATCAAAAAGCCTACTGATGGGGAGGTCATAAGCCCAAGGAGGAAAACAAATACTGTTGTCTGTCTAAATGTACATATTATGCCCATGGAACTGCCATCTAAATACTTATATCATGCCCATATGTTAATGCTACTTTGACTTTTGGTTAGAGAAGCTTCTTTTTTCAGATGGCAGTGGCCACTGGGATTACTCAAAACTCACCAAAGTGCTGAGAAGTGACCGAAGAAAATTAACACACTATTTTCTACTTTTAATCAATTTAGCTAGCAAGTCCCCTTACAGTAAAAAATGGTAGCAAATAAGAAATGATTAGAAAAAAAAAAGAGAAGTTACAATGGATTGTTCAGTACTGAGACATCTTTATCACATCTTCCAAGGCTCAGGGCAATTGCAGATGAGGTTGCAGAAAGAATTTAAGAGCCAAAGGGGAAGAGTGCTAACAATATTGTCTTCTAAACACAGAGTGACTTGGTATTCATTACTTCACAGTGGCTGAAGCTACTTACACAAGACCTGCATAATAGGAGGAAAAAAAATGCCATCAACATGGAAGAAAGACTAGTTGGAAAGAAGGAATTCAGTGTAGAGGAGTATGCTAGTTTGAATTAGGTGTCTCCCATAAACTTGTGTATTCTGAATGCTTGTTCCCAAGCTGATGACAATTTGGGTGTTGGAGCCTTGTTGGAGGTA
Source organism: Dipus sagitta (assembly GCA_036346955.1). Lineage (NCBI taxonomy): Eukaryota > Metazoa > Chordata > Mammalia > Rodentia > Dipodidae > Dipus > Dipus sagitta. Next base: position 36,407,606 of record CM070786.1, read on the forward strand.
TGCTTTTGGAGGAAGCCTTATGGATGTTATAGCCAGTTTCCACTTGCCAGTGTTTGGCTCAATCTCTTGCTGTGGTTTGCCACCTGCAGTGGCAGAGGTGATGTACAGCCTCTACTCATGTCACATCTCCCCCTGCCATCATGAAGTTTCCCCTTGAGTCATAAGCCAAAATAAATCCTCTCCTCCCACAAGCTGATTATGGTTGGGTGCTCTGTGCCAGCAATGAAAAGGTGACTGCAACAGAATGACTGGGGAGGAAGAAAAGGGGTGTGATGGAAGCGGATTATGATCATGGTATATTGTCTATATATGGAAGTTGTCAATAAAAAGTTAAAAAACTACAACAAAAAAATATCATCTGGTAAACATTTTAATCCATGCAAAGGAGTAAGGAACATGGAAAATGGATCATTGCTTTAAGTGAGAGCCAAACTGCTGTCTCAATCAACATCAGCATTATACATAAAGATGCACAAAATATGAAACACATAGATCACTGAATCTTCTAACTTGTGGAAGGTATTTATCTGACATAAGTATAATGGACATAAAATCTGAGTGATATTCTTTCCCTTAGCTTTAGACATGTTAATTTTCATTGTACTTTATGTCAGTAAACATTTTCAGATAGACTAGTTTTAAGATCAGAATGAATTGAAATTATTATTATTTTTTATTTATTAGAGAGGAATAGAGAGAATGGGTGCACCAGGGCTTCTAGCCACTGCAGACAAACTCTAGATGCATGCACCATCTTGTGCATCTGGCTTATGTGGGTCCTGGGAAATCAAACCTGGGTCCTTTGGCTTTGTAGGCAAGTGCCTTAACCATTAAGCCATCTCTCCAGCCCATGAATTGAGTATTTTAAGTACACGTGACAAGAACCTTGTATTAGTGAACTTTCTTGTTGCTGTAATCCTGTACCCAACATGAAGAAAAGTAACGGTTTAGTTTGGCTTATGGTTTTGAAGGGATACTTCCCATCATGGCAAGAATCCACAGAGGCGGGAGCAGGAGGCATTGTTCATCCTGCAACCAGTTAGGAAGCAGAAGGTAAAAGAAGGTGCAGATGGACTCTAAAACCTCAAGGTGTGCTCCTAGTGTCCCATTTCCTCCAGCCAAACTCCACCCCTAAAGAGTCAATGGCCTTTCCTAATAGTACCATCTGCTGGTGGCCAAGTGTTCATACATATGAGCCCATGGGGAATATTTTACATTCAAACAGACTGCGCCTGTGCCCCGTAGGCTCATGGCCATCTCATAATATTTTGGTCCAACTTAAAAATTCTCCATAGTCTTTAACAGTCCCCATACTATACAAAAGACTGAAGTTTCTTCTGAGACTCAAGGCAATCTCTTACCTGGAAGCCCTTGTAAAATCAAAATACAAGTTATATACTTCCCATATAATGTCACAGAGTATACATTCCCATTCCAAAAAGAAGGAATGGATGCATAGCAAGGGATGATTGGATCAAAACAAGCCTGAAACCCAGAAGGGAAAACACTACATCTTGTAGCTCCATGTATGGCATCTGGGACTCATGATAAAATCAGCTTGGCTCCAAAGGTCTTGAGTAGTCCTGCACTTTAGCTCGGCTGCCTGTATCACACATAGCCTCTCCTGTCAGCTTGCTCCATTCTGAACCTACAGCTTTCCTTGGTCCCAGCATCTCAGACATACTGGGGTCTCCATATTAACTTAGGTTTCATCTTCATTACTTTATACAATGGTTTTTCACGCTCTCCTTTTAGGTGATTCTACTTTGCTTCACATTTCCCAGTTTCATAAGCTCTCTAAAACCATGGAGCAAGCCTCCATGACCCCTTGACATTGCATCTTTATGCCTATAAAACATGTTGACAATGTGGCTTTTGAGCACTACTTATAGCTTTTCATTTCAGGTGTTTTTCTTTCCAAAGAATTTGCATTCTGACAAGGTGGAGCCTTCATTGTGTGGGGTCTCACCCTCAGGACACCTTTCCTACAGTCTTAGTGAAGAGAGAAATGTTTCCTTTTAAAGGTACTAATCTCTTTAGTTTCTATCCATCACAGGGGCAGTCACCCTGTTAGGAACTTTTAACTTGATTACAAGCCTGTCTTCTCTACACTACTTTTTTCATATCCTTTTGCTCTTTTCCTACAGATGTAAGACCAGTGAGTGGCATCGATGCCACAGCATGACTGTTTTACTGCCTTGACATGTTCTTTGCCAAATGAGTCCATTTCTTTTCAATTTAACTCCACTCAAGTTCTCAGGATGTGGGCAAAATGCAGCCAAATTCTTAGCCAAAATATAATGCAAACTGCCTCTAGCCTGGCTCCTGATAGTCCTCTGAAACCTCATGAACTGGACCTTTAATGTTTGTGTTTCTCTTGGATTTCAGGTGTCCCAAACCTCACAAAAATTGCTTCTTAATCTCTGCATACGACATGGTAGGGCTTCTGTGGACCAATATTCCAAACTCTTCCACATTCCTACTGCAAAGAATTACAAATGCCTACAAACCACATGGTAAATTAATCACAGTAAAAGCCCCACTTCTTGGTACCAATTTACTATATTATTGCTTTACTTATGATGTGAACAAATACCTGATGGGAAGCAGCTTAAGGAAGGAAAGATTTTATTCTAGTTTACAGGTTCCAGGGGATATATTCCATCATGACAGGGAAGGCTTAGCAACAGGGGTAGGACAGTTGGTCACACTACACCTACTGTTAAAGGAGAGGAGTATAAAACCTCAAGGCCCAGTCCTAGTGACCATTTCCCCTAGCAAGGGACCACTGCCTAAATGTTTCACAATCTTCCCAAGAGCAATAGCAACCAGGGGTTAAATGTTTAAACACATGAGTCTATGGAGGGCATTTTACATTTGAACCACAACACTCCTTAATGCCAAAATTTTTTTATAGTGTTTGAATTTATAAATATAAAAAAATCACATCTTATAAGACAAATTATTGTTGTGTATTCACTGGAAAGCACACAATATTGATCTGCATACAGACTACATTCTAAAGGCTAGCTAATGAAGGCATTAAAAGAAATATTTAAGCCTCATTATCCAAATGAGGCAAAATGCAATTAAAACATAAACACTGTGGGATTAACAACTTGTCTTCCGGGTTATAATTTTCCCTAACACATGGACATGTTTACAGATTTTGCCAGACTTACTAGTTGATTCATGTATATCCAGTATCAGCACCAACAATCACAAAGATCTTTTACTTGAATGCTTGGCATTAAATACAAGTTGTGTGGAAAGTGTTAAACATTGCAAACATCATTGTTTATCTTGGAACACATGTGTTAACATTTGCATCAGTGACTCAAAAGCAATGTAAAATTGATACCATGAATCAAGCCCTTGTATTCTTCATTGCTGCATACTAGCTTTTAAAATATAGCCTGCTTCATGAAAAGAATGTTTTTTAAATTGTGGTAAAAATTAATTTCATTGTGTATAGATCCATTTAATATTTGCATGATGAATAGGAAATATGCATAAATTACTGCCACTGCACACTGAAGAACTGTCTCCAGAAAAGTACTTGTGCAATTCTCCTGAGTTACAAGATCAAATATTTACTTTAACTCATAGTACAGTGTTAACTGAAATAATGATTGGCAAACTGTGCCTATCTGGATATTTCTTTTCTTGAACAGAAATGATATAGATTCATTAGTGCAAGGAAAATAACTGAAATATACCAATGTCAGTGGTAAACAATACAGGGTTGGCATAAGCTCTTTTGATTTCTCAGGAGCAGATCTGGGCTTGCCTGGCATGTGTGAGTTAGGTGATGGTGATATTTACTTAAGAGTATCTTTAGCCAAAATATTTGAGTGAAACCTAGCTTCTCTTTGCATCCCTAATGTACTCTTAGGAACTCCCTACACTTAAACAGTCCCCTGAAAGGGAGGTAACTGTAAGCTTATGTTTCATTAATTGCAGAGTAATTCATTATACTCCACTGTTTCTATTAGAATATATCTCATCCTCCTCCTGACACGCACATGGCCTTGCATAATTCCTTGAAGAGACCATCTTTCCTTACTGTACTATTGAGCCATTTTCAGCATAACCCAGCAATCTGTTTTTAGGTTTATTCTATTATGTTGGTTTATTGTTCTCCTTTACACAAATAATTCCCTTTCTAAATGACTGGTTCTTCACTACAGTACTTCGAAGTTATTACTGGAAGTGCTCTATCTTTGCATTGCCTTCACAATTGTCTTGGTTACTTTGGCCCTTGGTATAGGTATTTGTATTGTTTTGTAACTCAGAAAACACATTGCTGGGATTTGTAGAGGCTATGCTGAATTATAAGTTAATATCTTTATACCTAACAACTTGATTAATCAAGTCTGGTAATTCTTGAACATGGTATATCTATTCTACCATTCATTGAGCTCTTCTTCAGCTTTGCCGCAGGATTTTAGATTACAATGAACACTAAGACATCTCCACTGTTAATTCTCCAAAACTGGGAAATTTTAACTTATTAAAAGTCATTTCATGAGGCAAAACCAAAAATTAATTATATACTTTGTGAACACCAAATATGTATTTGATATCCACACATAAAAATTAAGCAGCACCCCTCCCTCCCAGCGGTGGCTATTCTTCACAACTGGTACAGAGAGGTGGTTGAAAACTTAGCACATCTTTTACCTGTGGTTTCCATAAAGAGTTTCTGGTACAGACACCATAGTTAGAGCTTTAACTACTTAGAAACATGCTTTTGTTCTGAACAAGGCAGTTGCTGTTCTTCCAGCTTTCTGGCATGCTTGCTTGAAGGACAGCCTGTATCATCCAGTGAAGCTGACAGGTACAGTTTAGATAACTCAGTGAATAGGAGAGGTGGGAAATGAGATAATTTCCTTACTAGTGTATAATGTATGTCCCTAAGCAGAGTTCTACCAATGCAAGGATGTTTGTACTTACGGGAATTTGTTTATGCTACACTAATATTTCAATATATGTTGTTATTTATCACAAACGCATGGCATGTATAAGTCTGTCTTCTCTCCTGACTCAGAGAACCTCATAAGCTCTCCTGACTCAAGACAACCTCATAAGCTTTACTTGATTGGAACCAAATAATAGGCATTTTCAGTATGTAAGGTATACATGTTTTTTGTTAACTTTAAAAAAAATTATTAGAGAGAGGAAGAGTGAGGCATGCTAGGGCCTCTAGCCACTCCAAATGAACTCCAGATTCACGTGCCACCTGGTGCATCTGGTTTTACGTGGGTATTGGAATATCGGACCTGGGTCCTTTGGCTTTGCAGACAACTGCCTTAACAGCTAAGCCATCTCTCCAGCCCATGGTTAACTTTTTAAAAGATCTTAGCAAGTGGATATACAGGTGACTTCGGCAATGGCAATTTTTCACCGAGGTGAAACAAAAGAAAAAAAAAAGGTGGTTTAAAAAATTTACTGAGCTAAGGCTAGGAAGACGGATCTGTGGTCAAGGTACTTGCAAGGCTTGTCAATCCACGTTCAATTCCAAGCCATCTACCTAAGCCAGATCCAAAAGTGGTGCAAGTGTTTGGTGTTTGTTTGCAGTGGCATGCCTATACAAACACATATATATCTGGAAATAAACAAACATTTTTTGAATTCACCAAATAAAAAGAAATGTGTCTCTCTGGATTAACTTAATGTGGAAAATGATGCAATACTGCATGCTAATTGAATTGCAGTAAGTCATGAGTTGTTATGTTCCATTTATAGTTGGACTCACTTGTATTTTTACTAGATCAAAAACTACATGGCTCAGTATTTCCACACAACTCATGGTAGAGCTTGACAATTTACTCTTACAACTAATGGCATCAATTGTTTAACACCAAAACAATCTACGTGCACTTATTGGTTTTAAAATATAATGTGTTTAAATTTCTTACAACTTAAAAGGAAAAACCTTAACAACACTTGTCCTTAAGTTACATCTCCTAACATATATAAATCAGATAATTTTTAACAGTACATAGGTGTCACAATTACTGTTGTGTTTAAATTTGGAAGGAAGAAATGAGAGTACCCCTTCATCACGTCATGTTGAAAGAAAATGACTATGTATATTTTTTGATGTGAATGTGTGTGTATGAGTGCATGTGGGGGTCGGAAGTTGACAATGTGTGTCTTCCTCAATCACTTTCCACCTTACTTCTTTAAAACAGGGCCTCTCACTGAACTTGGAGCTCACTAATTGTGCAAGACTAGCTAGCCAGCCAGCCCTAGGGTACTCCCTTTCTTTGCCTCCCCAGCACTGGATTACAGGCATATTTCCATGCCTGGGTTTCACATGGATGCTGAGAACACAAATTCAGGTTCTCATGCTTGTAAGGCAAGAACTTAACAACTGAGCCACTTCCTCTGCTCCGCCATCCCCAGGCTTTTACTTTGACCAAAAATAATATATACTTTGAAAGATAACTGCAGGTTTCAACATCTAAGTTTAGAAACATAAATGCAATACTGAAGAAAAGGGACAGAATTATACTTGCATTTTGCTTGTATCCCATTTGAATAACTAACTTTGTGGCCTGGGTGTTTGTGTTTCCCATAAAGCCTCATCTCCATTGTAATGTAAGAGTATCTAGATGTGCAGTGTTTGGAGGACAGAGGGGATATTACTTTAGAGAAGAGATTTCAGATCTCTTGATTCTTCTGCCCTATGAACACACAGCAATAATATGTACAAGAATGGTACACATGTATGAAAATATCACAATGAAACCCATTTATTATTATTACTTGAGAGAGAGAATGGGCGTGATAAGGCCTTCAGCAACCGCAAACGAACTCCAGATGCGTGCACTCCCTTGTGAGCATGTGTGGCATTGTGCACATGTGTCACTGTGTGTTTGGCTTATGTGGGACCTGGAGGTTCAAACATAGGTTCTTAGGCTTCACAGGCAAGTGCCTTAACCGCTAAGCCATCTCTCCAGCCCTGAAACCCATTATTTTAGGTAAATTAAAAGAAATATGCAAAACATGACCCAGGAAGAATGGTCTCAAGAGATACCAAACTTGCAAGCACTTTTTCCAGCCTCCAGAACTGTGAGAAAGAAATGTATTCATTAGCCACTCAGTCCATGGTGCTTTTGTTGGACTAGCCCTGACACACTGAGAGTACCCTTAAAATCATCTAGAAATAGAAACATGCAGGGATTCCTGAGATTTCCTTTTCAAATCCAAACCTTTACCACACACTGAGAACATATCAGTTCTCATCAGCTTTTCTGCTTTCACTCATTTCTAGCTGAGGTTGTTATAATTATAGATAATCCTAATGTGTTTTGTTCTTCAATTATTCATCTACCCATCTGATAACCATTAGTGGACAAAAAGAGTTATATTAGATACTGTTCTGGGTACTTTGGTACAGAGAAATTGTCCTTATGTAAGCACATCTTTTGCCTACCCATTCTGAGTCAGGAATGGACAGGCTGTGCCGGGATATACATGCCAGAGCACTAAATAGACTCAATATGTGGAAATAATTTAATGATTAGATAAGGGAACACTGTCCCCATCTCATTATATACTGCCTCTTATTAACCCAACCTGGGGTATTTATGTTGATTTGATCAAGAGTACACTAACAGTAATGATTCTTAAAATTTCTCCAAAATGACATTTAGAACCGAACACAGTCCATTTAAATATACACTTTTTTTTTTTTGCCACAAGTACGACAGCCGGTAAGAGTTTCATTTCATGTTTCAACCATACTAAAAGAGAATTCTGCAGGTATGGCTTTCTCAACAGTTCATAAAAATTTGGGGCTGGTTAATTCCTTGTTGCACTTTTGTTTTGTACAATGTAGCATCCTTGGCGTCCTGGCAGTAAGACTAAAACTTCAACTAAACAAACTTCAGCAGATGTAGATCACTGATATCAAAACACTGTGGTCTTTAATTCTAGGAGGTACATTTACAGCAGTGATAGTCACAGTGGAAATGGCATTGCCATGATTTAAGATAATAATGAAGAACTTTGGCTAGCAGTTTAAGATCCCTTAACCAGGAGCATCTGGTAGTTTACTGGAAAGGTGAGAAATGTAATTCACTGAAATCTATGTTTAACTCATATGGTCCTAAAACTTTCTTTTTGAACCAAGTTCTAAGTTCTTGATATCTAGACATTTTATCTAAGAGCATCAGACAGCTGGGCGTGGTAGCATAGGCCTCTACATGCCCACTCTGGAAACTGTAGCAGGAGGATATTGCATATGAGGTCAGCCTGTACTACATAACAAGAACGTCTCAGCCTCTGCCTCCTCCATCTCTCAATTCATAGCTGTTAAATAGTGTAAATTATTTTCCACTCATCAAATAATGCCTAGACAAATCCAGGGCATATTTCAAAACTAGTTCAAGTACCTTAAAGTACTCTTCGTGGAGAAGCAGTGCCTCCTTTATCTTGTTCTAATCATTCTCCTGTTGCAATTCTCAGTCTGATCAGTTAACTGTACAGAATGCCCATCATTAGATGACTACAAATACAAAAACTTAAGTCCTTTTATTGTTATAAAGCAATTCCACACATGTTCTAGTATTAAACAGACTTATGAAGCATGTGCAAGAGATATCATCATAATTTCCAACTCAGTGGTATCAGCACTATTATCTACAGCTCAGGTCTCCAGATCAGGCACTCCAAAAAGGCGGAGGAAACCCTCTTTCAGCTTTTGCTTACATAAGGTCTGCATTGTATGGGTTTGAGGAATGCTGGAACATTGTATTAAATTCCTGCCAAGTTCGCATGGAATGCATAAGTGTATCGGCCAAACTTTGTTCGGTTTGTTACCTTAAAATTTGTGAGCACTCAGTAAAACGCACTTCTATATCAAATATTTACTAAATTACCCATTTTTGTTTCGGGTGGAATTACTACATTACAAATCACAGATCAGTAACCTCCATTAGTCTTTTTCTAAAAGGATCTACATGTTAAAAGTAATACAGAAAATTCAAAAAGGTGGATTTGACAATCTAATAAAACATTTATTATTACAGTCTGTGTAAAAAGTTTACCTTTACATAGCAGTTAAGATGGTTTTTAAAATAATTGTTCAACTTCTAAAACTAGCTCGCTCAGTAATGGACGCTGAACAGCTAGCTTTTCAGGAGCTATCTATGCGCTTAGATAACAATCTCCCCGCGTTAGCGCTAAAGTAAAAGGCGTGGACTACAGACGCTCAGTAACAGTGAAAGAGCCCGTCCGGCAACTTTTCAGCTCAGACCGCCGCGTGCCCGCACCGGGCGCAGCGGCTGCGGCCGGTCCCCGGGGCCAGGGCCCCAGCCACGCGTGCCGGAGAGCCCGGCGACCCTTCACGGCCCTGTGTCGGCGGGGCCAAAACACACCTCCCGGTCCCCTTTAACACGGCGACGCCCGGGCTCGCTCGTCCACTGCACAGAACCCGCGCCGAAGACGCAGCTCCCGCCAGCCCGCAGCTCCGCACCGACCGCCCGCGCCCCTGCGCGCGCCCGCCGCGTGCCCGGCCCGGCCCGCCCCAGGCGCGCGCCCCGCCGCGAGGCCGCGGGACGACGGCCCCGCCCCCCGCAGGAGGCTCGCGCAGTTCCTTTCTTTGCCGTCTCTCGGGAGGACCTTTCCACATCGGCAGCAGGCGGGGCCTCGCCAAGCCCGGCCGTCCTACCACAGTAACCAGTCTTCCCCGGGAGAGCCGGAGCTCCGCCCTCCCGAGCCTCCCACCAGCGGCCCCGCGAGCCCGCGCTTACGCTTTCCGGGCAGCGCGCCACGCGCTCGCCCCGCCCCGCCCCGCCCCTCCCCGTCGGGCGCGCGGGCGCGGCCGCGCTGCGCCTCCGCCTTCCCGCCTCCTGCTCTGTCACCTCCGGCTCTGTGGCTACTTTCGGGTATGAGCCATTCCAGCCCGTCGCCTCTGCGCGCGGGCGGACGCCCTCCACCGGCCGGCCGCCGCCGCCCTCGCGCTCCCAGCCGGAGTGCGCGTGCGCGCGGCGCGGGCGCGCGGCCGTCGCTCCCGCGCTCCCTCCCCCCGGCGTGGGTCTATAACTTGGCTGGCGAGGAGGAGGCGCCGCCGGAGTCGGAGGGCGGGGAGCTCGGAGGAGGGAGCCAGCCGCAGAGTTGTGGAGACGAGCGGCTGGAGCAGTCGGCGCCCGCTCGGCCGGCCGGCCGGCGCCTTCCCGCTCCGCGCACACCTCCGCGGCGCCCTCGCTCCGTCCCGCGCCCGCGGCCCCGGCCCCGGCCCGGCGCTCTGCGGGCCTCGGCGCGGTGGGGCGGCCCGGGGGTGCCCTCGCCCTCCCGGGGCGGGCGGGATGTGGCGCCTGGTGCCCCCGAAGCTGGGCCGCCTGTCCCGCTCGCTGAAGCTGGCGGCGCTGGGCAGCCTGTTGGTGCTGATGGTGCTGCACTCGCCGTCGCTGCTGGCCTCCTGGCAGCGCAACGAGCTCACCGACCGGCGCTTCCTGCAGCTCAATAAGTGCCCGGCGTGCTTCGGCACGAGCTGGTGCCGCCGCTTCCTCAACGGGCAGGTGGGCTTCGAGGCGTGGGGCCGCCTGCGCCTGCTGGACTTCCTCAACGTGAAGAACGTGTACTTCGCGCAGTACGGCGAGCCCCGCGAGGGCGGCCGCCGCCGAGTGGTGCTCAAGCGCCTCGGCTCGCAGCGCGAGCTGGCGCAGCTCGACCAGAGCATCTGCAAGCGGGCCACCGGCCGGCCCCGCTGCGACCTGCTGCAGGCCATGCCCCGCACGGAGTTCGCGCGCCTCAACGGCGACGTGCGCCTGCTCACGCCCGAGGCGGTGGAGGGCTGGTCGGACCTGGTGCACTGCCCCTCGCAGCGCCTGCTCGACCGCCTGGTGCGCCGCTACGCCGAGACCAAGGACTCGGGCAGCTTCCTGCTGCGCAACCTCAAGGACTCGGAGCGCATGCAGCTGCTGCTCACGCTGGCCTTCAACCCCGAGCCGCTCGTGCTACAGGTAGGCGCGGGCCGGCGGCGGGCGGGCGGGCGCCCCGACACCCAGACGCCGCAGCCGAGCCGTCGGCGCCGGAGGGAGCGCGTCCCCGACGCTCCCCAGCGCCCCGCCCGCGAGGTGCCTCCGCCCGGTCCCGCGTGCGCGGCCAGCCCCGGCCCCTGGCCCTCGTCGCAGCCCGAGTGCCGGCGCCCCAACGGGCCGCCTCGTCCCCCGGGGTTAGCCTAACTTTGCCCGCCGTCGTTCTTTGTTTTAGTTCCTAGCCACTCACTCTGCTAATTCTGGGAGCAGGGGAGGAAGAAGCGGGGTGGTGAGAAGTGATGGGGGTCAGTCCATGAGCCGTGATCCGGGAGGGAGTAGAATCTGGGAAGCGGGGAGGCGTGAGGCAGCGCTGACTTGGGACTGGGAAGGTAAAGGCCAGGTGGGACCCCTCCACTCTGCCCTGTGACCTGCGCTGGTCATCTGGATAGGTCAGGTCAGACCAACAAGCCAGGGAAGAAGGAAACGCTGGCCTCTGGCCCAGCTGCCTTATTTGTTGTCTTCTGACTTTATTTTGAAAATAAATAACCCTTTTAAGGGAATTGGGTGGAATTTTACTGGTGGCAAAAGAAAGCAAAAAGCACAGAATTCCGGTTTACCTTAGGAGCAATTTGTGTTCACAGTTCTACCCGGCTGTAGTGCTGTCTCCCTGGTCAGTGATGTGGAGTCAGCACCCTGATAGCTGCAGGAAAAGTCACCATTTATGCTGTATGTCAAGTCCTAAGAAAATAATCACAAAATTAGTCAGAAGTAATTTTGGTAGGATTCACATTCTTTCTGTGCTGCTAAGAATGCCACTAATGGCTTCAGGGTTTGGACAGTGTGTTGCTTAAACTGCATGAACATAAATGTGCAGTATTTATGTGGCTCTTTTCCCATAGCCCACTTTAACTAAAGAAACCAGCTTTGATTAGTTGAGCAAAAATAAGCTTAACACAAACTTTTTCTCAGTGAAATTTTAATGTGTGATCAAGTAAATGTTAAGGTGCTACAAGGATATATATATATATATATATATATATATGTATGTATATATATATGTATGTATGTATATATATATATATGTATATATATATATATGATGGATTAACTTTAAAGTTTAGGTTTTTTTTTTTATTAAATACCATTGTACTTTAAAACTAGTTGAGCTTACTTTGAAGCATTATTTCATTCAGTCGTTCCCAAACTAGTTAATGTCTAAGGGGTTTCCATATTTATGATATGTGTGCATACTCTACACTTTTTTTCTCCTAAACTATCTTTTCATTTTATAAAATAGAAACATTGTTTATTTCAGAAAGGTTGGTCTCCTGGAAAAAGCTTTAGTAATTTGGCTGAAGGAGATGATTAAAATCCATAGGATCCAAAAATGGAGTAGTTTGGTGATAAACATTTTTGTTTTTGCATTTAAAATACTGGCTCCCTATGGGATGGATTTTATCATGTAATTCTGGATGTTGATGCTTTAGGACCAGTAGATATTAAGGCTGATATCTTAAAACAAGTGTAGCCCTGGTATCTGAACTTGAACCTTTGATATGTGATTTACATAAGGTCAACATGTCTCTTTCAGGAGCTTTTGTAATTTGGCAGTCTCATTTTTAGTTTGATAGTTGAGATAGTGTGTTCTCTGATTATCTCCTCTCCCACACTTTTACCTGTTTTCATCTTTAGTGAACATTTTCAAAAACTTTACAATTATTTTTCTGTTTTATTTTAAATTTCATAACAATTGCTCTAAGTGGATGGATGTATAGGGTAGGATATGTTAGTATGGGAGAAAACATGTATCAGCAACCTTGTGGACTGGGGCAATTGTAAGTTGAATATTTAATTTATACAGCTCAGTTAGTACTAGTAATTTATAGCTGATTACATTCTATGATATAAATTGTGGAGTCTTTACTACCCGTTACATTTTTAGCCTGATAAGGAATTAGAATAAGAGTTCTTAAAGTAAAATCCGTATGGTGTTGCTACTTTCCTTATAGAACCATTACTGATTAATACTGAGTTTGAGAGTATGAGCAGTATTACTGCAGACTGTTGATGGTAGAAACCAGTAAAATGAAAATAATGTCCACCTTCTTTATTTAGGTGTGTAGGTTTTTATATAGAAAAACAAATCATGGTGTTCCTTACTTTTTGTTAGCTAGGCAAACTGCATTTTTAGTACATACAAGTTTCTGTAAAACTAGTTGTGTTGGCAGTATTAAGATATTAATAAAGACAGAAAAATTCACTCGAATTTTGATCTCTACTAGTGTGTGTGTGTAGATTGCTTTGTGTCATTTTAAAAAGTGTGTAAATGTATGTTTTACAGCTCAAAGAGGAACTCTTTTTTTTTTTTTTTTCCAGGAGAGGGAGCTACTTAACGAATTTGTGGATGCTTGGTGACAAGCTAGATTTTTCTTTTCTTCTATTGTCCAAAATTTTGGAAAAAAAGAATTTTGAACTAACTTCATCAAACCACTTTCACAAAACTTCTACACAGTAACTGTGCTTCTAAGATAAGCATTTAAAAATCTCCTTTGATAAGGTATTAAAGAAAAAAAGAAAAATACTTAGGGATTTAACCCATTGACCTCTTTGAATATTAAGAAGCAGTGAAAAATTGAAGCCTCTATTAGGCCTTGAAAGGAGAAGACATATTCACATATACTTATGTTAGATATAGAGATTTGTGAAAGAAATATTCTGTTATGGAGCTGTGTGGGACGACAACTCTGGTCTTACTGTTTGGTGGTTTTACTGATTTGTAGGAGCTTGTGTAGCTTTTAGGGAAGTTGTTTGTCATAGAATTATCTCCTGATGTTTATGCTACTAGTACCTAAATGTTATCTGATATTGTCTTTTCTTCATATTTTCACTTCTAAGAGATGGATTTTAAAGCCAAATATGACATACTCTTGTAGTGGGAAAAAACTGTTAGGAGACTTTGATTGTTGTTATGTAACAACAATCTCAGATTATTTTTTAAAAATTGACATAGTAATTGGGAAGATAGCAAGTTGTTTACTGTTAAATTTTCTGTTAGTATTTGTGCCTACCTGTTCTAGAACTTAGAAGGTGTAAGGGTGTGTGTGTGTAGAGGAATAATGCTGCCTGGATGTTCTTGAATTTCCTGCAGCCCTACGTACTATCTTTGACTATCCTGTGAGCTCTGATGATGGTCTTATTTAAAGGAAATGAAAAATGCTCTTGGTCATTTTACAGAGAAGAACTGAATTTGTTTTAACTATCATGTTGGTAATATGCCTGAAATTTTCTGAATTTTGGTTTGAACAAGACTTATTTTATTTATTTAGTTAGTTAGTTAGTTAGTTTTTCGAGGTAAGGGTTTCACTCTAGCTCAGGCTGACCTGGAATTCACTCTGTATTCTCAGGGTGACCTCGAATTCTCCACAATCCTCCTACCTCTGACTCCTAGTGCTGGGATTAAAGGCGTGTGCCACCATGCCCGGCTAAGACTTAATTTTTATAGTATGCAATTATCATTGCGTCAGCTGTGGTGTTTCATGCTTTTATTTTACTTCTTGTAAGTGGCAAAGCATTTATGTAGGTCCTGATATGTGGTAAGCACTGAAAAAAATGTTAGAAAATAAGGGAAAAGTGCTACCCATTAGTCATCTAGTGCATTTAATAACAGTCTTGAAGCTATTTGGAGTGTGGATCATTTTAAATGAACTGTGCCTTAGTTATACTGATTTCTTCCATGCTGCAGAACTTTAAAAGAGAACATTAAAAAGAATGCATTTTCAGTGTGTCACTGAAAATAGTTTATTTATTCATTTTTTAGTTTTTTAAATATTTTTATTTATTTATTCGACAGAGGAAGAGAGAAAGAGAAAGAATGGGCGTGCCAGGGCCTCCAGCCATTGCAAACGAACTCCAGATGCGTGCATCCCCTTGTGCATCTGGCTAATGTGGGTCCTGGGGAATTGAACCTGGGTCCTTTGGCTTTGTAGGCAAATGCCTTAACCGCTAAGCCATCCCTCCAGCCCTGAAAATAGTTTTGAAATAAAGGATTGACTGTTTAATTATGTTACAACATGTTGATAAGCTTTTTTTTTTTTTTTAAATATTCACTTTCTCCCTATAAAATGGCTAGGTTAGGTCCTTTCCTTCTGCATCCTCAACCTGAGGCTCATACATTCTTGACTTGAGAGGTGTTTGTTGCTGTTTTTGCTTATCTTCTGAATTTGGCTTTAACTAATGGATTTAATTAAGCTTTTCTACAAGGTGATTAGAAGATTTGAGTACTAGATCTCTGAAAGGGTGTGAGTTCGAGGTCACAATAAATAATCTTTCAGATGTTTGTTCCCACCCCATTTTTTGCACACATGAAATTAGATTAAAAGAGAGACTTATTTTGAGATGACCAAAGAAATAAGTACTCAGCCTAGGATGGAGGGGACAGAAACCTTTGACACCCTGGCCTGCCTTTTGGATTTCTCCAGATCTTTTGACCATTGTTCATTTTCTCCTTAGTGTTTCAAACAGTTTCACACTGTTCTTTTTATTTCTAAGGGTTAGAACATACTCCTTATACATGGGGAATAGTAACCTTGGCTTTTGTTGTTTCCTATTTGGTTTGTTTGGTGTGGGGTTCTGTTTTCTGATCAGACCATGGGTGGTCAGTTTCCCAGAGGATCACCAGACTGGTTTTTCAGATTTTTTTATTTGCACTTGTGGCTTTGGCCTGCTGTCGTTTGCTGCTGACTCTCCATAGAATGCTGACTTTTTATTGCTTTACTTTCCACTCCTCTATATTAAATTAATAATAGCCTTTCTTACACATTCGGTGAACTTTTGTAAGGGGTTGAAAGATGTCTTAAGACTGAATGATGAGTCTGAGATGAGAGTTATTTGTTGTAGTCAGGGACTCTGGAAAGTTTTGTGGGTCCTGGGAAATCGAACCTGGGTACTTTGGCTTTGCAGGCAAGCGCCTTAACCACTAAGCAATATCTTCAGCCTGTGCTGTTTAATGAGTAAGATGAAGGATGTTAATATTTATCTAAAATACTTTTTTTAAAAGAACATTTTATTTACTTATTTATTGGAGAGAAAGAGAGATGGGAGAGCAAAGCACATAGAGAGAATGGGTGCTCCCGGGCCTGCAGCCACTGCAAACGAACTCCAGATGCATGCACTACCTTCTGCATCTGGCTTTATGTGGTTACTGGGGAATTGAACTTGGAACCCTAGGCTTCTCAGGCAAGCACCTTAACTGCTAAGCCATTTCTCAGCCCTAAAAAGACTTTTAAAGAGGACAGGAGAGAGGTTAATTAAAGCAGTAAGGTGTAAAATACTTTAGGTTATAAAGTCTTTGGAATATATTCCTTACAAGCTGGTTTGTTCAGTTTTTAGACAGTAATAGTTGAAAAGTCCTTTCATATGTTATGCTGTTCTCTCTTAGAAGTATACAAGTATACTTCTCTTAAGGGGAATATTCAAATGTCACTTCTGTATAGACTTCATGTATAACTACATAGTTACTACTTCAGGCTCTAGTTTGTTGGAAGGAAGTAGTTCTTTGTGTCTTACTCTACCTCCTACCTCTGCCTCCCAAGGGCTGTGCATAAAGGCATGTGCCACCATGCCCAACTTGGAAGTAGTTTTAAAGGCGGTTTCAGGATTTGTTTCATATGAAGTAAAATGAATAGGATGAGTACTTTAGGAATGTGGGTTTAGTTAAGGATTCAGACTATGTAGCAAATCATTTTTTTTTTTCTGTGAATCATTAATTATAACTTAATACATTGGTGAATGATGTAAAACAGCGATTACATTTGGGTTACTTGTGGGCAAACTCTTAACCAAGTTAGTGGTGGAAGCAGGTAAGTTTCAGGACTTTCAGTTTTTTCCTCTCTAGTGTTCTTTGGAGTTTTAGCTGGGAAGAGATCTGTCAAGAATAGCATGGTGTTGCTTCATTGTGCCAGTAAGTGATCTGGGACACAGTCAGAGTGGCAGGTCAGGGTACAGTTTGCATAGCCTTTACTTTCCAGAGAATTAAGTTTAGGAAGTAAAGAACAAGGTAATTTCAGATTTTCTGTACTATGAAGAGAGTAAGAAGGATATCTAGTGATAAGAGAATTGGACTAATAATGGGATAGTATTTTACAGTGGACAGCTAGGAAAGGGTATATTAAAGCTGGATGTGGCTGATGAGAAAAAGCCAGTGGGGCAGAGTTCTGTGGACTAGAGTCCAAGTGAGGTGGAGCATGGAGGTAGAGGAGGATAGCGGAATACACAGTGGAAGTGGACAAGGATTGAATGTTGCACAGCCAGTAAGCGTGCTGGATGAGCTAAGGCTTTACTCCCAGAGCAGTAGGATAAAAAAGAAGTGGTTTCAGCAGGGCTTTGGTTTTAAGGAAACATGGAGGGAGGCTGTGTACTTGTTTGTGGTAAAGATAAAGGTAGTTTGGGTCAACATGAAAAATGGAGGCTCACTAGAAGTAAGTTATGGCAAAGCAGCGAGGCCCAGTGTAATTTGGAGATATTGTTACCCTCCAGTATATCCAAGAGCCACTAAATTGAGAAATACCTTCATTACCCTCTAGCAGCATCTAATTTATAATGGAATATAAAAATTAGTTACCAAATTTTCATAAGAATGTAATGCTATAAAAATACAGATTCATCACACTTCCACTTGTTTTGTACTTGTCAGTAAACACCATAAAGCAAAATCCAAATACTGGCATAACTAACATTGTACCATCTAAATAAAACCAAATTATATTGTCATGTTGAATAATAAAAGGGAATGTGAATTCAAAGAAATGTAGAGGCGTTGGATTCCCTGAATTGTAAATCTCACTTATTCTTATCAGTGGCAGTGTTAATTGGCCTATAGTCTCATAATAAAGGCTAAGCCAGGCCAGCTATGGTTCTTTCTGCAATATTCAAAATGTATTTAAGACAGATTGTTACCACTTTTCAATCCGTTATCCCATTTAAGAGTTTTCTCAGACTTTAGCAAAATAATAATGCACACACTACACAGCAGCATTCCACAAACAGATATGATGTTGCAAAAATAATGTAAGATTATTTACCCATTGCGATCTCTATCTAGGCTGAGTCCGAGGATTATATTTGGCAGACTGGAGCTGAGGCAGTTAAGAACATTTCTAGTCATGTTAAAGCAGAAACTGTCTTAGCAATGTGAAATTGGCTCATGAAACTTTAGTGAAAGTGAAAGGGAAATGGCTTTTGAGGTATTAGAGCCTGGAAAGGGATCAAGAAAGGATCTGTGTTCCACGTAAAGATGTAAAGGTTGAGGTGGATGTCCTACTCAATCCATATTCCACTTATATGGACTATCCCTTAAAGGCAGAAGTTGTGTTAAATATTATATACTGTAATAACTGATATAAATGGGGCTGGAGAGAGATGGCTCAGCAGTTAAGGATGCTTGCTTGCAAAGCCTAATGGCTGGGTTTAATTCCCCAGTACCCACGTAAAGCCAGATGAGCAAAGTGGCACATATGTCTTGAATTCGTTTGCTATTGCCAGAGGCCTTGGTGCACCCATTCTCTCCCTTTCTCTTTCCCTTCCTCTTTTCTTCTTCTTTTCTCTTTATCTTCTTCCTTTTTTTTCCTCCTTGCAAATAAATAATTAAAAAAACCTAATATAACTGGATTTTCTAATTTTCATAATATTGGTTTGTACACTGTATATCACCTCCATGTTATTTTTTTCTTATGATGGAAGATGACCTTAGTGGTTTTACTTGTTTTGGAATATGGCTTTTAGATTCTGTCTCTGCATACCGTAGTCATTGTTACTACTTGAGTTTTCATGGTGTCAAGCAGCTTTGGTTTTGTTATCCAAAAACAAACTAAAAGCCTAGGTATGGTAATTTCTATTATGTTTAATAGTCAAAACATTTTACAAATACTTGCAAATTATAGTGAAAGCATATATATGAGATCTTAGGAGTTAATTATGTTGGTTTAATTCTTCAAAATTCTTTCTGTCTCTCTCAAAGTTCTTTCTGCTAGAGGTTGAACCCAGGGCCTTCAACATTCTGTGTAAGTGCTGTGTCACTGAGCTACATGCCAGACTCAGAATCTGGTTCTAATTTTTATAATCCAAACTAATATTTTATAATTTTAAGTTGGTTTCCTTGGTTGTCACTACCTTCATTTTTTAGAAGTACACAAATACAAAAGTAAACATGTAATTTTCCAACTGTTTTGTAGTTTTGTACATTTTAATATTTACTTTTAGATACTTCAGGATTCTTTCAGTGGAAAAGTATTGACATATTGTTTTCTATTGTAAATAGTTTTAAATAAGAAAATAAGGACCTCTATTATAAACTTCTTATCCTAGGTACTCTGTAGGAATTTGGTAATCAGAAAGAACTTACTTGTATTTCATGTTGCTTGATGTATTTAACAAACCTAAATTCTAATGAATTTAAATTTCTCTCTCACTCTGCTTGACCATGGAGATTTGGTTTTTAAGCCAGAATTATTTTGATGGAATAGCAAATATTTTGGCCTCCTCTGAACTTTTTTTTTTTGTACTATGGTATATTGAATAGAATTCTCTTCACATTAATGAAGTCTAGCTATTTTGATTATACAATAAAAATTTTTGTCATAAGAGCAAATGGTATAAATTCATCCATTAGCATTTTTCCTAAAAATGAGGTAGCACACTGTGAGAAAGAGCTGTAGGGCTTTTCTTAAATGAGGCACAAGATTTCAGTTTTAATTGTCAAATCACTGTGTAAGTACAAGGCTGTTCAGTGTGACATTTGTTGAGATATTTTGCCCTCTTCTGTGAGGGACTCAGGTAATGAAGTGTAGATTGACTGTTTGCCAGTTGGAAAGGCTCCAAAAACAGAGAGACGTTTGTACATGCGCAGATGTTGGCAGGGCTCCCTTTTCTCCTGTTGTCAAAGACCATTTTATTTCCACAAAGATATGTTTGTATCTGCTCTGCAATATGGCAGGTGGATAATGTACCAGTAGTGATGGAGGGAGGAGTTGCTGCTTCTACTTTTTACATGACACAATATGATTTCACATATTTACTCACTTTTCAGTTTCATTTTTTTATAGTAGGGATTTTGTTCATGTATTCTGGGAAGTAGCTAAATCTTTTGTAATCACTTATCTAATGAAAATGTCAAGGTCATGAGATATTTTAAATTGTAAGGAAAAAGTTGAAAAAATGCATGAGTTACAAAATCATTTTTACGCTGCACATTGAACATGAGCAGTCTATCACTTCTCCCAGTGCCAAAAGAAATTTTAAAATTTTACCAAGAATGAAAACATGCTTACCTCTAATTTCTAAAGAATCAGTAGCTATGGTCTCTGACATAAAATCAAATCCATTAATTTATTATATTTAAAGATTCACATCTTTTTCATAGAATTAGAATTTTACCAACAAACTACAGATAGTAAAATTTAAAAGAAAAAGTTGTATACACAGAATCATTATTGTGGGTTATGCATTGATAGGCCTTAAAGGGAGCATAAATAAGAATTAGGTACTGTGAATGAAATTCTTTAAGTCCTAAAGATCTTTTTTGTTTTATAGTTCATAAAAATTTTAATGTAAGAATAGTCTTTTGATAATTAAAATTCAGGAAAAATTAATACTGCCTTTTTAGTACTATGCAAAGTAGATTTCATCATTATGGTATTTTTCAAACATTCTAATAGTGCCTCTTTTTAAAAATATTTATTTTTATTTAGTTATTTATTGGAGAGAGAGAGAGAGGGAGAGTGGGCACACCAGGGCCTATAGCCACTGCAGATGAACTCCAGACACATGTGCCACCTTGTGCATCTGGCTTACGTGGATCCTGGCAAGTCGAACCAAGGTCCTTTGGCTTTGTAGGCAAGTGCGATAAAGGCTAAGCCATCTCTCCAGCTCCCAATAGTGCCTCTGTGTAGATTGTTCAGTTTTCAGTGGTGGAAGTAGGCCATGTAGGTTCTCTTTAGTGTTTCGTTATAAGATTGTGCTTAATACTGTCTTCCCAGCTCACCTTCACTCCACATGAGTGCTTAAGTACCATCTCATTTTTTTTCCACTTAAAGAGTACTAGAGTGACACAAAGCTATGGGCTTGTGATCTCGTACATGAAGTATAAAATAGCTCTCCCATCCTTTTCTTCAAGCATTCATTCTATACTGACATATCTTAGCAGGAAGGTGTCTTAGGTAGGGCTGGAAATGTAGGTCAGTGGTAGAGTGCTTGCCTACTACACACAAGGTCCTCAGAGGAATTCCTAACATGCCCCCCCCCAAAAAAAAAAAAAGTCAACATAGCTATGCTAAAAATGACTTTATGGTTCTGGAAAACATTATTTTGATTAAGGATGTTAATCTTTCCAGTAGTTGTACAGCACATTAGAAAACCTCCCCTAGATGGGAGAGATCATTTTTCTGCTGGGCCAAGGTGAACAGAAAATGTGGTTGGGGAAAGGAAACAGTCTTATTATAATATAATGTTACTATTATATATAATGTATCTATATATAATAATATAATAAGCAAGGCTTATCAAATCTCATTTTAGCTTTAAAATATAGCTCTTTATTTCCACCTTTTTTCAGGTCTATAGAAATGGTAGAAGTTATGGGGGGGAATGAAGTTTATCTGTCATGAAGTTCCTATGAGCATATCTAGGGAGAGAACTAGGATGTCATTATCAGAATCTCTATTAATACTGAGATAATTATTTTTGTAGAGTTTTCCATCTGATGAAGGTTGGCCATTTGCAAAGTATCTTGGTGCATGTGGAAGAATGGTGGCTGTAAATTATGTTGGAGAAGAACTGTGGAGTTACTTTAATGCACCATGGGAGAAAAGAGTTGATCTCGCTTGGCAGCTAATGGAAATAGCAGAACAGCTTACAAACAATGACTTTGAATTTGCACTCTACCTCTTGGACGTCAGCTTTGACAATTTTGCAGTTGGTCCTCGAGATGGGAAGGTAATCATTGTGGATGCTGAAAATGTTTTAGTTGCTGACAAAAGATTAATTAGACAAAGTAAGTATATAAATTTCAGGTTTGTTTTCTGTGTCAAAATAATGTTTATGTTTGTATGAAGCAAGCCTTGAGCTTTTTTCTAAGATGACAGCCTTGGTTTTTTGTTTGTTTTATATAATCAGGAGCAACAAATATATACATACACATTGTACTCTTAGAGCTTCTCCATAGTCAGTAAAATATCCTTGAATTTAAATGAATACAAATATTCTGTGTTTGTATGTTTACACATGCCTTTTTCATACTTCGCCATATTTGGTGGTTTAGTATATAGCTAAAACTCAGTCATGGCCCCAAATGGGTTTGCACAATTAAATGAAAGGGTTGTAAACATATGTTAACAGTAAAAGATTTCTGAATGTGAATGGCACAGTGATCAGAAGTTAATTCAGAACGAACCACATAATGATCTAAGGTGTTTCTGGCAGCACTTGCCTGTGTGGTAAGATGCAACTTCACTGCAGCTTTAGGCCTAATACACATTATTCGTGTCTTTCTCGTGCATGCTGTCACATCACATAGTTTAACTGGTGCTGCCTAGAACATTCTGCCTTAGATTCGAAACTGTTGTATCTTAAGAATTATAGTGTTTTTGCCATACAAAGTATAGAACATAATAGTTAAATTACAGAAAACAGACTTTTGATGTTTTCTTATTGTCATTCCTTAGCATGGAAATATCAAATCAATTTATTGGATTATATTGTGTTCAAATGTTTGATTTTAAAATTTACTTTTGGAGTTCCTGATGTAAGTTTCATCAAAAAAAAAAAAAAATCAGTGAATTTTGGCATGGGATTAGGTCAGACAGAGTTTCCAGGAATTTCTAAAATAGCCTTAAATGTACTTGGGTCATTTTCTACTATATATTTTTGCTAGATAACATTCTTAGTATTGATGATTATAAAATCCAAATATCGATCAGCTCTAAAAACCACTGAAGGTACTCTATGTCCCACAGTGTCAAGATTGAATTCTTTATGTAAAAATAAATTTACATGTTTCTGTAGAATAAATGATAGAATTATGTATAACAAATAATTGTTTTAGCATAAATCTCTGTTTGTTTATCAATAGATGTTTGCCATATTGAGTCATGTAAAACTTCCTTGGGAAATAAGGGATTGCAGGTGGGAAAAGTTCCAAGAAGCCTGGCTTAAGAGTATAGTGCTACTTTGTTCCACCTTCCAGACAGCTACTTTGATGGTGGCTGAATTGTTCAGTAGGGTGTTGCTAGTTCCCTGAAATCCCCACAGTAGTGAACCATCTTAGTGATTTCCAACACTGCAGATATGATCTTAAGTTCAACGTGATTATTGCATCTCATTTAAAAATTGACTTTCATTTATCTGTGAGTTGTTCACATGATAGATAGGCAAAGTATCTTAAGCATTTTGAAATTTAAATGTCATGGGATTTACAAGTGTCAGGGACAGTCTGTATTCTAGAACTAATTCCATTAGGGGAAAAAAAAAAAACTAAAGAAAAACAAGTCTGGGTCATTTAACCTACAATTTCAGTACTCGGGAAGGTGAGGTAGAAGGATCTCAAGTTTGGTGTCATCCTAGGCTGAATATTGAGTTCCAGAACAGCGGGGCTACAGCAGGAGACCTGGTCTCTCAAAAAGCCAATCACAGAAATAGAAAGGTTGTTGCTTCTTAATGAGGATCCTAGCTTATTGAATCCTAGCTCCTCTTCTCTTGGTATAGAAGACAGGAGGAATGTTGGAGTAGTAGAAATTGCAAATCTGTACACCTGGGAAACATAGGTAATGTGGCATCAGTATAGTTACCATTTCCATATGATTTTGGTGTGATGCTGCCCAATACATTTCACTATTACTTGTTCAGATTCTGTGCCATTTGACCATTTCTCTACTTGCCATGGAGGTCCTATCCACAGGGAATGAAGCCCTGCTGGACTGTCTCCGTGCCCTTCTATTTCTTCCTGCAGTTATGTTGTTATAGGGCTATCGGCCATGCTTTTCTTCTTGAAAGTTGTATCGTTTAGTAGTTTTTAGCATATTGACATAGATGTGCAATTTTCCTAAATGTCTAAATTTTTCATTCCGGTTTTGGTAAAAAAAATTATTTTTAGTATTTTATTCTGTGTGACATTCTTTATTTGTTAGTTTTATACCAAATAACTCATAACCCTAATGAATCCAGCTTTATAGCTCCTATGTTTTTGCATTTCATCTGCTTCCCATGTTATGTACGGCTCCTGTGGCTCCAATGCTGCCTTGGCTCTGGTCAGCTCTTCTCAGTATGTCATGGTAGGCTTCTCCTCTCAGTATGTCATGGTAGGCCTCTCCTCTCAGTATGTCATGGTAGGCCTCTCCTCTCAGTATGTCATGGTAGGCCTCTCCTCTCAGTATGTCATGCTAGGTTTCTAGCCATCTTACAAAAGGTCTTAACCTGTTCATTCTCTTTTCACTTTCTAGTAAATAACTTTTTTTTTTTTTAACTGGGAAGTTCAGGTTTTGCTTTGGCAAAATTCCCTCAGTGTCCCTCTCTAAGTAAAGCAACACACAGTACAATCTTTCTTAGATGATGGATCGTATTAGAACCTGCGTCAGTTCTCAGCTTCTTACTCTATTCAGTTTCTTTTACCTCCCTTTAAACAAGTATGTATAAGATCCATCCTCCTTCCTCCTACCTTTCTACTGTGTCTGAAAGCATTGCTGATTTTCCTTACTCTCCCTCTTAGTTTTCATATTTGACCCATTGGAACCTGACTTAGGTGTCTGCTTTTGCCATAAACCGTCTGCAACTAGGCATATTGGAGAAGTAACCCTTGATTAGTAACTTGAAATTTTTTTCTCTTTGGCCTGCCTTCTGGAATACTGGCATGTTTTCCTTATTTAAATGGTTCTGATGATCTTGCCTTATTTATATACAAATGCTTTACAAAGCCAGTGTCACTTGGCTCTACTCTACATCATAAAAAAAAAAAAAAAAAACTTATTTGAAAGCAGAGAGACAGAGAATGAGAGAGGAAGAGAATGGGCACACCAGGGTCTCCTGCCCTTGTAAACAAACTTTAGATTCATGAGCCACTTTGTGCATCTGGCTTTATTGGGTATTTGATGAGCCCAGGCTGTCAGGCTTTGCAAACAAGGTCCTTTTAACTATTGGGCCATCTCTCTAGCAAAAAAAAAAAAAAAAAAAAAAAAATATATATATATATATATATATATATACACACACACACACAGATACATATATATAGTTGCATATATATGTATATAATTATATATGTATGTATGTGTATATATATATACATATATATATGTATGTATACACATGTGCAATTTTGTGCATTTGGCTGTACTTGGGTACTGGAGAATTGAACTGTGGTCATTAGGTTTTGCAGGCAAGTGCCTTAACCACTGAGCTGTCTCTCCAGGTTCACATTTTTAATATCTATTACCCTTCATATTTCAGGAATTATTTTCTTCTAGGCTTTCCTAGATGCTATCAGTGCCTTCTCTACATATAGCTAGCTACTTTCCTTTCCACCTGGGCTTTCTCAGGCACATAAGTCCTGATATTTTTTTTTTTTTTTGAAGATACGTAAAAAAATTTTTTTTTGTTTATTTGAGAGTGACAGACATAGAGGGAAAGAGGCAGAGAGAGAGAGAGAATGGGCGCGCCAGGGCCTCCAGCAACTGCAAACGAACTCCAGATGTGTGAGCCCCCTTGTGCATCTGGCTAACGTGGGTCCTGAGGAACTGAGCCTCGAACTAGGGTCCTTAGTCTTCACAGGCAAGCGCCTAACTGCTAAGCCATCGCCCCCGCCCCAAGTCCTGATATTCTAATTATGCACATAAAGTCAGTTCAAGTCTGGTTCTAATATACATATGACAAGCCCACCTCAACACCTCATGAGTATATTATAACATACTTGCACCATTATGTTATTAATACCTACATTACCATTTAGCTATAACCTGGAACTTTGCCCGTACTCTTCTTACCTGTTTATTTTTGTCTCAAACATTTCTCATTCTGACTTTTCTGCCTGGATTTTCTTTGGCTGCTGTGATTGTCTTAGTTCCTCCTCCTGGCTTTAGTTAAAGCTCACTTTCTAGGGAACATATGATCACGTGTTTTACAACTTGTTTCTTCAGCCTCACCTGTCCCTGCCTCAAACTCTCCACAGTAAGCTTTTCATTGTTTCTTCACCTGTCTGGACCAGTACCGTACATGCATGCCCTTGAAGATACTGTACCTTGAGCACACGTTGTTGTTTTGCTCATTTCTTTTTACACCTACATTTTTCTTTTTAATTATTAATTTTTTTAATTACCATACGAAGAATTAGGTTTTGTTAAGGTGTTTTTGAGCAAATTTTGCTTTTTTCTCTCTGTCCTCGAAGCGGTTGGGAAGATGGCTCAGCCATTGAAGGTGCGTGCTTCCTTCTCTCCTTGTCCCTCACTCCCCCGTGCCCTTTCCCCATCCTACCTTCTGTTCTCAATGCAGTCTTCTATGCTCCAGGCAGAAGTGCTATATCCTCTCTGGCTCTGCAACTTTGTTTCACATTTTAAGACTCTTAGAGATGGATAGAAAATCACTACACTGAACCTATAGAATTGTAGAGACCTTGTTTGAGCTTTCTGCCTGACACTGGTGAGCTCCTAATTATGTGAACTCATATATTCATATATTTACATTTATGATACACCTTTATGTCTATGTGAGTAGAATATTCTCTTTGGGAAACAGTAAGAGCTTTGTTTTAAAATATATTTTTTCTCTTTGTGTTTTCTTTTTATTTACAGATAAACCAGAAAATTGGGATGTGTGGTATGAAAGCAAATTTGATGACTGTGATAAGGAGGCTTGCTTATCATTTTCAAAAGAAATTCTTTGTGCTCGTGTTACTGTGGACCACAACTATTATGCTGTTTGTCAAAATCTTTTATCCAGACATGCCACCTGGCGTGGCACTTCTGGAGGACTTCTTCATGATCCACCAAGTGAAATTGCCAAAGATGGCCGACTGGAGGCCTTGCTCGATGAGTGTGCCAACCCAAAGAAGCGCTATGGCCGATTCCAGGCTGCAAAAGAGCTGCGTGAATATCTAGCACAATTAAGTAACAATGTAAGGTAGTCTATGGTGAACCGTTTCCTTTTTTTTTTTTTTTTTTTTTTTTTTAGTTTATTTTCACTGAATAGCACTGCTAAAACTAAACCACCGAAAACTATCTGGAAAAGCAAAATTTGGAAGTGTTACATTCAGAAGATGCTGAACTTGCATTGATAAATTTTACATTAACATCTGTCAAAACATATTTCAAAGTTCACATGATGCTTCTGCAAATAAGTATGTTCTTAGACTGTTGAGACTTGAGACATCATTGACTGCCACCTTCCCAATGCCTGAGTGGATTACTGAATATTGTTAAGCTATTGGAAAGGAGTCTGATAGTTATATGGCTTGTGTATCAAAGGGTACTTGGTACTTAGTTTGCATTACTATCATGATTTTGTGAATCTCTTGCATTTATTTACTTTGAATGTCAAGTTAGATCGGCCTGTTTTATAGGCCACTTTTTCCTTCAGATGTATAGTATGATTTTCCATTTTTAAATATTTTACACATTCTGGTTACTATAGCAGTTCACTTAAATCTTAACTAGTTTTCATTCAGTGCTATGCGGTACATATTTACTGTTAGGGCTGGATTCCCAGGTTTACTGTGCTTTCTACAGACAGTTGAATATTTCATTGTGTAAATAATGTCCCTCTTCCCCAGCTTCTGTGATTTCACCATTGCATGATGCCACTTCAAATTACTTAAGGAGTACATCTCTATGCCAGTTACTATAAGTACACTGAACATGAAGTTCAGCTATGCTATGAGATATCATTGTATCCCTTTCTAATGGCTTTAAGAAGGGTACAGTAGAAGTCTACACCTTGATGCTAATTTTGGTTGAGAAAAAAATAGAACCCATTTTTTTAAACGCTGACTAGTCCAAAATAGTAACTCATATGCCAAAGAAATATTAGACATAGTTCAATGTTTAGAATTTAAAATAGAATTGATCACCTTATCGTACTTCCAATATTTTAGCTCTTGTCATTATTAAATTGAAATCTACCTGCTTCTTCCTCAGTGTTGACACTTAAGCTACTGCTTTCAAAAATATATAACTAAAGATACTCTACCCTTTTATTCACTGTTAGTTTTGTAAAATTAATGATAGTCAGTGTTAGAGTTTGATCAGGTACCAGAATCTTTATTTATAGATGTACTAATAACTTATTTACTGTAACTCAAATAATTACCCATCTTCCCACAAAGTTTTTCTTTACCCAAGCATTAGAACATCAAATTGAAATATGTGCATTAAAATTAACAATGTGTAAACTTTGGTACATTTTACAATGCTCTATAAGCTGACTATCATAGATGAGGCAGTGTTTTTCTATTTAAGTTACTACTTGTGTTTACAGCAGTTTGGGGTAGCGTGCAGTAGCTAGTTCTGGACCGGCCTTCTCTAAATCAGAAGTTCTTAAAATATGCACAGCCAAAGCCAAGCTTTTCCATTTCATTCCTTCGATAGCTATTTATTGAGCATCAGCTCCATGCCAGGCATGCTAGTAGCTGCTGTACACCGTCTGAACATGACATGGTTAAGCGACTTTATCGACTGTTTCAATGTAAGTACTTCTCACCTGAAGGAGCACGGGTTAGGTGATGCTTTCATGTTGTTCTGGTGGACATTCTGCTTGAGTCATCGAAAATTAGCTTGTTATGGAAGGAGAATGAAATCAGTGAAAGTTAATCCCAGTTTTAAAACTGGAAAGAATCATGTAAGAGATCTCCGTTACCTAATGGATTGAGTTACGTTCGTTTTTATGCATCAGAATCTTGCATAGCTCTCAATGAAACATTTTAAAAGTGCTAACTTTTTACAACTTTGTAGTTTTTGAGGGGTGTAGGAAAAATCACTCAACTTTCATTGGCTTTGTGTTCAAAGCTATAATAAAATACATAATTTCAAACTAGAACACCTTTTCTATTTCATCTGTCTTCACAACACACCTTAGAGTGGCACTCAGAGGAATTATCTCTACTTCGGAAACATCTTTCTTTGGAAGAGTGACTGATTTCTATTGCAGAACAGGGTGGGAGAAAGCACTGTCAACAGCAAGAGTGTTTTGGGTTTGATCAGTTTGTTTTTTTATAATTACATTTCCCCTCATGAGATTATTGGATTTTTTTTTAATCTTTGGAGAAGATTGAGAAGATAGTAAAATTAGAAATTAAAAATTACAGGGAAAATATGTATGTGAAAAGCAATAAATATTTTGTTCACTTTGCTATCAAGATGTTCACTATCAGATATTTATTATATAGCAGCAATTTATATTTTTAATCATTGCCCATTAATAGACGCAGTAAAATATTTTTGAATCAGACATTTGGGGTTTGTATGTGCATTAAAATTGTCTTTTGTACTGTAAGTTACTGTTTAATTTGAATATTTTATCAGAACTGTCTCCCTGTGCCTTTATAATATAAAGTTGTTTCTGCAACTTTTAATGATCTTAATAAAGAGTACTTTAAGAACCATACTTTTCAGACTATCTCTTCAACTATTCAGAATTTTCCTGAGTGAATAATAATTCTTATCCTCTACTCTCACATGCATTTTTATTATAATTTTTGGAAACTGTCTTGGTCAGATATAATTTGAGCTTAAGGTATATGCTTTATTTTTTGGTAATAATTTTTTAAATTTACTACTAAAATGAGATTAGAAAAAAATGGGACTTTTCAAATACAAATAGGAGTGCTATGATGAACACCAGTGTAACTTATTACACTGACTTTCAAGTTAGTGTTAATGTTTTTACTTCATCCTAACCCAGCCTATTTGTCCTACTTTGCTTTGAAGCAAATTTGATCTGTTATTTTATTCATGTGTATACATTTTTTTTATAAAACCACAATACTACTTCACACCTTCCACAGTTGACAGTAATTTCTCATTATCACCAAAATAGGAAAGATTTTCATATAAATTTCAGGTCCACCCATAGAAATTTTGAACCATTCTGATTACAAGGAGAGATTTCAGGATCAGTTAAGATAACTGAAGTGGAATGAGACGCAATAAAGATGTAAATCAATGCATTCAAAGTGACACTCACGCAACAAAGCCATTCTGCCTTTGAAAGGATATCAAGGAGTTACTGGGAAAATGGGTGAAGCATCCTGCTTCACCTCAGGAAAATGAAATGATGGGGAAATTTTTTTTGTAGAATAGTTATTTCAATTAATTCATTTTAGAAGTGTTTGTAATTCCTGATGCATTGAGAAATCTAAGCAATGGTCATACTGAAGCTATTAAACATCTGTTGGGTCAGGATGACAGCTGAGCTTGCAGGTCAACCTCATGTGGGAAGTACCCAGCACCAGTAAGCAAACCAGTAGCCCAGTGCGTCCATTAGTACACAGAATGAAGGAGCTTGCTGAAGGGTGCCAGATCAGGCAGTTCTATATGTCTTGGTAAATTGCAGGGGGAAGGAGGGTTTTCCCTAATGGAGACATAGGGTAGAGAGGAAAAAGAGCTTTCTCTAAAGGAGACTAAGGGGGACAGTTAAGGAAACAGATTATTAAAACATGCTCAGTAGGTTTGGAATTGTGTTGATTTAGCTTTTGTGTGTGTCCATGTCATCACAGTACTGAAAGAGGGCCATCCTTGGCTGCTAGGTGACAGTGTAATTAGCAGAAGCAGCATTCTTTTAGTATTTCACCTTTGTTCTGGAAAAAAACCAGTGTTATCTCTCCAATATAACTAACCAGTGTCATTGATTTTCTATTTTCTTTTTGTGTTCAATGATATTGATATTTGTTTTTAGTTTCTTCTAATATGTCATGCCTTATTTTTTAGCTATTCTCATTACTTAATTATACTTAGCATCTGTGGACTCTGAGGTAGATTGTCCTTATTTTTTAAATATGAGGTACTAAATACCATGTGGGTAGGGAGTGTACAGTGAGAAAAACACATACACCCACAATTGTTTAGTTTTTGTGAGACATCTTAAAATATGTTTCCCTTTATCTCACATAGAATTCTAAAATACCATAACCTTTTGAATTTCAAAAGATGTCCGTATTTTTATCGTGATATAGCAGCTTGGGTTTCTTTGATCTTTCCACTATTATAAAGATATTTTGTGGTCCTTTTAGGACTTTGAGACAAATTATTTTCAAATATTTTGGGATGTAGAATGAAATAAAAATCAGAAGTTACAGGCAGAGTTTAGTCTTATGAAACTAGAGACAGTGATATTCTCTTGGTGAGACATAATGAAGTTTTGTGGGCAGTTTTTATCTTTCTCTAGCACTAATAGTTCCCATTAAAAAATCATTGGCTGTTAAAATTAAGGAGAAATCTCAACTACTTTATATCTGTCTGTTCCTAAGGGAGAGATAACATTTCTCTGATGCTGTTGAAGAAAGGCAGTTTTTAGAAGGGCATGTATATGAACTATGAGAGGGAGCATTTGAATCTCTCCCCATCCAGTCTCATCTGTTAGACTGCATCTGCATTTAGAAATCAGAATGTCTTCTTTGACTCTGGTTATGAAATTAGGGGACTGATGAGTCGTATGTGGAAAGGCACTCTGAGAAGCTGCACATACTGTACATATGTCGCTGTAACAAATAAACACTGATGTTTTGCCCAGAGACAATGAAGGTACTTCATTCAGGATTAAATAATTGACTTCGTGCTAACATAGCACCCCACTGCCAATGTCGTTTGCCTCCTTATAACTCAAGACTGTAAACTAGCTTAGCTGGGGAGAGGCATTCAGCGAATATTTTTAGAAAACCTCCTGTGGATTAAATGAAATTGCTAAAGATGCTCAGCATGAGAATCTTAGGTCTCCAGTTCCCTGTGCTTCATGCAATAATGATTTGTAATCAGCTAGGAGGGACACTATTCCAACATTGGCTAATATTTTCAAATTGTCATTCTTGAAACTAACTTTTGCATCTCTTGTGGAAATGTCAAAAGTAAGGAAAAATAGGGTACTAAAAAACTTCATGTTTTCAGCCCATGCTTTCATTTGTGATCATCTTTAATGGATTTCATAACCTAAAAAGTCATTTAACATGCCAACATTTACTAATTTGGATATCCTGATTCTTACTTACAAGTATATATGTTAGGTGTGGTGATGTATGCCTATAAACTCAGCATTCAGGCAACTAAGGAAGGAGGATCACAAGTTCCAGGCCAATCTGACCCTGTGTCTCACATTAAAAGCATATATTAATATATATGAAACCAGTAACTTTAAGGATTTCAAAAGAAGAAAGTAGACGAATACACGAAGTGTGTGAACTCATTAACATCAAATGATGTACCACTCCATCTTCACCTGCATCACTGGGCAGAAGCAGTACAAGTAAAGATGAACACCTCAGTCAGTTAAGTGCTTGCAGTGTAGGCACAAGGATCTAAATTTGGGTCCCCAGTACAATTCCAAAGGCTGGGCCCTGCATTGCTTGCTTACTTGTAATCCAGTGCTGAGGATGTGGAGACGAGAATTCCTGAGGCAACTGTAGCTGAGGTGATGAGCTTCAGGTTCAATGAGCGACTTTGTCTTGAGAGTGAGTGAATGATTGAAGCAGGCACCTGATGTGGACCTCTGGCCTCCACATGCATGTGCACTTGCATGCACAGCCCCCCTCCCAATAGAAAAAGAGAGATTGAGCTCCTGTTTTGGCAGAACATGAGTTTTGTGCAAGGATATAGTGGAAATGACAGGATGTTAGGAACTAAGAAGAAATACTCAGGTGAATCTTAGACAGGACTTAACTTTTGGGTGGGGTGTTCAAACAGAAACCCCAAGCCCAAGGTTTGTCTGCTTTACTTAAAAGAATTGAAATAAGGGCTGGAGAGATGATTTAGCGGTTAAACGCTTGCCTGTGAAGCCTAAGGACCCTGGTTCGAGGCTCGATTCCCCAGGACCCACGTTAGCCAGATGCATAAGGGGGCGCACGCATCTGGAGTTCGTTTGCAGTGGCTGGAGGCCCTGGCATGCCCATTCTCTCTCTCTCTCTCTCTCTCTCTCTCTGTCTCTGTCGCTCTCAAATAAGTAAATAAAAATTTAAAAGAAGTTTAAAAAAAAGAATTGAAATAAAACAAATATGAGGATTCTTTTTGTAAATTGTTACAATTATTCAGAAGACAGAAGGG
The DNA here is from genome assembly GCA_036346955.1 of Dipus sagitta. Lineage (NCBI taxonomy): Eukaryota > Metazoa > Chordata > Mammalia > Rodentia > Dipodidae > Dipus > Dipus sagitta. The sequence goes on from CM070786.1 coordinate 36,440,874, forward strand.
AGTGAGGGAGAGTCCATGGACCAAAGAAGAGGGAATGGCAGGGTAGGTGACTGAGAACCAAAGGGTGAGGAGTGAGAACATCCACATGGTAGCTAAGGGCCCGTTTATATCCTGTCCCGCCCTGGCAGCAGCTAAGCTGCCAGGGTGGAAAGGCCAAAACCAAGCCGGAGGCAAAAACCTCAGATGCTGAGAGATGAACAGCTCAGGAGTGGAAAAGAGGAAAATGCATCCTGAGCTTTTTTGTTTTGGGTCCAGAGCTGAATTCTGAAGAAGTTAGCACACCTGGGTACAGCATCCAGAAGCGGCTGGGATGCACACACCTGAGTAATTCCAGCTCTGCAGCAGTTGCAGATGGCAGGGCAAATATGTGCTATAATTTCCATCTCAGATCCAGATAATTCATTACCCATTTTTGTTCCTATCTTACACCAAAGAAAACTACCAAAGCAACACAGGCCAGGAGTTAGCTTGTGGGTCATAGATTGTGACCCCTTTTAATCACTGCACAATGCTTCTGCATGCAACTTGCCATAGTTATGTCCAACATTTCAACCTTAGCTCTACATGTGGGTGAGTTCTAGTGTAAAAATGAGATTGCTAGTTCAAAAGCGTGCATATCTACCTATGTAGCTTACAGATAGTCCTCCAAAGATCTTCATCCCATTTAAAAATAACTTCAAAAAAAATCATCTTTTGTCATTATTGTTGTATTATTTACTGATTGTTTTTACCAATATTTAGACATAAAATACATTCCCCCTTTTTTTAAACTTTTATTTGCAGCTGCTTAATAACCAACTGAGGCTTGAGAACTAATATTCTCTTACTTTCATGATTTAAAATAAGAGATAGTCCCCCCACAGTTTTAATTCAGCATAAGGTAACAACAGCTTTTCTAAGGCTATATATCAGTTAATCTTCACTTTTGTCACAGGCAGAGTTGGAATTCTCTTGGGTCTCATATGCTGAGAAGCAGAGAATTTGTGATTCATGGGACAGTCACTTCCCAAAAAGAAAGAGAAAGTTGACTGAGTGCACTGTCGTTTTCTCAGGCTCACCAGCTAGGTGAGTCATAAGCGAGACCTGGAATGCTACTCTTATGCTCTCAAAAAATCTTTCTGCTTGGAACTGAGGCAGGAAGCCATGTCTGCCCCTAATGCTAACCCCAACTTTAAGCTAATGCTTCCTGTGAGTTTGATGGTCACTTAATGTTGTGGACTGTTTATCTCCTCCTCTGCACTACTAAATGCCACCACAACCAGATTCTAACACTATGTATACTGAGTCTGTCTAGATTTTTTGTGCTTAAAAGGGAAGTCCTAAGCAAAGTAGACTGGCTGTGGTGTTTGTAAACATTCTTGATTCAGCTTTCTTACTTTCCTGATCTAGAGCCTTGGTGTCCTTGCCTTTGCATGCTGGGTCATACCCAGCCATCAGTGAAGACACGCTTCCAGAATTATCTCCAAGACTTTTCTCAAACCACAGCCACCAGATCTGTGTGTTGGGTACTAGCACTTTCTAGAACCTGCCAGTAAATTCGGCAAAGTTTCTCCTTAAATGGTTCTTGAGGGATGGAAAGATGGCTCAGCAGTTAAGGCGATTGCCTGCAAAACCTAATGACCTGGGTTCAATTCCCAGTACTTAGGTAAAGCCAGATACACAAAGTGGTGCATGCATCTGGAGTTCATTTGCAGTGGCAGGAGACCCTGGCCTGCCCTTTCTCTCTGCTGGCTGTGAAGCTTTTACTTTCAGCATTCCCAGCACTGGGGAGGCCAAGGTAGGAGGATTGCCATGATTTTGAGACCAACCTGAGACTACATACTGAATACTAGGTCAGCCTGGGCCTAGATCAAGACTCTACCTTGAAAAATAAAAGTGGCTCTTGAATAGTTTTTTAACTGACATGTTTAGGGTTTGTTCCTCTCCAATAGCAACAGGAGTAACAAATCTTGACTTGCACACATAATGGTACCAGTTCACAGCTCCTGCCTGGCTGAAGGCCAATCTAATACACATCATATAACACATGCTGATTTCTATTTGTAGTTATTGATAATTATAGTGTTTCTTTTTTTCCAGTGTTACATGCCTTTTCATTTTCTATGGAAAATACACAGAACAAAACTTGGTATTCTCATTATTTAAAATTGCGTTGCTGTGACATTATATTCATTGTTGTGTAACCATCACCACCATTGCCAAAACATTTCTTTATTTCAAACAATTCTATACCTACTAAACAATATTACTCACTTCTCTTTCCTCAGTCACTGGCCATTTTTTGTTGTTGTTTGTTTGTTTTGAGGCAGGTTGTCACTCTAGCCCAGATTGACCTAGAACTTACCCTGTAGTCAGCAGACTAGCCTCACATTTATGGCAGTCCTTCTACCTCAACCTTCCAAGTGTGAAGATTAAAGGAGTGAGCCACCATACCCACCAATCACTGTTAATTTCTAATCCACAAATCTACCTATTTTAGATACTTTATATGGTGGACTCATACAACATTCGTCCTGTGTATCCGGTTCCTTTCTATTGAAAATGTTGGTAGGACTTACCCATGTTATACACCAAAATTCCATTCCTTATGTTGGGTAATACTCCATTACATGTGTATATCACATTGTGTTCATGCATGTGTTGATGTATATACTTGGATTTTTCCACTGAGAATAATGCCACTATGAACACTGTTGCTCAGGTATCTGAGTCCTTGCTTTAAATCCTTCGGCATATGTACCTAGGATAAAATTGTTAGGCCCTATGGTAATTCTGTGTTTAACTTTCTGAGGAACCATTAAACTGTTATACATCTTTGAACACATCTGATAGAAGTTGTGAGGTCGGGGAGGGAAGTAGAAAGTTATCCATTCTTGTTCCAAAACCAGTAGTGACTGAGAGAACTGGGAATGACTCCTCTGTCAACAGTGCCTTTGTAGTTTCGTGTTTCATAAGCTGAAGCTTCTAGGGACTCTAATTGCATTTTTAGTAACAAGTTAAGGAACAAGCTTATGTTCAGAGTTCTGAACAGTTTATCTCTTTAATGTTTGTGATAATATGTAGACATAGCTAAACAGTGCTGCTTGAGAAAGTGGGAGGCACAAACCTCAGGGATAAGTTGAGGCTTGAAAAGGGAAGAGCCTGGTGTAAGAGAAGAAACTATTCTGGTGACATCATTTAGGTATTATCACTTCTCATGATAAGTGATAGGCATTGTGCCAAATACGTAATCATCCAAGCACGTTGGTATATCAGTGACTTACCAAAGTTTACTGAACTGGTAAGATGCCAAGATAGTATCTGAGTACAGGTCCAGGGTTCTTCATGCCCTCTGCCCTACTCACTGTGCCATGCTGGCTCTATACACTCCCTGAGTGCATCTTGTGTCACTCTTGCATGTCGGTGTGTGTGGTGTGCCTTGTGAATGCTACAGTGTGGGTGCCTATGTGTGGCAAAGGGAGATGGTGGGTATGTTCCTCAATTGTTCTGCACCTTATTTCCATAACAAGATCTTTACTGACCCTGGAGCTCACCAATTCATCTAGACAAGCTTCCCAGCAAGCCCTTATCTCCACTTCTCCAGTGCTGGGATTATAGGTGCATGCCCTTACACCTGGCATTTTTGCATGGGTACTGGGGATCTGAACTCAGGTCCTCATGCTTGTGAAGCAAGTACCTAGCTCACTGAGCCATCACCCTATCCACAACTCTTCCCATTGTCATAGAAAGTGCAAGCCCCTCCTTTGCTCTCAAACTGGCCACTGTTCTATGGTGAGACTTCGCAGAACCGCATAGGATCTTCAGTGTCTGGTGTTCACTTAGGCATGAAGCTTCATTCCTAACTCCAATCATTATCTTTAGCATATATTTACTCTACAAAATGAGAAGGGATCATTATTTTCATATATGTATATCATACGGTTTGATCATGGCCAAACCCAACCTGGCCCCTTGTGCCGGTGGGGTGATTCTATTTGTTCCAGCCTTCTCTGCTTGTTTCCCACAGACTTCAGTGGATGAATTGTGTTTGCTGAGCTTGGAGCTTGTCTTTTGTCAGGAAAGCTTTGGTCTTTGCTTCCTCAGGAGCCCTGTGTTTGCATGGGAGGCAAAAGAACAGCACAGCATATGCAGTGCCTCTTTAAAGCATGCCTGCCACCACACCTGTGATGGAAGCTGCTGCCCTTAATTTTCTTTTAGTTTGTGTCTTACTTTGGCTTTTCATTTCAGAGAACTTGTATCTCCTAAGATCCATATCAAGGGATCTTCAACCTGGGGTTGCAACTACCCTTCAGGTCTACCACTGCTCTTTTATGCTACTCTGAGTCTGACTTGCACACTGCAGGCACCCTATACACACAGGATGCTTATTAGCTGTACATTCTCATACCCACAGCTGCTCAGTTTCCCCTCAAGAACCTGTACTTGTTTTCTAGTGTCCCAGATTCACTCCTTGTTTTCCATTTGAACTCGAGCACTGGAGTGAGCACATCCAGGAAATGAGAGCCATGCTATCTTGGTCTGTTTTGTGGTGTTGTTTAAACAAACAAAATAAGTAACAGTTTTGGAAATATAGGAAGGAAAGAAATTTATCTTAAATCATGGTTTTAGAAGCTGAAAATCCAAGACTGGGTGTCCCATGTAATGAGGGTTTGGAGTTGCATCCATACATGGATGATGGTGTATGAAGGAAGCTTGGGAAATTGGTGGTCACTGTGAGGAAGAGCCCCAACATGGGGGCTCCTTTTGCTTTTCTGGAGGGAAAGGGGATGATAAAAGAGGGAGTGAATATGATCAATGTCAGTACATGTATAAAATGTCATAATGAGAACTAGTACTTTACATGATTAATATATGCAAATGATTTCTTAGATTTAAAAAACAGACCTGTGCTTGTGGTAACTGATCCAGTCTGAAGAGACCTAGCTTACTTAGTCACGAACCCAGTCCTATGAGATGAGAGTGATTCTACATGACCTTATTACCTTCTACTTGGTCCCACCCTTAGAGAGAGGTGGCACCCTTTTGAACCATGAACCAAAATAATTCCTTCTTTATGTTGCTTCTGTCAGATATTTGGTCACAGTGACCAGAACAGTAGTTAGCAGGATGTATATATGTTTATATGCCTTTTAAAACTTTTAAAAGTGGACTGTACAGTATTTATGTACATATCTTTAGTCTTGTGTCTTACAGCCAAAGCACTATTTCCAAATTGGCATAGGTCAGCATCTTTCCCTTTAACCAATTCTGTTGGAAGCTGGTGCTCCAGGTGTGAAGGTGAGAACTACACAAAAGATAGAACAGTTTATTATGAAGACAGAATACTCAATCTTGCCTATCTGGTGTCTTAACATGCTCTGCAATATAGCTTTCTCCCCATCTCATGCAGAGGTTGAGTTTATCCTACCTTGAATCTGAGACTGGTTTTGACACTGCTTTGGATGAATGGAATGTGGTTGAATGGTGTGACTTCTAAATGTCCTCAAGTGATTTGCAAGCTCTCACTCATGGCACACTATTGCTACCTTGGGAAGAATTCTGAGCACAAGGATCCTGGAAACACATGGCTTAGATGACAGGCCAGGTAAGACTGGAAGGCTGTTACAGACCATTTTGTATTAGTGTGCCACATAAGCAGCCACTGTCAGGTTATGAATGCAAGTGCTATTTCATGTCCAGGAGACAGCATTCCAGAACATTCCTAATCATCCTCTGGTGGCTTTCTTACCCTGTGTTCTGTCAGTCTTGGCGGGCATGATAGGGATGTCTCATTTAGCACTGAGCACTCAGTAGTCACTCAGGACTGTGATGAGATTCAAGTCTTCCCAGGAATTAGTAGTCACTGATATATGCAAAACGAGGGTTCTCTGACCAAAGATGAGAGCAGTGTTAAACTATAGGCATAAAAATAAATACTTAGAGAGTAATTTATGAGCACAAAATGTACATTTGGCCTAACAATAGTAATACTTTCCCCTATAGGGCCTATGACCTTCCCAACGACAGACTTTTGATTAGGTTTTCAGTGTCAGGCCTCCCATCCAATCAGAAAGCAATTGGTTACACCTATAGAAGGCCTCCTATTATTGCACCATTGGGCACATCCTCCTGACTGGCAAGTTGTACAGGCTACTGGGTCCTCTGCTGGTTAAGACTTGACTTTTCTCCCCAGTAGCCTGCATAGTACCTTTAAGCACAATGGCAGCTATCCATCAGGAAGGAGGCTTCCAGTGCTGTTCTGGCTTGATTTGTCAGTGTCCTGCAACAAAGCATGCAGTGACCATCTGGTTCTGGTGGGCAACTTAGCAATAGCTTGTGTTGTTTGGAAGGGGGCCCTCAGGAGCAACTCTGACCAACAACTCACTGACAGGTTTTTCTGTAACAACTTATGGCTTCTAGGAGCAGCATTAGAGAGTCCGTTTTTAATGCCTATTTTAAGATTATTTATGATGAATATAATTTTATATCCATCATAGTGTGATAACAGATATTTAAACAGTACTAAGTATAATGGATGCTTGCAGAAATACTTAAAAAGAAAAAATATTATTTTTAATGATAACTATAATAAAAATGTAAAGCTTAGCTCTAATATTTTTTCTTGGGATCAGAGCTGTATACAGCATAGACACTCAAGTCTTGATTTGGAGAAAATCATTTGTCCATTCTAAATTCATATATTTGAACTCTAAATTGCAAGAGTGTTGTTGTCATCTCTAACATCTAGATGGATCTTGGCAATCAAGGGGCGGCTGTTAAGCAATCCAGGTCTTCACCAATGCTTTGTTATTCCAACAAGCTGTCCAGACTGTCAAAAACATATCCAGGTAATTTGGCCCCTGTAGAGACAATAATTCATGTCATGTCTTTGGAAAAAGAAAGCTTTCCTGTGCTGCTAAGCAAATAGCTCATTACTTTGGATCCCTCTTGAAATTCCCCATGATTCTTTCTCCAAAGTATTTTTACCAAACTGAACTGTTTTAATTAAGAAGCATTACCTTACTGCCTTTGTACATTTTGGTACTTAAAAACTATAATTATAAAAAGTATGGATGCAAGCCATGAGTTTTTAATTTATGATGTATGGTTTTAATAAAAATGTTAAATCTTTATTTTCACAACAGATGAAAGTGATGTTCATATTTTTTTTTTGTATTTTCTTTAAAGTACTCCTAAGTCACACCATAGGAAATGACCCATCTGGTGGGGTTAGCATTTTAAGTTCACTTGTCACCTGAGGTTATAGTTAGTACTGCTGGCATAATATTTTATGGGTCTGCAGGTCTTTTGACTTTGTTCAAATTTTTGAAAAGTATTTTTTTCTGTGTGTGATACTTGTTTCCTCTTGGAAAGTTTCTAACAACTTGGTATTTTTAAGAAATATATATAAACCTG